>CM059564.1:65415268-66666935 GCA_030386875.1 Morinoia aosen | reverse complement strand
AATTTGTAAGCTAATAACTGAAAAGAATTGATGAAATTGGCGGCTTCGTAAATTTGCAAGTTGACTAATTTATTCGGTGCTCCTAGCTGCGTGACGAAACGTCACCGGTGGACAGAACGCAGCTCTGGTCACGCAGCTCTCTGGTCTCAGAAACAAGATCAAATTATTGCCGGCGAAAGGTCGCGTGGCTCGATCTATTGCTGGTGTGAAGTATCTGTATCTTGATGGGATATTATGTCAAAAGACCATTTTATTTTGCCTTTGTTTTTGTTAGTGTTACAGCCTCAGCTAAGCTAATAATAAGATTTATTTAGAGCAGTTAGTGATGCTAAAAATCTTGTTGTTATTTGTTCATCATGAGAGTATTAGGGAGTCTTCAAGTGTACTCTTTCTTTGTCATGAGTAGTAAGTTGTTCCCATTTCAATCTAGAAATATATGATACCATATGACTATATGATACCACATTTTATGATAACAAATTATAATTTAGTCTACCAGGCTAAACTACTATTTTCTGTATATTAACATAAAAAAAATTTACCAGCCATTGTAAACTATTTTACTGTTGGTAGATTGTCTGTTCCACAGTACGTGTTTTCGTAAATAATACCACTCCCTGCGAAATTTATTTCGCTTTGTCATTCTGAGTATCATGTTTGTAATTTTTAAGAAGATTTAGATTAGAAGTCATTAGTTTCCTTTTTCTTTTACAAAGCAGTTGCTCACATGAGCAACTGCCCAAGACATTTCCAATGTAAGTCAAAAATATGTACTCACGCGTTTGGGGGTGGTTGCTATGCAATTATTTACCTAGTACAGTGCATTTAAAACCCTCTGATTTAGTGTACCGTTCATTTTATTTCAAAGCGCTAGGTAATATTACAAAATGATATTATTTGAATCGAAACCAATCTTCACCAAGGCTAGTGAGCATCATGCTCCACGGGTTGTTGTTTTCATCAAAGTATAAGGCAATATTAGCGACGTTGTTTGCTTATAAACTCGCGAGCAAAAGTTTGGAATCACTCTCTTGAAATTGCTTCCGCGCGATTTTGAGCACTCCATATTTTTTTAATAACCATAAAAATTACATCAAGTTAAAGGTTCAACTCTCAACTTTAAATTGATACCAAATTCATTCAAATCAAGCCAGTATTTCGGGAGCTATCCCGGATCAAGTGAAGGCGTAACGGAAAAGACGTGCTTCAATTCTTAGATACGTCGCGAGTAGCGACCTATTGACCCCCTATAAAAGCACCTGTTATCGGATTTGATTTCTCAGTCCACCTTCACACGTTGATCGGGACACACATCCGGTTCTTTTGACCCTTTCCTTGAACGACAATGGAGACAACTCCTACAGAAGCAGCACAAATCGTAGCCCTATTGCAAGAAGGGCTCAGCCAGCGAGTTATCGCTCGTCGGCTCCACATAAGCCAGTCATGTGTTTCGAAAGTTTACAAACGCTTTCGGGAGACTGGTGGCTTTATCCCGAGACCAAGATCTGGACGACGCCGGTGCACCTCGGAGAGGGATGACCGTTTTATCGTATCAACCTCTCTCCGAAATCGGAATTTGACTGGTGTCGACCTTCAACAGGAGCTCCGAGATGTTCGTGGGGTAGCTGCCAGCTTGTGGACAGTTCGTCGGCGACTCAAGCAAGCGAACTTGACTCCAAAAAAGCCTGCCACAGGCCCGAAACTCACGGCAGCTCACCGACAAGCACGCCTTCAATTTGCTCGCACCCATCTTGATTGCGAGGTTGAGCAATGGAGTCAAGTTCTGTTCTCCGACGAGTGCAGGATGTGTTTGCACGGTAGCGACCGAAGAGGTCGGGTCTACAGGCGGCCTGGGGAGCGATTTGCGCAGTGCTGTTTCGCTGAAACAGTGGCTCTCGGTGGCACAGCGGTTAAGGGATCAGACTTGTATGTTGGAGTCGCGGGTTCGTATCCCGGCGCTGGCGCTGCGATTTTTCCCGTTGGGTATAAGGGAAAGCTCAAACACAATACCCCACTCGACCCAGGTGTCGGAAATGGGTACCGGCTTTACGGGGGAACCGTCATTGTGTCCTATATATAGTGTTAGTTATACGACATTTGAAAAACCAATGCTTAAGATCATTTGTATCAGGCTTGATTGGAAATAAAGCATCCCAAAGATGCCGATGTTTGTTTGTTTTGGGGGCGGTTCTTGTATGATGTGGGGCGGCATTTCATTCGACGGTAAAACGGAGATTGTATTCGTGCCTGGCGGGGGACGAGGAGGCGGTCTAACTTCGGACCGGTACATTTCCGATATTCTGCTGGAACATGTTCCCTATGCGGGATATATCGGTGATGACTTCCTCCTTATGCACGATAACGCTCGTTGTCACACTGTCCGTGGCACAACTGAATACCTCGAAGAAGTCGATATCGCAACATTGGACTGGCCAGCGCTCAGCCTTGACTTGAATCCCATTGAGCACGTGTGGGATGAACGGAAGAGGAAGGTTCGTTCCAGAACTCCTGCTCCTTCATGTCTGAATGAGCTGAAATTGGCTTTAATTGAGGAGTGGGAAGGTATCCCGCAAGAATCAATTCAGAACTTGATCAGGTCGATTAAAAATCGTCTTCGAGCAGTTATTAGGGCAAGAGGAGCGAAAACTAAGTATTGACACTTAATTTTAAGGCAAAATAAATTTTGTATTGTATTTTTTGTTGTTTTATTCATTCCCATATTTCCTTGTTTTTCTACCTCCTTGATTTAATCCGGGATTGCTCCCGAAATACTGGCTTGATTTGAATGAATTTGGTATCAATTTAAAGTTAAGAGTTGAACCTTTAAAATAATGTTATTTTTATGGTTATTGAAAAAATATTTAGTGCTCAAAATCGCGCGAAACCAATTTCAAGAAAGTGATTCCAAACTTTTGCTCGCGAGTGTAGTTTCGTGTCCAGAAACTCAGCGCGGATCGCCAGAAGACAGCTCGAGGACCTCCTTGGGACCGCGAGCGGATCATCAGTCCAGTAGCATCCGTCCAGCACCTGCAAGTTGTCGAGTTCATCAATGTCTGACACGCATGAGCCATTGATCGAGCCCACGGATGTTTAGGAGCGTAGTGGCATGCTCTTTCTCGGCCACTGGTTAATTGTTTAGTCAATGCTTTCTGTTTTTGGTTGCCTCTCGGTAGTTGCGAAGTACTTGAAGAGTACCCTCTTCAGTATGATAACAGGAGGCAACCATGTGATGACCGTTCTATTGGTACACTTCGTATAAGTTGTCTATTAGTACACCACGTATGGTTTGTCGATTTGTAAATCTCGTATAATTTGTCTATTAGTATACCTCGTATGGTTTGTCTATTAGTAGACCACGTATAGTTTGTGTATTTGAACTCTTCGTATAGTACGTTTGTCTAAGAACGTCTTATATTGAGAAATGTTTAAAAGCCAATATGTTGTCATTTATTTCATGTGTCAACTTTTTTGGAAATAAACGGTTTTTCTCTCTTATTCTTTCTTTCCTTCCGGAGTAATGTTATACAATGAGCATGTGTTGAATGCTTTAGTATGGGGTGAAAATGTTGCTCATCGTGAGATGAGCGATAAGTTTCGAAAAGAAAATGATTAGATTTTGTACAAGACATGTACGACATAATTTGAGTGATACGTAAAAGTGACCACCAAGATAGGGTTGTCATAACATTCTCAAGAGCATATAATGATTTGCATCACACACAACTTACAAGAACATTTTAGAACGTGAATAATAGAAAAACACATTAGTGTTCTATAAAGTTTCCAAATTAGAAAAAGTTGCGTTATATTCGAAACATGATGCAAATGTCTTTAATTAAGAAACATAAATACGTGCCAGTTTAATGCCTGTACTAAAACAGAGAGAAAAAGCATAAAAATGTATCCTATAGCTGCTCAATTGGAATTGGATAGTGTTTGTTAATTCATGGAAGCAATAAAGATAAGAACTTAGTAGAGTGAAAACATTTGTGACATTTTACACGTACATTGACATGTTAGCTTTGGATTTCATGAAATCAGGGAATAATATTATAGTTGCTTGTTGTGGCAGAAATTCAATAATTACATTTCAAGCGAGCATGGACATAAAAAGAATACACTTATGAAAAATTACGCTTAGCTGATTGCTTAAAATGAGCAGTGGTTACTAACTAGCATGATATGCGGTATATCATATAATAAATATCATATACCTCCTAAATGAGGGAAAGAAACGAATCAAATAACAAGATGATAAATAAAATGATGGAAGTCATGGATATCCTTAGACAAAAGAAACAGATGGATCAAATTTCAGGAAAAGAAAATGAGCAACATGACATGATAAATTAGCAACATGACATGATAAATTAGCGACATGACATGATAAATTAGCGACATGACATGATAAATTAGCGACATGACATGATAAATTAGCAACATGACATGATAAATTAGCAACATGACATGATAAATGAGCAACATGAGCGGAAAAATATAGGTAAACAACAGCTAAATCATAACAAATGTGTTAAAAATGACATCACATATTCATTGTAGAAGTTTCATAGCGCTCATCTCTCAATAGTTCCTGCATACTGCAGTTTTTCAACCATGAACCATTCATTTGTTGGTTTAAAATTAAGTTGCCGTCACAACTGATTACTTTAAACAGCTCGTGGCTTCAGAACTGAGAATAACGACGATGCGAGTGAAATTTTCTGAAGTTTCTTCAAAAAATCATCAAAAATATTTTTAGATTTAAAAAAACATTTAAAAAAGAGTTTTTCTAAAAAGAAATACACCTCACGGATGTTTTGTTATACAGTACGTTAACTATACCGAGTCTCCCTGAGAGCTCGAGTATCGAGTCCAGGAACATGTTTTGGTTGCCATGTTACGGTCCGCTTCACTGAAGAATGTGAAACAGCGTGATTAAAAACGAACTCCGGCCAATTTGTGCGCATGAAACGCTTGCGGAGGCGGAATATCGTCAACAAGAGCTGCTCTGAGGTAGATGGTAACGGGGTGGCACATCTTACGGTCGCTCCGCCGTAATGTCCTTGTGTAACTGTGCCCACTTCCGTGCGAACAGGCATCATCGAAGTCTTTAACGAATGATGTTTTTTGTTTGTATTTTCTTATCATCACGGATGATTTCACAACTAACGATTGAGTTTTCAGAAAATTAATTACAGGAAGATAAAAAAATAGATTTTGAGGCACGAATCTTATCGGAGGACTTCCTCGACGATAGAAGTTGGAGATGTTTAGGGTGAACTGGGGCAGCTTCCGCCTGCTGTCTGACCCCAGGCTGACGCCTGCTGTTGCAGGCGCTCGAGTTGCGGCATGTGGTGTTAGAGATACTTACTCAAATTTAATGTGAATGCTGAAGTGCACTCTTTTAGCTTTGTAGCTGAAATACGTGCTCGTAAAAACATCGGAGTGTTTCCTTCGTGTCAGCTACTGAAAAAAACTCCATATTAATCAGCGTCCATTTTTAAGTAAAGTACCGCTCAGAAAAAATCAGAAAAAGTATTTCAAATTAGTACCGCTGCAGGCGATAAGAAAGTATCTCAATGTGGTATAACACTAGGTGCTTGAAAAACATATTCCAATCTAGAACGACACTAGGTAGCCAAAAAGAGCATTCCAGTATAGTACTGGCAGGTGGCAGGAAACGAGTTATCCAATTTAGTGTACATCAGGCGCTAAAAAAGAGCATACCATTTTAGTACAGCACTAGATCCTAGGAAACGGTTAGTCAAATTTAGCACCACATTAGACAGTGAAAAAGGTACTTAGTTCTCAGGGCATTTTGGGCTAAAAATGACGTTAGATGTATAATAAATGCTAAAATACGTTGTTTTAGTCTTGAAATTAAACGTGTAATAATTAGCAGCCCTTACAATCATTTTAAAAGTATTTTATTTTTTTTATTGCGTACATGCTCTATGAGTAGGATTTTATTCAGAGATTCTTAAAGCAGTGATGAGGACTTGAGATTTTTAATCAACAGTTATCACCAGGGTTCTTTTCCGTTAAAATTGTCGATGTTTCCAGTTTGCACCACTGGATCCAAATCAAAGGAACCGCCATGAACATAAATTTCTTTCTTTTCTGCTAGTATTGGCAGTATAGATTTGCAATCATGGGCGAGGATTTGAAAGCCTCCACTCTTAAACAATGAAATAAACCTGAAAAAAGAGATCTTTGATTGGTAGTAAGCAGAAAACCTAAACATAAGTACGATGCTAATGCCAAGCGTATGTTGCGTCACAACGCAGGCATCATTGTAAAATGGACCAGAACTCAACTTGTGTTCTTGATTATACACGTAGCCTATGGCTAGTTTCCGTTTAGTTTCCGTATTGCTCGACTAAAGTCATCAAAAGAAGCTTTTCATGCAGTATCATACATGTAATTTTTTCCTAAGAAAACATTTCTTCAATATACGGCAGGAATGCGTACGGCGGAGTGGATGATATATTTGAGAGCTATCGTTTAAAAATATTGAAAATGTAAACAAGCTCAAAAAATTTTAAGGCACGTACTCACCTTAGACATTTTACTAGCAGAACCCAAATGATTAACCCGTAGAGAAGTGAATGGGATAATGAAGTACGAGCAATGCATACCTGAAAATTATTTAAATCGTTTCCACCACGTCAGCCTGGGCTTCAAAACAGCGTACGTTCAAAAATGACTTTTGGAATATCTCATATTACATTGAGATAACGATGTAGAATAATTTTTGAGGGTATTAGGTATTTTAGAGTCGATGGTGCGATAAAATACAAGTTTTCAACTTGTTCTCTACGGTTGGAACCATTTCATGTCTCTCCACCCGTTCTGGGTAATTAATATGAAATAATCTCTCCCACAAACCATTCCTGATTTTTGAAAACCATTAATCAATTTTTAAACACATTTTTGAGAAGATTTCAACGAATTTATATACTGAGGTTTAAGAACCACAAAGCCAGCAATTGATATTTTGATTTCATGCGCCTAAATTTTTCACAAGTGCATTTTATTGCAACCTGAAACTAAAATACCAACACTGTGGGATTAACATTGATATTTTAACGCTAAAGTTCAAGTTTTGGGGCAAGTAGAGTTCGAAATATTGTTTCCTGCATCAAAAAAGGTTGTTCTGAGCTGGTGAGATCACTGTGCACTGCCCAACTATAGCTACGTTTGTTCAAGGATAAATTCAATCGTGCGTGAACGATATTCATTTCATGTAAAAAAAAAACAACCTCCTTGTTGCTTACCATACAGCTTGAAAAAAGTACGTAAAGAATAAGACCTTCAACAATCTCTGGGGTCAGAGAACACGCAAGAATTACTCGGGGAAAATGTTACCTAGTTGGTTCACAAATATCTATTATTATCTTAGTTACTACAGTACTGCTCGTGTGCATCTCAGTTTGTGAGAAATATATCTTTCATAAACAGGGAACTCGTCCAAATATCTCAATGAATAAAATTCTTGCTAATTAATGGTCAAAGGTAACATGAGAGAAATACACGCTTGAAACTACATTGAGCTGCTGCTGCCAAAGAGAACAAAGTGTAACTAGTTATACAAATGCTATCTCCTATAAAAATGAGAAATATATGGCAACTCCCCTACAACATTTTTCAGCATTCAACTTGGTTGAATTAAAAAAAAATCAACGATTTAACCGTGCATATTTGAATTTGATGCTTGAATTTTTTATTTTTTCTATGAGACACTTAGTTTTCTGAATTAAAGTTGAAATAAAATATGCATCAAAACACTATCATGCAAGCATTTTATTATTCCTTCATGAGCAAGGATAACATAATGGAGAACACCGTGACGTATTTCATACAAGCCGAGAAAAATATACGACAGTTGATGCAGTCCTCGGCATGAATTTCGCTGCCGAGTGATCTAAATTTCGGAGCGAGGATCTCACGACGAATTATTGTTCGTTTTTGAACTGAAATATTTCCAGCTAGCAAGAAAATTGAACGCCGTTAATTTCATTTTTTAAGTTATGGTTATATCATGTTAGATTACTATATTAATGTTTATATTTGTGAACAGATGGGCATATGACTTATTTTTAACATAGCGCGACCTTCCCAGTTTTACCTATTTAGTCTTCGATATTTCAACACTAATAAATTAGGCAGCAACACTAATTATCGTCCGCAGATTTGACTTCAAATTGTTGAGAATTAACACAATAGACGTTTTTGCAGTGCCGCAAATAAAAATAATTTTTTTTGTTTTAAATTTGTCTGTATTATTTTGATATAAAAGAGCAATGGAGTTCAACTCGCACTTGCTTACTCTAAGTCGTCTTCCGCCTCACGGACCGCACATCTAACGTGAAGTGCGGACAACTTTTTAGACTTGAGGACTGCACCGAGATATTTTTTCTTATGAAATCCGAGTACTTCCTACTGTCATCGATTCTCGAGTTCACTTAAGCAAGCATCCGTAAGAAACTCCCGCGGTAACGAACGAGCGACACAAAAACTTCTCCAGCGTCCTTTTTTTAACCCCAAACTGCATCATATGTTGCGTTATTTCCTGCACATCGTCAAAGATTCCGGAACATCAGCTGTTTAGAGGTAGAGCGAAGTGTATTCGAGGGGCATTGTGCAAGTCATTCGCAGAAACTCAAAATTAATACATTTTTTGGCGAAGTTTTTTTCCAAAGCGTCCTCTGCTTCCTTTGTTCCACCGAACGCAATCGATGACCTTAGCGTGCGTTATAAGAGCCTGACACCAAGAGGAGTACTCCATTGAGTTGCGCTTGCTAGCCGCACACCGACATACGACGTTCAGCTCCGTGTGTCGATCAGCTGCTGTGATAGCCTCTCTTTGTGGTCTTTTGCTCGTAAGATAGGCCTCATTCGTACCCAATTTGTCAAAAAGGAGGAATTTCACAGCGGTATACGATTAACTTTTAGCTTTCCAAGAACTACGGCGATATCCTGGAAGAAGATGGCAGCGAACTTCAAAGCTGTACTTGCAGTGCTCTTGTGCCTGCAAGCAGTTTCTGCCCAGGAATTCCGTAAGTTTTGTGAAACATATTTAGAATTTTTTTCAGTTTCAGCGAGCCCTTTATACTTATATTCATAATTCAAGTACCGCTTTTACCATAGCCAATTTGAGATTATTGGCTAGCCAATTTTTGGCTAAAATCGTGTATTAATTACGTATTCCATAACAGCTTCGTGTATTAAACTATCTAGTTTGATCATCATTATGCAAGGGTCGTTCTTCTGTACTGGCGAATAATCTCGAATAAATACGTCTCTCGATACCAATAATATAAACTCATGCATTGTCCCAACAGTTCTATCTATCACGAGTTGAGCTAGTTAAGGTGCGGAGTTAGATTCCACAATTTAAATTCACAACGCTGTTTGCTCTTCCCTGCATCTTGTTAGCTTAGGACTACAGACTCCGGTTTCTCGGCAAAGTAGTTGTACCATAGCATTCGAAAAAATGCTATTTCAATTCCTGACGTACAATGCATCAAACGTTGTGAAAGAAAACAACTGCTCAGCTTTTGTGATCCTGACGGAAAAGTGAGCTTTCTGTGAGTAAAAAACGAGCCACGAGTGTGGCAGTACATACGCAGTTGCTATTCCACAGAAGCTGCCTAACACTGTGAAAGGAGCTGAAAGTTTGGATGTAGCCTGTACAGAATTTCATCATTATTTGGAGACCGTTTTTGCTGTAGTCCAAGTATATTCATCGCGTATGAAAATATTTTTGCTGAGTATTCATAATTTTGTCACACAATTGCGTGTTAATGATTAGAATTTTTCTGAAAATACGCATTAATAAAGAAGAACCCTTTTGAACTGAGTTAACAAGCAGTGCCGATATAACGGCAATCCAAATTGAACCTGCGCCGTTGCGAATATGCTCCTTGTTCGTCTCCTCCGGCTGACGACGAAATGCTTTCTCTATTACGTAAATGCCTCGCAAGTGAAACAGTGGAATGAGAAATATTTAATTTCTCGATTACCCCTCCAACGATATGAATATTGAACTCAACACGTAAATAAAATTTCGTTCAAATAACGTTTTGTAACATCAAAACATAGTCATTACACTTACTGACTACAATATAATCTATACTATAATAAGAGCCGCATCAGTCCGTCTGTCTATCTGTCCGAGCCAGCCGAAAGTGTGTGATGAGCGTATCTGTGATACAAGCTCGGCCTCATCAACTCTCGAGAGATTGAATTTTTTACTTCTAACGGCCATTCTTTCACATCGCCTTCTTTCTCATTTCAACTACTAGTGGACTAGTAATTATAATAGATGGGTGAATGCTCCGCTACAGCATGAGCTATGCTAATTGCGCTAAGTTACCGTCAGGTCTATCTACAGTTGCCCCAAAAAGAAAATTTATGAACAGGAACACTAAAAAGCCTTGCATCGCAATCTATATAAAATGGAACAACTATTAGGTGGTAAAAGAACTCTTCCTCCTTGTGCGACGATGCATTGGCAAAGGTGCGAGTATTAGGCCTTAATCAACTCGCCAATTAGAAGCGGGAACTTGAGACTGAGACTGAGACTGAATAGAGAATTCGCGCGCTTGCGTAATGAGGACCCGGAAGATTACGACGATTAGGGCTGCCCTAGCATGGGTTGTACTGAACGACCTTGTCCATACATGGTGAGGATAGGCTGGAGTTGCATTTCTTCAAAACAATGGGGTGCTTCTTTTGCATCGAATGCATGATTGTGAGCATGAACGCATTCCTCGTGGCAGTTGTCTTATTTCTATGGAAAATTCATTAATGTTTGAAAAAAGACTTTTGTTTGGTTTTAGGACCAGAAGAATTAAGGTAAAATACACTAGAATGTATCAATTTTGTACGCTAGCGATTCTCTCGCGCTTTACTTCAGCGGTAAGAGACCGACTCCCTCACTAGGTGTTCACTTTACATAGAGCTGAACATTGTTGAGCCTTATTGAAGAGTTCTCATGGTTTACTTATAAAATGGTTTATTGAGGGTACGTCGAACTTCTCGTTGATCAATTTTTGGACTGTTATTAGAACTGCAGGTCAGTAGAATTGGGCTCTACGCGTCATGTTACCTCCGTAAGACTAAGTGCAGTAAGCTACGAGGGAAATCCTAGTTTATATCACTCTGCGATTAAAAAACAGTATTCAGCTAAATTGAATTATTTGGGCTCAATATTCACTAATTTTTTTTGTTCCAGCTGTTCTTGTGAGGAATTGTCGCGAGAAGCACTTGGACCGGTACAACGAATGCCTTGTGAGCGCTATCAAGCGCATCCAACCTTTGCTTGCTGATGGTGAGAGTCTTGACTTACTGTGGTAAGCTTTGTTTGATGATGGCAAGAACTCGTTATGTCTAATGGTGAGAGCTCACGCTGGTTCATGGTGAGACCTCATGTTGGCTGATAGATAGTGAGAGGTCGTACTAGCTGATGGTTAGAGTTCGAGCTGGTTGGAGGTGATAGCGAATGATGGGTTATGGTGAGACGTAAAACAGACCAATGGTAGAGCTTAAGTAGGCGGAGGTGAGGACTCAAGCTAAGTTGAGGGTCTCACAGGTCTCTCCTAGCAATGTTCTCTAGCGGCTACCGCTAAACTCTGCGACTGCCTGAAGTGCACGACTCAGTAAAATAATTAGGAAGGATTTTAGTCCTCTCATCAATGATAGAAAAGAGGACCAAAAACAGATTTTGGCTTGAAAATGATATTTTCAATAAATAATCCTTCGTTAAGATAGCTTGTGTGCAAAGTATTCAAACCTTAGTCACCCTAACCAAAATGATGACATTTACATAGGAATAAATGTATTGTATTTTTAGTATGTAAGCAAGATCAGCTGCTATGTTTTACTGTACATTCCAACTTCTCATAAGAACCATGGAACAACGCAAGGCTTGTCTCTTATCCTGCAACATTATGGTAACGCAAGGCTGGATTATATATGTACATTCGTTCTTGATCATACGGCCGCTGTTTCTTATATTTATTTTAATATTAAATTTCACTCTAAACATCTGTAGCTGTCATAGTTCTTGTGGGAGCAAAATATTCAGAAACACGTTTTTAGATTGCATCCAAAGTTTATCAATCACTTTTTTTCTTACGAGTACAAGAGAGCATGAATAATCCATACTTAATCATTTAGTCACTGAACGCATATAGATCTTAATTCACCTCTCTTGAGTACTAGTTGTTCATTCAAATCGTTGAAGAAACTTTTCATTACACGTCATCGTTCAGCAGCCCTGATGGCCATTACTGAAACAAAAATAAAGTACTTCAGTAACAAATACGACTTCGACGATAATTATTTTCTTTCATGTCGCTCCTGCGATCGCTGGGCGCAAAAGTTTGAGCTGAAATCCAGGTTTTGAGCCGATGTCTCCTCGCACCTCACCAGGCATCCCGTCGCTGAATATGCCTCCCATGGAGCCGCTTCTCATGGACGACATCACGTTCAGGCAGTCAGAGGGGGCGGTCTCTGTCAACGCTGTGTACAAGAACGTCATGGTCACTGGCGCTTCCATGTTCGACTTGAAATACTTCGAGTGAGTGGTTATACATGGCTCGCACACGAATCTAGAGTGGTTATACATTGCTCGTACACGACTCTAGAGTGATTGTACGCGACTCTAGCCACTAAATTTGAAACTGCTAGTTTTTGTATTTAGTAACTCTTAGTTGAATTACTTGAAAGGGACCTCCTGTATCTCAGTAGCACTTTTCAAACTCGGTATTGTAGAAGTAAGGCTAATGTATTATTTTAGTCCAAACAAAATTTTGTGCCCGTGACTTAGAATTATATAAAGTAGCATTAAACCTGATAACTTTGAGTTGCACTTGGAAGAGGAAACTCATTAGGCGACAAATAAAACTGTGATTAGATGAGCTAGGATTTAGTGATGGTACAAAAAGTAGCAAAATGGAAGAAGAGTACAATATTAAAAGTGCATAAATTCATAAAATGGACTCAAGCACTCGAACGTCTTTACGATACAACGTAAAAAATCAGAATCCTTTGCAATAGATTCTACATTTTCGAATCCAAAAGACACTTTTTTGAGAGTTAATCAGATTCCCAGTGGTCCATATTCAAGCTCCTAAAACGACCACAGAGATCTAATTCCCCGGGAGACTTTAAACATACTTTTTGATTCCCCAAATTTGTCAGAAACATTAGGTAACAGGCAGATATTCATATAATAAAATTACACGCTCCTGTCCCTATCCATTAGATAAATGAGGTTTAATAAAGTAAAATGCATCCATAGCAGGGAAAATATAAACATGAATGACCGTGAAAGAACTTCTATGGCACGTGTCAAGTAAGTGAATACATCACAAACAGCATCAAGATAGGTTTGGAACATAGATGCAGATGCTTAGCCACATCTAATGAAGCAGAAGCCATATCTCGAGATAGCACTTTTATTTAGTACTTGTTCAATAAAACTTCTCCCATAGCCTCTAGCACGAAATTTTCATTTCCAGCTGGTTCTTTGAACAGAAGAAGATGTACATGGGCGTGACTTTCCCAATGATGATCATGAGTGGGCAGTACAACATCAGCGGCAACGTCTTCCAGCTGCCGGTCGAAGGCACCGGGGACTTCATCACTATGCTGGGTCAGTTCATAGGGGCAGTGAACAAGAAATAAAATAGTTTATTGAATTGTAGTATTGAATATATCCGGAAGAAACGGTATTTTTCAAAATAACACATAATGTTTCGATGCCATAGGTTTATGGACAGTTCTGTTTGATTACGCAATAGTAGGTCGTTAAAACTTGGCATACAATGCTACTCTGTCAGCTAAGCTTCCTTCCTTCTTAGCATAGCACATACTTTCATTGGTACTTTAATGTGCAAAACTAAGCGTTTCAATGCCTAGTTATGTGCCTATTCACGGTCTTATTCAGCTTCTAAATGTGACAGGAAAGCCTCGCATTGAAGTGGATATAAGTGACTCCTGAGTGTGAACCTACGAAACTCTTCTTGTATCGAAGCGTAACAAACGTACTAATTCATGTGACAGTCTGATAGCGCTTCTTTGAATAGTTAAGGCAAGTTCATTTATGTGGTACTTAATATCTTTAAACTCGAGTAACAAATTATCCTACGTTTAGCAGCCGTCAAACGAACTCTTCCAAATGCTGCATGTCAAATAAACTCGCTGTCTTTTAGGATCTTTACATAAGCTTGCACCAATTTCAAAGAAATGGGAGAAATAAATATGTTGCTAATATTAATTTAGGTAGTAAAGTCAGTTTTTTCAAAAGCTCGCGTTAGGGGACGGTGCCTAATATGGTCGGTCAAGTGTAAAGAGAGTACTTCGAGATGTTGAGGCTCTCCGTGCACATGCATAGGATGAGCGAACTGCGTCTCATGAATGACGCGGCGAAGTTAAGGACCAGGCAATGGAGCTCGCGAAGAAGCGATTTTAGTAAACGGATGCTCTAACAGCACAGCGTCAGTCTCTAAGTAGCTCAAAATGTTCATGAGGTCCATCAGCACTGGGTTTCAATCCAAATGTTAAGCTCGATTTGATTTGAAAGAAAGATCCCATGAATATTGGTTTGTCTTGCTGACATGTTTTTAGATTTTTTCAAAATTCGCTCTTCTTGTACAATTCGTTGAGAATTTATTTATGCTGTTGACACGACTTGGTAATTTTCTAAGTGAAATAATTTGCGCGCAGACGGCATCGTGGCCCAGACAGTGGGCGACCTGCAGACCCAGCCTGATGGCACCGTGCTCCTCACCAACATGCACATCGACTTCACCATCGCCAAAATCAAATCCAACCTGCAGAACCTCTTCAACGGAAACTCGCTTCTCAGTACGTTGCCTTTCTGTAAATCAATGCACGTATTATGTTGTGTTACAGGTATTTGCTTACTTCTTTCTGTTGTCAACTTCTGGGCTAAGTTGGAAAAATCGAATGCATTATGACATTTGGAGTTCAGCGTTTGCTTATTTTTCACCTGAGTGAAAGCTCTAGTTGCCTTTGAATCATGAATAGTTAGTTGCCTTTGCAATATTGTCCACTTTGTGATTGATTTAAACCCCATTAAACAGCATTTGAGAAACTTATAGAATTTGATAATCTGGCAATCTCAATTAGTGACAAGTCACAGTGAACACCAAAATGTTTACGCGTTCGCTCGTAAAGTTGCTGTTTACAGGAGCTTCAGGGACAACCATTACCCTATACTTAACATAATGTTATCTTGAAAAATTTCGTCAACTAAAATATACTAAAATATGATTATTCTCCAATAAGTAAGTCGTGTTACATGACGGGCATGCCTGAACTCTGATGGAGTAAAAGGACTTACAAAATTGATTTCAACGGATTAGCTGCTTGCCTCACCTCTCGGGATGAGCACGAAATGTTATTTTCCACCCGAAAACCCTCCCTAGCCCTAATGTATTCTTAAACATAACAGACGAACGCTGTAATCTAACTCGAGTAGATGAACGATTTCCATGAATAGAACAGCGATTTCAGCTCGACATTTGCATTAATGACGATATTTCAACAGATAATAGCACGTCTTTCCTAAAAATATTCTCATCATACATGAGAATATGTATTTATTAATTATAATTTACCTCAGGTGAAACCCTCCACCACTTCGTGAACAACAACGACCAACTCGTCCTGGATGAAGTGAGACCCGAGATCTCTCGTCAGTTGAACGAGTACATCAGGTCGCTGCTGCAGGCGCTCATCTCCTCCTTGCCTCCTGAGCTGCTCAGGGACCTCAGCAACTCCAACACCAACGACAAACACAGGCAGAGGACGCTGGCCAACAGCATTGGCTCCAACAAAGTTTAGACCATCGTGGTCGTGTGTTTGCGCTATCGACGGAACTGAACTCACAAGTCTTCTAGGTCTTCAGCCTGTGGCAGTGGTGGCAGTAGAAGTTGACTAGCGGTTTCATCTGTGATGTAATGATAGTTACTTTTATAGAAAATGAAAAAAAAGTGTTGAGAATGTCAATGTTGAACTGTCATGGTTATTTCTACTTGTTATTTTGACACTTTGAACTAGAAAGTTCATTATTTCAAAATAGCGTTTTACGTGAAAATACTTAGTTCTTCTTCTACGTAGCGTATCTTTTCGACATAGAAGCCATAAGCACAAACAGCATAAAAACACAGTATTATTTTATTTAAATGCATGTTCTACAATGTAATACACGTTACAGATCTTATTATTGTAATTCTATATCCTTTCATTTGAACTGCGCTGTAGAAAAAGTTACTTTTGTCAGACCTCTCGTTCATTCAGTGATTACGTTGATATAAAAGCTCTATCTAATTACTCCATCACAATTAATAGGTCATAGCAGTGAGAAAACTTTGCCACAAAACCGACACACTTTCATGCGCTCTCCTGTCACAAAACCGACACACGTTGTCAATATACAACAAAATTAGATTTTTCTGACACATTTTTGTGTCGTGGGCTGATACAACTCAAATTTGAAGAAAAAATAGCGGATATCTCGCTGTTTCTGCAGAGAATTATATTCCATCTCAAATACCAAAGGCTGCTTATTTGGTAACGAGGAATATTTCACCAAACATGAATATGTGATTTAACTTTTCCAATCGCTTGAACATGTTCCACTCAGAAGGACCCCCTCAGATTTCTCGGAACAGCCGTTTGAAACACACTAGTGCATCAAAATCTCTCTGAGCATGTGTTTCTTTCACTTAATCCTTCTTGACAATACTAACGATGGCTGGAAGAGGTTTAGTTCATATAAGTGTTTTATTCAACAATTTAAACAATTTATTTACCACAAGCGATCCAGAAGTAGATTGTTTTTTAAGTCTAGTGCACAAGTCAAAATTGACTTACTTTACGCATTACTAGGCAATCGTCAAACAGTTGGCCCGAATAAGTTCAGCGACTACTATAGGGCATCTTACCACTAACGATATTCTAAGATGTACAATTATGCTTAACCTAATTCACTAAGCCTTGTTACGCATTAAATTGATCAATGAATTTGTTAACTCGAGATTCGATGCTTAATTTTACAAATTAGTTTATATGGGCTAGATATTACTAGTGTATTCTAGAAACTACATCAGATCATAATGAAGATCAGTGACACGAACCATGGAAAATTACCCTACTAGGACGAGTCATTTAGGAAAAGAGATTTGACTTGGTTATCTTACATGCCAAATATTTCGATGGGAAAAGGGATTCAAGATTTATTTTGAAAGCTTGTAAGAATTTCTTTCACGGATCTCCACAGGGATTGAATTTCATGTCTTAGCTCCAAGGAAGAGCGTGCTATGTTGTGATCGAGCTTCTGAAAAATATTCATTTAAATAATATTCGAATAATATATTTTTGAATAATATTGAACACTCAACAACGTTTGTTTTCATTGAAATAGTGAGTACTGCTATAGAAATGGAACAATTGAGAACGTCAGCATGAAATAAGAATGGCAAACTTCTTGACTCCACAACAAAGGTATATCCTGAGTATTGGTTTCTCAAAGGAGTATTGCCTGCCGTATACGATACCAGACAACGACAAACGATTAGTAACCAGGTAATGCTTCATTCTGGTCGATTTATGGTGATTCACTAAAAATGAACGGTCACAACATTGTTCACACGAACACATGTATAATTTTATGTCTAGACGTAGTCAAAGATGATTCGTCAGTAGACGAAAATCAAATGTTACTACAAAATTCTCACCTATAACGCGATCCACGTCAATAATATGAATAGAATAATATTATAGGTCCTAATGAACACATGAAAATCCCGTAAAGAAGTTAAATTTCCTGTGATTTCGTTAAAAGTGAAGGTAGAGATACAAAAAATGCTTCTCAAAAGTAACACAGACAAAGATTTAATATACTTCTGGAATGATAAGTAGTCTTGTGTACGAAAGTTTTTAAAATATTTCCTTATTCTGAAGTTTTTACGTATCAGATTTTGTGACAAACGTAGGAGGGGATTGCGATGCATGCTTCAATTTAATTAGCATAATTAAAATGGGAGTTGAGAGTTAAGATAGATACAGGTTTTCGAGGTTTGTGAATACACAGTGATGCATTCTAAAATGAGAGCTAAATTATTTAGAGATCCGCACATTTTTTCCAAGATTCATCGACAGACATCATTGCTCATTTAAATTAGTATGCAGCATTTTAAGACGGGCATGTCTGCCTAGGGTGAGAATATGGCGTTCGATAAAACTAACGCTCATCAGGGTGTGCTCTAGACTCTGAGATCATCCGACAGAATTGCGGCATTGTTAGTGAAACTCGCAACATCCTGCCAATGTTTGTAAAGCTGTAAAACGTGGAGAGGGAGGAGTGCAAAATGCATGGCGATCTCATCACTCATTCGCATTTGTGCAGTCTTGAAGGGCAATTCTATGTTGCGGGTCATGAAAGGGAACAATGACAATATTAGGAATCAAGAGTTAAAAAAAGCATAGGTACGATGAGGTGAAGATACCCCAACTTGGCTAGTGTGATAAAAGACCAGTGGGTGAGAGACGAGCCGGAGGAATGATTGATGTACTATGACATACGACGTAAATGTGCAAGTTTCTTCTTCGGCCACTCTCCTTCCTACATCATCTTGTGCGAACTTCAGTTTACTCAGATCAAAGCCACTATCAGTTTTTCCCGGTCATTCATCACTTGAATCAAGCATTTTATTAGTGGAATAACTCATAGAAATATAATTTTTATTCGTATAAGTTGACCTTCGTGTCAGATGATATCAAATGGATCGAGGATCGATTGTACAAATATTAATGGCAATTTTATTAGAGAGAAAATTTATAGATTTTTTCAGTAGTTGATTAAAACTTTTTGAGGGTGAAGCTGAAAGATACCGTTTCTTTTAGCACTGCAGATAAGAGAACGGAGTGTCGCCCTCGTTGCCAATTCATTATACTACCATGCATCATCTTTCTACTTCTTGCCACGGCCTAGCCAAGACCGATGTACGCCTCGCGAAGGCCGAGACTCAAACTACTACAACGACACACGTCAAACTACTGCGTACGAAAGGAATCCGTGCATTTTGTGGCTGTTTTTTGTCACAGCTAATGAGAGGTGAACGACATGTGTAATTCCAACCGCGTTCACTCCGCGGTTACGTGGAGCGTTTCTCTCCGCGGATATACGGAAAGAAATTTGATCGTCACTTTGGGATTTTGGGATTTGAATTTGGGACACTGATGACAAGTCTGACGCATCTGTTGACGAAAAAGGGAGTAAAGCAACTCACGGATAGCTCACTATCCCATTTCTCGGGAACTACACAACAAAGATTAAAATTCAGTAATTGATTTCGCATCAAAGTTATTTCTTGCTTCCCAAAATAATCAGCTTAAGAAATTATTCTGGAGAATTTTCAGACACTCTTTTAAACATCACTTTGTATAAATTTCCCTCCAAGTCAAAATTCTGGAAATTATTGCCTCAATTCAATTTCTAGCACTGTCAAATGATGCTATTTTTTTGTAAATTATGACAGTAAGTTTCTTCACGGCCAACAATGAAAACGGATGGCATATTCTCAAACATTACCCTATCAATATTATGCTTACTTTTTCTTAAAATTAGCTTGTTCATGATAGTTCTCGAAGTATCTATGAATTTGATGAAATGATAAAAAGACGAATCATGATAGAAATCTTTCAATTCAAAAGAAGTATTTTTTGTTGTTTAGCGATGCAAAATCCGGTGACAAAAATATCAAAACCATAGAGCTACTATTCTGAAATATCCGTGCGGAACACATGTGTAATGAAACGACAACATAGAAAATACGAGCTGAGAAAATCATGACATGCAATTGAGAGTTTCACTGTCAAATCCTATACTCGGTCATTGCCGGTCGAACTGTGCACGGTCAAAATTTGCATATAGCGTCTAACGTACGGAGCTCCGAAGTATAAGGGAGTGAATCAAGAATTTTGAAGCTAGGGGTTTCGAATACTTGGTCCTCAGTAATACAGTTATCCTTGATGAATTATTTGTTCTGGAAAGATCATTGCCGTTACGAAGGAAATCATAGAAAAAATTGCAGCGCTGTGCTTCCAATGTAGGGCTACTTGCAACTGTTTTAATTAAGTGCATGCTCGTAAATCAGTCTACCACAGAAGTGAGTATCTTTTCATAAAGAGTGTCCCTTCTTTCCCAGAACGATGGATTTTCACATTCATTGTTAAAGAAAAACTTATTCTTAGCTGCTGATAATGGATCACTTTCAGCGTATCTTCGTCAGCTTTAAAGAAAGAAACTGAAAATATGGGTTCAACTTCTGTGCAATGAGGCTTTATAATTGCCGCACACAAGAAATTGTGTCTGACTCACTCTTATCGTACGCATAATAGAATACCTGCCAAACATTTGAGGTCATCAATTTTCGGCAAATAAAATCAGGCTTCACAAGCACAACTTTTATTAGGAGAATTTCTTCTTGTACTAGAAAATAAGATATCACAGTCTAACATATCTGATCTTGCATCTGCATGGTTGATACGCGTAATTTCTATTTTCCAGAGAAAATTAATTTTATTTATAAATTGCTAAAGTATTGAAAAGAATTATAAAAGCAAGGAAACAAAATTTATTCGATGAAAGAGCAACACCTCAGGTCTCGAGTAGTCTAACAGTGGCCTTATAAGAGTACAGCAAGACTACAAATGTTCTACTTTAGAAGATTATAGCCATGAAACCATTCTAATACCAATAAGTAAATTGTCTTACGCACGAGAAACAGAGTTGAGCCCAATTGTAGAAGTTATTAATTAGGAATGCACATTTCCCATAAATGTCATGTTTGGTATAGGACACAACCTGAACATAGACGTATGCCCCGATGACCAGCAAACAGCTCGTTCTCAGAAGAACGAAAATTTCATTTCATTGACTTCTCACGAAGTAACCAAAATTGACGCGGTAATGCAAAACAGTAGCACAGCGAAGTGACAGCAATGAGTTGGTTCGAATGCGAAAACGCTTCGTTTCAATGCTAATGAAGTAATTCGCACAAAAATTTTCTCCATCCACACGTAAGATGTAGCAAGCAATAAATTCCAAATAAGAGCTGTGGGATAAGAAAAGGGTCCTGAAGGGTGTTGTGAACGTGGTTTCTCATCGAAGCCGTAATCGTAATTTTTATTAATGTCGCATTTATTCGTCGTGCGACTTTCAGGAGGCAATTCTTTCTCTGCATTATTTCTCGTTATTTCCTCGTCGCTTTTATTTACTTTCGATCAATAGTCGAGACAGAAGGCCTCATTTATTATATTTTTGTAATTTCATTAAAGATCGAAATTTACTGTGACTTTTCAATGTCATTAGTTACAATTAAATATAATATTATAGCAAATCGAATAGGGCCTCGTTAAGGATAGGGACGACACAGTTACAACGTAAATTTCTGTTAAAATGATGACGTTCTTCAAATAGCAATAGATTACACATTAGGATAGTGATTGACTTACGATGCACAACATGTCATATTAATGAATCTAGATGATCGTGACACCATCAAATCTCAAAAACTATTCTAATCTATCAGAAAATACAGTTACAGGAGATCGCATCATGATCTCAAAATAAGCAGGTGAAGCCTTCATTACTTGAACATTAATACATTGATAATTACGATAAGCACATTTTATATGAAGTGAAGTCTCCGCGGAATCAGTTATCTTGCGAAATGCTAAACATTTAATTCATCAATAAACCTGACGCGATACATTTTTGGGTACAGAATCTAAACCTACCACGCGAAATAAAGTGGCTTGAATGTATGGAATACGAAAACACTAGAATACTTAGCTCTGTCCTGAATGGCGCCTATGAGTCAACACACGACTCATTGAATAACAGAGAATAACAGTGAACAACCCAATCCTCACTGCTTGGCAAGCCTGCCAAGGCAGCGAGGTGAGAGGACACAAACAGACGTGACTGTGCTCTGCGATTGCTGGGACGCTTCTGCCCGGGCTGGCGCTTTCTAAGCGCAGGAGCCTGAGAAGCCGTTCGCATAGAGAACAAACATGTCTTTATAGACAATGCTTTACATTAGTTAATTTAATCGGAATTGGCAAGCGTCGTCATATAATTAGAAGAGAATAGACTTACAATTGGATGACAGTTAATTTACGCAGAGTAAATACGATCCTAAGTCTCTAATGAAGGGAAAGAATATACGTTGAGCAAATGGAGGCATTAGGCAGTCCGGCCAGCTGTCGATGTTTCGTGACGTGTCGCTCATAGAGGGTGTGGTTGTGCGCCTTTCTAGCGATGGGGATGATGTCACTGTTGAATGCGACGGTTGGTAGAACTGAAGACGACGGTTGACGATGTCTAGGCGAAGATCGTGAATATCAGAATATGCAGCCTTTATTGACGAGAAGATATTTCTATGGAAGCCAGTCTTTTCGAAGGAATTTCAGTCGCTAGCTAGGCAGACTTTTTCTTCTTAACGCTTATTTAAACACAGCGTAGAGTATAGTCACAGCAGAACCATGACAAGGGAAGAGTGAAGAATACTCGTTCACATCCTTGATTGGTCAGGGACAACTTGTAAGGTTGTCGTTCTGTTCATGAAATGGCAGACGGATTTGTTGCAGTATAGGCACGCAATAACTTCACTTATGAAACGGTCTGTGTTTTCCTAAATAATAAATTCAAAAGCATGGTAGTTGAATTTTCCCAGCAAAGATAATTCTGAGTGGAAATGAAAAAAAATTTGAGACAGCGATCAACCTTAAAACAGGAATATCAGTTCTCTCGTATCTGATTCTTAAGCGTAATAAGTAAGTTCTGCTTTGTAGAACAACACTCTGAACTGAAGTCATCGTTTGTGTGATTTGTGTTTTTTGGAGCTAGTTGTATTCAGTAAGCTAATTTTTTTTAAAGCAATAGAAATATCGTTTAAAGAAAGATTCAGAATCTGTTGTACAGTTTTACTTCAATGCGCAATGTGCTCACAAATCTGTAGAACGTAACGGCGTGCGGAATTTTTTCATCACAGCGAAGCAATTCGCGATCTTGAATTTTGAAGGCATTACAATAACTTCCAGCGAACTCAGTTTATGACAGTTTCTAGCACGTAAAGACTTCGATCACTCCTCTCGCAGGTGACAATGAACGAATCGGTCCGAGGCAAGAACTCTGGATGACAAGCACCCAATCTAACTTTTTCGCCGCCTGCAAGCATGTTATTCGCCACCCCAGGTATTGAATCGCTTAGGAGGAGAAAAACATGCATGCTCTGGCGAAAAGGTTTGACTGGGCAACTTGCACGCTTATCCCTGAGCTTTGGCTTCAGCCGCCAAAATCTCGTTGGTTCTCTTTCGATGCTTGTCTTGAGAGTTGGAGTTGGGGAGGTTCATCAGCACCTGTCGAGGCAAAGTTTCCACAAGGGTCGTGAGGATAGCGCCCAAGAGGTCTCCCCATTGCTTCTCCGTGGCCGGCTGAATTTCCTTGAATTTCAGCTCATCGTTCTCCTTCAGGAAGTGGTGCATGGCTTCACCTGCAGAAAAAGATAAAAATATCACTCATCCATTTGTCTTCATAAAAATTAATGAACTCATGCATGGATGTACTAAAAATAAATTTGAATGTTTAGTCCGTTGAACTCCGGCTTCACTCCGGCTTTACAAAAAATGTACTCCGGCTTCACAAAAAATGAGCCATGGCTTCATATAGTAAAAAATCTCTAACATTTAGAAGTCAAGTGTCAAGCGAAATGTTGAAGACAGAGTTTGCATCTCACAAGAGGTTCAAGCGTGCCGTTTTTACGTTGCTAAACTGTCCTGGTTTAATTGTTGCGCTGGACCTGAGACTTACTCAAAACAGGGTTGCCGGAGAAGAGGTTATCCATTTTAGTTGCCGAGTCGCGTACTTTGAATTACAGGTCAAAATTCTTCATGAACATTTTGCCATTGGAGTACTCGCCGAGGTCGCTTTTTGTCTCAAAAACAACGCCCTCTGCAGAAGTAAAGCGTGAAAAACACTCTAATAAAATATTAAAATACGATTGAGCGATCCTGCATGGCTATCTATATTTGAGAATTACCTTAGAGTTAATTTTTGGGCAGAATATTTTATCATCAAAAAGTATTTGATGCGACATGCCTTAAAATTTAGAAAAACAAAATGCTTTTCCATAATTTTAAAATAAACAAATTCTAGCATCGGAAGAAAAGTAAACATTCGGGGATTTTCTGTGAAGGTTTTTTGTTGAATAATTTTGCAGACTTGCAGTTGTAATTCTGATTATGATTTGATCCAATTCTGCCCAATCCCCGTCTTGGATACAAAAAATGTTGAATGCTGCCAGAATTTCCTCAACGCATATACGTACACAATTTTTCGCGATTTTTTAGCATGAATTAGTTTTTTGACCACACTCATAGGTGAAATAGTCCATTAATTACCTTAAAGATTAGAGTAAGGTAACTCTTTCCGCTTTACGCTAGAAAATTCTTTGATTATTTTATGAAAATCTCAAGATGAACATCACATTTGATAGTAAATCCAGCCTTTATGGAAGAACTTTTATACCACGAGCATTTGCCCTGAATTAATTAACATTTGAACTCACCTTTGAAGGCTACCAACGTTTTTGCAGAGCCGAACAAAGCTGCATGTGTCTCATTGAATCAACATTCCGTGATGGCATTCAGTTCGTACCTATCTCAATTGGTGTTGCTTCATTACAAAACACTATGAACTGAATATTGACTATGTCACCACTGAAATGAAGCAAGCCTTCACGCTCAAGATATCTGTTTCCATAAATTTCAAATCTGAATGTTTAAGTCATAGATGTTTCTCTTTCTTGTGGGTGGCTACAACCACCAAAAAATCTTCGTCGTGATGTGTCTCATTTGAAAGATAATTCTACAAAACAAAGTAAAAACGTGGCCTTTCATTTCAAATTTGCTGTCATTAGACTAAATCACGAATTTTGCTTTCAATAGACATCGGATAAAAATTCATCATCGTGATGGGAGCAAGTCTCACTGAGCAGGGAGGTGTAAGCGCCGTTGCCTTCGATGGGCAGGCAGTTCGAAGATGGAGCCGCTGATGTTGTAGCGGCCTTTGATGAGCAGAGACGGGATGGTCGCCCCCAGGTAAAACTTGTGCTCCGAAAAGTGCCAACTGCAGGCAGATCATCGCATGTGAGGGCACAAAGTTGAACCACCGCTGCTTTTGTTATGTGAGTAAATTGTGGTTTAATGATTAGAGAATCTGCGCCTAGTTCCTGTGATACGCTTGGTGACACAAAGTTCTGTTCTTCATGACATAGTGATTTTTGCACAGTAGGACTATTTAAGTATCTGTATGCGTGAATAACTTCACCACTATTTCAAACTCGGAATAACCTAATTTAACTATTCTTAAGGGGGCCATCCCTGCGATTTTTAAATTTTCATTCGATTGGTCTTAAATTTGACGAGTATATGTATTAAAAAAAAAAATTTACGCATGTAATTTTTCTATTTAGGCTTTATTTTTTAAGAAAAATTTGAAATACCAGGTTTTGAGTTCATTTTTTGGGATATTTCAAAACAATAGAAGTCTATGAATTTTTAAGCTAGAACCAATTCAAAGACAGTTTTGAATTCCTTGTAAAGTTTCAAGCAAACTAACAGATTCGAATTTTCAATTTTCTCTTCCGTTTTCTTTCGATATGCGATTCTCAATCACTAACTAAAATATACCAAATTTATGTTTTGAACTGTGATGAAAAAGATTAGATGTACAAATTGGAAAATTGGAATCTTTCGGTTTGTTAGAAAGTTTTAAGGATTTCAAAACTGTCTTTGTTTTTTCGTAGCACGAAAACTCACTGATTTCTATCCTTTTTTAGGTTGAAAATAATATTTTTACACAAAAAACCAAATAAATAAATTTTGTGGTAAAATGTAATAAAATGGACATTTTTTACTTGAATGCTGCATTCACGTAGTATTATCATCCACAAATAATATGCATGCATAAATTCAAATCGTCACAGTGAATTGCATATTACATATATAAATTATATAAATATAACATACAACACTTTTCTAGTAAACTGTATAAAATAAATGGAACGTACAAATTTGGAAATCGGGATCTTTTAGTTTGTAAGAAATGTTCAATGAATTCCAAAACTGTCTTTGTTTTTTTCTAGCATGAAAACTCACAGACTTCTATTCTTTTTTACGTTGGAAATGATATTTTTACCTAGAAGGCAAATAAATACATTTTGTGGTGAAGTGTAATATAATGGACATTTATTACTTGAATGCTGCATTCATGTTGTATTATCATCTACAAATAATAAACATGCATAATTTCATATCAACACTGAGAATTGCACGTTATACGTGAATAAATTTAATAAAAAATGCATTTATTTTTCATTTCTTGAGGAATGGTCAATTTTTATTTGTAGACTGAGTTTTCTGAAATAAGCCATTATATGTAATTTTTTAAAGGAAATACATTTCGTTCTATTATTTATTCGATTTTGGTCTTACTTTTTCAGAAAATACGAAATATTTGTTTTATATGTCATTTTATCTGATATTTCAAATGAATACAAGTTAACGATTTTTCGTGCTAAAACAAAACCAAAGACAGTTTTAGAATCTTTAAAACATTGCTAATGAATGAAAAAGCTAGATTTCTCATTTTCCATATTGTTTTCTTTTTATGTGGTGTCAAAAATTCATGATTTTTGGTCCCCTTACACTCCCCTGGGGGAGAGATATAGTGCCCGTTGCCCCATAAAATTTTGGGGCACAATAGCCCGCCACCTAAGGATCCTTTTTTAACAAAGAAACAAAAATAGCCAATTGGGCCCGAAAATCCATGGGATGTCCCCTCTTAAACCAATACTATCTCAACTTATTCTAACCTAGCTTACCAGAGCTTTATCCATAATAACCTAATTTGCACAAGCCTGTGCATAAAATATCAAAAAGAAGCGCTTGTAAATTCTTTTTAGTTTAATAAAATAAGTGAAAGGGTACGAAAAAATGTTTTGGTCAATTAGGTTATCGTCAACTTTTAGAAAGAACGGGAAATGGAGTCAATGAATTGAAAGTACACCGAATTCAAAACTAAGGTTCATATCAAAAAATGATCAAATTGAATAAAACACTATGAAGTAACCTATACTAGTCGAAAGTGAATTAACAGTGCACCATTTAAAGTAATGGCACTGAGAATGTACCCTTTAAAATCGCCTTGTCTTCTGACACTAAATAAAACTTGAGGTTGAAGAAAGTACATCAACATCATCAAAACAAAAATTCAAGCCTGTATCTTAAAATTTTTTTGCTGCAAATAAGTCAAAATGTTTTGAATCGTGTAGAAATATGTCGAGCTCAACGTTCTTTGACCCCCTCCGTAGAAAGAAAGAACCAACAGATCTAATTATAATGGAAATTTTCATAGAAGTTTGTGATTTGAAGCCTTGTGTCCGTTAACTGTCACTACATAGTTGAACGACTAACATTCAGATATGAAACTTATGGGAAATTTTCTCGAAATATTTGATGTCGAGCTGCGAGAATCCGGACATGACGAGCTGGTCGTAGTATGCCTGCACCCTCACGGGACCGTCGCCCTGCACGAACTCGATGGGGTCAAGGCTGTGGGGGTCCAGCGGGGGCAGGTTCAGCTCAGGAATTCCTGCGAGAAAAATCACGAAATGTGACATCCTGAAACCTACATACGCTGAGTCTTACATGACGATTAATTGATAACGCAGAACTTCTGTCATGCTTCTCCGCATAACTGTGTAAGGAATATCGCTAAGGATCTGAATAATCGTCCGGCCAACGACTTATTCATAAATGATTCAAAAGACCAAATAATAAGCCTGATTTCTGCGAGAAAACATTGCAACGTTACGTCCTAGAACAATCGACTCTTCAGGAACGATCGGACGACGCTGATACACGTAGCGAACGAACACGCCAGCCGAAGATGCTAAGAACCTCAACGGATGTCTTCATTTGCTTTAATTCATATGTTTAACATTGTTTTGTGGGGATTTTTATATAGTAATGAGGGTAAGGTTAGTGATGTATGTTTTCTATTTGATAGTAGGGATATATCACGTTCTTATTGGTAACCTTGTTAGGTCGTTATTCAGAGTTGGCACCTCAAGGTGACGCTGGACGCGGTTGCTTGAGAGAGCGGCGGCAGTCGGGCGAGGAAGACGAACGAGAACGGTCACGTACGAGCTCAAATTATCAACCCCGGTCCAGTTGGGCCGAGGCTTGCCTCTTAAATTCACTACTCAAAGCCATCCTAGAATATCTGTGCCCTCATTCGCTCGAAAGTGATTAAATTCAAGAATACTCAACTGCAGTGCCAATAACGTAAATTAGAGATTGTCAACCTAGATTGCTAACTGTCGGCATAGCCCCAGCCATCAACCTGGTCTCTCTGCCCTCAACCAAACATGGCGACCTTGCTCCAGCGCGCCAGCCAGGCGACATTCAGACTGCGAGACCGATCTCCAAATCTCAAGATAAGTTTCCCTCTGATTTCATGTTAAATCCCAGTTCCCTCTCACGCTTCTAAGTATATTAGGATGTGAATGCGCAGATCGCGTGCATTCAATTAGCTTGCGTACTTTCGATGATTAATGTCTTGATAATTTCCTTTGTTCAATAGCGAATTTCTTTGATGTTCCTGTGTCTTTAATAACCTTCAGATAAATAGGAGGAGAGGACATGATGATTCAGAAGGAAAGTAATAATGTTTGAAGCCAGGAAACACGGCTAGAATGCACGATTAATTTATGGCCTTGAGCCGCTCGTAACGCTTACCGAAGATTGAATTAAATATTTATACAGAAACCCTGTATTGGTGGCAGCTACCTTGATATTAACAAGTAGAAAATATATGAATTGTGACGAATAATCTTAATGTCACGACTAATAATATCACATGGGAAAATATCATGCATCGCAACAAAGAATGACGGCAGAGAAAAATGAAGACCGTGACCTCAGCGAGACAAAATAAAGAGGGTCACGACAAATGGGGGCTGAGCGGTGGGATTTGAGTTTTGCTTTAAATGTGAATGTTACTGTAAAATCTCATGCCTACCGAACTTATACCTCCGAATAAAAAATATATACGTGCATTCAAACATTCAAATTTAAAAATTGATATTTGGCCGACTAAAAATAATTTCTTTATCTGAATCATCTTATCTCTCTCTTCCTAATGAATACTTATTTGCGGAATGTCATTTGGAACGATAAAGTAATGTTGTATTAATGTTTCATATTTCAATGTTGTCGATAGACTCATAATAGGTACGGATGTGCAACGTATCCCTTCATCAATTAAATTTAACTACCATGTATGTAACATTTTCTGCACTGCCCAACGTTAAAACTGTAATGTAAAAACTGAAATGTAACAACATGCTACGTTGGAGACGAATGTTAAGATCGAACATTCCTAAGTCCTTGGGTAGGGCTGGCTTACCGCAGCAGCCGCTCGCTCCCCCACGCCAATGGCATGTGATACATAAACAAAGCCCACGTACCCGCGTACGAACTGCCACAAATGCCACACGCTAGAGCTTTCCATGGTCCTGTAACTTCAATAACACGAACGATAAATGTTGTGAATCACGATTTTCTTAGTTTAGGCATGTAATATTTACGTTTTTCTAATGAAAAATAAATTTAATTACATGTGAGAACGTAAAAATTTAATTATTTCATCATTACTGCGTGTAAAATTTCTTATTCGACGTTCATCAAACAAATTCATGCGGATACCACGGCATAATTATGTCAATATCATGTGAATTTTTATTCAAAATTTAAATACTAATGATCAAAACCAGCTTATAGATAATTTTATTCCAATTTCCGGAGATAGCATTCTTTAACAATTTTAAATTTGATATTTAAATACAATAGATTCAATTTAAATACCAAATGGCACAGTTTCAACTAGAATGAATGTAAACCAGAGGCGTTTGTCTGCTATTAGAGTTACTAGTTAGTTAAGGTTTCCAAAATTTAATAACGGTTCCACGGATAGATTCAATTTTGGCAAATAATCTAATGAATTAGATTTACTATTACTCTTAAAATAATTAATAACCTGCGAATACCTCACATGGGGACTCTTGTTGTCACTGAAACGTAGTATAAATGATGCGCGAACTACTAGGAAAACACAACAACGTATCTGAATAGTGAAGTAAATTTAGTTCGTGATTTCAAAGAAAAAATTTGATACAGCCAGGATTTATTTCTAACGAAAGAATTCAGTCACGACGATCTCATATTAATATGTTTGCTCAAACGTTCTACTGGTCCTGAACATAACTATGAACTTCATTGCGTCGAGTTGGTCAAATTTAAATACTATGTATAATTTTTGTAATTAATATTTCTGTGTGGGGAAAATAGTTCAATTTTATTTCGCTTTCATGTACTTCGATAATTCCATAAATGTGTGTGTACTCGTAGGATGTAATTAATTTTAAACTTTGCGATCTATACTTAAATAAATTTTTTGAACCTTATGTTCTATTCGTAATTTGCTTATAGTAACGTAAAATTCAAACGTAGGATGCTTAAGTCCTTTTGTAAATACTTGGGAGTTTGAGAGGGAAGGCTTGGTTGATGTGATGTAGAGGGAGACTTGGGAAAAATTAAAGAAGAACATCAGAACAAACACTTAATGGGATTGACCTTTCAGGAATGGTGGATGACATCAGCTGAGCGCGGCTGAACGCTTGCGCCGGCGCACCATCACTCGCCAGTCACCAAGAGTGGTGAGAGACCCCACCACAGACGCATCACGGTCGCCCTGCTCGGACGGCATCACTACTACGGGTTGGCCGCGCACACACGAACGCACGCTGCACCCCGCTCCATACTCCACCATCTGCCTCGACGCTTGAAGCGCGACACGCAGCGGCAGATCTGAGCTCGCATGCCGACTCGTAGAAAACGAGTACGCGAAGAAAATTTCTTATCAGCGGACTGGGTCGACGACCGCGGCTAATTTTCTACTGAGGCACGGTGAATAGAAAACGACGGGCATTTAAAATTTAAAGGACAGCTCAACATAGGGGTTTCAATCACGACTTCGGACTTCGGATGGATTTGGCGACGACGGCTTCAGATGTAATCAACGACGATGAAAATAATACTGAGGCCCGGATGAAAATCAACGTATCAACTCAAAGATCTCAGCATAAAGGCAGCGAGTCCTACGCAACCCCCAAAAAGATGATGAACTCCACGAGATAGTAGTCCACTTCGACCGACGACACACGGAATATATTTCGGAGATCTCTATAAGACTTCTGCAAAGTGGTGGAGCAAGTCATGCAGCCCAGGATTATACGACTTGGGTGTATTTGGAAGTGTTCGCTACACTTCCGAGGGTTTTCACTCTCAAGGATTACTGGAGTGATCCACGCAACGGAGGGAGAAGTCGGTGTCATCTATAGGACACGGTTCTGCCCATAGGACGACTATAATGACTCCTTTATTTGACGACTCTGAATCAGCGCTCGCCAGAAGAGCAAACTCCAGTTGTAAGCATCTTGACTCTTCCCATGATCCACGCATTAAGGCGTCGGCTGCACGTGTGAGCAACGTCGAAGATAAGCCTTTCGAGCACAAGCAGGAGCTTGTAATTTGTTCGGCCACGGGGGATGTCATGCTTCTCCGCATAACTGTGTAAGGAATATCGCTAAGGATCTGAATAATCGTCCGGCCAACGACTTATTCATAAATGATTCAAAAGACCAAATAATAAGCCTGATTTCTGCGAGAAAACATTGCAACGTTACGTCCTAGAACAATCGACTCTTCAGGAACGATCGGACGACGCTGATACACGTAGCAAACGAACACGCCAGCCGAAGATGCTAAGAACCTCAACGGATGTCTTCATTTGCTTTAATTCATATGTTTAACATTGTTTTGTGGGGATTTTTATATAGTAATGAGGGTAAGGTTAGTGATGTATGTTTTCTATTTGATAGTAGGGATATATCACGTTCTTATTGGTAACCTTGTTAGGTCGTTATTCAGAGTTGGCACCTCAAGGTGACGCTGGACGCGGTTGCTTGAGAGAGCGGCGGCAGTCGGGCGAGGAAGACGAACGAGAACGGTCACGTACGAGCTCAAATTATCAATCCCGGTCCAGTTGGGCCGAGGCTTGCCTCTTAAATTCACTACTCAAAGCCATCCTAGAATATCTGTGCCCTCATTCGCTCGAAAGTGATTAACTTCAAGAATACTCAACTGCAGTGCCAATAACGTAAATTAGAGATTGTCAACCTAGATTGCTAACTGTCGGCATAGCCCCAGCCATCAACCTGGTCTCTCTGCCCTCAACCAAACATGGCGACCTTGCTCCAGCGCGCCAGCCAGGCGACATTCAGACTGCGAGACCGATCTCCAAATCTCAAGATAAGTTTCCCTCTGATTTCATGTCAAATCCCAGTTCCCTCTCACGCTTCTAAGTATATTAGGATGTGAATGCGCAGATCGCGTGCATTCAATTAGCTTGCGTACTTTCGATGATTAATGTCTTGATAATTTCCTTTGTTCAATAGCGAATTTCTTTGATGTTCCTGTGTCTTTAATAACCTTCAGATAAATAGGAGGAGAGGACATGATGATTCAGAAGGAAAGTAATAATGTTTGAAGCCAGGAAACACGGCTAGAATGCACGATTAATTTATGGCCTTAAGCCGCTCGTAACGCTTACCGAAGATTGAATTAAATATTTATACAGAAACCCTGTATTGGTGGCAGCTACCTTGATATTACCAAGTAGAAAATATATGAATTGTGACGAATAATCTTAATGTCACGACTAATAATATCACATGGAAAAATATCATGCATCGCAACAAAGAATGACGGCAGAGAAAAATGAAGACCGTGACCTCAGCGAGACAAAATAAAGAGGGTCACGACACTTCTACCTTCTTGTGTATTTTGATCATTAAGTTTTTACGATTTGAAAAGCGTAAAAATTTGAAATGATTGTTATAGTCCCTCCTCTTATATCGCCGTTGCCACAATATTGTGCTGGTTTAACGACGTTCGATCGCTGCTAATTCGTCGTAATATCATTCTCATATTTTCATCGCACCTCTTACACGTCATTGAGATAATATTCATACTTTAGTTTTCATCGCTGCGTCATGTTATTTCCAAGGATGTGGGTTCTATTTCTGACGCCACAAAGTCATTACTGGTGATAGCTTGCAGTTTCTATATTTAAAGGTAAATAATCAGAGGTTATCCAATGAATTTAATATTAAACGAAAAAGGACATTAGGAGGTGAGGCCTAGTTATTGAATTAGCGTGCGAAATACAGAACATTTAACTCATCAATAAACCTAACGCGATACATTTTTGGGTACAGAATCTAGACCTACCACGTGAAGCAAAATGACATGAAGGTACGGATCACGAAATACGTTAGGATACTTAGCTCAGTCCTGAATGGCCTATGAGTCAATGCACGACTCATTGAATAACAATGAATAACCCTCACTGCCTGGCTAACTTGCCAGAGCAGCGAGGTAGGAGGACACAAGCAGATTCGACTGTCACTCGTGGTCGCTGGGTAGCTAATGCCGGGGCCGTCGCCTTCCAAGCGCAGCGGCCTGGGACGCTGTTCTCCTTGGGAACAGACATGTTCTTATAGACAATGCTTTACATTAGTTATTTCTACCGGAAATGGCAAGTGTCATCATATAATTAGAAGAGAATAGATTTACAATTGGATGACAGTTAATTTACCCAGAGTAGATAAGATCCTAAGTCTCTAAGGAAGGAAAAGAATACATGTTGACCAATGGAAGCATTTGGCAGCAAGGCAAGCTATCGACGCCCGTGACGTGTCACTCGCAGAGGGTGTGGGGGTGCGCTTTTCAAACGATGAGGTTGATGTTGTCGCTGTTGTATGTGACGGTTGGTAGAGCTGAAGGCGACAGTTGACGATGTCTAGGTGAAGATCTTAGAGACCAGAATATGCAGTCCTTATTGACGAGAAGATATTTTTATGGAAGTCAGTCTTTTCGAGGAAATCTCGGTCGCTAGCTAGGCAGACCATTCTTCTTAACGTTCATTCAAACACGGCGTAGAGCAGTTACAGTGGAACTATAACATGATGGAATGTACACAACAAATTTTCTGATAATCCTCAGTTTAATTCAACGACATTCATCTCTTCCATATTCTTTAAGCTATGCTACGGACCTATTAGATGATTACTGACAGCAGAAGTACGCGCAGTTCAAGAAGAAGTTTTTACCTCAAGAACATCTGAGTCATTCCCGCTAAGGCCTGTTGACACGAGGACTGGGCGAGCGCTCCACCACGAGCTCAGTAAAATGCTTGTTCGAGTCAGCGTGTCCACACGGACCATGGCAGAGGTGCAGACTGCTCCAAGTAAAATCCTCAGTCTGCTCCTAGTGGCTCTGCGACAGGCAATGGCGTTTTCAATCTCTATCAGTTGTCGCGGCTATAAAGAAGAAACAAAAACGAATGAGGAAAATGTGGGCGAAGCGTTGGCTTAAAAAAGTCCTTTTTTGGCAGCTAAACGCCACTTTTCCAAGAGAACGTGTAGGCAGGGAGCAGAGACGCACACCCTACACGTTCAGCGTCTGAAATTGCACTGGGAAGCATTGAGTCGCTCGACGAAGACCAAACTGAGACAGACTGTTGTCTACTGCTCCATTGAGTCTGAAACGAGAGAAAATGGGCGTGGTTTAAGCCTCTCTTTCCCGGTGGAGCGCTCGCTCACTCCTCGTGTCAACAGGCCTTTAAGAATGAGCCGCAACTCGAGAGCTTCATTAGGATCAGGTTCTCGCTGTGCTGCAGCTGATGTTTACGAAGTTAGGAGTACATTCGACGGTGTATTGTACATGCATTATCATCTTCATGCTAACAACACTATTAGCTGTTGCCAACACCATTATGAGGCATTCCCTCGTGAAGGAGGTAACGAGGAAAAGTTCGCCCCTCACTTCCGCAACTGGTTAGCATTTCACGTGAAATTTTCATCGAAAGTATTCTAAACAAGAATTTAAATTGCGTGTGAGAAGAAATCAATTCAGAAAAAAAATCAGCTTTAGTTAAATTTATGCTGTAAAGTAAGTGAATTTGAATTGAATAAATTTAGTGATGAATAATTTTATTTTAGGTCATTACCATATAAATTTTGTTGTAGCGAAGTAGTTTACATTGATAACCATTGAGAAAAATTGAAGTTAATTATTTCCTAAAATTTTTTTCCAAAGACTAACCTATCAACTGAAATTAAAGACACAGCTTAAAATTTGGACTTGAGGTGGATAATCATATGAGTCTCAGAATGTGTTTGGATTTTCAGCTCCGGGTTGGGAGCGGCGATGCATCAAATCTATCGTTTTTCGAATACATGTTCCTTCCGATCATTTTACTGTTAACAGTAAATATAATTTGTTCAATAAAACAAGTACACAAGGTAAATTCATCTAAAGACCTGTTCATACATATTTCATTATCTTAATTTTGTTACAACTGAAATGTAGGCAGGGTTTTGAGGGTCCCACCTGACGCAATCTGCAGCCGGATGGACAAGATCGCGCTCACGAAGCGCGCGTTGAGTCGCTCAGGGTAGTTGTCCCTGCAGCTCAGTAGCTTGTCCACTGCACAGAAACGCTGAGCGTAAGTATGAACGTGGTATTACGCTTGTTATCCAAGAAATTTGAAAGTACTTTCCACCTAACTGTTGTTGGTCTAGGTGTACGCGTTGGTATGATTATATAGCTATCGCTATGTCTTCTTGGAGTTATCTTAGTTTTCTATATTTTCTCAAGATTTTCTGGGAGCTCGAAAGTATAAATACACAACGGTCTAGCTCTTTTATTTTCCTTAGTTTTTTTTAATTTTCCTCATTACACTTTCATTAATGATGGGTGGTACGAGAAAGCATCGACATAATCAACAATCAAAACTGTAACAATTTTCAGATCATGTTCACTTTTACATTTGCATTGACTGCGTAATGATTCGAGCACGGTATACAAGTTTGTTAACAGTTATCATTTTAGAATTTCTATTGGAAAAAGAATAACAGTTTTCGCTTTTACAGCAAGTCGACATTATTACTGTATAGCTACAATGTCGAAAATTGTTTGCAGATCCGGCCCCAGGTAACTCAAAGTCCGTGAGTCACTGGATGAGTCGGCAGTGTCACGAATTGACCTTAAAGTCGAAAACAAAATTCCACGCACCTGTCAAACGCGAACACAGCTCCGGGGGCTGAAACTAGGATGTCGTCCTGCCTGCGACATTTGGCAAAAAAGTATACGTCGTTCTGATTTTTTCCATGTGATGAATTCTCTTGTAAATATTTTTCGACACAGGTTTTTCGTTTTTTGCACGAAGCTGCAGGGTATTCTTCGAAGAATTACAGTCAATCGTGGGTCGGAAATGGTACAGTGAGAACATTTCGGGAAGTTCTTACACAGGAATTTGATTTTTTATACCGCACGGTTACCTACCTAATCGATTTAAATATTAGCAAAATTTATGGAGTGATCCCGCCGCTGATAACATCAATGGGCACTTTTTTATGATGCTCTACAGATCTTTACTGAGGGCCCGGACCGGATTGCAGCGTCACACTAGCACCAGACTTGAAGACTTCTGCAACGCCCCTATCAACGCTCAAATCAAAAGAAATTTTACGCGAGTAAGAAATTAAATGCTCAAAGACGATGATGTCAGCACATCGGAGGATGCGATAACCCAGATAACCAATTAGTGGACTTCGACTCATGAAACCCTCTGTCATTTTAAATAAAATGAAATCTTACGTGCGTACTTAATCTTGCAGTGTCATGATAATGACGACGGGTACTAGGCATGATGTGGATTACATTCTTCTTATTGTGCGCCAATAAACCACACTAGCCTCGTAACTTGACTTGCGTGTTTGTTGCTACGGACTCAGTTGTAAACATGCTGGCATGGCAATCTAAATGAACAAGTAGGTATTGAAGCCATTTCTGACAACTAACATTATTTGTTAACCAAAGTGTCAGTTGGGTGCTAAATTGTCTCTATTGAAAGTTTAAATTCTTCACAAACTGGAACCTTGAGTTTAAACCGGAAAATTTAGCGTGCGCTGTGATGTAGCGTGATTCATGTCTCACTAGTTTTTTCTCGTCTTCCATTCCAGGATGCGTCGAGTCTTTCACTGGAGAAGGGAAATTAACATAAAGTCGGTAAATAAATTGTCTATTCCTTGAATTCGACGAAAGATGTCATCAAGAAACTTCTATGTATAATTTGTTGGATGTTCGAATTTCATTTTCCCGTAAAAATTACATTATCTCTAAAGACATAACTGAGGTAGGAAGAATGAACTTTTATCAACAGATCTAATCATTGCTAGAGGAGAAGATCAGAAGAAGAACGAGCAGACAAAGCTCGTAAACTTGCATGATTTGTCACTGCAAGCCAACAACATGATTCTACCAACCTCCCCTCCTCAGTTTAGGCTTGTGTCAACTCTGTACATCTGTGGTTTTTATTCGTCAAATTAATTATTTTTACTTGCCTTCATCACAAAATTTACTGGGAAGTTATTTCACATAGAGGTACGTGAACAAAAGACTATCAGTTGCATACTGTAGAAAAATAACAGCTTTGGCAAATTTCAGTGAATAATTTTACGTTTTCAACATCTTTCTGCTCGTTTGTTTATTAGTATCATACAATTAACACGTGTGACACGCTACTTAGTATTAGTGAAGTGTTTTGCATAACATTTTCAGAACATTAAGAACTTCACAGTATTTTTAAGGCGCCAGAATAGAGCAGCTTTAGGTACATTTGCCATAATGTGTTAAATCACAGTTTATATTTATATGTGTGTGTTTTGAGTATATATTAAAATTATTGATTTAGCCACATGTCTTAAATAGAGTGCATTTCAATTTTTTGAAAGGATTTTTGTTTCTCATTCATTATCAGCTCGGTACATACAAAGTGCTTCGGTTCAAACGCACACCAAATCCTCAGTCCTCGGTGGCTAAAGGTGTTTCAGAGCATATGACACAAACAAGATTCCTTGGCAACAGCAGCTTCTCGTAACTAAACAGCGTCTCAATAGCTTTCCAGTAAATTTTGTGATAAAGGCAAGTAAAAATATTTATTTTGATGTAAGCAGCTTCTCAATAACGTCCAAGTAAATTTTGCGAGAAGGCTAGTAAACATAATTATTTAGGTGAATCAAAACAACATATGTAAAGAGTTGACGCAATCCTAAACTGAGGAGGGGAGGTCTGTTGTCATCAGGTTTGCCACCTTGGATGTTATGCACCTAAATCTAGGTATTTATAGCCGTAACTAGACATAAAACGTAACTATTGGGATAGATCCAAAACTAGATATTTATTGAAAATTTTAGATATTATTCATATGTATTTATGGCATAAAACTGATGATGAAATGTGTGATAGATGGAACCATGTTTCAATTGATGCACTGCACTAAAATTTCTAACCAAATCATTTAAGTGTGCGACTTTTGCTACGTCACTGACGTGGCAGTTCCAGTTCAATTCTTCAAACGCTGCTTCAGTGAATGTTCATGTACTAAAACTATATCACCATTTCCGAAAAAATGTTCATTTTTAGGAAAAATCATTACTCGTATCATAAAGCTTATCAAGATGACGAAAAATGAAATAAGAACTGAAATGCCAGACGGAAACGAATGACTAAATGTTAACTCTTTGAGACATGTAAAATTAGGTCACGAAAATCTCACACTACGCGAGAATTTCCAATACTTTTCCAATTTAAATTAAAGACAATTTTCCTTTTTTGATTTAACACATTTTTCTGAATCAGAGGAAAATACATCTAAAATGCGCTTCGGTTTTGACATGTGTACCCGGCCGGTCAAAAATGGCGGGATTCGTTATTTCTTTAAATCATTTTTCCAGATATGGATGACAAACAAATATATTCATCCCAATAGTGTCCGCTATTGAAATATTCTTGTATTGTGCAATGGTGAAACTCGTATAGCAGATACGGTCATTAGCATCATTATGAGCGTGGCAGATAGCCGGAAGTAGCGGACATCAAATGGATAAATAAATACACCATCGGTATTACATATTAGGTAAGATTATGAGGCAACAGCTCACAGGGGGATTATGTGAGGGCCCGAGCTAAAGGTTAGGCTAGGTAGGCTTCCTTTTTGTTGAAATAGAATAGGTTTTGTTTTGTTACGGACCATCTTTTTTCGGTTCACTGCTGTCCTGCTTTCAGCACCTACTATTGTCTTCTTCAACTTTTTCTTGTTTCATGATCTTCTTTCTTAGCTTCCTGTTTCTATGCACCTTGTGCGGAGATTCTGATTTCCCTCAACTTCATACCAAATGGTGACTGCCTCCTTCTTCTCTTGGAACATCTTTGTCGGGGTTAAGGGAGGCTAAAACTTTCGTGTATAATAATAATAATAATAATAATTATGAGGCAACATCAGATAGTAGTGAAGTCGGGACCATCTTTTAATCCACTCTGCCCAGAAGATGTACAAATTTGCCCCGAAGAGTTATAATGTCTCTTCTCAGTTATAAAACTCAGCTATGCATGTGTAAGAATGACAAGATCGACATCAATCGCAGAATAGCAAGGTTCCAGCATTGATCTATTTTACTATTTCTACATAGATGTTGGTTCTACATAGATGTTGGTTCTACATAGATGGCTGCACCCCGTTGTAAGATTTCTGTTGTAAGTTTCAAATGTTCGTAATATACAGATAGGTATAACTAGCACAGTGAGTTATGAGAAGTTCAAATTTCAAAACAAATTTCGGCTAGCAGACACAAAGAGATACATATTTGTTGAACTTCATTGTAAAAACCTTTGTGCAGAGTGGTAACAGTCATATTAGTCACGGTGCCCGCTCTCACTGCCATACTTAGCTTGACAGTCGCCACGTTAGTTACTGTTGTGATTGAACACTATCACAACCATAGCAACTCTCTTCAACTGTGCTGACTGATGCTCTTAAATTTTTATGTATTTTTCTTCTAACTAGTACTACTCACGTAGTAGAGCCCTGCAATACTGGTGTCTTGCTATACCGGTGATAAGCTTTTTTAGCACAGCGTAAAATTCGTCATCTAGTATTGTTACCTTAAAATCAGTCATCAGTGCTCATTTAAAGGCAATTCAATAGCTTCTCCAAGACTATTAAAGAAACGTAATAAATACATCAATCCGTACTCACCTAAGAAATCGTAGTTGTTCTTATTTTGAATTACTGAAAAATGCTGGATCATACTGGAAGATTTAATGCTGCATTTTTTGCGCAGGTCAAAATTCGAATGAAAATGGTTAATTCTTGGAAAATACTTAACATCGAGAAGACGATGTCGGCAAGTCAGAGAATTCGAAGGCTAATATGTAGAACACGATGCCTAAATTTGCTGTAAATTCGAACGGTATAAAATAAAAAGCTGTTTAATACCATTCAAACGAAAAGTAGGTGCCGAAGGAAGGCTGTAATATGATGGGAGGACGAAGTATCTGAAGAAATATATATTTATAATTCCTGTTTATTCACTTCGTGAACGCACTAAATGAATCTTGTTGGACACAAATTGATTTCGCTAAAGTTCTGGCAATTTCCTCATGTTTTTGTTGCATAACGCGTTTTTTGGCTCGTTGTGTTACTCAACGACCCACATATAAGAGGTGAGGTTAAATTTGTGATTGATGCCCGGTACACCTAATTTTACAGAATTCCTGCTGATGATAAGATTTTGGAGCTTTAGAACCTTCGCATTCTAGAGGATATGCAGAATTTTTAATCAAAACTACTATGCATTAGTACACTCGAAGACGTACACAAAAAAGTTGACTTCATTAATAATTCTATTTTTTCAGTGTTAGAATCAAAAGCATGTCTTCCGTTTATTTTCAAAAATTACTTATTACATTTACTAATTACCCATTGATCTTGGTTTGCCGCGCCGAGCAGCAAACTCCTGTGCATAACATCACTCCACACGTTTGTTTTGTTTGAAAGGTGTCTAAGCATCGTTTTTTAAACTTTTATCAAATGGCTTTCAAAACAATCTACAGCAGAATTTATGACTCAACAATTTCCTGTTTTCATATATTTGGACTGATGTTCAAGTTGGGATATTAACGTTCATTTACAAATGGAGTTAACATTATACAGATCAAACTCATTTCGATATAATTTTAAACTACCTTCGGTGTGACAGAGGGCTCCCTCTGAAGCACTATACCAAGCTCTCTACTTTTTCTACTACAACAACTTCGAATTATTTAATAACACCACAACTGTCTCTTAGCTTTTGTAGCTGTCTCTCAGTTTATACTCAACAAATAATCAGCAGTTCGTGATAATGATCACAAGAAGGATCTCTCGGCAACTCACCAATCTCCAGGGCTGAAGATGACTGTAAACAGAGAGCTAGAGTGAAAACAACATTGACGGTAGTCGCCATCGCGAAGGGGTTAACTCTGTCGAAGGGGTTAACTTGAGCCTCGGTCACCAACGTATGCCTTTAAAGCTCAATGTGAGTTCAATGCTCCGATGTGGGACGTATAACTGCTGCTGTCGTACTCGAACTGCGAATGAAGTTGATTTCATCTCGCTTATGAAGTCTCTCATAGAAGGATGAACAACAACTTTAGGATGACTTGCAACGAGCATTTGACGGGTTTTTAGAGGTGACTTGTCGTAGAATTTCTACCCGGGAAACCAGAGCTAGAATAGGTCGTTACCCACTGGCAGTTCAGCCTAGAAACCTTCATGACTAGACAGAGCAAAATTATAGAGTCTTATCAAGAATTTTCTAATTCACAGTTCATATGCTTACGTTCTTCGTGATTCGATTCTTCTACAATTTTTTGGGAAAATTTTACTGCATACATCATTTGAGGTCCTTAGAATCATACGGTACCAAGCGCCGCTTCTAAAACAAGTCAGAACACATCAAAGTTCGGTGACTTGGAAAATATCGCAGCTCAGCAACTTATAGAGGTATTCTACATTTTGTAGCTATCTTCCAGTACCTACGACTAAATCTCCAGACAGATGAAGATTTGGGGATGACATAACTCATTTTTGCTAGATTTATTTAGTACTTGCATGGTACCGCATGATTCTAGGGCCTCATATACGATACCATTCATACTTAGGATATGACAAAACTACTAGACTACCTCACACGAGCTTTCACCTGAAGACGAGGTCATCTAGACTAAGAAAACTTGCGAATACCATATTATCCATGTAATTTTAAATTTTACTTTGGGATAACAATGATGACTTTTAAAAACAATTTGTCCAGTCATTTTGGGTGTCGTTGGTACGAAAAGTAAGGAATAAGTTTTCAAAATTTATGAAGGATTGTCGTGATTCTACCCACGACACATATAAAAAAAAATATTTGATCGTTCGAAGGAGGACGGTCCACTATTCGAATGTATCCAAAGCAGCCAGAGAGAGACGTCGTATGCCAAGGAGACGGTTATCAGACTTCGCGAATCGTGCTAAGTAGTTATTCTTCCCTCCTTCTATATCTACTCTACGTCGACTTCAAGATCTCAGAGGAAGCAAGGTGTCAACCGACCGAAGAGGAATTACAAGACATCGCTACTAGAAGGTTTACTCTAAATAATGTTGGTATTGTTCTTTAGTTAACTCTTCTTATATCATTAATACTATTATCATAAATTGATATTTCATATTACGAAGTAATTAAAGACGATAGAGTTATTTATAACGCTCAATTATGAATCAATCCATCTTAAAGATTTTACGTTCTCGTACAAAGCCAACTCTACCGAGAAGCGCACTGTGCACTGCCACCGAGCGTGAGCCAGGGAGTTAGAGCGCGGCAGCCAAAGAGAGAGCACGCACATAAGATTTCTTTCCTTGCCCTCGGGCAGCCCCATATGGGTTCCCTGTTCAACTGACATCGTTGTATTTGCCCTGTGTCATACTGAAGTGATCACTCTTCTAACGATAACGTAATATAAAATAAAATGGCTGACCGCTCAATATAAAGCAACACCACATCGGAACCGGAATTTAAGATGAGTTCTCGTTCGTATACTTTTCCTACTAAGCATCCCCGTGTCGACTTCTCTTGTGCGTAGGTTGTCGTCGTCGCGCCTTAAGGGAAGCGAACGGTTTTTGGGACAAAAATGTCGAATTTTTTATTATTGCCTTAAAACGTTCCTTAATCCTTCCTACATGGCGTGGTATTGTCAAAAATTCCTATTTGGCAACCGGAACCCCCAAAATCATCCCCAAACTTGCCCCCACCCGGGCACTTGAGCAGCGCGCCAATCCTCGCGTGCCACGTATCACAACTACGTAGTTAGGTTGTGTTTATTTATTGTTTTTTTTCGACACTTGTCACGGATTGGACAGTCAGACGTCAGTGTCCTTCGTGACTTGATCGTGTGCAGTTGTGTGCTGATTGTTCTCTGAAATGGGTCGCAAGACACGATCTGCTATCGCCAATAGGGCAAATTGGTTGAAAATGAAGCGCAAAGCTAGTGAAAGTGTTGAAGAGGCAGGACACTGTTCTCCAACATAATTTCGGATCATCAGAAGGGTGTTTACTAAAGAGATTAGGGTTACTTAGAAAAGAGTCATGCGAAACGATGGACAACAATGAAAATGCTCGAGTGCTCAAAACAACGATGCGCCCAAACCCTGTTCATCATGCAGATGATGATGAACAGGATTATTTACCTGGAATGTTTTGAAATCTTATTTCTGGTAAATTAGTTTGTAAGTGTGATCAAAAACAATGGAAGACTATGTGGAATATATTAAAATTATCAGTAGTGTATTAGTTTGTGGGTAGGGACAAGAAAAAACAAAGTGTCCTGTGCAGCAGTGGGTTTTCAACAAAAACAGCGATTATCTCCGAGATAACTTATCAACGCTCAACGGTCAATTTCGACCAAAGTTTTGCACCTAGGAAGAAGATCTTTTTTGCATCGTGGAGATCAATGTGAGTACTATAAATGCTCGTTAAAATTTTTTTGAAACTTTTAATTTAAAATTTTTTTATTGTCCATTGAAATTGAATTTTCATGTTTTATTATTCAAATGAGTGTAAATTTTTTTTCTCAAAGCGAAAACAAAAAACTGCGACGAGTTTCGGTAGATATTTGCATTATGAATCAAACAAAAAAAACCGTTTGTCTCTATGTACAATATTGACTGAGAAATAGAAATTTCAAAGAAAATCCTTTGAGGGGGGGGGGGGAGGGGGGTATGGGGGGTTTTAAAAAAATTTAGGCTATAACTGTCTATTCGAATGATACGAACATGCTGTGAATACCCGAGAGCTTATTTCAATGAGGAAGTATTTTTATTCATTTTTCAAATAATTTATAGGAAAAACCGTTCGCTTCCCAATTAAGCGCTTACTTGTAATCGTTTTGCCTTCAGCATATATTATGTATTTGCCTTCAGCGTATATTGAAAGTATTAATTAAAATGTAACTTAGTGCGTTAGGTCTACTTCACTTTTAGAATATCCTTTTGTAATGAGATTAGGGAATAAATTGTCGATACGTTATCTCGTGTAATTTCCTGTTAATTAGAAGGGTGAATTATCATGATCTGCGAAGAGATACTCCACGCTACCAATTCATATCAATTTATACCATCCACATTGATTTGCCATTTATTCATTAATTAAATTTGTGGACATTGAAAAGTCCCAGTTGATTGTCAATAGCTAAAAATAAAAGAATGTGATCATCGATCACGACCACCAAAAGAGAGCTAAAAAGACGGAAAGAAAAGAAAGAATGATATCGGAAAGAGCTCCATAACATTGGTGGCAGCGGTGGGATTTTTACTCCTATTCTTTGTAATAAGAGTTAAATTTCCCTTGCTCACTCCCTCCGAAATAGAAATAAAGCTCGTGCCTACAAAAAAAATAAATTAAATAAACCTCCAACAGATCTTGATAATTTCATCTCCAGGTTAGGATATTTGTATAATCTAATATTTCATGTGTGTGTTTGCTAAAATTCTAATCCATTTCTGTGAAACCATTTATAAATTACCATTTACGTGTGAACCTTGTTTGATAGCTAATTGAAATTTTATTCATGTTTCCACTATTAGTAGATATGTACTGACCATTATCTTTTATATGTCAAGCCGTTTGAAATAAGTAGAATCCGATAATTCGACTATTTTATCTAATACCGTTTTGATTACTTAATGCGAATTTAATATTTAACATCATTCAATCTAGTGTATTATTCGTTTAAATTATGCTTCACGGATTTATGTGGAAATTTTGATGATGTGCTATAGGAAATTCTTCAATTTACCACATGACCAACTCTAGACAGACGCACTTTACGCCATTTTGTTTCCGAGGGCTAAGACAGCGTCGACAGCAACAGACGTTTCGAATTCAAATTTCTCAAATTACGTTGTGAAACGTATACCATTCAAATTTAAATTCTAAATCTACCAATCCAAAGTTATCCTTGTGAAATTATATGATGATTTAAAAATTTTCCTTAAATCTAACCTTACGAATGAGTGAAATTAAATTCAGTGAAGTATCTACTCAAAGTTCAATCATATTCTACACTGAAAGAAATTCATCTAGAAGTGAATTTCATTTAATCAGAATAGAATTTTCGCGCGACTAACATTTACTCCGACATGCAATTTCATACGCTCATTTATCCCGTATATGTTGGATGTGATCATGTAGAAAGCATTTTACTTCATTGCATTATGTTGTTCGTGTCTAATTTCAATGCACCATTTTGACCATGTATTTCAGCCCTATAAAAATCACGAATGTTGCTTAAATGTGTGTGTTGAGATGTGGGAGAATGTGCGAGACCAGCTAGCTGTGTGGTATTCAGGCCTGAGTCTGTGCACAGTACGCTTCATGTTTTGAAACAAACCCATACACCGCCCTCTTTTTCTCCGGCAGTCAGCCTCCGACTGGCTCTCTCTCTCTCTCTCCATCTCAATCTCCATCTCCCTCTTTTCGGTTCCAACTGTAACGGTCGCTTCACGAATTCTATCTCGCTCAACAGTTAGCTTGGCCGTCACCTTGAAAACTTATATGATAAACTTTGAATTTAGTAGAGGTAAATGTTTAGTGCTAAGATGATATTGTAAACGTGTTGCGTGGTAACGTAAATAATAATAGTTTGATTTAAGATTTTGAATTTACATATGCAAATTTGAATTTTCTCGAACACAATATTAATAATTGAATTATTTTAGGTCCATCAAATCATTTCTTGATCAGGAGAGCGTCATGAGAATTAAAGGAGAAAATTTTCAACAGTATAATACTGGAATTTAGGATGAAATAAATTTGTGATCTTTATTGATGTACGCTTCACGTTCAATTTAAAATTACTGGAACACTTTGTTAATGACTTACTCAACATGAATGCACTGTTTAAAATTTCTTGCGTTACGTCGTCTATCGTGCTAGGTTAAAGTGTCCCTTCGAAACAAAGGAATGTTAGGGTAAGTTTATGTCCTACTGTGAGCACAGAGAATAGAACGGGTCGAGATGCAGGAATCGTATGACGTATGAATGAGAGCTTGTCTGGGAATGAATGAAATTCACAAGAGCGATAAATAACAGTAACGGTAATTTCAGCTGGTGCCGTGGACTCTGCGAGCGGACGTGGTGGACTGTTCCGTCTTCATTACTAGCCCCCACACCACCAACCCACTCTCTACCTCGGTGCCTGAGACACCACACTCGCGGCAGGCTTCACGTTCACGTGGTCCGCGCTACGTGTCGACGCGGCTCGGACGTGGACATGGCAGCGATGACGCAATAACGGGGCATTGACGGCAACAACAACAACAACACGCCGACGAGCTCCACGCTCAATCTCGAAGAAAACGTCGTAGAAAATTGCCCGCCAGAACACTGCTCAGACGCTGCACGACGACACTTCAGCAACAAGAACAGTCTAAGCTCGACGCACGACCTCGAGGAAAACGACGAAAGAAAACAATCCGCCAGCTGACTGGGTCAACTACTTTAAAATTTTCGACGAAAATGCTTAAGAACCGCGGAACCTTAGTATAGACAACATCGACGAGAAGAGGAAGGAAACTCGACTACAACGAAGCTCCGGGATATACCAGCGCATCATGGACAACGAAAAGAACTACAACTACAAGGGCCTTGATAATCTTCTTGCGACATCGACGTGACTTCATGGCTGTTTAAAAGAAGTCTTCAGGACTCAAAAATCAAACCCCATCGCGAAGGAAATCGTGTATGATAAGGCGCGATTAAAATGACTATCTTGAACACAGGGATTGTGAGGATTAATCCTTCCAAATAATTGGATGCTGCTGAAGTATGATCACGGCGACCGAGACTTTAATTGTCCCGTGTCCTTTAATGAAATCTTTATTTCATTGGATATCTTCTAGAGGTATCCTGCGAGCTGAAGAAGCCTTCACCATCTACTGCGGAGATCATCGTTTGCCAAAAACGCACGTAGGATTTGGTTTTGTTTGGGGAGTTCGAATAAAGAGTACGAAACATGTACAAATTCAGTAATCGCTGCCGTAAAATCATCACAGCTGGATTGCGTGGATATTAAAAAGAAAAAGGATCTGACTTATCAACGTTTTCCTCTACCACGGCACGCAAAAGCTGTAGAGAAAGTCAACGATCAGGAGATCGTCTTCTTCGCCAACGAAGGGGGATATTGTCGTGATTCTACCCACGACACATATAAAAAAAATATTTGATCGTTCGAAGGAGGACGCTCCACTATTCGAATGGATCCAAAGCAGCCAGAGAGAGACGTCGTATGCCAAGGAGACGGTTATCAGACTTCGCGAATCGTGCTAAGTAGTTATTCTTCCCTCCTTCTATATCTACTCTACGTCGACTTCAAGATCTCAGAGGAAGCAAGGTGTCAACCGACCGAAGAGGAATTACAAGACATCGCTACTAGAAGGTTTACTCTAAATAATGTCGGTATTGTTCTTTAGTTAACTCTTCTTATATCATTATTACTATTATCATAAATTGATATTTCATATTACGAAGTAATTAAAGACGATAGAGTTATTTATAACGCTCAATTATGAATCAATCCATCTTAAAGATTTTACGTTCTCCTACAAAGCCAACTCTACCGAGAAGCGCACAGTGCACTGCCACCGAGCGTGAGCCAGGGAGTTAGAGCGCGGCAGCCAAAGAGAGAGCACGCACATAAGATTTCTTTCCTTGCCCTCGGGCAGCCCCTATGGGTTCCCTGTTCAACTGACATCGTTGTATTTGCCCTGTGTCATACTGAAGTGATCACTCTTCTAACGATAACGTAATATAAAATAAAATGGCTGACCGCTCGTTATAAAGCAACACCACATCGGAACCGGAATTTAAGATGAGTTCTCGTTCGTATACTTTTCCTACTAAGCATCCCCGTGTCGACTTCTCTTGTGCGTAGGTTGTCGTCGTCGCGCCTTAAGCGCTTACTTGTAATCGTTTTGCCTTCAGCATATATTATGTCTTTGCCTTCAGCGTATATTGAAAGTATTAATTAAAATGTAACTTAGTGCGTTAGGTATACTTCACTTTTAGAATATCCTTTTGTAATGAGATTAGGGAATAAATTGTCGATACGTTATCTCGTGTAATTTCCTGTTAATTAGAAAGGTGAATTATCATGATCTGCGGAGAGATACTCCACGCTACCAATTCATATCAATTTATACCATCCACATTGATTAGCCATTTATTCATTAATTAAATTTGTGGACATTGAAAAGTCCCAGTTGATTGTCAATAGCTAAAAATAAAAGAATGTGATCATCGATCACGACCACCAAAAGAGAGCTAAAAAGACGGAAAGAAAAGAAAGAATGATATCGGAAAGAGCTCCATAACAGATGATGTAATAATTATTACTAACGATCATGAAAGGAAAGCTTACGCTTATTTTTTATGACAAAACAAGTAAATTATTTAACTAAACAATTAAATTAAACAACTAAAAGTTAATAAATAAAATTGGTAAATAATTGAACAATAAAATTACTAACACTTGATACCGGTTATGATTTTTTCCCCATCATGTTCAGCACACACCGCGGGTTGTAGCCCAAGAAAAAGTTATATCAAGTTATTCAAAATGTTGCGATACAGAGATGAGGGGGTGGGTTTAGGACCCCCCTCTCAGACGCTGTGGGACTCTCAACCCACGTACATTTAAAGTATTGTCCTTCGTGCTTGCGTACATCTGCATACCAGACATGGAGAATAAAAGGATTGAAGATTTACATGAATTTATTTAGGGAAACACGTGGATAAATCACACAAGGCATTGGAACGAAATAATTTGAAAGGGAACAACTACGTTAATGAAAGTATGCACATTTCTATCGCCAAAAAAATTTAAACACGACATAGTATCAATGTGATGCTTACCGAGAATTCAAGCTATCAATGCTCCCGCGCTGCCAACAATTTACGAACACACAAATTATGGTCACCGTATGCACCCAAAGCACAGAAATTACGAGGTTGACAAATTACAATTTAACCTTAACTCGCAACAAAGCACCCAAAATATATGAATGCTTCGCATGTTATCGCGTAGACCTAAGACACAAAATCATTACACGGCACGTCCCTTTTACTGCAGCGTACCACTTTGACTTGCACTAATACACTTTAAGCACTGTTCAAAATACTCGATGCCACAAAAATTTAACCCTTCCGTGAGGCGCGGTCGCTGAATGTTCGGTGTAAACTCCTTCCAACTTTGCGGGCTCTTCAACAGAGTTCTCAGAGTTCATCACTGCGGCGGTGATACTCATGCCCTAGTCAGGATGCGCTGCTGCTGTCCATTCTTAGCACATTCATGCTCCCCACATCTGCGCTTTGGCTGCGTTGGCGTGCTGGCAAACTGTTTATCTTTTCTTGTTTCCTTCCGTTTGTGGGTGAACGCGTGACTCCAGATTTCAATGCTGTGGTTGTCTGTGAGCTTATAATTAGCGCAGAGATTCTCCATGGGTGTTTCACTTCACGTTGAATTGTTGATGTGCTCAGGCCGTAATTCTTCGAGCGAGTGCTCATTGCAGGGCAATACTTCGACGATACAGTTGCAGTCTCCTTGGGTGTTCGGAGAAATTATCCGCACACACTTCGAGCGGGTGTTCGTTGCACAATCTTGTCGTTATTGAAGGAGTTAAATGTCGGCTTCGATTTCTCGAGTGAAGTCAATCCTGACTTAACACTAGGCCGGGAAATGTCGGCCTATCGCCGAAATTTCCCGGTTTTTGCACTCCAAAGCCTGGCGTGTATCGTTGCGCGTAGCTGAGACCAGAATCCTCCCAATTCTTGTCGTGAATTCTTTTTATCCGCGTCGCCTCATTCCTTCTCGAAAATCAGAGGTGGTATTGGCTGTTTCTTTGTGTCCGCGTTCCCCTCGTTGCTTTCATTGGCTAGTATCGTGGGCAGTTTCGAGTTTACTTCCTTCCCGCTTCACGACTGGTTGGTTTGACCCGTAGCCACGCCTATTGGGGGCACTGTTCTCGACCGTGAATATCTTCACGGTCTGCGTATGTGTGCTGTGTGTGCCTTGTGTTGTGTTGCCTAAATGTGTTTTGTGTGTTTATGTGTACGCCTACGCCAGCTCTCTCGTCGAACCCTACCCACTTGAGCTCGACATATTTATAGCCAGACTCATGTCGAAACCTGAGAACAACGCCGTTCTTGTAGAGTTCTGCGGTTACAACATCCTGTCCACTGTCCCTGGCTCAACAAGATATTGTATTTCCCCAAGTAAAGTATTTTGAAGTGAAGTCTTTCCTCAAATAAAGTATTTCCCAAATTTCCCCGAGTAAAGTATTTCCCAACAAAGGTGAATTATCTCCTGAAATAAGGTCCCCACAATACCCGCATCGCCCCAGAAAAATTTGTGCCAACTTGCAAAGTTGGTGCAAATTTTCATCCGTTAATTTAAATTATAACCGTGACGTACCCTTTACCTTAAAAGTTTTGAAAGTATTCGCCCTCATTTTTCAATCCCTTCGCTTTTCCCAACATGAAAATATCCTTACATATCACCTCATGATTTACCTTCTTGCAACACACCTATGTTGACGCATTTAAAAAAATTCATTAATACCTGACACACACCTAATACTTGCAACGCACATTTCTTATACACATTATTATAGAACGCAAGGAGAAAATAACACATCAAAGATAACGCATAAATCGGACAACATGAACGCACAAAATAAAACACACACGACATATTATTCTCGACTTGCTCTCGGCAAATTCATCGACATAGATAAACATATAAATTAGAGATCGAAAAATCGGCGAATTTGTTACAAGCAGAGACATCCTTTCAGCTTTCTCGGTTGCAATCCACCTAAAAACACAATCTCAAATGGAGGTAATTTTCCAACCTCAAGTTTTCTTCCTCATAATTATCATTTCATCCTGTGATTCAGAGTAGACGTATTTCTTGCAACAAAAACTTGCTGTTGCTCCTCCTGTGCACCTAGTTACAGCTTGTGGTTGTTGTTCCTCTGACGTGCTACTCCTCTTCGGCTTGCTACTGATCCTGTGGCTTGCTACTGATCCTTTGGCTTGCTACTGATCTTCGGCTTGCTACTGATCTTCGGCTTGCTACTGATCCTGGCTTGCTACTGATCCTGGCTTGCTACTGATCCTGGCTCGCTACTGATCCTGGGGAGGGCCCCCTTTGCTGAGAATCGAAGTTACTGAAGCTTTTCCATTAAAAATTCATCCTTGGCGTCACGTGAATTCGTGGAAAATTCCGTAGATCCTCGTTGCGTAAAATCGCGGACAAATTCTGTAGATTACTGCGTCAATACGCGTAGGACTCCCACGTTGGAGCTCATAAGCTCTTTCATTATAATTGTAGAAAATGAAGCACATTTATTTGCGAAGATCTTCAGGTTTTGATTCTCAGTCCGCTTGTCGACCAGCTTGACTTAGACCTCTGAGTTTCGCATTAAATTGCTAATGATCTCCTTCCGTAAAATACGCGTTAAATTGTCTAACCTGGTCCATTTGTACTCGAGAGACAGCGCATTACATGGTCGATCAACGTAAGAAATTTTCCTCGCTTTCCTTCAAATCTGCCTTGAGTGAGGCGGAGCTCAGCTACGCGAAGAATTTCTACATACATACATAAAATAGTTAATTTCCGGCATCCTCAACCAACTCTAGACAAAGCCGAAATTCGTTCGACGGTGTTACTAATCAGTCGATTCACCTAAATATTTCGAAGAAACTAATACATCTCATTCCAGTAACTTACGACCAGCCCCATTTTTCAATCGTAGGCGTCGATTACCTTGGCACAAGACTATATGAACATTCTTACACATGAGGTACGAAAGAGCAGGAAATTCACCAGGCAGGTCGAATTCCCGCATACGCACCAATAAAAAAAACACATATACATTGGGTATTGTCAAGGCGTCTAACTTTACGTTATACTCTGCCGCGAAGGCTTTTCTAACGATCAGACATTATGACAACACCGACATACAAAGAAATTCAAAAAATAGACATGACATGAAATTTCATCCGATTCTCAGCCCCAAGATTCAGTGCAGCACATTTTAATGATTCCACCTTGCCACAGGATTATATAAACATTCACACAAATGTTGTACGCTAAATCGGGAAATGGACCAATTTGGTCGACATCCCTAACGCACGTAATGTAAAATGAATACACAGTGTGTCATCACTCTGTCAGACTTTACATCATACTTTTGCTGAGAACAGCCGTTCTGATGATCTAACATCCTGATAACACACACAAAAATGTACAAAAATGACATGATCATTACCTAAGTCTCAGACCTTGAGGCATTGCACAATTGTTATTCAATGAAATCGTTTTCTTCGTCGTCCTTCAATTTCAACGCATTTATTTCAAGGCTACTGATAACATTCAATATACATTCTTTCCATGTTCTCACAACATCCTACGTTCTTGCGTTCCGTAATACCACACTAGAGTTTTAACCACATCAGCTTGAACGTACAGCCACAATTTCTTAATTGCTTGTGCTATCCATAAAGCAATAAATTCCGACCGATGCTTTCTGCTGCGCGGTCTATCTCGCTTACATACATCCTCGATGAAGATTTCACTTGTACATTCCAGTCGTAATTCATTTCCATTTTAACGCTATAAATCAATTTGTTTACAGAAATCACACTCCATCTCGAATATTGAGCATTTTCGTAGTAGAAAATAAACATATCCCAATGAAGTTGGTATATCCATCCTAATTATGCAAACCTACTCTCGCCATCAATTGACGATTTAATTTCAATTACTGACGAAACGGTCCACACAATTTGATTAAAGTTACAACTAAACCATGTCAAATTCAAAGCATTGTCGAATGTTTCTGCTCCTCCCATCCTACGCTCAAACATTAGAAGGCACGCCAGAGCTACTTTTGTTGATCAGGCAAAACCAACCCCAACGAACCTGTCCAAAATCCGCGCACGAACGAGAGAGAATGCGTAGACAAATACGAGGAATGCATTATAAAATCCAAAAATTATTCTGAAGAATTCTCATGGATCTTCCGTTCCACCGATTTAATTCAATACCGAATGTTAGGTCATTTTCGCTTTCAGTACAAGTAAATTTCTCTGTTTAGCGAGACGATACTCCCAGACGTACGCAAGGAATATTCATCTCTCACACGAGGCAATACTTTACTCTGCGATAAAATTCGAGGTCGAATCCCACTCGAGAAATGGCGTAGTATTTCTTCAAAATCTACACAACTCTATCTCCTTCGCTGTAGTAGAATTCAGTTTCAGTAAGATACAATTTGCACCTCTCACATGAGTATAACTTGAACATTCCCTCAGAGTAAGACAACCAACGACTTGAGGAAAAATACACAATTTTTCATTAACGCACACTTCAAAAAAGGAAAATTTATTCATTGGCGGCATGAACTGAATAGGCGAAATGTGTCTGCACTCCACGTGTTCCTTTCCTAAAACTACGTATACTTAATTATTAATAAAGTTTCATCCCACTTATGGACGCTGAGATTGAAGTACACTAAATTTATCCGCCACACTCGACAAAAATTATATTTTCCACGGACTTTATATGAATAGTGGTATGACGCTATAAAGATTTTATGTCCACGGAATTTGAGAAGAATAACAAAACAAATTACTTTGAAACAATCAAATTCAGCAACAGCTCAAAAAAAATTAATATTCACTTCTCACTCCTGAACACTGGAGTCTTGCATGAAATTGTTGTAAATGCTGAAATTTAACAAATGTAATTTACTTTACTGGTCACGTGTGTGGCGGCATTTTATCTCTAAGTAGCTAAATTTATCCAAGAATTGTCTGCGGAGCATTTTCATGACATGCAACACATTCTCAGAGATGAAACGAGTACACTTCATTAAAATTTATTGTTCTAGGCACCGTCACTGACTCAGCTTCCATCCGCCACCGGCATGAAAAATTTAATTTACTTTGCATTTGACAGCAAGGAACAAAATTCATTCTTCAAATTATCCCATGATTATTTGGCAGGAGACATCAACCATTCTTCTTTAAATACTCTCACCTCAACGGGTAAAAATTTGTATTCCTGAGCTTGTTAGGGCAAATTTACATTCATATTAAACTTCAAGGAAACTTTCAAATCAAATTTAATCGAGGTGCCATAATAATTTAAACTTGCTCAGTCATCCAATATTTTGAATACCAAAAAAAAACGCAAAGTTTATTCAAATTTTCAAGTGATGTAACGCGGTTTCAACTTAAAAATATAGGAATACCTACGGGCCATCGTTCTACACTAAACCAATGAGCATTAACCGGTGACAAATCCTGGAATCATTCAATAAGGAAACAGCATACTGAAAATTTATGAAATACATATTCAAGACAGATCTCTGCACGAGTACTCGCTTAGCAAATGCATCGGATCCCATTAGTTCAATTCATGCTGATTATATTCTCATCACAATGGCATTCAACTGTTATTTTCCGCCTGCAGAATCAATGAAATGAATTGCAAGTGCAGCATCGTTGAAAATTATCACTTACTTTAAAACACTACATTTAATTATTATCCTAAGCACCGTCACTTAATTCATTCAACAATTCGCAGCAAAATTTTTTACAGCCCCATAGATAGCAGGGAAATTTATTTTCAAAAACTTCGTCACCATCTCTCATGAAAAATTTTTGTTTTATCATCACAATTAAATACTCGGATTTTAATGAATGAAACTGTGGATCAAATTGCCAAAGCTGGTTTGAAAGGGATTGTCTGACTCTAAGTTACACAAAACCTCAAGCATTTTCACCACATAATTTGAACTGGTCACAATATAAAATTTGACTTGGACAGTCATTAGCTATTCCTGCCCACTAAGAAAAATTAAAATTCATTTCAATGTTTCAACTGATATATGGCGGTGACTGCTGAAATTTAACGTATAAAAATAGGGATCCATTGCTCTCAACATGTCAGTCAGTAAATTGTAATGGATCGATACATCCTGGAAACATTCAATTCAAATTTAGCATATGTTACTTATTATAAATTACATGCTCAAATGCCTCGAATCCAATATTAATCATGTTGCTAAAGCTGATTGGGGAAGCTTGACGCACACGAGTCAAAAAAAATTCTGCAAATTATTTATAAGTGAGGTATCATTAAAAATGAAAATTCCAACTGGACTACTTACTAAATGTCTCAAAGCCCAGATAAATGTAAACTTGTATCAAAGATTTACTTCAGATGAAGCGATGTTTGTCAAAATTATGGCGTTATTTTCCAGAGCCATTGCTGCACACCTAAATTCAGTTAAACCTAATAATTGTACAGATCATATAAAATTCAACCAAAAATTTTTTTTTAGCACTCAAGAAAAATTTTATCGAACACATTGTCAAGAAATAGGGTAAGTATTTTTTCGCAAGAGGCGCAGAGGCTGTTGTTCAGAGCATACCGACGAACTCCTAATCACAGGGGCACTGAAATATAAATCTCCTATGAAGAAGGAGCTTCTTTTTAATAATGATGGCGACATTTCAGAACGTGACTTAATTATGCTGGCTCTCGGATGCACCAAAAATAAACTGTGCCAATAAGACAACGCTATTAATCGAATTTTGATGTAATATTCACTCAACCAACATCAACTGAATCAACTCAGCGGCACGAGAAAATGAGCAAAGATTCCGGAAATATCAATTTCTCACAGCATTTCGAAATTAATGGCCATGGATTACACTCAGCCAAGTACACTTTAAATTAGGCGCTCAGAAATGGTCCAACTGTGGCTGAAAGAATTTCTAATTTTATGGCTCCACTCTCTCACGCATTTATGACTCCAAGCTGTGAAATGCCATTACAAGCCGACTCACTCAGTCTCCGCAGCGGCCCAGCTCTGGCCGGAATCAGTACCAAAATTAGGAGGCACCATAATAACTCGCAGAAAATTAGCACATGACGAAAATTCTGCTGCATATCACGTACCTACACGACTGAATCCAACCCTTGAGAGATTGTAACACAAACAAAATCTTTTAGGCATTGAATAATTACCAAAAAATTTCTCCCATGATGAACAAAAATATTTTTAATAATGCCGGCTGCACTTCAGAGCTTGCAAATTTTATTACGATTAACACGGCCAAGAAAATAAATGCTCTCAGAAGATTCAACACTGTTATTTTTAAATTTGTTGTGAAACTCGCCAAGAAGACAATATTCAACTTAATCAATTTCAACATTATGACAAAAAAAAATCTGATCTACGCCGGCAATACTGTCAATGAACTTCTCATTATTCTTTTGAGAAACTTAATGGCAGAGACTTACACAGCTTTACAGAATTCAGTCAGGCTTACTTCAAATTAGGCGCTCAGATATAGTCTGACTGCGGCTCAGCTTTACCGCCACAAGAAATTTCCGGTCTTTTATTACCCTTCCAACAGCTCGCCCTGTCTCAGGCGACGGCATAGATCTCTAAGTTAGAAATTACTCCCCAAGAATTGGAGCGTACTTAAAATGACACGGGGTGAATTGTACTTGCAGAAAATTCTGCTTAATTATCGAGCGACTATTTGACTGAATTAAAAAAAAGAAACAGATATTTTTAGACAACTGAAAATAATTAAAAACAATCTCCATGTTGATACACAGACAGTACGCTTGCGGTCAATTAATATTTTCCCTGTTGCGATACAGAGATGAGGGGGTGGGTTTAGGACCCCCCTCTCAGACGCTGTGGGACTCTCAACCCACGTACATTTAAAGTATTGTCCTTCGTGCTTGCGTACATCTGCATACCAGACATGGAGAATAAAAGGATTGAAGATTTACATGAATTTATTTAGGGAAACACGTGGATAAATCACACAAGGCATTGGAACGAAATAATTTGAAAGGGAACAACTACGTTAATGAAAGTATGCACATTTCTATCGCCAAAAAAATTTAAACACGACATAGTATCAATGTGATGCTTACCGAGAATTCAAGCTATCAATGCTCCCGCGCTGCCAACAATTTACGAACACACAAATTATGGTCACCGTATGCACCCAAAGCACAGAAATTACGAGGTTGACAAATTACAATTTAACCTTAACTCGCAACAAAGCACCCAAAATATATGAATGCTTCGCATGTTATCGCGTAGACCTAAGACACAAAATCATTACACGGCACGTCCCTTTTACTGCAGCGTACCACTTTGACTTGCACTAATACACTTTAAGCACTGTTCAAAATACTCGATGCCACAAAAATTTAACCCTTCCGTGAGGCGCGGTCGCTGAATGTTCGGTGTAAACTCCTTCCAACTTTGCGGGCTCTTCAACAGAGTTCTCAGAGTTCATCACTGCGGCGGTGATACTCATGCCCTAGTCAGGATGCGCTGCTGCTGTCCATTCTTAGCACATTCATGCTCCCCACATCTGCGCTTTGGCTGCGTTGGCGTGCTGGCAAACTGTTTATCTTTTCTTGTTTCCTTCCGTTTGTGGGTGAACGCGTGACTCCAGATTTCAATGCTGTGGTTGTCTGTGAGCTTATAATTAGCGCAGAGATTCTCCATGGGTGTTTCACTTCACGTTGAATTGTTGATGTGCTCAGGCCGTAATTCTTCGAGCGAGTGCTCATTGCAGGGCAATACTTCGACGATACAGTTGCAGTCTCCTTGGGTGTTCGGAGAAATTATCCGCACACACTTCGAGCGGGTGTTCGTTGCACAATCTTGTCGTTATTGAAGGAGTTAAATGTCGGCTTCGATTTCTCGAGTGAAGTCAATCCTGACTTAACACTAGGCCGGGAAATGTCGGCCTATCGCCGGAATTTCCCGGTTTTTGCACTCCAAAGCCTGGCGTGTATCGTTGCGCGTAGCTGAGACCAGAATCCTCCCAATTCTTGTCGTGAATTCTTTTTATCCGCGTCGCCTCATTCCTTCTCGAAAATCAGAGGTGGTATTGGCTGTTTCTTTGTGTCCGCGTTCCCCTCGTTGCTTTCATTGGCTAGTATCGTGGGCAGTTTCGAGTTTACTTCCTTCCCGCTTCACGACTGGTTGGTTTGACCCGTAGCCACGCCTATTGGGGGCACTGTTCTCGACCGTGAATATCTTCACGGTCTGCGTATGTGTGCTGTGTGTGCCTTGTGTTGTGTTGCCTAAATGTGTTTTGTGTGTTTATGTGTACGCCTACGCCAGCTCTCTCGTCGAACCCTACCCACTTGAGCTCGACATATTTATAGCCAGACTCATGTCGAAACCTGAGAACAACGCCGTTCTTGTAGAGTTCTGCGGTTACAACATCCTGTCCACTGTCCCTGGCTCAACAAGATATTGTATTTCCCCAAGTAAAGTATTTTGAAGTGAAGTCTTTCCTCAAATAAAGTATTTCCCAAATTTCCCCGAGTAAAGTATTTCCCAACAAAGGTGAATTATCTCCTGAAATAAGGTCCCCACAATATGTTGAGTTAGTCTTATCGAAATTTAAAAACTATTCAAATTTTGTACAATCTTTCATTTACTTTCCCTCAATTGTTTTACACTAACTTCAATAGTCAAATATGTTGAGCTTAAGAATCACCCCTATTCGAGAACTGTTTTACTTCGAGAATAGAGCAAGTCAGTTGGCTCGTTTCGTGCTCTGCTGAAGGTTCATACTTGCAATTCATTTCCCTCGTCTGAACACAATAGTATGTACAGTGGCAACTAGTATATCCGCAGCCACTATAGATAGCTAATGGATGCAACATCTAGGAAACGAGAACGTTACCGCAAGAAACAAATTGACGCCCTTTGTTGAAATTTGTGCTGATATCCTGGGTTACCGTCTTAGGTCCAGTTCTACTGAGTGCGACTGGTATAAAGTTGGAGGGGGCAATTGCAGCACACATTTTGTAGCTATGGTTACCCTTTTAAAGTCAAGTGGCTAATGCCAAGTCAAGCGTGCATCACGCCTTCGACCACAGATCGCGCAAGTTTGAAGCAGCGTTTGAAAACTAACTTATCAACTTGAATTTTAATTGAACAACTAGCTCTCGGTTTTATTATCTAGTTGAATTATTGTTTTTATCATCAATAGTTTTGTTAGTATCAACACGGTTTTCATCATCTGCTATTTTAAACTTTCAATATGCTAAAGTTTCAGGAGTAAGGGGTGTGGATTACTGCACGCTACTTCCGGTGAGCAGGAAACCCATCGCACAAACTTAAGCAAGGAGCCTATCTGCGCATGTGCTGAGCGCAGGCCTGATAGCAAAATTTACTAATACGTTGATCGTGATGGATTAAACTGAAGTTTTATATTCAACTCAAAATTTAACGTCATTTGTAGTCGGCAATTTTGAAAATAGCTAACATTAACTGGATCGTGCCTTCATTTAGCTTGAATTAAGCATTTGCGAAAATTAAATTAGTGACTACTGGACGGTCATCAGCATTATGAATATTTCCTCCGTCTACACCGGTAACTCATATTGCGACAAACGTATTTAACTTTTCACTATTTGTTTAAATGTTAAAACACAGAGTGTAGTTTGATACTAAGCTAGGTTAGAATAGGATTAGATAAGATAAGTTAATTTAAGCCTCCCTAACCGCAAAAAAGGTGTTCCAAAGAGAGGTAGGATGAAAATACCACTCGATATGAAGTTAAGATAATGCGGAATCTGTGCACAACGTGTTTCCACACAAAATCCTTTGCGTATAGAAAGAGTAAGGTAAGTAGGAAGGCTTTGAAAGAAGATAAAACTTGGAGAAGGAAGTTAGAGTTGCCGAAAAACAGGACAGAAGATAATAGAAAAATATGGTTCTTTATAAAAAGCCATAACTTATCTTTACAAAATGCTGGCCTTCGAATTTTCAGTTCAGTTTTGCATTTTCCCTCTGAGAACGCTGATTCTCATGAATACAATAGTTGTATCCCCGTGAGGAATAGAATAGGATGGGTTAGGTTATGCTAGATGAGTCAGGTTTTGGTACTTCTAATTTAAAAACAATAGATATAGGCTCGTGATCATTAACACATCGTTGACGTTAACATTAAATTCGGACAATCTTATTGCGAAGGTCAGTATGCATTTTACACGTAGAATGATATTCCCGCCTGAAAAAAGGGTAAATTATTGTACTCTTGCAAGCAACATTATAAGGGCAGTCGAGTGAAAATTTCACCTTTACCATAGATTTCAATTACTTGAGTGATTTCTATTAAAAAAGCTTTCGTAAATAAAAAATCTCAGGTTATTATTTGTAATTTACTTTGTAAGAAGCAATTTCGATTGTTGCCCGCAATGCTTTGATTTTCGGAGAGAGTTTTTGGGGAAGCCAGATCTCTATACACCTTTTCAAACTTTTTAAGAGGCTCCTGAAGAGTAGAATAACGTGCACCAAGGCTTTAGGACAATGGGTAAATGTAAAGGACTTGACCATAATTGATATTCGAATTTTCGATGCCTTAATAATGTTAATCACATGAAAATAAACAAGTTTTCTTCAATGCACTTTCCGGCGGAAATGAGTATTTTAAAAGTTATGGCGTTCAATGAGTTACCGGAACTCCATTCCTAAAAGAACTGTTGCTACCCCTCACGACCCAACCTCTTTACGTTTGTAATAGGGGGTTTGCTCTTCGTCGGCTTGGTTGGCGCGCGGGAACGCCTGTTTACTTTCACGTCGGACCGCGCGGTATATTTTTCCCCGCCTCAAACACTGGAGTTACGGTAACTCATTTAATGCCATAACTTTTAAAATACTCGTTTCCACCGGAAAGTCCATTGAAGAAAACTTGTTTATTTTCATGTGATTAACATTATTAAGGCATCGAAAATTCGAATATCAATTATGGTCAAGTCCTTTACATTTACCGGACAATGTTCTGATTGTCTGTCGAGGATCTTATTCTACTACATCTTTTAAAAGTTCATCATCCAAAAGACAAGGTCTCCCTGTTCGAGGCTCACCAGTAAGATCGAAATGGCTTTCTTTAAATTTTAAAAACCATCTGCAGCAGTTTTAACAATCACACTTTCTGGATAAACGACGTTTATGTTTTTCACTGCAGTTGTTATCTGTGTGCAATTTCATACATATCATACAATGATGCATATGATTCACGTTGTAACTTTCCTCTTCCATGGGCTATAGATGTGTTTTAAATATAAGGCAACCAAAAAAGCAGTGTCCGCTTTTTGATTAGCCGTTGAATGAAGTTGGAATATACACGTAATGCAGGTAGCAATTGTTTTCAGAGCCGGATAGCAGTGGAGAAGGATGGAAGAGTATACAGATCTCGTTCGGGGGTGTGTGATTTACGACTTCGAAGTGGGCTCATCAGCAGCTGCATTTAAGCCGTCGCATATGTCAAAGCGTTTTTGGGATAGTGCTGTGAATGAACGTACTGCAAGAGGCTTGTTTCAAAAATTCAAGTTGTGAGATTTGTTCATCCGTAATGAGCCTCGCAGTGGACGACCACTGTGCTTGTATGACGGAATCTTGACTGCGGCCATTGAACAGGACAGCAGTCTAACGTGCGTGTGGTGAACTTGCAAAACAGTTCAACGTTTCCGATGAAACAGACTTCACCCCTGTACCGCTAGATAAGGCGTACAAACTGAGCAAGTGAGTTCCTCACATGCAGTTGGAAACCACAAGGGACAACGACTGGCAGCATGCGTATAGCTGCTTTCTCGCCACCGTACCGCTTCTTTATTCAATCGAGTGCTTCCCAGTGGTGAAAAGTGGGTTCTGTACGTAACTCCCAAGCGTTCCAGACTTTGGTTGTCACTTCAGGATCCTGTCCCTCATACCGCAAAACCACCAACGCGCCCACGCAAATTTGTGCTTAGTGTGTGGTGGAAAGATTGTCAAGTGGTTCATCATGAGCTTCTACCAACAGACCAAATGGTCACTGAAGACCTACACTCGCAACATTATTGGAACGTGTGCAACAGGCATCGCGCCAGAAGGAGCCAGCACTAGTGATTAGTGAATCGAAAAGGTGTGCATTTCTTCCACGAAAACGACAGGCCGCACGTCGCGCGAGTGGTCTGGAATACTATACAGCAACCTGGGTGGGAGACTTGGTGCCATCCACCTTATTCACCGGACCATGCGCCATCCGATTCCCATCTCTTCCACTCCCTGGATAATCATCTTCTTGGGAAATCCTTCACCAATGAAGCAGACTTGCGCCAGGCGCTCGCGGACTTCTTTTCAAAATCAACGAGTTTTAACGCAAGGGAATTGAACAGCTGAAGACACGTTGGCAGAAGTTGCTAGATGCCGATGGCGATGACTTCGAAGACTAAATACAAGCAACACATGCTGTGAAGCGTTTTATTTTCTCATTTAAAAACAGACAGTAATTTTTTGGTTATATTGCATCAACTGGTGTAGATTCAATTAAATGCAAAGTTTAATTAGATATCTGATACTTGATCTGACCTAGAACACAATTGCTTGGATTTATTCATAAGTTGAAAGGAACCTACTAAACTTAATCTTAAGCCGGGACATTGGGAAATGCCAGGTGACCATCCACCGCATAGAGGCGGGTGCTACTAGATTAGCTTGAGCAGAAAGACATTTTTCTTACCCGCATACTGTGTTTTGGAGCTATTTTTTTGTGGTTCGCTTTATTTTTCCATCGTCGTTTCAGTCATTTTGCTCTCTTTTGATAGGCATGATTAAGATCACAATTATTTTATTTTAGATTGCAAAGACGTTTCAGTGTCTGTATTATAATTAATGAGCATATAAGTTGCAAATCAAATTAAATGGTAGCGTGATGAAATATATCTCCAACAGCTTCGACAACTTTCTCCTATATAACGGGAAATTTATAAGGCGTTGACATCAATCATTTATTCCCTAATCTCGACATATGAAAAACGACACATTTAATGGAAAGAATTTAACGCACCTACTTTTACAATACAAAAAATATTCCTATATAAACCTATGCACAGGGAGGATCAGTACGAACATGCTAAATGGGAATATGCACAGAATAGAACTCATCTTAGTGGTTGTTGACTCCAGGATGATGACTAACGAGTGCTCCGTGACTGCTTAGATTTACGTTAAAGAGATGTACGTAATTTACACTGGTTTACATTATAAAGCAAAGACAGAACCAAGCCCGAAGGCTGGTTGACTTATGGACAGCAGCTTCTTTCTGTGGCAGCTCGGTGTTCTATGATGACGATCTCATCCCTCCTAACTCTCGGTCTTCCCTTAAATAGGGATAATATCCGTTAAAATTGCCGCCGCTGATTGAGTCATCTAACGGTCATGATACGTAGCTACAGTTTCCGTTGGTGGCTCTTGCCATGCTGTCGTCAGGCGAGCCGCAGTTGCTACCCGGACTCCGGAGTGCTGAGCTTGCAGTTTTGACAGTTAATGTTGTTCTTGAGGTCGATGCGAAGTGGTCGAATGAGTAATCCGCCAGCGACCTCCGCATTCCTCAGGCTGATTCGTATCATTTCGAATTATTGAGGCGTCCCTCCTTTCGAAAGATCGTTACGTCGTGGTAGATCACGACACTGAAGTCATATTCTCTTTATTGTGGAATGAAATAAGCTTCGTTCACGCAACAGAATGATGATATAACCAGAGCAAGGTGGAGTTACCAGTGAAGTTTATCACACGAATGAGGGGAAAAATCTCCAAGCATCGATGCCAAATCATCAGCACGCTGTCAGGTGCGTTCTCAAAGAAAAGGAAGGAAATCCTTCAGCATATTTTTAATTTCAAGAACAAGAATTCAATTGCATTACTATCGAATTACCGATAGTTCTCTTTGGATTCTACGTGTTTCAACAGGGAAAGGCGTTTCTCGTGTCATCATTGGGACATTCCAGCTTACACTGGAGTGCAATAGAAGTTTCAAATTGTTTTTTGGAAACTCATTAGGCTCACAGTTAACAGTACTGACATCAATATTGAATGTATCAGAATCAAATGTGCCGTGAATAGTTATAAATAGTTGTGATTCCTGCTCTCATCTACACAAAATTCAAGGATTTTGCAAAAAATGAAAATTATTTAGCGATTCACTGAAAAAATCCTTCATGAAATGACACCGATGCACGCAAATGTTAAGTTCTCATCTGAATAAGTTCTAAAGAAACCAAAGAAGCCGTTTAAACGAGATGATTTTTAGATTTGTAATATCAGAATAAATCCCACTAAATTCTTAAATAATTAATCTTCCTGATTTGAAAACGTCTGTGGAGTCTCTCGCTCGTCGAAGGCTGCAGGCTACCAATTCGTCATCCAACTGCTCTGCTGTTGTGAAGGGATGCGAATTTATTTTTCAATGAACCTGACTACTTAAAAATTAACGTTAATGAACCTGACAACTTAAAAATTAACGTTTTTCAAAAAATTTCCAGGTAGATTTGTATGATCAACGGAGAAACTTATCGTGTGATTCCTGGGCAGCAGGCGCATTCACAGGCAATCTATGTGTAAGCTTATAAGCTTGATAAAGTGTTCCCTGAGGAAATGATCTTAGCATGAGCTTGCATGCAATAGCAATAGCGAATGATATCATTTATTTTATTGATTGATAGTCTTGTCACGAGAAATCGGTCCCGTCACCTTCTTGTTAATATTTCGTTAACAGGAAGATCCGGCTCTCGGAATTGAGGAATGGCACACCTCCATGACATTACAGAATACACAACAATGTGAGGATGTATCAAGTACACAGTCACTAAGGACAGAAAAAAACAATGATTGTATACTAAAATTAGAGCTGTACTCACCGATGGTAGATGACCCACTTACGCAGCGCATTTTCTGAGCGCCCTCCGTGGTGTTACGATCGATCGCTTCTAATATTGTGGGACATGATACACAGGGAAAAATATGCTAACATTTATGATTTCCAGCTATACGTCATACAAACATCAATGAGCGTACACTCAATGAATGGTATTAGGAGTGATGCAAATTAAGTAATGGAATCAAACAGCATACGCCAAATCACTTACATCACATAACTATACTGAATTTTTCCGGCTGGCCAGCCTTTTCCCGCATATTACTTACACTCCCAAACATAACACAAGTAAGGCCTACAATATCTCAGCGCTTCCAGCAGCACGGGATGTGATCATTACTTCGACCTTCACGTTCATGAGCCGACACAACTTCAGTTCAAATCACTGTCCTAGACACAGTTCAAGGAAATTTGTTGCTAATTGCCAGATTCGTAGCTCCCGAGCATTCCCCTTTCTTGTGTGCTTCTTATCCACAGGACTTCTTATGCACAGGCCTCCCTCCTGCAAGAGCAATTTATAACTCGTTAATCCCTGATTGCCCTAGTTACGTTCCCTCAAAATATCTCAATTTTTACAGCACTGAATGCCAATAAATTTCACTAATATTTATTTTAACAAAATATATATATATTTTTTTTCAAGAACCTGTGTTTCTCTTACCCGCCCCGAGACGTTGCAGCTAAATGTTACATTAAATTATTTCCACGCTGGTTGGATTTTACTTTACTTCTCTGAAAGTAAAACGAGAAAATGTATGAATTTTGAATTACATTATAGCGTCGCCTTTAGTATAAATTTTCAATATATCCAATAACCACTTTTCCATTATATCTTTGAGCACGTTTGTTACAGCGAACACACCCGCGTTTTATTTCTTATACTTCGCGCTCCGGCGTTGACTGCAGAACTACCTTATGTTCCTCAGATGCCCCGCGTATTTTCTCGAGGGTTGTCCCCTCTCTCACATTCGACCTATAAGAATATTCGGAACCTCGAAGCGACCGCCTACCTCTTTTCTAATTGGGAGTCCCGCAGCTCGCCTTTATTTCTTTCTTAGCCTCATTGTTTCTCACGCTCAAGCTCCTTCGAAACCGACCGTTGGTTTGCCGCCTCTCTCGGCTTAAGTGTCTCGATTTATGTTTGACCACAAGGTGACTTTGTTTGCGCATGGGTAGGCATTTTTCCGAACGTCTAAAGTTTCCAAGGGCTCGCCCGAATGAAAAAATTGCTAACACCACAAAAAGACCCCTCCAGAAACAACACACGATGTAAACAGCCATCGTCCGAGCCCTTACATCTTATCGCTCCACCTAACATTTGCTGAGTCCAAACATACAGGCATAAAAACATACATGTTGAAGCGACCCTCCTGTGCTGCTGGGATTTACTGAGATATTTATAAGTAAGCACAAAATTTATTACACACAATCAAAATTTTTTCCTTAAATCCTCATTTTTTAATTCACAAAATTGGTTATTCTTAACAGATTGGTTATTCTTAACAGATTCTCGACAGTCTCGTGAGATGTTAAGTTGGTTGGATGCTGAAACGCATCACGAATCGAAGCTATTAACAACAGCCTATTTTTTAAAAACATTAAATGACCAGTCAGTTCGACCATCTTTGTTACGTAACTGAACATACAAAACGCATGGAACTACATTAATTAAAATCTACAATAAATTTTCAGATATGTGTCATTACCTAAAATCTCATCTTTTTTCTAAATGTTGGGAGCAGTATATTTATTAGGAGAACCGTAGGAACAAGGCATCTGGGGTTCCTCAAACCCTACGTTCTGCCTCTAGTAAGCACGTTGGTCGCGATGAGAGCCGCCGGTGTACATGGAGGCAATTTTCATAATGCCAACCAGTAATCACACCAACCAGTAATCACACCAACCAGTAATCACCGACCAGTAATCACAAGCTCATTTATTTTAAACTCAAAGCTAAATGAAGGCACGATCCAGTTAATGTTTACCACTTTCAAAATTGCTTTCCACAATTGACTTTAAATTTGAGTTGTATATTGAACTTCAGTTTCACCCATCGTAATCAAGGTGTTTATACAACGTTCTCACCTTAGGCCTGAACAACAAAGCGAGCAGCTCTGACGTCTCGCATCGGCTGCTTAATTGGCTAGCACCTCAGGACAATATGTCAAAGCCAGAATACGAGTCTAAATCCGCACGGGAATGGGAACTTGTGAAGCTTTCTGTGGCGCCACAAAACGACTCTCGGTCTTGCTAAGCCACACCTCTAAAGAAAACATGCTCCAATACCTAAAAAAACTGTAATTAATCGAGGGGAATAACACATTGTTGAAAGTGGAAATGTATATTTTAGCAAATGAAACTGTTGTCTTATTTTACTTGTAGCGAAGATGAAATGCCTGGAAGGAACGCACAATAGTTTTCCACGAATCAAAATTTTTTAGTGCAGAGTTACAGCGTACGTCGTAATATTTGGGCATCCCTGTTATGACATAGTAGCTGATGTCTAGACATAATTGTTACAGAACACTACAATGTATTTTGGCAAAGTTTTTAAGCTCACACTTGTTGAAGCGTAAACTACCATGTTACGACATAGGATTTCATAGTTAGGCAAGCAAGCTTCGACACACTAGTAGACGTTTTTCCCTATCAAGTCAATATTGTCAATATTATGAAACTTGTATTGCACAGCCAATCTCAAGCCTCTCGCTCGCCCACTCAATCACATTCGGTGGTGTTTGTGAGTAATTAAGGTACGTACGCGTGCACAAAGCATATATGTATAGGTGAGTAATCAGATCACTAAACTACGCAGGAAAATGTAACAATGCCCTCAGTTTGAGCGAAGTTATGAGTAAAAGAATCAATGGTAGTTTTTTATAGATAAAACTTGTCAACTACAAGTGAAACTATATTTAAAGAATCAGGCGCATAATGCTACATACAAGTAGTTGTTGTTCATTAAATTTAATATTGAATAATTATCATTCCTTATTTTCCTTATCCCACGGATGTAAACACCAAATATCATATTTCAAGCAATATAAGTTACACGTGAAGTGATTTGTATCGTCAATTTATGGGAAGTGGTAGTTGATTACATGTAGATGCTGCCATAGTTGTACAACCAGTAAGAGTTGCAACTGATTGCAAGAGAAGAAACTGATTTTATTAGTCTTCAATGGTCTGGGAAAGAATTCCAGGTTTCGTATTTTGCTTCGTTAACAGATTTAGCAGCATCAATATATGCATGTTATTTACTATCACGCTCGATCGGTTGAATCAATAAATTTTTTTTAACTCAGATAAATTTAGATTATTTCATAACGCATGTCAATAACAAATGTTTTATAACAATCGACCAAGACATCCTGAAAAACTCAAGATTAGCTCACCTAATCCATACACCAATAAACTGACATAACGGATGGAGGAAGGCGAAGATGGATCTACCCATCTTGGTTTCTTTTAAATTACATCTCACCCAACTGTGGCCCTTCACCCGTTACAACTGCACTTCTTCTTCAACGTATAACTTCCCTAAACTGCAAGGGAAGAGCTCAAAATTTTCTGTTTTCAAATTATTGGCCTCCTTTGCGTTACACGATTGAAAAGACTGTGCAGATTTCTGCGCAATTTACTTCAGCCACAGGGCAAAAACTTTTTAATGAGACATGGAGTCGTTGTTAGTGAAGCCACTAGGTGCATAGGCAATGATTCTTCCGCAGCGTAAGTTTTTATTAAGGACGATGTTATTTCTGAAGACTTGGTTGAAGTTGCATAAAGAAAAGAAAATTATTCCTAGAAATAATTAGAAGATTGTATGAAGGTTGTGATACTTTACATCAAAGGTAAAAACTGGAGTGAAAACAAAAGGTAATATTTCGTAAAGAACTATCCATAATCTTTCTGGCTCGCATGGTTGAGTGTGGCATAAGTACTTAAAGAATAAGCAATTTTATATGATGAATTTTTTGGATACATGGATGACGCGGTTGTGAGATGAGAAATGAATACATTTTTTGAGTGGCATATCCTGGATTCGAAAAGTAACAGAAGACAATGATAGTTCTCCTGCTGAAACCATAACGTTTAACAGTATTCCGGTCTTTCAAACCTGTGATTTTGTGCTTTAACTTAAGTTGATCTTTAATTTTAACCTTAGTGTTAAGAAGCATGCGATGTGAACCGCAAAGCTGCGGAGAGATAGCAGCGAAACAGTTTCTGTTACAACATTCGCCTGAAGGATCTCTAGCATACTAGAATGGTGATTTTGAATTTAGATGAAAGAAAAATAAGCAGTCTCAGTAACAAAAATTTTTAGTAATCTTGCTTGACCAGCCTTAGCACAACACTTTCAGCCTTCAAGGCTCATGTTGTCCTTCCATCACCGTACGGTCACGCTCCGCGGCCAGCAAGATGATGCTCTTGCTGCAAGCCGTTCAGACATGCTTGGCATACTTTAGAATCAAGCGTAATACATCATAATATGAATTGCACCTGATTATGATATCAAAAGGCTGGAAACGAGCATACCTCACAAAGAAAGCACACCCACAGTCCCCCACGGCAAGTCCTATGTCCGACCCTGTTTTTTAGCGGCCTGGATCTCATTGGTTCGCTTGCGGTGCTTGTCGTTGGAGTTGGCTCTATCCAAGCCCTTCATATCGACGACGTCGGAGGGCAGGGCACGGATGAAAGCTTTCAAGATCGTTCCCAGCAAGTTCGAAAATTGCGCCTGCAGAGCCGGTCTTATTTCGTCCATAATCAGGTCGTTGTTTTCTTTCAGGAAGTGATGCATGGTGTCACCTGGAAGAAGAGGAAAGCTGCTTCAGAGTGTAACTTGGAATAGTGTCACTCATCAAGTTTGTTGTAAAAATTTGTGGAACAACTTATTATCTTGCACCTGGTAAAATAACAAATTACCGGCCACTAACATCTTACAGAACAACACAATGTAGTGAAGTGACACCTTTTCAAATATACACTTTGCTATCGCATACTAACGCGTAACATTTCGATTATTGTAAATGAATGAAGGAGGGCTTAAACTTTAAACTCAATCCTAGTTGTTACGAATAAATTCATAAAATCTGCAAAAAATCGAATATTACTCGGTCCAATATATCCCGAACACACTGCAAATGTAAGGCTCTGTTGTCATAAACACCGCTACATAATTCAATCTAGCGTAACCTAACCTAACCATTGCTCTCCCAACCTTTTTGTTACCATACTATCGACTGGTCATAATCATTTTTATGTACCCGTTCCTAAATGTGTGAATCCACGTAAAAAAATCGAGCAGTATGTTTAGCTTTACAAACTAAACAACCGCTTCTACCTTATCTCCACCTATCCTAACCGAATTCTCTTATAATCTAAACTATCCAAACAAAATATCGAAAGGAATATTCTAACTTATTTTGAACGATCGTGAGCCGCCTAAATGAATCTTCGCTTAACCGTGAGTTTTCCATTTAACCAACATTGCATGACCCAGAAGCGTTTGTAAACCTTAGAGAACTTGCGTTTCGAACTGGAAAACTATGATAATGTAAAATGTTTAAAAATCAAATACCAGATAGTGGAATGGAAGTTGACCTGTTCAATTAATGTTGATTGGTAAAATCAATGCAGGTAAAATCCTCTGTGTAACGCATTGTGTCTAATTATATGATTATAATCATCGTATCCAAGATACGGATTTTCTTGACACCTGTTATGAATTTTCCCTATGAAATTATTGAAAGCCTAATATTCGCCACGTAAGTACGAGTGCGTATCTTGTCTTCTTTAAATTTCTCCATTTATGGGTTAGGATAACTATGGGATGAGTTTCAATTAGTATGCATCACTTCCCATTCCCAAAATATACATCTGTTGCCATTTTACAGTGTCGGGGACCCACACAAGAGGGTACCCATGACCGACCGGGGCCCGGCCCGGCTGTCATATACTTCGTTTCTTTAGAATCCAAGTTTATGATTTTCCAAATTTTCCGTCTTTTCAAGTCTAATCTTCGAATCAAAGGAGTTTTTTTCAGAAAGAAAACACGTTTCTTTCAATGCGGCCACATCGTTTTACTTGTTATAATGAAAGATGTACACAAAATATGTCAAGGGATTGATGAAACTAGCAAATCCAGAAACAATTGTTACAATAATGTCTTACGTAACTTCTGAGTATGCAGCGACAATGAGGTACGACAATAAGGTCTCGGATTTTACGTTGAATTTACGTGAAGTTAACACAATGTCGGAGTATAATACGGTGTGCCCGCCGTTTGCAAACAAGTTAATGAAGTGGCACCAAGAGAGCTTTCAATGACGGGGTTTCGCAGTCTAATGATACCCTAACCCTCGTCGTACCCTTTAAGTAACCCTCGCGCTGTGACCGTTACATCTGGAGCGTGCAGCAATGCCGCAGCTGAAAGCTGTTGTTGTTGCTATATCCCATACCCTGCTGCACTCTCGGGGTAGCGCCAGCCGTTGAGATCACGCCGCTCGTTACCATCCGTCCGTTGCCATGCCGTTGCCATACCCGTTGCCATGCCGTTGCCATACCCGTTGCCATGCCGTTTCTGAGAGCGCAGGCGTCGCCTTCTTTGTTGTAACTGCCGAGCAGTTGCTGTGCAAGCACGCCAGAATGTTATGCTGAGCTCGCGATTTTTTTGATAACCGAGCCCGACGCAGGCTCCCGTCCAACCGTCCTTACTCTTTTTTGTGGTGAAACTTAACGATTCGTACCATGGACATAACAGAATCCCCCCATCCTATATTTCTCAGCATCCTCCTGGGTGTTATATGGAAGTTTCCGTCTACTGAAGTCACGCATCTGAGATTCGCACTTCATTGCAGGGGTGAAATTTAGACAAGCCTTGAGATTTGTGCTTCTGACGCACTTCTGAATCGAAGATCCTAAACAAGCGATAGCTTACTGTTGTCGTCGGGACGCCCTGTTCCAGTTTACTATCGAAGACCTTCTCTCTTGGCTAATGACGTTCTATCAGAGGCCTTCTGAAGACGTTCAAGGGAGTAAAAACCACCCTAATAATATAAGTATCGAATATTCATTCGATCAGTCCATACTCAACCTCCTGCGCGTAGTTACTACGGACGTATTGATGTCCATCGGTATCTTCTTTATCTTTCCTTCGCCGTTGTTGAATCCGTGTCCGGCGGAAATATAGATGTTCAGGAGAAAGTCTAGTCCTTGTACGAGTGAGTGCATCGTCCCGCCGATGGAAGTTGGGTCCGCCGATTGCGTCACGCACAGCTGTGGCCGTGGCACGCCAGGACAGTTGAATTGGGCCCTTTAATCGCAAGGTCGTTGTGGACGGCGCGTAGTAGACAGCTGGTACGGCGAGCGGTGTTGCCATCGCATCGATGGCAGCCGCATGAGCACTGCCCCCCAGCTGCAGCTGCTGCTCTGGTGCGACGCCGAGGCTGTACTGAGCGTCGTGTGTGTGTGCTGCTGCCGCTGCTCAGACCTCGGTCAGTCACTTGCCAGCGTGCCGTAGTCGGTTGCTCGTCTGCGTGCCTTAGTTGGCACTGAGTCGCTGTAACAATCGTTCGACGTTAATTTCAGGGTTTGGCAAAATTTTTCTCTCGGATTTCTTTGACTTATCGTAATCAATTGTGTCCATCTACTCATTCCATCTCTCCCCTGTCATTCACAACCCGGTGTATCATCCTTCAACAGTATCGAACTAGATCAAAGTTATCTAACGCAATAAGCTCAAAGAAATCCATTAGAGAATATTATAACTAACACAAAATAAAATAAATGCAAGGTAAATGAAATTGGTGAGAAATACACAATATGACATTCAATATCTCGGATAGCCAGTGGGCTGAAAGAAAATCTTTACGTATTAGCACACATTCCTGTAGAAGAGTCATGAAAAGACATATGAATGGGGTACAAATTTGACATCAAGCAAATTTTCTATTTAATTAACGAGCATCATCAAGGTAAACACATTAATTGGTTTATCTAACCGGCATTAAACATGTAGTACAAGAGGGTAAAAGCATCCTACTCGCATTCCGCTAGAGAAATCAGTTAATCCTAAGTCGAAGCACTCATCCTAAATTTGCAATATAAAAGAAATGTTAAACACAAGGGAAATGATTAGGAGACATTCTTAACATTAAACATAGTACATTTGAGAATGAAATGAGGTAATCATGTTATGCTTCTCCGCATAACTGTGTAAGGAATATCGCTAAGGATCCGAATAATCGTCCGGCCAACGACTTATTCATAAAGGATTCAAAAGACCGAATGTTAAGCCTGATTTCTGCGAGAAAGCATCACATCGTTGAATTCTAGAACAATCGACTCTTCAGGAACAACGTTCGAACGTCGCCGATACAAGTAGCGAACGATCACGCCAGCCGAAGATGCCAAGAACCTCAACGGATGTCTTCATTTGCTTTAATTAATATGTATAACATTGTTTGTGGAGATTTTTATATAGTAATGAGGGTAAGGTTAATGATGTATGTTTTCTATTCGATTGTAGGGATGTATCACGTTCTTATTGGTAACCTTGTTAGGTTGTTATTCAGAGTTGGCACCTCAAGGTGACGCCGAGCGCGGGTGCCTGAGGGAGAGCGGGCAGTAGAGGCTGGGACACGATCACAAACAGCCGCACACGAGTTTGTTCCTCTACCTTGGTCCAGTTGGGCCGAGGTCTTGCCTCTTAAATTCACTACTCAAAGCCATCCTAGAATATCGGTGCCCTCATTCGCTCGAAAGTGATTAACTTCAAGAATACTCAACTGCAGTGCCAATAACGTAAACTAGAGATCGTCAACATAAACTGCTACTGTCGGCATAGTCCCAGCCATCAACCTGGTCTCGCTGCCCTCAACCAAAGATGGCGATCTTGCTCCAACGCGCCAGCCAGGCGACATTCAAACGGCGAGACCAATCTCCAAATCTCAAGATAAGTTTCCCTCTGATTTCATGTCAAACCCCAGTCCCCACTCAAGCTTCTGAGTATATTAGGATGTGAATGCGTAGGTCGCGTGCGCTCAACTTAGTTTGCGTAATTTCGATGATTAACGTCTCAATATTTTCCGGTGTCTAATAGCGAATTTCTTTAATGTCCTTGTGTTCTCCATATCCTTCAAATAGATAGGAAGAGATGAGGTAGATTGATTTGGAAAGAAAAGATAATGTTTGAAGCCAGGAAACACGGCTAGAATGCACGATTAATTTATGGCCTTAAGCCGGTCGCTACGCTTACCGAAGATTGAATTAAATATTTACTCAGACTTACTCTGAGTTGGTGGCAGCTACCTTGACATTAACAAGTAGAAAATAAAAGAAATGTGACGAATAATCTTAATGTCACGACTAATAATATAACATAGAAAAATATCATGCATCGCAACAAAAAATGACGGCAGAAGAAAATGAAGACCGTGACCTCAGCGAGACAAAATAAAGAGGGTCACGACATTATGGCGGCTGAGCGGTGGGATTTGAGTTTGCTTTAAATGTAAATGTTACTGTAAAATCTCATGCCTACCGAACTTATACCTCCGAAAAAAAAAATATATACGTGCATTCAAACATTCAAATTTAAAAATCGATATTTGGCCGACTAAAAATAATTTCTTTATCTGAATCATCTCGTCTCTCTCTTCCTAATGAATACTTATTTGCAGAATGTCATTTGGAACGATAGAGTAATGTTGTACTAATATTTCATATTTCAATGTTGTCGATAGACTCATAATAGGTACGGATGTGCAACGTATCCCTCCATCAATTAAATTTAACTACCATGTATGTAACATTTTCTGCACTACCCAACGTTAAAACTGTAATGTAAAAACTGAAATGTAACATGCTACGTTGGAGACGAATGTTAGGATCGAACATTCCTCAATCCTTGAGTGAGCCGGCTTTGCCGCGGCAGCTCACGCCCTCGCCAATGGAATGTGAGACTATAAACAAAGCCCACGTACCGGCGTACGAACTGCCACAAAGACACACTCAACAGCTTTCCATGATTCTCAACTTCAAAAATGCGAACGATAAATGTTGTGAATCACGATTTTCTTAGTTTAGGCATGTAATAGTTACGTTTTTCTAATGAAAAATAAATTTAATTACATGTGAGAACGTAAAAATTTAATTATTTCATCATTACTACGTGTAAAATTTCTTATTCGACGTTCATCAAACAAATTGCTGCGGATACCACGGCATAATTATGTCAATATCATATGAATTTTATATTCAAAATTTAAATAATGACCAAAACCAGCTTATAGATAATTTTATTTCGATATCTGGAGTATAGGACTCCCGGCACTCGAGCCACACCCGTGTTCAGGCTGGCATCCAAGCACGAACAAAGCTCCTTTGTTGTCATCGTGGGAGCAGCCGCAAGGCTCTCCCCAGCTTTGACGACAAAAATTTGGCTCGGTTGAGGTGAACGGATTGTTCTTTTCTGTCTGAGTACAGACCTTTGATAGTGATGTTATTTCCATGTCGAGATAGTATCCGATAAGGCCCCATAAATCTGGTCGGAAAGGCCCTGTCGTCCGCCCTTCCTGGTTCATTCCGAAGCATGATCAATTCTCAAGCTTGGACATCACATTCTTTGGCCGTTCGATTATAAATTTTCGCTGCAGCTTGTCGCGCTGCCTCAGAATTTTTCCGGACCGCTGCAAATGCTTTAGACAGACGGAGAGAAACCTCAATTGAATAATCTTGGTGACACGCATAGTTGATGGGCTGCTCCTTGAAAATGTCGTGGTAAGGAAGGTTAGCATCTCGGCCGTAAAACAAGAAGAACGGCGTGTCTTTAATCGCAGTCTGGTAGGAGGTGTTTACAGCTAGAGTCACGAAGGCCACGCTCTCGTCCCAAGTGAATTTATCTTCAGCAGCCAAGTGAGAGATTGCGGTTTTCAGGGTACCGTTCATCCTCTCGCAACAACCGTTCGCCATAGCGTGATAAGCAGTCGTAGTCTGTGATCTCGCCTTGAGATTTTTGCAGACATCCTGAAATAACTTATTAGTGAATTCACTGCCTCTGTCGCTGACAATAGTATTTGGGGCTGAGAACTTTCCGACATACTGGACGAAAGCTCTGGTGACAGTATCGGCAGTCTTATCTGTAAGAGGGTAAGCATCAACATATCTCGTGAAATGATCTACTATGGTTAGGAGGTATTTGTTACCTTCGTAACTAACAGGTAATTCAACAAGGTCAACAGCAACTCTTTCAAGGGGATAAGAGGTCTCGGGAATTTACCTAAGGGGACTTTAAACTGGCTCTGCCATTTCCTTCGCTGGCATTGCAAACATTTCTTCACATGGTCTTTGACGTCACGAATTTGATTAATCCAGAAAAATTTATCTCTGGCACGTTCAAGAGTTCTCAGGAAACCCATGTGAGCGGACAAATCATTATCATGGCTTAATTTTAAAGCAACCTTAACTAGAGACTTAGGAATGACTATTTGTACATTACTTCTACCGTTTCTGCGTTTCTTTCTCGACAACCTACATAGAACATTATTATCATCAATGAAGTACTCGTCAATATTAGAGATCTTACAGTTACCTCTATCATTATTATTTATTACATCTCTAACGGAAGACCAGTAAGGGTCCACACTCTGTTCCAAGGCGACATCATCCAAACTCGGTGGCTGTGTGGCCTCTGCAGCAACACCTGTCTGTTCGCTAGACGTGGGTCGAGAGCACACATCGTTGACAGAAGCACCTGTCACGTTATTATCAGAACAAGGCTTAATTCTAGAAGGAACGTTAGTATTAATTTTAGGATCATTCTTATTACTACAATTTGATTCAGCAGTGTCAACAACAGCATTGACAATTCTCTCAGATCTAGACAAATAGTCGGGCAAGTGATGTAGCGCTCCAGGCTTATACCTGACAGAGAAGTTATATTCTTGCAGAAGCAAAGCCCATCTCGAAATGCGGTGGTTACCTGTTTTATTAGCAAAGATAAACGTTAAGGGGCGGTGATCCGTCACCACGACGAACTCATTTAAGTACAGGTACGCATCATAATGTTTAATTGAATCATGGATGGCAAGCGCTTCGAGCTCTGTTGCAGAGTACTTAAGTTCGTTCCCTTTCAATTTTCGACTATAGTACGCTACAGGTAATTCGATGCCGTCGTGCATCTGGAGTAATGCTCCACCGATTGCAATGCCCGAGGCATCAGTGTGCAACACAAACTCTCTCTGAAAGTCAGGAAATTTAAGTATAGGCGCGGACACAAGTTTATCTTTCAATTCATCGAAAGCTCGCTGATGAACGTCAGTCCATTTGAATGCGTTCGTCTTCTTGGTCAACTCGGTTAGAGGTGCAGCGATATGAGCATAATTTTTAATGAATTTTCTAAAGAACCCGGTAGAGCCTAAGAATCTTTTTACTTCCTTAACACTTCTGGGCCTCAAAGCATCTGCTAAAGCTCGCACCTTGTCAGGTCGGGGGGTTAGTCCCTCTGAACTGACTTTAATACCAAGGAAAGTCACGCTGCTTGCTGCAAATTGGCATTTTTTTAGACTGAGTTTGAAGCCTGAAGCAGCTGTTTGAAGCAACGCCTTATCCAAATGCTCGACATGTGTCTCGAAATTTTTAGAATAGATGATGATGTCATCAACGTAACAGAACAGAAACTTTTAAATGAATGGGGAAAAGGCCATATTAACTGCTCTTTGAAGTGCAGCCGCAGAAGTGATGAGGCCCTGAGGTGAACGGCAATACCTATAACTACCTGTCGGCGTTCTGAAAGCGGTAATATCACGGCTCTCTGGAGACAGTTCAATCTGATGGTATGAACTTCGCATGTCTAGAGTGGTGAACAAGTTCGAGTCCTTTAGACTTTCGAGGGTCTCAGTCATATTGGGAATTGGGAAAGTGTCCTTCTTGCAAACTTTATTGATAAGACGGAAGTCAACTACGATTCGATGTGAGCCGTCACTCTTACGTACAGCTAAGATTGGGGAAGACCAAGGCGAGAAACTTGGTTCAATAACCTTTTGCCTAAGCATCTCTTGGACATGCTTTTCAACCAATTGCTTTGTAGCATGAGGAACTCGATACTGGGGCGTATTGATAGGATTGTTTCCCTGAACGTCTAACCTATGCACAGCATTTCGTGCGAGACCTATCTCGTCTCCAACTGCGAACGCATTCCGGTGTTTGTTAATCAAATTTACAAGGGTCGTTTTCTGATCATGCTCTAAATGAGATAAGTCGACATTGTCAATCATTTGGTTGAATTCAGGTTCACTGCGTTTCTCTGCGACACGTATGAGTCTGCTATTCTCTACCTCAGCTTGCCGGTCAGAGCGGCACCGAGTAGTCTCACTCGCTTGTTTACACTCATGGTGTACTGCTGCCACCGCGTCGTAGGCCTCGTGTTGTAGCTGTGCTCTAGCATCACTTTCACTCTCGTCTGAGCCAGGCTCTGGGTCTTCAGCAGCGACATCCAAAGTAGCACAAATTTTATTTCTAGGTACAAGAACATTCTTATCGTTATAATTTACAAACACTATGGGCACGGCACCATCACGGACGGTAGCAAGAGTACGCGGAATAGCTACTCCTTTGCAAGCAGAACTTTGTTGAACTACAACCTCTTTATTGTTCATGTGCTTTGGTACCCTAAGATATGAGTGACACAAAGTTCCGCCCTCAACAGTCAGATCATGTGACATTCTTGCGACACTGAATGAAGCATCCTCAGATTGTTTTACAAAATTTACCGAATTAGAAGCAGCAATTGATTGAAATGGGTAAATTCTATCGTTAATTCTCACGTGACCTTTCTCGTGCTGGCTGTATTTTATTTCAACACCGAATCTCTTAAGGAAATCTCGGCCTATCAAGACAGCTCCAGGGAAGTATGAATCTTCCACAATAATGGCGGAATGGCAATACTCAACATCACCTAGTTTGAATTTCAGGTCAATCGTGCCTCGAGTGTGGAGACTATCTCCATTTACAGAACAAAGAACTTTCGTGCATCGTTTAATTCGGGGGGGGGGGGGGGGGGTCTTTGAATAATTTATTAATTACATAATTACACAAGATTTCACATGAGTCACGGAAGAGCCTGAATCAACGAAAGTGGAGCATTTTCTCTGTTCAATATTCAACGAAATCACGGGGGAAAAGCTTTTCGGTTGCTGTGGAAGTTTTTTGACTTTACAGCGGCGATGTCACCATTCTGACTCGGATGGCCATTGAATTTATGTTTGTAGTTATTAAAGGGATGAGCGTTTTTGTGTGATGCACTTTGCCACTTATATGGGTTTCTAGGCTGGTACGCTCGCTTTTGTGGTGAATTGTATTGGTACTTTTCAACCACCACATCACTTTCGTGAATTCGTCTCTTCCGGCTCAACACATTTCTCTCTTCGATCAAAGACTCCTCAATTGACCTCGCTTTGTCTAGGAGTTTGGTCACACTCTCCGGATCAAAATCATGTGCTAATTTTTCACTGATCTTGGGATTCATATTCTTAATGATAGTAGGAATGAGGATTTTTTGTGCTTTGCTATCCTCGTAGTGCCATTCTTGTCCGAATGCGTCCTTCCAGCTAGCTAAAACTCGAGTTGCAAATGCATTGACTGTCTCATCATTCTCTCGACGCAGATTAAATAGGATTTTATGAACAGTTTTTCTATAATTTACGGCCCCCTTATACACAGAAATAAGCCAAGTTTTGACATCGTCCAGTGTGATCAACTGGTCAGATTTAAGAACATATGAATCCCAAGCTTTTCCAGTAAATGCATTTTTCAAATAACGACATTGCAGGTCAACATCATTCGTGTAAATATCAACTCGAGTCTGGAAGTGCTTTAAAAATGAGGTTACACAGCCTTCACCGTTTAATTTAGGCAGATCAATTGCATGATTTAAAGTGACAAAGCTACTTTGACTATCCTCACCATTGTTACTTTGATTACTTTCATTATCGTTCCCAGCCATGGTTTCAACAGATAATTAGGGCAAATTGGCGAAGCAAAATAGGTTCACAATGAACACTGATAGCAATTTGAGTTTCAAATTAGGAATTTAAATGCAATATTTTCGTACAACACGTTTCCAAATACACAGATACAATCGAATTTTCCGCACAATAAGTTTCCAAATTCACAGAAACAAATGAGTCGTCAATAACATCAACAACAGTAATGAAAAATAGGGTCATAATAGGCACAAAATAGGGTTTGAATAGGCATAATAATCATATTAGAAAGGTAAATGGGTTAAATTGCGCAATGCAAATGAGACAATAAATGGGTAAGGCATCAAAATAGTAAACATGGTACAAATTCACACGAAAATTTTTAGAAATAAATCAATACACTGACACAAAGTGCAAATAATGACAATAAATCACACGGGAAATACACAAGTAAATCAATACAATGACATAAATTATGTGAATAGAATGGGTACAATGATGAGTGAAATAAACTTCCTAATGAACAATCATTTGGCCATTTACGTTACGTTAAACATCTATTTTTTTAATAGGTAGCGTGGCAATAACGCTCCCTTGCGGAGACGTTGAGCGTTAATGGGTTATGATCCCACATTCGCTGCCCACCATTTGTCATATACTTCTTTTCTTTAGAATCCAAGTTTATGATTTTCCAAATTTTCCATCTTTTCAAGTCTAATCTTCGAATCAAAGGAGTTTTTTTTTCAGAAAGAAAACACGTTTCTTTCAATGCGGCCACATCGTTTTACTTGTTATAATGAAAGATGTACACAAAATATGTCAAGGGATTGATGAAACTAGCAAATCCAGAAACAATTGTTACAATAATGTCTTACGTAACTTCTGAGTATGCAGCGACGATGAGGTACGACAATAAGGTCTCGGATTTTACATTGAATTTACGTGAAGTTAACACAATGTCGGAAAATAATACGGTGTGCACGCCGTTTGCAAACAAGTTAATGAAGTGGCACCAAGAGACCTTTCAATGACGGGGTTTCGCAGTCTAATGATACCCTAACCCTCGTCGTACCCTTTAAGTAACCCTCGCGCTGTGACCGTTACATCTGGAGCGTGCAGCAATGCCGCAGCTGAAAGCTGTTGTTGTTGCTATATCCTAGACCCTGCTGCACTCTCGGGGTAGCGCCAGCCGAGGAGATCACGCCGCTCGTTACCATCCGTCCGTTGCCATGCCGTTGCCATACCCGTTGCCATGCCGTTGCCACACCCGTTGCCATGCCGTTTCTGAGAGCGCAGGCGTCGCCTTCTTTTTTGTAACCGCCGAGCAGTTGCTGTGCAAGCACGCCAGAATGTTATGCTGAGCTCGCGATTTTTTTGATAACCGAGCCCGACGCAGGCTCCCGTCCAACCGTCCTTACTCTTTTTTGTGGTGAAACTTGACAATTCGTACCATGGACATAACACGGCCAACCCCAACAATTTTTGCAGACCCCGGCCCCTGCCCCGGCCCCGGCAGAATAGTGCCTTAAACTTGTGTACCCGGCGACCCGCGCGTGAAAAATTCACGTATTATTTAATCGAATTTGAAACGAGTTCTTAAGAGCTCTGCGATTTTATAGCAATCCTGAAGAAGAAAAAAGCTGTATCTATGCTACCATCCAGTGTAATTGTGATCCAATGCGCAGGTATTGACCTGGAAGAATCTCGACTTGGAGAGGTCCAAATATCAAGTGTTATTTAGAAGACGCTATCTTCGTGAACTTGCTTTTGTATTTCCTCAGAAATGACAAACTGAATTTGGATCCTGAGGTTCGGAATTCGTCTTGTTCTAATTATCTTCTCTGATGATTCTTGAAACTTCTTATTCAAAAACCCTACAAATTTCAAAAAAGTTTCCTTTTCCTTTTCTAGTATTATTTGGCTCCCACTATCTGGATTGAGTAAATGTTTATTTTAAACTCGGTTTAAAGCCAGCTGTTTCCAGTAGACGAAGACGGCATGCTACTATATATCAGCAGTTTTGCCACTGCTGCAACCTAAACTGTCTTTATTTGTTTTCAATACATAGACATTTAGTTTTTCTTCTTGTTCATTTTGTTCCTAATTTTCAATTCTTTTCTATGTTTTGTTTCTGCTCAGCGTCCACGCAATGATCATTATGAGTCGATTTTAGATGGCCCCAAAAAGATTCCGTTGAGAATGTCTTCTGAGATGCACCAGCCGCTCCTCGTCGTTTATTTGCTTCACAAATGGTACACACTGCAATTTCTACACTCTTCATCCATATATAAAAGTAATCCCATACTGCTGATGCACATATTTCCGCTTTTAATTAAAATATTTTAATTGTTTTTTTTTACGATGTAGTAAATTTTATGTTTTTTTCGAATAATTTAAATTTTTGAATATCGTTTGATAACCACTTTACAATGACTCTTAAAACAATATTGATATTCTTCCTTCTTTTGTACTTTCCAAAAATCGAACGAACAAAAATTTAAAAGAGTAACAAATCATTACCTTAAATAACGTGTGAATAAATAAAGTAATTTAGTATCCTTCGACATGTCCTTCATTTCTCTCAAGGCAAGTATCACTTCTAGCCACCATTGCACGAAGAGTTTTGCGGATTATTTTACCGTTTTCTTTCAGTTCTTGAATTACTTCTTCAATTCGCTGTCGAAGAATTATTAATGATGGAGGTGGCGCATACTTGGTCGTACGTAGGATACATCATTGTGAAGTTATTTTTACCAGTAGGTGTTGAGAAATACTGAAGAACACCAATGTTGTTTTTAAATTTTTCCCTTTGAACAATTAGTTTTTCTACCTCTTTCATTAAATCGATCATCATTGTAAAGTGGTTACTGAAAGATTTTCAAAAACCTAAATAATTATAAAAGGAAACAAAATTTACAACATTTTGAAAAAAATTCAAATATGTTAATTTAAAGCGGAAATATAATCAATTAAAAGTCGGGGACATTTTTTTGGGACACCCGGTATATTTACTTACTATAATTGTTTCTGTATTAATTCAGCAAGCACTGCGACTACAAGTCTACAATACTTCAGTGACTTGACATAAATACACACCCAACTGCAACCGTAGTTCAACATGCATTGAGCCACTAACCGGCGTTGTGCATTACGTCGTCGTGACACGTCCTGACACGGTCACGGCCCCGGCCATGGCAAATTTGTTGACCTGGGCTCCGACATCGGCCCTGGCCAAATTTTCAACCCCGGTCGGTTCATGGTACCCATGTAGGGACCATCCAAGCCAGCAAGTACCCAAAAAACTATACGGAAGGCTTAGAGAAACTTTCCTAATACAGAGTATGAAAAGAAAGGCAGGAATAAAATTATTGTAGTATACAAAGTCCTCGCGTAAAACCGAATGTTTAGTGACTATACCCATAATCAGCTAAAACAGATGATAGTTTGATGCGTCTGAAAACAGAAAAAAACACGTGTTTTCATGAAAGTCAGTGATCGGCTGCTTGACTGTCTGAATTTATACCTACTTTTCCAGTGTATCTATCACGGTACAAAAACAAGGTAGGGTCACACCAATCTTTTTCCTTCGACCGTGTGGCAATGCAGACGTCATGTCAACAAACCAATAGCATCGCTCATTTTGAAAAATGAGCAAAAATCTGGTACCACTATTGGCCTAACGACAAGGTGCTTTGGTGACGTCATAAAGTTTGTTTGAAGTGAAGCTGTTTATTGGCTAGGTGAACGAGGAGGTGTATTTTCCTCCGTAGAAATGACTCTACCTTTTCTCTAACGTGGTATATGTATATGATACTTTTGTACTTCCCCGCAGTATAAATGAATCATATTCCATTATTTCTCTATTATCTTAACAGTGAGCATTCTGTCATTAATCTACAATATAGTCCTAAAAGTTTTAGTATGATAATTTAAGCTTAGTCTAAATTTATGTCTTAGCATCATTTCTCAACTTCGGTATACACGAGAACTTCGAAAAAGTTTGATTCCAATTAGCTACATTTATGGATGGATAATATGTGTGGCAATTGCATTCTCTAGCATACGTTCGTTAGTTTCATAATTATAAATTAAATATGTTGCCGAAAAACCGATTCAGTGCAAATTTTTTCTTCACCTACAGATATCAGCTTTCATCTCTAATGCAGTCCTCTGTAATCTATGATCCTAGTCGCGCATGATGTGCTTCTGACCTCACTTTCTCTCAGAGCTGGAGTGAACGTATATCTGGCAGAATCCATCGCTGCGAGTGACGCATTCAGTAATTATGTACGCGAATATTTCGCTTTCAATAGTTTCATGGGGAAAAACTTATAACAGATGCCAAGAAAATCTGTACCTTGACTGCGATGTTATAATCATCGTATAATTAGACACAATGAGTTACACAAGGGATTTCAACTGCATTGATTTTACAATTAAATAAACAGGTAAACTTCCATTCCACTCTCTGGAATTGGATTTTCCAACATTTTACATTATCGTAGTTTTCTAGAGTTCAGATTATAAGAGAATACGGTTGGATGAGGATCGGTTGGGATAGGTGCAGTTAGGATAGAAGCGGTTGTTAAGTTAGTAAAGTTAAACATATTGTTGGAATTTTTACGTAGATTCACACATTTAGGTTTGAGTACGTAAAAACAAGTATGATCAATTTATGACAGTGGTTCTCAACCTTCTATGGCAGTAAACCAAAATCTGCCAAAAATAACTGCCGCGACCCAGGCTTCCGTAACACTTAAAAATTTTCATTCATAATATGATTATTCTTTTGAAAACAGGTAACCTTAGCGACCCAATGAAATGGCTTGGCGACCCAACTTTGGGTCGTGATACATGGGTCAAGAACCACTGATCTATGACACGCTAGAAAAAGGTGCGAAGAGCATTGGTTAGGTTAGGTTTCGCTAAGTTGAATGATGTAGCGATGTTTGAGGCAACATAGCCTTACTACGAGGCTCAGAAATTTGGCAGAATAACATTTGATTTTTATCTGATTTTTAAAATTTATTCATCCTAACTATGCTTGAGTTTGAAATTCAAACATTCTTTGATTCATGTGCGCCATGAGAGCAGAATGGATGATTGGGAGCCACCTGAATCGTGTAAGAGAATACCTTGTACCGCGCCGGCCATCAAATAAGGAGATTGTGCTCAAAGATCTCTGAGCACTATAAAAATATTCCGGCACGAACAAAAGAACTGCAATGGATACTACGGGGCTACGAGAAGACTAAATTTACCCAAATTGTCATGGTTTTCGGATGCGCATCCCCAGTAGGTGATGTGATACAAATCCTAATGTTCGGCCTCCAAACTCCTCTGATCTTAACCCGATGGATTATTATGTATGGGGCGCTGTCGAGAAAGATGCCAATCGCCGTGCCAGTACTACAAGAGTCCAGTTAGTCGATAGAATTAAAGTGGTTTTTGAGGGTCTTCAATGGGAAAGTGTAAAATCAGCTTGCTCCAGATTCCGATTGAGGCTGCAGTAAACACGAATGGCGGTTATTTTGATTAAAACTCTTCGATAATAATCTAATTTTCTTGCCTATTGAATTTCTTTGAAATCATCGACAAGCTTGCCTGAATATTGTTGCTGCATCGTAGGCCATGTAATCTTTTATTTCCGTGAGTGGAATGTTAATACATTAGTTGCCGGCATGGGCATTCATGGGCTCTGTGCATTTTAATTATATGCAACGTAGCTTCTTGCTGCAGTGTTGCGTCAGCCACTATAATAAAGGACTCCATCTCACCTGTTCACAGCTAACTGCATGCACACTGACGGTGACTAACCGGACACGGAGTTGAGACTTTCGAAGTTGCGAGGCGCTCTTGTGTCGCACCTCACGAATTCGAGCACAGCGAAGAGGGTACTTGTACACACACACAAATATGAGCCTCAGTGATTAGCCTCGTATACACGTCTCACGCCGCACGGCCAAAATGTCCCCTAGTGTAAACGGCCCTTAACACTTACTTAAAACCTGGTTTCCGCTGAACAGGTCGTCCATTTTTGCTTCTGATTGATGGATCTTGAAGTTCAGATTGAAATCCTTTAGGTACGTAATTCCATTTTCCAGACCGAGGTTACCTTCGCTTTCGAAGACGACTCCATCTGAAGATGTGAAAATGTTAGAAATAATTAATACAATTGAGCTATCTATTACTATAACTGTTTCAGTTTAGGCTAAAATGAGCAGCTGAAAGTTGATAGTAAAACACAATCTTTTGCATTAGGTCTTCTGAATTAAGAACTTATTTACATGTCAGCTTCTTCATTTGCAACCAACAGAAATCATTCAATACGGATGCTTGTGGAATGTAATCTAGAAAGTGAGGATTTAAATTCAGTATACAAGAAGTGTATCACTCACCCACATTCAGAGATACATAAAATCGCTTTAGATACACAGTTGAAGTTTTTTGACCGTATTAGCTGCATTATAGCGTTATGCTATTAATTTGCTAAAATGAAGCCCATACCATACCAAACCAATTTTGATTCTAGATTACCTGAATTAGTCGTAGATAACTATGTGTCAGGCAACGCAAGATGTTATGGAATCCATTATTTAATAGTTACCAATGATAGCACGATAGCTATAGAGTTATCCCCCTTGCTTAATGTTTCTACGCTAATGGTTCTCGCGTGCTTTCACTTTAGTTAGCCCTTAAGTTTCCTTTGCATTTTATTTCAATATCTCTACATTAGTATGATTACCTAACTAGTTAACATAATAATAAAGCAAGACAATTTTACATGTTTTTGCTGTATTATGCAGTTGCTCATGATGTACGTGCTAGTTTTGTAAAAGGAAATAGATCGCTGTCTTTGCTGAACGAAATCTGGGTATTTCAGAGGCACTATAATGAGGAATATCAACTAATACATCGAATCCTATAATCAACAAAGTTTCCTTTCTCGTTTTATACAGCCTTTAGTCCTACGAGACAACTCGCCTTAAAAGGGTTTTAAGGAAGCACATTGGTAGGACAAACTATATCATATAGTCTTGTTGCAGAGGAAGACATCTGTCGTAGTCCAGTAAATCAGAGATTATCTTGAAAAGCTCTAAAGGAATCATACGGCGTAGACTGTTGCACATCTTCCTAACGGTGCCGCCGTAGTTAAGCACAAACAGAAATTCTTTTCTGTTACTCTCACGGACTAATTACCGTGTAGGCGGTACCCACACAAACCTCCGGAAGACACCTGTCGTAGTTCAGTGAATCGGGGATTACCCTGAAAAGCTCTAGTGGAATCATACGGCGTAGAAAGTTGCACGTCTTCCTAACGGTGTTGTCGCCGTAGCTAAGCACAAACATAAATTTTTTCTGTTGCTCTAACGGACTAATTACGGCGTAGGCGGCACTCTCACGAACCTAAGGAAGGGCAGCTGCGCAGAAAAGCAAGCCCTCCGGAAAGATAGCTGCAAAGAAGACAGCCCCTTTTCTCGAACCCACACGCCGCCGCGGAAGACGGTATCGACACCATGGCAATATCCAGCAATAATATACAACTCGGTCTTCTCTTTTCGACCACTGTGAGTGTTCTTTGAGCACATCTCTCTCATCCCCTTACCATGATAAATAAATGAACAGCAGACTTTACAAACCTCAAAGACCTTAGGGCTCAAAGAATCACCCTGCAGGTGATTCTTACACTTGAGTTTGCAGCACTTGCTTAACCTCCATATGTTAATTGTATCATACGTCAATGAGTCACTTAGTAATATCCACACCTGTGCATGAGTCAACGAGAAGGAAAACAAGCAATGAAAATTGCAAAAGCGTTCACGAATATTGCATAGTCTGTTTCACTCAAGGCATGCAGTGGTATTAAGTCCATTGAAGCTGCAATTTGACGCGAGGATAAAAAAGCGCGTGCTTTTGTAAATCAAATACTAGTATAAGTACTTGATAATGGTGCGTAAGCCAAACAACTCAACACTGAATCACACGTGAGTGGTAGTACAGACAGCAAATGGTCGTGAAGCCTTCACATGGTGCACTCAGCTCTTTGTTCTGTTTCACAGCATTGAAGTGACTCACTGAGCAGGGAGGTGTAGGGTCCGTTGCCCTCAATAGGCAGGGCGAAGATTCTGCCAGTGATGTTGTAGCGTCCTTTGATAAGTAGGGTTGGGAACACCAGTCCGAGGAACATTTTCATTTGAGGGTAGTGCCAGCTGAAATAAAACGTGTCCCGTCTTAAACTGCTATGTTTTTGATTTGACACGTTGGTTGTAACTTTTAACGAACTATTCTTCAATGAACACTTCTATTTGGCTGAATGAAATTTGTTGCGTCAGATCTAACAAATTGAACTTTTACTGCAACCCTTTTGTGTGTTCGTTTTACATTACGCAATTTGCTAAAATTATTTGTTAAGAAAAATAATTTTTTTCAGTCCATTCACGTTTTTCGTATACTGACAGAGCAGGACTGTCAAATGTGCTGTTTCGCGGGCTTGAAGCTCTTCAAGCAATGAATATAAGTTTCACTTCAGTTTAAGTACGCTTGGGTGGCGACCATTGCGTGTTTTTATCTAGCCGCTTACGACAAGCTGTCCACCACACATGTTCAGAAGTCGTAATCCCAGCCTATTTTTGTAACACCATGAACTCCTTACTTCGACCAAAATTTTCTCAGTTTTAGCCATACTTATAAGTCGACGATAATTTTTTTAACATTTTCGTTTAACCCACATATCCAGGATTTGCATCATTCATACATGCATCGCATCATTTAACAACCGTGATAGCGTCATTTACCACTCACATTAGCTATGTAATACCACGTTTAGCAATTTTGCAGAATTCGTTTCTTGTGATCACACCATTAGCCCTTATTTGTCCTCCATTTTTCACGATAACGGCAATAGCCACTCATTCATGGTCACTTCACTGAAGCGAGTAATCCACGTATGTACAGCGTGTTGAAAACACATAAACCATATTTTTTAATACAGCGTCACGATGTCGTCCTCAATGTTGTCGTCAGAGTCACCGATAAACTGTTTTAATTATTTCGTCCTTGTGTTAGTATTTTCATTTCATATTTCATTTTCAGATCTTGACATACAGATCAGTTGAATAAGTCGCATGATTAATGCTGGGCCCTTTCGACATTGAAAACTTTTCCTCTACGTATAACTGGGGTTTACCCTCAAATGCAAGGAAACTCTAGCTAAATGATTGGTATGTTGTAACCATACCCGTTGTAGTTTCCCAGTTGATGCGTGAGATATTTCGATACTTCACAGTTTTCAAAAAACAATTAATGCTACTTAAACATTGTGACCTCGCAGTACAGAGAAGATCAGCAGTTCTACGTAGACACGACGCCTCGATAACCGAAGAACGGTACTCCTTTGCTCAAAACTACATATTTTCTGTGTGCCTTTGTGACACTCCAGTGCCTTCGAAGGTGTGCTGACACTCTTAATATTTGTTGCGCCTCTGATATTGAGCGCTTAACTAAGTAACTCATGAAACGAGTTTGAAAACTAAATGACGCCTAACTCTCCCAACAATTCGACGTCAAAGAAAGTTACTCACTCGAAATATTTAAGATCAAACTGAGACACGCCGTGGACGATGAGCTTGTCGTAGAGAGCGCGCACCTGTACTCCACCATCTGTCTGGATGAATTCCATTGGTGCCAGGGAATGAGGGTCCATTGGCGGCACTTGCAGCTCAGGAATTCCTGTCAGAAATAAAAGTGCGTATCTGCCATAGTATAATTCGGATTTTTACTGATGAATTTTGGTTACTTTGTGTACGTACATATCAATCTAATACTTTCTTATACTTTTAAATTTGATTTAAGTCAAGTGGTTCATTGACAGGCTCTTACTTCGCGAAACCGGCCGCCCCGGCCTAAAATACAACATATTTTTTTGACAAACTGTAAATTCCTAACACTACAATGGAAGAGGAACAAATATATTTGAAATTCATCTGTGATACTCAGAACTGTTGTTCTGGGTAAGAAATTCTAAGTAAATTCTCCATTGATGTATCATACGTTAATTAATAGTTACATCGACAGTTTCGTATTCAAACAATGATCCGTTCATGAGGATCATGTTAGTAACCAAGTAAATTGCAACCTTCACAGTCTGTTGTTGCCTGCAAATTGACACTCAAAATCTCATCTCTCTTGCTTTTAGAGTGAAACGAATTTAACTTTAGGTCAGAGTGTACATTGACATGATTCAAAGTACTTATGAGCCTTGAATTTTCTGCCACAGGATGTCAACATTTTTTACATGAGCGTCGCTGTTCCTGAGGAACAACGAGTCATGAAATCAGTTGTTATTGATTGTTCCTGCGCGGAGATAGCTGATGCGTTGTGCCATTCAGTCGCTCAAACTGCTATGAGCTGCTGTGGAAAATGCTAGTTTCGTTACACACAACTGCCTCGGCAACTGTCCAATCAATAACAGATAATACCTGTACATCACTATCTCGGCAACGCGTATAATCTCCACTGCTGAGAGGCTTAAAATATTTTTTAGCCATTGCACTACCGAATTGCATGAAAGGCTTTGGCTGATCATCATTTAATTTCATCTCTGATAAGATCTGGGGATGGGTCCAAGGTTGGTAGAAAAAAGGCCAAACCATTAATTATGACCTCTGGGGCTGCTGAGAGCCGATTGGGTTTTCGGATACACAAACCTTTAGCTATCTCTGGCCGCAATTCCATGATGGCGCGCACGATGCATTCGTTGAGTCGATCTAGATGGTTCTGTCGGCAGATCCGGATCTTGTCAGCTGCAACAAAATGTTTCGGTTCAGCCTACACTGTTCTAGAGAAATAACGTGGTACTAAAATTTACCTCATATGGTACATTTGAACAACAACGATAATAAAATCTTTGAAGATGCAAATGGGAGAAACATGATTAGTTATTATTTGAGATGTGATCGGTAGTGTATGAATCAAGAGAACATGACAATCAGATCATCAAGTTTTTATAATGGATGTCCACGTTAGTAAATGCGTGAATGGCTAGCACAAGCAGAGTAGAAGGAAGCGTTGTCATGCAGATAAAACAAGTCCAGAGTGGCAAAAGAGGCATACCCAGTCTAACTTTTTCGCCGCCTGCATGCATGCGTTTCGCTGCCTAAGCAACTAAATCGTTTTGGCAGCGAAAAACATGCATGCTCCGGCAAAAAGTTAGACTGGGTATTATCCAACACAGGCACCGCGATTTCTTTACATGAGGCTGCTATAGACAGCAGATAGCATCTTTACATCATCGTGGAAGTATCGTGAGCGAACCAAAAGTCAGGGATATGTCCCCCAGGATTCATCCGTGAAAATAATGAGACTCGTGTCCATCTTCGAATATTTTCATGCCCATTCCGTTCCCAAACGTTGGGGAGTGCTCTACTCGGAGGCATTTTTTAGCACTTTTACGGGAGCTACTAACCCAAGAAAGGTACATATTCCTTGCGGATTTCGGCTCGTTCAAGGTGACAGGCTGCGGTGAAAATATACTAACTTGATTGCTTTATGCGAAGTAAAAGACGGAGTATAAGTTCTTATGCGGAGTAAAAGACAGCTATTTACCGAATCTCTGTCAGCGGCAATCTCGGATATCTCATTTTTTTATTGTTTCTTCCTTGATGATGTGTTCTCCTGGAATGTTGACAGTGTCGATGAGGCAACCTATTTCATGGGCAATAGCATCAGGAGTACCTTCATCAGATTCCTTTATTATGACTTCTTTTTCATTGTCTCTTAAAGCGGTTTGACGCCCCTATAGTCACTGTAAATACTGAAAGCTATTATCAGCGGTCATTCGAGAAAAGCGATGAACTGCACAATTACAACTATAAAAACGCAATGAAGTTTCCACATGGAAGATTTTCACTAAAAAGTTATGATTCAGAAATAGTTAAGAAATCGTTAGTTTTATTTCCAAGGTACTGTCGTTAGTCGGGGTGTACTTTAAAAAAAATTATTCATTTCTTGGCACAAGATATCATAAAATATACTTAATACCTAAAAGTCAAAAATATTATCATTCTGAGTCACATAAGCTATGACGCTTCCATGCCTTACGCGTAAATGAAGAATTTTTTCTGAAGTAAACAGAAGCGCGGATGCAGGATTTATTATTTTCTGAGTTTCGTATCATCCTCCTCAGCAACTGTTGAGTCCTACCAAATATTCAAGTTTTTACCATATCGTCTTGAGCTGCGAGAGGCAAGTGTAAGTTTTTGTTACAAAAATGGGGGGGAAGGGAAGGAGTGATGGCCACGCGAGAGAGCATCATTTTCATGCAATTTTCAATTCTTTGTCAAAAAATAAAACCAACAATGGAGCTCGCACTGCACGCTTCTAAGGGAGATGAAACAACTGCTGTATCTATACCACGAGTGTACAAAAAAGAAAATGTCTTAGGGGTATTTCTCGAACTTCGCAGAAAAAACATAATTGAAACTCTTGCCTGAGGAAATTCCGCGGGACATTTCGTACTTTATTGCCTGTATAGAAGCCAACATGTGTGGTGAACAATCGTCCTGATTGATTGTTGCTTGTATCGGCAGCCATCTTGAAAACTTCAAGAAAAATGTTTAAAAGAAAAAAAAAACAACCAAGTTTGGGCGGTCGAGCCGAGTCTGTGCCCTGACAGGTTAAAGCCTCTCGAGAGATTAGAAGTTCATACTGCTTTTTCGACCTCTATTCGCTCAAAAGATGTCAGAATCTGGCAAATACATGTTAGACGAACGCTTCAATTTTTTGCTACACTCTGCCTCCTTGAACTGCGGGCAAAATAAAAATGGTAGGGCTTTTGCTGTGAGGCATTAATTTTGAGAATTTTAACTTTATACAATAATGTTTTGAGTTTTTTACCTCAAAGAAAAAATGGATGGCTGAGGAGTTGGTTGTTATGAAAGAAGGATCAGCATTATTTGAGAGATAAAATCATGGAAACTTCATGATCACATAACTAAGGCATTGTTTTTAAAAATGTTTCAAATCTAACACGCCATCTACAAATAAAAACATGATAATTCAGTTCTTGCCCATTCCGTAGAGCGGGTGAGGTAACGTGAGGAATCATTTGATCTCACGCGAGTTTTACTTACCATCAATTAAGCTAACCTACATATAATATCATAGTCAAGTACCGCATGTGTTAACTTCCTGGAGCATTGAGCGCCTAAGGTCTGCGTGATATTTTTCACGATGATTATTAACTTAATTACTGTGTTTAACACCAGAACCAAATGCCAACAGCTGAGGTTTACGATGACGTGCGATCCCCGCGTGACATAGCATCGCCTTATAACAACGGCAGCTCACTGTGCTTTGAAATATTGAATTGTTCTTCATGGTTCAGGGCGAGAATTATTCAAAAGAGCCTTGAGCTGTTACTAAGTCTCAAGGGAATTTAGCTGCATTGCGAGAGTCTATTATCACTTACGACAAGACGAAAAACTGGCAAGTTTCCTCACCTTTTGCCAGTTCGAGGCACTCCGTAAAAAATGGGGATCAAATGCCACTATACAAGGACCAAATTACTGATGGAGGAAAGCATAATTTCTATGAATTGATGGGTGATTTTGTGAATACTTTTGAACTCATATTCTTGCCATAAACCCTGTAGCGCTGCATTCAAACTATTTTTTTCAAAGTTTCTGATAGCACCAAGTAGTTATCAGATGCATTTTTTAAACTTAACAGACAAAGGACTGACTTGCCTTGATGTTTGTTGAACAATGCCAATAAAAAGGAAAGGGAAAGTTAAAATTCCCTATACACAGTTTCAGAATTGAATTTTAACATAATTTTCATAAATATAAACACATTTCTGTCATCTCGAATATAAATCGCAAACCCCCTTTTTTGCCAGTTTGTACGGTATTATGCATTGCTTAGCAATACGGCAGTGGCGGCAGAAACTTTGTGTATTTTCAACGAAAAACAACGACACTAGCAGACTTTGTTTGTAGCTTTCATATGCCCTCTCGCCACAAAGATAATACTGGAAGTAATAATTTCAAATGGGCCATGCACCATAGATCGCCTCGGACTATACTGTCCCCCACACACTGTTCCATTGAGCTAATACGCTTAATGAGCAAGGATGTTGTACACGGTGCTCATCGGTACCCCATTTTTACTCAATCTCACCCACTTCGCCTTAAAATTCGCCTTCTATAGTACGTGCTCAGATAATATGCGATTTTTGCGCTCAGACACTAAGTGTCAACTGAATAAAAGGCTACACTCCCCTCGCTACAACAAGGACAGTCTGTGGTAAGTAAAGCTGCACTCCTGTAAGTGATAAGAATGGTCATTTACAACCTAAAAAACATCCGCCGAACTACCTCCCATACGCCGCCACTAAGAATTTCGGGCTCCGGGGTCTATTAAAAAATGATACAGGAAGTAATAATTTCAAATGGGCCATGCAATATAGATCGCCTCGGACTACTGTCCCCCACACACTGTTCCAAAAACACTGTTAACTCTAGCGAAGTTTTAAAACGATAGGTGAAATATGCCGCAACAACCGTCAGCCTTAATATTAGATATCCTGTGCAAAATTCAGTATCAGTCATCCTGTCCTCCAAATTAGACATCCTGCTCTTCAAAAACTTTGCTGTGGGCCGATCAAACATCGGATACTGTAGGATCTGAAAATTCGATTGTGACTGTGACATACAACCAAGAAACCCACCCTTCCTCATAAAGGGGCAAGAAAAATAAATTACTCGATTTCACCGTGAAAATTTCAGGTTACTTAGTAAAACAGTATTAGCAAACAGATGATTTCCAGTTAAGGAAAACTTTCCGTGGGTATAGGATAGCTCAAAAGTCGTCGCCCCGAGAAAGAGTTTAAATACGATCCGCTCATTACATGATAAAATCATTAAAACAATCACACAGTGTGAAGACTTATGGTTCGATTAGGGATAACACAAGCATGGGTAGACTCTAATTCTTCCTTTGTCGCAAATAAAAGTAATGGGGAGTGGAACTCTTTACTCGAGTTTCAATGCGCAAATTTCTTCGTACACACTGCCATTGGCGGCCCCTGTAACAGCGTCGTACAATAACCCCAAAAAACTTGCTGCTGATCAAAGTTTGCGTTAGCCAGCCAGCGCCTTGCTTACAAGGTATTTAGTTTGATTGTTAGATTCGCATTTGTTAGCAATTCAAGATGTACCGTAAACTATCGTACAGTTTGGAAGGTTTATATTTCTTATAAATTTAGGTCTATACACTTTGTAAAATTTAGATCGAATACAATTGCCCGCAGAGCACGATTATTGGTCGCCTCATTTGTGCTTAGGGGTAGAAACTAAAGGAGGATAAAATACTTGCAAACAGGAATTTCATCAAGGAGAGTTTGCTTGTTGGAGCAATCGATGCCTCCTTGCATTGGTTAAACACGATGAGTTCATTACAGCCTTAACGAACGCTGTTAACTCTTCTGCTGATAACTCGACTCAAAACTATGAGCAAATTTCACATCCTAAATAATATTATTGCTGCAAAAATTAAAACATCAATACGGAGTTTTCAAATTTTATCATTGAAAAGGTCTCCAGACGCGTAAATTATTGCCGTCGTTCCTCCTGAGACGTAATTCCGAAAAGAATTTCCATTTTGATGGACGGATTTTTTTTTATTAATTTTGGCCAGAATATTCAGAATATTTTAAATGTTCATCTTGTTCATCGTGATGAGTAACTTGTCTATAGCATCATACCTCAGACCTCCGTGCTGCTTCACTTTTCAATTTTTAGCACGTGAAAGAATACAAATTTAAGAAATAACACTTCAAGCAGAGATATGAACTGGCTGAATTAAAGTCCAAAAATGAAAAACAGGCTTACTTTTGAAAGTCAGATCTGATGTCGGCTCACCCATGAATGCGCCGTCGATCAGCCGGTTTCTTGAAGGACAAACATAACATTGGTATTAGGATCCTGTTTCCTCAAATAAAAACCTAGCTTTGCCATGTCAGAAGAACAACATAATAGATCGATTCTTAGGCCTCGTCCAGCAGTCGCTCACCCCGAGGTGACGAGGTAGACATGCAAGGCCTCACTGACGCCATTACGTCGATGGCTCCGTGCTGATGTATGTAGGACTTGTCTCATTTCTTTGACAACAAAACTTGGGAAATACTATCAAGTTTTATGACAACTGAGCATAAATGACAGGAATGGAAGTGTATTAAAATAATTGATGTACTCGGGACTGGAATTATTATCAGAAGAATACGGTACTATTTGACTTTCTTTAGCCATGCTGTATAGCGTGTTGTATTCAGAGCGCCCATGAAAAAGTGTCCCCTGATTATGAATATTAATACCGTCCAAAAGTTTAATTTTGCTTGATTTTTAGTTGTCCTGTCATTCATTCAAAGTAGAGTTTAATAAATATGAATAATTAAATTTATGCTCTTAATCAGTTGATGTATCACTCGTGGACACCTTGTATTTATAACATATGCAAGTCGTACAGTTTTGTTTCATGGAGTTACAATCCGTTGATTAATTTTTAGGACAAAAAAATTTCAGAGAAAATTGGACTCATTTCTTTGTACCGACATTAAAAATTGTTCCAACTTCCAACCAATTTTTACTTTTTTTCTGCCGCTATGCGAGAATACTTGAAGGCAACAGTTCGATAGAGCTGTGTTTTTGAGAACATTATCGTTGATAAAGTCGCCGAACGCAACCATAAACATCTGATGCTAAATATGCGTATCGTGTTTAAAATATCGAACTTTTTACTCGAATATTTTATTGCTGGGATTACTTCAGAAATTGACAATTTTTCCATAAACTCTCGTCGAGCAATGAAACTTCATTCAGTAAACTCATTTTTGTGGTGTATTGCTACGCCAGGCACGTATTCCTACGCGCGGCCAATCACAGGGCTGCACCCGTAAGCGGGTTGCTTGTGTACACATCGTAATTTGTGTTCACGGACGCTTTGGTGTTCCAATGTGTTTATTCTGTTTAGAATTACACATGCGACGTTTTTTACGTTGTAAGCTGCTCCGTTTGAGAGGCAGGAGGCATTTTGTGGGATCTACTTCCTGACGTATGGAGCGTCGATTGTGCGCCGGCCTTGGGATTATTGTGTTCGCTGCTGCCGAGAGTGGACGTGCGTGCTTGAGCTTCCGGTTGCGCTCTTGAGTATCCTTGCGAGATACTTGTGTTGTGTTCTTTTCCTTGTGCTGAGACACAAACAGGTAGGACCTATAGGCGTGTTGTGTGCCTGTGTGTCTGAGTGTGTTCAGACGCACCACACTAGCTTGGAGCTAGTGTGTGCTTCAGTTTCTGCCGTGAAGTGTGCTCGTTTCACGGCAGCGTGTGTTCACACTGGGTGTGCCTTCTGACACACGAGCTCAGGTGTGTGTCTGGCGTCGGCTGTAGGGGAGGTTTGGAGGCCGACCCGAGCTCTGGGAGCTCGGCTTTGAGATCTTGGGTCTCGGGATTTGCCATCCCACTACAATTTTATAATTCTTTTTTGAAGAAAACCGAAGAGTAAATCTATCGAGACGATTCCAAGCTCAAACTTCAAGTTCTTGAACTATCTTCTCTACTAGATTTCTATGCAAATGAGGTTTCCTTAAAGAAGAGAAATTCAATTTTGAGTGAAAAAACTTGTTTCCTCAATGTGTAAATCATATAATAAATTGTTTGCAATACATTTCAACCATGAAGTTCTTACGGCTGTTTGAGTCATAGTTGCTAGTCGCCGAAACTTCCTAACTCAACTTAACCTCGCCTTGTTATAGTTCAGTTTCAGGATTGTTCCTAATTTTGTGCCCAAAATTACTTGAAATTTTCCTTCCTAATGAAATTATCTTATTCAGAGAGGTAAATATTCATTGAATTTAACCGGGTGAAAGATATTTACACCCCTAGAATAATATATAGCTTAACCTAACTTAACAAATCATTACATAGCATAACATAATATAGCAACAGAACATAGCGAAGTCTGGTGTTCTTTACTCTTAAAATAATAATGAACGCATCAGTTTTGAGATGCTGCGCTAAAAGAGCTTCTGAAAAGGTAGTTATCTTCAGTAACCAACTAAAGCGCAGCAGGAGTTAGCCTCTAAACAGCGAAAAATGTTTGATAATTTAAAAAAGACGATAGTTAAAATTTTAGAAGTACAGTTATTCTGACAGTATTAAATTTTGAGAATGCAATGACAGCCCATACTCTTAACATCTAGGCCTTTTTGGAGAAGAAGACTGCACAAGAATGAACGGAGCAGCACGCGCTGCTTTCTCTTCCAAGCATAAAATGGAAGGAGACTTTCTCGAGTATTAAGTCCATTCTCATGTGGAGTGAGCAGCCAGTGCAGTGGTAGGCAGGTGTGGAATCCACCGGGCTCCCATCACACACCGAGTGCGGCAGGTACACCCATCACACTCCGGGTGGGAAAACTCCATGCATCACACTTAGGGAGTGACAGCAACCACCCTTGACGCTTCGAATGTAGCAAGTGCACCTACCAGGACAGCCCAAAAATGCTTGCTTTCCCAATGGAGTAGACATGATATTTCGGAAAATGAAGTGTCAACGGCGTCCCACCAATGCCTTAATCAGCTGAGCTTCCAATAACTTGAAAATATTTATTTCTAAACGACACGATAATGTTACGATTGGGAAAAGGGTAACTCGATGTCTATTTTTTAAACGCATTTATATTTATCTCAGATACAAGAATTCAAACGTGTCCTTTGACATCATTTAAAAAATTATAGATATTCAATTTTAAGGAATAACCAAGGAATAACAAAAAAATCTTAGGTGTTCAATTTTAAGGAACAACAAAGAATAACAATGTATTCAAATGAACAAAAATTCATTCATTTTTTGATGCTTTTTGGACGAGTACACTTCAAGGATCTTGCCGTGCCTATCAAGAAAACATCACAGCAATTTTTTTGTGAGGCCTCTTCAAGTTCATACAATGTACGAGGTTTGCTTAAGTACAAACTCCATTTAAAGTTAATTCCACCACAGACGTGATACAAACAGAAATCACGGGTGCAAAGATCTGCGCAAAGAAGACCGCGCAGTGGTGCCCTATTGAGAACCGAGGCTGCCCGTAATCTAACGGCCGGATACGTTTGTTTAATTGATGTTATACAGAAGCGGCCATAGTTTGAGGAACGGAAATAACAACTGCACTTACAAGTTTATAACTCAGATGTTTTAAAATAAACAAAGTCAATAAATAACAAAATGTTGGTAAACTCATTATTTACATTTGAACGAGACTACTTAGTTATCCCAATTTACGATCATTTTTACACAATATTTCTACTTCTAAATAAAAATTTGTTGGCTTTCCAACAGTAAAAAGTTGAGGAATACTTTAAAAATCAATCTATTTAGCTTGAATATAATTAATTCAAGACGTAAATTACATTTCTCTAGATTTGCATACGATACTCGTAAATTGAGTGAAATTGCGACGCGAACACGTAATATTCGTTCTCATGCATAAAAAAAATTCTGGCCTAGGAAAAGAGTCAACACCAAATATCGCTGGAGTTTAGAAAGGTCTGAAAGTGGTTTTCATCGTGTAATAGGCATATATAAAACATCTGAAATGTTAGACGCGAATCCAATCACCTCCAAAAACGTACCCGGGAAAAATTGAAGAGTGTCATTTTCAGCTAAAACATTTTTTTGCGATAGCGTCATCGATTTATCGCATGTTCAATGGAAAAACAAGGTATATTATCTCGAAGAAGACGGTGTCTCGCAGGTTACAAAATATAGGATTGGAGGTTCAGGTACAGACTGGCAAGCCTCTCGTTTAAAAATGAACATAAGCGCCATTCTGATTTTGCCTCAGAGTGTGTTCTTCGGACTGATGCACAAAGTGATGGAATTCACGTCAATGACGAATCAAAGTTCAACGAGTTGTGATCTGACGGTAAAATTTACAATTTACTCCTCCAACTATGGGACTGCACCACGATATTTAGATAGATTCTTATTTACTTTGAGATTAGATATCCCATAAACGATGTTTTATTCGTAATTTTTATTGAAAACGCAATTCTGCTGTTTTTTATTACTACTGTCAAAGTTACAACCATTAGTTTTCAAGTGCCTTGTATTGAATGTTTTTTATTAACCAATATCATTAGCAGCTTCGCCCTTCTATCGATTCGCTTTGCTTGATCAACTTCCATTCTTTAGTTGGTACATTTCCTTGAGAGATTTTCCAAAATAATTCAAGACTATTTTCCCATCTGTTAAAAAATATTGGTGAAATATTACCGCTCCTTGCGAGTAGAATATTGTATGTTACTGCCTCAATGAGTGCTTAAATTTGAGTTTCCTTTACTGTAGATCATCCTCCGCATGGCTATCACTGATGATGTTTACGCGGTCACATGTCCATAAATTGAACCCATTCTTCATTTGACTAGCCCGCCATGTCCCTTACGGTGAGCGTAAGCAATGAAATGCTTGATAAATTTCTAGTTTGCTAGTACCGAGAAAAATTAAATAAACGAATTAAAAATTTGTCGCAGATAATCTTTCCTACAAAAATTTAATGGAGAAAAATAAATTCTCACGGCTCAATGGACACCTACAAATCAGCTCAAATATTCTCGCAATACACTTCAGTTCTGAGAAAAATATGAGTAACTCACGGAAATTTGAAGCAGCATACGCGTGCATGATCACAAGGAAAGAAACGAAAATTTCGAGCGCTGCAGCCATAGCGATGTGTCTCCAGAGCAGGTGGGCAGAGAAGTGAACCTGAAACTAGACCACGCGTTACTGGCCGTCTACCCAGCCTGCACCACCAGATATTCCACCTTCCATTACCACAGTCAAGGATGATTTTCTCAGAACAGCTCAAGATTTTTTGCGCATTTTTGTTGGCAGGGTGTTTGTTTTAGCCGTGAAGGTATATTTTTGCACATATTTCTTCGAATGAAAGGTCATATCAACCGATCACGCACCTTTGCTTTGTTTGGCCAAACACTACATGCATCAAATCTATAGCGTCGTCGCCTTGTCATTGTGTTCACACAATCATTAGGTTAGTTGAATTCGCGAATTTTAGCACAGCTTTTATATCAGGATCACGAGCTGGGGAGTCTGTTTATGGTTTTGAATAAATTTAAAATTTTTTGTTCATTGTGATCTGGACCGCATTTGGAGTTTGCCGCTCTGGCGACTGAGGCAATTCACCAAATGTTTCCTTCTTTTAATGTCCACATTCCAGATAAATCGCTGTAAAAAGCCCCTTTGTATCTTATTTGCCTGCACAATTTTCATGTTCTATTTGTGTTTTGTATATGTATTTTAGCTCCACATACAATTTTTTCTTCTTTGACCTTTGCCGCGATGCATTTAATGAGCATATTCTCGAGTACCTTAAAAGGCCCTATTACACGAAGCAACCAGTTGCCTCGACTACAGCATCCTAATTGAGCAACTTAATTGGCGCAACATGCTGGTAAGCTGGTAAGGATTTTCCTAATTACTCCTAATATATTATAATAATTTTCTTACCCAAGCGTCGTTGAAAAAAAACGATACACACGAGGGTTAAACATTTCTTCATTTTTATCTAGGGTCTCCTAACGAGCCTGCAACATGGCTTGAGTTTCTTTATGTTCACATTACTGTGTCTGCTGATTAATCTTCTTGAATTTTGCGAGGGATGAGAATTAGTGTGGCTTATAAACAGGGTATCTGAATTTATACACAGTCATATCGTAGTCAAACAATTGAGTTCATTCGAGTTGTATCCGAAGGGAGAAAAGAGACAATAAAGGGGACGATTTAGCATGACATTTATTTGAGTTAAAGACTACAGGTTAAAGACTACTACAGTTATTAGAAGTATGGCGGCCGAACTCAGCGATTGTGCATCGCAGAGTATCCTGAACCACAAAAACCTTTTTAACGTCCGTCAGCACTGACGCTTTGCCGTAGCCGGTTGCGAAACCCCATTTGAGTGTCTGGTTGCCGTGTTGAGCGAACTTTAAAATGGTAACGACTCTGGCTTCGTTGCCGGTCAAGGTCTAGTAGAGGAGCGTTGGCTACAGCGTGGAGACCGGGAACGAGCTACAGTGTACATTACATGCCTCCACGGTACATTAGGTTGCTGGTAATCAAGAGTACGGACAGTGTAGGGCAATAGCAGTGGCTCCAGTCGTATAGCGTGGAGCGAAAAAGCGGAGTTGTGAGGATACTTTGATGCTTGCCTAAAGAGGTGCTTGCCGATACGAACGCTTGATGGGAGAGCACTTCACTCCATTCAGTAAATGCCTGGGGATTGGGACCGTCATGGGGCAACGAGGTTGTGACGTTGTGTGCTCTCGAAGGGTCAGTGCCTCAAACTATTGAGTCAGAGAGCGGTGCGTGAGTTGCATCTGACTTTGCTAGGAGAAGAAAGAGCTTCGCCTATTTCAAGCAGGGTGAGCCGTTGGCGACGCCAAAATGCAGCCAAATATAGTGCTCTCTCGTGCCTTAAAGTTGTGACAACTGAACCGAGCTGTTGTGCGAAAGCAGAGTGAAGAGTCTTGGCCTTGGAGCTGCCGAGAATACGGCCGATTGTCGAGTAAAGAAAGTCGGGTGAAAACTGTCCAACGAACACTCAAGGTGGCGGCAGAGAAGGAAGTGACGGCACAGCAGCCTGTCGAACAAACGGCTTGTTTGAGGACGGCATTCCTTTTTTACACTTGCTCGAGTAACGTGGAAGTACCGGGCTGGAGTTTACATAAATTAAAACTCATTGGTAGAGTCTAACTTCGAGCTCATAAGTGAATAATTAGACGTCTGGTTGTCACGACGAGAGACCGATTTACTTCATCTGCCCTAATTGTAGGCATTGAAAATCGCGACGGGTAATCTATATCAACGATGAGTGGAAAGTTGGGACATTGGAAAAAAAGCCAGGTGACCATCCACCGAATGGAGGCAGGTGCTTATTAGCCTCAGCAGATAGACTTCCCCCCGGACGGATACTGAAGTCACAGTCTTTTTGTAGCGAAATGAAATGATATTCGTTCACGTAATAGAATGATGACATTTCCAGAGCTAGGCGGCCTTACAAGTGAAGTTCATTTTTCGAATTGAGGAAAAATCTTTTGGCTACGAAGCCGTATAATCAGCACATTGTCTGGCACGTTCCCAGATAGTAGGAAGGAAATCTTTCAGCATATTTCAAATATAAAAAACTTGAATTAAATCGAGTTGCCATCGAATTACTGATAGTTTCTCTAGATGCTACGTGTTTTAACAGAGAAATGTCTTTCTCGTATTATCATAGGAACATTTCAGCTCACTCTAAAGTGCAATAGAAGTTTCAAATTATTTATCGGAAAATCATTTGGCACATAGTTTAATGCACTAAAATCAATATTGATTGTATGAGTGTCAAATGTGTCGCAAATTTTTATGAATAGATGTGAATTCCGTGCACAAATGAACAAAAGTCGAGGGTTTTACAAGAAATAAAACATTTTGAGTGACTCTTTGACAAAATTATTATTAAATGGGACTATTACAGACCAGGAGTAAGTTTTTCTCCGCATAAGTTTTAAAGAAATCGAAGAAGCCCTTTAAACCAAAGAATTTTTGATATTTTGGGTATTATTAGAATAAATACCACAAAATTCCTTCATAATGAACTTTCCTGATTTCAAAACGTCTGTGGAATTTCTGGCTCGTCGATGGCTTCCGGCTACCTATACGTTGCCGAGCTCCTCTGCTGTTATTAAGGGATCCGAATATATCTCTCAATTAACGTGACAACTTAAAAATAAACGTTTTTCAAAATTTGTACATCAATTTGTATGACCAGCGAAGAAACTCATCGTGTGATTTCTGTGCAGCAGGCATATGCACAGGCAATCCATGTGTAAGCTTATAAACTTCATTAAGTGTTCCTGGAGGAAATGATCATAAAATGGTCTGACAAATTTTATAGCCTTGCTGAATGACAACTTTTATTTTATTATTTGATAGTCTCGTGAGATGTTGAATTGTTTGGAGACTGAAACGTGTCTCGAGTCTAAGATATTGACAAGAGCCTGTTTTTCAAACGCATTGAATAACACTGGGGAACACTGAATTTACAAAAGACTTTTTCATAGTCAATTTGAATGTGTTGATTTCAAATTTGAAGTCGGTTTTTGTCTGCAAGCTACAGATTTTACGCAATTTTACACTTTCATTTTTTTATTTTTCGTTATTATTGGAAATTACAAAATCAAATACAATATTTTGTTCACTTGAATACATATTAAAACGGTATGAAAGTCATTTCTGTGTATTTATTAGGGCAAAAGAAACAGAATATTAAAATGTGATTTGAGAGTAAATCACACAATTGTTTGTGCCGTATTTTCTGATAGGGTTTCTTAGAAAATATCAATCTTTTTCCCAAAGTTAGATTAGCATCCTTCAGAACATCACCACAGCTGGTGAAATCGGATCAATTTGTTTGTGTATTAAATTCAGAGAGCGTTTGTAACTTTTGCGTTTGTACATTTCATCTAAGCAATCTCGTTTAATGTTCCAGCAGTAGTCAGCCATCATACTTTTGTCCCAGCGCTCTTGGTAGCGTTCTTCCATGACTTTTAGGTCTTGGTGGAATCATTCTCCTTGTTCGCCATTCACAGCCCCCAGGTTGTCAGTGAAATTATCAAGGTGGCTGTTCAAAAAATAAAGCTTGATGCTCATATTGCACCCGAGACCACGAAAAGGGAGGAACATTCTGTTCACAAGTTAACTGTAGTTCTCCGCCTCATTGTTTCCAAGGAAGTTCTGGATGACTGTCGCAAAGGATAACCATGCTGCCTTTTCGAAAGCGGTCATCTTAACAACAAAATGATCATCGCAAATTAGGGTTCGTATCTGTTGGCCATCAAACACGTCTGCATCTGCCTCATCTTTTCAAATAATAACCCTGATAAAGCTGTGATTATGTGTCGGGAAAATTCACCTTCTGTATCCAGTGCCTCGACAAATTGGTACATAAAACCAAATTTGATGTGAAGAGGAGAGAAGATGATCTTATCTCTGCTTACGTATGATATTTGGTATGTCTGCTTCAAGGTTGTCACGAATAGGTTAGTCCTTCTGGACCCGATGTCTGTCTCGTGCTCGGTTGTCCCACATACAGAGGAAACATGGAAACTTGGTGAAACCTTTCTGTTCAAGAAGAAAGTCTACCATCTAATGTCTTCACAAATGATCCAAATTATTCTGCTCATGATACTTCAATAGGTCCATGACCATTCTCATGTCATCAAAGTCTTCCCGTAAATTCAATGAGTGAACGACAGGTACCACTCCATAGACATTGCCATTATATAAAAGAACACAGTTTAGGCAGCGTTTTGAACTATCTAACAAGAGTCTCCATTCAGTAGGACTATAATAAGGTACACCCAGCTGTTCGAGTAGCCCTGGGATGTCATGGCTCAACAAGTACAGCTTAACACTAGTGTCAGAGTGAGAGTGGGTTCAGAACAAAGAATATAATGCATCAAGAGCATCGTGTCACCAGCATTCTGCACGTCATGATACCAGGACCGGAACATCAACGGCAACAGACACCAGAACCAATGCACCAAACGTAACTGCGACGCACCGGTGACCACCAGAAGCAAGATGGTAGATGGCGAGGCGCACAGCACTGAAACGAGTAGACTGTCACTCATGAGTTTGATCTACATGAATCTTCAAGTATCCGAGTACCTTCAGCATACCTAAATGAAGCACGCGATCACAGAGTCTGCAGCGGTACTCGAACAATCTACATGAACCTCCAGGTACTCAAGTACCTTCTGCGTGCGGATGTAACCCACGCAACATTACACAGTGGCAAAACACTTCAATGCACCAGTGAGAGTAGCATCGGAACGTGTACCAGATCACTCGAAGCAGACATGAACCCAGCATTGGCCCAACACAGCGCCGCAGCGAAGAAGAAACAGTCAGCAGGGCTGCACTTCATTTCGAATACTACTTACGATACGAAAATTGGACTACATAGTTGGAAACGAGTGAAAAAAATTGTGAAGAACTCATAATACCGTCCTTTACACGCTAATTAGGGATTGGGTGGTTTATTTTTTTGAAGTTAAAAAAATTAGCGAATGTGCGATTTTCAGGTCTTGTTTGAAACTCACTGTCTCAAGCTGGATTTCTTTTCCGGTGAGTTACATATGCGGTACGTTTGTTATTCATCTACTTACGGGACTGGTTGGCCGCTAACGTGAAACTTTGTTCAGTGTCGTTATAAATTTTTGCCGTCAATGACTCATGTGTTCATTCTTAAATTTAAAATGAAATGCTCTACTTGTAGTTGTCATTATCCCTGTTGAACCTAGTACGTTGTTAGAAGAACGTAGAGAACTCAGTGTCTCCATTTTCTCATCTGTTCTTATTTCCTTTTGCTATGTACATTTCATCGCTGAAATTTCCCTTTACTCTATGACTATCTGGTGCTTAAAATCTTCCCAACGTGGATGTTCAAAGCTTAAGCTTAAAAACACGCTTCGTGACACGAGTTGGATCACTGATGAGTTGGCTCTACTGTTATAAAGAATTACCCCGGGAGCTTCGGCGCAACAATGTGCACCACAGACCCCACCGCGTGTCCATCACGTTATGTACAGGCCCCCATGCGTGTCCATCTGAGAAGTTTGTGCCAGTTCTCCTTGATGTTGCAGAGGGGATTGAGGACCTGGGCTCACCTGTGCCGATTATGATTGTACTGAGTAATTTTAACTTTCCCTGAGTAAACTGGTCCATAAACAGTGTCTACGGCGGCTCCCGGGAGGACCGACTTCAGGCTAAATCTTTCCTCGACTTCATGGACAAGTTCGCGCTTGAACAATCGGTTAACAGCCCAGCTAGGCTGGGTAGCTTACTAGACCTAGTCTGTACCAACCATGGTGAATTGGTGAGGAAATTGGTTGTGGAAGACACATCGTTGTCGGACCACAGACTGATAATTATATTTAAAGCTGATATTGGATGGGCCAACCAACAGTCCAACGCCGAGCCGAACTATGGGAGTATCTTGGGCTCACTTAACTTCATGAGCTCCCGTACCGACTGGAGCAGTATAAGGGAAGAACTCGCAGGAATCGACTGGACTTTGAGAAGCGAGGGCATGCTTCTCTTGAATATGTATGAAGATCTCTGTGGTGTTCTGACGGAGGTCTGTTCAAAATACGCCCCGCCGAAGTCAGTAGTCCGCCAGGTATCAATTCCAAGAGATCGTAAGATCCTAATGCGGAAGAGAGCACGTATACGTGGGCTGCTGCTTGGGGCTGTCAGCCCGGCCATCAGAAAAAAATTACTGTGCAGGGCAGAGCTGATCGAGCACCAGCTGATACAGTCGCATGAGTTTGAGACTGCGACTAGGAAGAGGCGGGCGACTGAAGCAATCCTCAACTATCCTAAGTATTTTTATGGGTACGCACGGAGTAAGTCCAAGACTAAGTCCCTGATTGGCCCTTTTTATGTTGGGGACTCTTCGGCCGAAGCTGAGATGCTGAGGAAGCAGTACGAGTCGGTCTTCAGTAGGCCGAGAAACTCGGACACTCTAGGCCTCTTGCACGGACTACTCAAGGAAGACAGGCACTCCTTCCTGGATGATGTCCAGTTCGGTGAGAACGAGCTGGTTGCATGCGTAAAGGAGCTGTCGTCCGCGTCCGCAGCGGGGCCGGACGGGATTCCTCCGATCCTTTTAAAAAACTGTTGTGAGAAACTGAAGGCCCCAATACATGCCCTGTGGAGATCATCCATGGATAGGGGATGTGTGCCTGCTCCTGTCAAATTGGGAGTAATTATTCCGGTGCAAAAGGGGGGCACGAATCCGATCGCCCTAACATCCCATCTAATTAAAATTTTTGAGAAGATTGTAGTAAAACGACTTGTTACGTATCTTGAGAGCAACGACCTACTGAACGACAATCAGCACGGTTTCAGACGAGAACGGTCGTGCCTCTCGCAATTGTTGGAGCATGAGCGGCAGGTTACGGAGGCGCTTGGCTCTGGTCTCGCTGTGGACGTGGTGTATCTGGACTTCGCTAAGGCTTTCGATACAGTGGACTATGGCGTGCTGCTTAGGAAGCCCCGTCTTTTTGGAATCAGTGGTGTGCTCCTGGAATGGATTCACAGCTTTCTAACAAATAGAAAACAGGTTGTCTCAGTGGACGGGAGCCGTTCGATGGAGTCGGTGGTGGTGGTGAGTGGTGTCCCTCAGGGTTTTGTTTTGGGTCCACTCCTTTTCCTGGTCCACATTACAGATATCGATGTCAACTTGTTGCACTCACGAGCCTCATCATTCGCTGACGACACCAGGGTTTGAAAACTATTGCTACGGTGGTGGATTGCGAGGCTCTTCAGAGTGACCTCCAAAAGATTTGCGAGTGGGCGACACGAAATAACATGACCTTCAATGAAAATAAATTTGAGTTGGTGCGGTACGGTGTGCACCCTGACGCCTCCTATGCGTACAGCCCCACTGGTGGTTCAGCGATTGAACGCAAGTCTTCAGTCAGGGATCTGGGGGTCGTGATCTCGGACGACGGTGGCTTCGGAGAGCACATTAACCAGGTGGTGCTTAGATGCAGACGCCAGGTTGGATGGATCCTGAGAGCCTTCAAGACGATCGAGGGAAGCCCCACTGATGCTTCAATTGTTCAAATCGTTAGTCCTCCCAGTGGCGGAGTACTGTTGCCAGCTCTGGAGTCCGAGCACTGTCGGCGAAGTACAGAAGTTGAAGGGCATACAGAGGACCTTCACTCCAAGGATCGAAGGTACGTATGCGGTCGCTCAACTACTGGAAACGGCTATCGCACCATGGATTTGCAGTCCCTGTTTGCGCTGCAGCGTCGCCGTGAAAGGTACCTAATCATATACAGGGTGTTTTTTTTTACTTTGAACAAACTTCGAACTTAGGTACAAAATCTCAAAATAAATCGATTTTCATGAATGACAAAATGTCCAAAACTCTTTAGTTTTCGAGTTATAGTTACTTGAAGAATATTAAAACTTCAAGTAGGATTGCACGCGCGCACCATTTTTAGCGCTACCTTTGATAATTATTAAAGAAGTTTTTGGGCCCCACTAATGTAGTATTTTTGTAATTTCACAATGAAATTTGCGTAAACACGTTTTACAAATAAGAATAAATCGTCCTAAATGAGTAATTATCAATTATTAGCATGTAAGCTAACCATTAATCAGTAAGCATTGCAGAACACAGGTAAAAAACATAATCAATACAAACTTTAATGTAAGAAAATGTTAATGTTTAATGTTCGTACATTTAAGTTTGTATTGATTATGTTTTTTACCTGTGTCCTGCAATGCTTACTGATTAATGGTTAGCTTACATGATAATAATTGATAATTACTCATTTAGAACAATTTATTCTCATTTGTAAAACGTGTACACGTAAATTTCATTGTGAAATTACAAAAATACTTCATTAGTGGGGCCCAAAAACCTCTTTAACTATCAAAGGTAGCGCTAAAAATGGTGCGCGCGTGCAATCCTACTTGAAGTTCTAATATTCTTCAAGTAACTATAACTCGAAAACTAAAGAGTTTTGAACATTTTGTCATTAATGAAAATCGATTTAATTTGAGTTTTTGTACCTGAGTTCGAAGTTTGTTCAAAGTAAAAAAAAACACCCTGTATACCTGGAAGGTATTGATTGGCTTGGCACCGAATTTCAGGGACCAGGCGATGCGACTGCACGTCCAGCGGCACATTCGACGAGGGAAAACCTGTATCATCCCAGTGTTTAGTAGCAGGGCGCTGGCGAGCATCAGGACGAGACATGAAAACTCGTTCTCTGTTATGGGACCTCGTCTGTTCAACTGTCTGTCGGCATGTATCAGGGAGTTTGAGGGGGCGCTGGAGTCGTTCAAAGGGAGACTAGATGAATTCTTGAGGACGATCGCGGACAAGCCTCCCTTGCCCCATTACCAGCAGCCTGCCGAGGGTAATAGTATCCTGCAGCAGCTGACAAATATGAGAGAGGCTGCCCTTTAACCTTGCTCCGGAAAGGGAAGGAGGGCAAACGCCGTTCGTTCTGGAGGCACTGTGGCCTGCCTCGGCTGTGGTGGAGCTGCTGGCTCCATTCCCTGGGGACCTGAGGCTCCGTCGCTGTGGGGAGGTTGGCGCCTGGCGGCGTCGTAAGGTGGCGACTCATCGGGGCCTGGAGCTATGCTCCTAACTTCATCTCAGTACCACGAAATTACAGCTCCAGCAGTATTGTGCAGACGAGCCTGCACAGCCACAGCGTTTTAGTCTTTTCGAGCAACAATTTCCAAAGCACCAATCGAGCCTGTATAACGTTCCTAACCATCCGAGCAGCGATCACCAGCGCATCAAGACGTGCCGGCAAAGCACGTCAAAGCATCTGTGAGAGCAGCATCGAAACGCGTGACTGCATCACTCAAAGCCAACGTGAACTTAGCATTGGCTCAGCACACGCCGTAGCGAAGAAGAAGCAGTCAGCAGGGTGGCACTTCACTTCTACGACTACCTATCGACAATACGTGGCGGAAACTAGTGAAGAATAACTGTGAAGTTAACTCATTAACTCGGTGACACGGTCCATTTACGTGCTAATTATGAATTGATGGTTTATTAAGCGAGTGTGCGTATATAGAGGAGTACAACGTAATATCCTCCGGTATTGCCAGTCTTCATCTTGCGTGATTTTTTGTTACGCAACCGATTTCAATAAGTCAAAGTATTAAAAACTATTTCGGAACTCTAATTTTCTAAATAAACCGGCCGATAAAATATTGACATTAAAGAAAGAAAAGACAATAGTGAAACAAAACCTATAGAACGATTCAACAAACAATAGAAAGTTTGACCACCGTGTCACATTCATTTATTGACGGACTGTTGGTTTGTTTAGAAAATTCGAGTTCCGAAATAGTTTTTAATACTTTGACTATTGTTTTTCAGAACACTGAGGATAGAATTTTTAAGATCCGAAACGTTTGTTTTTAATCATGATTTTCTTAGCTACGTTGGTTTTCCTTTTTATCCTGACCCTGTTGATTATAATGTATAGAACATTCACTCTTTCTATTTTCCTCTGACTCTCATTTTCTCTTGCTGTGTCCCTTTCACTTCTGCAGTTCCGCTTTCTTCTCTGACTGTTTCAGGGTTTAAATTCCTCCAAACGAGCTTAGACACGTCTCGTGGCAATAATAAGTTAGTTCGACCATATCATTCACCTCACTGACTATACAAAACGTACTGCAGTGATTAAGTAGAATCTACAACAATTTCAAAGACTTGTATCGTTAGTTGAAATAAGTGACAGGAGTAGTATATTTATTGGGAAAACCGTGAGAAAAAGGCGTCAGGAGTCCTTCAAACCCCTACATTCTTTCTCGAATAAAGTTAACATGTTGGTCTTGATGTGAGCCGCTGGTATACACGGAGGGAATGTTCATAACGCTACTGACCGACCAGTAGTCACAAACTAAATTTGTATAAACACGCAATCGAAGCTAAGTGAAGGCACGATCTATTTAAATGTCTGCTATTTTTACAATTGACTTCAAATTTGAGATGAATGTTGAACTCCAGTTTCACTCATCGCGGTCAGCGTGTTAAGCAACGTTCTGACCTAACGCCTGAACAACACAGCAGCTCCTATGTCTCGAGTTTAGCTAACACCTAAGGATAATCTGTAGACGCCAGAATAAGTCTAAATAATGTGCAGAAGAATAAAAATTTGTGAAGCTTCCTGCTGCGCCACAAAACGGTTCTCGGGCTCGCTGAGCCACACCTCCAAAGGACACGTGTCTGTTTACCTAAAAACTCTAAATAATCGAAGGAAATAAAACGTTAATGAAAATGGAAATGTATTTTCTAGCTAATGATCCTGTACTTTTATTTTGCTAATAGCTATAATGGAATGCCTAGAAGGAATACATAATATTTTTCCACGATCCAGATTTTTTTGACGTACAGTTACAGCATACTTCAATTTTCTTGTCTTCATCATTACGAACAGAAGAATCTGAAGAACATTTGTCTGGGTTGAGACTTTATTGACAAGGTTTTTTATTGATGTGAGTAACTGTCTGACACATATTTTAATGCGTATGGTAGATGTTTAATAACATTCATAATATTGGACACCAGTCGATATTTGGGAGACCTGTAAAGACACAGTTGTTGGTATGTATCCGCGTTACGATACTCTGACTAATGTATTGTCATGCGCGTTACAGAATATTACGTATTATTTAGGAATCCATGTTATGGCATAGTTACTGATGTTCAGGCATAATTGTAGCGGAACACGAGATTATGTTTAGGCAGACAAAGAACCTCACCTTTGTTTATGAGTATAAGTACATGTTACGACACACAAGAATAGTCAGCACGCATGTCTAGATACACTAGTGGATATTTTTCGCAGTTAAGTTAATATAGCTAAGCTTGTAGTGTTTAGTCAATCGATCTCGAGCCTATCGCTCGCTCACGCAATCACGTTCGGTTGTGGTTGTGGGTAATTAAGATTAGTATAAATGCACTGGGTAAATAGGTTGGACTCAGATTACTAAACTACACCGAATAAAGTAACAATGCCCTCAGTTTGAACAAGATTAGGTTTGAAAGTATCACTGGTAGTCTCGTATAGATAACACTTGTAGATTACAGGTGGACTTCATACCTGGAAAATCAGGCACATAATGTTCCATGAAAATAATTGCTGATCAATGCGTATAAAATTTAAGAACCGTTCTTTATTTTGAACTCTTCAGCGGATGTAAACATCGAATATATTTCAAGCGATAGAAGTTTCACGTGTAGTGATTTGTATCGTCAATTTAAAATAAGTGATTGATGATTACATCGTAGATGCTGAATTATTTTTACACCCAGTAACAGATGTGCTGAACTCATTAGTCTTTAGTGGTCTGGGAAAGAATTTCAGTGGACGTTTTTTGCTTCCCTAACAGATTTCGAAGCAATAACATAGGTAAGTTTTTCACTAGCACGCTCGACTGGTTGAATCAATAAACTTTTTCTTCACCTTAGATAAACAGAGATTATTTTCGAAAGCATGTCATCATCAACTGTTTTATAACAACCAACCAAGTTATCTTTTTAAAACTCAGTCTGCTCAACTGTTCCATACACCACCTCACTGACATAATGAATGATCTATCCATCTTTGTTTCCCTCAAATTTAATGTCGTCCGATCGCAGTACGACACCCGTCACCCAAGCACACCTTCTTCACTGTATAGCTGCCCTAAGCTGCCAGGGAAACGTTCAGCATTATCTATTTTATATAATTGGACCTTAGCCTATCAAGATTGAAGAGACTGGGTAGAATTCTGCGCAAGTTCGGCCACTGGGCAAAAAGCACACAGTGAATTTCAAAGTCATTTTGAGTTCGTTGTTAGCGAAACTAGGAAGTGCATACGGCAATGATTCTTCCTTAGCGTAAGTTTTTGTTTTGGACGATATTGTTTCTGAAGACTTGGTGAAGTTGCAAAAAGGAAAGAAGAATGAGTTCTTGAAATAATTTCATAGCTAACACGTAAGGGGGCTGTGATAATTAATATCGAAGGTGGAAACTGCAGTGAAAACAATAGTTACTATTTTGTAAATTCGAGCTGAATAACCGTAATCTTTCAGGCTAGTGGGGTTGAGTGGGACACGAGCACTCAGAGCAACTCAGAGCGGCTAGATTATAATTTGATGTGACTTTTCTGTACACACGGACGCCGCAGTCTTGAGATGAAAAATAAATGATTTTTTTGAGCGGCATATCCTAAGTTCGAACAGATATAACAGAAACCGATGATATGTAGTTCTCTTACTAAAACAAGTAACATTTAACAGCATTCCAATAACTTATACCCTTAATTTCGTGTTTTAACTTAGGTTGATCCTTTGTTTCAACCTAAGTGTTATGGAGCATCTGATGTGAAACTTAAAGCTCCCAAGAGAGCAGCAAAACCGTGTCTGCTGCAACGTTCGGTTCGCCCGAAGAATCTCTAGCTTAGACTGGGGTGCACGGCGATCGGATTCAGAGTGATGATTTTGAATTTGGATTAAAGAAAGCGAAACAGTCTAACTAAAAAAAATTGGAGTAATCCTGCTAGACCAGCCTGAGATCGATACTCAGCCCTCAATAATCTTGTTCTCGTTCCATCATCGTCCGGTCAGGCTTCCCGGCGAGCAAGATTTTGCTCTCTCTGAAAAACGTTCAGACATGCTAGGCATACTTCATCACCCAACGTGATGTATTTCAAAATGAATGTGCGTGATTATGATATTAAAAGGCTGGTCATACTGCTATCTCACGAAGAAAGCACACCGACGGTGACCGCAAAACCCTGTCCTGCGATAGTCCTAATTACGACCCTGTTTTTTAGCGGCCTGGAGCTCAATGGTCCTCTTGCGGTGCCTGTCGTTGGAGTTGGCTATGTCCATGTCTTTGCTGTCGACGACGTCAGAGGGCAGGGCACGGATGAGAGCCTTCAAGATCGCCCCCAGCAAGTTCGAAAATTGCCTCTGCAGAGCCGGCTTTATTTCGTTCGTGATCATCTGGCTGTTTTCCTTTAGGAAATGATCCATTGTTTCGCCTGGAAAAAAAAATCTACTTCAGAGGGTAATGTAGAACATTGCCACGCATCAAGTTCGTTGTATAAATCTGCAGAAAAACCAATCATCACGTTATTTACGTGGTAAAATGTTATTTTACCTGGTAAAATAACAAATTACCAGCTACTTACATCGTACGGAATCACAACTATGAATTGACGTGGCACCTTTCCAAAAATAGATTCTACACACTCGCTCGTAGAAAATCTATTATTCCTTTCAGAAAAACTTTTTGGATGAAACGTTAGAGCGCGTGTCTTGTCATTTTACGATTTCTCCATTTATGGGTTAGGATAACTATCGAATGAATTTCCATTGGTATACATAATTTCTAATTCCAAGATATGCATTTTTTGTACTTTAAAGTGTCAGGCACCCACAAAAGAGGGTACCCACGTAGGGAATATCCAAGCCAGCAAGTGGCCAACAAAGTTTCGGGAAGGCTTAGAGGAATTTTCCTAACACGGAGTACAAAAAAAGGCCGGAATAAAATTATTGTAGAATACAAAGTTCTTGTATCAAAACTGAATGTTTCGTGATTATGCCCATAATCAGCGAAAACAGATTAAAGTATAACGCGTCTGAAAACAGAAAAACAACCGCTTTCATGAGATGGGGTTTGACTGCCTATCTGTCAGAATTTAAACCTATTTTTCGAATACATATGTTGACGATACCTTTACACTTCCTAGTAGCATAAATGAATCATACTCCTTTGTTTCTCTAGCATCTAAGCAGTGAGCATTGTATCATTAATATACAATATAGCCTACAAAGTTATTGTACGTTAATTTATGTTTAGTCAATAATTATGTCTACACATACTTTCACAACTTTAGTACCTGCATACATTCATGAGAACTCAGAAAAACTTCAATTGGAATTAGCTATTGTTCTTGCCCGATAGTTTTCTAATGATAACTTTCTGATAAAACATGTCATGGACTAACAATTCACTGTAAGTTTTTTTTTCAAATACAGAGATAAAGTTTCATCTCATATGCAATCCTTTGTAATCCACAAACCTAGTAGTGCATAATGTGCTCATGACCTCACTCATCGAGTTAGAGTCAACGTATATCTGTGGGTTAAGATCGGTTAAAATGGGTTAGGTTATAGGAAACGTTAGGTTACCATCTTAGGATATTTTAAGTTTGGATAAGTTAGGTTATCAGAGAATAAGGTTGAGTGAGGTGCGGTTAGGATAAGGACGGTTTAGTTAGTAAGGTTAAACATATGGTTGGGAATTTATGCGTGGGTTCACATATTTAGGTTCGGGGGTACGTGAAAATCAGTTTGATCAGCCTTATGATTTGTTTGGTTAGAAGAGGTCAGGTTAAGTTTTAGCCAAGTTGGGTTATGTAGCGATATTTGTGGCAACATAGCCTTACATAAATGTAGCAGTGTTTACAATTTCATCGTCGAAGATGCGCTGATGTTGATATTTTTTCAGAGATATTTTTTTCCAGTTTAGACAGAATATCTTCGAGATATGAGCATTGACACAAAATCCTTTCTCTCATTCTAGCACTATGAGTTGCTGCGTCCTCTCACATTGCAGACTACAGAGATTTTTTTTAAACCAAATGATAAAATCTTTGCGTTCTTCTTAATGCAGGAAACACGTTTACTACGTTTGTCCGGTTACTACGGTTGTTGGGTTCTGTTATAAGCAGCAGAATTGAAAAACCGACACTATGCGCTGAAATCCATTGCAATGCAGCACATTTATACTGGCGATGAATGAGCAACATACTCAGTAGAAAAAATCTGTATCAATACGTAGTCAACGCGTAAATCTATTATCTTTTTCGCGTTATCATCTTTTCGAACGTGGAGGAAAGTTCCCGATTTGATGTAAGTAGTCAATGATTGAAAAAATATGTTCACGTCTTCATTTTAGGAGACATAGCCATGTATTATCACTGTGTAGCACGTATATGTACGTTTGTCCCTCTGACCCCGTTTTGCGAGTATAAATGAATATACTCGCCGCATTCCCAGAGGCCGCTCCCACTCTGTAACAACATCCGCCGTCAGTAAACGACGCTGTTCTCCATCGTATCACTCACTATCCCTTGGTCCACACATCACGAGCGATAAATATAGTTGGGCATCTATCAAGTAAACTGAGCACATGCATCAAAACTGATATAAGACAAATTAACTCACTCGATCATAAGTCATTTTGTAGTTTAAATTGTAAGAAATCAAATCCTTCGGCCATGTTCTTTCAGCCATACCATGGAGCATGTGAACCAGTCCATATAATGTGATAGCTACTCCGTGAAATATGAGAACCACTCCATGTAATATAAGAGCCACTCCATACAATATAAGAGCAGCGCCATGAAATGTGATAGCTACTCCGTGAAATATGAGAACCACTCCATGTAATATAAGAGCCACTCCATACAATATAAGAGCAGCGCCATGAAATGTGATAGCTACTCCGTGAAATATGAGAACCACTCCATGTAATATAAGAGCCACTCCATACAATATAAGAGCAGCGCCATGAAATGTGATAGCTACTCCGTGAAATATGAGAACCACTCCATGTAATATAAGAGCCACTCCATACAATATAAGAGCAGCGCCATGAAATGTGATAGCTACGTGAAATATGAGAACCACTCCATGTAATATAAGAGCCACTCCATGCAATATAAGAGCAGCTCCATGAAATGTGATAGCTACTCCGTGAAATACGAGAAATACTCCATGTAACATAAAAGCCACTCCATGTAATGTGAGAACAACCTCATGTAATGCGGGAGTCACTCCATCTAACATGTATAAATAGGACACGTTTCACGATATTCACGAAATTCACGTTTCACGAAAAATATTCACGATAGAAGTTCTAATGGTGCATTTTAATATTACCCGTCATACACGTATAAAAGTTAGAAAGTATGTGACACAAGATACGTTTGTAAAACAAGCACGCAATCCAGTAGTTTCAACATCGCTGAGAAGTAGCCTGCTGAGTGCTGTATTTTGGGTGCACTAAATGTGAATAAAAACGGAAAATTCAAGAAACATTCAAGTAGCCGCAGTACCAGATCTCGAACTGTACCATGAAGCAGCTCGTACATTTCTTGTTCTTAGGTTACCATGGTCTTTTGGTTAAGAGCGCTCATTCTTAACCGTTAGAGTTCGAAACGTAGCATGGCGAATCTGATGTTTTTCCCGTTAAAAAAGGGAAATAGTTACATTTCTCTTCCGTAACCAGGCGTCTGAAGTACAATAGATTTCAAGTCAATCTTGATAAACGTTATTTCATCCGGACATTTATTTCAAGAAATTTGAAATACAAGCTCACAAAAACACGTTTGCCAACTTGAATATAATGAAATAACCCGTAGCGAGTATGAAACTTACTCAAAATCCGGTTTCCGTTGAAAAGGTTGTCCATTTTCGATTCTGAATGATGGATCTTGTAGTCCAGACTAAAATCCTTTAGGTACGTCTTACTATTTTCCAGGCCGAGGTTGCCTTCGCTTTCGATGACGATTCCCTCTGACGATGAAGAAATATTAGAAATTTATAATACAACTGCGCCATCTATTAATCATGGCGTTTCTGCTTAGGCGGAAACAAGCAGTGGAAAGTTTATTGGAAAACAGATTCTTTTGAATTATGTCTTGTAACTGAACTATAACTTCTGAACCAAAATTTCATCACGTAACTGTTTTTTCATTGATAAAAAGAAAGTATTTATTTCGGATGATTCTGGAATGTAATTTAAAAAATAATGATTAACACTCAGTATACAAACATTGCAGGCTCATCATTCGGGTGTATTCAGATACCAAAACTCGCTTTAGGGACACTGTTGCAGTATATTTTGCTCGTATTAATGCTATTATATCGTTTAGCTGACAATTTCCGTATCAACCATCGATTTTCAAATTATGAAGCTCATCCCAACAAAACTTTGATACTAGATTGTTTGCTTAGTCGAATAAAATCAGGGTAATATCCACTACAGGAATATTATCCAGCTCAGTCTACTCTTTTTCGCCACTGTGAGTGATCATAGAGCACATCATTCTCATCACCTTGCCATGGTAAATAAATAAACAGCAGACTGTGCAAGCCTAAAAGATTTTAAGTAACCCTAAAAGTGATCTTTACACTTGATTTGGTAGGACTTGCGTAACCTCCGAATGCTAATTGTCCCTTACGATACTTGCTTAGTCACCTAGCGATATTCACACCAGTGGAGGTGTTCAGCGGAAGGAAAACACGCAATGAAAACGACAAAAGCTTCCACCAACAATGCATTATTAGTGTCACTAAGGGCTGCAGCACTGGGCAGTAGTAGTAAGTGCCACAGAAGTTGCAGTTTGATGCGAGAGGAAAAGAGGCTTGTGTTTTGAAAAACTAAGCGCTATTATACGAACTTGATAATGGTACAGATGTCCAACAACACAACACGGAAGCACACGCGAGTGGAGGTACCGACAGATAATGGTAATGCAGACCCCACATGGTGTACTTTACTCATTCCTTTGGCTCACAGCACTGATGTGACTCACTGAGCAGGGAGGTGTAGGGTCCGTTGCCGTCAATTGGCAGGGCTAAGATTCTGCCAGTAATGTTGTAGAATCCTTTGACGAGCAGGTGCGGGAACACCAGTCCGACGAACATTTTCTTCTGAGGGAAGTGCCAGCTGAAAGAAAACGTGTTTCGTCTTAGCTAATGGAAAAAACTTTCACTGCTACGTTTACGATTTTATGCGTTAGTTTTGCTTTTTAACAAACTACTCTTTAATGAATACCTCTATTAGAGTAAAAGAAAATTTGCTGAGGCAAATCTAACTAATTAGACATTTATTGCAGCTCTGTTATATGTTCGTTGTACATTACACAATTTTTTGGTCAGTCTCCTTATTTTAATGATCATTTATCTGCCATTCAGTATTCGATAGTCAGAAACTCACCTGTTGCTGAAATTGAAGCTAATTTTTAAGTAATTAAAAAAAATTATTTGGAGGTGTAAATTGCAATGGCGAGTAATTTATTTTTTGAACTGCATGAGCTGAAATTACTTCCAAAATAAAATAGAATCTTTTATAGAAGACTGTTCAAAGAAATATTCTTTACAGGTGGTTCTAACGTCATTAGTTTTCAGGACACGTTGCCCCTGTACGTGCATGGCGACGTTTGAGCGAGCTCTGGCGAAGCACAATCGTGATTTCTACGGGAAGAATTCAGTAAATGAAATTTTCGAACGTGCAAGAAATTCATGGAAAATTTTAGGTTTGATGAAGTGGGAATTAATTTAATAAATTCACAAATTGAAGGGTGGAAAGGTTTAGTGGTCTAATTGCATTTTTTCCCTCGAAAAATATGATCTAGACTAGTGGACTGAAGTCGAGTACGATAGTGTCACAGCGAAATTCATTGATGGATGCATTAGTAGGCTATCAACTCTGAGCGACTTCACCGGTTCTAAGCGAGTTGCATTCAATGTCTTGTTTACTCGACTAGATACCAGTGGAGCTCTCCCTACAACTTTTTGAAAGCTGCTCTGCTATTGGTTGATCAAAGTTTACTACGCTCCTCCCATTTCTATTTTGTTATCGTTATTTTTTGTTTCAGATCGATTGTTACACTGCATTTTCTCTTAAATATTTCTTTTTCTGCAATGATAATGTTCTTAGCATCTGCAGATTGTGGCTGATAGGTATTGAAATTATTCGCATGTGATAGAGAATTTTGATATTAACACACAGATAAACAGTTTTGTTCCAGGTGTGGGTGTTTGCCAGTGCTTTTAATTTCCCATTTCATTCTCTCATTTCTGAATCTGATACTACCGTTTGAGGTAAATTTGTTGCACATGAATTCTCTTCAGAATCACGTTGTAATAATTCTGCCCTTTATCAACTGGTTCTTTTTCAATTATCAAATGATATCTACTATCTCAAGCTGCAGTTTGAGAATATTTCATTCACGACTTGGAAACATTTCATATTGCAAAAATAGTTTTGTTTGCACTGCTATTAAAACTAATGAAGGTAATAGTGCAGTTTGCGTTTGTGCTATCTGCCATTAATAACTCTGCCGACTGTTAGGAATATGAAATGAAGAAATAAATTTAATGGTTGAATAATATTGTAAGCGAGTCTTTCTCACCATTTCATGCTCAACATTAACTTTTTTTATTCACTACTCGTGCTTGCTCTTAACGTATCATTCGAATCATCTGACATCTTCTGTTCAAATTGCTATCCGGAGAACTACATAAGTAGAGGAGTACACGTTTCAGTATAACGTCCCTCGAAAACGTTTACATCATATCTTCAAGTGGATCCTGTTCGTGCGTTTCACTTGCAGTGGTCCACGACATCGCAGGAACTTTTGCTTGAAGAGTTCTGGCTCAATAGCAGTTGAAAACTGATTTTGGAATATTTTCTAAACAGCAAATTTCTCTGAAATCCTGAAGCAAATTTTCACGCTTGTATTTCATTGTGCTCTCAGATTTTCGCTTACAAATGTACCCAAAATTCATTTTCGTTAGGTGCAGCCTTCCCCCGTCTCTACAAATATTGAAATACAACGATGAGAGTGACTATGCATCAATTTTCCGTTTGCTTTCTATGTATTAATAATTCTCGAGAAAGTTTTGAAAAGTTAATCCTGTTGAAGAATTCAGACATTTCAACTTCAGCCTCGACATTCATATGATATATCTTCATCGCTAGTTAGTGAAATCATTTGCAGCATTTAGAATGGATATGCCAGCTTGCAGGAGTAATATTAAACTAATGCATAATTTGTTCAGTGAATTTGGAAGACACTGAAAATTTTGAAGAAATCAACGTATAAGTTTAGAATTAACTATTCAAATCGACCCTCGAACTATGCACAATTACATTATTAACAAGTCATCGCCATTCAACTGCTTACTTGATTCATCGTATTTAATTGACACCAATAATTTTCTGATACTCAATAACTAATACAATTTTCACTCAAGTAATTAAGAAGTTGTGTAATTAATTGAAATGCTCAAATTAATTTCATACACTTGTTCTTATTCCTTACTTCCTTCCACAATTCGATTTTACAGCGAATAACTTCGAAATTTTTTGCAACACTAAAATATACGCTCTACCCAGAAACCATTCAATGAAAGCATTTAGAAAACCAATATTCCCGTACTTCGAAAATTTTAACTGAAAATTCTGAGAACCCTTGTTCGCATTAGACTACATAGAAAGTGACATGCTCAGTATTAGAAGTTAGGCTGTAAATTCCTATTCATCTTATTAACACGAGTATTCAGTAAGGAATATTTTCTAACATAAATACAATAAACACAAGAATAATTAGTTGGTTATTAATCATGCGTTCATACACCCCAACCAACCAAAGCTAGTAATTCTGTAGTAGTGCATAGGCGAATAAAAAAACAGACTCAGAAATGTTTTAATCAACGTAAGTCAAAGGAAGGGCTCCATTGCTGACTTACGATGTACAAACACGTCAAAAATATTTAGGTAGAATTAACATTTACAATTATAAAACGAAAATTCATACATCTGAACGTTTGGGCACATCACATTAAAAAAATACAGGCGTTGAGGTACAGGTTATATGTCATCGAATAAATTTTTAAAAATTGAATTTTGAAATAGTGACAGCGTAAGAAATATCAATGAAAAAAGTTCTTCGATACAAATAAACCAGCATAGCCCACGAGGGGCGAACCCACACAAACAGACATCCACACTCGCATCATACAACACACACTCACCGAGACATTCACACAAACACACGCATGCACATATACACGCACATGCCCATGCAAGGCACACTTATCAAATCACCACAAATCAGCAGCAACGCAATGAGATGGCACCATCGTCTCAAATGACACAACATTATATATATACAATGTCTTTCACTTGAAGCTCTATGTTGAAATTTCAAACACCACAAGCATCTCATTTAGGAATAGCAATATCAACCAATATATGTTAAAACGCCACCAGCATTTCCTTTATCGAAGGCAATATTATTTACCAATATACTAACACCAACACAATTTACTAAATTTTCAATACCAACTTGACACAACTAAAACCTGACCTAACTCTGCCACCAACAAACTGGTGAGAAATCATTCTGCTAACCCATTTCCATGAAAAACAGAGCACAACCAAAACGATGGTACCCTCATTTATGGAATTAGACTGACTTAACGTATGTGTGACAATTTATTCAATCAATAAATCAGTTTTCGTGTCACACCCTATACGAACACTATCTAAAGTAATATAAGGTACTCTCACCCAACCTAACCTTAGGCAAGGTCACCTAACCTTAACTAACAAAACATAATCTAAACTTAACTAAGCAAACCTAATTTAACGTAACTTTCATGTAACATAAGTTAACCTATCCTGCTCATATTTAACGGAAACTTAATGCTCGACATAGTTTAAACTCACACACATACAACTCAACTGCATTAATCCAAGGTGCCCTGTCCTATTCTATAGTTGAAATTTCGGTCCCACTTATTTAATCCTATTCTATTCTAACACCTCAGCCCTTATTCTTCACAAATTCCAAACCTCTATGTGCGCTAACGTTCTTTCAACAAATTAACTAATGACCACTTACTATTCTCACGTTAAAACCGCGAAATTTTGTTCCATGACTATTCCTACAGAAGAGAGTTGCAATATTCCCCCATTCAATTTCGATTTAGGGTCCAGTTAAACATGTTACAAACCTTATCTCATGAAGCACTCTGACGAAACACATTATATTTCGCTTTATTCATTGCTTTACATCACCAGACGTTTTCTCTGTTTCGAAAATAACAACCGCACTTCGCTCTAATCAACAATTGATGACATCACACTTACATAGTCATTGGAAATTCGTTTTCACAAATAAATGACGTCAAAGCGTTGTAAATTGGAAAACATTACACAAAATCTCCATCATTTTGCAGCAGGCTGGTTTAGAATATTAAAACCTACATCTTTACGGTCGACACACCGTAACAAAACAGTAATCATTACCAAAACAACTTACAATCAAAACACTAAGCCAAGCGGAACCTAATTCTCGGTCCAATAAAGTTTCCCAACTGTGCATCACAAATGGGAAAACGAATATAGAACGCGCTATCGCGCTGGAAGATAAGCGCCCAAGAAATAAACTCTTAATTTTCGGAACGCTCGGAGAGATCTGAAGCTCTCGCCGAGCGCAACCGTTTTCGTCTTGAAGTGAGGAACTGCCAAGAAAAAACGCATCCACTTACAATCACTTAAAAACTTTGAACAATTCATGAGAATTTGACATTCCAGTAAAATTGTGGGTGCACTGTACACTTCACTAAAACCCTCTAAATTGTAAGTGCCATGAAATTCATCTCTTCAGTAAAAATTACACTTAGTAATTCTACATCAAGACAATATTATTTCTGAACAAATTTCTCACATTTCTCAAACAAATGCGTCTGTCAACATAGCACATAACTTAGACACAGTGAAATTTCCCATTAGACACCTTTTTTCGCAAAATGCAAATATGTCATGAATGAGACCAATTTGCGCCTTTTTCTATTCCGATATTTCTATTAAGGATCGATATGGAAACTTTCATTGAAGCCGAGAGGGTATTTAAAAATTGTTGAAAATCTATCTTCTACACTTGAAATTCCGTAAATAACATAATTGAAACACTCATGACCTCAACAAATTTAGTCGCAATCAGAGACACACGTTCACCACAATTAACAATCATTTAGCGACTCAAAATGTTATGTACCCACTCAGATGAGGATTTTCTGGAACTTACACATGCCAGGTGAGCGACTAAAAGGCCTCCAAACAACGAGTTTTTATCATTGTAGGCGATCAAATTTTTCGTGTACACTTAACAAGTTCCTGGTCATGAAGATCGTGAAATTTCAAGTCCCAATCCAATCATAGGTATTATTGAGAGAAATGTTCATCCAAACTTCCCTTCTAAGAAAATGTCTCGTTCAATGGAAGCACGGAAAGGGAACCATTTTCGTGGGGTTTGAGCGAAAGTAACGAGAGATTCGTTCCCAACTGAGCTTTTCTCAGTTATTCTTAGTTACGAAATAAAAATTCAAATTCCTGGACTTGGTGCTTTCCCAATTTCAAATTTCTAACGTCAAAATAACCTGTTTAAAACACAACACAAATAGGCTCAAATAGCCCTGCTCAACGATTCTTCGTTACTCGCAAAATCTATGCACAAGACAAATTTCAACACTTATAACACGGAATTCTTCTATATTTTCATAGTTTTTCCAATGTGCCCTTCTATACCTATAACCGAAAACCATTACATTAAACTTGCGAACTCAAATCAACATATAGTTACAAGAAAAATGTCCAAAACGCCTTGCCAGTAGATTTGTGATTTTTCATGTTAGCATTTTTGACCACATATTTCGAAGTGTCGACAATGAAAACATTTTTAGCGTAATCGTCATGTTTAACAGGGCATTATTGAAACGGTGCCGTAAAGTTAACATCTCATACTCCCTCAAAAAAGAAATAAACTTGAACTAAAAACATGTCGAGCAAATGAGCATTAATTATTGTCATACATCAACCACAAGCGATGTTTAGCCCTCTACACTTGGGGTCGTTTTCTACTTACTGCATGATATATTATTTAGACCTGTTTGAACTAACAACTTCTCAAAGTAGCTGAAGAGTCGAGCCTCAAATCTCAAACCTCGATGAGATATTGTAATTCATGACGGCCAAGTAGATGAAAATGTGTCGAAAATATCAATACATGGATAGAGCACAAATCGACTGCCGAACCGAAATTGTATTTCTTTTACCAAACGCGATGGAATTAAAAAACAATGCTGTAAGGTAAATCACCAATTCAGAACACATTCGTTCTCTATAAAGTTTTTTGTGAAACGAAAATTAATGTGTGATATGATATGCGTGAAATCAACGGCATACCTAACTAAATCAATTTAAATTAACATTAACGCTACTAACAGTATGCATTTTTCATATCTTGAAAACTATCTGTGGGATCGCTTCACAAAAGTTCTTCGCATGTACCAACTAATAACAAGCAAAAAGTGTTAAATAACTTCTCCTGTCCGACGTGCCGTTTTCCCATGTTTTTGTTTTGAACGGCAATAACTGTGATTTTTAAAAAACAAGGGTATTTTTAAATTCGAGTTTTGGGAAAAACTATCACAGTTATCACAACGTAAACTTGATAACTTTGAGAAAAAGTTTCAAACTACAATTTATCAGGTTTTAAAATGTGAACGCATTCAAACAACGACAAAAAAAACGGTCAAAGTTGACCGAACTCAACACTCATGTGATGAGTTCTTCCAGTTAGAAACACGTAAAGGTATTTTTGAGTACGCCCACATGTTTTCTTTTAGATTTCAAGCTGTCAAGCTTTCAACCCTAGCCAGAAAATTCAACGGCCTGACCGACGGGACCCTATGCTGATTTAGAAATTTTTGAAAAAATTTAAAATGCTCGTAAAATCTGACCTTGAAACATTTTATTTGTCGGTGATTTTATATGTTGTAGAACTTTGCAAAACCTACATATTATAAAACTTTTAGCTCATTATAACCTAATTTAACCTAGGGCCAGGGCTTTACTCGTGATTCTTTCACTGAAGTTCGTTTCCCTGTTGTCGTGCAGCTTCCCTGGCACCTTCTGAGAACATTTTGATATCTACAGAACCAGTGGGCCGAGAACGAGAATGGACGAGAACGGTAGGACTGGTAGAGCCTTGCTGGTTTCAGAAGTCTCGGCACCTGTAAAACGTTAGGATGGATAAGTCTTGTCAATAAAAATCGTTCCACACACGGTGGCACTAGATAATTGTTAAGCTCAAACACATATGTAGATTAGAAAGTGTTAAAAAGAAAAGATTTCAACTGCTCACCATTTGCATCCAAGGCAAGTGTGACTACGAAACACAGCGTTATCGGTAAAATTAATTCCAACCGGACGAATATTCTTTTTTCCATCTTTTCGTGTTTTTCAATCTCATGTTTGTCACATTCATGAAGCGCATTGATGTGATTTCCATTGTAGTGAAATATTCGATATGAATGAATGGGTAATGAGCACGATAAAAATTGGCCGATCCTCGGTAATGTTCTACTGAAAATGAATGCATTTTTAGATCAAAACCATGACCAGAAGCCAGACTACCCCTTGTTCTTACATCAAGCCTGTGTCTACAGCGCCAAGGAAAAGATCAAAACTTTCTCTCACCATTTACATGAAAGCAATGAGTAATTTTTTTCAGTTCAGGTTACACATGTTCATTTTTGACATTCAAAATGCCCCAGTTTGTCGTAAACAAGGAATTCATATCTACGAGTCGTAAACACGTAAACAAGGAATTTATGCACAAGTGCTTTCAGATCCATGAGCAGCCAGTCCGGGAAAAGAGTTCTTAAAAAATAGCTCATGTAGTAGGTGCTAAAAAAAGGAAAACAGAGACGATTATTACAAATGAACAAAATGAACGTTCACCTAAAGTTCACTTCGGGTCCTAACATCTCCTCGGAGCACTACTTTACAAACAAACTAAAGTTCTATTCTCTTGACAAGTTTGAAAAACCGTTTCTCGAATCTCAAGTGTAAAAGATTTGTTGCAAGGCGTCACCCTTGAGAATCATGAAGAGTGGATCTCGATTCAAATAGTTAAGCGCAAGTTGGCTTTGCAATCGTATATTCAAATCGCATAAAAGAATTTCGCCCAACTACGTGTGTGGTGGGAATTTAGTACTATATTTTCAAAACTATCCTATTTATTTTTGGTCATGTTCATCTTTTCCTAATTCATTTATTTTTGCATTGAAAAGAGTTTCAAAGTTTGCGAGTAGTATTTGAAGAATAGTTGATTAGTAACCCTCACAAATTAGTGATTATAAGATTATGATTATAAGTTAGTTTAAGCCTCCCTAACCGCTGCAAAAATAGAGCGTATCGAAGAGAGGAATGAGGAAGGCACCATTTAGTATGGAGATAAGAAAATGAGGAATCTATGCAGAAAGGGCATAGAAACAGTAAGATGGGAAAGAAGTTCATGAAATAAGATAAAAGTTTAAGAAGAAAGTCAGAGGTGCTGAAAAACAGGACAGTAGTGAACCGAAAAAAGTTGGTCCTTAACATAACAAAAAACATTTTATTTCAACAAAAAGAAGGCCTACCTAACTCTCAGCTCGGGCCCTCACATTTTTCCCCTGGGAGCGCTAATTCCCATAGATACAATAGTTGTATCCCCCTGAGGGGTCACAAATTAGTTTCATATATATTAAGCATTTACCTCTGAAAAAAATTACCTCCGCCTTTCAGCGTTCATTCATGCTGCAACAGGACAGAAAATATTGTTCTCAACATTGTCAAATTCACATCATCTGGGATTAAGTTTTGAATGAGATATTACATTCGTTAGCCCACCTTGTACTGTATCGGTAATATTTGCAAAGCCACAAGCTAGTGGGTTATCACTGAAGAAGCGGACGGTAGGGGAATGCGACAGTATCTCCAACCCAGTTTCGTGAGCTTCAGGTCCATCTGCAAGATATCATGAATAAGTATAGATCGAGGTAAGTAAAATAAGCCCTTAATTAAGTGCGAAGGGATTTGTACTGCAATATTATTACATAAATTTTTTTGCGTGTTGTGAAATAACGTTTACTTCAGCATTTCCTTCACAACAATGTAGGCGCTATCGGTTGAACAGTGTTATAACTTTTTTTTACCAGATATTAAGTTTCGCATCTACTTGCCGGCTTGTCATTAAATGAAAAATTTCAACTAGCCCAGCTTCACAACGTGAATGGTGTATTTCAACGCGTTCCCTGCGTATTGGGCCACATGTGTACCAATAGGTAAATTGCTCATTCACGTACCGTTGTAAATAAATGGCATTTTATCTGTTTCGCGATCTTTTTTAAAAAACAACAGTTGTCACACGAGGTTAAATGTTATCGTAATTAGAATGGATAAACATTTATTTGAGCAGTAAAGTTGATTTCCCAGGTTTGCTACTTAGAGCCTAGCCAAATCAACTGTTGACAACCGCGGAAACGCAGGGAGCGTGTTAATTAAAAATTTCACGGCTTATGTTTATTGCGAGCTGTCAGACGCGAACAAGGAGTCGCACATATTATTAGGGGCTGCCATATTCCTCGAGTGTACGAAATGTGTCCTATCGCGCAATTTTTTACTTTCAATAGTGTCTACGATACTTTCTGGAATTCCTATAAACTAACCACTTTTCAAACTTCACGATCAAAATAATAAATACGAGCGAAAAGAGTCCAAGCAATTTTTGCGTCCAGCTGCGCAACATGATGGCCAAACAAGATGCTTAACGGTCCATAGAACTTTCTCTCAAGTCTTGTTATTTTTACGGAGTTAAAGATTCGACTCGAACTAGAGGTTACTAACACTTAAATGTCGAAGTATGCCGGGGTAAGGGAACACTGTACCGTGGCTTTTACATTGTTTGTGACATTTTTATGAAGCATCGTTCGTTCATAGCGACCGAAATGTGACACTAGCAGACCTGAGTTTTTCTTGTGGTTCTTATTTATCTGCACACATATTTTTTTTCTTGACAAGAGTTTCTGCTTTCAATGGTTGAAGATTATTATTTAAGAATCTGACCTGAATTGACTCAATCACCCCTTTTAGGGCATCATTTGAGCGATTGTCATCGCTAACTCACTCCTACGATATATGGGCGAGATTATTCACGTGACCAATTTTAACATTTTCTAGCAGGTGAAATTTTCTCACTTAGATAGCCGTGAGACGCGTTTTTGAAAGCGCCTTCGAAATTCATCCTAATTCTTAGACCAATTTCCTGTAATAAATGTGTGCAAAATTGAATCGAGAAACTAATTCTATCGGACCTCACTAGCGTCCCATGCTCTCTAAAATGTTTCAAACTACTGTTTTTCTGCAAGAACTAAATTACAAATACTTTGAAACGCGGCGGAGGGGTTGTAATATCAAACGCTGACTGTGATAGCTGAGGACCGTCTGTCAAACATCTCTTCAATGATCATTACAGAGGAGAAGAATACCTAACCTATATTAACGAGTTGAGCTGGCATCACGAGGTCCTACGCTAAGCCTTGTACAATCTCGAGTGATTATTTCAATTCGCAAGCAATTATGCTCTGTATTTTTGAAGATGTCATTGACAATTGGAAAAACTCACTCGAAGAACCATTTCTTAATTAGAAATCAAAACTTAGCACGGGTTTGGAGGAAGACCTCGAAGAACTCTGAACGCGAACTAGAGCACTAGGTCCACCGAGAACCAATCAACTACCTGTATCTGTTTTAGAGAAATGGTAACTTGCAAATTTAAAAAAAAGTAAGCACGTTCTCAATTATCGAAATTCATCCCAATTTTACTCCTAAACTCGTACTTAACTCATTCATTGTTTTGAAACGCATATATTCCCGTGCATGTCGTCCGAATTCATTCTAGTGTGTGGCAGAATGACTTCATCTTCCTCATTATTATCATTTCGTCGAATGTTTGTCTGAAACGTTTGAGAGCCCACAATACTTCACAGAACAATAGTTTTACGCACCCAAGTGCCCGAGATGAAACATGTGAAAATAATACAGCCGGGTGCGAACCTCAACTTCATAAAAATTATCATTATTACATATAATAATTGCATGAATATGTTTGGATACATAAGCCAAATAAGATGAGGTTAGCTCCAGATGATGTCCCGTTTGGAAATGGACTTAAATAAATTAACTAACATCGCAACTATATACAAAAATTATCGAAAGGAATGTGAAGCGATGGTTTGAAGAGGATGCCAACTAATTAAAAAAAACTATGTGCTGAGAAATAGTATGAAAAACATTTGCACATTTACCATGAAAGGATTATTGATTGGACGAGCAGCTGCTTATGCTCGGATCGTAGTCAACCAAGTTGACTCTGGAACATTGTGGACCAGTGTGGAAAACAAGGCTGGATGCGTCCCCTAAAGCAGGGAAAACAAAAAACGTTCATCATTCAATAACAATATCAATCTACTCAAATTCAAGAGGGATGACGAGCATCAATATTAAAGCTCATTCGGGGTAACAGTTACTGATGTGAAGATCGATCACTCCGCGAAATTTATTGCACGAATCTATTTTGCGACATTCATTTCGGCAACAAAATTGGAGTACATGCCGAAAAACAGGATGAAAATTTGATAATAAAGTCCTTATAATAAAGCAGTCATTCTACAATCATATACCATAGGGTTCCATAAGAAAATTTTGTCATGGATCAGAAGTTCCTCTTGACGGTTTCAACAAATTGTAAATTTAAGTTCTATATAGGAGGGTTGGCATCATGTTATGAAATCTAGCTAAATCGCTATACGATTATCAGAATTTAAGCATTATGCCGAGTATTTAACTTCCTAGATTTTACAAACTGAAACGTAAAAAAAATTCCACGGGTTTACACCAATGATAGCAAAAAAGCACATGTCCACGGGTTTTGGTTCAAATAGTATATAGTGAAAGAAGTTCCTGTAGGTTAAGAAAATTAGTTTATTTAGAGTAAATTCAGTTTAGAGTCGGTAGTGTAAGTTCAGGTTTATTGATTTTACTAGTTGCAATATTAAAAATATATAATCGAGTGGAGACTTTCCTTCAGTAAATAGCAGGGGTTTCCTAGTTTAGGTTCGAACACCTTACAATGGATAAAGTTAGGTTAGGTTATTTCAAGTGAGATTGGGGTTAATTTGGATGATTTCAGGTTCACTTATTTAACATATTGAAATATAAGATGGAGTAAACTCAAAAAAATAATTTTTCAACTTGGGTTCTGGTTCAGGTTCAAGTAAAATTTAATTGGTTAGAAAATATGAATGAACAAACCATGAGCTTCATTACGGGACCTATAAGATATCATTATTCCCTGACTAGGTTTGACTGAGCTCCATTTTCAACGGCGGCTTAGTTTTCATATTAACTTGACCAACGTTGCGTGAACTTCACTACTATAAGCTCAAGATTTTTATACCAACTAAAATTACACCACACTACTGATATTACTTTCGAGAGGCACTTATTTACGGCCATTCTGCGAACGCCAAAGTGCTGCTACAATAAAATCTGTATCAATTGATACTAGTTCAGTAGCTTACCCAGAAGGTTTATGACTCAGTCAGTGGAGCTGCTCGAAGATGAAAAGCAGCTCACTTGGTCCGTATTCAGCCCCCCCGTTCTCCTCCTCTACCCAATGGTGAACCATCGGATCGTCCCGATGAGGCACCGTCCGGGTAGAATTTGGTCACCATTCTGTAATTACATTCATGAAAAAGCACACATTATACTTAATATTCAGCTAAATAATATGTTTGTGAAAGCTCGCAAGTCGTTATAATTCCGTAACAGTTTACTTCGGTAAAAAATCAGAAATGTCTTCGTTCTGCGATGAGAGAAAATCCAACTGACACAACGCAGACACGGGCGCTCATGGAAAATGTTAATTATACAGAAACCATAAACAACCCATTAATTTGAGGGCAAACAGATTAGGCTTGGCTAACAAAGGCAAAACGACGTCTTTGCTTAAATAGTTGATATACATTCGTACTAGAAAGATTGCCTAGTCCCTTTCTCTGCCAAAAGAAAAAGAAATGAAATCGAAATCGCTATTATTTTTTGAACGTTATCGATAATCGTTCGAATGATTGATATAGAACAAATTTAGGAGGCAATGAATGCAGTGTTATTGTACCAGAGAAAGGTAAATTCACGCTTTCAGTAGTCGAAGTGATCAGGACTTCAAACTTTAAAGCGATTTTCATTTATTGTATCATAAATTACCAACGTGGTATACAATACTTTCATGCAGTCTCTAACCATAGAGATCGTTCGATCTTAACGAATTGAAGTACCGAAGAACACTAGTATGCGACACCCGCATCACAACGGCATGCTATTTAGGTAACCTAATTTTGTTAAAATAGATTGTATTACTTGGTCTTCAATATGAAAACCGTCCCGCGGAAAATTTTGCAGAATTCGATTTATTCCTACTAAGAAACTACGTTTCCTTTATGTTCCTGGCATAACTACGTGACGTCCTGACTAATAGTTTTAAGTTAGGTGTCTGCCTGCGTAGATGGCCGCCGACACGCGTGATGTTGATGCTGCTGCTGTGTTGCAAAAATGTTCGTTCATTGCTCCAATATTTCGCTTGTTTCTTTTCTGTTCCTACGTGAGTTATACAGTCTAGAACCGAATCATTCTGAAAACCGAACGAAGTATAACGAAAATAGAAGATCAATCAATTTGAAAACGGTTACGAGTAACTGCGCCGGATCTCCACAGCAGAGTTGCTTTTTATTAGTTACTCTTGTGAGCTTGCAATTAGGTGTTTTAATCATTTGATAGTACTTGTGGACAATTTCGATGAAATCTCAGTCTGTAAGTGAAAATGAGCTCCAAAGTAATGATGAACGTATTTAATTGCAAACGTTTAGCAACGTTATAGTTTCATCATCCACAGAGATGAAACGGTAGAAAAAATCAACAATAATAAAAGAGAGCAAAGTTATACAACTTCTTAAAAATAAAAATAGATACAAGCTAATTCGGTAAACCTAACATAACGGAGATACATATTTAATAGTTGTGGCAATAAATAATTCCGTAGAAGTCAGTTCGATCGTTGTTCACACACGGCGTGGTTCTTAAAATGAACAATGATTACAAAATACGGAGATCTTGCAGGTTTTCAATTGGCAGACTGTACTAAAATTGGGAAATTTGAATGGCTGAATAAAACTATTACAATGAACTCTAATTGCAGATTTTGCTGATTGTACTGAAATTCAAATGGGTGATAAAAACTATTACAATGAACTCTAATGGCTGATTGAAAAGAGGTGAGGAGACGCCCAGTTTGCGTGAGACACCCGAATGCTGGCTGCGACGAATTAATTGCTAAAGCACAGTTTTTCCAACGTATGACTGCTGGCAGCAACGACAAACATCAGAATACACGCACTATGTCTCGCCATCAATGTCTTCGCCAAAACAAGCTTTATTTTTTTTAAATTAACCAATTTTAAAACTGTTTCCATAATAAACCTGTACATCAAGTGAGGTAAAATATCTACAGCCCAACACTAAAATCTTCCTCTTCACTTCATTGTTTTTTTACCCCATGAATGGGACAACGAACTTTGGCGAACTTTTGCTTGGACGCTGACAGGATCATAGGACAAAATTGCTCGTTCGAAAAGGTTTTAACAATGCCATCTATCAAACAAATTTTGTATATATTTACGGAAAAGAATCTGCGAAGATAACCAGTTTCGTGAAATATTTAAAATGAGCCGGATAAGCAGAATGTTCAATGCAGTAGCGTAGTTATACAAGATTTCTTATGTCCACTGTAAATGCAAGTAAAATAGCTAGTTCCTAGGTTGGTAAAAGTAGGTTTCCGATAAACAGACAGTTATATTTTTACAAGCACATCAAGTAAGGCAATTTAACCATCCTGCTGACATTCCAAAGTAAATGTAACATTCGAGTGGACCTTATCAACATTTTGTAAGAATTGAGTAGCCTGGCCTTTTGAGTGAAATAAATCATACGTGTCAGCCAAGTCCCTACGATAAAACACAGGTTTAAATTCACAGGACAGTTTTCTAGACGGGTATTTTTCAAGCGAGATTAAAAAGTAATCAGCAATAAGAGGTGAGGGACGGGAGCCCATCGCGAGTCCGTCAATTTGTTTATAAATTTTACTATTAAACATGAAAAAATAATTAGGGCAGTTTCAAGTTTGCGTTAAAACTTCTTCTTTTTATAATTAATAATTGAATTATCGTAGATAAAATGGTTTAAAGCACAACTTGAACACATTCACTTAAAGGTACATTGGTATAGAAGACTGTGTCAAAGTTGCACATAAAATACTGATTAACGTTTTCAACAGTTGCGAGATCTCTTATGAAGTGTCGATTATTGTTATTATTATTCACGTAAGTTTCAACCTCTCTAGTCACTACTACAGTGTAATCAAGAGAGAAATAGTGAAGGGACAATCGGGTATGGACATGTACACGGGGAAACTATGCATAATGTGTGTTCCCACACAGGCCATCCTCGTGTGTATGCACAATGCGCATGGAAGTAAGCTCACACAAGACTAAGAAGGATGGAGTAGGTGCTGGAGAAAATGAGCGAACCCAAAAAAGATGGTCCTTAATTTCAAACTAATTCGAAAGCGATCAACGATAAAAATTGAGCCATTAAAATATCTTTCTCATGCAGAACTTATTCATGTGAATAAGTAGCAAAAGTCGTCTGTAACCCAAGTAGAAGTGTTTTTTATTCTTACTCATTAACATGCATCCACAACAGGAATGTTCGAAAAAATTGCTCAGTTGCATGTACAAACGTTTGTGCAAGCACAAACGTGGCACGCTGTTCATTGCGCCCCTGTGAATGATGCCTTTGATAATCTACTTCTAAGAATGACCGTCGTGTATATATTTTGCGTAACGCTCTTAACAATAGAAAGGAAGAATTTAGCACTGGCGGTCTTGGTTTCAGTTCATCTAGAAATTAATCCATTAATTTTCGTCGTGCAAGTGCACTATAATATAGAAAATTACTTTCAAAAAAGGAGAGATAACCAGAGCCTTAGAGAAACGGTTTCACTTCTGAGAGATGTAGCAATCGAAAAAAATGAAATGCTCATTCTTTCCAATTAAAAGTCCCTTTTCAATTGATTACACAGTAAATATTTCCTTGGCTATTGAGAACACCGAACTTTCTGACGTACGAACACATTAGAAATTTCAAATCATTGTGAGGAATGGAGTCTTCATCGAGAAATTCGTCTTGTTTATTAAAATAACAGCATTCAAACAACGGTTTCCGAACGCGGAATGCGATTTTGCGCCCGACTTTGTGTTTTACTGTATTAGGTGGGAGGGATTGGAGTTGAATGTTAGACTGCCTAGAGCTGTGCTACTCAGTAATTTTTTTAAGAGAACCACTTCGGTTAAACGCATTGAGAGAGCCGAAGCTACTGCGAGCTTGCGCATGTTATATAAATTATATATTAAATAATTATTTATATATTTTCCGAGAACAGTGAATCGAGTCCGCGCAATGAATACCACTGGCATATAGTGTCTCCGCGAGTGTACTTTATAGCTGGATAATTCGGAAAAAACTATTGACAACACTTCTTAGAAAAAAACGAAGTAATTTTGAAAGAATAGAAGTTTGGAAGTACCCAAATCAACTCGTTATACGATCATACGTGAATGAGCCCTGTTATTAGCTCTGGGTTTACGGTAGCGTTCAGAAGACCAACATAGTATTATTATTATTATTATTATTATTATTATCATTATAACAAAAGAAAGTATAAGTCTCCCTATACCAACCACGACAAAGATGTTCCAAGAGAGGAAGGAGGAAGGCACCATTTAGTATGGAGTTGAGGGAACGCGGAATCTATGCACAAGGTGCACATAAACAGTAAGCCAAGAAAAAAGTTTATGAAAGAAGAAAAAGTTGAAGAAGAAAGTAGTAGGTGCTGAAAAACAGGACAGCAGTGAACCGAAAAAAAAGAATCTATAACAAAATAAAAACCTATTCTATTTGAACAAAAAGAAAGCCTTCCTAACCTTTAGCTCGGGCCCTCACATAGTCCCCCGGGGACGCTAATTCCCATAGATACAATAGTTATATCCCCCTGAGGGGAGACCACCATAGTAACACCTTCTCCATATCTTAAGTATTCAATCAAGTTATAAACTTGGACATCTACTGTTTCTGAACTCAATGAATAACCGAATAAGTAAAATTAAAAGTGCACATTTAGTTTGAAAATTATATGTAGTTTTTTTTTAAATAAACATGCCATTATTTTTACTATTTAAGTGTAGGAAAAATATAACCAGTTCCAAGTTATATTGGATTTTTGGTAAATGTGTAGCGTTGGTCAGTAATCGATTTTCCACTTTTCGGTGCCTAATCGAAGTTAATTAGATCGAAATAAACAAGTTTTCTTCTATGCATTTTCCGTCTCAAATGAGTATTTTATTAGTTATAGCGGTAAATGACTTACCGCAACTCCAGTGTTTGAAGCGGCAAGTAATTCAAGGAGCGCGTCGGACAGCAACACTGCAATGCGCACTCGCTTCCAGCGCGATCGTCATCAAAGACGAAACTAAACCTACCGCTATACCTCGTTAAATACTCATTTGACGAAAAAAAGGTATAGAAGAAAAGTTGTTTATTTCGATGTTATTACCATGATTCAAGCAACAAAAATTCGAAAATCGATGAGTAGCTGTTTATTCGAGCGCATTCGTCATCAAACGCGAAACTAAACTGACCGCTATAAATCGTAAAATACTCATTCGAGACGGAAAGTGCTTAAAATAAAACTTGTTTATTATGATTCAGTTAATTAGGTTCAGGCACCAAAAAGTGGACAATCGATAACTGACATATCCTTCAGATTTACCTAATTCTGAAATGATGCACTATTTTTGACTTAACCAAAAACTCATTGCATAAAGATAGCCTCGCCTTCAACGCATCTGATACGTCGGAATTACCCTCTGCGCGCAAAACAACCTAATTTTCGTATGAAATTAAATTTTATCAACAATCCTATCTTGCACACATATGAACAAAAATGTTGATGACTGTACCGGTATTTAATGCCACAAAAAATTTCAAAAACTCTGAAATTAAATTCGCTTCAAGGTTTAAACACCATGCAATTACCAATTTAACACACAGTATGTTCAACACAATTATTTCATGGCAACGCATAAACCTTGATTGATTACAAGCTACTGCAATATGGTATTAACGGATGGTTCTGAACTTCTGACACGGAGAACAGTAGTTAATGAACGAATAGGCAAAAAAACAACATTTTTGCAGATTGGAGAATCCACACAGTTGACATAAAAATATCTAACTAAACATGCTAGAACACCATGAGCGTTTTTAATAAAACACCATGCTCTGAATCATACACCATGTGGTAACAATACACATTGAAAAATGATCAGTGAATACCCAGTTAGAACTTACCTTCATTGCCAGAAATTTGTTTTTCATTCAAACGTTTAGCGAGATTAACTAAGAGCTGTCCTCTTGACTTTCTGTTTGATATTTTATAATACTCTACACATTTCGCCAGATTATTGAGGTCATTTTCTCCAACCAACACATTTGCCTCTTAAGCATAGCATGACACAACTTCAACTGACGCCGGAAGAAGAGATCACGTACATCTACACTGCAGGCAGCGAGTCACTCCGATATTGAGAAGCTCTGTGATTGGTGGAAATCGGAGAGAAATTAGAAATAAGTAAAAATATTTAACTTGCATGAATGTAGCTTAATAGAGCGTTCCACACGTAACGAATTTTGTAGAGGACTATTTTGTTCATATAATGATGGCGATGACAGGAATTTTAGTGACAGTGTCACGCAATAGTGCTCGTAAACATGTTTAACGTGCTGTGTTCATGCAAGCTCGTTTGATTCGACCGCTCCGTGAACACAGCTTTCAAGTTTTTGCGCTTCTGAAAGATTCGCTCTGATGTCACGTCAGGGTTACCACTTGTTTTCATCACTTTATCTGGAATACAGTAAAATAATACATACTTGAAATACTAACAATTTTCACACACATGTTTACACTTAATTCAGTGTATCATAAATAATTTAATTGTTTATTTCAGTGTTTCATTTCATGCTTAACCGCGGTAAAAATAGTATAGCGTAGAATAAGTGGTTGGGTTGAAAAATGGCAAAAATCTTTCAATAGTAGCCCACATTAAGCTCCCATATTCGTTGCAGGAAGATAGGGTTGCGCGGCAAATGATGTAAACATTTAAAACAGACTTGACTCAAATCTAGTGAAGTTTTCAACTCAGTTTAGGGTAAAATTATATAATCATTATATAGCGGATACGATGAAAGTAACCACTATACTGAGGTTCCTTGTGATTTAGGTCACACGCTATGAAATCATTTTCATACATCAAAACAGTGCCCCTAGCTATTTGTAAACAAGATATATAATGTAAAAATTATTCGTGCTCACATAAGCCATGCGCATGTAAGATACTATATTCATCAGCTAAAAACTGATGTACACTTTACATTTTTCCGCGTTTTAGTGAACACGAATAAGTTAAAACACCTCCGCTCTTCATTGGCATTGATGGGTAGCACCAGCACAAAATCACTCGTTGAAAAAAATCTATTCATGAATTCTTTTGAACGAACCGTTATTAGGTATTTGTGTAAGATGAAATTCGCATTGATTAACTTAATTCCCTATCGAAAAAGCCCTCAGTGATGAATATTTCCTGGTTACAGAAGCGACACGTGTGATTTGAGGCTCTTGAAATTATGTGCGCGATGACAAACCATATAGCCTGCATCAAATAAGATCATCAATTTCGACCCCTTGGTTTCATTCTGCATTTTTTTAATTTCGTACGAACATGCTACCTCCAGCTATCTGGATCAAGCGAAGACAGGGAGCGTTCCCTGTGATATTAATCACTGTCACGGATGCCAGTGTACGCACGTGAGGTGATATAGAAGTGTTGTTTTTTCGCTTGTAATTGGTCCACTGTACCTATTTATTTCACAGTACATATTTTAATAAGCAGAACGCAACTGTAACCTATTTTCAAGGGTCTCGGGCACGAAATCACGATAGCGTTGGAAAAGAGGATACGAATGTTTTTCATATTTGCAAATCGTAAGAGAAACTAATAATATTTGTAACAAAACAACGCTAACTTTAACCCAATTTCATTTCAAATTACTCATAGGACGGACACTTGGCGAGTGTTCGATATTGTGCGATATTCAACTTTTATTCGACGATATTGAGTTGATATGTTTTTATAACTGTCGTACGTTAATGTTATTCATGAAAATAACTAGGAAATTACATCCCTAGAGAATCAGTGCAGAGAAATGATTAAACTGTATTTGTGAACTGGAAAGCGGGTTATGTATTCATGTTTGTCAAAGTTATTTATCAGCAAATTCGATAATAAGTTCTATACGGAAGTCATTCATTATCAGCAAAACACTATTTTGTGTTGAATATTCGTAAGCTCGTTAAAAAAAATTATTTGCAGTGGATTGGCCAGCAAGTTCCGGTAGCTGCATAAGACGGTTTGACAATCTCAGCTGCTCAAATGTGCTTGGTATCGCTCAGTGTAGTTTACTAGGCTTATGATTACAATGGCAGGCGCAAAAACGGCATTTGAACACTGCGTGGAGAGACGGAAATGATGTTCGGATCGCTACACTCATCTGGCTGGGAGTCAATTTTCAACGGGATTCACTACATTTATTTTCGTTGGCCAAGGAATCCAAGGTGATTAAACGAATTTGTATCTAAAAAATATAGGTAAAAATACTAACAAAATTGGCGACGCTAAAACGAAACACGTGGTAAGCTTTGCTGGTATTTTTCTGTGTAATATTATTTTTTTGCAGCTCATATACTGAATTTTGAATGCAGTCTCTAACGCCCAATAGATGTTGGTCAAGCCAGGCGCAAAATGATTTGGCAAGAGAAATTTTCTTTTGCCTGATTCTGATTTTTAATGAATAATTGGAAATCTATGCTTTTAAATAGAATTCCTTTATGAATTGTATTATCGTTTTACACTTTGATGGTATTTTTGTTAAATGGTAATTAATACCTTACATGCAGTGAATGAAAGAGCTGCTAGGTACGTGTCAGCAATTGTGTAATAGCACAATGCTTTCACGTGCATTAGGTGTAATCATGGCATTTACGTAATGTTAGAAAATCTCTCTGATTTCAATTAGTTGTTCAGTTTTTGAATTAAATATTTAATAATGCTAAGTTCAGTTCCTAGCGTCGTATTTAGATGAACAATACAGTCGTGTTCTGGCTCTTGTTGCTTCTACGGATATTCTAGGGGGACCTGGACTGGCATTATGCGGCATATAATTTTGAGACTTGTTGAGGGTACCATTTCAGGTTACCGGCGTTTCGCATATGCACGTTGCCTCCAACGCTGAGTGCGGTGCTGGGGTTGCATTCCGCCGGCGCCGGTGTCTGGCATGGGGCGAGTCGAGGCGTCCCCTGCGTAAATTTCTTGTTCACTCTTCTTCTCCTCTTCGTCAGCTCTTTTTGTGCTTTATTATTATTCTAAATCAGTGCGTTTGTGTGTGGGTATATGCGTGATTCAATTCCTTCACGTAAAGTGACGTTTTATGTCTGCTCATCTATAAGTGTTCTTGAATAAGCAAACTATTAAATCAGGCGGCTCGTCTGAAACTTCAATTAAAAGGTTCCACTTGATTGACGAGTTGCCGTACTCTGATGTGGTTACCTTCTACTTAGACCTTTAAGCCTTAGCTGAAACGTACTAATTTCTACTTCAACTTTAGACTTCAAACCTTAAACATAACTTGCCCTTTACCGCTTCCTTGCTATTTTCCTCTAAAGTTCGACTTTTCGTCCTCGTACCAAGCGTTTCTAGACTGAGTTGCACCATAAGCGCAGATGTGCATTGAAAATTAATATCCCTAATTTGATCGATATGGAATGAAACACATGTATAGATATTACCAAATTTTGGTGGAGTCTTTCGATTTGTAACTCATAGTGTGATATCCTTCGCAGTATCCCATTATCGTCTTGACTAAGTTTCTCGTGCGGTTTCTTATTTGCAGCACTACATCGGCGGTTTTCTTGACGCCGGTGTTAACTTCATTCAGTTCTTTAATTTGATTATTTACATTCATACGTGTTCTTAGGATATTGTCTATTTATCAAGAACTCTACCATTATTTTCCAGCTTACGTTGACAGTGAGATTGGACATATTGCGAGAGCCACAGTTATTGTCTGGCTGGGGACGTCAAGACCCTGATTTCGTTCAACTTACAGCCAGACGCTGTCGACTAGCGATTTGCCAGTCGAACCTCCTTACGTGAGGTCCTAACTGCAAACGCTGAGATTTTTATATATAACGATATTTTAAAAGGATTTTAAACTAATAATAGAAAAGATCTTCTATATGTTAACTCGTAATGTTCGCCGTTGAGACGCTTAAAAATGAACAAAAAGTTCACCTTTGCGACACTCAAAAATGAACAAAAAGTTCACCGTTGCGACAATTCAAAATTAACATACAGTTTACTGTTGCGACGCCTAAAAATTTAGAAAAAGTTCGCCGTTGCGACAACTATAAATAAACATTCATTTCCCGTCGCAAGAACTAAAAATAACATGTTCGGCGCTGCGACCCTTTGATGTAAACTTATGTAAGCCGTATATGAGCTGTGAAAAAGTTTTTTTTTGCCTTTAACTGGCGGGTAAAGTCCAATTTGCTCGCTTTATGGGATGTTCGGTGAAGATCTCATTACCGACACATATTATCTAATTCTGTAGGGTTTAGTATTAAATTAGAAATGCTGTTTCAAACAGCTTCTTGTGTATTTCTTCTCTTTACGCAGCAAAAAAGTCAGAATCATACTGCTTGTGTGAACAAGCTGAAGTTTGACCGTTTGTAGTGAACCTTGCACCAGAAAACTTTTCAGAGCGACTCCACAGTTTAATTACACAACAAAAAATCAATGACATATTCAGGAAGCCGTACCTGCCTAACAATATCAAATACGTCGTCAAGCTGATGGAACTCTACTCTGATTTTCAATTAAGTGAACCACTCGCATTAAATCAAATAGAATACTGATCAGGAATAATGTTACAATTACACCAGACAACAGATGGTTCATGTGGAAATAACCTCAGTCAATGTATCTGAGTAGTACACATAGATCTGAACTTACCTCCTTGGTCAATACACGTCTGCAGCTCACAAGGCTCCGAAAGGAAAACGAACAGCTAGGCCAATAGGTATTTTTAGCTACCTGGCATCGGAGTTTCAGAAATATACAACCGCCGGTCTAAATTTCAATATTTAAAGGAAAATATTGATGTCAAGTTTTGCGCAATAATTTCAGTTGAAAAACATTTGTCACCAGTTTTAAGCCCGAATAATTTCTGGTATATGAAATAATATTCCAAGCTGGAATCGCGTCGGGGTTGTGTTCAATAAGTGGTGCACGTCATCTCTAATTAGTTTTCAGACCACCTAACAAATTTATTGAAATGACTACGCTATTTAGTCCCGCCGGGGTTACTCAGCCTAGTCTCGAACTCCGGCGTTGTTCTTGATAAGAAAATGCAAGAAAATGGTACTTACCCTCTCAAAAACGTTAAAAAATTATCAATCGGCTAAAATTTAGGCTTTTGTTTTGCAGTAACAGTAAATTCATAACCAACCCATTGAATTTTCATAACAGCTGACATGGTTTCAGCATGACTCAAAACGATTTCAAAACAGTTTTCTAACATTCTGGAGATTGAGATGGGGCAACTCACAGTATTATTAGTAGTGTATTCATTTGGTAATAATTCAGATGATAAGTTTATCCACCAATGAACCAACATCTTCAAAATAGTATACCAACTTTCTACTAGTATATCGACTTTTAAGTGTATCACAACATTCTTATAACTATTACGGAATTTCATTCACAGCTTCGTTCCTATAAGAGTTGTTTACGCTAAGTGAGAGGAAGGAACCATCCATAATGGACACGTACAAGGGGAATCTACACACAGGGTGTGTTCCCACACTGGACGTTCTTGCGTAGTACCACGAGCGTCTTCCAACGCAGTTCACCCAGGGCATTGGAACAGAAAGTAAGGAAGAAAGTTCCAACACTACAAAAGTTGAAGAAGAAAACATTTGGCACTGAAGAAAAGGATAGAAGTGAACGGAGAAAAGATGATAGTGCGTAAATTCAAAAATACAGTCAACAAAGAGAAGTAAGTACCTTTCTTTAACTTTGGCACTCGCGCTTTGCAACAGTGAGCGCCACTTATCACAAATGCATCCTTTGTTTATCCATAGTGGAAGTCTCACATCATTAAATACAATCGCTGAGTGTGAAACCTTTCGACTCTTTTTTTTCTCCATATTCAATATCCTACAATATTTGAGATTTATTCCATGTGTGTCAACAAACTAAACGCAGTGGTTTTCCTGGTAACCAATCACAGTTGAGCTTCGATTGCTGCTGGAAGCCTAGGACAACTCTAAGCCACGACTCAGCGCGTGCTACGCGCCCAAGAATATTCAACGTTAATTCGAGGGTTATCTGAGTTCGGTAGAACAGACAGTGACTTTATACAGCATTTCCACGTTTTGACCGAAGCTGATGCGTGTGCACGTAAGCTTTAATTTGTGCGGAGATATCAGTTACCTTCGAATTAAGCACAGAATTAAAGGTACAACTGAGCAGGAAGTGCATTTAACTGAGCGTAGCATGAATTTGATGCAGAATTTGTTTGTTTGAACAAAATACGCCTCATACATTTGTAAGTTTAGTGCACGTATTCATTTGTGTCAAATTATATATACATAACATTGTGACAAGCTCTCATGGGAGGTAAAATTAAATGCTAAACGACACAAGCATGTACGCTCAATCAACCAAATTTACCGCTGTAGAGGTACCTCGCGATTAAGCGAGCCCAAGAAGCCAAAGGTTCCTTTGGAAATGAAAGGCACCTGCGTGAGCGCGTAAATCAGCATGGAAACGAATGTGACCGTTTATTTTGATTCTTATTCTACTTCGGTGGCTGTGCGTTACGTATTAGACGGCATGAAACTTGGAAAGCTTCTCGAGAGTGAAGGAACGTACTCGTCTTTTTAGCCGCCATCTAGTCTATTTTATTCTGAAAAGCGATGAATGGGGTGGCGTTGGAGTGATGTGTAGTCTTGCGAAGAAAATAAATTAGTTTGCTCACAAATGCTTCTAATGATTTTAAAAACATTTACAATGATTTAAAATTATGCTTATAAAAACTCTTATTGATTGAATATAACACATAAATATATTTTAAATATATTTTACGACTGGCGACTAACAAAAAAAGGGGCGAGCAATGGCAAATCGTTATCAATGAATGCGTTACGAGTTTAAAATTGTACTTTTCAAATACACTGGAAAAAAATATTTACTTGGAACGAATAATGTGTGGGAAGTATAGGATTCTTTAAAAACAAGCCACAAAATTTATCAATTATTGTGTAAACTATCTTAATCGGCCACATCCAAGTTTTGTAATCTCTCTAGTTATTTTCACTCTGGAACTAGTTCTCAGATAAAAAGAATGGTCACAAAAATAATGTATCGTAAACATGTTTTTCTCGGAGCTTACTCAGTAATATCGATCTCCAAGGTCTCCTCGAAAAGGTACCATGACAAATTGCACATCAACTGAATTGAAAGAAAATATCACTGTTACACTATAGAGCTAAGCAAATTGAAGTACGATGCTCTTACGGATGGTTCATTCCAAGATCTGAAAATACTAAAGTTGTGTGATTTGCATCAGACGTCCATCAATAATTTCATGTACGAAACAATTACTAATGATGGCAACAAAGATCTCATTAGATTAGTTAGTACGTGCAAAAATTAACTTTCTGTGCGATCACACTAAAAATAGAATTAATTTCGTTCTTCCTTAAAAAAAGTCAACACAGTTTCACTTCGTTGGAACCAACTCGGTCCTTGCTGAAATTCGCAAAAAAATTATTTCATGAATTCGAAATTGATATTGATTTATGTTTTCTTTTAAGTAATAATGATGAAAAGACAAATTGTGCATCTATAGAAGGTTAGTATTATTAAGATAATATACGCTAGAATATTAACTAATACTTTGTAGAGAATGACATTCGTCATTCACATATCTTTCACTTTTTCATAGGTCTTGAATCGTAATTACCTAGGATTTTTCAGTTCGGTGGTTCTTATACAACGTTTTCACGTTTTTTATTAGTAGTTATATGGAATTCCATTTTGTACCAGCCTACTGTTTGGTTAATAAAGCGAGATAATTGGTCAAGGCTACTAGGTTCAGCTAATGATTAAATCCGAGTTTGTTGGGCTGCCTTAGAATTCAACGAGCTTTTTTTGGGGCACAAGGATTGATGATCAGTGGTGATGATTGTAATCACTCTAAGTACAATACTTCTCCTGTTTATAGACTATCAACTAATTGTTTCAATTAATTTAAATTATTTGAATAGATACCATTTTTATAACAGCACCCAATCATAAATTCATTTGTGATACATCAACCTCTCGTATGAAAAGATACAAAACAAAAAATGAAAAATGTATTTAAATTTAGTGCATTTAAATTAGTTGCAGTTAAATTTGATCTCCTCGGTGAGGCGCAGGCGAAGGCTTCCTAATCTCCCGAAGAATTTTTTATAGATTCATAGGGAGTTGAATGATCATGATCTCATGAAGCAGATATACCTGTCATTTAATATTTCCGTTTAATTCCGAATTTAGCAGTAACATTTTTTCAACCTCAAAAATATCTCACATGTAGTGACTTGAAATTCGTGCTAGTATAAGAGTAGAAGAATGTTTTTTCAGTGATCTCAAGATGCGGTGAATGGTGGTAGGAAGCCTCTGGGTTATTAAAACCAAATGATAATGTGATAACAAAGCAGTAGAATACCAGTATTTCCTAGTACAAGACAAGAGGCGTGTTCCATACAGGATTCCCATTGTGGTGGTAAAACCACGCTCGTTTTTAGTGCAATAATGAATTGATCACTATTCTCCACCGCAATTTAATATCTCAGAGTTAGTTGAATAGTGGTATTTCCATTACTCTAAGATTTCCTAACCAAATGAATGAATAAATTTAGGACCAGTAAACAATCACAGCTTTAATTTTTTTCAATTCTACAGCTGAGTCATAAGCGAAGTGGAATAGAAGCTGAAGTAAATATTTTTATTTAGCGTAGAAGATGCATTTTCGGTAATATTATTTTGGATTAATAAAATAAAGTAAAGTATTGATGCAGAAAACAATGAAAACGAAAAATCTTAAAAATATTTATTACTAAAGTTGCATTCATAAGATAGGTCTCTACAACATTGAAACCGAGTGAACCTTTCATTCAAAATTCAGCTAAACGAACACGCTTGTTGCAAATAAAATGTAAAATACGTGAAAGCGGGTTAGAATACAGAAACAATTTTCCAGTGCTATTATAAAAGCCTAAACAGAAACAGTAAGAAGTGTGGAAGTGGATTATTGGCCAACTGTTTAACAGGGACTGAGCTCTGAATTACGTTAAGTGATGATTTTAGTTTACGAGTATACAGAGATTCACGAGTGTATTATATAGTAGTAAGTGATGATTTTAGTTTACGAGTATAAAGAGATTCACGACTGTGTTATATATCAAGTGATTTTCGTTTACGAGTATACAGAGATTGACGAATGCGATATATATTCAGTGATGATTTTAGTTTACAAGTATACAGAGATTCACGACTGTGTTAGATATTATGTGATGATTTTAGTTTACGAGTATACAAAAATTCACAAATGTGATATATATTCTTTGATGATTTTACTTTACGAGTATACAGAGATTCACGAACGAGTTTGTTATATATTAAGTGATGATTTTAGTTTACGAGTATGCAGAGATTCACGAGTGTTCATATCAAAGTGTGGGGAAGAGCTTCCTAAAGTCTTAATATTATCAGTGTCAATAACATTCATGGGTTATTCTTAAATTGAAGGGTAAAAAGCACAAGTAGGACAAGCGCAAGATTCCCGATTTTTTCGAAAACAGTCAACACCTATGCTAAGCATCAGAACCTACTTTGAAACGAAAGGCTATGTTCTCAAATAGGCGGGAAGCGTAGCAGGATATGCGCATCGTTTGCTATTTTCTATTCGCCGCTACTTGAATTGCAAACGAGTTTTTTATGGCATCCTCAATTGAATCATTTAGCTTGCATATGAGCTCAAATAGATCTGAGTACATAATGTGAAAAGTTTTCATTTTTGTTATTTCACTACTGCAGCTCACATATGAAAATCAATGATTGTGTATTGCATAATTTTTGTACATGAATTGATAAAGTGGACGAGACTTCATTTTGTTGCTTGCATTATCACTCATTTGTGTTACATCATGTAAAATTCTTAAATCAATATTCATAACTTACTACTCCTGTGTCTAAAGTACACATTGACGAACATATAAACACTCATACTCCAAAAACCTGCTATTCGAACGAGCTTTTTCATCGTAACTTTCCCACACGACCGAAGTTCTCCGTCTTCTATTACGATGCATTTTTTGTTCTTACAATAAAAAGTACAAAACATTTATTGAGCCATTCAAAAAATGGACTTTGCATTTCCATTGCATAGTGTCATATTTTCTCAACAAATTATAAACTATCGTCAACAACATTATTCATAATTAATTCTCAGCGCAATAATATTGGCATGATACTACCCGCAGTAAAGTACATGTGACAGGTGGTGTGCGACATGATCACTGTTTTTGCACAAAGCGGTCAATGTGTTGAAGTCAATCAATGGCTTAACGTAGTTACAGAGACCTAATGGTTTGCTTGAGGCTTGAAAATAATTTGTTATCTGTTTTATGATGTTCATTAAATGGTGAAGATGTAGAGCAATAAATTCAATATCTTTAATGATCTGAGTTTTGAAGCTTTCTATACACGAAAAATACATCACATTAAATCGCACTGAATTTTCTTACTCATAGTAAAACATATTTGAGTGATAGAGATAAAATCATGGCTTAACATCATTGCATAGTTGAGCTGCTCAAGCGATCTCTTTGCAACGTGACGGTGTAGCACTGTACATCAGTACATCATCTCAACAGTCGGGTTCGGAACGTCGTGAGTGATGGATGATGTTCTAGATCTTCCCGGTGTTGCGAAGTACTAAAAAATCTCGAAAAAGCGTTCTAAATGTAGACGTCAGTTGTTTGGAGCGAAGTAATAAATTTGTTTTTGTTTAAAAACGCATTGTATCACTTTTTTGTACACATCGACGGCATTAAAATCAGAAATGTACGTACGAACGCGTCGCACAAGTTTTGAAGTTTGTTAGCGTAGTAATTTATTTTTTTCACTTGAAAATACGATGATCTATGGCAAATTTTGCCATAATTTTAGCATGTAATTTTGACAGTCACGCTTAGTTCAGTTTAAATCAAACAATATTTAGGTTAAAAATTCATAATCATTATTCAAACCGCGATGCGCCCGAGCGCATCGACTCCAGTCTCGCGAATTTCTACACCGCCCACCCCTCTCCCTCCACCTCCGAGCAGCTACATCACCACCTCCTAGCAGCTACAACAATGTTAGGTTAGGGTAATTAATGTAAGTTGACTCAAGTTGGTTTGAGTAGGTTTGATTGAGTTAGGTTAGGTTGGGTAAGGTTAGGCCAAGTTCAGTTAGTTTAAGATTAAGTTGAAAAAGTTTGGAAATCCCTGTTCATGAGTGCCGAGATGGAGAGTTGAAGGGCCAAACACCAGCGGTCGTTGTCATAACTTTTTATAATGATTTAATGCAGGTTAACTTCGGTATTCCGCTGTACTATCCACTTACTAAGTACTTGTAATGCTTAGAATGCAGTGATTAATGATAACTGTATAACGAACAGATAGGTTAATAAACCTCACTAGTACTACATAGTTGAATAATTGACGCGAATGGCAACTTTATGTAGCAACACGGAGGTGGAGGGAGAGGTGTGGGCGGTGTAGAAATTCGCGAGACTGGAGTGACCTCTGTGCCGCCCGAGCAGCCAAAGGACAAACGTACGTACGTGTTAACACACAGATGAAGCTGAGAAGCTAGTTAGGCACTGCCAACTAAAGCAGTGCGACTATAGGCGGATTTTATGCACGTATTCTCCTCGAAACATTTCATGCGTATTAACGTTTGAAATCAAGCAGAGTCACACTTGTGTGTGTGTACTGTGTACGGCATTGCGCCAGCTAATTTTGTCTTTTTTGCTAGTGCTCTCTGTACTCTCGCTTAAACAAGTTGATTGAAGTAATCAAATTAGCTGATTCCTTCGGATTAAATCGCAAATGTAGTTGTTACCATATTTTTTTGCTTCTGTAACGACAGCATTTGACAGCGATATTTTTCATTTTTTACATTACAAAATGTCTTCATCGTACTCGAATGATGTAATACTAATGGACTTCATATATGGTCCTTTTTATTTTCACCTGTGGGACTTGAAACCGCAAACCGTACATGTTGGGTCATGAAGTTGATGAAGTGCAATGAAGGCTAGGTATGATAGAAATGCGAAAATTAACTGAGTTAATTCTTATGTTGGTTATGTAATGTGATCGTTTGATTGGTGAAGTAGGGGATTTCTATTTTAGGCTATCACTTTAATCCATTCGTTCATTTGAGTGAGACTATCCTAGAGAATTCATTTATTTACATGACTTCGTTATGCTGGGCATGACTTTTTTCCTATATTTCCTTACACTATTTGGTATTATACTACTTAATTTTGGACAATTTGTTACGGACTGTTCCATATATGGGTGTATTTTTTGATCATTTCACTTTCGGTTTCCGGTTCCCTCCTTCATCGCTTAGATTTTTTCCAGCTGTCTTTAATAATAGCTGATTTTTAAAACAATTAATTTAACTGGAATTTTTCACTAATTATTCTATTGCGAGTTATTCTCATTTCCCGCTGATTGTCTCGATTTCTGCACTCGACTTGCCATTTTGAACTTATTAACAGCTTCGTTTTTTTATCTAATTTTGTCAGTAATCTGCTTCGTTGTTTCGTATTCTTGTTTTTTTTTGCATCTACAGTCGAGTGATGCCTTTTCTAATGGAATATGTTTTATCGAATGTGCAGTTCTGTTGTCACATATCCTAATTTAACACAGTGTGAGCGAATGTTAACGTTGATATATCACTGATGTACCGATTCAATTTTTTTGGCCGATACCGATACCCATTTTTTGGCCGACACCGTTACCGATACTTGGGAATAACGATACTTTGACCGATACCGATGTTTTTGCAATTTTATTAAAAAAATATAAGCCCTGTATGGGTGTTATGATGAAATTATGTACTAATATATCTAATAATATAACAACATTGACAATAAAATTTTCGGTCGGGAATAAGAAAACTGTTCTTACCATCTTAACTATGATCTTGAGAATAAATAACAAAAATAAATCCCTTCGATAGATAAGTGTTTCTAATCGTATTGCAACGTAATATAGACTAGCCATAATAGCAACTGGTTCCATAAGTGGACCAAAACATTAATTTCTCCACAAAATGGTTATAATTTTCGTGTTTTTCCCACAAAATACATACTTTGGCGAAAAGATAACATTAAAATTCCATATGCCCCGAAAAGGTCCGCAAACATTCAACCAACTATATGATTGCTCGTGAATCTTTCATACATCTTGAAATAGAAGAAAAATGCAAGAATCGTAATGTACGGTGATTTACATGCTGAATGAAAAAAAGTTATTAGCTTCATAATATTTTGACGACTTACAAGCTAAATTAAAATAGAATATTCAGCTACTTCTATACTAAATTTACAAAAAATTTCAAAATGCACTTTCAACTTCATTTAATTGGTTTGATTTTTGTTTGCCTGTCACATACTTCAAGAAATGGAAATTGGGTCAAACTATATAGGTTTTAGTTGTAAAAGTATAATGATTTATGTCGCTACTGTGTTTAACTATTCATGCTACATAGCTTTCACTTACTGATACGTGACTCATCGGGAATTCAAAGACTTCAATTCAAATAAATTCAGTTAGCGAGCCTGATTCAATCGCTGAATCCAACATTTAGCTAACTAATTTACTAGGTATGAATAAACTCTTTATTTGATTTATGAATTTTTCTTTCATGATTTATGACCTTCATTTTTATGATAAAATACGTATTATTGGAAAGTATCTGCCAGATTTTGCCTATACCGATACCAGTACAAATGAGCGATACTGCTGATACCGATTCATCGGTACATCAATAGTTGACATAATTTGTTGCACGTCTCCTTTCATTGTTTTTACGTAATTACGACTTGTTTCTGTCTAGTGCTACTTAAATATAACTATTCAAAGCAGAAAGATTACATTTACCTGTCGATTCATTATTTTACTTCTTTTATCTCGGTCTCACCACCATGGCATTCCCTCAATGTTCATGTGATATCGAGACTGGGAATATGAGTACTTGTTTATTTGTATGCGTGAGAGCAGCAATGTAGAGTTGACAAAAGTGATGCGACAACCCAATGCAATGCGCTAAATATTAAACAATGACAAGAACGATCATAAAATCCACTTCATTAGTTAATTGGCCCAACTAAAGAAGCATCTCGTTGGAAGAAGTTGTCACTTCAAACCCGAATTGCGGCACAATGTTAGCAGACTTTGTAGTCAATGGCTCATAGAATTATGGTAAATTTCTGGCCTATCGAATTATATAATTATTATTTGTTTCGTTCTTTTAGTGAATTTTAAATGTTCGCTCCAAAGAAAATATTACGCCATACACTGTGATACAGGGGCATGTTCAAAACTCCTCTAAAATGTCTTTTCTTCGCCGGTGCTTCGAAAGTCAGGATAACGTAAATCAAATATATTCATGCAGATTTAGAATGTAATGAGCAGCATACTGCCTGCTTATTTGATGTAGCTTTTGGTTCTGTGAAAGAGGTTAGTCATTGAACAACCATCAATGAAAATATCTTAGTCCATTCTCATTTGATTAAATAATTTAATTTATTTCAGACGACAACGCAGAGGAGGGACAACTAACTCTCATCATGGGAAAAGCAGTCTTGCTGTGGAAGAAAATTCACTATTTCTAAATGCCACAGCGTCCTCGCCACCTGGCACTCTCATTCCTTATTCCATCAAGAGTTCTCCATGAAATAGGTATGCCTTTATACGGAAATTTTAGTATTGCAAGGGAACGATTTGGTTCACGTTTTTCATACTTTGCGAACAAATTTTGAAGATGTTGTGTGAAAAGATATTTTAGATCTTGTGTTCTGCAGCATTAAGAAGCTCATATCGGAAATTTTGAACAGTGGTTTGTAAAAAAACATAATATCATCTGACACATTGTAATTACCTGAAGTGAAACTGTGAATACCTTTGGCTCTCAGAGTGGCTGGAAATATACGTATAATAGAAGCACCCAAGTCGTGTAAAGTTCTCCAAAGAGAGTAACATTCTTCCTTTGAAGCAGCTGCTCAAAGTTTTGTCCATCAATGACCACAGGGGCTCAATGATATATTCAGGCATGATGACTGTGGAGACTAAAGATGTGACAGTCTTAGCGCCGGTTTATCTGTCCAGGGCAATTTGAATAGGTTCACTACGGTCTCAGTAAATTAAAACAGGTCATTAGCCACTCCGGAGAAAAGCCTACAGCATTGGCTACAGGGTCTTCTAACATTCTGAGGCAATTCGGGTTTGAAGTGACCACTTCTTTCAACGAGGTGCTTCTATAGTTTAGGCTATGCAACCAATGAGGTGAATTTTGTGTTTGAACTTGTCATTGTTCGTGATTCAGGGCATTGCATTGGGCTTCAACATTCTTTTTGTAAACTAATCACTTCTGCTAAAGGTTAGGTAGTCTTCTTCTTTGTTAAAATAGAATAGGTTTTTGTTTTATTACAGACCATCTTTTTTCAATTCACTGCTGTCCTGTTTTTCAGCATCTACTACTTTCTTCTTCAACTTTTTCTTGTTTCATGAACTTCTTTCTAAGCTCACTGTTTCTGTGCACCTTGTGCATAGATTCCGCGTTCCCTCAACTCCATACTGAATGGTGCCATCCTCCTTCCTCTCTTTGGATCGCATTTGTTGCTGGGTAGGCAGGCTAAATCTAATGACTAATCTCTTTGAACATCTAAGTCGTGGTTAAGGAAGGCTAAAACTTTCTTATAAAATAATTATAATAATCCTAAAATTCTCTTTGTGTTCGATCCGTTAACTAAGCGTGTGTAACAGTTAACGTTTGTTGTCTTAATTAAGAAAAATTTTCGTTCTTCAAACATTTATTCAGCAAGTCACATTATTTCTGCATCATTTCACCTCAAAAATACACGAATGCATTGGTTAATCATTTTCCATGGTCACACTTTGATGAGTGGGGACCGGTTAAACTCCATGCATATAATTGTTTAACCTATTTTACACACCTCATTACATAGCTTTTCGTCCTCCCGCAGCAGGATGTGCTTTTGTCACTAATGTTCCCACTGCATACATTATTTCATCATTAGTACTTGGGATACAGCTATCTAAACGATTAGCTCCTGAAATTTTAAATTTGTTGTATTTACTTCATATCCTTCCCAAGTAAATTTTTCGTTTCTAATCATTACTTCTGGAGTCAGCTATTAACGCTTCGACGTTCGTAAAAAAATGGCATATCAGTAAGCTTTGAGTGCGTTTTTAAATTGTTCATTTGAACAAGCACATTACTATTAACTGCAAATAAAATTCCATCCATGCCACCATAGTAAATCGGAAGATCATAAGTACATCCCTTCGCAAACCTTGCATCAAGCCTCTCTGTGTCTTTCCCGGCACTTTCTTCGTCTTTTCTCTGCTTAAACCCTCAGAAAGATACGACTATTCAACCTATGACGCTAAGGAGAATGTACGGGCCTGAGCTGATGGTTAGGAAACCCATTTTAGGTGAAATAGTGCGTTTGCTCACAACAAGAACTTTTTTCTGTTGACTGCTTTCCTTTTATTCAGCGCCTACTAACTTCTTCTTTAACTTGTATCTTTGTAGTTTCAACCTGACATATTTTCTTTGCGCAGAGACTTGTGTGGGAACACACTTGTGCATAGGTTCCCCGTGTTCGTAATCATACTCGATGATTATATCGTGATTACTCCCTTTTTTAGCTCATTTGTTGTGGGTAAGGAGCCTTAAACTAACTTTCATGACAAAATATTTATGACTTATAAATATTTAAAAGCATTTGCGCTTTTATCACTAATTGTAGAGCAAAATAGTGGAATTTTTATTCCTGATCTCGGGGCCACATGTTTTTCCTCGCTTTAAACGAACAGTCGGCATACAAAGGAAACCTATTTCCCTGATCACGTACTGCGATCACAGTCGCTGATAAAACATTTGCCCAGAATGTTTATATATATTTTCATATTACTTTGTCGGAGTCTCTAATTTGTTACTTATTTCTTCTCAACTGTACTGCTTACCATTCAAATGTGTTTTCAGTAATGTAACTCACTTTATCCAGATGATAACGCATCGGGCGAAGTACTGCCCAACACGACACTTCCTACTGATGAATATTTTGCCAGCGCTCCAACTACACCCAGCGCAGTACCTGTTGAGAGATGGGGCGTCTCCCCAACTCCATCTGGAACGTTATGTGGAATCGGTATGATTATATTATGGTAGATCTGTATCATGAAATTAGGTTAAATTTGTTATAACTTTTCAAAATAGCAGCCCATTTAGTATATTCTACCGTTTAAAATATAATTGAAACCAAAATAGAATACATTTCCAGCGCTTTCAACCATTAATTCTATTTTGGTTGCAGTTAGGTAGGTTTTGTTCGCTATTATTCCGTATTGGTTCTTCAAATTATAGAAGTTCTCTCTTTATAATTTTTTGCTTATTTTATGTTCACTCGATTAAGTCGTAGTGGTGAGCTTATTAGAAGTTTGATGTCTTGTGTAAACACGTTTTTTATTCATGGTTGATTTCTGAAGGTGTTTCGCTTTTATTCTATATTAGTGAAGACAACTTTCAAAATTTCTCGATAGTTTGCCTATTTTGAGATCAATGCCTACAGATAACAAAGATTTTCTGTGTACGCATCAGTCGAATTTCAAGACTCAACGTCTAAATCCCGCGATGTTATGGAAAAGAAGAGCGGTTTTACTCGAACCAGTAGCTTGCCAGCAAACTCGTATGAATGCATGTGCCAAAGATTATAAGTACGTTTAGTCGGTTGCCTACACTCTAAAAAACTTACAACTGATTACTGTGATTGATAAAACATGGGACCTTTTACCAGTACGCTGCACAAACTTTTACAACAGGTGGCCTGTTGCAGCCGCTCGTTCTTTGAGCCGGAGGATGAGGCGATTATCTAAGCTCTAGGTTGTAAAATTTTTATCGTTATTTAATCCTTCATTTACAAAGGCGTGCATCTTTTTTAGTTTCATTGGAAATTAAGGTCTCTATTTCCACATTGATTCTTGCTTTTGATTGGTCTCTGTAGTTTCATCCTTTTCGGTGTCACCCTTGTGCTAAACAAATTGGTTTTCAGCGGTTAGTCGAGAAGATCAGATACTCACTGTCATGAACAAAGAAAGTATTTAGAGAAATATTGGACGCCATGTTGTGAGCGCTGACTGATCATCGCAATCGTACGGAAAGAACGATAATAAATAAACTGCACTGATACTTTTGTATATTCATGATATTAGCGGTAAGTTTTGAGTTCTATTGATGCAAACGTTTGCTTATGGAAGACGTGCACAAATGCAGACAATGGTCATGTTAAATTACTTTTTCGTTTTGATTTTTCATTTTGCTGTTCTCGTTGTTCAGTAGGCAAATGGTGTGGGGTTATCTGCAAAATCTCAGAATGTGGTTATTAAATGGAATGACGAATTGACAAGCAAATGTGCACTGCCATTCAAACGCACTGTTTAGCTACATTTACTCTCGCCTCAACAATAGGAAATGGTTCTGAGAATCAGCGTATGATTTATTACTACAAGTTATGTGTTTTAAGATTAGCAAAGAGCAACTGTTGTGAGAACGTAATTTTGCTTAGTTCATTGAGCTTGTTGTGGTCATAAAGCTTCCTGAGTTGTAGTTTTTTTCTTAATACTCGATCTAGCGTGTGAGTCCAAAGTCTTCGAGTGTACCAACATAGCTGCAATAAACTGATATTGAGCTATCACCTCTTGTCAGCTATCTTGTCTTACTGTTTCTAAACCCTTTCTGCATAGATTCCATGTTCCCTAAACCCCCTCAGTGGGATACAACTATGGTATCTATGGAACTAGCGCTCCCAGGGGGACAATGTCAGGGCCCGAGCTGAGAGTTTGGTAGGCCTTCTTTTTGTTGAAATAAAATGTTTTTGTTATGTTAAGGACAACCTTTTTTTTCGGTTCACTGCTGTCCTGTTCTTCAGCACCAACTACTTTCCTCTTCAACTTTGGTCTTGTTTCATGATCTTTCACAACTTCCTGTTTCTATGCCTTTCTACGTAGATTCCGCGTTTCCTTAACTCCGTAGTAAATGGTGCCTTCCTTCTTCTTCTCTTTGGATAGCCTTTGTTGCGGATAGGGAGGCTAAAACTAACCAATAATCTAATCTAATCATCGGGAACATACCCGTCGTGAAAATGATCTCAGTAGTCAATTATGTTTGAACACACTGCACACTACTCCCCTTTTCGCAGTACATTTGACTCCGAATAGACTTTCTTTTCATGGGTGATGATTGTCATGAAATTCTTCCCAATGAAAATAAAATCCTTCTCTCATGTAACATTGAATGAATTAATCTTTCCGACTTTCAGGTCATCAGAACAAGATAGCGGCAGAGATCTCGAGAGCCAAATCAGCAGTCACAAAGACGTCAGGAGCAACTACTCCGAAGCTTCGGACTACTCCGACTCGAGAAAAAAGCCTTAACCCGGTTGTCAATGGTCAAATGGGTCCTAGTATGGAAGTCGTCAGTAAACCAATTTCACTTGTCGTGGAACAAATCGAAAAATTGAGCTCCAGTGTCCTCTCAGAAATCACGTATGCAGCTTTTGATAATATGTTGAAGAAACCCATAATCTAAACCATATTATGTATTAACTTCAACAGTACGTTAATTCAATTTCGAATTTGTGCACAGAACAAGACCGCTGTTGGTATGTAATTCGAAAATTCACTATGTTCAAACATACATTATATAAAACGTGATTATTTTGAAGCAAATGACGGGCGTATCATCAAGTTCTGATAAAATATATTCATTTCACATGGACCTAGATTCGTCGTTCCTTACTATTTATAGAATGTATTAAAATAGGTGGATTTGGAATAATTTCAAGCTCCTCAGGGAAATATAACTGTTGTATTTGTAAGAAGTGGCGCTCCTAGGGACACAGTATAAGAGCCCGAGCTGATGGTTAGGTAAGCCTTATGTTTCATGATTGAATCATGAAATGCCGTGTTTTCAGTTTTGTTAAGGACCATATTTTTTTATTTATTACTTTATCTATGTTAGTTAGCTTAATTTTCTACCGGATTCTAATAGTCAAGCTCTCTGTGGTTAAATGATACTATGTATTGTTTCAATATTACATTTACCTTTTTCATGATCTTTCATCCCAACACTTTGCTGCTTGTAGGAGTAAAAATGTGCCTTGAACGTGGATTCCGCGCTTCTTGGGATAGCCTTTGTGGTGAAAAAGGTAAAAATTGTATGATCATTGCCTTTTGGGTGAAAAATGTGAAGTGAAAAAGGAAACGGTTAGAATGGCGTGTGTATGGATTATTGAATGCAGTATTGATTTGTTTTTAATCCGTTGTTTGAACCATGAGAGCTTCGGTCGGATTTAGTTAGTTTAAAGAGAAACTAGGGAACCTACATTACATCTAGTATCAACGATATCATTACCTTCATAGGTTTACTCATTTTTTTTCCCAAATGTCTTTGATGGGGTAAAACAACTGTGTATGGGAATTAGTGGTCCCAGGAGGAGAATTTAAAGGCTTAATCTGAAAATAAGGTTAGACTTGTTTTATCATAATAGTGTGTTGTTTTGATCTTCTTTGTTCGAGACCATCTATTTTTTGTTCACTGGTATCTATTTACAATCATTAATACTTCCTTTTGGAATTTATATCATGTTTGAACTTCTGTCCTGACTTATATTATATGCTCACGGATGCTTGTTACATGGGAACATGTTTGATTTTTCATTTACACGTCCATACTACATGGTGCCCATCCCCTAGCCCAGCGAAGTCATTGTTGTTATGAAAACGTAGCTTCAAACTTACAAGATGTTATGCAATCTGAGCTTTGAGGTACAAAAAAATTTTTGATCTTACTAAAACATTTACCTACCCAAAGAACATAGTACTAATTTTCATAGAAGATTTCATTTTATACGAGTTAGTGTCTCCCATGATAATTCTTGTGGCGTGTAGGAATGTTTTTCTGTTAAATATCACCCCCATTAATGATGAGTTCATACTAAGTTTTAATTAACAGAAAAGTATAGGTAAGTATTTGTATGGGGTCACTAATTGATATGTATGGTTAAATTCAGCCTGTATGCTTCTTGCAGTAGGTTCTATGAATATTATAGACTTGACACAAAATAAAGGTTGCCAGTTCTTTTTCATGTACAGTAATTATGTCCTTTTCTTTTTTGTGGATATAGAAACCATCACGAGTGTATTCTTTAGGTTTGGATTCGGCTCATGTCATTCAAATTAAACTACAATACGTGATAGATATTTCAGTTTGCCTATCTTGGTGATTCGCCTTCTGCCTATCTTATGATTCAATGTTTCCAGAAGGTCATGAGATGAGAAACTGTCGGTTCACCCACAGAGCGTTTTAATTGTTTTCGTAGGCTTAAAATGCAACGTTTTTTCATAAGACTCTTATCTGTTTGGTGTTACGGTTTTACTGCTAAATATTGAAGTACTTACCTTTGTGTCATGCTCGTGTATGCACTGCGCCACCATATTTCTATTTGCTGTGAATTTCGCGTCGTAAACATTGCAACCTTTAGTATCAATAAGTTTGCGCCCCATCAGAGGTATGTTTTCTAGTATGCCATGTCATAGGAAAACTGTTTCAGCAACTCTAATAACTGCTGTACGGAATAAATCACATTAAATTTTTTATGTCACTCTACGGCTTTATTCTTTTCATTAGACTTCAATCGAATGGCTGCATGAACAGTTCACATCGAACTTTTCAGATGAATATTTGAACATCTATTCTACATTATTGAAATAGTCGAGGCCAACTATGTTTTAGTTCACTGCTGAGATTTTGCCTTATTTGTTTATTTTCATTGTTTTGGCCTTGCAGTGGCTAAGTGTACAGAGCGCTTGCGTTCTTTGCTTTCTTCACGGGTTCGAGCCCTGTACGCAGAAGTTGGCGTAAAAAAGTCTGACATTCAAATCAGGGTCGTTGCCTGCAGTGTGGTCACTGTCCTCAAGGAATGTTACCTGAGCCCTAAACGAGAGGAAAATAAGGCCTTAAAGCTCGGGCGTGACTAGAAGCCTGGGGAACCAAATCATGTATATTGTACATCCCCTGTAAAGTATCATGTCGGTGATACTCAGCCACTCTCTACTAAAAAGAGAAAAGGCTTGGTAAAAACCATTAGGTTTATTTTCTAAATTAGGCATCCAAAAATAGCTCCTTATAAGCGAGTTTAGTAAATGTTCAACCATGCTCGTTTCAATTTAATATCCCCTCATCAGGCCACACGCACGTGTTAAATATACTACGATAACTCTGTGAAGGATGCGGTGAGCAGCAGAGGTCATTATTTTATATGGCTCATGGTGCAGACAGTGTAACATAGATACTCAAACGCACGCAGACTAGCGTCGATCATGGTAGTTCACAAAAACATTAATTTAAATAGACATGCACCATCCATTGCCGGTATACCCTACGTCTTGCTACCTAGCAAGTTATGATTGTCGTACTGTACTGTAATGTATGAGTACATGTACGGGGAATTTATACACAATAATGCTTTCGAACTCACGATTTAATAAGCACAAAAACAGGAAGTCAGGAAATGAATTAAAAAAAGTAGTTCTAGAAGAGAGTTTGCAGCCGTACAAAAAATGAAAACATTGAAGCGAAAAAATAACAATGAAAACGTCTATCACCTCAACAAAAAACGGCATACCTTACCTTTGCTTAGGACCCGTACGCTTTCTACTTGGAGTTCTACCGTACTTCCCGTAGAGACGAAAGTCGTTTCGGTGCCGGGTATGATATATACCGTCGGTTTTAACATCTACGATCCTCTTTATCCTATGTATTTCTTGGTCTCAATTTCTTTTTCAATAATAATTGCAAAGTATATACGATATGATGTTGTAAATACTGCATAAGATTGAAATTATATTTCCTACAAGTAGGTTTCAAAACGAAAACACAATACATGCGAGAGATTTTTATAAAGTAATTTCCAGCGAGAATTCAGTTGTTTTTATATAGAAAGCAAAATTTTCTTGCAAATGTGCCTCCAATACTGTTGGAAACTCATGAGAAAACACTAGGATCAACTTCTTTCTTAATTAAACAATGTGAGATTTGATTACTGAGTAACCACATAATAACAGAATAGCCTTTTGTAACATATTTTTTCTAATAAATGTTTTATATATATATTCTAAATCAAATAAACTTCATCTCTAATAATTTATTTCAATATACGAGATATTTCATACTATACCAGAAAACAGACGGTAGATCTCATACTATCCATCCACCGTCGATTACTACTAAGGGAAATTTAGCAATGAAAGCTGCCCAAAATGAGCCTTCTATTGAGCATTTTCAACAACAAGAACAGTAGAGTACGATAGTTTGAACCTAATGCCCCTGAACATGTAAACTTTTTATCCACGGTGGCACATTTTATAGATGTTTTTCAAAAATTACTTCAAAACTGACGAGCTCAATTCAGTATATATATCGCCAGTGTTGCAGACTTGAATAATTTCTAAATTGATATGGGAATAAAAATGAAGATTCTTATGCAACCGAACAAATTCTTTTCATTGCATAAAGTCACCTATATGAATAATTGGAAATTTATTAGTTACCCACGAAAAAAAATCATGAACTATTTTCTATCGCGATCATTTCGACGAAAGAACTGTTCACCAATCTGTGGTCCAATCACAGAAGCTGTCTCATGCTCCTTTGGCAAACCGCAGAAGTCCACTCCTCCGAAACGCAACGCAAGGAAGAGAGCACACTCTGAGAACGGGACTACTAGATGTAGTCGCCTTCCACTCGACTCATGAGCCACATTAGTGTACCAGAAAAGGAATCTGGAGTCTTGTAGGCTACTCCTGCGGTTCAGACCCCTGATTTTTGAAAACGTGTCGGATAGTCCACTAAAGCTTTCAGCCCTTCAATTTTAGCCTGAATCAAGGTTCAATGATGCAGGTAAACTGAAGAACCATACAAAGGGACCACGCTGACGAAAATGAGTGACTTTTCGCCCCTATTTTCTGTTTGGTTATATGTTCATTTTTATAAATATATAGTAAGGGGGGGAGGCGGAGGGGGGAATTTTTTTAAGGAAAGGTTTATTGGTGTGCGAATATATATACCTATTGTATATGAGTGCACATAAAGTTATTCAATTACTCAATGGCTTGCAGACAAGTAAACAAACAAAAATAAAGAAATAAATTAATGGTACAGAAATAATGCGAAAAGCAGGAAAAACTACGACGGCGATGAAGCGTGGGTTACAATCAAGGGGGTATGCTTTGGGGAGTGTCAGTGGAGGAAGCGTCTCCTCAAGCGTCGGAGAGATTTGGGGGGTTATTCCTAGTACAAACCTTGCACAAGCTTAGAAGCGTTAAGTTAACACTGAAATGTAATAAATGAGATAACAAGTAATGTGAAGCGAGCAATATGTTAATAAGCAAGGGGAATTAATATATTATTCAACTAAGGATATTTAGACATGTACGCGGAAGAATACGTTGCTTATTCGAGGGTACCCAACAGTTAGCGGGACCGGTAGCACATAGCAGGGAACACGCATAAGCCAGCCAATCAAAGTTCGCGCGCGAAGGATCGTAAACGGTTTGGAATGGGAATGTGCTGCGGCATATATATAAACGCAGCGTAAGGTAGAGGAGGCCACTTCTTGCGTAAGACATTGTCCATGTAAGAGGGCTTACCATGACGCTTGGGGAGGGCTTACCCTGACTGAGGGGCACCAAGAGGACGGGATATCGAAAGTAGCCTGCAAATCAAGGGAAGAGGTCGTACATCCAGCGTCGACACAGAGTGCAGCACGTTTAACCGATGAAAAGTAGGCACGTGGTTGGCAAGCCAGGACATTATTCGTATCAAAATTCGTAAGAGCGGACAATGCGTTGTACAGTGCACTTCAGGAAAGCGAGGCTAGCAAGAAAAATGAGGCCGACCGTGAAAAGATGCTATCATCATTGTCAGTCATTGTGCCTTTGTTGTACGTGTGCTTGGTGAAAATAATTCATGCATTTTACTCCTATGATCGTGTTGTGTTTAATTTCCTTGTGCTGCAGGTGCTTTTTTTGCTTTTGCGTTAGTCGTCAAAACGAGTGTACCATAAAAATGTAATGCAACGTCATGCTGTATTGCTAGTGTTCGTTATGCGCGCTCTTTTTTGGTTGCGCTGCCGTTGAATTCTTTATTGCTTCTTGTTGGACGTGTCGGGGTTACTCTATCATTTGTTGTGTTTATTTTGTGAGCGTAATAGGTTGCTGTTGTCTACTCACGTGTTTGCACTTAAACTGTTGTAAAATTGAGTGAAATTATCCATAGTATTCGTCATTACCCCGTGTTGATCCTGCTGCATGACGGTGGAAAGACGTAGAGCACTTACTATTGTTAGACCGTTAGGGCGGCGAATTCTGTTCGGCCCGATTGATAATTATTTAGGTTGGTCCTTCTTGGGAGCCACCTTTGATAGTTGTCCCTACCTTAGGGATTCTGAGGGCCGTAATTTCAGAGGCTTTTTATTCCGGAGAATCTTTCTGATATTTTCAGGGATAATAGAAAAGTCAGGATCTGCTGACTTAATTTTATTGAGTTGGGGATTGCCCACAGTTTTTCAAGTAGCGAATATTTTTCCGTAATTCTTGGAGTTTTCGATCTGGAAGAGTTTTAAAGATGCTTCAAGCTGTTTTTCAAGCGTCGAAAATTTGAGCCGAACGAATTCTAGGTAATGAAATTTTGAAATCCGAGAAAAAACGGAAGTATGTTTCTAAAGTATCTGTGATACGCGAGCTCAGTTATGCGAGGAGAAGAATTATTTTCTTAAATTACAAGGCACTAGTCGACATGTTTGCTTCTGGCGTAACATGGGTAGATTAAATTGTGGTAAAACTTACTTTTGTTAACACTTCTTTCCGAAAAATATTTCGATTTTACGGACCAGTTTCTTAATAGTAAATTGAAAGAACAAACAATGTAAACTACTCAAAAATTGTTTTTAAAAAGGTTATAAAAAGTCTGAAAAATTTGAATTTTTCAAAATCGGTGGTGGAAATATTGATAAACTTCTCACACGTTTACCGGTGAAGATAGCGCTTCTATTCCTGATCCAAGTGAAGTAGATGCTAAGAAAAGGAATTTGTTTATATATGATGATATAGCAACTGAAATGAATCAGACACCAGCTGATAATTTTTACACCCGAGACTGGCAAAATAATTGCAGTTTGATTTACTTAACTCAAAATTATTATTTGTTACCTCTTCAATAGATAAGGACGAATGTTTTGATTCTACTTGAATTGCCGACTAATAATTTAAGAAATATTCACATGGACATTGCCTTAGTAGACATGTCTTTAGAAGAATTTAAATAATTTTGCAGTGATACTTACAATGTTCCTTATAAGTACATAATAAGAAACATAGACGTTCACCCATTAATGGGAAAATATTTTAGGAATTTGAACAAAGTTTATGTTCTGAAAAAGTATTCCAAAGACTTTGTAAATACTTAGCATTTGAAATATCAGCCTGTATTCACACCGAGATTCCAGTATTACACGTAGTTAACAATATATTTCAAACATGTTATTGAGATTATATATTGGTTTGAAATTTCATTGGAAATCATTTTTCTTGATCTGAAATTTAAGAGAGAACCATTATATGTTTAGTATTTAGGTTAGTTTATAAAATAATTATGTAAAACGATAATGTATTTTACCATTCAATTTAGCTTATGAGTTTATTTGTAAAAACATGGGTTTGGAGGCTTTTGAAGATAGTTATTTAATTGCTGAAATTCTCCAAAAGGTTTAAACTGTACCGGGAGTCCTACATACCTCACTGCTACCATAAATTTTACTTCAATTTTGTTATGTCCATGGTACGAATCGTTAAGTTTCACCACAAAAAAAAGAGTAAGGACGGTTGGACGGGAGCGTGCGCCGGGCTCAGTTATCAGAAGATCGCGAGCTCAGCATAACATTCTGGCGTGCTTGCGCAGCAACGGCTCGGCGGTTACAAAAAATGAAGGCGACGCCTGCGCTCTCAGAAACGGCATGGCAACGGGTATGGCAACGGCATGGCAACGGGTATGGCAACGGCATGGCAACGGGTATGGCAACGGCATGGCAACGGGCGGATGGTAACGAGCGGCGTGATCTCGACGGCTGGCGCTACCCCGAGAGTGCAGCAGGGTCTGGGACATAGCAACAACGACAGCGTTCAGCTGCGGTATTGCTGCACGCTCCAGATGTAACGGTCACAGCGCGAGGGTTTCTTAAAGGGTACGACGAGGGTTAGGGGATGATTAGACTGCGAAACACCGTCATTGAAAGGTCTCTTGGTGCCACTTCATTAACTTGTTTGCATACGGCGGGCACACGGTATTATACTCCGACATTGTGTTAACTTCACGTAAATTCAACGTAAAATCCGAGACCTTGTTGTCGTACCTCATCGTCGCTGCATACTCAGAAGTTACGTAAGGCATTATTGTAACAATTGTTTCTGGATTTGCTAGTTTCATCAATCCCTTGCCATATTTTGTGTACATCCTTCATTATAACAAGTAAAACGATGTGGCCATATTGAAAGAAACGTGTTTTCTTTCTGAAAAAAACTCCTTTGATTTGAAGATTAGACTTGAAAAGACGGAAAATTTGAAAAACCATAAACTTGGATTCTAAAGAAAAGAAGTATATGACAAATGGTGGGCAGCGAATGTGGGATCATAACCCATTAACGCTCAACGTCTCCGCAAGGGACCGTTATTGCCACGCTACCTATTCAATAAAAAAAATAGATGTTTAACGTAACGTAAATGGCCAAATGATTGTTCATTAGGAAGTTTATTTCACTCATCATTGTACCCATTCTATTCACATAATTTATGTCATTGTATTGATTTACTTGTGTATTTCCCGTGTGATTTATTGTCATTATTTGCACTTTGTGTCAGTGAATTGATTTATTTCTAAAAATTTCGTGTGAATTTGTACCATATTTACCATTTTGATGCTTTACCCATTTATTGTCTCATTTGCATTACGCAATTTAACCCATTTACCTTTCTAATATGATTATTATGCCTATTCAAACCCTATTTTGTGCCTATTATGACCCTATTTTTCATTACTGTTGTTGATGTTATTGACGACTCATTTGTTTCTGTGCATTTGGAAACTTATTGTGCGAAAAATTCGATTGTATCTGTGTATTTGGAAACGTGTTGTACGAAAATATTGCATTTAAATTCCTAATTTGAAACTCAAATTGCTATCAGTGTTCGTTGTAAAACCATTTTTTTGCTTTGCTAAATTTGATCTAATTGTCTATTGAAATCATGGCATAGAACGATAATGAAAACAACCAAAATGGCCACAATGAGAATAATCCAAATAACTTTGTGACTTTAAATCATGCAATTGAACTGCCTAAATTTAATGGTGAAGGCTGTGTAACTTCATTTTTAAAATACTTCCAGACCAGAGTTGACATTTACACGAACGACGTCGATTTGCAATGTCGTTATTTGAAGAATGCCTTAACTGGCAAAGCTTGGGATTCGTATGTTCTTAAGTCGGATCAACTTGTTACGCTGGATGATGTCAAAACTTGGCTTGTTTCTGTTTACAAGGGAGCCATGAATTATAGGAAGACAGTCCACAAAATTCTATTTAATTTGCATCAAGAAAATGATGAGACTGTCAATGCATTTGCAACTCGCGTTCTGGCTGGCTGGAAGGACGTATTCGGTCCAGAATGACACTACGAGGATAGTAAAGCACAAAAAATCCTCATTCCTACCATTGTTAAAAATATGAATCCCAAGATCAGTGAGAAATTGCCACATGATTTCGATCCGGAAAATGTTACCAAACTCTTAGATAAAGCGAGGTCAATTGAGGAATCTCTGATCGAAGAAAGATCTTTGTTGAGCCGGAAAAGACGAGCCCACGAGAGTGATGTAGTGGTGGAGAAATGTCAATACAATTCACCACAAAAGCGAACGTTCCAACCTAAAAACCCATATAAATGGCTAAGTGCTTCACACAAAAATGCTCGCCCCTTTAATAATTACCAACGTAAATTCAATGGCCATCCAAGCCAGAATGGTGACATCGCCGCTGTAAAGTCAAAAAACTTCCACAGCAACCGAAAAGCTTTTCCCCCGCGATTTTATTAAATGTTGAACAGAGAAAATGCTCCACTTTCGTTGATTCAGGCTCTTCCGTGACTCTTGTGAAATCTTGTGTAATTAACAAATTATTCAAAGACCCTTCCCGAATTAAACGATGCACTAAAGTTCTTTGTTCTGTAAATGGAGATAATCTCCACACTCGAGGTACGATTGTCCTGAAATTTAAACTAGGTGATGTTGAGCGTCGCCATTCCGCCATCATTGTGGAAGATTCTTACTTCCCTGGAGCTGTCTTGATAGGCCGAGATTTCCTTAAGAGATTCGGTGTTGAAATAAAAACAGCCAGCACGAGAAAGGTAATATGAGAATTAATGATAGAATTTACCCATTTCAATCAGTTGCTGCTTCTAATTCAGTAAATTTTGTAAAACAATCGGAGGATGCATCATTCAGTGTCGCAAGAATGTCACATGATCTGACTGTTGAGGGCGGAACTTTGTGTCACTCATATCTTAGAGTACCAAAACACATGAACAATAAAGAAGTTTTAGTTCAACAAAGTTCTGCTTGCAAAGGAGTAGCTATTATGCGTACTCTTGCTACTGTCCGTAATGGTGCCGTGCCCATAGTATTTGTTAATTATAACGATAAGAATGTTCTTGTGCCTAGAAATAAAATTTGTGCTAGTTTTGATGTTGCCATTGAGGACCCAGAGCCTGGCTCAGACGAGAGTGAGAGTGATGCTAGAGCACAGCCACAACACGAGGCCTACTGCGGTGGCAGCAGTACACCATGATTGTAAACAAGCGAGTGAGTCTGCTCGGTGCCGCTCTGACCGGCAGGCTGAGGTTGGAAATAGTAGACTCATACGTGTCGCAGAGAAACGCAATGAACCTGAATTCAACCAAATGATTGACAATGTCGACTTATCTCATTTGGAGCATGATCAGAAAGCGACCCTTGTAAATTTGATTAACAAACATAGGAATGCATTCGCAGTTGGAGACGAGATTGGTCATGCGCGAAATGCTGTACATAGGTTAGATATTCAGGGTCATGAGCCAATAAATTCGCCTCAGTATCGTGTTCCTCATGCAACTAAGCGATTGGTTGAGGAGCATGTCCAAGAGATGCTGAAACAGAGAGTTATAGAGCCAGCTTACTCCCCATGGTCGTCACCTATTTTGACAGTCAGAAAAAACGATGGAACTCATAGGATAGTTGTTGATTTTCGTCTCATCAATAAAATATGTAAGAAGGATACTTTCCCAATCCCGAATATGACTGATACTCTCGAAAGTTTAAAGGACTCAAACTTGTTCACCACTCTAGACATGAGAAGTTCATACAATCAGATTGAACTGTCTCCCGAGAGCAGAGACATCACCGCTTTCAGAACGTCGACAGGTAGTTATAGATATTTACGTTCACCTCAGGGCCTCATCACTTCTGTGGCTGCACTTCAAAGAGCAGTTAATATGGCTTTTTCCCCATTCATTTCAAAGTTTCTGTTCTGTTACGTTGATGACATCATCATTTATTCTAAAAATTTTGAGACTCATGTCGAACATTTGGATAGGGCGTTGCTTCAAACAGCTGCTTCAGGCTTCAAACTTAGTTTAAAAAAATGTCAATTTGCAGCAGGCAGCGTGACTTTCCTTGGTATCAAAGTCAGTTCAGAGGGACTAACTCCCAGACCTGACAAGGTGCGAGCTTTAGCAGATGCTTTGAGACCCAGAAGTGTTAAGGAAGTAAAAAGATTCTTAGGCTCTACCGGGTTCTTTAGAAAATTCATTAAAAATTATGCACATATTGCTGCACCTCTAACCGAGTTGACCAAGAAGACGAACGCATTCAAATGGACTGACGTTCATCAGCGAGCTTTCGATGACTTGAAAGATAAACTTGTGTCCGCGCCTATACTTAAATTTCCTGACTTTCAGAAAGAGTTTGTGTTGCACACTGATGCCTCGGGCATTGCAATCGGTGGAGCATTGCTTCAGATGCATGACGGTGTTGAGTTGCCAGTGGCATACTATAGTCGAAAATTAAAAGGAAACGAACTTAAATACTCTGCAACAGAACTCGAAGCTCTTGCCATTCATGATTCAATCAAACATTATGACGCGTACCTGTACTTAAATGAGTTCGTCGTGGTGACGGATCACCGCCCCTTAACGTTTATCTTTGCTAATAAAACAGGTAACCACCGCATTTCGAGATGGGCTTTGCTTCTGCAAGAATATAACTTCTCTGTCAGGTATAAGCCTGGAGCGCTACATCACTTGCCCGACTATTTGTCTAGATCTGAGAGAATTGTCAATGCTGTTGTTGACACTGCTGAATCAAACTGTAGTAATAAGAATGATCCTAAAATTAATACTAACGTTCCTTCTAGAATTAAGCCTTGTTCTGATAATAACGTGACAGGTGCTTCTGTCAACGATGTGTGCTCTCGACCCACGTCTAGCGAACAGACAGGTGTTGCTGCTGAGGCCGCACGGCCACCGAGTTTGGATGATGTTGCCTTGGAACAGAGTGTGGACCCTTATTGGTCTTCCGTTAGAGATGTAATAAATAATAATGATAGAGGTAACTGTAAGATCTCTAATATTGACGAGTACTTTATTGATGATAATAATGTCCTGTGTAGGTTGTCGAGAAAGAAACGCAGAAACGGTAGAAGTAATGCACAAATAGTCATTCCTAAGTCTCTAGTTAAGGTTGCTTTAAAATCAAGCCATGATAATGATTTGTCCGCTCACATGGGTTTCCTGAGAACTCTTGAACTTGCCAGAGATAAATTCTTCTGGATTAATCAAATTCGTGACGTCAAAGACCATGTGAAGAAATGTTTGCAGTGCCAACGAAGGAAATGGCAGGGCCAATTTAAAGTCCCCTTAGGCAAATTTCCTGAGGCCTCTTACCCCCTTGAAAGAGTTGCTGTTGACCTTGTTGAATTGCCTGTTAGTTACGAAGGCAACAAATACCTCCTAACCATAGTAGATCATTTCACGAGATATGTTGATGCTTACCCTCTTACAGATAAGTCTGCCGATACTGTCACAAGAGCTTTCGTCCAATACGTCGTAAAGTTCTCAGCCCCAAATACGATTGTCAGCGACAGAGGCAATGAATTCACTAATAAGTTATTTCAGGATGTCTGCAAAAATCTCAAGGCGAGATCGCAGACTACGACTGCTTATCACGCTATGGCGAACGGTTGTTGCGAGAGAATGAACGGTACCCTGAAAACCGCGATCTCTCACTTGGCGGCTGAAGATAGATTCACTTGGGACGAGAGCGTGGCCTTCGTGACTCTGGCTGTAAACACCTCCTACCAGACTGCGATTAAAGACACGCCGTTCTTCTTGTTCTACGACAGAGATGCAAACCTCCCCTACCATGACATATTCAAAGAACGGCAAATTAATTACGCCTGTGACCAACAGTATTCAGTCGAGGTTTCACTCCGGTTGTCTAAAGCATTTGCTGCAGTTCGGAAGAATTCGGAAGCTGCGAGGCAAGCTGCCGCGAACATTTACAATCGAACGGCCAAAGAATGTGATGTCCAAGCCGGGGACCTTATCATGCTTCGGAATGAACCAGGACGTGTGGACGACAGGGCCTTTCCGACCAGATTCAGGGGGCCTTACCGGATACTATCTCGATGTGGGAATACCATTGTTATTAAAGGTCTCTACTCAGACCGAAAGGAGCAGAACGTACACCTGAACCGTGTGAAGCGTGCTTATCTTGACGACGCCATGGCCTTCCCTTTCAACAACGGTGACGAAGAAGACGAACTTCAAGGGGCAGAGACGAGCGACATTCCTGCAATACCGAACACGAGCCAGAGAAATGAAGAAATGATCCCTAGGTATTCTCTGAGGAATCGCACCAGGCGTCCAAAATATGTATAATTGCTTGTGTCTTGCAAGGACGTCCCAAAACTTCGATAAAGATTACCTCATTTCATTCTCAAATGTACTATGTTCAATATTAAGAATGTTTCCTAATCATTTCCCTCGTGTTTAACATTTCTTTCATTTTACAAATTTAGGATAAGTGCTTCCACTTAGAATTAACTGATTTCTCCAGCGAAATGCGAGTAGGATGCTTCTACCCTTTTGTATTACGTGTTTAATGTCGATTTCATAAATCAATTTATGTATTTGCCTTGATGATGCTCATTAATTAAATAGAAATATTATTTGATGTCAAATTTGTAACCCGTTCGTATGTCTTTCATAACTCCTCTACAGGAATGCGTGCTAATACATGAAAGAATTTTCCTTTGCAGCACACTAGCTATATGAAACATTGTAGGATGTATTGTGTGTTTCTAATCCGTTTCCTTTGCTTTGCATTTATTTCATTTCGTGTTAGTTATAATGTTCTCTAAAGGATTTCTTTGAGCTTATTGCGCGTTAGATTACTTTGATCTAGTTAGATACTGTTGAAGGATGATACACCGGGTTGTGAATGACAGGGGAGAGATGGAATGAGTAGATGGACACAATTGGTTACGATAAGTCAAAGAAATCCGAGAGAAAAATTTTGCCAAACCCTGAAATTAACGTCGAACGATTGTTACAGCAACTCAGTGCCAACTGAGGCACGCAGACGAGCAACCGACTACGGCACGCTGGCAAGCGACTGACCGAGGCCTGAGCAGCAGCAGCAGCAGCTGCACACACACACCACTCATCAGCGCAGCGGCCTGGAGGCAGAGTGTGCGTGCGCACAGTGCACTATTGTCGCGTGGGCAACACCGCTGTCAGCCAGCCACCCCAACACGCTTCTGCTACGCGCCGTCCACAACGACCTTGCGATTAAAGGGCCCACTTCAACTGTCCTGGCGTGCCGCGGCCACAGCTGTGCGCGACGCAATCGGCGGACCCAACTTCCATCGGCGGGACGATGCACTCACTCGTACAAGGACTGGACTTTCTCCTGAATATCTATATTTTCGCCGGACACGGATTCAACAACGGCGAAGAAAAGATAAAGAAGATACCGATGGACATCAATACGTCCGTAGTAACTACGCGCAGGAGGTTGAGTATGGACTGATCGAATGAATATTCGATATTTATATTATTAGGGTGGTCTTTACTCCCCTGAACGTCTTCAGAAGGCCTCTGATAGAACGTCATTAGCCAAGAGAGAAGGTCTTCGATAGTAAACTGGAACAGGGCGTCCCGACGACAACAGTAAGCTATCGCTTGTTTAGGATCTTCTATTCAGAAGTGCGTCAGAAGCACAAATCTCAAGGCTTGTCTAAATTTCACCCCTGCAATGAAGTACGAATCTCAGATGCGTGACTTCAGTAGACGGAAACTTCCATTTAGCATCCAGGAGGATGCTGAGAAATATAGGATGGGGGGATTCTGTCGCGATACGTGAAAAGGGCTACTAATCACGCACGCAGGGGGAGTCTCAACCCCCAAACATGTTAAAGTATTATCCTTTATGCTTGCGTACACCTGCATACCAGACATGGAGAATAAAAGGATTGAAGATTTACATGAATTTATTTAGGGAAACACGTGGATAAATCACACAAGGCATTGGAACGAAATAATTTGAAAGGGCACAACTACGTTAATGAAAGTATGCACATTTCTATCGCCAAAAAAATTTAAACACGACATAGTATCAATGTGATGCTTACCGAGAATTCAAGCTATCAATGCTCCCGCGCTGCCAACAATTTACGAACACACAAATTATGGTCACCGTATGCACCCAAAGCACAGAAATTACGAGGTTGACAAATTACAATTTAACCTTAACTCGCAACAAAGCACCCAAAATATATGAAGGCTTCGCATGTTATCGCGTAGACCTAAGACACAAAATCATTACACGGCACGTCCCTTTTACTGCAGCGTACCACTTTGACTTGCACTAATACACTTTAAGCACTGTTCAAAATACTCGATGCCACAAAAATTTAACCCTTCCGTGCGGCGCGGTCGCTGAATGTTCGGTGTAAACTCCTTCCAACTTTGCGGGCTCTTCAACAGAGTTCTCAGAGTTCATCACTGCGGCGGTGATACTCATGCCCTAGTCAGGATGCGCTGCTGCTGTCCATTCTTAGCACATTCATGCTCCCCACATCTGCGCTTTGGCTGCGTTGGCGTGCTGGCAAACTGTTTATCTTTTCTTGTTTCCTTCCGTTTGTGGGTGAACGCGTGACTCCAGATTTCAATGCTGTGGTTGTCTGTGCGCTTATAATTAGCGCAGAGATTCTCCATGGGTGTTTCACTTCACGTTGAATTGTTGATGCGCTCAGGCCGTAATTCTTCGAGCGAGTGCTCATTGCAGGGCAATACTTCGACGATACAGTTGCAGTCTCCTTGGGTGTTCGGAGAAATTATCCGCACACACTTCGAGCGGGTGTTCGTTGCACAATCTTGTCGTTATTGAAGGAGTTAAATGTCGGCTTCGATTTCTCGAGTGAAGTCAATCCTGACTTAACACTAGGCCGGGAAATGTCGGCCTATCGCCGAAATTTCCCGGTTTTTGCACTCCAAAGCCTGGCGTGTATCGTTGCGCGTAGCTGAGACCAGAATCCTCCCAATTCTTGTCGTGAATTCTTTTTATCCGCGTCGCCTCATTCCTTCTCGAAAAATCAGAGGTGGTATTGGCTGTTTCTTTGTGTCCGCGTTCCCCTCGTTGCTTTCATTGGCTAGTATCGTGGGCAGTTTCGAGTTTACTTCCTTCCCGCTTCACGACTGGTTGGTTTGACCCGTAGCCACGCCTATTGGGAGCACTGTTCTCGACCGTGAATATCTTCACGGTCTGCGTATGTGTGCTGTGTGTGCCTTGTGTTGTGTTGCCTAAATGTGTTTTGTGTGTTTATGTGTACGCCTACGCCAGCTCTCTCGTCGAACGCTACCCACTTGAGCTCGACATATTTATAGCCAGACTCATGTCGAAACCTGAGAACAACGCCGTTCTTGTAGAGTTCTGCGGTTACAACATCCTGTCCACTGTCCCTGGCTCAACAAGATATTGTATTTCCCCAAGTAAAGTATTTTGAAGTGAAGTCTTTCCTCAAATAAAGTATTTCCCAAATTTCCCCGAGTAAAGTATTTCCCAACAAAGGTGAATTATCTCCTGAAATAAGGTATTTCCCAAATTTTCATACTTCTTCGAATAAAGTATTTCCCAAATTTCCTCGAGTGAAGTATTTCCCCACAATACCCGCATCGCCCCAGAAAAATTTGTGCCAACTTGCAAAGTTGGTGCAAATTTTCATCCGTTAATTTAAATTATAACCGTGACGTACCCTTTACCTTAAAAATTTTGAAAATATTCGCCCCCATTTTTCAATCCCTTCGCTTTTCCCAACATGAAAATATCCTTACATATCACCTCATGATTTACCTTCTTGCAACACACCTATGTTGACGCATTTAAAAAAAATTCATTAATACCTGACACACACCTAATACTTGCAACACACATTTCTTATACACATTATTATAGAACGCAAGGAGAAAATAACACATCAAAGATAACGCATAAATCGGACAACATGAACGCACAAAATAAAACACACACGACATATTATTCTCGACTTGCTCTCGGCAAATTCATCGACATAGATAAACATATAAATTAGAGATCGAAAAATCGGCGAATTTGTTACAAGCAGAGACATCCTTTCAGCTTTCTCGGTTGCAATCCACCTAAAAACACAATCTCAAATGGAGGTAATTTTCCAACCTCAAGTTTTCTTCCTCATAATTATCATTTCATCCTGTGATTCAGAGTAGACGTATTTCTTGCAACAAAAACTTGCTGTTGCTCCTCCTGTGCACCTAGTTACAGCTTGTGGTTGTTGTTCCTCTGACGTGCTACTCCTCTTCGGCTTGCTACTGATCCTGTGGCTTGCTACTGATCCTTTGGCTTGCTACTGATCTTCGGCTTGCTACTGATCTTCGGCTTGCTACTGATCCTGGCTTGCTACTGATCCTGGCTTGCTACTGATCCTGGCTCGCTACTGATCCTGGGGAGGGCCCCCTTTGCTGAGAATCGAAGTTACTGAAGCTTTTCCATTAAAAATTCATCCTTGGCGTCACGTGAATTCGTGGAAAATTCCGTAGATCCTCGTTGCGTAAAATCGCGGACAAATCCTGTAGATTACGGCGTCAATACGCGTTGGACTCCCACGTCGGAGCTCGTCAGCTCTTCCATCATAATTGTAGAAAATGAAGCACATTTATTTGCGAAGATCTTCAGGTTTTGATTCTCAGTCCGCTTGTCGACCAGCCTGACTTAGACCCCTGAGTTTCGCGTTAAATTGCTAATGGTCTCCTTCCGTAAAATACGCGTTAAATTGTCTAACCTGGTCCATTTGTACTCGAGAGACAGCGCATTACATGGTTGATCACCTTAGAAACTTTCCTCGCTTTCCCTCAAATCTGCCTTGCGTGAGGCGGAGGTGAGCTACGCGAAGAATTTCTACCTACATACATGAAATAGTTAATTTCCGGCATCCTCAACCAACTCTAGACAAAGCCGAAATTCGTTCGACGGTGTTACTAATCAGTTGATTCACCTAAATATTTCGAAGAAAATAATACATCTCATTCCAGTAACTTACGACCAGCCCCATTTTTCAATCGTAGGCGTCGATTACCTTGGCACAAGACTATATGAACATTCTTACACATGAGGTACGAAAGAGCAGGAAATTCACCATGCAGGTCGAATTCCCGCATACGCACCAATCAAAAAAAAAACACATATACATTGGGTATTGTCAAGGCGTCTAACTTTACGTTATACTCTGCCGCGAAGGCTTTTCTAACGATCAGACATTATGACAACACCGACACATAAGAGGGAAATGCAGAAATAGACTCATGTAGTGTTAACAACCCGTCAAACTTTACGCCTTACTATGCCGAAAGGCTCTTCAGACGATCTGACATTGTGATATCACTGACACAAAAATGCAAAAAAAAATAGACATGACATAAAAATTTTATATGATTCTCAGCCCCAGAAACAGTGCAGCACATTTAAATTATTCCACGTTGCCGCAAGATTATATGAACATTCACACAAATATTGTACGCTAAATCGGGAGATTTACCAAATAGGCTGAAATCCCTAACGCACTTAATGTACACATGAATACACAGTGTGTCATCACTCTGTTAGACTTTACATCATACTTTTGTGAGAACAGCCGTTCTGATGATCTAACATCCTGATAACACACACAGAAAAAATGCAAAAAAATGACATGATTATTCACCTAAGTCTCAGACTTTGGGACATTGCACAATTGTTATTCAACGATGTCATTTTCTTCGTCGTCCATCAATTTAAACGCATTTACTTCAATGCTACTGGTACCATTTAATATACATTCTTTCCATGTTCTCACAACATCCTACATTCTTGCGTTCCGTAATACCACACTAGAGTTTTAACCACATCAGCTTGAACGTACCGCCACAATTTCTTAATTGCTTGTGCTATCCATAAAGCAATAAAATTCCGGCAGAGGCTCTCTGCTGCACGGTGTATCTCGCTTGCATACATCCTCGATGAAGATCACACTTGTTCAATCCAGTCGCTATGCATTTTCAATTTTTACGCTATAATCAATGCGTCTGCAGAAATTACACTCCATCTCGAAATATTGAGCATTTTCGTTGTAGAAAATGAACATATCCTAATGAAGTTGATAAATACATCATAATTATGCAAACCTACTCTCGCCAGCAATTAACGATTTAATTTCAATTACTGACGAAACGGTCTACACAATTTGTTTAAAGTTACTGCTTAATCATGTTAACATTCAACATTCAAAGCATTGTCGAATGTTTCCGCTCCTCCCATCCTACGCTCAAACATTAGAAGGCACGCCAGAGCTACTTTTGTTGATCAGGCAAAACCGACCCCAACGAACCTGTCCAAAATCCGCGCACGAACGAGAGAGAATGCGTAGACAAATACGAGGAATGCATTATAAAATCCAAAAATTATTCTGAAGAATTCTCATGGATCTTCCGTTCCACCGATTTAATTCAATACCGAATGTTAGGTCATTTTCGCTTTCAGTACAAGTAAATTTCTCTGTTTAGCGAGACGATACTCCCAGACGTACGCAAGGAATATTCATCTCTCACACGAGGCAATACTTTACTCTGCGATAAAATTCGAGGTCGAATCCCACTCGAGAAATGGCGTAGTATTTCTTCAAAATCTACACAACTCTATCTCCTTCGCTGTAGTAGAATTCAGTTTCAGTAAGATACAATTTGCACCTCTCACATGAGTATAACTTGAACATTCCCTCAGAGTAAGACAACCAACGACTTGAGGAAAAATACACAATTTTTCATTAACGCACACTTCAAAAAAGGAAAATTTATTCATTGGCGGCATGAACTGAATAGGCGAAATGTGTCTGCACTCCACGTGTTCCTTTCCTAAAACTACGTATACTTAATTATTAATAAAGTTTCATCCCACTTATGGACGCTGAGATTGAAGTACACTAAATTTATCCGCCACACTCGACAAAAATTATATTTTCCACGGACTTTATATGAATAGTGGTATGACGCTATAAAGATTTTATGTCCACGGAATTTGAGAAGAATAACAAAACAAATTACTTTGAAACAATCAAATTCAGCAACAGCTCAAAAAAAATTAATATTCACTTCTCACTCCTGAACACTGGAGTCTTGCATGAAATTGTTGTAAATGCTGAAATTTAACAAATGTAATTTACTTTACTGGTCACGTGTGTGGCGGCATTTTATCTCTAAGTAGCTAAATTTATCCAAGAATTGTCTGCGGAGCATTTTCATGACATGCAACACATTCTCAGAGATGAAACGAGTACACTTCATTAAAATTTATTGTTCTAGGCACCGTCACTGACTCAGCTTCCATCCGCCACCGGCATGAAAAATTTAATTTACTTTGCATTTGACAGCAAGGAACAAAATTCATTCTTCAAATTATCCCATGATTATTTGGCAGGAGACATCAACCATTCTTCTTTAAATACTCTCACCTCAACGGGTAAAAATTTGTATTCCTGAGCTTGTTAGGGCAAATTTACATTCATATTAAACTTCAAGGAAACTTTCCAATCAAATTTAATCGAGGTGCCATAATAAATTTAAACTTGCTCAGTCATCCAATATTTTAAATACCAAAAAAAACGCAAAGTTTATTCAAATTTTCAAGTGATGTAACGCGGTTTCAACTTAAAAATATAGGAATACCTACGGGCCATCGTTCTACACTAAACCAATGAGCATTAACCGGTGACAAATCCTGGAATCATTCAATAAGGAAACAGCATACTGAAAATTTATGAAATACATATTCAAGACAGATCTCTGCACGAGTACTCGCTTAGCAAATGCATCGGATCCCATTAGTTCAATTCATGCTGATTATATTCTCATCACAATGGCATTCAACTGTTATTTTCCGCCTGCAGAATCAATGAAATGAATTGCAAGTGCAGCATCGTTGAAAATTATCACTTACTTTAAAACACTACATTTAATTATTATCCTAAGCACCGTCACTTAATTCATTCAACAATTCGCAGCAAAATTTTTTACAGCCCCATAGATAGCAGGAAAATTTATTTTCAAAAACTTCGTCACCATCTCTCATGAAAAATTTTTGTTTTATCATCACAATTAAATACTCGGATTTTAATGAATGAAACTGTGGATCAAATTGCCAAAGCTGGTTTGAAAGGGATTGTCTGACTCTAAGTTACACAAAACCTCAAGCATTTTCACCACATAATTTGAACTGGTCACAATATAAAATTTGACTTGGACAGTCATTAGCTATTCCTGCCCACTAAGAAAAATTAAAATTCATTTCAATGTTTCAACTGATATATGGCGGTGACTGCTGAAATTTAACGTATAAAAATAGGGATCCATTGCTCTCAACATGTCAGTCAGTAAATTGTAATGGATCGATACATCCTGGAAACATTCAATTCAAATTTAGCATATGTTACTTATTATAAATTACATGCTCAAATGCCTCGAATCCAATATTAATCATGTTGCTAAGCTGATTGGGGAAGCTTGACGCACACGAGTCAAAAAAAAATTCTGCAAATTATTTATAAGTGAGGTATCATTAAAATGAAAATTCCAACTGGACTACTTACTAAATGTCTCAAAGCCCAGATAAATGTAAACTTGTATCAAAGATTTACTTCAGATAAAGCGATGTTTGTCAAAATTATGGCGTTATTTTCCAGAGCCATTGCTGCACACCTAAATTCAGTTAAACCTAATAATTGTACAGATCATATAAAATTCAACCAAAAATTTTTTTTTTTAGCACTCAAGAAAAATTTTATCGAACACATTGTCAAGAAATAGGGTAAGTATTTTTTCGCAAGAGGCGCAGAGGCTGTTGTTCAGAGCATACCGACGAACTCCTAATCACAGGGGCGCTGAAATATAAATCTCCTATGAAGAAGGAGCTTCTTTTTAATAATGATGGCGACATTTCAGAACGTGACTTAATTATGCTGGCTCTCGGATGCACCAAAAATAAACTGTGCCAATAGGACAACGCTATTAATCGAACTTTGATGTAATATTCACTCAACCAACATCAACTGAATCAACTCAGCGGCACGAGAAAATGAGCAAAGATTCCGGAAATATCAATTTCTCACAGCATTTCGAAATTAATGGCCATGGATTACACTCAGCCAAGTACACTTTAAATTAGGCGCTCAGAAATGGTCCAACTGTGGCTGCAAGAATTTCTAATTTTATGGCTCCACTCTCTCACGCATTTATGACTCCAAGCAGTGAAATGCCATTACAAGCCGACTCACTCAGTCTCCGCAGCGGCCCAGCTCTGGCCGGAATCAGTACCAAAATTAGGAGGCACCATAATAACTCGCAGAAAATTAGCACATGACGAAAATTCTGCTGCATATCACGTACCTACACGACTGAATCCAACCCTTGAGAGATTGTAACACAAACAAAATCTTTTAGGCATTGAATGATTACCAAAAAATTTCTCCCATGATGAACAAAAATATTTTTAATAATGCCGGCTGCACTTCAGAGCTTGCAAATTTTATTACGATTAACACGGCCAAGAAAATAAATGCTCTCAGAAGATTCAACACTGTTATTTTTAAATTTGTTGTGAAACTCGCCAAGAAGACAATATTCAACTTAATCAATTTCAACATTATGACAAAAAAAAATCTGATCTACGCCGGCAATACTGTCAATGAACTTCTCATTATTCTTTTGAGAAACTTAATGGCAGAGACTTACACAGCTTTACAGAGTTCAGTCAGGCTCACTTCAAATTAGGCGCTCAGATATAGTCTGACTGCGGCTCAGCTTTACCGCCACAAGAAATTTCCGGTCTTTTATTACCCTTCCAACAGCTCGCCCGGTCTCAGGCGACGGCATAGATCTCTACGTTAGAATTTACTCCCCAAGAATTGGAGCGTACTTAAAATGACACGGGGTGAATTGTACTTGCAGAAAATTCTGCTTAATTATCGAGCGAATACTTGACTGCATTAAAAAAAGAAGAAACAGATATTTTTAGACAACTGAAAATAATAAAAAAATCTCCATGTGGACATACAGACAGTACGCTTGCATAGGTCAATTGATATTTTCCCTGTCGCGATACGTGAAAAGGGCTACTAATCACGCACGCAGGGGGAGTCTCAACCCCCAAACATGTTAAAGTATTATCCTTTATGCTTGCGTACACCTGCATACCAGACATGGAGAATAAAAGGATTGAAGATTTACATGAATTTATTTAGGGAAACACGTGGATAAATCACACAAGGCATTGGAACGAAATAATTTGAAAGGGCACAACTACGTTAATGAAAGTATGCACATTTCTATCGCCAAAAAAATTTAAACACGACATAGTATCAATGTGATGCTTACCGAGAATTCAAGCTATCAATGCTCCCGCGCTGCCAACAATTTACGAACACACAAATTATGGTCACCGTATGCACCCAAAGCACAGAAATTACGAGGTTGACAAATTACAATTTAACCTTAACTCGCAACAAAGCACCCAAAATATATGAAGGCTTCGCATGTTATCGCGTAGACCTAAGACACAAAATCATTACACGGCACGTCCCTTTTACTGCAGCGTACCACTTTGACTTGCACTAATACACTTTAAGCACTGTTCAAAATACTCGATGCCACAAAAATTTAACCCTTCCGTGCGGCGCGGTCGCTGAATGTTCGGTGTAAACTCCTTCCAACTTTGCGGGCTCTTCAACAGAGTTCTCAGAGTTCATCACTGCGGCGGTGATACTCATGCCCTAGTCAGGATGCGCTGCTGCTGTCCATTCTTAGCACATTCATGCTCCCCACATCTGCGCTTTGGCTGCGTTGGCGTGCTGGCAAACTGTTTATCTTTTCTTGTTTCCTTCCGTTTGTGGGTGAACGCGTGACTCCAGATTTCAATGCTGTGGTTGTCTGTGCGCTTATAATTAGCGCAGAGATTCTCCATGGGTGTTTCACTTCACGTTGAATTGTTGATGCGCTCAGGCCGTAATTCTTCGAGCGAGTGCTCATTGCAGGGCAATACTTCGACGATACAGTTGCAGTCTCCTTGGGTGTTCGGAGAAATTATCCGCACACACTTCGAGCGGGTGTTCGTTGCACAATCTTGTCGTTATTGAAGGAGTTAAATGTCGGCTTCGATTTCTCGAGTGAAGTCAATCCTGACTTAACACTAGGCCGGGAAATGTCGGCCTATCGCCGAAATTTCCCGGTTTTTGCACTCCAAAGCCTGGCGTGTATCGTTGCGCGTAGCTGAGACCAGAATCCTCCCAATTCTTGTCGTGAATTCTTTTTATCCGCGTCGCCTCATTCCTTCTCGAAAAATCAGAGGTGGTATTGGCTGTTTCTTTGTGTCCGCGTTCCCCTCGTTGCTTTCATTGGCTAGTATCGTGGGCAGTTTCGAGTTTACTTCCTTCCCGCTTCACGACTGGTTGGTTTGACCCGTAGCCACGCCTATTGGGAGCACTGTTCTCGACCGTGAATATCTTCACGGTCTGCGTATGTGTGCTGTGTGTGCCTTGTGTTGTGTTGCCTAAATGTGTTTTGTGTGTTTATGTGTACGCCTACGCCAGCTCTCTCGTCGAACGCTACCCACTTGAGCTCGACATATTTATAGCCAGACTCATGTCGAAACCTGAGAACAACGCCGTTCTTGTAGAGTTCTGCGGTTACAACATCCTGTCCACTGTCCCTGGCTCAACAAGATATTGTATTTCCCCAAGTAAAGTATTTTGAAGTGAAGTCTTTCCTCAAATAAAGTATTTCCCAAATTTCCCCGAGTAAAGTATTTCCCAACAAAGGTGAATTATCTCCTGAAATAAGGTATTTCCCAAATTTTCATACTTCTTCGAATAAAGTATTTCCCAAATTTCCTCGAGTGAAGTATTTCCCCACATTCTGTTATGTCCATGGTACGAATCGTTAAGTTTCACCACAAAAAAAGAGTAAGGACGGTTGGACGGGAGCCTGCGCCGGGCTCAGTTATCAGATGATCGCGAGCTCAGCATAACTTTCTGGCGTGCTTGCGCAGCAACGGCTCGGCGGTTACAAAAAAGAAGGCGACGCCTGCGCTCTCAGAAACGGCATGGCAACGGGTATGGCAACGGCATGGCAACGGGTATGGCAACGGCATGGCAACGGGCGGATGGTAACGAGCGGCGTGATCTCGACGGCTGGCGCTACCCCGAGAGTGCAGCAGGGTCTGGGACATAGCAACAACGACAGCGTTCAGCTGCGGCATTGCTGCACGCTCCAGATGTAACGGTCACAGCGCGAGGGTTACTTAAAGGGTACGACGAGGGTTAGGGGATGATTAGACTGCGAAACCCCGTCATTGAAAGGTCTCTTGGTGCCACTTCATTAACTTGTTTGCATACGGCGGGCACACCGTATTATACTCCGACATTGTGTTAACTTCACGTAAATTCAACGTAAAATCCGAGACGTTATTGTCGTACCTCATCGTCGCTGCATACTCAGAAGTTACGTAAGGCATTATTGTAACAATTGTTTCTGGATTTGCTAGTTTCATCAATCCCTTGTCATATTTTGTGTACATCCTTCATTATAACAAGTAAAACGACGTGGCCACATTGAAAGAAACGTGTTTTCTTTCTGAAAAAAACTCCTTTGATTTGAAGATTAGACTTGAAAAGACGGAAAATTTGAAAAACCATAAACTTGGATTCTTAAGAAAAGAAGTATATGACAATTTAACAAAGCTTGGAAAGTGATCCTTGCGTGTTTTAATAGAACCGTTTAAGACAAGCTGTCTGCTATACGTAGAGAGTCAGAAGAGACGTTGTTTGTAACATTGTATTGTTACAAACAACGTCTCCTCTGAGTAGCTTCGTATAGCGGATTTCTGTAATACGAGGAACGCTTTTTTGTAACCGAAATATTCCCTGTTTTAGCCATGCATATAAATCGACCATGAATAATTTTTATACGTTCGTTTTATCCGCATATCCAAGACATTCATAATTCATGCATTCATCACAGCATTTACCCTAGACTTTTTAATAACCGTGATTGTTATGTTCACCACTCACATCAACGATACATTCCCACTCTTCCGCAATTTTACAGCATTTGTTTCCCACGAACATAGCATTAACCCTTTATTTGTCCTAAATTTCTCACGGTATCGGAGACCGCCGCACGTTCATAGTCCCCTCACTAAAGCGTCTAATCTACGTGTGCAAAGTGCGTTAAGAAACACATGCGCCATGATGTTTTTCAATATTGCATCACAATGCCCTCCACAATATCGTCGTTGGAGTCGCCAATGAACTATTATTATTATGGTTTTCTTTCTGTTAATATTTCGTCATCAGATCTTGACTTATTGGTGAAGAAGTCACATCATGGTTCCTGCTGGGTCCTTCCGACATTGAAATTTTTATTTTACGGAAAACTGTAGATTCAGTGGTTTACGCTCAAATGCAAGGAAACTTTATTCAAGTGATTGGTAACTTGTAATCATACCCGTTGTAGTTTCCCAGTTGATGTGTGAGATGCTTTATTACTCCCCAGTACATAAAAAGCAATTAATACTATTTGGGACATGTGACCTCACAGTGCAGAGAAGATAAGCAGTTCCACGTATATGAGACGTCTCGATTACCGAAGTGAGCCACCTTCCTACCTATAGCTGCTTATTTTCTCCGTGTTTTGGTGACTTTCCAGTGCCTTAGAAAATATGCTGGCACTCTTTTTATTTGTTGCCCCTGTGATATTGAGCGCTCAACTAAGTAACTCATTAAAGGAGTTTGAAAACTAACAGACTCCTACCCTTCTCAATAACTCGCTGTCAGAGGAAGTAACTTACTCGAAATATTTGAGTTCAAACTGAGACAAGCCGTGTACGATGAGCTTGTCGTAGAGCGCGCGCACCCGCACACCGCCAGCTGTTTGGATGAATTCCAAAGGTTCAAGCGAATGGGGGTCCATTGGCGGCACCTGCAATTCAGGAACTCCTGTCGGAAATAAAAGTGCATTATAGCCATTGTATAATCCAAATTCTCAGTGATAACTTTTGGAGACTTTGTGCACGTGTACATATGAATCAAATATCTTAGTGTACTTCTTAATTTGAATTAAGTCAAGTGGATCATTGACAGGCTATTACCACGCGGATCCCGAAGTTAAAATCTACAATTGAACACAATTTTTTTCGCCAACTGTAAATTGCTATCAACACAATGTCATCAATTTCGAATTCAAACAATGCTCCGTTCACAGGTTAATCAGGACTGAACTCCTGATATCCGAAGTTTATGCTGTACTGTACCTTTGGAACTCAAAAGATTCAAATCACAGCGACAGATCACATGTTTCAAAGCAATGGGATGAAGTAGGAATGAGCCTCAACGTTACAAACTCATGCTTGTTCCGCTGGTATTTGTTACCAACCACGCTCCGTGACATTCAGGCGGAAACTGACTGTTTTTTGGTGTGTGATCGATCTCGCCTGACATCTATTGCTCTCGCTTGAGTTCTCGCTTTCAGTCTTTTGGTGTGTAAGCCCCTTAAAACAGAGTACATAGCATTGGTTCAAAGTGTACACTGATATGATTGAAAGTACCTATAAGCTTTGAATTTTCGGCTACAGGGTGTCAGAATTTTATACCTGAGCGTAACTGCTCCTCAGGCACAACGAGTCATGAAATCAGTTTCATTGATTGTTCCTGCGCGGAAATAGCTGATGTGTTCTGTCATGCAGTCGCTCAAATTGCTATGAGCTGCAGTGGAAAATTCCAATTTCATTACACCCAACAACTTGTCTCGAGAAGTGCGCATGCTAGTCTGTCCGGTCAAAAACAGCCAATACCTAAAATTCACTCTCTCGGCAACTCGTACTGTTGTGAGGCACTTGAGAGATTTTTTGGCCATTGTACTACCGAATTGCAGGGAAGGCTTTGGCTATTCATTACTTCACTTCATCTCTGATAGGATCTGAGGATGAGTCCAAGGTCAGCAGAAAAAAGGCTAAACCATCAACCCTAGGACTGCAGAGAGCCGATTGGGCCTATGGATACACTAACCTTTAGCTATCTCTGGCCGGAATTCCATGATGGCGCGCACGAGGCACTCGTTGAGTCGATCTAGATGGTTCTGACGGCAGATCCGGATCTTGTCAGCTGCAACAAAAAGTTTCAGTTCAGCCGACACTGTTCTAGGGAAATAACGTGGTACTAAAATGTGCCTCATATGGCACATTAGAACAACAACGATAATAAAATCTTTGAATTTTCAGATTATTATTATTATTATTATTTGAATATTATTATTCAGATGATGATTGCAAACATGATTAATTAACGAGAGTCCAAAGTCAAGTCACCCCCAGAAACAGTTAATGAATCTGGTACGGGAAGCTACTGCTTCCACAAGGTTTTTCAAATAAATAAATGTACGAGGAGTTCGCGAGACTCGAACTCAGGTCGGGCCAAGTGCGTGCCTGCTTTCACTGTGCCACATTGCTTTCGTTGGGCTTCGATCATCGTTTTAGGGTGATCGATAGCGCGGTCGATAGCGTGCTAGCGCGGTGATTTAGAGTCCTGAGTTCGAGTCTCGCGAACTCCTCGTGTTAAGAATGATTAATTTTGTGAATTAAAACCGAGAATTTAGGAAAAAATTTTAATTATGTGTAATAAATCTTTTAATTGTGTGTAAAAAATTTTGTGCTTACTTAAAAATTTGTCCGTTGAAATATCTTAGTAAATTCCAGCAGTACAGATGGGCCGCTTCAATATAATGTTATGTGTAGCAATAAGCTGTGGTGTTTCAAGCAGTCTGTTTATATTAGCAAGGAATTTTGTGGGTTGTGAGCGATCTGCGAGAGGCCTAGGGCGAACCCTTCGACACTGGAGACGTTAGAAAATGCCTACTCAGTCGCAAACAACGCCGCCTTGTTGTCGAACATAGAGAGCGACACTTAAGCCTAGAGAGGTGGCGGAGCAGCGGTTTGAAGGAGCTTGGGCGTGGGAAGCAGTGATACCAAGACATAGCACAAGAAAGGGGTAGGCGGGCGCTTTCGAAGTTTGGAAGGATCTGATTGGTCGGATATGAGAAAGAGGACAATCCTCAGGAAATATGCTGGGCATCGTGACGAACAAAAGGCAGTTCCACAGTCGACGCCGTGACGCGAAGTACAGGAAATAAACGCGGGTGTGTGCGCGGTAACAAACGTGCTTAAAGAGATAATGGAAAAAGTGGCTATTTTAAAAATTGATACTGAAGTTTCACGCTATGATGTAATCCAGAAATTTATACATTTTTGTTCTTACTTGCAGAGAAGTAAATTAAAAAAAAAACGACCTACGTGGGAATCATTAATGGAACATTTAGATACAACGTCTCTGGGAGGGTAAGAGAGATGCAGCTTCTTGGAAAAAGATATTTTTTTTAAATAAATATTACTGAAATTTATTGGCATTCAGTGATGTAAAAATTGAAATGTTTTGAGGGAACGTAATTGGCGCAATCATGGTTAACGAGTTATAAATTGATCTTACAGGTGGGAGGCCTGAGGATAGAAGTTCGCAAGGAAAGGAAATGCTCGGGTGCTCCGAATTTAGCGATTAGCAACAGACATTCTTTGCACTGTGCATAAGACAGTGATTTTAACTGAAGCTGTGTTAGCTCATGAATGAGTGGGTTGAAGTAATGACCACATCCTGTGCTGCTGGAATAGCTGAGATAGAATAAAATGTACCATGTCTCATGTGTAGTGCTCGTTAACCTAAGGCTGGACAGCCGAATCGAATCGAATTATTCAGAATAGCTCTGTAATGTAAGCCATTTGGCATATGCAGTTTTAGATTCCATGACTTAATTTGTACCATTCCTAATAACGTTCATTGTACGTAAGCTTGGTTATGTTCGTATGACGTATGGCCGCAAAATCATAAACATTGAGCGAATGTTACCCTGTGTATCATGCCCCCAATACTAGAAGTAACAGATCGCCACATCACGGGTGCGCTTAGATAATGCGCTGTGTAAGTGAGTCGACTATCATCGGTGAGTAACATTTTGTTTTTAGTATATGTACTGTAATGTTGATTATTGTCCATGAGTTTTTTTGTGTTGTCTATGTATTTCATGGAGGTGAGCCAATCCCTCAATTCCGAGAACCTGATCTTCTTACTAATGTAAATTAGTAAGGAGGCGGGACCTTTTCTCGTGACACCTCGTACATTTACATGATTAAATATTTTAGTATTTGACGTGATCGGTAGTGTTGCGGACCGGTGCGTGATGAGTGCGTTCCTTTCAAAGTGCACAGAATGCATTCAACGGCTAATAATAAAAAAGATTTTTACTTCTACGAGCAATAATAACTCGGTACTGAAAAAACAATTTCCCGATATGCTGAGAATCAATTTTTGAAAAGTTTCGCGGTAAACGGGCACAATTACGGTGAGAACGTAATAAAAGGTAGGTCTTTAAACCAAAAGTTGTAATGTGTGAAGAACATATTTGTTTAAATCAGTCAATATCGACTGACCGGAGGTTATAGCTTTTCAATGTAAACAGTTAGAGTGTTTTCTTTGTTGGGGTAAAAATAGAATGAGCATATAAAATGCGAATTAATTCTTTATAATCAAGAGTTAATAGCCGGAACTAGTTTACGCTTTTTCAACAAATTCGTTATTTATGAACGTGGGCAGCATTGAGTTTTATTCATGGATTCAGTCTAGTTTTCCACAGGGACTTGGGGGACTTCCCTTGCAGTAAACATGGCTCTCCATATAATGGCTTTTTCCGACTATAATTGAGGCTCATTGACACAAACATCTTATTTTATGACTGCGAACAAGATTTCAACGTGGTTTAAATCGAAGGAATATACTAGTCAGCTCATCAAATTTTTGTAATGGATCCCTACGTTAGTTAATGCTTAAATGACTGGCACAAGCAGAGTAGAAGGGAGCGTTGTCATGCAGAAAAGGCAGTCCCGGAGTGGCAAAAGAGGCATGTTATTTAAGAAACGCATCTAAGTTTCTTTTCATAAGGTTGTTATACACAGCAAATACCATCTTCACATCATCGTGTATTTATTGTGAGAGAACCAAGAGTCATGGATGATTCCCCAGGATCCTTCCGTGGAAATAATGTCTCATTTGCATCTTCAACTTTTGGGTCTTGCCGTTACAGGAAACATTTTCAGCGAACTTTCAAGAGAGCTGTTTAACCAAGAATGGTATTCCTTGTGGATTTTAGTTCGTCAGGATGACCAGCCGCGATGAAAATGGCCTAGTGTCAGGGCAAAATCTAGCCCTAAGTTCTTACAGCCTAACAGGGCGAAGTACTATTGATAAACCGTATCTATGAGGAATTCTGTGTTTATAATTAATAAATATAAATAAGTGAGGATAAACAAACTCAACAATTAATGACATTAATTAGAAACACAGATAAAAATTTTTTATACGATCACAAAATTTATGACAACATAGAGCTAGACAAGGTATCAAATTGTGACTTATTACGCGAGCCATTAGGTAAACCGTGAATAGGGTGCACAATAATACGAGCTTTAGGTTCGCTGAATTACTCTGAGTTATAACACTGAATTACACAGAGCTAAACAGAACTGAGTAAGTTTACTCAGTTTACTGAGTTGCTCTGAGTAAGAAGGAGCTATTCTGAGCTATGCTAGATCGACAAAGATGTTTGGTGCTCGCAAGACCTGCAACCACATCTAACAGAAATTGAAATCGTTGACACACAAGACTGTGACATTTAATTTAGTTCAATGTACGGGCAAGTAAACCAAGTTTATTGATATGAATTTGAACTCACCACTGACGGGACAGAAGGGCAGCGCAAAACTACTATAAAGCAGTCTAGCAGTTTACACACGAAACATGCGAAGGAAAAGAATATTATCTAAGGAGTTCGGACCCATCCACCGACAACCAGCTTGCTTCCACAGTTCTTATACGGAGCCAAAGACAAATATTTCTCGAATCTCTGTCAGCTGGAGTTTTAGAAATCCCATTTTCTGATCATTTCCCCCTTTGTGCTGTGTCCTCATAGAATCTTGATAGTGTCGAGCAACCTATTTTTTGGGCAATTATGACTTCTTTTTCGTTGTCTGTTAAAGCTTTTTGAAGCCCCTATTATAACTGCAAATACTAAAAGCTATTATCGCCATTTATGCGATAAAAAAGTGAGAATTAGAGCATATAACGATGAGCAGCAAAACTACAACTATAAAAATACAGCTATGTTTCCACAACATTCCAAATTTTTCAGTAAAAATTTCTATATTTTAGTCCAAAAATAGTTGAGAAGTCGTTTGCTTTATCATCAAGCTACTGTCGCTGGTCGTAATGTATTTAAAACAAATATATTCATTGCTGAATGTAAGATATGATAAAATAGACTCAACACCTCAAAGTCAACAATATTTTCATTCCGAGTCAAATAAGCCACGAAGCTTCCCTGCTTTATATAAACGAAGAACTTTTTCCGGAGTACACAGCAGCGCAGATGCAGAATTTATTATTTTCCTTCATCCTTATTACTATCTTCAGCTGTTTAAGTCCTACCGAATATTCAAGTTTTTACGATATCGTCTTGAGCTGCAAGCTGCAAGTGTAAGTTTTTGCTGCACAAATGGGGGGTGGGAGGAAGGTAGAGCTTCATGAGAGAGCATTATTTTCAACCGAGTATCAATTCTTTGCAAAAAAAAAAACAATCATGGAGCTTGCTCTGCAAGCCTCCAAGTGAGCTAAAATAACAGCAGTGCCATTCTCACAAATAAAAAAAAATATTTTATGGGCACTTCTTGAACACTGAAAAAAACATTACTGACACTTATTTAGCGAGGACACTTATTGACACGCAAAAAGTTTTAGCGTCCTTGTCAAATTTCGTACTTTATTGCCTCATAAAAGCCTACGCGTGTGATGAGCAATCGCAATGATTGATTGTTGTATGTATCGGCAGCCATCTTGAAAACTTCAAGAAAAAAGTTTAAAAGAAAATAAAAACAACCAAGTTTGTGTGCTCGGGCAGAGTTCCATATTCTGACAGGTTGCAGCCTCTCGAGAGATTTGAAGATTGTAGTTGTTTTTTCGACCTCTGTTCGCTCAAAAAATAGCAGAATCTGGCAAATAAAATATAAGACAGTCGAATGCTAAAACTTTTTGCTCAACTTTGGCTACTTGAACTGCAGGCAAAATGAAAACATCAGGGTTTTCGCTGTGATGCATATATTTTGAAAAACTTAAGTTACCTATTTGGAGTTTTATCTCCAAAGGGTGGCTGAGGAGGCGGTTCCTATGAAATAATAATCAGCAATATTTAAGAGAGAAAATCTTTGCAACTTTATGATTACATAACTAAGTCATAGTTTTTGAATGTGTTTCAATTCTAATTTGCCATCAATAGAAAAAACATATACACAGTTCAGTTCTTACGTAATTCATAGAGTGGGTGAGGTAACTTGAGTGATTATTTGATCTCATACGAGTTGTACTTATTGTTAAGCCAACCAACGTAGAATTTCACGGTCAAACACTGCGTGTGTTGAGTTCCAGGAGCTCCAAGTCCCTAAAGTCTGCGTGGGATTCACGATGAATATTTTTCTAATTACGGCGGCACATAACATCAGGACATAAGGCCAACAGCTGAGTCTCGCCTTCTACAACAGTGGCAACCCACAGTGCTTTGGAATATTAAATTACTCTTCATAGTCTAGCGTGAGAATTTTTTAAAGCAGACGTGAGGTGTTGTTAAGTTTCAAGGCGATGTAGCTGTATTGCGAGATTCTCTTATCGCTCGCGACACGATGAAAAACTGGGAATATTCCTAACCCTTTGCCAGCCTAAGTCAACCCCTAAAAAATGGGGAACTTACGCCACTATACAAGAGTCAATTACTGATGGGAGAGACCAGAAATTCTTTGAATTGATGGGCGATTTTATGAATACTTTTGAAGTTAAATTCTTAACATAAATCGCCTACATCTACTTTCGGCATATTTTTTTCTGAGCTTTTGATAGCGCCAAGTGGTTAGCAGATGCATTGGACGACAAATACTCAACAGAAAAATAACTGACCTGCCCTGATATATGTTGAACTATATGAAAGTGAGTGGGAAAGTTGAAAATCCTGATACACAGTTTGAGAATTCAAGTTTTGACGTAATTTCAAAAATTTAAGCGCACAACTAATTTCTCGTTTGTAGAGCTCACGTTGCGCTTTTTGCCATTTCGTACGGTATTGTGCGTTTTCCAGCACTACGACAGTGGCGGCAGACACTTGGTATATTTTTACCGAAAAGCAACTACCCTAGCAGACTTTGTTTGTAGATTTCACTTGTATTTTTACCACAAAGATGACACGGGATATGGGAATTTCAATCTGGCCACGCAACATATATGATCGCCTCGGACTACTCTTTCCCAACACACTGTTTCATTGAGCTTAATACTGTACGCTCGTTACATCAGGAGCTATCTGTGATGTACGAGTATGTAAGGCTGCATACCTGTAGGTAATAAGAAGGGTCATTTACAACCTAAAAAATCATTCGCTGAACTACCTCTCATACTGTGTCATCAAGCATGTCGGGCTCTGGGAGCTCTGAAGAAAACTACTGTTAGCTTTCACAAAATTCTAAAATAATATCATTTCAAGCTGCAACAACCACCAGCCATCCTGATTTTCAAAACGTTGCTGGAGGACGATTAAACATCGGTTACAGAAGGATCTGAAATTAGCAAGAAATAAAACCCAAGAAATCTTCCCCACTCAGGGTTAAAAAAAGAAATGGCTCGATATCAGCATGAAATATCAGATTACTCAATTACTCAGTAAAACAGTAGCGAGAGATGATTTCCAGTTGAGGAAAAATTTCCGTGAGTCTCTCGAGAAAGTGTCTTAATACGATCCGTGTATTACAGAATAAATTAATTGAAACACACAGTGTAAAGCGTAGAGTTCAGTTAATGATAACAAAGGCATGGGAAGATTATTTTTTCTTTCTTTGTCGAAAATAAAGGTTAATGGGCAAAGGGACTCTTTATTCGAGTTTCATTGCGCAAATCCCTGCGTGTACAGCTTCCAATGACGGCCCCTGTAACAGCGTCGTACAATAACCCCAAAAACCTGCCGTTTATCAGAGTTTGCGTTACCTAGGAGGAGCCTTACATACAAATTATTCAGTTTGACTCTTAGGTTCGCAATAATAATTATTGTTAGCTATTCAAGAGGTACCGTAAGCTATCATATTTTTCGGAAGGTTAATATTCCTAATAAATTAAGGTCAATACATTTAGTAAAATTTAGTTGAATTATAGTTGCCCGCAGTTCACTTCATTGGTGCTGAGAGGTAGAAATTAAAGGAGGTTAAAATACTTGCAAAGAGAAATATCATCATAGAGAGTTTGTTTGTTGGACCAATCGATGCCTCCTTGCATTGATTAAACACGTGTGGTGCATTTCAGCCCTCCCAAACGCTTCTAACTCTTCAGATGCTTACGTCAAATCAAAGCTATCGACGAGTGAATTTTATATCCTGAATAATTTCACTGCTGTGAAAATTAGAACATTGATACGAAGTTTTCGAAGACTTTAATTGGAAACGTCTCCTAACACAAGCAAGTTGTCGCAACGTCGCTCCTCGCCATACGTAATTCCGAAAAGGTATCCCACAATGCTGAGGTCGATAGTTTTGATAGGACGGATTTCTTCATTAAATTCAACCAGGGCTCTAAATTTTCATTTTGTTCATCGCGCTGAGAAACTTACTCGTCTAAGGCATCATTTCTCAGACCTCCTTGCAGTCTTACTCTTCAACTTTTAGCATGTAAAATAATAGAAACTTGAGAAGTGAGAGATGAGTGCTGACTAAGTTAGAGTCCAAACATGAAAAACAAGCGTACTTTTGAATGTTTGATTAGATGTCGGCGTGTTTTAAACGCGCTGTTCGACTGCTCACTCTTGAATTCTCTGTTGATCAGCCGGTTTCTTCAAGGACAAGCATCTCATTGGTTTAATTGGGTCCCATCTCCTCAAATAAAATCTAGCTATGCCATGTCAGAAGACCAACAAAAAGTATTGATTATGAAGCCTTGCCCAGCTCGCCCCGAGGTGGACGAGGTAGCCATGAGGGGCCTCACTGACAACATTACGTCGACAGTTTCCCATTATTTTTTGTAGGACCTGTCTTATTTCTTTGACAACAAAACTTGGGAAAAACTATGAAGTTTTATGCCAAGTGGGCATAAATGCAATTGATGGAAGTGTATTACAATAACTGATGTACTAGAGACTGGGTTTATTATAAGAAGAATGTGGTAATGTTGAGCCATTCTAGACATGCTGTATACAAAGCGCACATGAAAAAGTATCCACTGATTTTGAATTAATACCTTACAACAGTTTAATTTCGTTAATTTTTTAGTTGCCATTCATTGAAAATAGAGTTAAATAAACATGAAGACTAATATATACTCTAAATGAGTTGATATATCACTTGTGGACACCTTGTATTTATTACATGTACTAGTCGTAACGTGTTGTTTCGTGGAGGTTACAACCCGTTGATTAATTTTCATTGACAAATAAATTTCAGCGAAGAATTAAACTCCTTTCTTTGTTCTCAGACATTGAAAATTGTTCCAACCTATTTTCAAATTTTTTTCCGCTATGCGAGCATATTTGAAGGTTAAGGTTCCGTAGGGCTCTGTTGTTGAGGGAATAATCGTTGACAAAGTTACCGAACGCAACCATAGACACCTGAGCCTAAATATGCGTATATGGATTGAAATATCGAACTCTGTAGTTGAACTTTTAATCTTTGAGAATACTTTTACCATTACCTCTCGTCGAGCAATGAAACTTCTTTCAGTAAATTCATTCTATTATTATTTTATTAAGACTACCGAAGAGTAAATCTATCGAAAAAAATCCAAGCTCAAGTTTCAAGTTCTTGAATAATTTTCTTTACTGGAGTTACTATACACTTGAGGTTGCTTTCAAGAAGATAAATTCAATTTTGAATGAAAAAACTCTTGTTTCTTCAATGCGTAAATCCTATCATAAATTGTTTCCAATACATTTCAACCAAGAAGTTTTTATGGTTGTTTGAGGCATATTTGCTAGTCGCCGTAACGTCCTAACTTTATAACCTAGCCTAGTTATAGTTCAGCTTCAGGATTGTTCCTAACTTTGTGCTCAAAATTACTTGAATTCTTCCTAATGAGATTATCTCATTGTGAGAGGTAAACATTCATTGAATCTAACCAGGCGTGAGATATTGAAACCCTCTGTAACATAACATAAAATAATATAACATAGCCTAACCCGACTTAACAAAACATAAATGAGTATAGCATAGCATAACATAACATAACATAACATAACAAAACATAGCATAATATAATATTTCATAACACAACATAACAACATAACATACGAAGTCTGATATTCTTTACTTTAAAATAATAATGAATGTCTCAGTTCTGACGATAGTTACAAAACGATAGTTAAAATTTTAGAAGTACAGCTATTCTGACCATTAAATTTCGAGAATGCCATGTCAGCACAGACTCTAAAATCCATGCCTTACCGGGGAAGAAGACTGCACAAAAATAAACGGAGCAGTACTCGCTGCTTTCTATCCAACCATAAAATGGTAGGGACTTTCTCGAGTATGAAGTCCATCCTCAAGTGGAGGGAGCAGCCACCGCAGTGGTAGGCGGGTGTGGCATCCGCTGTACTCCCATCACACACCGAGCGCGGCAGGTACACTCATCGCACTCCGGGCGTGGCAGCTGCGCCCATCATACTTTAGATGTGGCACCTCCATCTATCACACACCGAGTGCGGCAGCTACACTCATCACTCTCGGGACATGGCAGCTACACCCATCACACTCCGGGTGGGAAAACTCCACGCATCACACTTAGGTAGTGACAGCAACAACCCTTCACGCTTCGAGTGCAGCAAGTACACCCACCAAGATAGCCCCAAAATGCTTGCTTTCCCAATGGAGTGCACATGACATTTCGGAAAATGAATTTACGACAGCGTCCCACCAATGCCTTAATCAGCTGAGCTTCCAGTAACTTGAAAATACTTATTGCGCAATGAGACGATAATGGGACGATAGTGAAAAGGGTAACTCGACGTCTAATTTTTACACGTATTTAAATTTATTTAAGACATAAGGAGTCAAGCGAGCCCTTTCACATCATTTTAAAAGTCTTAGATACTCAATTTTCATGAATAAAAAAGACATCACACATTTTTTGTTCTCTTTTGGGCAAGCTCACTTCAAGGTTCTTGCCGTGCCTATCAAGAAAACATCACAGCGATTTTTTAGTGAGGCCTCTTCACGTTCATGCAATGTGCGAGCTTTGCGTAAGTACATACTCCACTCGAAGTTAATTCCACCACTGCCGTGTTACAAGAGGATATCACGGGTGCAAAGATCTGCGCAAAGAAGACCACGCTGCAGTACCGATTTAGAAACGAGGCTGCCCGTTATCTAACGGGCACGTTTAATTGCCGTTATACAGTAGCGGAAATAATTTGAGGAATGGAAATATTAACTGCATTCAAAAGTTTATTAATCAAATATTATTAAATAAATAGAGTTGGAGTTTCAACCTAATCTTGATAAACTCAAGATCTATAGAAACTAAGTTACACCATTTACTACCATTTTGATACAATATTTCTCCTTCCAAATAAAAATTTGTGGGTTTTCCAATAGTAAAAAATTAAGGAATACATTAAAAATCAATGTACTTAGCTGAAATAATATTTATTTAAGAAATTAAGTACATTTCTTTGGTTTTGTACACGATACTCATGAATTATTGTGCAAAATTGCGATACGTACACGTAATATTCCGTCTCATGCTAAATAGGTAATAATTCTGGCAAAGGTAAAAAGTCAACACCAAATATCGCTAGTGTTTTAGAAAGTTCTAAAAGTGGTTTTCCTCGTGTGATAAGCAGGTATGAAACATCTGAAACGTTAGACGCAAAACCAAAACTTCCAAAAATGTCCGCGAAAAATTAAAACATTGACATTAATCAGCTAAAACATGCTTTCTTGGGACAGCGTCATCGATTTATTGCATGTTCAATGGAAAGACAAGGTGTATTATCTCTAGGAAGACGGTATGTGGCAGGTTTCAAAATGTTGGATTGTATGCTCAGGTACCGACCGGCAAGCCTCTCATTTAAAAAATGATCATAAGCGCCGTTCTGATTTTGCCTGAGAGTATCTTCTTTGGACTGATGCACAATGTTGTGAAATTCTTGTCAATGACGAATCAACGTTCAACGTGTTTTGATCATACGGTAAAATTTACAATTTACTCCTACAACTCTGGGACTGCACCACGATTTTTAAATAGATTCTGATTAACTTTGACATTCGATATCCCAGAAACGATGTTTTATTCTTTTTCTTGAAAAAGCCATTCTACTATTTTTTATTACTAATATCGAAGTTTCCACTACTGGTTTTCAAGTACCTTGTATAGAGTGAGTTTTATCAATCAGTATCATTAATAGGTTTGCTATTCTATCGACTCGATTTGCCTGCTCAACTTCCATTCTTTAGTCAGTATACATGGCCGCTGAGGGATATTGTGAAATAATTCAAGACCATTTTCCCATATGTAAGAAAAAATATTGGCGAAATATTATTGCTCTCTGCTAGTAAAATTTTGCACGTTAATGCTTCTATGAGTGCTTAAATTTGAGTTTTCTTTACTCTAGAACATCCTCTGCATAACTATCATTGATAAATTTTACGCGGTCACATGTCCATAAATTAAACTCATCCGTCAATTGACTCACCCGGCATGTCCCTTCTGGTGCGCGAAATTTTTATGCAATGAATGCTTCATAAGTTTTTGCTTGCTGGTATCAAAAAAGAATGAAAAAATTAATCAAAAGTTTGTCGTGGATATTCTTCTCTCAAAAAATTCCATAGAGAAAAACATTTTCTTACGGCTCATTGGACACCTACAAATCATCTCAAATTTTTGCAGTACACTAGAGCTCGGAAAAAAATTAGAGTAACTCACGGAAATTTGAAGCAGCATACGCGTGCATGATGACAAAGAAAAAAACGAAAATTGTGAGCGCTGCAGCCATAGCGATGTGTCTCCGGAGCAGGTGGGCAGAGAAGTGAACCTGAAACTAGACCACGCGTTACTGGACGTCTACCCAGCCTGCACCGCCAGATATTCCATTTTGCAGTACCACAATCATGGATAATTTTCTTAAACAGCGTTCACACGATCAATATTACGGACAATATTTACTAATAGTATCAATATACTGATCGTGTAAACGGCGTACTGATGGACTGATGAAAATATTGATTCGATCAAAAGTACTCATAAATCTCATCAGTATTTGAGCATTCTTGGATTAATGGAAAGTACAATATTGATCGATTGAACGCAACCACAATATTTCTGTCAGTAGGGTAAGAGATGTTATTCGAGTGTTCTAATCATCGATAGCAGTGACAGAAGTACTGCTTTAAAGGAATTTATCAATTTATTTAGAGAACTACCTGTAACGAACCCGATACCGTCAATATCCGATACTGTCAATAAAAATACTGTCAGTACATATTGATCGTGTGAACGCTGCTTTAGAACAGCGCGCAATTATTTACGCATTTTTGTCGGCATGGTGTTTGTTTCATCAGCGCAAGTATTTTTTTGTACATATTCCCTTGAATGAATGGTCATATCAACCGACCACGCATCTTTGTTTTGTTTGGCCAAACACGACATGTATCAAATCTTTAGCCTTTTCCCCAACTACCATGTTCACACAATCATTTAGTTAGCTGAAATCGAAAATTTTAGCACAGCTTATATATCAGAATCACGAGCTGGGTTTTCTGTGCATGGTTTTGAGTAAATTTACAGTTTTTTGTTCATTGTGATCTGGACCGCATTTGGAGTTTGCTGCTCTAGCAACTGAGGAAACGCACCAAATGTTTTTTTATTTTTATTACGCACATTCCAGATAAGTCGCGGTGAAAGACTCTCTGTACCTTATTTGCGTGCACAATTTTTGGGTTCTATTTGTGTTTTGTATAATTACTTTAGCTTGAGCTACAATTTTTTCTTCTTTGACCTTTACCGCGATGCGTTTAATGAGCACATTCTCGAGTACCTTTGAGGCCCGTCTACACTATCTAACTTTTTGTCACTCAAAAACACATCGAAAACGCGAACAAAGGCACAAAATTTTCTGAACCATGTCCATACTGCGTTTTCGGGGGCGTGAAATTGTCCGCGGGCAGTATGTAAACACAAAAGACTGCTCCTCGAATACTAAATTAACATCAGTTAAATCTAAACCTATTGACATTCAGTAATATAAACGCGTTCGACCACAGATCGCGCAAGTTTGAAATAACGTTTAAAAAACTAAACCATTAACTCAGCTTTCAAACGAACAACTAGCGCTCGGTTTAATCTATTTGGTTTTTATTAATAACATTTTTGTTATTATCATTAATATTTTCATCATCTGCTGCTTGAAACATCTAATATGCTAAAATTTCTATGGCAAGGATTTTTGCCCGCCCACTTCCGGTGAGCAAGAACTCCATACAGCGGGCATCGTGAAACACATTGACAAAATTTAACACGTTAACTGCGTCAGGTTAAACCGAAGATCATTATTAAACTCCAATTCGAGTTAATTTTAGAGATAAATTTTGAAATTTACGAATTTTAAGGGAAACGAACGGTTTTTCCTTATGAAATTTCAAAATTTAATAAAAAATACTTCTGGAAATAATCTCACAACATGTTTAGAACATTCGATTGGACGTTCAGAGCTCTAAAATTTTTGGAATTTACCCATTGGAATTTCCCCCTCAAAGGGAAATTTCTAAAAAACGATTTTTCGCAGCCAATATTGTACATGAGGAAACGCACCAAAAGTTTCTTATTTTTATTACGCACATTCCAGATAAGTCCTGTTAAGTAACATATTATAGGGTGAAATATGTTTGTAGTAAAATATGTAAAATATGTTGTGTTTTCTCGAGTAACGCATTAAACTGCACATTGACCACAGTTAAATGTACCAAAATGAATATTGATTATATCAGTATCAAATGTGTCGACCATTTTTATGAATAGATTTGAATTCCGCGCACATCTATGCAAACCTCAAGGATTTTACACGGAATAAAAAATATTGAATGATTCAATGACCAAATTGTTTTTTAAATGTCACTATTACAGACCAATAGTAAGTTTTATTCGTATAAGTTTTAAAAAATCAAAGAAGCCGCTTAATTAAACCAAAGAATTTTCAATAGTTTTGATATTATCAGAATAAATACCAGCAAATTCCTAAATAAGGAACTTTCCTCATTTCAAAACGTCTGTGGAATTTCTGGTACGTCGATGGCATCTGGCTACCTATACGTCACACAGCTCCTCTGCTGTTGTTAAGGGAGGCTAATTGATCTCTCAATTAGTGTGATAACTTATGAATAAAAGTTTTTTCAAAATTTGTACACCGACTCGTATGACTAACGAAGAAACTTATTTTGTGATTTCTGGGCCGAAGACACATGCACAGGCAATCTATGTGTAAGCCTATAAACTTCATTAAGTGTTCCTAGAAGAATTGATCATAAAATGATCTAGCAAATTTTAAAGCCTTAGTGAATGGCATCTTTTATTTTATTGATTGATAGTCACTAGTGATGCGTATCTCGAGTCGAAGCTGTCGAGAAGAACTTGTGTTTCAAACGCAGTAAGGAAAACTGTGGAACACTGCATTTAAAAAAGATCTTTTCATAGTCAGTTTGAGTGTGTTGCTTTCAAATTTGAAGTAAATTTTTGTCTGCAAGCTACAAATTTTACGCGATTTTATTTTTTTAATTTTTGAATTTTTGTTATTACAGGGAATTGCAATATCAGCTACTATTCTTTTGTTCACTTGAATTTTGAAAGGTATAAAAGTCATTTCTGTATATTTATCAAGGCAAAAGAAACAGAACATTAAAATGAGATTTGAGAGTAAATGACACTATAGTGGGTTGTGCTGTATATTCTGATAGCGTTTCTTAGAGAACATCAATCTTGATCCCAAAGTTAGATTAACATCTTACGGAACACCACCACCGCTGATGAAAGCTTATCAATTATTTGTGTGTTTTTATTCTGGCAGGAATTTGCGTTTGTGCGTACACCTCATCAGGGCAATCTCGTTTACCAGCCATCATACTTTTGTCCCAGCGCCCTTGGTAGCGTCCTTCCATGACTTTTAGGTCTTGGTGGAATCGTTCTCCTTGTTCGTCCCTCACAGCTCCCAGGTTGTCAGGGAACTTGTCAAGGTGGCTGCTCAAAAAATGAAACCAAATGCTCATGTTGCACCCGGGATTAAGGAAAACGAGGATCATTTTGTTCACAACTTCACTGTAGTTCTCTCTCTCATTGTTTCCAATGAAGTTCTAGACGACTTTCACAAAGGATAACCATGTTGCCTTTTCTAAAGCGGTCATCTTCGCAACAAACTCATCATCACGAAGTAGGGTTCGAATCTGTGGGCCATCAAACACGTTTGCCTTATCTTCCCCAATGATAACCCTGGTAAAACTGTGATGATGTGTTGGGAACATTTATCTTCAGTTTCCAGTGCCTAGACAAATTGCTTCATGAAACATAATTTGATGTGAAGATGAGAGAAAATTATCTTATCTTCGCCTATAATTGGGACTCGTGTGATATTTGGCATTCCTGCTTCATGGGTGTGACGACTAGGCTAGACTTTCTGGACCCAATGCCTGTCTCGTGCTCGGCTGTCCCACATACAGAGGAAACTTGGAGACTTGGTGAAACCTTTCTGTTGTCCAAGAAGAAAGTCTACCACCTTAAGTCTACACAAATAATCCAATTGTGCTCATGATACTTCAATAAGTCCATGACCATTTTCATATCATCATAGTCTTCCCGTAAATTCACTGAGTGACCGACAGGTACTGCTCCATTAACATTGTCATTATGTAAAAGAACACACTTTAGACTGCGTTTTGAACTATGTAAAAAGAGTCTCCATTCAGCAGGAAAGGTACACCCAGTTCTTGAGAAGCCCTGGGAAGTCATGACAGTAAACAAACTGTCTGTCTGCTGAAAAGAAGGTCACGCTTTCTGAAATGTGATACTTTAACAGAGTAATCAATAAAATTTTTTATTTTATAATCTTGATGAAAAAAGTTCTGCTGCTTTTTTTGAAAGACTTAAACCCCGCACTAAATCATTCAGTTCAGCGTGAAGAAGAGGCTTGGAGACGGGGAGAGGTTCAGTGTCTGAAGAACAGTTCTCCGATTGTGAACACTTTTCTAACACTTCACTGTCACAACTGTCTTGTTCGCTTATATCATGTCCAATGTCTCTATCGTCCAGTGAAGGAAGGAAAGCCTTTGAAAACTGGAACAGGAACTACTTCAGAGCGTGGAACATGTCAAGTAGCTTAGGGAATGTTCGGATACGTAATCATATGACGGTTTTTCCTCCCAACACCCGGTGTGTTTACCATGCAGAAATAACAGTCAGTTACATGGTTGGTGGATTCGCGCCAAATCACTGAAACTCCAAAAGGCGGACCTTTGCGTATTACTTTAGTCCAGTCTTGAAGCATTTCCTCAAAATTGTAGCTAACAACAATTGTAGCAACAATCATTGCTTGTCTTGATCACCAGCATGAACTTCAAAATATGCCTTTTAGGCATGCTTGACGAACGGAGGGTATGTTAGGCCTACGTCTCTGACAATTGAGTGTGTAGCATCCACTTATGTAGCAGAAGGCATCAGACTTTTTTCTGCGATGATGTTTCTCTTTGAAAACCGTGTTTGAACTGGAACAAAAGAAGAATGATCAAAATTTTAATAACTATCTATATACATGGTGTTCAAGAACAAGAGGTACAAAATTGCACACCAAATAGAAAATTGCTAAATAAACACTTTTTCCATTATGAAATTTTCCAAAAAATATAAGGGAGTTTGAGACATTTGCTGTTTATTGTTTTAAGCGATTAAATTTAATTACACAATTACTCGCAACATTTATTTTGAATTTACGTTACAAACACTTCTATTCTATGAGAGTTTACAATAACAAAATTCAATTTTAGTGATATTTGATGAAAAAGTTTTAGCAAGAAGGTATTAGAATGTTTCAGATCGTGCTACCAAGTTACTTTTTGTTTGTAGAGTTGGCACTGTTCGGTTTCAAAGAAACCATAACGCTGGGAACATGAACCGTTTTACAAGCGCTGAAATGGCAGATTTGCTTCTGGTGCTGCTAATGGCAATGCGAGACAGGCAGCTAGGCTGTATCAAGAGCGGTTTCCTCACCGAGACATACATACCTGGTCACAGAGTGTTTGCAAATTTACACCAAAGGTTACGTGTCAAAGGGACTTTCGAAATTAACAGAAGAGAAACTGGAAGCCCTGGGAATGAAAATGCTGAGGAGGCTGCGTCAGATTCTATTCATCATAATCAATGAGCTAGCATGCGTAGAGTTGCATCAGCTCTGGGATTACGAGACCACTGGATTGTCTGGAGATAATAAATGATAATAAATTTCGTTCATACTACTTTCAAAGATTTCAAGGGAATCCTCGACATTATGAACTACGAGTGCATTTGCAGAGTGGTACCTTAAAAAGAATTGCAAGAACTTAACTTCTCCGAACGTGTATTGTTTTCGGATGAAGCAACAGGAATACAACGTAATATTGCAAAGAAGTACAACGTAATATCTTTCGGTATTGCTAGTATTCATCATCAGTGTTTTTTTTTGTTACGCAAACGATTTCATGTATTGTCTCTCCTACGGTTGTGTCGTGCTCACTCCATTATTTGCTGTGTTGTAATTTTGTGAGCCAGTTGAAGTTAAAATGATTAAAAAATTGTGCGATCTTCAAGTATTGTTTGAGATTCTCTGTTTTCATCGGGTTTTCTTTTCTGGGGAGTCATCATGCGGTACGTTTTGGGAGCTTAATGTTATGTGAATGTTTCACCGCTAACGTGAAATTTTGTCCAGCACCATAATAATTTTTAATGTTGATAACTCACATGTACGTTCTTACATTTTAATAAAATCAATGAAATGCTCTCCCGGTAGTTGTCATCATCTCATGTTGATTATAAGGTATGGTGGATGGAAGTAGAACCCTCACTGCTTTTGTTTCCATCTTACTCTCATTTTCTCCTGCTGTGTACCTTTGATCTCTGTATTTCCGCTTTTTTCTCTGACTGTCTGAGGGTTTATATTCCTTCAAACGAGCTTAGGCACGTCACGTGACAGTTTTCAGTCAGTTCGAACTTCTCATTTACTTCGCTGACCTTTGGTCCTTTGGTCCTTTGGTGAAGTTCGGACGCTCTGGTCCAGGTCACGCCGAAGGCGCCGCCTCACAGCGTTGTCGCGCTGCTACAGTTGTTGCGCCCTTCGGTGGGCGAGCTTCTGCAGAAAACTGTTGCCTGCAGCAGGCTGATAGTAGTGAGGCAGCGGTGGCTTGTCCGGAACCGTCCTCAAAAATTCATCCAGTTGCCTCTTAAATGCCTCCAGCGACCCGACATGCTCTCTCAGGGTTCGGGGAAGACAGTTATAAAGTTTTGGGCCCATGACCGAAAACGACTGCTCATGCCTGCTTCTCACACTTGCTGGGGCTCTGTTATTCAGGGTCGGGACCACACACAATGTACCGAACCGAATGTGCTGTTTCGTCCGAAGCCCAATTCTGCCGTCCGTGAAGTTCGGAACAAGCCCCGTCAGCATCTTCCATGTATATATTACTATATACCTCTCCCTACGCCGTTGGAGGGAGTACATCCGACAATGCTCAAGTCGACTCCAATAATCCAGTCGACGAGCACCTTCAATCCTGGCAGTAAAGGACCGCTGAATACTCTCCAGCCGCACTATATCTCCCCGCCCACTTGGGCTCCAAAGTTGGCAGCAATACTCTGCCAGGGGAAGAATTAGTGCTCTGTACAGGGTCAACATTGGGGTCGGCTCTCTGGTCCTAAAGGTCCTCCACACCCACCCCATCTGCCTCCTGCATCTCTTCACCACACCACTGATGTGCTCGCCGAAGCCTCCTCCCTCCTCCACAACAACCCCCAAGTCTCGAAGAGAAAGCTTTCTCTCAATCGTGAGGTTACCCGCTGTCGTGTAGGAGAATGCTTCGTCTGGATGCCGGCCGTACCTAATGAGCTCAAAATTAGCCTCATTGAATTTCATGTTATTTTCATCTGCCCAGACATAGATCCTCTCCAAATCCTCCTGCAAGTCGACGCAATCCTCTGAGCTGGCCACCTCCTTAATTATCCTGGTGTCATCAGCAAAAGAGGACGCCCGCGCATGTTGCAGGTTTAGATCAATGTCTGCGATGTGGATCAAAAACAGTAGCGGGCCCAGCACTGAGCCTTGCGGGACCCCGCTTGCAACCACCGACTCAGACGAGAGGCACCCATCCACGACCACCAGCTGCCTCCGATCCGTCAAGAAACTGGCCAACCATCTCAGCAACGTTCCTCCAATGTGGAAAGCCCGCAGCTTTCGCAGAAGGACACCATGGTCCACCTTATCAAAGGCTTTGGCGAAGTCCAAGTACACGACATCGACTGCCCGTCCACTGCCCAGCTCTTCGGTTATTAAGCGGTGATGCTCTAGGAGCTGCGAGAGGCATGACCTTCCTCTTCTGAAGCCATGTTGATGCTCGTTGAAGAGGTCCGCACTCTGCAAAAGACGCACCAAACTCCTGGCTACCACCCTCTCAAAGACCTTAATAACATGTGACGTCAGTACTACTGGTCGATAATTCATTGGGGCGTGCTTTTCTCCGCCCTTGAATATCGGCGTCACTAAACCACGCTTCAGTGCTTGCGGGACGTTGCCTTCGCTCATCGACGACCTCCACAGCCGAAAGAGTGGCATCTTTAGTTCCTCGCAGCAATTTCGCTGCAATACGGCAGGGATTCCATCCGGTCCCGGCGCCGACGTCGGGGACAGTTCTTTTATAGAGACCACCAAATCGTCCTCCGCAAAGCAGATGTCCTCCAACAGTCCCGGTTCACGGATCCCTCGCAGCAGCTCATCCAAGTGTGACCTCAGGCTCTGGAGTCTCGGTACGCTGAATACGGACTCATATTGCTTTCTCAAGATCTCACACTTTTCGTCTGGAGCACTGACAATACTATCACCGATGCGGAACGGTCCAACCGTAGACCTTGTCAGGGTTCTCCTTTTGGCGAATGCATAGAAGTACTTAGGGTTTCTTTGGATTGCCTCCACGGCCAAATCCTCCTCCCTCAAAGCTTCCTCCTCATGCGAACGCTGGAGCAATACCTCCAGGTCACGCACCATTGCAACAATTCTCTGCTTTGTCTCTGGAGTGGCTGGTTCTGATAGTCGCTTTAAGAGCCGTCTCCTCTTGCGCATCAAAGTACGGCGATCACTAGGAACAGATCTACCTTTACGCTTCCTTCTCCTCGGCACGTACTTTGGGCAGACGTCAGCCAGCACCCCACAGAACTGCTGATACACTTCCTCTGCCACATCTGCATCTATCCGGTCCTCCCACTGTATCTCCAACAGGTGCCTCCTCAACCCAGTCCAGTCAACACGTTCGCTCATGAAGTTCAGTGAGTCAAGCGCACACCGCCCACTTTGGCGCTCCTCATTACGAGACTTTGGCGCTCCTGACCATACAAAACGTACAGCAATGATCAAGTAGAATCTACAATAATTTCAAAGATTTGTATCGTTAGTTGGAATCTCATCTTTTCTTTAAGAGTCAGAAGTAGTATATTTGTTAGGATAACAGTGAGAAAAAGGTGTCTGGAGGTCTTCAAATCCCTACAATCTGCAATCAATACAAAACTACCATCAGTAGTCACAAAATTTTTTTATAAACACGTAGTCGAACCAAAGTGAAGGTACGATCCATTTAAATGTGTGCTAGTTTTACATTTGCTTTTTACAATTGACTTCAAATTTGAGATGACTGTTGAACTTCAGCTGAACTTAAGTTTCACTTATCGCGGTTAACGTGTTAAAGCAACGTTCAAACATAACGCCGGAACAACACAGTGAGCAGCTCATATGACTCGCACTGGCTGCTTGGCTTAAGACAATCTGTCGACACCAGAATACGATTCTAAATAATGTGCAGAAGAATAGGAAGTTTTGAAGCTCTCTGCAGCGCCACAAAATGGTTCTCGGTTTCGCTGAGTCACACCTCCAAAGGACACGTGTCTGTTTACCTAAAAACTCTAAATAATCGAAGGAAATAAAATTTAAATAAAATGGGAAATGTATTTTGTAGCAAATGATCCTGTACTTCTATTTTGCTAATAGCTATAATGGAATGCCTAGAAGGAATACATAATATTTTTCCACGATTCTGATTTTTTTACCGCACAGTTACAGCGTACTTCAATTTTCTTGTCTTCATCATTACGAACAGAAGAATCTAAAGAACGTTTGTCTAGGTTGAGACTTTATTGACAAAGTTTTACATCTCTATGAAAAACAGCCTGACACACATATTTTAATGCGTATGGTAGATGTTTATTAACATGCATTATATAGGATACTAGTCGATATTTAGATGTTCAATGACACAGTTCAAGGTATGTATCCGCGTTACGATACTCTGGCTAATGTAGTGTCATGCACGTTACAGAATATCACGTATTATTTAGGAATACATGTTATGACATAGTAACTGATGTTGAGGCATAATTGTAACGGAACACAAGATTATGTTTAGGCAGACATATAACCTCACCCTTGTTTATGTGTATACGTACATGTTACGACACACAAGACCAGTTAGCACGCATGTCTAGACACACGGATGGATATTTTTTGTAGTTAAGTCAATATAGCTAAGCTTGTAGTGTATAGTCAATCTCGAGGCTCCCGCGCACTCACGCAATCACGTTCGGTTGTGGTTGTGCGTAGTTAAGGTTAGTATAAATGTACTGAGTAAATAGGTTAGTACTTAGATTTCTAAACTACACAAAATAAAGTTACAATGCCCTCAGTTTGAACGAGATTATGATTGAAAGTAACAATGGTAGTCTCGCATAGGGAACACTTGTAGAAAACAGGTGGACTTAACATGTGGAAAATCAGGCACTTAATGTTCTATAAAAATGCTTGTTGATCATTGCGTCTAACATTCTAGAATAGTTCTTCATTTTGTACTCTTCAGCGGATGTATACATCGAATATCATATTTCAAGCAAATCAAGTTTCACGTGTAGTGATTTGAATCGTCAATTTACGAGATGTGACTATTGATTACATCGTAGATGCTGAAATAGTTTAAGAACCAGTAGGAGTTCTACTGATCTTGTTAGTCTGTAGTGGTTTGGGTAAGAATTCAAGGCTAAGTTTTTTGCTTCTCTAACAGATTTAGAATCAGCAATATAGGCATGTTTTTCACTAGCACACTCACTTCGACGGATCAATAAACTTTCATTTTACCTTACACAAACAGAGATCATTTTCGCAAGCATATCAGCATCAGCTATTTTATAACAACTAACCAAGTTATCTTGATAAACTCATGATGTCTCAACTGTTCCATACACCACCTCACTGAAATGATTGGAGAACTATCCATCTTTGTTTCCCTCAAATTAAATGTCTTCCGATTATAGTACGACACCCGTCACCCAAGCAGACCGTGTCCACCGTATAGCTGCCCTAAGCTGCCAGGGAAACGTGAAGCATTTTTCATTTCATATAACTGGGCTCCTTAGCCTTTCAAGATTGAAGAGACTGGGCTGAATTTTGCGCAAGTTAGGCCACTGGGCAAATAGCACACAGTGAATTTCAAAGAGTCATATTGAGTTCGCTGTTAACGAAACTAGTAAGTTCATAGGGCGATGATTCTTCCTCAGCATATTTGTTTTAATCGATGTTGTTTCTGAAAACTTGTTGAAGTTGCAAAAAGGAAAGAAAAATGAGTTCTTGAAATAATTTCGTTGCAAACACGTACGAGGGCTGTGATAATTAACATCGAAGATGGAAACTGGAGTGAAAACAAAAGTTACCATTTTGTAAATTCGAGCTGAATAACTGTACCCTTTCAGGCTAGTGGGGTTGAGTGGGACATGAGCACTCAGAGCAACTCGGAGCGGCCAGATTATAACTTGATTTGACTTCTCTGTATACACGTACGCCTCCGCCATGAGATGAGGCATAAATGAATTTTCTGAGGGGCATATCCTATTTTCGAACAAATGTAACAGAAAACGATGATAGCTCTCTTGCTAAAACAAGTAACATTTCACAGTATTCCAGTCATTCATACCCTTAATTTTTGCAGAATCAAACATAATACATCATAAAGCTTCAGTCCCCGTGCGCAGGCTACTAACCAGACCCATCTAACCCACCGCCTGATTATGATATTATGAAATTATGCCTGATTATGATGTTAAAAAGCTGGTAATAAAGCTATCTTACGAAGAATGCACACCCACGGTCACCGCAAAACCCTGTCCTGCGATAGTCCTAATTCCGACCCTGTTTTTTAGCTGCCTGGAGCTCAATGGTCCTCTTGCGGTGCTTGTCGTTGGAGTTGGCTATACCCAAGTCCTTGCTGTCGACGACGTCGGAGGGCAGGGCACGGATGAAAGCTTTCAAGATCGCCCCCAGCAAGTTCGAAAATTGCGCCTGTAGAGCCGGTCTTATTTCGTCCATGATCAGGTCGTTGTTTTCCTTCAGGAAGTGATGCATGGTGTCGCCTGGAAGAAGAGGAAACCTGGAGTGTAATTTAGAGTAGTGTCACGCATCAAGTTTGTTATATAAATCTGCGTAAAAACCCATCATCTTCCACCTGGTGAAATAGCAAATTACCAGTCACTAATACCTTACAGAATAACAACCATGTAAGGACGTGACACCTCAGTTAACATGGATTTTGCTAGTGCACACTCGCTCGTAAAAAGTCTATAATTCCTCCCTGAAAATTTTTTAGATTAAATCTAAAATCAAATATAGTCCAAAAAGTTATTGTATGATAATTTATGCTATGTCTAAATTTATGTGTACACGTCCTTTCCCAAATTTAGTACGTACATTCATGTATGAAAACTCTGAAATTTTTTAATTCGAATTAGCTAAAGTTCTTGGCCAATAGTTTCCTAATTATCAATTGAACATGTTAGAGAAAAACTGATTCACTGCTAATTTTTTTAAACTATGGAGGTAAGCTTTCATCTCTTATACAATCCTCTGTAACCTATGAATCTATTTCAGCATAATGTGCTTTTGACCTCATTTACTCTCAGAATTGGAGTTAACGTATATCTGTGGCGTAGGATCAGTTAAAATAGGCTAGGGTAGGTTAGGTTATGGGAAACGTTAGGTTACCACGTTAAGATATTTTAAGTTTGGATAAGTTAGGTTATTTGAGGATAAGGTTGGATGAGAATCGGTTAGGATAGGTGCAGTTGGGATAGGGAAGGTTTAATTAGTTAGTTAGTAAGTGCTCATCATAGCCGTGTGGATTTAGGACCTGCCTCCGTGCGGGCAACGAGGGTTCGAGTCCCGCCGCTGGTGACGAATTTCTCCGTTGGGTATAGGGGAAAAATTCCAAGCACAATACCCCACTCTACCCAGGTGTCTGAAATGGGTACCGGTCTTGACCGGGGGAAAGCGTCATGGTGTCCTGGTGTTAGTTATAAGGCATTTGAAAATCCAATATACAAAGTGATGTGTATCCGGCTTGAAATTGGAAATAAAGCATCCGTAGAAGCCGTTTTTTTGTTGTTAGCAAGGTTAAACATATAGCTGGAATTTTTTTGCGTGGGTTCACATATTTAGGCTCGGTATTTGAAAACAAGTTTGATCAGCTATGATATTAAGCCAGGTTGGGTTATGTAGCGATCCTTGTGGCAACGTGGCCTTATTAATATGTAGCAGTGTTCATGGATTCATTGCCTTAGATGTGCTGATATTGATAATTTTTCGGAAATATTTTTTTCCAGGTTAGATAGAATATCTTTGAAAGATGAGCATTGTCACAAACTTCTTTCATTCATTCTAGCATTATGAGTTGCTGCGTTTTTTTAAATTCCAGACTACAGATCTTTTCTTTTTTAAATGAAATGTTAAAACCTTTGCGTGCTCCTTATTGCAGGAAACACGTTGACTACGTTTGTTCGAATACTACGGTTGTTGGGTTCTGTTGTAAGTAGCAGAACTGAAAACTGACTTTAGGGCTCGAATACATTTTTGTCTTTCGAAAAGTGTTCAAAATTTGATTCTACAATACTATCTTAACTTATGCTCTGAAATCCATTTATAAAGAGACTGATATAATTGAAATGCAACACATTTATACTGGTGATAAATGAGCAATATGTCCAGGAGAACAAATATGTATATATTAGAATATCTTTGAAAGAATAGTCATAATATCTGTTATATTTTTCGCTTTACCATCTTTTCAAACGGGGAGAAAAGTTATAGATTTTTTGCAAGTAGTCAATGATGTAGTCAATGATGTTGATGAGTCAATGTCAAAGAAAAAATATGTTCACATCTTCATTTTAGGAGAAACTTAGCCATGTATTCATCAAGAGTGATAAATATATAGTCAGGCTCCTATCACGTAAATTATGCACATGAATCAAAACTGAAATAGTGCAAATTAACTCAGACGGTCATATGCAAGTCGTGTTGGCTTTCAAATTGCAGGAAATGGAAATCTTCGCTCATGTTCTCTCAGCTCTTACATGGAGAATGTGAACCACTCAGTGTAATGTGAAAGCTACTCCATGAAGCGTGTATACCTCTCCATGTAATGTGATGCCACTCCATGGAATGTGAGGGCCACTCCATGGAATGTGATAGCCACACCATGCAACGCGGGAGCCATTCGATCACCCACGAGAATTAATATTAACGAGATAATTTCGAATAGTGCATTCTAATCTTGTACTCGTATTAAAGTTAGAAAACAACTGACACAAGATACGTTACCAAAACACGCACGCAATCCAGTAGCTTCAACATCGCTGAGAAATATCCTGCAGAGTACTGTTTTTGAGTGCACTAAATGTAAATAAAAAGGGGGAAAAATAAAGAAATATTCAAGTGGCCGCGGTGCAAGATCCCGAAATATAGCGAAAAGCAGTTCGTAAATTTTTTGTTCTTAGGTTACCATGGTCTTTTGGTTGAGAGCACTCATACTTTACAGTTAGGGTTTGAAGCGTAGCATTGCAAATCTGGTGTTTTTTTCCGTTAAAAATAGAAATAGTAAGCTTCGTTTCTCTTCCCTAACCAGGAGTCTGAAATACAGTAGATTTCAGGTCAATCTGGGTAACCGTTATTTCATTCGGACATTTATTTCAAGAAATTTGGAACACTTGCTTACAAAAACACGTTTTTCAACTTGAATTTGATGGAATAACCTCTAATGAGAATGAGACTTACTTAAAACCTGGTTTCCGCTGAAGAGGTTGTCCATTTTTGCCTCTGAATCATGGATCTTGAAGTCCAGACTGAAATCCTTTAAGTACATCTTTCTATTTTCCAGGCCGAGGTTGCCTTCGCTTTCGATGACGACCCCCTCTGAAGATGTAACAATATTAGAAATTACCAATACAACTGTGCCCTTTGTTAATTATTGGAGCTTCAGTTTAGGAGGAAACGAGTAGCGGAAAGTTCATTGCAAAACAGATTCTTCTGCATTATGTCTTGTAATTGAACAATAAATTCTGAACCAAGGTTTCATCACATAATTGTTTCTTCATTTGCAATGAGCAGAAAGTATTTATTTAGGATGTTTCTGGAATAAATTTAGAAAGAACATAATGATTTATACTCCGTTTATGAGCATTGTAGGCCTATCCCTCAGCTGTATCCAGATACCAAAACTCGCTTTAAATTCAATGTTGCAGTATATTTTGCCCGTATTAAGGACAAAGTCCCCCATACAGACCTTCTTTTCTATTATTGAACCTAGAGCAATGAAACTTGATATACTGATAGGAAATGCAATTTGGGATCGTTTATCTTCGATGAATAAATGCGATTTTCTTTGAAAAAAAATTTTAAATCATACGAAACGAAATTTTTTGGGGGGTGGTTCAAAACCCTTCTTCTCAGACAGTATTTGAGCTACAGAGATGATTTTGGTATCATTGGATGCGAAAAGACGTGGACATTCCAAAAACTTAAATGCCTTTTGTCATATTTCCAGTTTTAAAGAAAAAATGGAAAAATTCGAGAGCAAACCTGTTTTTCGAAAAGTTTCGGGTTTATAGCATCATAACTTTTGAATAAAAAATTAATCTCGAAAAATAATTCTAGTTTTTTGGAAGCCCGTGTTTCTTCGCATCCAATGATGCTGAAATCATCACTGTAGCTTAAAAACTGTTGGAGAAAAAGCATTTTGAAACCTCAAAGCCCGAGGTTTTCATTATAGGCAAAACAAAGAAATGTAACCAATTTTAATTAAAAATTTAAAAACAATTTTGGTTCAGGTTAGACCCCTGAAATAATTATAGAGTAGTAATACAGAGACACAGGAGATGACATAGCAACGTCGCGCCGTGAACAAAGCGTCAAGAGGGTGGTGTAACAGTATAAAATACCACTTCCTCCCTCCTATACTTCAAACCCCCGTAGCGGGCGAACGATTGAACGTATGAGTCTCATTTTTTCACAGGATGTATTTGACCTCCTACAATTCATGTTGCAGCAAAAATTTATATTTCTCAAATGGTCTTAAAATCCTGGATCCCAAGGGGGACTGTGTCCTTAATGCTATTATATCGTTTTGCCAACAATTTCCATATTAACCATCAATTTTGGCATTATGAAGCCCATACCAAGTAAACATTGATCCTAGATTGTCTGCATTAGTCGAATATAATCATGGTACTATTCGGTACAGGAATATTATTCAGCTCAGACTACTCTTTTTCGCCACTGTGAGTGATCATTGAGCACATCTCTCTCTTCACCTTGCCATGGTAAATAAATGAACAGCTGACTGTGCAAGTCTTAAAAATTTTAAGTAACTCCAAAAGTGATCCTTGCACTTGATTTTGCAGGACTTGCGTAACCTCCGAATACTAATTCTCCCGCGTCACTGAGTCAGCAATATTCGCACCAGCAGAGGTGCCCACGGGAAGGAAAACACGCAATGAAAACGGCAAAAGCTTTCACCAATATTGGATTGTTTGTTTCACTCAGGGCCTGGAGCGCTGGGCAGTAGTAGTAAGTGCCACAGAAGTTGCAGTTAGATGCGAGAGGAAAAGAGGCTTGTGTTTTGAAAAACTAAGCGCTATTATACGAACTTGATAATGGTACAGATGTCCAACAACACAACACGGAAGCACACGCGAGTGGAGGTACCGACAGATAATGGTAATGCAGACCCCACATGGTGTACTCAACACATTCCTTTGGCTCACAGCACTGATGTGACTCACTGAGCAGGGAGGTGTAGGGTCCGTTGCCGTCAATTGGCAGGGCGAATATTCTGCCAGTAATGTTGTAGAATCCTTTGACGAGCAGGGTCGGGAACACCAGTCCGACGAACATTTTCTTCTGAGGGAAGTGCCAGCTGAAAGAAAAAGTGTATCGTCTTAGCTAACTGAAACACTCCATGGGTGACAGAAAACTTGTCGAGGCAGATCTAATTAGGCTTTTATTGCAACCCTGTTATGTGTTCGTTGTACATCACGTAATTTTTTTTGGCAGTCTCCGAATCTTAATGATCATTTATCGGCCATTCAGTATTAGACAGCTAGAAATACACCTGGTTGGGAAATTGAATGTAACTTTAAAGTAAATAAAAAAATTGTTCGGTGGCGTAATTTTCTATGACAAGTAATTTTTTATCGAACTGCATAAGCTCAAATTACTTTCAATATAATGTAAAAATCTCTTATAGCAGACTGTTCAAACAGATATTCTTTACAGGTGGTTCTACGGTTATTAGTTAGTTTTCAGTACACGGTGCCCGTATGCATGGCGACGTTTGAGAGAGATCTGGCGATGTCAACAATTGTGATTTCCACGTGAAGAATTCAATAAATGAAATTTTGGAACGTTCAAAAAACTTATGGAAAAGAATAGGTCTGACGAAATGGAATTCATTTGATAAATTCACAAATTTTAGATTGATTGAACTCAAGGTTCAATATCGCAGTTAAACTGAGGAACCAGACAAAGGAACCACTGTGACGAAAATGAGCTACTTTTCGCTTCTATTTCGTTATATATTCATTTTTATTAGTACTGCGGAAGGAAGAGGGGGGGGGGGAATTCGTTTAAGAAAAATTTCTTGATGGGCGAGTATATTTTACCCAGTGTTGGGCAGTTTGAGAGAGATCTGGCGATGTCAACAATTGTGATTTCCACGTGAAGAATTCAATAAATGAATTTCTATCGCAACTTTTTCTGTTGCGGTTGCGCCGCAACAATTTTTGGAAAGTTGCGAATCTGTGGCGATCGTAACAATTTTCGACGTGTCAGGCCGCAACCGCAACATCACGATGGTAATTAAATTTTTAAAATAACTTCAATACAGTTCAATACGCGTTTCATTCTCGTTCGAAACTAAACCGTAAAGGGTACAACCCATTTGTCAACAGTTTATTATTAGCATTAGGCGATACAGTGAAACACATACCCTTTTCTTATAGTATATAAGTTCATTTAATGTAACTCATTATATAACATATGGTTTTAGGAATGATGTGAATTGTAAATGTGCTACCACATGTTGTACAGCAAATCTACCTAGCTAGATGTTGCGATTTGCCAATGTACTTCACAACGACGATTTTATCCTGGCGTCCCCTCTGTATCCACATTTTAAGCTAAAAGGGCTAAACGATGTACAAAAAGTGGAGTTAATAACAGAAAAACTAATCGCCCATCTTAATAACAGATCGGAAAATGGTATTTCAGCTGAGGAGAGCAGTGCCGAGGACGTAGATGACGAAGATGACTTCTTCAACGTCGAAATGATATCGGATGACACGGAAAAATCGAAGAAAAATTCGTTGAAACAAGTCAATGATTGGCTGAAAAAGGCAGTAATCAACAGAACTAGCAACCCTGATGTTCACTGAGCGATGTTTCTTTCGAGTGAATTTGTCGCTTCGTTCATCCTATTTAACACGCCAATACCATCGAGCACTGCGGTCGAACGAAAGTTCTTATTAAAGCAAAAAAATTTTAAGACCACGATGTGCTCGGCTTTCAGACAAACATTTTGAAGTGTCAACATTTTTGATAGGCAACGTTGATTGTCAGTACACTGCATTGACATTGTCACATTGAGATCATGAACTAGTATTAGGGGATCTACTACCCTGGACTACCCTTTGACAACCAAATTTTACAAAAATCTTTTTTCCAATTTCTATCGCAACTAGGTGAACAAAAATGCATACAGATATGTAAAATTGAATGCCAAACACATTTGCATCCATAAAATTTTTCGATTTTCGCAAAAACTAATAATTTATTTCGCGATTATTAGAAAAATATAAATCCTTGCGCAAAACCCTACTTACTCTATAATTTTTAACCTAGAAGCGTGATTTTGATCTCATTCGACGCGGAAGGACTGTACCAAGACCGTAACGTAGGATTTTTTTGATTTTCGACCTAGAAGAAAGTTATAGGTACACATATCCAACATTTGAAAAAAAATATAATTTTTTTCCCCTTTTTTCCCAATAAAAATTTCATTTAGAATTCAAACAGAATTTTGCTTTGCTACGCGGTTTCCACTGTCAAACTGCATCGAATGAGACCAAAATCACGCTTCTACGTTGAAAATTGTAGAAGGGATGTGGTTTTGCGCAGAAAATATATATATATATCTTTATATATATATATGTTTGCCCAATCACTTCTTTTCTATCGCGAATTTCGAAATTTTTCATAAAATCAAATGTGTTTAGAATTTAATTTTACATATCGGTATTTATTTTCATTTACCTAGTTGCAATAGAATCCTGTAATCTGAGATTGAAAAAAGTATATTGAATTTGTCTCTTTAATGCAATTTTTTGACATATGTAACCATAAATTTTTTTTAATCTGAAATTCAAAAAATCTTACGTTACGGTCTTGGTACAGTCCTTCCGCGTCAAATGAGACCAAAATCCCGCCTCTACGTTGAAAATTATAGAGTGAGTAGGGTTTTGCGCAACTATATATATTTTTATAATAATCGCGAAATAAATTATTTTTTTTGCGAAAATAAAAAAATTTTATAGATGCAAATGTGTTTGCAATTAAATTTTACATCCACGCGTAAATTTTCGTTCCCATCGGTGCGATAGAAATGTGTACAGTGAAGTTTGAACGAAGAGGTCGAGTCCAGGGTTGTAGATCCCTCTAAATCATAACAGAGGAAAAACAAAAAAGAGAGGAATATCATATATTACAAGAGCATTTGCATGGTTTTTCTTTATGCGTCATATAGGGTGTACAAATGTTCTGCACTTTTCTGTTTTCTAATTTTTTTGCTATATATATGCAGAATTCCTATGAAAATACAGCTACTAGCTAGGTACCTTTTCAATATTATTATTAGAAAATAGAATTCAGTTAATGTTCTTGCTATATTTGCAAATGAAACGTTTCTTTCTGTAGTGTCGTGGTTTTCAGCACGACACGAGGTTGCGCCTTTCTCATTTTTGCCATATATACCTCATTACGTATACGGAACTCCCATTAAAATATAGCTACTAGCTAGGTACCTCTTCGACCTTATTATTATTAGAAAATAGAATTCATTTTATTTTTCATGCTATACATACAAATGAAACATTTTTTTCAGTATCTTGATATTTCATTCAATTCTCGTCGATGCATTTACTCGATCTATTAAGTTTTTTAGTAAAACAATACCCTATTTTGAATATCGAAATATTATTTTTATTCAAAGCAATATCTACGTAAAAACAATAAATAATATTTAATTCAAACTATGTTTAATAATTAAAAAGTTGCGGTTGCGCGTTGCGGTTGCGATTGCAATTTTGGTTTTTTCAAAGTTGCGGTTGCAGTGGCGCCGCAACATTTTGAAAGTTGCGGGCCCAACACTGATTTTACCCTACTGCATATGCCTGTATTTAAGCCATCGCCAAAATAGGTGGACTGGTGCCTGTGTACTACGTAGGGAAAATAATGCTTCCCTAGAGTATAGAGTTCGCGTATCATAGATACTTGTGAAACGTACTTTTGTCACGATCTTCAAATTTTCGTAATCATGTTAACTCAATCGCTTTTCGCAGGAATTATTTTGCGGAAATTTCGCTACTCAGCTAAAACATTAGCTTCTTCACGCAACAATCTGGAATTTCGAAAAATATTAGAAGCTATTCGCAGCAACGAAAAGAAAACTGTTGACGAATCTTAACTTAATAAATAAAGGTCAGCAAACCTGACTTTCTCTCCGATCCCTGAACATCAGGAATATTCCAACGGAATAAATCAGCCGCAGAAATTACGGCTTCGTCAGTCAGCAAATATGATTTTCTCTCCGATCCCTGAACATCAGGAAGAATTCAACGGAATAACCAGCTTCAGAAAATACGGCTTTTAACGATCAACTAACTACCCTCTGCAGGTATCCCTAAGACAGAGACGTTATCAAAATGGGTGCCGCCCGAACAAGGACCAACCCACATTATCCATCACTAACCTTTGTAAAACGAAGTCGATTTCTTAGGCAACCATTTGAGAAGCGATCTAGAGTAAAATATGTTAAATAAAATGCAAAACTGTATTACAAGTGTTCAACGAGATGTTGTTCTTAACTCAGGAAATATAAACCAGCTGCTCGTCGATAATGAGCAAATTCGAGAACTTGATAATAACCTGATGTTTGATTTAAATAAATTAAAGACTCAATTTTACCAATACGATCAGAACTATTAAATTTGGAAGAAAGCTTGGAAACTCAAATTCAATAAAAAATTGATATTGTTGGTGAGATTCATTTATAAAAATGTTATATAGTTGGCAAGATAAGAGCGAACAAAAGAATCACTTTATTATTCCTTCACTTTTCTTACGGTGCGTAATAGAGGGTAGATTGAATTGTGGTAAAACCGGTTTTGGTTTAGACTTCTTTTTGAGGAATATATCGATTTTACCGACCTGTTTTTTCATAGTAAATCGACGGAACAAGCAGAATATGAACTACTCAAAAATGCTTTTTCAAAAGGTTATAAACAGTCTGAAATATTTGAACATCTTAAAATCGGTAGTGGAAATATTGATAAACTTCTCGAAGGTTTACCTCTGAAACGCAATGCAGAGTTAATCGCTAAATATTTTGAAAATGTCGCTTCTATTTCCGATCCTAGAGAAGTAGATGCTAAAAAAAGAATTTTTTGATAATTGATGATAGAGCAACTGAAAAGAATCAGACACCAGCTGATCATTTTTAACCCGAGGCAGACATAATAGTTACAGTTCGATATACTTAACTCAAAATTATTATTTGTTACCTCTTCAGTCGATGCGGACGAATGCAAACCTATTGATTCTATTTGAATTGCCGGTTAATAATTATATGAGAACCATTCACATGGACATTGTCGCAGGAGACAGGTCTTTTGAAGAATTTATAGAATTTTGCAGTGATACTCGCAATATTCCTCGTAGCAGCTACATAATAGCAAACAGAGACGTTCTGGGTGAGACAATGTTTTAGGAATTTAAATCATTTTATATTCCGAAGAAGTATTTTAAAGACTTCGTAAATACTTTGTAAATGAAACATCAGCCTGTACACTCACACAGAGATTCCAGTATTGTCAGTATTTAAAAATATACTTTAAGCGTGTTATTGAGATTATTTATTTGTTCGAAATTTCATTGGAAATCGTTTTTCTTGATCTGAAATTTAAGATGGAACCATTATATTTTTACTATTCAAGTTAGTCTATAAAATAATCATGCAAAATGATAATATATTTTTAGTATATACATTAGCTTATGAGCTAATTTGTAGAAACATGGGTTTGGTGGCTTATGGAGATGGTTCTTTAATTGCTGAAATTCTCCAAAAGGTCTAAATTGTACCGGGAGGCCTACTTCCCTTACTACTACCTTTAAATTTCACTTTGGTTTAAACAAGCTAGGGTGGTGATCCTTGTGTGTTTCAATCGAGCCGTTTACGACAAGTCGGTGCGAAGTCGAATATGAATAACCGTCAGCGAGGCTAACGACATTCCTCAGGGCTGATTTAAACAAATCAAATAGTGGAGCGTCCCCCATAAATGATCGTTTCTTATGCGTCGCGGTTAAAACCATGACAGCAGGACATTCATTATTCATACATTCATCACAGCATTTACCCTATAATTATTAATAACCGTGATTGCTAAGTTTACCACTCCCATTAGCGATGCATTCCCACGTTTCCGCAATTTTAAAGCATTCGTTTCCCAGGAACACAGTATTAATTAACCCTTCTCTGTCCAACATTTTTCACGATATCGGCAACAGCCGCACATTCATAGTCCCTACACTAAAGCGTGTAATCTACGTGTGTAAAGTGTGTTAAGAAACACATGCGCCATGATATTTTTTAATATCGCAACACAATGCCCTCCACAATATTGTCGCTGGAGTCACCAATGAACTGTTATTGTTATTGCAGTTCTCATGTTAGTATATCATCAGATCTTGACACATTGATTGTTGAAGTCACATCTTGTTTTCTGCTGGGTCCTTACGACATTGAAAATTCTTCCTTTACGTATAACTGTGGTTTCCGCTCAAATGCAAGGAGACTTTAGTCAAGTGATTGGTAACTGGTAATCATACCGTTGTACTTTCCCTGTTGATATGTGAGATCCTTTGTTACTCCCCATGACATAAAAAACAATTAATACTATTTGGAAAATGGGACCTCACGGCTCACAGAGCAAAGAAGATAAGCAGTTTCACGTAGATGAGACGTCTCGACTACCGAAGTGCGCCACCTCCCTACCTAAAGCTGCTCATTTTCTCTGAGCTTTGGCGACTCTCCACTGCTTTAGAAAATATGCTGGCGTTCTTTATATTTGTTGCGCCTCTGATATTGAGAGTTAACTAAGTAACTCATTAAAGAAGTTTGAAAACTAATAGACGCCCACCCTTCTCAAAAACTCGCTTTCAGAGAAAGTTACTTACTCGAAATATTTCAGTTCAAACTGCGACAAGCCGTGTACGATAAGCTTGTCGTAGAGAGCGCGCACCCGTACTCCGCCATCTGTCTGGATGAATTCCAAAGGTTCCAGGGAATGGGGGTCCATTGGCGGCACTTGCACCTCAGGAATCCCTGTAGGAAATAAAAGTGCATTATGGGGGCATCCCAGGGATTTTCGGGCCAAATTGGTCATTTTTTCTTCGTTGAAAAAGGATCTTTAGATGGTTGGCTATTTTGCCCTAAAATTTTATGGTGCTACGGGCACTAGATTTCCCCTCCCAGGGGGGTGTAAGGGGACCAAAAATCTTGAGTTTTGATCCTATAAAAAAAGAAAAAGAAGGAAAATGAAAAATTTGGCTCTTTTAGTCTTTTAGCAATGTTTCAAGGATTACAAAACTGTTATCGGTTTTGTAGTAACATGAAAACTCGTTGACATGTATTCATTTGAAATATCAAAAAATGACATAAAAACAAATATTTCTCATTTTCTGAAAGTCTAAGGGCCAAATTCGAAAAAAACGAATGGAAAAATGTGTTCGTTTTTAAAAATTACATATAATGGGTTATTTCAGAGGAATAAGTCCACAAATAAAAAGTTACCATTCATCAAGAAATGAAAAATAAATGATTTTTTATGTAATTTATACATGTATAACATGCACTTTACAGTCTTGATATGATATTATGCTTGCATATTATTTGTAGATGATAATACAACATGAATACAGCATTCGAGTAAAAAGGTCCATTATATTACACTTCACCACAAAATGTATTTTTTTGCCTTTTGGTAAAAACCTCATTTTCAACATAAAAAAAGAATAGAAGTCAGTGAGTTTTCATTCTAGGAAAAAAGGCATTTTTGAAATTCTTGAAACATTTCTACAAAAATAACAGATCCCGATTTCCCAATTTGTGCATACCCTTTCGTTTATGACAGTTCACAAGAAAAATGTATATATTATTTATATATAATTTATACATGCAGTATATGCCATCCACAGTGACTATAAGAAATTATGCATGCATATTGTTTGTAGATGATAATACAACATGAATACAGCATTCAAGTAAAAAATATTCATTATATTGCATTTTTCCACAAAATTTATTTAATTTTCTTTTTATGTAAAATAGTTTCAACCTAAAAAAATAGAAGTCAGTGAGTTTTCATGCTAGGAAAAAACAAAGACAGTTTCGAAATCCTTGAAACATTTCAAACAAACTTACAGATCTCGGTTTCCCAATTTGTGCATTTAATTTTTTTATCACAGTTCAAAACAAAAAATTTGGTATATATTAGTTTATGATGGAAAATCGCATACCGAAAGAAAACGATAAGAAAAATTGTAAATTCAGATCTTTTAGTTCATTTGAAATTTTACGAGGATTTCAATACTGTTTTTCAATTTGTTTTAGCATAACAACTCTATGACATCTTTTTTGTGAAATATCTCTAAAAATGTTCTAAAAAACTAATATTTCAAATTTTTCCAAAAATAAGGCCTAAATCGAAATTTTTTTGAGTAAAACATGTTTCTTTTCGAAAAATACATACACTCGCCAAATTTGAGATCAATGAAATAAACATTTAAAAATCGCATGCATGTCCCCCCTGAATCATAGTACATATAATTTAGATTCTCAGTGATAATTTTGGGATACTTTGTGCACGTGTACATATGAATCAAATATCTTAATGTTCTTCTAAATTTTATTCAAGTCAAGTGGATCATTGACAGGCTATTACCTCGTAGAATCCGAAGTTAGGATCTACAATTAATTTTGTTTTTCGTAAACTGTATATTGCTAACACTACAATGGAAGAGGAGGAAACATATATGAAATTCATCTGTTGCTCAAAACTGTTGTTTGGGGTAACAAATTTAAGTAATGTCTCCATTTACGTCACACAATAGCTAATATTAACATCACTAATTTCGAATTCAAATAATGCTTCGATCACGAGGATCAGGTGGTAACCAAGTGCATTAATTTCAACCTTCACGGTTTGTTGTTGCCTGCAAATTGGCACTCAAAATCTCTACTCTCTTGCTTCCAGCCTAAAACAGAGTATGTAGTATTTGTTCAGAGTCTACATTGACATGATTAAAAGTACCTATAAGCTTTGAATTTTTTGCCACAGAGTGTCAAAATTTTATACCAAAGCGTAACTGTTCCTGAGACACAACGAGTCATGAAATCAGTTTTATTGATTGTTCCTGCGCGGAAATAGCTGATGTGCTCTCTCATGTAGTCGCTCAAATTAGTATGAGCTGCAGTGGAAAATTCCAATTTCACTACACCCAACTGTCTCGATAACTACGCATGCTAGTCTGTCAGGTCATAAACAGCCAATACCTAAACATCACTAGTGATCTCGGCAACTCGTAGAATCTCGACTGCTGTGAGGCACTCGAGAGATTTTTTTGCCCACAGTACTGTCAAATTGCACGGAAGGCTTTGGCTATTCATCACTTCACTTTATCTCTGATAAGATCTGAGGATGGGCCCAAGATCAGCAGAAAAAAGGCTAAACCACAACCCTGGGGCTGAGAGCCGACTGCGTCTACGGATACCGTGGGATACATTAACCTTTGGCTATTTGTGGCCGCAATTCCATAATGGCGCGCACAAGGCACTCGTTGAGTCGATCTAGATGGTTCTGACGGCAGATCCGGATCTTGTCAGCTGCAACAAAAAGTTTCAGTTCAGCCGATACAATTCTGGGGAAATAACGTGGTACTAAAATGTACCTCATATGGTAGATTTGTACAACAACGATAATAAAATCTTTGAATATCCGGTGCAGCAAACACGATTAATTATTTTAGTATTTTATGTGATCCGCAATGTTGCGGACACGTGCATGATGAATGTGCTCTTTCTTGACTGCACACAATACATTCAACATACAGGATCATTTCATCTACGGTTTCACTAGAACGGCTAATACTCATAAGATTTATACTTCTCCCAGCGATAATAGCTTGGTAATGAAAAACAATATCCCGATGTGCTGGGAATAAATTTTTGTAATTGTTTACGGGAATCGAGCACAATTACGGTGACAACGTAATAAAAAGATAGGTCTTAAACCAAAAGTTGTAATATGGGGAGAACATATTTATTTAAATTATTCAATATCGACTTACGGAGGTGATAGCTTTCCATGAAAACAGTCGTAGTTTTGTCTTTGTTGTGGTAAATATTGGATATGCATACGAAGTGCGGATCTATTTTGTATACTAAACAAATAATTACAGAAACTAGTTTACACTTTTCAAACAAATTCTTCATTTATGAGGGTGGGCAGCATGGAGTTTTATTCATGGGTTCAGTTAAGTTTTCCACAGTGACACTTGGAACTGCCCTTATTGCAGTAAACATGGCTTTCCATGCAATGGCTCTTCCCGATTATAATTGACGCCCAGTGACACAAACATCTCATTTTATGACTGCGTACAAGATTTTAATGAGGTGCAAATCGAAGGAATTTAACAGTCAGATCATCAAGTTTTTATAATGGATTATGGATCTGAAGAATGATCTGAGTCGTTAGTTAATGCTTAAATGACTGGCACAAGCAGAGTAGAAGGGAGCGTTGTCACGCAGAAAAAACAGTCCCGTAGTGACAAAAGAGGCTTGTTGTTTATATGAAAGGCATTGAGGTTTCTTTTCATGAGGTTATTTTACGGAGAAGGTACCATCTTCACATCATCCTGTGTGTATTGTAAAAGAAACAAGAGTCGCGGATGAATCCCGAGGATCCATCCGTAGAAAGAATGAGTCTAATGTGCATCTTTAACTTTTGGGTCTCGCCGTAACAATTTAAGAGGCATTTTTAGCGAAGTTTAACGGGAGCTGTTGACCCAAGAATGGTATTCCTCGTGGATTTCGGCTCGTCAGGGTCGACCAGCTTCTGTGAAAATGGACTATCTTGTTTATACTTGGACAGTTCGTATACGGAGCTTAAGACTAATATTCTTCGGTTCTCTGTCAGTGGAAGTCATGGAAATCCCATTTTCTGACCATTTCTCCCTTTTTGATTTGTCTTCCTGGAATTTTGATAGTGTCTATGTGGCAACCTGTTTTATGGGAAATTTACTTCTTTTTCATTGTCTGTCAAACTTATTGAATCCCCTATTATCAATAAAAATACTAACAGCTGTTATCGCCAGTTATTCGAGAAAAAAGCGGGAATTACAGCATTTAACGATGAGCAGCACAACTACAACAATGAAAACGCAACTAATTGCCACAAATGTGCAAAATTTTCAGTGAAAATTTGCATATTTTAGTGCAAAAATAGTTGAGAAATCTGAAGTTTTAATACCAAGCTACTGTCGGTGGCCCGAGTGTATTTAAAATAAACATATTCATTGCTCTATGTAAGATATGATAAAGTATACTTAACACCTAAAAGTCAACAATATTGCCATTCCGAGTCAAATAAGTTACGAAGCTTCTCTGCCTTATAAAAATGAAGAATTTTTTTCCGAATTAAGCAGCAGCGCGGATGCAAGATTAATCATTTTTCTACCTCCTTATTACAATCTTCAGCTTTTTAAGTCCAACCGAATATTCAAGTTTTTACGATATCGTCTTCAGCTGCAAGCTGCAAGTGCAAGGTTTTGCTGCACAAATGGGGGGTGGGAGGAAAGGAGCGCCTCATGAGAGAGCATTATTTTCATGCGAGTATCAATTCTTTGCAAAAAAAAAAACAATCATGGAGCTTGCTCTGCAAGCCTCTAAGTGAGCTAGAGTAACTGCTGTGCTATTCTCGCCAGTGAATAAAAAAATATTTAGAGGGTACTTCTTGGACACTGAAAAAAACATTATTGACACTATAACCTGAGGAAATTCCTCGGGACATTTCGTACTTTATTGCGTTATAAAAACCTACGCGTGTAATGAGCAATTGCCATGATTGATTGTTATTGTATGTATCGGCAGCCATCTTGAAAACTTCAAGAAAAAGTTTAAAAGAAAACAAAATCAAACAAGTTTGGGTGCTCGGACAGAGTTCTATATTCTGACAGGTTGAAGCCTCAAGAGAATTTTAAAGATTGAAGTTCCTTTTTCGGCCTCAATTCGTTCAAAAAATATTAAAATCTGGGAAATATAAGACAGACGAACGCTTAAACTTTTTGCCCAACCCTGCCTCCTAGAACTGAAGGCAAAATGAGAACATCAGGGTTTTCCTGTGAGTCAAAATTGATTTTGAGATCTTTAAACTATATATTATGAGTTTTTTACCTTTAGAGGGAGTGGATGGCTGATGAGGCGATTGTCAAGAAAAAAAATCAGCATTATTTAAGAGATAAAATCCTAGCAACTTTAAGATTACATAACTAAGTCATTGTTTTTATGTAATCTAACAAATCCAACTTCCATGCAACAGATAAATACATGTACACACTTCAGCTCTTACGTATTCATAGAGTGGGTGCGGTATCTTGAGTGATGATTTGGTCTCACACGAGCTTTACTTATTGTTAAGCTAACCCACGTTTAATTTCATGGTCAAGCACTGCGCGCGTTGAGTTCCAGAAGCTCCAAGTGCCTAAAGTCTGCACGGTATTCACGATGAATATTTTTCTAATAACATCAGGACGCAAGGCCAACAGCTGAGTCTCGCCTTCTATAGCAGTGACAACCTACAGTGCTTAAGAATATTAAATTACGCTTCATAGTCTAGGGTGAGAATTTTTAAAAGAGACGTGAGGTGTTATTAAGTCTCAAGGCGATGTAGCTGTATTGCGATATTCTCTTATCGCTCGCGACACGATGAAAAACTGGGAATATTCCTAACCCTTTGCCAGCCTAAGTCAATCCTTAAAAAATGGAGAACTAATGCCACTATACAAGAGTCAATTACTGATGAGAGAGACCAGAAATTCTTTGACTTGATGGGCGATTTTATGAATACTTTTGAAGTTAAACTCTTAACATAAGTCGTCTACGTCTACTTTCAGCATATTTTTTCTGAGCTTCTGATAGCGCCAAGTGGTTAGCAGATGCATTGGATGACAAATACTTAACAGAAAAATAACTGACCTACCATGATATTTATTGAACTATATGAAAGTGAGAGGGAAAATTGAAAATCCTCATACCTAGTTTAAAAATTGAACTTTTGGCACAATTTCCAAAATTTAAACACATTACAAGTTTCTCGATTAAAGAGCTTGCGTTCTTGGTCAGTTCGTACGGTATTGTGCATTTTCCAGCACTACGACAGTGGCGGCAGAAACTTGGTATATTTTCAACGAAAACAACGACCCTAGCGGACTTTGCTCGTAGATTTCCTTCGCATTTTTTCCGCAAAGATGATGCGGGATGTGGGAATTTCAAACGGGCCACGCATCATTGAGATTGCCGCGGACTATTCTTCCCCAACACATTGTTTCATTGAGTTAATACGCTCGATGAGCAAGGATGTTGCACACGCGGTTCATCGGCGTCCCGTTTTACTCATTCTCATCAACCTTTACGCCTTATAACTCGACATCTAAAGATTATATACTATCACACCAATGTTTCAACTGAACAAAAAGCTTAAGCCCTCCCCTCGTTACAGCAGGGACTGTCTGTGATAAGCAAAGCTGCACACCTGGAATTAAGTGATAAGAATGGTCATTTACAACCTAAAAAAACACTCACCGAACTACCTCCCTTACTATGCCATCATTACTATTCCAGAGCCATAGTCTGGCTCTGGAATGTCTGAAAAAACTACTGTTAGCTCTACCAAGATTCTAAAACGAGAAGTAATATCATTTCAAGCCGCCACAACCACCAGCCGTCCAGCTTTTCAAAAGAGTTGCTGTGGGACGATCAAACAACGGTTACAGAAGGATCTGAAAATTAGAGTGAGATAAAACCAAAAACTCTTCCCCACACAGGGTTTGAAAAACGAAATTGCTCGATTTCAGCATGAAATATCAGATTACTCGATTAATCAGTAAAACAGTTGTAACAGATGATTTCCAGTTAAGGAAAAATTTTCCGTGGGCCTCCCGAGAAAGTGTCTTAATACGGTCCTTGTATTACATGATAAAATCATTGAAACACACAGACAGTGTAAAGCGAAGGGTTCAGTTAGTGATAAAAAATGCGTGGGAGGACTTTATAACTTCCTTTTTCGTAAATAAAATTAAAAGGCTTAGAAACTCTTTATTGGAGTTTCGTTGCTAAAATCCCTTCGCGTACAGCTTCCATTGGCGGCCCCTGTACCAGCGTCGTACAATAACCCCAAAAACCTGCAGCTTATCAGAGTTCGCGTTATCTACGAGGAGCCTTGCATACAAGGAATTAAGTTTGACTGTTAGGTTCGCAATTGTTGGATATTCAAGAGGTACCGTAAACAATCGTATTGTTTGGAAGGTTAATATTCCTAATAAATTAAGGTCAATACGTTTAGCAAAATTTAGTTAAATTATAGTCGCCCGCAGGACACGAATATTGGTCACTTCACTGGTACTAAGAGGTAGAAATTAAAGGAGGTTGAAATACTTGCAAAGAGAAATACTATCATCATAAAAAGTTTGCTTGTTGGATCCCTCGATGCCTCCTTGCATTGGGTAAACACGAGGGGAGCATTTCAGCCTTCGCAAACGCATCTAACTCTTTCGCTGCTAACATCAACTCAAAACTGCGAGTATATTTTTCTTCCTGAATAATTTCACTGCAGTGAAAATTAGAACATTAATACGGAGTTTTCAAAGATTTTCATTAAAAAAGTCTCCTGACACCAAAACAAGTGGTTGCAACGTCGTTTCTCACCTTACGTAATTTCAAAAAGAAATTCCACCATTCGAGCGCCTTCGTCTGATCAAAGTCGATCTCTTTGATCAGACGAATTTCTTTATCAATAATTTCAACCAGGGCCCTGAATTTTCGTTTTGTTCATCGTGCTGAGGAACTCGTCCACGCATCATTACTCAGACCTTCCTGCTCTTTTACTCATCAATTTTTAGCCTGTAAAATTTACAGATTTGAGAAGCAACACTTCGAGCAGAGATGTGTGCTGACTAAATTAAAGTCCATACATGAAAACAGTTGTACTTTTGAATGTTTGATCTGATGTCGGCTTACTTTAAGATGCGCTGTTCGACGGCTTACTCTTGAATGCACAACCGATCAGCCGGTTTCTTCAAGGACTTGTATAACATTTATGTTTTCAGATCCCATTTCCCCAAATAAAATCTAGCTTTGCCATGTCAGAGGACCAACAACAGGTATTGATTGATCTTTAGGCCTTGCCCAGCTGTCGCTCGGGGTAGCCATGCGGGTGCTCACTGACGACATTTCGTTTACAGCTCCCCGTTTTTTTATATAGGACCTGTCTCATTTCTTTGAAAACAAAGCTTGGGGAAAATTATTAAGTTTTTATGCCAAGCGAGTACAAATGCCACGGATAGAAGTGCTTATGGTAACCGATGTACTAGAGACTGAATTTGTTATCAGAAGAATGAGGTAATGTTGAGTTTTTCTAGACATGCTGTATATAGAGAGTCCAAAAAGAGTATCTTCTGATTTTCAATATAAATACCGTACAAAAGTTTAATTTCGTTTAATTTCCACCACAGCCGTGAAACAAGAGGATATCACGAGTGCAAAGATCTGAAGACCACGCAGTGGTGCCCTAGTGAGAGACCGTGATCTAACAAGTACGTTTAATTGCTGTTGTATAGCAGCGGACATAGTTTGTGGAACGGAAATAACAGCTGCACTTAAAAGTTTATAACTCTTGAATTATTAAATATATGTCGGGATTTTGGAAAATGTTGACAAACTCATTATCTATATACGTACTAGAGACTCAGTCGCACCATTTACTAACATTTTGATGCAATATTTCTACTTCCAAATAAAAATTTGTTGGTTTTCCAATATTAAGAAGTGAAGGAACACTTTGAAAATTACAGTGTTTTGCATGTATAATATTGATTCAAGACATTAAGCATATTTGTTGGATTTGCATACGATGCTCATAAATTGAGCAAAATTGCGACGCGAACACTTAACATTCGATCTCATGCAAAAAAATAATTCTGGTCAAGGAAAAAAGTCAACGCCAAATATCGCTACAGTTTTATGAAGGTCTAGAAGTAGTTTTCATCGAGTAATAAGCATGTATAAAACATTTAAAACACCAGACGCGAAACCAAAAACCTCTAAAAACGTCCGCGCAAAAATTCGAAAATTAATATTACCAGCTAAAGCGCACCTTTTTGATGCAGCGTTATTAATTTATTGTATGTTCAATGGAGAGACAGGGTGTATTATCTCGAAGAAGACGGAATTTCGCAGGTTTCGAAATGTAGGATTGTATGCTCGGGTACCGACCGGCAAGCCTCTCATTTAAAAAATGAACATAAACGCCATTCTGACTTTGCCTCAGAGTGTGTTCTTTGGACTGATGCACAATGGGATGGAATTCATGTCAATGCCGAGTCAAAGTTCAACGTGATTGGGTCTGACGGTAAAATTTACAATTTACTACTGCAACTCTGGGACTGCACCACAATATTTAGATAGATCCTTATTAACTTTGAGGTTTGATATCCCATAAACGATGTTTAATTCATAATTTTTCTTGAAAAGCTATTCTGCCGTTTTTTATTTCCACTATCAAAGTGTTGACTATCAGTTTTCAAGTACCTTGTATAGAGTGTGTTTATCAACCAATATCATTAGTAAGTTTGTTATTCTATTGACTCGCTTTGCTTGTTCAACTTCCATTCTCTGGTCAGTACATTGCCGCTGAGGGATTTTCCAAAATAACTCAAGACCATTTTCCCATCTGTAAAAAATATTGATGAAATGTTATCGCTCTTTGCGAGTACAATGTTGCACGTTAAGCCTCAATGAGTGATTAAATTTAAGTTTCATTTACTTTCAAGTTTCATTAAGAACGTTATCTACAGAGCTATCATTGATCATTTTTACGCGGTCACATGTCCATAACTTAAACCAATTCGTCAATTGACTAATTAACCCGTCATATCCTTTTTGGTGCGCTAAATTTGTATACAATGAAATGCTTCATATGTTTTTTGTTTGCTGGTATCTAGGAAATTTTTTTAAAAACGAACTAAAAGTGTGTCGTGGATATTCTTTACAAAAATTTCATGGAGAAAAATATTTTCTCACGGCTAAATGGACACCTAAAATTCGTTTCAAATTTTCGCAATACACTTGAGATCTGAGAAAAATTAGAGTAACTCACGGATATTTGAAGCAGCATACGCGTGCATGATGACAAGGAAAGAAACGAAAATTGTGAGCGTTGTAGCCATAGCGATGTGTCTCCGGAGCAGGTGGGCAGAGAAGTGAACCTGAAACCAGACCACGCGTTACTGGACGTCCACCAAGCCTGCACCGCCAGATATTCCACCTTGCAATACCACAGTCAAGGATGTGTTTTTTAGAACGGCGAGCTATTTTTTGCATATTTTCCATTTATTTGAATGAATGGTCATATCAACCGACCACTCACCTTTGCTTTGTTTGGCCAAACACTACATGCATCAAATCCATAGCGTTGTCGCCCAATCATTGTGTTCACACAATCATTAAGTGAGTTGAAATCGTAAATTTTAGCACAGCTTTCATATTAGGATCACGAGCTGGGTTTTCTGTTTATGGTTTTGAGAAAATTTACAATTTTTGGTCATTGTGATCTGGACTGCATTTGGAGTTGGCCGCTTTGGCGACTGAAGAAACGCACCAGATGTTTCCTTCTTTTCATGGGCACGTTCCACACGATTTGCAGTAAAAAGACACTCAGATCATATTTGCGTGTACAATTTTCGCTTTCTATTCGTATTATATTTATTTATATTAGCATCAGCTACAATTGTTTCGTCTTTGACCTTTGCCGCAATGCGTTTAAGGGGGTCAACCCTGCGATTTTTAAATTTTGACCCAATTGGTCTGAAATTTGGCCAGTGTATTTATGTGTGAAATACAAACATATTTTACTCGGGTAACATATTCGAATTAGGCCTTAGTTTTTATGAAAAATTTGAAACTCTAGTTTTTTGTTTCATTTTTATGGATATTTCAAAGGAATGGAAGTCATTGAGTTTTTATGCTAGAACAAATTCAAAGACAGTTTTGAAATCCTCGTAACATAGCAAAAAAACTGACATTCTCGAATTTTTTATTAGAAACTTTTCTTTTTTTTTACATGTGATATTTGATCACTAACTAAAATATACCAAATTTTCGGTTTTGAACTATGATAACAGAATGAATGTACAAATTGGAAAATCAAAGAAAGTCAGTTTGTTAGAACTGTTCCAAGGATTCTAAAACTGTCTTTGTTTTTTTTTTCAAGCATAAAAACTCACTGACTTTTATTCTTTTGAATGTTGAAAATGAGGGGTTTTGGGTATAAGCAAAAAAACAAAACAAAATTTCATAAAGTATACTATAATGGACAAATTTTGTACTTGAATGCTGTTTTCATGTTTTTTATAGTCTGTGAATACTGTGTTTTATACTGTGAATTGTAAATTATAAACAAAAATTAAATATGAAAACGCGCGACATCCGCGCGTATGCCCCGCGCATGCCGGATAGCAAAATCTATTAACTTTCCCTGATTTGTTTAACGTTAAGACACAGACGATAGGTTCAGACTAGGTTAGGTTAGAATAGGATCAGATTAGTTAAGTTAGATTTAGCCCCCCTTACCGTAAAATAGGCGTACTAAAGAAAGGTAGGCTGAAGACTCCATTTAGTTTTGAGATAAGTTAATGCAGAATCTGTGCACATGGTGTGTTCCCACACAAGATCCATTGCGCATAGAAACTGTAAGGTAAGTAGGTAGGGTATGAACCTAAATAAAAGTAAAAAAGACTGTTAGAGGTGCCGAAAAACAGGACAGCAGAGAGCCAAAAAGATGGTTATTTACAAAACACAAATCATAACTCATTTCAACAGAAACAGGCCTCCCAACTTTCAGTACAGCGTCACTGTTTCCCTTGAAAACGCTAATTCCCATCAATACAATAGTTGCATACTCTTGATGGGGTTAGGATAGAATGGGTAAGGCTTGGTAAGCGAGGCTTGGTTCATTTCAACTGAAAAATAATAGATAGATGCTAATGGTCTTAAACAGATAACGATAATTGTTGTTGTTAATATTAATTTGCAAAATCTGATTGCGATGGTCAGCTTGCATTTTATACCAGGTATATTTCCGCCTGAGAAAGGGTGAGTTATTGTATTCTTGTAAGCAGCATTGAAAGGGTATCGCATGAAAGTTTACCTTTAGCATAGGTGTAAATTAATTGAGTGATTAAAATCTCAGGTAATTACTGGCTCTTTTTCCATTTTAAATGCTTGGCCATGGAGTTATAGGCCTTGAAGTATGGTTTTGTGTAAATCTACGAACCTCATTAGTTACCTCATTAATAAACTGGTTAGGATTTTCCTAATTACTTCTGATTTACGATAATTATTTTTTTGCCCAAGCGTTGTTGAATAAAAACGATACACACGATGGTTACACATTTCTCTATTTTCATTTGAGGTCTCCTAAGGGACCTGGAACATGGTTTGAGTTTCTTTATGTTCACATTTTAATGGTTGTTGATAAATATTCGGATTAATCTCTTTGAATTTTGCGATGGAAGAAGGTTAGTGTAGCTTAAAAACAGGGTATCTAAATTTATACACCTACGTATCGTAGTCAAACGATTGAGTTCGTTCGAGTTGTATCCAGAAGGAGAAAAGAAACAATAAAGAGGACGATTTAGTATGAAATCTAATTGAGTTAAAGACTACAGTAGCATGGCAGCCGAACTTAGCGATTGTGCTTTGTATAGTATCCTGAACCACAAAAACCTTGAGGCAACGTCCGCCAGTACAGACCCTTTATCAGGGGTACCAGATAGATGCAAGAATTTTAGGCCAAATTTTACCATGAAAAAGGCCAAAAAAGCCAAATTTGCTTATAGGTAAACTAAAATAGTAGGTAGATCCTCTAGAAGTATCGTAATTCTACTTGCCGTTCAAAATTATAAATACAAAGGAAAAATAGACGTAACTTACACTATTTTTCAACGAATATAATAAATGCATCTGACTCTTCATCCTCAGTAGAAGTTTGAGAGGTATAAGCAGCACTATAGAGAGCACCTAGCATTCCTTTTGAAACAATATGCTTTATTTGAAATTAGCTAGCATTCTTGAGGTTACTTTGAAGTAATTACAACATAGAGAACTATGGTTGAGATGTGCCCGGATTCTCACTATCGCATATAGCATTCCAGTTAGTGATCTATTTATGGGCTTTGTTTAGACCGCTGTCACAAAAGAGAACATTCTTTCAACAATAGCATTGCTAGCGGGAGTCATCAGGCAATGGCGCACAGCCAGAGAATTCTTTAAAGTTAGAGTGATTGTGAATTCCAAGCCAAAACTTCATAGAGTCTAGGAATCACACCACTTTCAATACAGCCTCCTGCTTTCAGTCTATGATACTAATTTTTGGCTTTTGCTGCTCACTGATGTTAATAAAATTCTGAGCAAATGCAGCCTAAGCAAGTCTGCAACTCTACTCTGATTACGTGATTTAAAATTCGTGAAGGATTTAATCATATTCAGCAGGATCTAGTTGATCCTGTTGCTCTGCGTTCAACTTGTGCTTAAGCGGCCAATAGACGATCAATTTAATTGTCAATATAATTGTCAATAATGAATATTGACAATTTAATTGATCATCTGTGGGCTTGATTGACGGCTGTCAATTAATTGACTCAATGAATTGACTCAACTCAGTTTGATTTTTTATTGATGGTTCGTCAGTATACTGAAACGTCCATTTGGACGCGTCAATATTTGGACACGTCAGAGCTAAGCGGGACTTACCAGTGAAGTTTATTTCTCGAATTGGGGGAAATTTTTTTAGCATCGATGCCATAGGACCAACACATTGTCAGGTACGTTCCCGGAGAGTAGGAAGGAAATTATTCAGCATATTTTTAATTTCAAAAACCTACATTAAATTGAGTTGCTATCGAATTAATGATAGTTTTTTTAGGTGCTACGTGTTTTAACAGGGAAAGTCTACCTCGTGTTACCATTGGATCATTTCAGCTCACTCTGAAGTGCAAAAGACGTTTTAAATATTATTTGAAAGATCATTTAGCCCACAGTTAAAAGTACTGAAATCAATCGTATTAGGATCAGTATCAAATGAGTCTCAAATATTTGTGAATTGATCTGAATCCCGCGCACATCTACTCAGAACTCAAGCATTTTACAAGACTAAAATATATCTAGTGATTCATTGACAAATTTTTCTATTAAATGGCACTATTACAGTCCAATATTATGTTTTCATCCGTATAAGTTCTAAAGAAATCAAAGAAGCCGGTTAAACAAAAGAATTTTTTATATTTTGATGTTATTGTAATCATATAAATACGACCAAACTCCTGAATAATGAACTTTTCTGATTTCAAACCGTGTGTAAAATTTCTGGCTCTTTGATGGCTTCTGACTACGAATACGTCGCCCAGCTCGTCTGCTGTTATTAAGGGATGCTAATTGATCTCTCGATAAACGAGACAGTTTAAAAATAAAATTTTTCCAAAACTAGCACACCGATTTGTATGACCATCTTAGAAACTTATCTTGTGATTTCTGGGCAGCGGCCCAGAAATCTTATAGCGGCCCAGAAATCTTATAAATTTTATTGCATTACTGAATGACATAATTTATTTTATTAATTGATAGTCTCGTGAGATGTTGAGTTGGTTGGATGCTGAAACGTATCTCGAGTAGAAGCTATTGACAAGAGCCTGTTTTTCAAACGCATTAAATAACTAACCAGTTCGACCATCTTTGTTACGTCACTGAACATACAAAACGCACAGTAATGCGTTGAGTGGAATCTGCAAAAATTTCTCAGATTTGTAACGTAAGCTGCAATCTCATTTTCTCTCTAAGGCTCAGAAGCAGCATATTTATTAGGAGAGCCGTGAGAAAACGGCTTCTGGGGTTCCTCAAATTCCTGAGTTCTTTCTCGAACAAAGCTTAGCAATTTTTTTACCTTACACTTGAACAACACAAAGAGCAGCTCTTACGACTCGCACTGGCTGCTTGGTTTGCAATTAAGACAATCGCTCAAATCCAGAACACGAGTCTAAATAATGTGCAGAAGACTAGAATATCATGAAGCTTTCTGCGAAGCAACAAACGGCTTTCGGTCTTGCTGAGTCACACCTCCAAAGGACACGTATCTCAATACCTAAGCCCTGTAAATAATCGAGGGAAATAATACATTGTTGGAAATGACAATGTATTTTGTATTGAATGATACTGTAGTTTTATTTTGATAATAACTATAATGGAATGCCTCGAAGGAACATGAAGTATTTTTCCACGATACAGAATTTTTTAATGCCGAATTACAACGTACGTCAATTTTCTTTTTTTTTAGTCACGAAGAGAAGAATCTGCAGAACGTTTGAGACTTTATGGCAAGGTTTTTTCGTTAATATGAGAAGCAGTTTGACATATTTTAGTGCACATGGTTGATGTTTATAAAAACATTCATTATATGGAACGCTAATAGATGTTTGGCAAACCTGTAACGACACAGTTGGTATGTATCCGCGTTACGATACTCTAGCTAATGTATTGTCATGCATGTAACGGAGTATTAGGAATTATTTAGGTCCCCATGTTATGTCATAGTAGCTGATGTCTAGGCATAATTGTTTCTGAACACTGCATCATATGTAGGCAGATAGATTACCTCACACTTGCTGATGCGTAAACGCACACGCTGTGACGTACAAGTTCATAGATAAGCATGCATGTTTCGACACAACAGTGGACATTTTTCGTAGTTAAGTCAATGTAATTCAGCTTGTGATGTAAAGTCTATATAGAGCCTCTCACGTTCGGTTGTCTTTGTGAGTAACTAAAGTTAGTACACATGCACAGAGTAAATAGGTTAGTAATCAGATCACTAAACTACACATGCAGATTAACACTTGTAGATTAACAGTGAACCTTTATCTAAAGAATCCGGGCATAACGCTCCATTCAAATGATTGTTGATCATTGCATGTAACATTCTTGAATCGCTTTTTATTTTGAGCTCTTTAGTTGATGCAGACACTGAAAATCATATTTAAAGCGGTTTAAGTTTCACGTGTAGTAATCTGTAACGTCAATTTACGAAAAGCGATTACTGATTACATAGTAGATGCTGCAATCAGTAAGAGTTGTGCTGATCTCATTAGTCTTTAGTGGTCTGGGAAAAAATTCAAGGTTGCGTTATTTTCTTCTCTAACAAATTTAGAAGCAGCAATGTAGGCATGCTTTCCACTAGCACCCTCGACTGGTTGAATCAATGAATAAACTTTTTCTTTCTCTTTAGATAGCCAGAGATGATTTCAGTACGCAAGTCAGCATCAACTGTTTTATAACAACCAGCCAAGTTATCTTGATATAACTCAAGATCTACTCAACTGTTCCATGCACCACCTCACTGACATAATGGATGATCCATCCATTTTTTCCCTCAAATTAAACGTCTTCCGGTGGCAGTACGACATCCTTTACCCAAGCACACCTTCTTCACTGCATAGCTGCCTTTAGCTGCCAGGGAAACGTTCGTTTTCGATTTTGAATAATTGGGCTCCTTAGCCTTTCAAGAGTGAAGGGACTGGGCATAATTCTACACAAGTTCGGCCACTGGGCAAATAGCTCACAGTGAATTTCAAAGAGTCGTGTTGAGTTCGTTGTCAACGAAACCAGTAGGTGCATAGAGCAATGATTCTTCCTCAGCGTAAGTTTTTGTTTTAACCCATGTTGTTTCTGAAGACTTGTTGAAGTTGCAAAAGGGAAAGAAAAATGAGTACTTGAAATAATTTCGTAGCTAACAGGTAAGAAGCATGTGATAATTAACATCGAAGATGGAAACTGCATTAAAAAAAAGTTACCATTTTGTAAATTTGAACTGAAAAACCGTAATATTTCAGGCTAGTGTTGTTCAGTGTGACATGAGCACTCACAGCAACTCGCAGCGGCAAGACCATAATTTGCTATGATGACTTTACTGCACACGTGGACGACACCGACATCAGATGATAAATAAATGCTTTTTCAGAGTAGTACATCCTATTTTCGAACAAATTTACCAGGAAACGATGATAGTTCTCTTGCTAAAACAAGTAACATATTACAGTATTCTAGTCATTCGAACCCTTAATTTTGTGCTTTAACTTAGGTTGATACTTTCTTTCAACCTGTTTTGGAGCATCTACGCGTAATCTAAAGCTGCAAAGAGAGCCTCAAAACCGTGTCTGCTGCAACGTTCGCCTGAAGGATCTCTATAGCGTAAACGGGGGTGCACGGCGTTTGGATTCAGAGTGATGATTTTAAATTTAGATTAGAGAAGACTAAGTAGTCTCACTAACAAAAATAGGAGTAATCCTACTAGACCAGCCTTAGCTCGATACTCTCAGCCCACAAGACTCTTGTTCTCGTTCCATCATTTTACGGTCAGGCTTCACGGCGAGCGAGATTATGCTCTCATTGAAAAGCGTTCAGACATGTTTGTCACACTTCAGAACCAAGCGTAATACATTATAAGATCAATTGCACCTGATTATGATTTTAAAAGGCTGGTAATGAGGTTATCTTACGAAGAAAGCACACCCACGGTCACCGCAAAACCCTGTCCTGCGATAGTCCTAATTCCGACCCTGTTTTTTAGCGGCCTGGATCTCAATGGTCCTTTTGCGGTGCCTGTCGTTGGAGTTGGCTGTATCCATGTCTTTGCTGTCGACGACGTCAGAAGGCAGGGCACGGACGAGAGACTTCAAGATGGCGCCCAACAAGTTCGAAAATTGCACTTGCATAGCCGGCTTTATTTCGTTCGTGATCAGCTGGTTGTTTTCCTTCAGGAAGTGATGCATGGTGTCGCCTGGGAGAAGAGGAATGCTGTTTCAAAGTGTAATTTAGAATAATACCACACATCAAGTTTGCTGAATAAATCAGCTGAAACACCTATATCTTTCAACTGGTAAAATAACAAATTACCAGCCACTAATACCTTACAGAATAACAACTATGTGATGACGTTACACCTTTTCAAATATACATTTTGCTACAGCAAACCCTCCCGTAAAAAAATTTTTCTTTCATGAAACCTTTTAGATGAAGGCTTTGAGTGCGTGTCTTGTCTTTTTACGATTCACCCATTTATGGGTTATGATAACCATCGACTGAATAATTTTCATTAGTATACATCTCTTCCAATTCCAATCCAAAATATACATTTGCTGTCATTTTACAGTGTCCATTACCCACACAAGAGGGTACCCACGTAGCAACCATCCAAGCCAGCAAGTGGCCAACAAACCTAATACGGAAAGGGAAAAGAAATGCCGGAATAAAATTATTGTAGAATACAAATTCCTCCTATCAAAACCGCATGTTTCATGATTAAAACCCTAATCACCAAAAATATATGAAGGTATAACGAGTCTGAAAACAGAAAAAACAAGTGCTTTCATGGGACTTGGTGATTGGTTACTTGTCTGTAAGAATTTAAACCTATTGTTCCCGTAGATATGTTGTCGATACCTTTGCACTTCCTAGTAGTAGAAATGAACCATACTCCTTTGTTTCTTTATTCTCTAAACAGTGAGCATTGTATCATTAATATACAATATAGTCCAAAAAGTTATTGCATGATAATTTATGCTAAGTCTAAATTTACGTCCCAACTTTGGCACATACATACAAGAGAATTCTTAAAAACTTCAATTGGAATTAACTACACTTCTTGCCCAAAAGTTTTTAAATTATTAACTGAACTTGTAATGGACAACCACTTCACTGTTGATACTTTTAACTATAGAGATGAGCTTTCATCTCTTAAACAATCCACTGTAACCTATGAACTTAGTTGAGTATAATGTACTTCTGACCTCACTTACTCTAAGAGTTGGAGTAAACGTACATCTGTGGCTTAGGGTCGGTTAAAATAGGTTAGGATGGGGTAGGTTATAGGAAACGTTAGGTTACCATGTTAGGATATTTTAAGTTTCGATAAGTTAGGCTATCCGAGAATAAGGTTGGGTGAGGATCGGTTGGGATAGGTGCGGTTAGGATAGAGAGGGTCTAGTTAGTAAGATTAAACAATGCGTGAGAGTTTATGCGTGGGTTCACATATTAAGGTTCGAGTACGTTAAAGCAAGTTTGAATAGCATATGTTGTGTTAAAGGCTAAGAGGGGTCAAGTTAGGTCTTGAGCTAGGTTGCTTTATTTAGCGATGCTTGAGGCAACATAGCCTTACATATACATATATAGCGGTGTTTGTGGCTTAATTGCCTAATATGTACTGATGATGATTTTTTTCAGAGATATTCTCTTTCCAGTTAAGATAGAATATCTTTGAGCAATGAGCATCGTCACAAACTCTTTTCATTCATTCTTGGACTTTGGTTTGTTACTTTCCCTAACGTTCTAGACTCCGCAGCATATCTTTTTAAATGAAATACCAAAATCTTTGAGTGCTCATCGTCGCACAAAATAGTTCAACTACGTTTATCCGGTTACTACGGTTGGTTGGGTTCGATTGTAAGTAACAGAATTGAAAAACGGACTTTCAGCTCGAATGCATGTTTATCTTTTGCAGAACTGTTCAAAATTAAATTTTGCAATAATAAATATCTTACCTAATGCGGTGAAACCCATTTTGAAAAGGTGGTTATGTAATTGAAAAGCTACACGTTTATACTGGTGGTAAATGAGTAGTATCCTTAGGGGAACATGAATGTATCAATACGTCATTAACGCGCAAAAATTATCATCTTTTTTGTGTTATCTCTTCAAACGTGTAGAAAAAATCGCTGCTTTGATGCAAGCAGTTGATAATTGAAAAAAATTTTCCCGTCGTAAATTTAAGAGACAAATAACCGTGTATTCATTAACAGTAATATAGTCAGGCCCCTATCAGGAAAACTGAGCACGTGCATCAAAACTGATGTTAAGCAAATTAACTTTCTCGATCATGAGTCGTCTCGGCCTTCAAATTACAGGAAATGGGAACCTTCGATCAAGCTCTCCCAGCCATTCCATGGAGCATGTGAACCACTCCGTGTAATGTGACAGCTACTCCGTGTGATGTGAGAGCTACTCCACGTAATATGAGAGCCACTCCATGTGATGTGAGAGCCACTCCATGTGATGTGAGAGCCACTCCATGTGATGTGAGAGCCACTCCATGTGATGTGAGAGCCACTCCATGTGATGTGAGAGCCACTACATGTAATGTGAGAGCCACTACATGTAATATGAGAGCCAATCCATGTAAAGTGAGAGCCACTACATGTAATGTGAGAGCCACTCCATGCAATGTGAGAGCCACTACATGTAATGTGAGAGCCACTCCATGTAATGTGAGAGCCACTCCGTGTAATGTGAGAGCCACTCCATGCAATGTGAGAGCCACTACATGTAATGTGAGAGCCACTCCATGTAATGTGAAAGCCAATACATGTAATGTGAGAGCCACTCCATGTAATGTGAGAGCCACTCCGTGTAATGTGAGAGCCACTACATGTAATATGAGAGCCACTCCATGTAATGTTAGAGCCACTCCGTGTAATGTGAGAGCCACTCCGTGTAATGTGAGAGCCACTCCGTGTAATGTGAGAGCCACTCCGTGTAATGTGAGAGCCACTCCGTGTAATGTGAGAGCCACTCCATGTAATGTGAGAGCCACTCCGTGTAATGTGAGAGCCACTCCGTGTAATGTGAGAGCCACTCCGTGTAATGTGAGAGCCACTCCGTGTATTGTGAGAGCCACTTCGTGTAATGTGAGAGCAACTTCATGTGATGTGAGAGCCACTCCATCTGACACGCGAATTAATATTAACGAGAGAAATTCTAATAGTGCATTCCACACTAAATGTTAATGTATAAAAGTTAGAATTAAAGCATGTGCCACAAGATATTAATATTAACGAGAGAAATTCTAATAGTGCATTCCAACACTAAATGTTAATATATAAAAGTTAGAATTAAAGCATGTGCCACAAGATACTTTAGTAAAACGCGCACGCAATCCAGTAGCTTCAACATCGCTGAAAAGTAGCCTGCAGAGTACTGTATTTCGGGAGCTCTAAATGTAAAGAAAAACAGAAAACATCAAGAGAGATTCAAGTGGCCGCGGTGCCAGATCACGAACTGTAATCTTAAAGCAGTTTGTATTTATTTTGTTCGTAGGTCATCATGGTCTCTTGTTTAAGACCGCTCACTCTTTGCAGCTGTGGTTCGAAACGTAGCATTGCGAACCTGGTATTTTTCCCATTAAATACTCGTATGTGAAAATAGTTAGGAACGTTTCTCTTTCGTATCCAGGCGTCAAAGATACAGTAGATTTCAGGTCAATCTGAGTAACCGTTTTTTCATTCGGACATTTATTTCAAGAAATTTGGACGACTAGCTCACACGAACACGTTTTTCAACTTGAATATAATGAAATAACCTCTAACGAGTATGAGACTTACTTAAAACCTGGTTTCCGCTGAAGAGGTTGTCCATTTTTGCCTCTGAATCAGTGATCTTGAAGTCCAGACTATAATCCTTTAGGTACATTTTACTATTTTCCAGGCCGAGGTTGCCTTCGCTTTCGATGACGACTCCCTCTGAAGATGTGGAAATATTAGAAATTAATAATACAACTGTGCCTTCCATTAATTATCGGAGTTTCAGTTTAGGCCGAAACGAGTAGCGGAAAGTTCATTGCAAAGTAGATGCTTTTGAATTATTTCTTCTTTTTGAACAATGACTTCTAAAACAAGGTTTCATCACATAACTGCTTCTTCATTTGCAATAAACAGAAAGCATTTTTTCGGATGTTTCTGGAATGTAATTTAGAACATAATGATTTACACACAGTGTACAAGCATTGTAGGCATATCATTCAGCTGTATTCAGATACCAAAAATCGCTTTAGATACCCAACTGAAGTATATTTTGTCCGTATTAACTCTATTACAGTATTTTGCTACCTGTTTTGCTATTATGAAGCCCATATCAACCAAACGTTGAAACTAGATTGTCGGTATTAATCGTAGATAACCATGGCAAAATTAAGAACAGGAATAATATTCAGCTCAGTCTACTATTTTTCCCCATTGTCAGTGATCATTGAGCACATCTCTCTCGTCACCTTGCCATAGTAAATAATAGGAAAGCAGAGTGTGCTAACATTAAAGATCTAAAGTAACCCTGAAGGTGATCTTTACACTGGATTTTGCAGGACTTGCGTAACCTCCGAAAGCTAATTGGCCCGCACGTTACTCAGCCAACAAGTGATATTCACACCAGTGGAGGTCCCCACGAAAAGACGGCAAAAGCTTCTTCCAATGTTGCATTGTTTGTTTCACTCGGGGCCTGCAGCGCTGGGCAGTGGTAGTGCCATTGAAGTTGCAGTTCGATGTGAGAAGAACAGAGGCGCGTGTTTTGAAAAACTAAGCGCTTTTATATGAACTTCGTAATGGTAGAGATGCCAAGCAACATAACGCTGAATCACACGTGAATGGAGGTACCGACAGCAAATGATAATGCACACTGCACATGGTTTACTTATCTCTTTCTTGTGCCTCACAGCAATAATGTGACTCACTGAGCAAGGAGGTGTAGGGTCCGTTGCCGTCAATAGGCAGAGCGAAGATTCTACCAGTGATGTTGTAGAATCCTTTGACGAGCAGGTTCGGGAACACCAGTCCGAGGAACATTTTCCGCTGAGGGAAGTGCCAGCTGAAAGAAAACGTGTATCGTCATTGTTATGGGTTGAGAATTCATTATATGAGAATTCGTTTGGTAAAAAGCAAATCTAATTCTTAAGTTATATGAGACTAGTAGGAAAGATGAAATCACAACACAAAAATATGTTATAAATGACTAGATGTAAAGTTTGTACAACAAAAATTTGTATACACGAGATCAGGTCCCGTAATAGATACTTTTGATACTATTAATTGCACACTATGGATGTTCACGCGATAGGGGCGAAATGACCGGACAAGCAGTTGCCTCAGACTTCTAAGCTGCGGTTTTAGTAAATAATTTTAGAGCAAAAAAGTCATTAGTGTTTTCGTTGAGAACAGGTTTCAGTTTATGGATGTGTAACGCTTCTATAATTTGAATCTGCCTTTTTTAGTCACGTTATGTAAGAATTTTGTGTTAGGGTATAGATCTTCATTAGATGGTTTGCAACTATGGTCAATGCGGAAATGGTTGAAAATAGAACCTTGGTATTTATGGGCGGTTTATCTTTGCCTCAGGGTCATCCTCGTCAAGCCAATGTAGCATTTATTAAGAGACTTACATTCTCTTCTGTCACACTTTGTTGTTGTGAATGTGGAAGTATATTGCTGTACCTAGTGCCATGTATGGTATGAGTGCTCTTGCCTGAAATGAAAGTGATCTTGTAAAGCTTCATGTAATACAAAATAAGGTAGGACGTTTAGCATTGGGTGCTCCAAAATGGACAGCTACAGAAGCCATTAGAGGTGACCTAGGGTGGAGCCTATTTTCAGAAAGAATGATGAAAGCGGTGCTGAATTCTAAGGTGAGAATTGAAAGAATGCAGAATAGCAGGTGGGTAAAGCGAATTTTTGAATGAAATCTGAGTGTAAGCTATTGGGAGAAAGTATGTTGGGGGCAACCAAGGAAATTTAGTATGCAAAAGATTATTCATGTTAGAATTGGTAGGCCTGGATGACTGGAGTTTAATAAATGTTGGAGGTGTAGGGCCTGAGTGGGACTACAAGAGGTGGAAAAAAGAGATTGAGAGGCAAACAAAAGAGTATGGATTGAATAAATAGAAGCTTAGCATGATGCGGGAGCCTACATTGAGTGTGAACAGACGTACATGGAGGTAGAATGAGAATAATAACAGATTATGTCGGCAGTGTAATAGTGGAGTGGAGGAAACAATTGAGCATTTTGTGCTCGATTGTAGTAGGTATGAGCAAGAGAGAGAGAGAGAGTCTCATGAATGTGGTGGTTGAGCAGTATGGAGAGAATGAGTGGTATGCCAGATGTGCTGAAGATGATTGCGGTATGAGCTGTCTTGCTGGATTGGATCAGGAGTATTATTTGAGTATCATTGAAGCTATGAAAATGTTTCTTGTGCGTGCCTGGAGTAAGAGACAGTGACTGGAATGAGCCAGTCATGTAGAGTTGGCTGTAATGACCCAATATGCCTGGGGATGGTGTTTTGACACACTGGTTATCCCATGGTGCCGTCAAGGATTGTTGGATCCTGAGTAGTTTAGTAGACAAGTCTGGTACCAGGCGCTGAACTCTTTGTTTGAAAATTGTGGAAGGAATTGTAGGCCGTTACAAAGGCCCCGACGCTGTCGGCCCTCAATTTCAAGTTCAAGTTCAAGTACTTAAATTTGTAAATTGCATAGGCTCTGTCCAGATCAATAACCCTAGATACAGACATATTATTTTTCATTAAGAGGTCACTGATTTTGCGGTTTATATAATATACACAGACTTTAATTTACGGTTCCTGATCTGTGGGCTTAACAAATGTTTTAACAATGTTTTTAAAGACTCGTTCACTAATTCTTTAAGTCTTGTCCATTTGGTTTTCATAAAAGATATCAACATTGCGAAAATTCATTCAAGATTATTTTTATTTCCTAAGGTGTGATTCAATAAATTACCAATGGTTCTATCAATGAGAGTATTAGGAAAATTGTTGTTCACCAGCAACCGCTTAATCCTAGGCACTTCTGAATGAAAACTTGACCAGCTGCTGTAAATTTTATTTATTAAAGTATGTATAACACCCTCTTTGTAAATTTGCGGAGTATCACAGTAATAATTTATAGTTTCACCTGCATGAGATTGCTTAACGTAAACTGATCTATGAAAATTATCATAAGACGCTTCAATCAAAACATCTAAAAATGGCAGCTTCCCGTGCACGCCCAACTCAAACGTAAAATTTAACACAGATTTTTCTGACATCAAATTTCTTAACATCTCCAACTGCGCCAGGTCAATGACGGCTTAGTAGGCAAAATGTTCATAACGAGATTTTCCACGTACGACATGTAGAAGTTGGCAAAAGTGGGCCCTAGCGGGGAACCCATGGGAACGCCATCCACCTGACGGAACAAGCTACCATCAATATGCCGAAAAGGGACTTCAGTCGTGCACATTGTAAGGAGTTCCTTCAAAATATGACGAGGAAACAAATTAGGTGGAGAAAGGTCGTCAATATTATACACGCAATCTAAAATTATCTCAATCGTTTCTGCAACGGGTACATTTGTGAACTTCGACGTCTATTGTAGCTATGAGGCCACTCGGGGCTTTCCTGCGCAACTAACTCATCAGATGATCGTATCATATATTTATGTGGATTTTACGGGGTTATAATTCTATTCAACGTCTTAGCAACAGGATAGGCGACAGCGGGAACCTATGATATTATTGGCCTCAACGGAGGATTATTTTGATTTTTATGAACTTTTGCGTTACCATAGAGATGGCGTTAAGCAATCTCATGCAGGTAAAACTATAAATTAGGATTGTGATGCTCCGCAAATGTACAAAGAGTGTGTTGTACACACTTTAATAAATAAAGCGTATAAGGTGCGTAGCAACTGGTCAAGTTTTCATTCAGAAGTGCCTAGAATTAAGCGGTTGCTGGTTAACAATTTTCCTAATACTCTCATTGATAGAACTATTGGTAATTTCTTGAACCGAACCTTGGGCAATAAAAATAATCTTGAATGAATTGTCGCAATGTTGATATCTATTATGAAAACCAAATGAACAAGAATTACAAAATTTATGAACGAGTCTTTAAAAACATTGTTAAAACATTTGTTAAGCCCACAGATCCGAAACCGTCAATTAAAGTCTGTGTATATTATAAAAGCCGCAAAATCAGTGACCTCTTAGTGAAAAAATAATATGTCTGCATCTATAGGGTTATTGATCTGGACAGGGCTAATGTAATTTACCAATTTATGTGTGACAGAAGAGAATGTAAGTCTCTTAATAAATGCTACATTGGCTTGACCAGGATGACCCTGAGGCAAAGATTAACCGCCCATAAATACCAAGGTTCTATTTTCAATCATTTCCGCATTGACCATAGTTGCAAACCATCTAATGAAGATCTATACCCTAACACAAAATTCTTACATAACGTGACTAAAAAAAGCATATTCAAATTATAGAAGCGTTACACATCCATAAACTGAAACCTGTTCTCAACGAAAAAACTAATGACTTTTTTGCTCTAAAATTATTTACTAAAACCGCAGCTTAGAAGTCTGAGGCAACTGCTTGTCCGGTCATTTCGTCCCTATCGCTTGTCCAATGAGCATCTATAGAGTGCAATACTATTACTGAACCTGATCTCTTCTTTGCATATTTTTGTTGTACAAATTTTATATTTAGTCATTCATAAAATATTTTGTGCTGTGATTTGAACTTTCATACTAGTCTCATATAGCCTAAGAATTAGATTTGCATTTTACAAATGTAACTGATTAATTTCTCTGTATATTTTCAGCCTGGTGATGATGTTTGTGCATCGAAACGTTGCGTTTTATAGACTTCATAGGTAGTCATTTCAACGATTGGCAGTCTTCCAGTAAAAAATGTTGAGTGAATTTCTTCGTAATTTGTCAAGTGATGAACTTCGACTGTTTCGTAAAGTTGAGAAATTAGAAAAGAAAATATTGGAGCATTCATTTCATAAATTCACAAATTTTAGACTGACGCAAGGTTCAATAATGCAGGTAAACTGAAAAACCAGACAAAGGGGCCACTCAGACGAAAAGTCGCTCATTTTCGTCAAAGTGATTGTATGTCTGGTTCTTCAGTTTACTAGCATTAGTATTGAACCTTGCGTCAGTCTAAAATACTGTATACTGCAACAGTCATTTTTGCAGGTAATGTGAAGTGGGAATTCGTTTAATAAGAAATAATATTGTGTAAGGATATTTTTTCCTCTACTACATATGAATATCGTAAATAAGATTGTTCAATTAATTAATTTCTTACAGAGAAGTAAGTCAATCATGTTCGTGAAAAGAGCTTGATATATGCAAGTTCTCAGCTCCTAGTGTCCCTTTATACGATTAATTTTCAGCAGTTAAATCCATCTCAAGATTAACTAGCAATCTCCGCACAATAGCTAGAGTGCACAAACAGCAACAAAAATGCGAGTGATAAAAGTCTACAAACATAAGCAAATTCATGTTTTAGAGAGACGCCGCACCCACGATTACAGGCACGATTACATTTGGTTTTTCCTTTCACCTAAAATTTACATTACATAACGCCACTATTGAATCAGAACACAATTATAATACCACTGCCATCAGTAGAAAGAAATGCGAGTCATTAACACGATAGTGATCTAGTCTTCCTCAACCTTTCATTCTCACTCACGATCGTAAAACCATGTCAAGATTGTATCGTCATATCATGACATGAAGATCTGTTGGAGAAGTCACAGGGTTACTGTTAGGTCTTAACGTTGAAAAATTTTCCTATACGCGTATAACTGTGGTTTACGCTCAGATGCCAGGAAACTTTACTTAAGTGATTAGAAACTTTTAACGTTACCCGTTGTATGATGGTTTCCCAGTTGATGAATGAGATACTCTGTTACTTCACTGTTCATAAATATAAGTAATGCTGTCTATAAAATGAGACCTTACGGTACAAAGAAGATAAGCAGTTCCACATAGATACGACGTTTCAATTCCCCAAGAGCGCCACTTGCCTGCTTAAAACTGTGTATATTCTCTCTGCCTTGGTGACACTTCAGTGCCTTAAAAGATACGCAAGCGCTCTTTACATTTGTTGCGCCTCTGATATTGAGGGCTTAACCAAGTAACTCATTAAAGGAGTTTGAAAACTAACAATCTCTCAACAATTCGCTGTTAGAGATAGTTACTAACTCGAAATATTTGAGATCAAACTGAGACACGCCGTGGATGATGAGCTTGTCGTAAAGAGCGCGCACCCGCACTCCGCCATCTGTCTGGATGAATTCCAAAGGGTCCAGGGCATGGGGGTCCATTGGCGGCACATCGAGCTCAGGAATTCCTATCGGAAATAAAAGTGCATTATAACCATATTACAATTCAGATTCATACTGACCAACTTTGGCTACTCTGTGCACTTACATACGAATCAATTATCTTCATATGCTTCTGAATTTGATTTAAGTCGGGTAGATGATTGGCAGGCCATTACGACGCGGAACTCGAAGTTAAGATCCACATTAGAACATCATGTTTTCGCTAACTGTAAATTGCTAGCACTGCAACAGAAGAGGAGTAAATATATTTAAAGTTCATCACTCACTCAGAACCGTTGAACTGGATAACTAATTCTAAGTAATTTTTCCATTCATGTATCATGCATTAATTAATAGTAACATCGTCTATTTCGAATTCAAACAATGCTCTGTTCTGGAGGATCATAATAGTAACCAAGTGCATTGCAATCTTCACGGCCTGTAGTTGCCTGTAAATTGACACTCATGATCTCAATTCTCTTGCTTTCAGCCTAAAGCAGAGTACATAGCATTTGTTCAGAGTCTACTTTGACATGATTAAAAGTACCTATAAGCTTTGAATTTTTGTCCACAGGATGTCAGAATTTTTTATCTCAGCGTCGCTGTTCCTGAGGCACAACGAGACATGAAATCAGTTGTAAGTGATTGTTCCTGCTCAGAGATAGCTGATGTGCTCTGTCAATCAGTCGCTGAAATCGTAATGAGCTGTAGTGGAAAATACTAGTTTCATTTTATCTATTCAGCCAAAAACAGTCAATACTTATTCAACCCTATCATGGCAACTCATATAATCTCCACTGCTGTGAGGCACTTGAAATCAAATTGCATGGAAGGCATTAGCTATTCATTTCGTTTCATCTCTGATTAGATCTGAGGATGGGTCCAAGGTCAGCAGAAAAAAGGCTAATCCATCGACCCTGGGGCTGCTGAGAGCCAACTGGGTCTACGGATAGACTAACCCTTAGCCAGCTCCGGCCGCAATTCCATGAGGGCGCGGGCGACGCATTCGTTGAATCGGTCTAGATGTTTCTGACGGCAGATCCGGATCTTGTCAGCTGCAACAAAAAGTTTCAGTTCAGCCAACACTGTTCTGGAGAAATAAAGTGGTACTTAAATGTGCCTCATATGGTGTGTTTGAACAACAACGATAATAAAATCAATCTTTTGAGATACAGATGTGGCAAACATGATTTTAGTATTTGACGGCATTGGCAGTGTTGCGTACAGGTGCCTGATGAGTGTGCTCCTTCCCAACTGGGCAGAATACATTCATCATACAAGACGAAATCATTTACAGTTTCACTTGAATGATTTGTTCTCTTACTAGCGTTAATAGCTTGGTATGTGTGAGAAGAACAATTTCCCTAGATCCTGGGAATATTTTTTTTATTTTTACGGAAAATCCGGCACGATTACGATGGTTTACGATACATTAAGATACATTACGACATTTTCAATCTTACAATAATTTCCCTCATTTTCTATGACTTCTGTCCAACGATCAATAGCTTCTTGATGCCTTCTCCAAAAAAATTCTCTAACTTTTGAGAGAAAAACCAATTCGGGTCATTTTTTAATTGATCGTCATTTTGTCTAAATTTTATTGGTTAAATGATTCTGCAACGATCGGAAAAGGTGGTAGTCGGGTGGAGTAATATCAGGTGAATAAGGCGGATGAGGCAAAACTTCCCAGAAGAAACTCATGACCTTGCTGTGTGCGGTCTCGCGTTGTCAACTTGTCATGCTGCAGCACTACAGCATACACCCAGTGTCCAAGTTTTGAAATTTTTTCCCAACTTGTGAAGGCATCAAATGATTGTGGTATGGGTTGTATAGAATATCGACCCAATTTTCTGCTGGTTAACTTTGAATTGGCCTCCACAGCGTCTTTGATGGCGTTTTCATCAATTGATTTTGGCCTTCCAGAACGTGGCCGATCTGACAGGTTAAAGTCTCCAGAATAAAATTTTGTTAGCCACCGTTGACATTTTCGATCATTCAGAACATTTATCCCATTGTACAGTTCCAACATTTCTTAGCTTCTGCAGCTGATTTTCCTTTTTTAAATTCATAGAACATGCAGTATCTCAGATGCTCCTTACTAATATGAATTTTTTGAGAGCTGAAACAGTTCAACTTAATATTTTACCACTAATTCCTATATCTGAAAGGCAAAGCAAGTTATTAAGACCTCAAGTCATAAAATGTCTAAAACTGTCTACTACTTAGGAGGCTGCAAAGTGATGAAGTAAAATAACGACAATATTTTCTTTCCAACCTGATTATTGCCGCGCTTTTTGAACAAATTCGTTATTTATGAACGTGAGCAGCTCGGAGTCAGTCAAGTTGTCGAGAGTGACGTGGTAGACTGCCCTTATTTATTGCAGTGATGATGGCTTTCCAAAGATGTAATGGCTTTTTCCAACAATAATAATATTATTGACGTTCATTGATACAAACATCTCATTTCACGATTGCCTACAAGTTTACAACGGGGTATAAATCGAGGAAATATAACAGTCAGATCATCAAGTTTTTAAAATGGATGCCGACTATAGTTAATGCTTGAATGACTGACACAAGCAGAGTAGAACGGAGCGTTGTCATGCAGAAAAGACAAAAACAAAAATAGGTATGTTACGAGTATTTAGCAAGGGCACCGAGGCGTCTTTACATGAGGTTGCTATAGGCAGCAAATACCATCTATACATCATCGTGTATGCATTGTGAGTGAACCAAAAGTCACGGATGAATCCCGAGGGATTCATCCTTGAAAAGAATAAGACTCATGTCAGTCTTCGAACATTTTCTTGCCCATTGAATTCTGAAACTTTTTGGTCTTGCTGAACCAGGAGGCGTTTTCAGCGAACGTTAACGGGAGTTGTTGACACAATAATTGTATTCCTTGTGTTTTGGTTCGTCAAGAAGACCAGCTGCAGTGAAAATGTACTAGATTCTTTGTACAGTTCTTATACGGAGCCTAAGACTAATATTTCTCGAATCTCTGTCAGTGGAAGTCGTGGAAATCCAATTTCCTCCCATCCAATTGGGGATGTGTCGTTCTGGAATCTTGACAGTGTCGATATGACGCCCCTATTGTCACTGCAAATACAAAAAGCTATTACTGCCGGTCATTCGAGAGAAGAGCGAGAATTACAGCATGTAACGATGAACAGCACAACTACACAAAAAAACCAGCAAATTTTTCAGAAATACGGCAGAGATTCAGTGAAAATTTTCAGATTTTGGTTCCGAAATAATTGAGAAGTAGTTTTATTACCCAACTACTATCGTTGGTCGGAGAGTATGTAAAACAAATATATTCATTACTTCACGTAAGATATGAGAAAATAAACTTGATACCTATAAATCAATAATATTACCAATTCGAGCCAAATAAGCTACGAAGCTTCCCTGTCTTATGAAAATGAACAATTTCTTTCGAAGTAAACAACAGCGCTGATGCAGGATACATTATTTTCTGAGCTCCTTATTCCCATCCTTTTGTTGAGTCCGATCGAATATTCAAGTTTTTACGATATCGTGTCGAGTTGCAAGCTGCAAGTGTAAGTTTTTGACGCAAAAAGGTTTTAGCTGCGAGCGCCTCTCGAAAGAGCATCATTTTCATGCGATTGTCAATTCTTTGTCAAAAAAGTAAAGCCATTCATGTAGCTCGCTTTGCACGCGTCTAAGAGAACCAAAATCACTACAGTGTCAATCCCACAAGCGAAAAAAATATAGGGTACTTTTGAACTATGAAAAACATAATTGAAACTCCTACCTGTGAAAATTTCTCAGGACATTTCGTACTTTATTGCCTGTGTAGAAGCCAACGTGTTTGGTAAACAATTGTCCTGATTGATTGTTGTATGCATCGGCAGCCATCTTGAAAACTTCAACATTAAGTTTAAAATAACCCAAAAACAACCAAATTTGAACGCTCGAGCAGAGTCCCAAATTCTGACAGGTTGAAGCCTTCCGAGAAATTTGAAAATTGCAGTGTTTTTTTCTGGCTGTATTCTCTCGAAAACTGTCAGAATCGGGCGAGTGTGCGACGGGCAAACTCTAAAATTTTTGCTTTACTCTTCCTCCTTGAACTGCAGGCAAAATAAAAATAGTGGGATTTTTGCTGTAAGGTATTACTTTTTAGACCTTTAATTCTCTATTTTGATATGTTTTACTTCTGAAGGAAAAGGATAGCTATCTGAGAACACGAATGTTATGAAAGAGTAATCAGCAGTTTAGAGAGATGAAATCCTGGTAACTTCATGATTACAGCATTGCTAAGTCATTGTATTCAAATGAATTTCAAATCCAAAGCGCCATCTCGTGATGAAAACATGTGTACAGTCCTGTCCTTACGCAATCCATAGAGTAGGTGAGAAAATTTGAATGCTTATTAGATCTCACACAAGTTGTACTAACTGTTAAGCTCACCCACTAATAATTTCAATGTCATGTACTGCGTATGTTGAGTTCCAGGAGGTCCAAGTGCCTCATGATATTCACAATGAGTATTTTTTTCTAATTACGCTGCATAACATCAGGACCCAAGGCCAACAGCTGAGGCTGGCAATGAGGTGTGCTCACCCCGAGTCCCAGCATCACCTTCACAACAGCGGCAAGTCACTGCGCTTTGGAATGTTAACACATTTCCTACGAAGTGACCCGCCGGTGGTCACTTAGGTAATTTTCATAGTGCTGCTGACCCGCCTGCAGACGCTAACTCACTTTTCATTAATACTTAATGAAGGCTAAATAAACGCCCCATACAGTTAAAAATGTTTGCTATTTTCGAAGCTGATTATCACAATTGACTTTAAATTTGAATTGAATATTGAACTTTAGTTTAACCCATCGCAGTTAACGTGTTAAATTGCTGTTCATAGTTCTAGGGCACGAATTATTTGAACGAGCTGTGAGCTGTTATTTAGTCTCAAGGCGATGTAGCTGTCCTGCGAGATTCTCTTATCACTCGCGACACGATAAAAACTGGTAAGATTTCTAACCTTTCACCAGTCTGTGTTAATCCCTAAAAAATAGGCAACAAATGATACTATACATTAGTAAATTACTGATGGGAGAGACCAGAATTTCTATAAATTGATGGGTGATTTCATGAACATTTTTAAAACAAAATTTGTACCATTAATCCCGTACATCTGCATTTAGAATACATTCTCTAAGCTTCTGATAACACCAAGTAGTTAGCAGATGCATTGAATGACAAATACCTAAGTTTAAAAAAGGACTGACTTGCCCTGATATTTATTGAACCATATAAAGGTGAAAGGAAATGTTGAAACTTTTCAGACCCAGTTTTATTATTGAATTTCTGACATCATTTTCAAAAATTGAAACACTGTACATGCTAATTTCTCGATTAAAAAGCTCACACTGCGTTATTGTCAGTTAATACGTTTTTTTTGTTCAGCTCTGCAACATTGTCCACCACTGCAACATTGTCCAGCATTGCAACATTGTCCAGCACTGCAACAGTGGCGGCACTGCAACATTGTCCAGCACTGCAACAGTGGCGGCACTGCAACATTGTCCAGCATTGCAATATTGTTCAGCACTGCAACAGTGGCGGCATTGCAACATTGTCCAGCACTGCGACAGTAGCGGCACTGCAACATTGTCCAGCACTGCAACAGTGGCAGCACTGCAACATTGTCCAGCATTGCAATATTGTTCAGCATTGCAACAGTGGCGGCATTGCAACATTGTCCAGCACTGCAACAGTGGCGGCACTGCAACATTGTCCAGCATTGCAATATTGTTCAGCACTGCAACAGTGGCGGCACTGCAACATTGTCCAGCATTGCAATATTGTTCAGCACTGCAAAAGTGGCGGCACTGCAACATTGTCCAGCATTGCAACATTGTCCAGCACTGCAACAGTGGCGGCACTGCAACAGTGGCGGCACTGCAACATTGTCCAGCATTGCAATATTGTTCAGCATTGCAACAGTGGCGGCATTGCAACATTGTCCAGCACTGCAACAGTGGCGGCACTGCAACATTGTCCAGCATTGCAATATTGTTCAGCACTGCAACAGTGGCGGCACTGCAACATTGTCCAGCATTGCAATATTGTTCAGCACTGCAACAGTGGCGGCACTGCAACATTGTCCAGCATTGCAATATTGTTCAGCACTGCAACAGTGGCGGCACTGCAACATTGTCCAGCATTGCAATATTGTTCAGCACTGCAACAGTGGCGGCACTGCAACATTGTCCAGCTTTGCAATATTGTTCAGCACTGCAACAGTGTCGGCACTGCAACATTGTCCAGCATTGCAATATTGTTCAGCACTGCAACAGTGGCGGCACTGCAACATTGTCCAGCATTGCAATATTGTTCAGCACTGCAAAAGTGGCGGCACTGCAACATTGTCCAGCATTGCAACATTGTCCAGCACTGCAACAGTGGTGACATTGCAACATTGTCCAGCATTGCAATATTGTTCAGCACTGCAACAGTGGCGGCACTGCAACATTGTCCAGCATTGCAATATTGTTCAGCACTGCAACAGTGGCGACACTGCAACATTGTCCAGCATTGCAATATTGTTCAGCACTGCAACAGTGGCGACACTGCAACATTGTCCAGCATTGCAATATTGTTCAGCACTGCAACAGTGGCGGCACTGCAACATTTTCTAGCACTCCGACAGTGGCGGCACTGCAACATTGTCCAGCACTGCAACAGTGGTGGCACTACAACATTGTCCAGCACTGCAACAGTGGCGGCACTGCAACATTGTCCAGCACTGCAACAGTGGTGGCACTGCAACTTCGTCCAGCACTGCAACAGTGGTGGCACTGCAACTTCGTCCAGCAAGGCAAACAGTGGCGACACTGCAATATTTTCCAGCACTGCAACAGTGGTGGCACTGCAACATTGTCCAGCACTGCAACAGTGGTGGCACTGCAACTTCGTCCAGCAAGGCAAACAGTGGCGACACTGCAATATTTTCCAGCACTGCAACAGTGGTGGCACTGCAACATTGTCCAGCACTGCAACAGTGGTGGTACTGCAACTTTGTCCAGCAAGGCAAACAGTGGCGACACTGCAATATTGTCCAGCACTACGACAGTTGCGGCAGAAACTTGGTATATTATCGACTATAAACGACACTAGCGGACATTGCTTGCAATTAGTTTCCCTTGCTTTCCCGCCACAAAGATGATAGGGGAAGTAGGAACTTTAAACGGGCCATTCTGTTCCCCAAATACGGTTTTCGAACACATTGCATGCTTTATTGGGCTAATACGCTCGACAAGCAAGGGTGTTATTACGGAGTTCATCGGTGTCCCGTTTTACTCATTCTCATCGATTGCTATGCCTTATGACTAGCCATCTAGAGATCAGATACCATCATACTGAAGTTTCAACTGAACAAAAGGTCTAAGAACTTCTCTCGTTACAACAGGGACTGCCTGCGATAAGTAAAACTGCACACGGGTGGGAGATAAGAATGGTCATTTACAACCTAAAAACATCTGCTGAACTACCTCTCATACTATGGCACCAAGAATATCTAGCTCTGGGGTCTTTGAAAACACTACTTTTCGCTCCAACAAGATTCTACAACGAGAAGTAACATCATTTCAAGCCGCAGCAACCGTCAGCCTCAACATTAGACATCGTGTCTTCAAAAACGTTGCTACGGGACGATCGAACATCAGTTACAGAAGGATCTGAAAATTCGAGCGTGATATACTACCAAGAAACCCCCACAAACGGTTAGAAAAAAGAAATGACTCGGTTTTTGCATGAAATATCAGATTACGCAGTAAAACAGTAGTGAGAGATGATTTTCAGTTTTAAGAAAAATTTTTCCGCCGGTCGAGGATGCCTCAAAAATCGTTGCCCCGAGAAAGCCTTGAAAGCATTGAAATTGAGAAAGCATTGAAACGCCCGGACAGTGTAAAAGCGTAGGGTTTGGTTGGTAATAGCAAATGTGTGGGTAGACTTATTGCTTCCTTTGTCGTAAATAAAATTGATAGGCAGAGGAACTCTTTATTTGAGTTTCATTGCGCAAATCACTTCGCGTAGAGCTTCCATTGGCGGCCCCTGTAACAGCGTTGTACAATAACCCCCAAAAACTGCCGCTTATCAGGGTTCGCGTTTACTAGGCGTAGCCTTGCATGCAAAGTATCAGTTTGACTGTAAGGTTCGTAATTGTTAGCTATTCAAGAGGTATCGTAAACTATTTTATTGTTTGGAGTTTACCATTTCCAATTAATTGAGGTCAAATCATTTCATAAAATTTAGGTGAATTATAGTTGCCCGCAGAACATTAATATAGGTCACTTCACTGGTGCTGAGAGGTAGAAATTAAAGGAGGCTAAAACACTTACACGGAAGAACATCGTCATTGAGAGTTTGACTGTTCTATCAATCGATGCCTCCTAGCATTGGTTAAACACAAGGGGTGCATTTCAGCCTTTGCAAACGCTTCTAACTCTTCCGCTGCTAACCTCAACTCAAAACTACGAGTAAATTTCACATCCTGAATAGTTTCACTGCAGTAGAATTCGAACATTTGAACGACGCTTTCAAAGATTTTAATTGAAAAAGTCTCCTGACACAAACAAGTGGTTGCAACGTTGCTCCTCGTCTCACGCAATTTCAAAAAGTAATTTCACAATTCTGAGGTTGATCGCTTTCATCAGATGGATTTTTCCATAAATTTCAAGGGCCCTGAATCATTATTTCGTTCATCGTGCTGAGGAACTCGGTAAATCATTACTGAGACCTCCCTGCTCTTTTGCTCTCATATTTCTAGCATTCAAAATATACAGATTTGAGAAGTAACACTTCAAGCAGAGATGTGTGTTGACTAAATCAAAGTTCAAACATGAAAAGGCGTGTTTTTTAATGTTTGATCTGATGTCTGCGCACTTTCCGATACGCTGGTCGACGACTCACTCTTGAATACGCCTTCGATCAGCCGGTTTATTCAAGGACAAGCATAAAATAGATATTATCTAATCCTTTTCCGCCAAGCAAAAATCTAGTTTTGCCATGTCAGCAGACCAACAAAAAGCATTATTTTGAGGCCTCGCCCAGCTGTTGCTCGCCCCGAGGTGGACGGGCTAGTCGTGCGGGGCCTCACTGACGACATTACGTAGACAGCTCCGCATCTCTTTACGCAGGACCTGTCTCATTTCTTTGACAGCAAAACTTGGGAAACACTATCAAGTTTTTTACGTCAAGTGAGCATAAATGCCTGAGACGGTAGTGTATTAAATTAACTGATGGACTAGAGACTGGATTTATTATCAGAAAAATATGGTAATACTGAGTTTTCCAGACGTGCTGTACACTGAGAGGCCATGAAAAAGTACCCAATGATTTTGAATATTGATACCGAACAGCAGTTTTATTTCGTTAATTTTTTAGCAACTACTCTTTTAAAATGAAGTTCGGTAAGCATGAAGAATAATATATGCTTTAAATCAAAAGATGTGAGACTCGTGGACACCTCGCAAATATTACATGTGCCCGTCGCAACGTGTTGTTTCATGGAAGTTATTACCCATTGATTCATTTCAAGAACATATAAATTTCAGAGAAGAATTGGACTCATTTCTTTGTCCCCAGACATTGAAAATTGTTCCGACCTATATCTAAAAAATTTTTTTGCTACCATGCGAGCATGTTTGAAGGTTACGGTGTTCGTTAGGGCTCTGTTGTTGCGAACATTATCGATAATATTGTCACCAAACGCATCCACAGACACTTGATGCAAAATATGTGTATTGGGATTAAAATAGCGAACTCTTTATTTAATCCTTTGATCTTTGGGATTACTTCAAAAATGGGCAATTTTTCCCTGACCCCTCGTCGAGCAATGAAACTTCATTCAGTAAATTCATTTGATTATTCTGTTTTGAGGAAAACCGAGGAGTAAATCTATCGAGACGATTCCCAGCTCAAATTTCAAGTTCTTGAACTGTTTTCTCTACTGGATTTATTATGCAGTTGAGGATACTTTCAAGAAGATAAATTCAATTTTGAATAAAAAAACTTGTTTCTACTATGTGTAAATCCTATAATACATTGTTTCCAATACATTTCAACCATGAAGTTCTCATGGTTGTTTGAATCAAATCTGCTAGTCACCGTAGCGTCTTAATTTAACTTAACCTAGCCTAGTTATAGTTTAGCGTCAGTTTGTTCCTCGTGCCTAAAATTACTTGAACTCTTCTGAATGAGCTTGAATTATTATGAGAGGTAAAAGTTCAGTGAATCTAACCAGGCGTGAGACATTAAAACCCTCTGTAACATAGCATGAAATATTATAACGTCGCCTAACCCAATTTAACAAAACATAACATAGCATAGCTTAACATAACATCACAAGGCCTAACATAAGATAACACAAAACAACATGACTTAACTGAACATAACAACATAGCATAACGAAGTCTGGTTTTCTTTACTCTTAAAATAATAATGAATGTATCAGTTTTTAGATGCTGCGCTACATGAGCTTCTGAGAAAGCCTGTAATTTCAATTACCAACTATAACACGACAGGAGTTCTCCTTACTCTTAACTGTGAAAGATGCTTGGTGATTTGTAAGAGATGATAGTTAAAATTTCAGAAGTACATTTATTCTGGCAGTTTTCAACTTTGAGAAGGCCGTGCCAGCATATACTTCAACATCTATGCCTTTTGGGGGAAGAAAACTACACAAAAATAAACGGAGCAGTACTCGCTGCTTTCTCTTCCTAGCATAAAATGGTAGGAGACTTTCTTGAGTATTAAGCCATACTCAAGTGGTGGGAGCAGCTAGCGCAGTGGTAGGCGGGTGTGGCATCCGCTGTACTCCCATCACACACCGAGTGCGGCAGGTGCTCACATCGCATCCCGGGCGTGGCAGCTGCGCCCATCGTACTTTATATATGGCAGTTACACCCATCACACTCCGGTTGGGAATATTACACGCATCACAGTGACAGCAACCACCCCTCACGCAGAGAGTGTAGCAAGTACACCCACCAGGATAGCCAAAAAATGCTTGCTTTCCCAATTGAATGTAGTTGACATTTCAGATAATGAATTTTCGGCAGCGTCCCACCGATGCCTTAATCAGCAGAGCTTTCATTAATTTGAAAATATTTATCGCTAGATGAGGCATAATGTGATGATTGTAAAAATTGATAACTCACGGCGTCTAACCTCTACATGTATCTATATTTATTTCAGACTTAAGAGGGTAAGCGAGCCCTTTGACATCCTTAAAAATTTTTAGATATTCAAGTTATAAAGATTATAGCAGGCATCATTCATTTTTTTTGTGGCATGCGCATTTCAAGGTTCTTGCCGTGCCTATCAAGAACACATCACAGCCCGTTTTTATGAGGCCTCTTCAAGTGCATGCAATGTGCGAGCTCTGCTTATGTTCACACTCCATTCAAAGTCAATACACCACAGCCGTGACACAAGAGAAGGTCACGCAGTGGTGCCCTATTGAGAAACAAGGCTGCCCGTAATCTAACTGGTACGTTTGCTAGCGTACAATAGCGACCATAGTTTGAGGAACAGAAATAGCAATTGCACTGGAAAGTTTATAACTCCAATCTTAAATTAATTACGGGGGAACTTCATCTAATTGTTGGTAAATTTTTAGCTATACACTAGACAAATAGCAACACCATTTACTACCGTTTTTATACCATATATCTGCTTCAAAAATGAATTGGTGGGCTATCCAATAATAAAATTTTTAGGAATAATATACAAATAACTGCATCTAGTTTGAATAACATTGTTTCAAGACATTAAGTACCCTTCTTCGGATTTATATACGATACTCATAAATTAGGGGAACTACAGGTATTATGGAGCAAAATTGTTACGCAAACACGTAAGCGGGTCAAATCAACAACATTTTTCAAATTCATACTTTTTGCCGATGACAGCACGCTTTCTACGGTCCTTCCGAGCCAAAATCCCGCTATGATTGCGGAGAGCATAAATAATGAACTCCATAAGGTTTCACTGTGGCTTAAAGCTAATAAAATAAGCCTCAATATCGATAAAACAAATTATATTACGTTCTCATACAAGAAAAATATATCTCTACCATCCATTAAAATTGGCGAAGGTGAAATCGAAGAAACCAACTCATGCAAGTTTCTGGGCATCATAATAGATAAACATCTGACCTTTAAAGAGCACATCGCTAATATTAGTTCTAAATTATCGAAATCCATCGGAATCCTGAATAAAGTTAAAAATTACCTGCCTGAAACAGCTTTACGAATGCTCTACCGAACGCTCATTTCACCATACTTGCAGTACGGAATAGAAGCATGGCACGGAACTGATAAAAATAAAACCAATATAATTTTTACTCTGCAAAAAAGAGCAATCAGAGTGGTAAAGAATCTAGAATATAATGCTCACACAAATGATTCATTCAAAAATTTACAAATACTTAAACTTCCAGATCTCTATAAAATCTCCATTTGTAATTTCATTTACAAAACATTAAGAAATGATGGCGACAATAGCCTGAAACTATTATTAAATGCGCAAACTGGTCATCACGACCATTTAACCCGAAATAGAAGTAAATTCATGCTTCCTTATTATTCAAAGGCCCGGTCGCAACACAGTATCCTCTTCGTTGGAACTAAAACTTGGAACTCAATACCTGCGGAGATCCGTGATAGTGATTCTTACAAGTTATTCAAAAGAAATCTCGAGACTCACTTCCTATCGGAATATTAGTCATGTAAGATCACCAAGTCAAATCTTGTCTCCAACATGACTGTTTCCAATAATGAAATTTGCCATGGGTAATATGTAATTCGCCTTCAGTCTGCTGTTAAATCTTTTATCGAACGTACTGTTAAATATAGTCCACATAACCTATATTGTAAAATGAAATATCTGATATCGATTGAATTATCTCACTGATCAGTCTAATGTGAAACTAGGTTAAGTGATTTAGGTTAAACATTAATGTACACCTTAGAATAATGTTGATGGTAGGATGCCCCAGAAGTCGCTGAACTTATTCGGGCCCACAGGTAGCTATATTCAAACTTGTCCATTGTACTAGACTTAAGAAACATTCTACCTCTGTATCTCCTGTGGTAAATAAATTGTTTAAAATTGTTTAAATTGTTTAATATTCCGTCTCATGCTGTAGGGGCGACGCTGCCGACCTTCCGCTCTTCTTCCCGTTGACGTCGGAAGACATAGATTAATATTATATTTAGCCTGCGATGCTTCGCAGATTGTTACATTTTTCGTGATCATCATAGAATAGAATCATAGAAGGAGCCTGCTGTGGTCTCCTTCTAACGTGTGATTATTACTTTTTTATTTTAGCTCGCGTAGTTTAAGCCCAATCGTTAATTTTGTTTCTCTTTTTATTCTAGACTTGAACCATAGAACCCCGGTGAACTTAATTCTTGTAAGCACTAGATAGTGTCACCATTTCTGACGAGTAAGTTGTTTACATGTGTTTTTTTGTGCTATGAGGGCCCGAGTTAAGAGTTAGGAAGGCGTTCTTTGTGTTGAAATTAAATGTTTGTGAAGTTAAGTACTCTCTTTTTCCGGTTCATTAGTGTTCCGTTTCCCAGCACTTACTGCTTTTCTACCCCAAATTTATCTTATTTCATAATATTTTTTCTCCGTTAACTGTGTCTATGCTCTTTCTATACGGATTCTGCGTACCTGTAACTCTATGCTAAGTGGTGCCTTTTTCCTTCCTCTGTTTGGATCGCCTTTGTGCGAATGGATAGACTTAGACTGGCTGTTAGTTTAAGTCGAATCTAATAATTATTTCTGCATTGTCTTGCTTATTGTATATTTACTGAAATCGAGTTACTAGTTACTTTATTTCCCGCTAGACCCGCTAATGAGATTTTCTCTCGCCGATAATTCAAGGTTCGGCCCTAGCTAGCCGCGAGCAGTGTTAACAGTGGTGTGTTTGTTCGCAGGCTGGATTCGTTAATTATTGGTCATTGGGTGTGTTCCACTAATTTGTGTTATTAATTACACTAATTTATTTCCAAATTAATATATTGTATCAAAATAATTGCAAAACGTACGAATATGTATTTACTTTATAGATACTAAATTTTCGTACATTTCTGGGAAGTTTACTCGTAGTTCAAACAGTAATATTTGAGGAATAGACTATTGAGTGTTGTAGTTGCTTCGATCCATTCTTTATGTAATGGCCGGTCTCGTAACTACTTTTTGGAAAACATTCTTCGTTAAATGAATATTTTCAACAGATCTTATCCACAAAGCATTGGGAGAACTTTTATTTCGTCCTGTGTTATTACTGAAGGTAAAGTCTAGAGGGTAACGAGCAATCAAGCCAACAAACCTGTCAACAAGATGAATAAAGTTTCTAGATTCTATAGATAGATGAATCCATCATGAGACTATAATACTGTGATCTGACTCTTTCAGATAATTTGCTCGTTAGATAATTTGCTCGTTATACGTCAGACAAAAAGTATACAAAACTTTAAACGCTATAACCGAGCTATAAACTCTACGAACGGAATCTCTGTTTGCAGTATTTTGTAAATGATAAGTGATTTTCGTAAATGAATTTTTTTCCTTTTGCGAGAAAAAATGTATTTCGAATTGTTTCTTTCGTCCGGTGAACGCCGTTGCCATCATGAGTGAAGAGAGTTGACACGTAGGGAACTCAAAGTATCGTAGAGATGAATGATTTCAGGATAATAACGGAAGGCATGTCTTGCAATTCAATCGCACATGTCAAATATTACGTTTGGCTTACATCTAGAATTGATATATTTTTTTCTCCACTGGGCGTGTGGAAACTATAATGGTACACACTTTGTCAGCAGATGAATCAAAACAAAAAAATGACTTCTTTATGAATAAGTAAGAATCCAAACACTCGCCGTTTTTCAGCTATCGAATCTCAAAGGTTGAGGTCTCTTGGAATACTTCTAACTCTCTGCATCATTTTATAAATCTACGAATCAGAGAAACATTTGTTAAATTTATCAGTCTTTTGCTGTCTCGGGTTGTCTAGAGCCCTATGAAGAGTTCATTTATGAAACCCCGTTGGAAACAGAAATGAATCTAGTGGGAAATACAATTAATGCCACAAAGTTCATTACGGATGGTCCGCTTGTGCTTTATCGGGTCTGGGAATTGCTGCTGGGCAGGAAGCCCACGTGCATTGATTTAGAGCGGACATTTTAACCTTTATTCCAAATTCAACTCCATATCTGAGGTTTATTTAATCAAATAAGATTCCATCTCCTGCAACTCTGGGGCTGTCCCAACATTTTTCGATAGATTCTACTTAACTTTGAGATTCGAAATTTCGTAAACGATGTTTTATTTTACTTTTTCTTGAAAAAGTCGTTCTGCCGGTTTTTATTTCTACTGTCAAAGTTTCCACCACCAGTTTCCAAGCACCCTGCATAGAATATTCTTATCAACCAATATCAATATCATATTTTTATCAACCAAGCGGCTCAGATAGCAAGTTTGCCATTCATTGACTCGTTTTGCTAGCTCAATCACCATTCTTTAGTCAGTACATTGCTGCTGAGGGACTTTCCGAAATAATTCAAATAGTCTTTCCCACCTAAAAGGAAAACTATTGATGAAATATTATCGCTCCCTGCGAGTAAAATGTTGCACGTAACTGCCTCAACGAGTGCTTAAATTTGAGTTTCCTTTACTGAAGAACATCCTCCACATGGCTATCATTGAGAATTTTTACACGGTCACATGTCGATAAATTGAACCCATTCGTCATTTGATTAACCCTGCATGTCCCTTTTGGTGAGCGAAATTTTTACGCAATGAAGTGTTTCACATGTATTTCTTGTTTACCACTATCGATAAAAAATAAAAAACGAAATAAACATTCATCGAGCATATTCTTCGCTACAAAAATTTCTTACAGAAAGATAGTTTCTCACGGCTTAATGGACACCTACAAATCAGCTCAAATGTTTTCGCAGTGGACATGAGTTCACAGAACAATTAGAGTAACTCACGGAAATTTGAAGCAGCATACGCGTGCATGATCACAAGAAAAGAAACGAAAATTGTGAGCGCTGCAGCCATAGCGATGTGTCTCTGGAGCAGGTGGGCAGAGAAGTGAACCAGTAGACCACTTGTTACTGGACGTCTATACGGCATGCATCGCTCAGATATTTCACCTTGCAGTACCACAGTCAAGGATGATTTTCTTAGAACAGCTCCCTCTTTTTTGCGCATTTTTGCCTGCATTGTGCTGGTTTTAGCCGCGCAGGTAAGTTTTTGCACATATTTCCTTATATGAATTGTCCTATCAACTGAACTCGTACTTTTGCTTTGTTAAGACAAACACTGAATATTGCAAATCTATAGCGTTGTTACTAAATCCTTGTGTTCCCACGATTATTAGGTAACTTTAATTTGCGGATTTTAGCACAGCTTTTATATTAGGATCACGAGCTGGGTTTTCTGCTGATGGTTTTGAGCAAATTTACTTGTGATCTTGACCGCATTTGGAGTTCGCCGCTCTAGCGACTGAGAAAACTCACCAAATATTTTCTTATTTTAATACGCTCATTCCAGATACGTCGCAGTAAAAGACATTCTGTATGCGCACACAATATTCGCGTTTTATTTGTGTTTTACATGTTTATTTCAACTTCAGCTTCAATTTCTTTCTTCTTTGACCTTTACCCTGATGCGTTTCATGAGCTCATTCTGGAGTACCTTTACTAACTGCCATTGGTATGCGCAATCCTTTTTTATAAATTTCCAAGCTGAAACCAAGGACAAGCTCTTAAGTTTGGAGATCAGAAAACGATTTGAAAATTGTTTAAGATTTGGGAGGTTAGACGTGGATGGAAATAAGAAATTGGTATGATGAGGATAGCAAGGTTATTTGCATCTATATGAAGCTGGTATTATGTAGCTGAGGAGATGCAGATAAATAGGTAATTTTTGTTGTTAATGAGGAGGTAATGAAGCGATGTGGAGTTGTAATATCGTGCTGACCACTGCGTCTAGTGACAAAACAACTACGCCGGGTCAGATATCGGTAATTGTGCGTTATTTCCAGAACAGGGGCCCTACTTTCAAATATCATCGTTCAACAATGGAAAAATTACAGAGATTAAAAAATCAGACCTCTGTAAATTTCGCTCTCCTAGTTATTCACTGAATACCCCGTAAATTGCTTGGAAAACATCAATGTGTGAATGTATGGTATACAGTTTTAGTGGCATGTTGCTTCTCATTTTCTCAACGGCAGATACAAGTTCTTCCTCTAGGTCTTTGTAATTTACTGCTCGAAAGTTTCCCAAGAATTGCGTACTAACATTCCGGAAATTTTACCAGGCATGCAATTCAGTAGGATTTAGAATTGACTCTAACTGATTGTTTTACATAGGTTTGCGTATCTATAGGGACCTATAAATGCCCTTGTTTAACCTGCACCATACTTAGCCGTGGAAACTTTTGGGCATAAATTTTCAAATGTACGGGCATTTTTATTGAGGGCCTTCGTGAATTGCTTCATTTCTGAGTTCTATGCGCAACTGTGGTAAGACAATACTGTTAAGGTTCATTAGAGATTCGTATGAAACGTTTTTAGGGCCTAGCGTCAAAGCTCTCCGTATGGGCCATTCCTTCAGTTTGTAAAGGGCATGCCTCGCGCGGCTGTCCCACTCACATACTCTATAATAGCAACAGTACTTTTTGAACCCACCATTTAGACCTAGGACAATAGCTATTAATTTAAAATCGCCACATGCTAACCCCTTTAGTTGATATAGTTTATACGATTCAGAAGGCGTTGACACATTGAATCACTTTCTTCAGGGATCGAAAATGATATTTCAGTTCTGTTATGCAATAGCGCAGTCTTCAGGCTTGTTTTCGAGGCGTCTTTAAACGATCCCCAATCGTCTGCTATGCACGTAATTCTTAGCTGTAGCATCAAACCTTCAACATCATTCCAAAATATCAAGTCATTTTCGCAGTTAAAAAATATTCAAAGTTATATTTCTGGCGAACGCGATGAGTAGATATTTTAACATGACCCTCCACGACATTTCACTGATTGTTACAACCTGGATGCTTAGAGTTCAGCTCTATTCTTTGGGATGTCTAAATTCCCGATCAGCTCATGGAGTTCACCTTGTGTGATTTTGTGTGCGTTTCGGGAAGTACTCGGTTCAATGATGTACCAACATCACTGGCGCTTGGGACACTCTAACGCAGTTGGTTCAACTTTATCATCCTCCATGTTACTTTCTGTCGGAATACTAGCGGGGGGATAGGGGAATGGCAATCATTTTCCATAGGCCACTGGGCAAATGATGAATGATGTCAGAAGGTATTCAATATTCCTCTTCATCTGCGTATTAATTCTTTTCTTTAAGTATGGTATGATACAGAATTAGCAAGCGGTGGTATGGTTTGTTGGTTCACCTCAAACGGCCGGCGCATCAAAACGTATGGAAAACTTTTTCCCATGCATCAACGCATTCAGGTTTGATGAACACTTCGTCTAGCAAACGAAGGGTGCTCAACTCTTCTCCCAGTCTTCGACACGACCCATAAAGTAAAGTTCATTCGTTGTTTTCTTAACTTCTTTCTCGACTTACTGTTTCTATGCTTCTTGTGCATTGGTTTCATGTTCCATTTAATTCATACTAAATGTTTCCTTCCTCCTTCATTTCTTTGTAACACCAATGTTGCGGTTAGGGAGACTCAAACTAACTTTTATAATCTGATAATCCAATTTAACTGTTATTTTCACAGATGCAGTACAGAAATATTTCCTGTAGCAGGCGAATTATGAGTCCAAAATGTGGACTTCGTCCAAAATACTTCAAGTCAAATATTGACATCTTAAGAATCAAGCAGAAACCCTGCATTGAAAAAACCTTGCGTAGAACAACATCACCTCGCTCTGCTAAGCCTCTACATACATGCAACATTCGAGAAAAAATTTCATTGTCGGTGACAAACTTTAAGAAAAAGCATCAATGCAAGACGGAAGGATCCTATTCGTAACATAATTCTGATCACTCTACTCCTTATTCACTTCTTTATAGCATCTATATTTATTGATTTATTTAGTTACAACATCATCATCGTCCTGCATCTTATTTAGCATCTTATTTAAATATAATTTTGCACAATTAAAAGTCTACTACGAGTGCTTATATCGTTTACAAAAGACGGAACGAAGTCTATCTCACTGGGACATTGTTCACTCTCTCAGAGGGGCTGAGCGCATTTTACTTTTTCATAGCTGACGCAGGTGGCTTGAGATAAGATGAATTTTGCCTCCGAATCGGTTCAGCGTTTAGACATCATTACGGGCTTTATAGTGTCGGAGTCATCTGGTGTTCGTGGACATCTATTTTCCTCACTCGGTGACGCTTTCCGAAAGCACCGTTGTTCATGAGTTTGCGAGTTATCCGAGAGACACATATAAGTAACATTGCTACTCTCATTTGACAGAAAAAGTTTCATTGCATTTCTTTTAGGGTCATCTAAAGCCTAGTCAGCCCCACTATACAGGATATCATTGGTAAATTAAAATCTGTGACCCATTTGTGACAATGATTTCTAAGAACTGGTCTGGAGATGTCGGAGGTATTGTCAAGGCACTGAGATGTAGGCCATACAAGCAGACTCAACACTGAAGGACGTGTAATTGGCAGCTAGTGATGGACCCCTTCCCCATGCTGCCTCAAACAAACATCGGCATCTAAGGATGTTTTATTTCCAATCAACCTTTTCAAATACCTTATAACTAACGCTAGGACACCATGACGGTTTCCCCCGGTCAAGACCGGTACCCATTTCAGGCACCTTAGTAGAGTGGGGTATTGTGCTTTGAGTTTTTCCTCTATAACCAAAGGAGAAAGTCGCCACACAGCGTCGGGAATCAAACCTTCGACCCCTTCAAGGAAGGGCAAGTTCTTTTAAACATACGGCTACGACGAGCTCGAGAGTTTCATGCGCTAACAAGGATGTTAGCTGTTGCTACTTGGTAGCAAAAATACTCTTGCTTCTCCGAGGCTGGTACTAGTGCTCACAAGCGGTAACAGGACTTCTGCGTGTTCATCTCTAAGCCTGGTGTTTGTGCCCATCAGTGGTAGCAGGGATACTGTTGCCTCTCTTAGCATGGTGATTGTGATTTCTATTCGACGTTCAGTTGCGCACGAATCTCGCTAAGTTTCGTGGTCAATGTACTCAAATAGCCCCAAAGTTAAAGAAGGCTGCTTTACTTCTATAAGAGCAGGTCTTCTGGCGCGCGAACTTGAATTCTCAGCGGTTAGCAGCAGGTTTCTTAAAAAACGTGTAAGTCTAAGCGACCGATCCATTGAACTCTGCCATGCAATTATTTCGCTCCAAGAGATGCAATTACAGCAGACGTGCCTGGCTGTATTACACGTTGGCGTGGTTGCAGACAGCATAAATTATTGGAAGTAGTTACGTCAGTGTGATATCAGATTTTACGTAAGACTTTGTAGAACATCCATACTCTAAATTGCAGACCATTGTGTCCGTAGAGCTGAGTTCAAGACTCATTGTGAATATACTGCTACTTGCGTTCCTGACGCGACGACACCTCTGCGTTCATCGTAGGTACAGCCATTTAAATACCGCATTTTAGGGATGTCAGTAGGGTTCTATTTCTACAATAATCCTGTCCTACTTACCGAGAGGCTGGATTTTTCCTATTTGGTTAAATTAGAGCCAAATATCCCAGTCAACTTCGATGTCTAAAGAAAAAACGATAACTAATATGTTTTCTGCTGTTTGTAACACTTAACAAACTAATGCTAAAGAGCATTAAATTCTATCTGTGACGCACTCGTACTCTCAAATAAAAGCTTCATTTTCATCATGAGTAATGTTGACTGATCTAAAAGTAGCCTGAAATCATCTTATTTTATTTATGCCCTTGGGTCAAGAAAGCTATAAGTCAGATATCAGTAACAGATTGAAAAGAGAAAGAATAACCTCTAGGTCTGGTATTAAAGTGAAAGGAAGTGGAATCCTTCACGCAGGAGTCAGTGGAATACCATTAATTGCAAGTAATTTGAAAAAAAAATAAACATTTCAATTCCAGGTTGACAGGGAGACAGTTTCTTCAGCATCACTTCAAGAAATTCACGCTAACGGGAACCGTCGCGTTTCTGAGACATTGAATAGTAATTGTCTACTCAAATTTGTGCACTCATCCAGCTTAGTCTGAAGTTGGCGCTAAAATATGTCGTTTTCGTCACGTACAAGGCTACACTGATCAATTTCCAAGAGTAGGCACCGTGAATATTTCATTGAAATTTATTGAATCAAAAATGAGATTGGGTCCACATGTCCCTGACCTGAATTGGTGCCCTCAATTTAATTTTATGATCAAACCTTTTTTACTGATGTTGAATAATCTGAAACAGGAGTAAGCAGAATAGGTGATCAAACTTCACTCTGTTGGAAAAAATTATATCATCAATTTATGTTAGGATAGGTTAGGTTAAGAAAGACTGGAATAGGCTATATTAGGTGAAGGTTGACTAGGTTAGGATAGGCTTGGTTAGAATAGCCTATTTTTGGACGCTTGGTTAGGTTTGGGTAGGCTAAAGCAGCTTAGGTTACGATAGGTTAGTGAAGGTGATAGGACCTAATAGATGACGTTAAGAGGGACTAGGATGGGTCTGGTTATTCAACTGTATAAATAACATTGAATTTTCTCACGGATTTAGTTAGGTCTAATATATGATCAACTGAGGAATTTTCACTCGTTCTATTACTTAATGATTCCATGGGAGGTTTTCTTAAATCTTCTTTAATTTTTTTTCATTACCAGCATCTACAAGGAATAGTCACGAAATTCAAGAACACCTGTGAAGCAAACGCAGTTCAGAAAATTTATACCGAAACGGTTCCAATCAAAAGGCATAATTTACTTTCCGTATAGAGTAGAAAGCATCACTTGAAATTAAAGGAACAGGAATTAATAAATTTGTCCAGTAATAGTCATATAGAGCTGGTCTTCGAGACGTTTCACATAATGAATAGATTCTTTTCAGATATTTTATTGTAAGACCTTGTGTACGTCTAATAAGTATGATTTTAGAATTAATCGTTTTCTTCGTTTTCAAGTTTCCATAGTCGTAGACCCTATTCGTTTACGTTTATAATCCTAATCCGCTAGGTACATTAAAAAGTGCAAATAAAGAAATAATTCTTTCCAATGATGCGCTTAACTCAGCGCACATTGTTGCACAAGTTTATATCCTCAGGTCGTCCGCCTGCGGCCATGTGGGAACATAAGTCCGAGTGTGCCTTGTAAATTCCATGCTTGAGCCATTAGGCAGACCTTTATGCACTTCAGGAGCATCAATGATCCACAAATCAGATAGCAGATCTGTTAATGGGTCGGGATGCATTAGTGCTGGAATGTGCCCTGTCAGCATGAAATGTTTTGGGCGCATGCAAGATGAAGCCTTGAGATCTACTTAGGGCTTCCCATCGCTATAGGCGTCCAAATAACAAGCAAATGACGGCGGAAAAGCAGAGTCGTGGAGCCTGTTGAAAAACATGGTTTTTATAAGGTTATATAAGATAATTGAATTGAATAAAATACGTATTTATTGTTGCTACAAATCCATGTGATGACGATGACGATCATCAAATGATTATGACGGTCATCCGTAAACACAGTTTCGTAACGTTGCCCGGATATCAACTGGTTTAGAATCTGGGCAGCGAGAACAATGAATCGGCAACAGCTCAAGGGCAAGGCCAGGACACGCGTTTGTCAGCTGATGCGGTAAATGCAAATAAAAATTAAAATAAGATGCGTAATTTATGTCCAGTAATGTTGCAAAAACTTCCCCACAGCACGAAATCAAGAAATCCCGATTATAACCAATGCCAACTAAAAAAAACTAAATAGACCCTAACCTGAGTTACAGTTCTTTTGTGTAGAGCACAGCAGGCGTCATGAAAATATAAGGTAAGCTCTCCTCGAAATAAAAATACCGTGTAGGCTCAAGATGTACAGAAAGTAACAATAACTTCCCCAGGACTCGACAAAGGCAGCGAAGCCAAAAGTAGGAGTCTCGTTTTCAGGAATTAACCTTACTTAGAAATGGCATTTGAATTAAAGATAGAGGAACATTTATTTAAGGGCTATAAAAATTACTTAAATAAAACCCTCACTATCAACTTGCTCAAACACTCAAAGTATACTGAAGAAAAGAAGTGTGGGTTGAGGCAGAGAGCTGACAAGCAGCCCAAGCCGCTGTCGAGCTCGAGCCGCAGCATCGCTTTAATACCTTTATAGTCCGCTGCAAGTCCTTTAGACTATAACTATTTAATTTCCTTCATTGTTCTCACAATAACATGTATAAGAACCCTCTAAGTAATCAATTACTGCAACACATAGAACAAATTCTCAACTTAGAAACTCCAGCCTCCTTCTTTTTTTGTTTACGCATTTCTGCCAAAATTTTGTAGATATTTGTCAATCATGAGTGGTAACCGGCTTACACTGTATCTCCATTTTATCCCATGTACCCATGTCCGCATGATGTTGCAGAGAATATCGAGAAGATATGAAATATGCTTCTTTTGTTGTTGTTGTTGTTCCTCGACGGTAACTTGAGTTTTCTTAAAATTTCTTCTTGGAAATTGAAAAACCAATCCATTTATACGTTTTTCGAGGTCTTTTTTCTATTCCTTATTTTTCCTCAGGTTATTTCTTACGATTACACAGAGCTTGGCTGTCATTTTAAATGTATAAAGAGCAAGATTATTTTTTATGTTTATTAGTATTTTTCTTTTATTCATTTTCAATACGTATATATATGAATATGTGTGTGCAAGTGTGTGCATGTGTGTGTATGTGTGCGCACGCAAATATGAATGTCTATGTACATATCTGCGTGCACTTGCACACGCTCGCACATATATATACACACATGTGCATATGTATGTTTCTATTTCTATTTTTTGCGTAAAAGCAACACCTCTGGACACATTTTACCTAAAGCTCTGCGATCAGTTAACACTGAATCAAATTCCAGAAATAAACAAATTTATTGCGCTTGCTTAATGATTCATAAATCGATCTATCACGACCCCGAAGGGCATTTCTCTGAATAGAAGAAATTAAAAGTATAAGCAGACAAATGAAATAAAGCGCTCGTGCAAAAATTATCTCTATATTTGTATGCTGAACAAGCCATGCATTTCATTTTGAGTGTGAGTTGGTTTACGAATTTCTAGATGTGCGTGCTGTGTTGCGCGATGTTCCTTATAAACTACCTAGTGACTAACCAATACTTGATTTTCATTTACGATGGTGTTTCAATCTGCTCCGGTTTAGCGTTCACTTACTTCGATAACTTCAACTAATAACTATAGGAAGTTCTGAAGAATTCTTTAGTAGTATTCGAATTATTTATAAGTTGTTAGCCATCTCTTGGAATATAAAATATCCAAGAGATGATATTTTTCATTTCTTGTTCAACTACCTCTTGACAGAGTTAGACTATTAGCATGCCACGTATGGTCTGTCTATTAGTACGCCTCGTATCTTTTGTCTATTAATATGCCTCGTATGGTCTATCTATTTGTACACCTCTGATAGTTAGTCTATTAGTACACGTCGTATAGTTTGTCTATTATTATGCCTCTTATGGCTTATCTATATGTACACCTCCGATGGTTTATCAATTAGTACTCCTCGTGTGGAACTTTTGTTTTAGGACGTCTTATATTAAGAAACTTTTGAAAGCCAATATGTTGGCATGGATCTCATGTGGCAACTTGGAAATGGACGTTTTTCTTTCTTTTTCTTTCTTTCATCATTTTGTACCAGGTGCCGATGAAGCACTGAGGTACCACTTGTTATTTACACTATAGAACAGCGGGAAATGTTCAATTATCCACAAAAAAGGAAATCTGGAGATCATGGGAATTGCCAACCTCTATGACATTGAAGACTGCAAAGAAACTGTCGGAAAGCTACTAGAAGACGAAATTAGTAGTAGTAATAAAAGCAGTAGTAGATAAGGCGTTAACATAAAATTAGCATCAACTTAAATAACACTGACAATACCACAGTTAACAGAATGAGCTAAAAGACTCCTTGAATATTTGAAATCCGATTCTTTGTAAAACATTTGAAGATTTGAAAACAGGTTTTCATTTTTCTCCTTCTTTCATTCTTCTTTTTCTGAAATAATGAGAAAATAAACATTATTTTTGATCAAAAACACTTGAACGCGAAGCAAAAAATTAAGAGAGCTTGTTGAATGAAAAATGAATAAAAAAAATCGCATACACTAATATTTTGTGTCATTTAAAATAAGATGATATATACTTTAAGGAGAGCGAAGAAAAGAAGAACCCGCAAAACTCAATCTCTGGATGGTAAAATCATAGCTTCTGTTGAGGGCCTCTAGAACGAACTGCTCCACATTCAAGACAATAAATGAGGATTACGACTGAGGAACTTGACCAGAACTTGCTGCAGCAAGTGAAAAAAGCCTCGAAAAAAAGTTGATGACATCTACCCGTAAGCTACTGGCATGCAGTTGTGCTACTGGCATGCATGGATTCTCAATTTTTAGGTATTTAATTTCCTGCAGCACATTTTTAATCATGTCTGCATTCATTGAATGCTGGTACATAATTTTGTTTTTATTCATAAAATATTTTGCTTCACCTTTTCATATTAAGTTCATTTTTTATGAACTTAGGTATGTATTAAACATCCATACCTTTGAAAAATCTGAGCATTTTAATTCCTTTACATAAAGAGTGGGTGCGAGTGCTCTCCTTTGCATCATAAAACTAATCAATGACTAAGTTTGATATTCTTAGTCAGATATCTTTATTGAGTTTCATTACGATGATTTTCCTACTATTTTACCTTGTATTAGTTTGATTTAATGACTGATCATTTTAAGATATTTGATAATATAGACCCCAATCTCTTTCATTTTGAAACGGTGTTTCCGAATTTAAGCGATTTTAAAAACTGTTAGTACATATCCCACAATTAAACGAAACATTAAGAATAAACTACAATGAGATTTAACTTTGTACTGGAGCAGTAGGCTATACACTATCCTACGATAGATGATATAGTGGAACAATAAACTGTATATAAATTTGACTGTAACTTTATATGAGTTAATCTGTAATTTTGGTCTTTGGCGCTTCACAGAAATTTAGCTAAATGATTCACCAAAAGATTTGGTTAAAATGTAAAAACTAAAATAACCATCATTCACTTCGGGTTAATAATAAGCCAACTGGAGACATGAATACGTGCATGTCTAAATTATACATCACAGATCATGTAAATTCAGCTTAAAAAACGACTACGTCGAATCTTTATTCAAAGAAGCCAACAAAAACAAAAACTTTCGCTGTGTTATTCTTGGCTTCCTATAGGCTTCCTATACAGCCTGCGTGTATAGGCCTTCCGCCGCTTGTTCGATATCCTTCTTGAATGTGTTTAATATTATTACGTCGCAGTTCAATACGTTTTTCTAGAATCATATAATCAACTGCAATTATTTTAACTACAATTTTTTTATACATGAAATTTGAAGGATACCTTTAAGTTTATTACCAATGGATTTCAGCCTGAACCTTCCGTTTATATAAGCTATAGAGACCTACGCGTGTCTCACGAGGATCTACTTCGCAGCGTGATATCTTCATGATAAACCGATCTAACTTCCTTTCAGGAAAGATAACTTGCGACTCGTTCGATCACTTCCCGATATTTCTAGTAAATAAAAAAATCTTCAATACGCTTAAGAATCCACAAGTTGAAACTAGCACATATTGTTGCGTAAGTTAATAAAATTTAAAAATACTTACTGTGCTAGAAGAACTAATTTACTTAATAATTATCTACCTAACAAAACGTTGATGCGACAAACATTGATGAGACAATGTCGACAGATATATCATTTAAATTAAGACTCCTACTAAAAATTCTGAATTATAAATTTTTAATTATGAATGACACATATGATCAATATTATCGTGGAACTACACCGAAAACTAAACAAACTCTTGGGATTACTGAAGCATCGCTAAGAATATTAAGAATCGTCAATCTCACCTTGTATCACTCTACGTAGGAAGAATATCAAAAGCAATGTAGTCAAGAAATTACGAGACAAATCAAATAAAAACATCTAACATCTTCTCTATATGTAAAACCAATTTTAAAACCGCTGAGGACCTGCTCAATTCTATTTATAAGTCAAAACACAGCTCAGAAAAGACAAATGGAATAAATTTTCCAAGAAAGTGTTCTACAACGCGAGAAAAATAATACTGCAACTGTTTTTAGCAGCTTCTTTGTCTAAATAGTGCTGCCAGTATTTATACAATTTTCTTAAAACTGTACAATCACATGAACAAACTCGAAAAAATTTTAATGGGCTCTTGAAAGTTTTTTGCTTCTACGAAATTCAAGTTTGAATCAATTTGAATAATCTCAGAAGATATGATTTCAAAGAAAAGAATGCCTGCCTGCCTACCGCGCAGCTCATTTCTTATACTCCTGCGTCACGCTGCGCACAGAATGCCCTTTTGGAGGCTCGCTACCCTTTACTGCTGGTTTACACGCACTCATTACAGGCACTGACATATGCCCCAGCCTAACTTTTCTTGCCTATGCTAAATTACCTCAACCCAACCTTCATGGATTGTCTACCGAATACACAAGATCTGCTTGGGGTTGCTGCCAGCGTGATGGATAGGTCGCTGCTAATCCCACATGGTGCCATTGGCTAGCTTGGAGCGCAGGCACTGGGAGTGGTGGGAGCTGGAAACAAGATTCCACACAAACAGCCTTGATGAAATAGGCATGTCCATCGGCTCTTAGAGCCTTCATTCAAAGTTGACTCATTAGATTAGTGTGAATGCATTCTTGGTCCGATGGGAAAAGATCCCGTACCTAAAGTTTGTATTCAGAATGTTAAAGGAAAACGACAACCGATAATCCTAGATCATGGATAATCAAATCACTTCTCATGAGTGATGAGATCTTAGCCAGTGTTTATGTTTAATTCACTAAAGTTTCTATTTTGTTTTGTTTGATCTGAATGCAAACTGTTTTTCTTTGTCCTTGGACAGAGATTACTTGATGAAAGATGAGACGGGAAGCGAGAAGATGCATTTTTTCCCTTTGCAATTTAAGTAAAATTTTGAGTCGTGATAATTCTCCTCCACCTCTCAATCGCAAGTTATGCAAGTTTCGTCACAGAATTTTGTAAAGTGTCTAGCGAAGAAACTGACCACCTGAATAACATGGATCATGTCTATTACCAGAATTCTTTCTCCTTTACGCTTACCAATTCGTCCGATATTCTTGACTGCATGAACAGTATATGAACAAATCCTGCAAATTTGAAACGTTCTCTTCTACCAAGTCTATCTTTTTCGCCCTGACATCTACAATTTTAGCTCCCCAATGCAGAGACTATACTCGGGCAGCTAAAACCAGAACAGCTCTGGCGAAAAAGTTAGATTGGTGAAGTATGTAAAAAATCGCTAATAAAATAGCGCCGATCATCTGAAACACAATAACCATTTTTCCCCTAGTTTTTCCCAACTCTTGAAACTACCCGATGGCCTCCCAGTTATAAAAATGTTTATAAAACTTACGTTAACAATAACACACCTGTTTTCTTTGTTAGCAAAGTATTCAATAAAATTACTTACAAAAAGTGCACTTTAACTCAGTGCAAAATAATTTAAAACTGTTTTCATTTTAAAAATAAAAAATAGCGTTAACTATATCTTCATTCAAATGTTGATGATGGAGAACTCGCACTCTCCGTGTTCCTCAACTTTCAAAAAAAATTTGATCGTGTACCATGACGTATTACTCTCGTGACTGCACCGTTACGGGGTTAGAGAAGTTGAGCACCATTTGTTTAAATCCCATCTAACAAATCAGATGCAGTTGCCATTGATGATGTACAATCAGAACTAGTGCAAATTAACCCTGGAGTTTCAAGGTCTGTCCTAGAGCCTCTCCTATTTTTGATCTTCATTAAGGATGCAGTTAAATCTACACGATTTTTTAATTTAAACTTTTGCTGACGACAGACCACTTTATTCGACTCTTTCGGATGAAAACTCTATTATAATTCCAAATAGAATGAACAACGATCTCCAAATGCTTCAGTGTTGCGCACTGTGAATAAAATATCCATGAATATCGATAAAAGAAAATAAATAACATTCTTTCAGATGCGGAATGCGTCTCTTCCACGGATCAAATTGATACTGGCCAGATTGAAGTTCCTGAATATCATTATTAATAAAAATTATTCTTCAAAAACTATATCGCATATATTAGCAATGACCTATTCAAATGAGTAAGAATTCTCAATAAAGGTAACAATATTACCGCCATGTTATCTAAAGTCACTTTAAAAATACTTTATCGAGCACTAATTGCTCCATATTTAGAATACGGAACAGAGGCTTAAGCATGGAACTGATGAAAAGATAAATATGCTCTTCATGCTTCACAAGAGAGCTATTAAATCAGCGAGAAAATTGGAATATAATACCTTCACAAACGGTCTATTCAGGAGTTTGAAAATATGACACTTAAGCTTTCCGATCTCAATAAGCTCTTCTCATACTATTTCATGTATAAAACGTTTACTACTGCATGAGAGTGAAAAATATCATGAACAATTGTTATCGGTAAAAAATTGGCCATAATGCAGGATCATTAATCAGAAATAAAAGTAAATTTATTCTTCCTTGTACTATTCAAACACTTGATCGCAACACAGTTGCTACTTCATTGAAAACAAGATTTGGAAATCGATCTCTGCTGAAATCCTTGGAAAAGACTACACAAAGCATTCAAAATGAACTTAACATCTCGTTTTTTATCAAAATTTCTGTAGTATCTCAATATAGGCCTCGCAGCCGGATGTCCTTATTACACTTGGTTTGGGATATCTCGGACACCGGTGGAAGCGTCATAACCGCAGCCGGCGGAAGCCCCCTTGTTGTGCATTTACCGGAAGGTTTAACTTCCGGGGACACTCTAGTCTTAAGGAATGTCTGTCCCTTTTTGAGTCAGTACAATATTAGGAGCTTTCCAGTGCGTTTCCCTATCCTTCTGCCTGGTATTCGGCTAGGCGAATTGAATTTAAAGCTTCTGCTAATATAAACCTCATGTCATGCTGAAAATAGCGATTCTACAGTTTCGACACCAGGAATGGAAAAATACCTTCAAAATTATAATTCCATAAATATAATACCTTCAAATTATAATATGATTTGAATTGATACTATAATATGATTCAATTTAGTATAAAATGAGCATTGTAATAGTTTTAAGACAAAATCTTCTTGACGTAATTCATGTGATGAGTAAATTTTGTAAATCGTTTGAAATTCTTTAGTGGAGCTGCTGCATGTGCTTTAAGAGCATACATCAGTTTCACAGGACTAGCCACAATCTGAGCACACATATGATATTTTTAAATGCAGTTACAACTACTTCAAGTATTATCGAGAAAATATGAACCAGCTGAAAATGAGCATCAATCATGAAATTAATTTACTCGAAAAAAATGAACGGCAAAATCAAAGAGTAGTAGGAGCAGCCGCTCCATAATCCAAAGATTCCATTGTTCTTTGACGGAAATGTGGGAGACGTTAAGGGAAATTGGGTTTACAATCGTGTTGCGTGTAGTTTTTAAACTTTGCATAAACTTTTTATAACTAGTTCAACTTTTCACACTTTGAAAATTATTTGATAATTATTCATCGCGCAAACAAACACTCTGCCATCTCTAAGCAAACATGGAAACAATATCGCACGAAAATATTGAGCAAAAAATCTAAAAGGATAGACAAAAAGTTGACGAGCAGAATAATTTTTACGGAATTGAATTATTATTGGCCTCTGTTAAGTTATTTTAATTAAAATTCGTTCAACTTTCCTGTGGATTACATCCTATAGTTCAAAAACACATAACTTCAAATTTGCGAGGCATTTTCAAGTAGTCATGACATTTTCGAGAAGCATTTTGTGCGTTAGAGCGTTCACACGAACTCGAGCGCTAGATTCTGGCGCTCAAGCGATAATATCTGTAGGAAAAACCAAACTACTAGCATGCATTGAATTTTTCGAGACAGATACAGAGCGTTGAAGGGGCAAAGTCACCCTGAGCTGCACCAAGCTGGGCAAAAAGTGAAGAATTAAGAACCCGCTCCCAGGCCTGCCAACGTCCCAATGCATGGCCCAGGGCATGGTGAGCTGTGGAAATTCGTCCCATGTCTTCAGGCCTGCTTGAAGGAATCAAGACGTCGTAGGAGTGGTCGGAGATTTGCGCCATCTGTGATAAATGGAATAGACGAAAGTGAGTTAACTCAAATTTATCGTTAATTTCTCACGAAAAGTGGCTCGCTAAACTCCGATAAAGCTCAGGAGATTTGTAGAGATAACTCTTGTGTCCTAAAAGAGTATAAGATATACAAATTTCGTTAATTATTTTTGATATACCAGAAAATAGAAGCGAAGTCGAGCTTGTTAGAGGCCACGTTAATTCATGCCTAACAAGAGATGTGTGTGCTCTTCGCACGAGTGCATTGACCAGGAAATCTTGGATTGGAGGAGTGGCGCAGTTTTGTAAAAATATGTAAATAACAATGCAATGTGAGCGAGTATAATGTAAACACAACATTACCATAAACAATTCACCTCAATAAGCTTGAATAAATGAAGTATGTTACGCGTACTGACCGGTGTCCGGTGACTGGCGTAGGTTCCGGTGTCCGGTGACTAGCTTCCAACTCCAATCCCATTTTTTGATGGGTTTTCCGTCTTCATGAGGCTGGGCCTATTTGCTAAAAATGCTTGAGACATAATATGAATGGGTAGCATATGATACAGCAAACACACTAATCTTACCCTATTTTATAATTGCTATGCAGAGAATTTGCGACTACAAATTGATATACACTGCTTAATGGCACATTTGAAATACTAAAATAGGCCCATCAATTTACTGTTTTTCACTTTAACAAGATTTAAATATAAAATTAGAGGACCATAGACTTTTATACACCAACAACAGTATACATTAAGATGAAAGACGAACTCATTTTCAAAACAAGATGCAGAATGACTGCATCCTACAAACAATACTTTCAGTCTTCTCATGCCTCGTTAAAATGCTCGTTCTGTTGTTTTATTTCGACAATAGCTCTCGATTTGACCACTGGAAGACAAATTTTGCGAATGATGTTTCCTCTGACAACTGCTGCACACCTCCCGCTACGACACAGATGTTGACTGCTTGATATTGAAATACAGACGGAAATGAAGAAGAAGAGGACCCTCCATCTAGAAGTAAAAAAGCATTGTACTTTTAATCCCCGTATTGACTTTGAGTGCAGATCTATGATCTAATTTTTTTGCATTTTATCTTTCCTTCTTTCTTCCATAAGATATTTCATTGTATAAATCTTCATTAGGCAGAAACTTTCAAGAAATTCAATATAGTTGAAACTATAATTATTCAAACAAAAAACTCACCCAGAACAAAACTGTCATCTTCTTTGAGCATTTACCATTAATTTAAGTGATAAGTTATGGTATTCCGATATGCCACTCTTTGCAATAATGTATACACTAATAAGTTTTTTCTGTGCTTTTCTGTCAATCAATAATCAATACTCTTCACTTATTTTAATAATTCGAGGGTATTTATCTCTACTTATGCACACTACCCGTATTTCATATGATCGTCTCTTTTATTGACATCTTTCATTTAAATATTGAGCAATAATTACTGAAGATTGAACGATACTTCTACTTAGTACGTATATACTGACAAAGTTATTGCGTTTTGTAAATTTTATTCTCATATACGTCCACAAGACGACAATTTCACTGTTGTACACGTCTTTTTGCGAACCATCTGTAGAGAGGTCTCGTGCCGAACTCTTAAAAATAATTCTGGTCAATTATGCTCCTTCTTTCGGTTCAGAGAAGTCTAACAAGCATGCGTTTTTCCACAGTCTCCTCCTTTACATGCCTGAGTTATCTCTTCCTCCTGCACACGCAATAAATTGATGGAGAACCGTATTTCTCTCAAATTTTTCCATCCTCAATTTATGAGATATTTTAATGGCTCAGTACGGTAGCTTGAGGGTAGGTACACGAACGGCCAAGGTGACTTACGACCAAGCTCGGTCGCTCGGCTCATCCTATCGAAGACTAACCCTGCCCACAAAGTTCTCTTCGCTGCAGTCCTCACAGTTTTTTACGAAAAACGTTTACGTTGCTTGTAACGGTGTTCCTCATTTTATAATATCCTTAGATTGTCATACAATTAGCCACATCCCATTACATATATTAAATTTAAACTAATAAAATACTTTATACACTCATTTTATTCCAACATAACTAGGGTTAAGGGACTTCATTTTACCACGAAAGATTTAAACGAGGTAACCTGAGGTTATTTCATGAAGTATTCTTTTTCATATTGATCTTATATTTCATGAGATCATCAAAAACTGTCAGTTACAGAAATTGTTAAAGGTAAAAGCGCTCAAAGTTTGATATTTTGACTTTGAAATCTGCCCTAACGTCAATTCAGTTTTTCCAAATTTGTAACGTTGTACATCACGAATGGGATGATTTCATTTAGTCAAAAATTGTCATAAAATAATAACATGTGAGCTCCAACAGATTATATTATAAACCTGCATAACTTTACGCATCTTCTATGAAATTTTTGACCACTCAGGCACAATATCGCAAAATATCTGATAAAAAATATGCAAAGAAACATGTTTACCTATTCGAAATCAATTTAAAACTGCTCCCACCATCGAACCGCTTGTGTGAAGTAATTTTGAAATTACCACGTCTAGGAAGAGCACGCTAAAGAAGAGCATGTCTACGTTCAGGAAGAGCACGTGAGTATTGACCATAGAACTGGACGTAGATCGTGTCACGCTTCAATTCTATATAAGATTCCACTCTGTATTTTGATCCGCTGCGAAAATTTTTGATTTTGATTTTCCATTTGGCGGTTACATTAGTATTGTGAATAAACTCGTCGTGTCGTGAGACTAGCGAACTTGCCTCCGTCCAGGCAGACCCTGGTTCGAGTCCCGGCGCTGGTGGCGATTTTCTCTGTTGGGTATAGGGGAAAAATTCCAAGCACAATATCCCACTCTACCCAGGTGTCTGAAATGGGTACCGGTCTTGACCGGGGGAAAGCGTAATGGCGTCCTGGCGTTAGTTATAAGGCATTTGAAAATCCAATGTATAATGTGATATGTATCAGGCTTGAAATTGGAAATAAAGCATCCGTAGATGCCTTCATTATTTTTTTTTTTTTTTTTTTTTATTCAGGCTATCTCGTATCATACATTAGACTACACTTAATCTAAACAAAATGCTAAGACTTCATCCCCTAAATTTAGCTGGTTACACATTCATCAACTATGTTTTTATTTTTCCAATGAAACTTGGCTTATACAAAAGATTTTTTTTTTTTGAGAATGAGCCCTTGGGAAATATGGGACCATAATTAAGCTTGTCCCTATTTATTAGCGTATTTATGATTATTTATGTATAAATATACAAATACGTATGCGCGTGTGTTGTGTGTGTGTGTGGTAGACACTCCAAATTACAACCAAGCCGCCATAAATAACCTGAACAATATTTACCACAAATACGTATGCGCGTGTGTTGTGTGTGTGTGGGTGGTAGACACTCCAAATTACAACCAAGCCGCCAATAAATAACATGAACAATATTTACCATAGCATGAGGGAATGCACGAGGTATTTACTGCATTATTTTCTGGACGCAGTACCACAGCTGCAGGTCGCTTAACAACAGCCCCACAGAGCTGAGGCAAGGTTGCTGTAAACGCCAACAAAAGACACGCAAGAACCCGAGTATGAGGCAGCGACAAGCAGCCTCTGGCCCCGACGGCAATGGTGTTGCTGTATTGCGGGCTTAGAATGTCAGAACCACGGCGCGACAGTACAACTCTCCTGTACTACCACAACTCAAAAGTCTTCGGAAATCGTGTGCAAAATGCCCATTGTCTGCGCGAACGACATTTTTCTTGCAAAATTGCAAAATTTATTTCTTGCAGAATTGCAAAATTTATTTCTTGCAAAATTGCAAAATTTATTTCTTGCAAAATTGCAAAATTTATTTCTTGCAAAATTGCAAAATTTATTTCTTGCAAAATTGCAAAATTTATTTCTTGCAAAATTGCAAAATTTATTTCTTGCAAAATTGAAAAATTTATTTCTTGCAAAATTGCAAAATTTATTTCTTGCAGAATTGCAAAATTTATTTCTTGCAAAATTGCAAAATTTATTTCTTGCAAAATTGCTCACAAGCAAAAATTATCATATTTTCAGAATGAAATATAATTCAAGTATTTCTGTTCATCATTAGACTCAAATTGAAACTAATTTTATCATGCCCTCATTCTATCCTACTAATTAATTTTATCGAAATTACAAATCACATGATGAGCTGTGATAAGAAAACATCACGATGATAGACATGCTCTCGAAACAAAAAACAAAGGAACATTAAATATTGGCAGGCAAAGAAATACTGAATAATTTTGAAAAGTTGACTATATACGAAATTTAAGATATGTACACTTCTAAATTTTTAATAAAAAATATTCACACTTCATTAAAGAGGGGATATCGACATCTAATCACAACGCCTTCGTAAAAATAGATTCAAAAGTTCAAAATCATTTCTTTAGATGTACTGTATCTATATATATATTGCTTGCTATCCCGGGTGTCCCGTAAAAATGCCCCCGAATTTTTAGTTCATTACATCTCCGCTTTAAATTAACATTTTGAATTTTTTATACAAATGTAGTAAATTTTTTTTCCTTTTCGAATAATTTAACTTCTAGAAAATCGTTTAATAACCACTTTACAATGATCAATTAACTGAAACAGGTAGAAAAACTAATTGATCAAAGAAATATTTTTAAAAAGAACACCAATGTTTTTTTTTAACAGTGTTGTTGTTTTTAACTTTTCTTTTTGAATAATTATCACCGATGTTAATTAACGAAATACAGCAAAGTTCCTGAAAACTGGACTCACACATGTCCGGGTGTCAAGTTATTCCGGTTGTCAAGTCATCTGCATAAGATGGGAAATCTAAAGATTTACTTAAACGTAAATTACTTTCTGCAGGTAAAGTTTATAGGAACATGACAAGCACTGGAACATTTGCAAGAATTGCATGTTCACATTCAACAACGAAATATGTTTGGGGTTAGCCTAAACCAAAGAATAAAACTTATTAAATTAATATTTCTACGGTTCATTTTACTGTAAGGAATGTAACGTTCATTGTTATTATTCATCTGTATTATCGTTCATTGCTTTCTTGAAAACTTGGTAAACAATGCTAACAACATTCATTGCATATCCGGTCGTCAGAAACTCTGAGTATTCATTCTATTCATAGCAGTAAATTATTAGATCCGCTTTATCGATGTTGAAGAATGTTCATCTTCTAAATTAAATTCTTACTTTTCGATTTTCGGTATTTATTTTGGATGAAATTTCGCTATGTTTGTGAATTTGAACAGTTTCCTTCGTCTGTTGCCGAAATACCAAGGCATAATTACTGCCAGCATATGGCCACACGAGTTCCAATGTACGTTTGTCGTGCAGATAGAGTCTCCCAAGAACGTGGATACTTACTTCCTTGGTCGCACTGGATCAAACTGTTGGAGTTAATCTGAAATTCTGAAGACCTTACAAATTACTTTTTGGCATCGCTGGCTCTGGATTTTTGCTTCAACTTAAAAATACTTTACCGAAGGTACAGCAAGGTTGAACTTATCAACAGGTATTTTAGTGAAGACGAATGTTTACAGTACCATCGAGTGGATGTATTGTAAACTTGTTCAAAGAGTAGGTTCCAGGGTTTAAAAACTAGAATGAATGACGGGGTCCCTGTTTTGAATTTCTTAGAGGAAAAGGGTACACTGTACCTAAAATGAAATTGTAAGAGTGCCGCGTAAACAATCCAAGAAAAAATATTAATGACGAACTAAATTTGCGTCAAAAAGTCCACCGAAATAAACGAAAACATGCTAAAAAATAATTTTTATGGATTTTACTTTTCACCTCTGTTTGAATTTCCTCCAGAATAATAACTTTAATTATTTCATCGATGCATCAATTCAGGCGACAAAATTTGTGTACAACAAAGATCAGGAAGTTATCGAAGTTTCAGTATTTGGCGATTAAATGGGAAATGTGTAACGTAGCCACTTAGTTGCTCACGAACTGAAAATGTGAGAACTTCAAGTGTGACAAATCGCTTATGTATCGCCTCACTAATTACTGTGTTTGAATGGTGCTCATATTTGGTGGAGGTAGCATTTTAGGAAATTTCAGATCATTCCTTGATCTCGAGGTACGGAAAATTATTAGAAGCCTATGGGTTTTATCTGCTCTTTATCTGTTAATTATGCACATTATTCCTCAGGGAACCTTGTGGAGTAAACGTCTGTTCAATATAATGAGGACTTGGTAGCCAACCCTGATGCTCTATGATGAATGTGTTTTGTCATCTGAATCTGTTATTGTTTTCTCGTTCCTGAACTATCTGCTCCTATTTATTTGGTTTTGTGGTTGATAAAAATGCATCACTGAAATTCAAGATATTTTTTTTTGTATATATTACATCCATTCACTTATCGGCAAATAATCCAAATAATTTGTTAACTAATTGGCCTATTTCAACCTTTAAAGGCAGCGTAATTTTGAGTTTCTTATCTTATGTTTTTTGAATTAGTTTTTTTCATTTTTCCTGTATCTAATCTAAGTATATTCAATCACTAAGTATAGTATGTGAGACAGCTGCTTCAATACATCATACTTTCAAGCAAAATTCAGAATTTAAGCTCCTATGCAGCAATTATCAGATGACCAAAAAATTATATCATCAATTCTTGAAGCATGCTGTCTGAATAAATTGTTTTCCACTCCAATCATGAAAAAAAGACCTAATGATGCATGGAATCATTTCATTAAGATTTTTTCTATTGTAGATATTTACAACGGATAGACTCCGGCCAAGGGACAGAAGTCGTCGTGCAGAAAAAATAAGAGGAGCCATGAACATCAACGGTCTTGCGAATTGCAGGTGAACCAAAGTGAAAACGTCGTTTGACTCATGGTTCTCAACTTGGTTTACTCTCTAACGTTTATAGTTTGTCTATCATCTGATGCCTCTCGCGTCTTGATTGTTTGTTAGCATATGTCATAAGTATTTCAGAATCCATTACCCCCGATTTGTCATCTACTGGGAAACCTTATTCTTTTTTTTTACTTCTCGAGCTACTACACCCGTCTCGTTAGCACCGACCGCTATACTTCACCTCCCCTCTGTTACCACACGCATGTTGTGCACTGGCGTCTCAACAGTGATGGTGAATTAGTTATATTGTTCATCCTTTTGGATCACTGCTTGCAATTGTGTGTTGACTACTCTGCGTTCGTAACTCCTAATGAGGACTACGCTTTATACCCTTAGCATTCCTTTGAAAATGCCACAGCTGTGCTTCGTCCGTTGCATTTAGTAAATGCTCTGATAATATAGGTGCAAGAGAAGAATTCAGAATCCTCTTTTGTTAAATGGTGCTTAAAAGTCAGGATCATTTTTACCATGATTGTCTCAATTTTATTCTCCTCAGTGGGAGGAATATTGTGCTGGAGCAGACCTAGTGAGTAGATTCTGTATTCCTTTAGCGCCATCGTAAATGGTGCCTTCACCGTCCCTCGTTTTAAAACGCCTTTGTTGCAGATAGGTTGGCTTAAATCTAACATCTAATCATTCATCGTATATCAGAACAAAATCTTCTCTTGATAGGCGCATATTTTAAGTTTTTTTCAATGATGTTTGTTGAAAACTATGAAACCAATCTAAATGTGTTTAAATGATCAAAATGTTACTAAAAGCAGTGACTTTTCTGTAATATATCATAGTCAATTGTAGGAAATGTCAATTCCGTAGATCTGATCGGTGTATCCGAAAACTTTATACTTCAACTAGAAAGTTTTCGAGTTGGCCTTAATGGTGTTGGACTAGGAAATAGTTCCTTGTACTTAGTAGAAATCACAGTACAATCGGTGCACGTCTTCGAATGCGAAGTATAGCGTTGATGTTGAACTGAAATTGAAATTATGATTTACTTGTAAATGTATCATTATATGACTTCCATAAAAAATATTTAAGATTGGGAATAAAACAAATTTATGGATAATCCTGCAGTTTATTCTTATTTACTTGAAAAATTTTGGATGTTTAAGCTTACCTCGTCAGGAAGCTGATAATTAACATATCATAATAGGAAAAACTTCGAGGTATTGCCATTTTTATTGTGTTGGTGTTTCTTTGCTTAGCTGAGTTAATATGGTCAGTAAAACATATCTCAAAATGACTGGTTTTATTTCAGCTCTGCAATATCAGCAGTAGGGGGACAGGAGACAAGCTCTGACCAGAAAAGAAGCGTGAGTAAGTGTACTGCTGATTTGGTTCATTCTTTTTTTAAGTTTTGACTAGTGATGCGACTGGTGATGCAGAAAAGAGGATTTTTTGCTGTTTATCATCAACTTTTCCAACTCAAAGGCCCCTTTCCTTGTCGTGGTTGGAAGGCTTGAGTTATGTAGAGATGATTTGAGGCTATAGTGTCGGGACTAAGGTCCCGGTAGGTCCAACCATGGCAGGCTGGCTCAGCCGGAGTAGCCAGACGAAAGCGGGGTCATGGGGTAGGCACTCCATGTAAATAAAAAAACCGGACCCTGGCAGTCACAGGTTCTAAAGTCCCTGTTATCCCGAGCGTACGTTGGTGACTGCCATGGGCTTGGGCTGACGGTGGGAGGGAGTTTTTACACCCTATTGGTCGGTGTGCGCCCGCCTCAAGTGTAGAGATACACCAGAAGGCTACCGAAAGCCCGGGGCTTTCTTTTGGCCTGAGCCAGCTTGTGGGAGTCGGTGGGGGGGGGGGGGGGGGGGAAGGGGGGGGGGGAGGGGGGGGGGGGGGGATGGGAAGCACCCGCCTACAAGAAAGTCAAATTCTGTGCTTGCTGCTCCTCAAAAAGAACACTCAGTTTAACACCTGGACGACGACCTGGCGCCCTCTTTGATCCCGCGGGGCGTTCCCTAAAGGAAAATCTACCCGACGATACTGAAACTCTGACCTCAAAGTTTCAGTCACCTCTGACTTTGGGTCGTGGTATACCCGATTCCAGCCAGAACCAAACAACGATGATAAGAAGTTCTCAAGCAGACACATCCTCAGTTGTCACTCTTGAGCCCTACGAAAGGCCTAAAAGAACGAACCCCAAGTTTTCTCACCCACGCCCTCAGCCGCTTTTTCTGAAGCATTTTCTACCGCTGGAGCGATGAAAAAAAGATCCTCACTTCCCCGTCTACCACGTCGTCACCTTCCCAGTAGCTGATTTGAGTAAAGACGGGGATGTGCTTTCAGTTGACAGGGATCTGAAATTGAAACTAGGTTCTCCAAAATCAATTAAAAAATATCCAGACTCTTTGCTAATACAGCTGGCTACCGAAAACCAGCTCAATAGGCTCCAGACTACTACACACCTCGGAGCCAACCCCACTCGAGTCTAACCTCACTCTACCCTGAATACTGTTAAGAGCACAGTTCACAGCCACACCTTTTGAAACATCCCTGAGACAGCCCTTTTAGAGGACTTACACGACTAAGGATTCTCCCAACTATAGAAAGGCAAAATGCCCGAATAGATGAGGAACTTAAACTTCTCACCAATTTGTGCTCACATTCAACCACACATTTCTTCCCCTCGTCGTGCAACTGTGTGAACGGCATGCGGAGTACGTCCGGTCTTATTTTCCGAACACTATTCGTTGTACTTTGTGCCAAAAGTTGGCATACACCAAAAAACGGTGCCGACGGACCACTGAAGTTTGTATCTGGTGCGGAATATTGGACACCACTCACGCACATGTATCCGGACGCCATCCTGTATAAATTGTGGAGAGGATCCTCCGTCATACAGCCCATCTTGTCCACACTTTATATTCCGAAAGGCAATTATTTCCACAATGATAAATGAGCACAGAGGATGATGACTCCTCCTGCTCGGGGAGATAACTCCGGTACTTTGCGTCAGTTTCCATCTCCAGTACCTCACCCCTGGCAGGGTGTCAGGGGTGTCGGGGAGGGACCGCTCAGAATGCGAAGGGGCCAGAGCTAGCTGCGCCATCCTCAAATAAACTCGGAATGCGCATGAGCAAAGTGCCTTCTCTCCGTATCCCTGGGCTCAAATGCAGTTCTCAGGAACGGCCTAGGCATGGAATGCCTCCCCCACAATCTCCATTTGATAAACCCCTGGAAATCAACCTCATCTAACTGAAGCAGTGACGAGGTGCTACCTCGACACTCTCGTTCTCAATCTTCAAAGCCTCAATCTTCTTCGATTGAGAATCTTCTCAATCTTCTTTGCTGCCTCCGCTGCACTCTCGCTCCCACTCATTCTCCGAAAAAATGAAAATCTCTTCTTTGAACTAACGAGAACCATACCAGCAGCAGTATTTTTCAACTTCAAAAAAGAAACACACCTGTCCACGCAACCAGCCTGTAGACAAGTGCAACGCATCAATTTCTGTTTTTCGCTCCTCTCTCTCAGACTGACCATAATCTTATAAATACTCCCAATGAATGGCAAAAAATCACACAGTGGAACATGCAGTCTTCCCACACAAAAATCAATGATCTCAAGGTCCTTCTTCGCAACGAAAATTCTATTTGCGCATGCCTAGAAGAATCCCTCCTGTCCGGGTGCTATTGCATATCCCCCTTTACATTATTGCCTCGAACTTTCAGCTCCTGTTCGTGACGATGGCCATGAACGGGGATCAGCAATCCTGGTACACCAAAGATACCCATATGATCTCTTTCCATTAGATACAAATTTTCAGGCAGTAGCCATAAATATCCATCTAACCCGCCAAAACATACGCCGTATCTTCCCTGTACCTCATCCACTTAAATGTCTCAGCCCGCGACCTCACCCATATCATCGAGCAGCCGCGACCGCGATATCTGCTCAAGTGGGAGATGAATGCAAGCGACCCCCTGTGGGATCCCCGAGAGCCAACCGGATGGGCAGACAGCAGACCTTCTCTTTTCCCATGACATTACCTTTTTCAATACCAACTCAGCAACACATTTTCATTCGCCCACTGAATCTGTCTCAATAATTGACTCGGTCATATGCTCCTATAACTTTACAGGATTTTACCTTCGAAGTGCTGGACGACCTGTGTGTCAGTGACCATGGCCCAATTAGAGTCACTCTTCGTGGCGCCACTCCGTTTCAAACGAGACGGTATTATAATGTTCATTGTCCATGAAGCAAACTGGCCACTCTACAGAGATCTCAAAAAGGTTGACGGGCCTAGAAACTCAGACGACTTGGTCGGCGTACTCCTTAATCAAATAGAAAACAAGATCAAAACGACGGCAAATGCAGCTATTGTTATGGAGCTCTTTTCTGATGTTATTCATTACTTCCTTTTCGTCTTTTTAGCTCTCTTTTGACGGTCGTGATTTAAGATCACAATTCTTTTATTTTAGGTTAGCGAAGATAAACTGGGACTTTTCAATGTCCTCAAATTTAATTAATGAGTGAGCGGCAAATCGGTATAAATTGTTATAATTTGGTAGCGTGGGATACTTCTCCACAGATATTGATAATTCATCTTTCTAATTAACAGGTAATTATACGAAGTGGCACATCGACATTTTATTCCCTAATCTCGTCACAAAAGGTTATCATTCTAAAAGTAAAGTAAGTCTAACGCACTAAATTACATTTAAATTCACTCTTTAATATATGCTGAAGGCAAGAACATTTCTAAGTGAACGCCAGTGAACGCTTAGGGCGTGGCACGATAAATCCTACGCACAGAGAGGTCGATACCGGGGATGCTCATTTGGAAAAGTATACGAAAGAGAACTTATCTTAGTTTCGGATCCGAGGTGGTGTTGCAATGTTATGCGGACATCCATTTACTTTAATTTAGAGGAATGATTACTTCACAATGACACAGGGCAAATATAACGATGTAAGTTGAACAGGGAACCCATAAGGGCCGCCCGAGGGCAAAGAAAGAATCTTATTAGTTGCGTTCTCTATGGCTGCCGCTCTCTAACTGCCTCGCTCACGCTTGGTAGCTGTGCGTCTGCGCCTCCTCAGCAGGGTTGGCATCGTACGATAACCTAAATCTTTAAAATGGATTGATTCATAATTGAGCGTTATACATAACTCTATCGTCTTTAATTACTTCGCAATATGAAATATCAATTTATGATAATAGCATTAATGATTTGAGAAAAGTTAAGTACAGAATAATACGGACATTATTTAGAGTAAGCCTTCTAGTAGCGATGTCTTGGAATTCCTCTTCGGTCGGTTGACACCTTGCTTCCCTGCGCGATCTTGGAGTCGATGTAGAGTAGATAGAGAAGGAGGGAAGAATAACTACTTAAGCTGCGTTTACACGGAGGGTGACTTCCCCTGGGCAACGCCCTCTCTCCCTCCCCGCCTCTTCAAAAAACCCCCAATCCCCCGGTCTAACGCCTCCCACTACTACCCCATGCGTGTCGACGCTGCTGCCCCACATGCTGGGACTGCCTGTCAGTGCTTCCACTTTAGGGTAAAATACCCCATTTTAGGGTAATCAGGGGTGGTCTAGGGTAGAGTTTAGGGTAAAGAAAAATTCCATGATTTTTAGGGTAATTCGACTTCTGTCGGGGTAGAGCAGCAAAATTCATGGGTAATTGCCTGTTTTCATTACCAACATCAAGTTTGTTCTCAAGTACTACAATATACCTTGTTTAAGGTACATTGCAGAAGTACGCTACCGAAGCAGCTATGAAAATGTTCAATAAGAGTCAAATTTGAAACAAACTTGCAATAACTCGCTAGTAATTTAGTCTTTATTGCACACTACGATCAGGCACAAATTGTTGTTCACATCCCTGCAGATTTCTCGGAATGCAGATCTCTCATCAGCATAATGTTATCAGATTTGCTGCATAAATAATACCTTGGCTGTTTAGAAGTAATGACAACAATTAAAGTGATATGCAACTTGGTAGAATGTTTGGAATTTTATATTTTCTAACCTTACATAACAAACTCGTAAATGTATCAAGATTTACTCCAATACATCGGTGATCGTCCTTTACTGGAATTGAACAGCTATATAACGTGTACAGAACGACACTGAGAGCCGAGGGTAGGTAGTTTTGTTTCAGTCGAGTGCAATTAACTGTGTCAGGTGCTGTCACGTTCAGTATTGCATTCTAACGAAATATTTGGTCACTTGCATCGCAGTAAAATTGTTTTTATTAAATATATTTTGTGTCTGATGAAGCTGCTACACCACTTATGAAGGAAAGCCAAATTTTATCGTCTGTTAAGCCCTTTTCACGAAAAGGGAAGAAAGGATAGAGGAGCGAACAACTGTTTCGAGGCTGGTTAGAAAAGTCTCAGTCTTATACCTCAACTAAGGATATGGTATACTGTACTACATGGTCAACTATCATTACGTTTGGTAAATCTGAGATTATTCTTCATGCTAACACGCAACGCCATAAAAAATCTCTCAGTGCAGAGAAGGAAAACACAAACCATAACTTTGTTAATTATGGAGAAGCATGGAAACATTGTTTGTTAATTATATCATATCCAATTGACAAGTCTTGTATAAAAATTGAAGTGTCGATATGTGCAAACTTTTCTGAGCATGATTTGCCTATTTCGTTACTACTGAAACAAATGTTTCTTATAGAAAGTAAGCTTAGTTAAACAAAGAGCTTCAAACATTTTTAGACAATGTTTTGGTAAACATCTACCAGGTGATTTCGTCGTTGTCCTTAATGAAGTTTATATTCTGTAATAATCAATGAAAGAACTGATCGCAGTAAAGCTAAACAACTCGGAGTCATCGTCAAATAATGGAGTGCGAGCGCAATCTAGAGTTCCTCTGTTGATCTCGTTGAAAAAGAGGATAGCACAGGCAATGGCGTGTTTAATACTCATGAAAAAAAATGTTAATTAGAAAAATATCAAAGTGAGCGACATTGTAGTGTTCTGTTCTGCCACAACTAACGTTATGATGGGATCCAAACATTCTGTGTCTTCTTTGTTGAAAGAAAATGAATTTCTGACTTCATAGAAGAAATGTTGGCTTGGTGGAAGTACAGATATTGGGAGTGAATAAAAAAGCTTGCGAGATAGGAATCGACGTTCTTCTTTCATTATTCGTGGCACTAGGGCTTATTTACGTAGGACTCCGATTCTTGGAGGAGCTACAAGTATGCGACTGTAGGTTTTTGGCTTTTTTTGACATGTAGGCTTCTATCGAAAAATATGCCGGCCATGGGCCGAAATACTCAATTGTAACGAGGCTCTTATTTGTAATTCGATGGGGGCTGACTTTGAGCCTTGAACAACCTCTGCTTCGCCTTACTCAACGTAAATTATCTCTATACGCAGTTAAATTCGAACCACTGGAGTATTCCGATTGCAAAAATTTTGGGAAAGTCATAATTCTTCATTTAGTGCATTACATTCTTTGCCACGTTCTTTGCAATTGCACCGTGAATTATGGTGTATATGCACTTATTTCACATCTAAATTCCTCTAATTTTTTGCGCAAAAATTGTGAAACTGTGTTTGTGTTGTGTTCCATAAATAAATGTTTCCAATATTAATTTGTCTTTCATTTCCTCTTAAAATGTCTTTTTTTTCTCTCTGCTAGTCAGGAATGGATCGCCTGGCCTCATACTTTACGCTCATTGAACAGAGCTTGTAACTAGGTAACCATACGAAGAAGATAAACTACAGTGAAAGCTATATGAAATGTTGCACGTATCGTGACACATATGACTTCGTAAAGTCAGAGAATTTCATTTTCTTATATCCGCATGGCTTGATGTTGTCATTTCTACACATATAAGCATGGAAACATTGAATATTTTTATGTAATACCAGCTATGGGCTTATTTGATATTTTAGGGTAATCTATGCATTTTTAGGGTAATCTTGAACAAAGTTTTAGGGTAGGAACTTTTGCACTCGTAGAAGCCCTGCTGCCTGTGGAACGACGGAGAGACAGTGCGCTCCAGACAGTCTTGAGGCTAGGATGTATGTCTTGGCTGCTCTGTCGTCATGTTCTCATGCGTAATCTCAATCCAAAAAGTCTCTCCTGATCTGGAAAAGTGGCTGAAGGCTAAAGCTTTCACATTGATAGATTTATTGAAAGCAAAGCGTCAGTCTGATTGTATTAATTACGGTTGTAAATATAATTTTTTTATCAAGAACTATCGCTGAAATGATTTTCGATCTAAATTCAAAAGTAATTACCTCTAACAATAGTAACACAAATTGTTCGCTGTCATGCTATTATTAACACAAGATGGCTCGTGATAGGACTTAGACTGATATAATTTTTTTACTTATTTCTATTTCCTTTTATCAGACTCTATCGCGCATATTTCATTTATTTTGGTCTCTATATACATCTGCTGGGCAAGTTATATTTCGTTATTCCTTAGTTTGGGCATTAACAATAACGTCATAAAAGAAGCTATATCTGCGCGAAGTTTTATTGATTTGCCTCCATTCCTTATTCAACCAATTGACACATTCGTTTCTGCCAAGGCACTTGGCCTTCGTTTAAGAAGTAATTCTTGAATTCTCCACGAATACGTTGATATCTTATGCCGGCCTCCGTGAAATAGTTTACAGGTTAAAAATAGCATCTTCTTTTTTGCACGTACCTTGAATTACATTTCGACATCCTCACTCAGTCACTGTTATCTCCAGGGTTGCCGATTTTTTTCTGATTGAATAAAACCTCCATGAAAACGTACCAAAAATTGTTAGAGTGTACCAAATATATTAAACTAGCAATAAAACGAAAATTTTAGGGTTTTACCTACTTTTCCTGTTTGGATGAAATTTTTCCTCTTCTTCCTTCATCTGCCAATTTTTTTATTTAATTTGTTGACTAAGCTACCGTGATGGTTCCAATTTGTGCAATCTATGTTCTCTAACGTAAATTTTGATCGCATCGTGCATTTAGTTTTGCTCATTTTAACGAAATCCTGTTTTTTGTTTTTCTGTAGTTAAGCTCAAAAAATTCTCTAGCTGCAGCAAAATAAAGCGGTATTGACAAAAGCTGTAATTTACTCGGGAAGCAGCGAGTAACAAAGCTGCGTATCAGAATTTTTCAGACACAATTTCTGTCTTGAAAGGAGCATCTTGAACAAGCAGTTCTCGCCACTTCATCTTTATCTTTTCATGCTGCTCTTCTTTCACGAAATTGGAGAAATGCATTGAATATGGTGTTATTGAATTACATTTATTAAGATCTTTCAATCCAAATTCTTCTAGTTTGTTGGTACATATTTTGTTGACATTTCCCAGGAGAATGCTTTGTGCAGCAGCACCAAAATAAATCTCATTTATATTGACATAGTTTGTGGGGTTGCCTACATTTATTTTGCAATTATTGTCATTCGAAATCAATAGATCCCTTTTTATGAAGTTGCCCATAATAAAATTCTCACTCAAGAAAAATTAAAATTCATTTTTGTAAGGGGAACTTGTACATTTTCTGAACGCACCAATTTCGGCACCCTGGGCATCTCACCCTCCGTCTAAACGCAAGTGGGGAAGCTTGAGCGGGTGAGAGGGGTAGGGTAGGGGCGTCACCCTGGGGAAGACACCCTCCGTGTAAACCCAGCTTTAGCACGACTCGCAGAATCCGACAACCGTTCCTGTGGCACCCGGCGTCTCTCTCTGGCTGCTTTGGATCCATTCGAATAGTGGAGCGTCCTCCTTCGAACAATCAAAATTTTTTTATATGTGTCGTGGGTAGAATCACGACACTATTCCCCAAACCTCAGGTAAATTAATGAAATCTCCCGTCCATTGGTGGAGAGGTGAGTGCCAACGAGCGTTATAACGGCTCCGCCAAGCAAGTAGGAAACTACGCCGGTCCCCATCTGGAACTAACAAAATAGCATTCAACAGAGCACGTGCCCAGTGTAAATATTCGTTTTCCAACAGAAGAAAGCACTCCTGGCAAAACTATCTGTATACTATCAACTCTCATACTCTTCCCTCTGAACTTTTGAAAAAAGTTCCAAAGATTGCTGGAAAGTTCACTCCGACTTTGGAACCAGCCTGTATACCACCAGCCACTAAGATGGCCAGTATTTTTCGATATTCGAAATCCCTTGACGGAACCCCCTAAAAAGAAGAGGTTTATAAAAAAAATGATACTGGTAAAGTTTCAGACCATTTGAACATCGTTAAACCGTGCCCCAACGGCCTCAAAGTTCTGAAAAATGGCATTTTTTGCAAAAAATCGCGATTTTTCCGCTCTAGTGCAAACTGTGTAAACTATAAAGTAATAAATAGTACATTTATAGATAGCAAATTTTATTATCTTTAATTTATTTTCTCATACAAATCCTTACACAGCGAACGGTTTTCGCGTAATTTTAATTCATGCGCGTCAGGTCGTGCTTAGTACCCCTAATTGGAGACCTTATTACAATATACGAATATTTGAGTATTACTCCTGGAATTTTGAACAAGAGTAACGCAACTGTTATTTTTTAGGTATTGTGCGTTAATTAGAGTAAAAATAGTTATTTTTCTTGTGAATCAGACATTTTTAACAGAAAATTAGAGTACCTACCAATCCTACCATTTTAGGAATATAGGTAATAATAAAAACAATTGATGTTGAGTAGGACAATATCGGTTTTGTTTTATTTCTCATAACTACACAAATATAATATTATTACAGAACAATGTGAATATATGGAACCACGTGGATGCTAAATGTTTACTTAGGGTCGATTTTTCACATCTGGATAAAGACGGCGACATTCGGCTACAGCTTGCAAAACAAACTGCTTCTGCTCTTCATTTTTTGTCAGGAGGCTATTGAAATCTTGGATTAATTTCACACCTCGTTCAGCAGTGTCATTTATTACTTTCAAATTTTCAACAATTTTCAATACTCTCAAATAATCTATACAGGGTGTTTTTTTTACTTTGAACAAACTTCGAACTTAGGTACAAAAACTCGAAATAAATCGATTTTCATGAATGACAAAATGTCCAAAACTCTTTAGTTTTCGAGTTATAGTTACTTGAAGAATATTAGAACTTCAAGTAGGATTGCACGCGCGCACCATTTTTAGCGCTACCTTTGATAGTTAAAGAGGTTTTTGGGCCCCACTAACGTAGTATTTTTGTAATTTCACAATGAAATTTGCGTGTACACGTTTTACAAATAAGAATAAATTGTCCTAAATGAGTAATTATCAATTATTATCATGCAAGCTAACCATTAATCTGTAAGCATTGCAGGACACAGGTAAAAAACATAAGCAATACAAACTTTAATGTAAGAACTTTAACGCAAGAACAAACTTGAATACAGTTTTATTACAACAGTTACTCGAAATGGCCTCCATGAACTTCAACACACTTACGACATCTAACAGCCCGTGAGCGCCTTACAGATTGAAACACGCCAGGCATTTCCGTAATATCAATTTCACATTGCATCTTGAAATCGTGTCGTTGATTACATGGAATGGATAACCCATAATGAAATGAGAAAAATGTTTTAATTCTATTCGACAATCTCGAAAACTAACAACTTTAAATAACAATTGGTGTGCGGCCCAGTTATAACATGCACTTCTAAACATGCTTTGCGACGCCATAACTCGAAAACTAATGAGTTTTGGACATTTTGTCATTCATGAAAATCGATTTATTTTGAGTTTTTGTACCTAAGTTTGAAGTTTGTTCAAAGTAAAAAAAACACCCTGTATATTAATACGCTTAAAACTAAGTTCGTGGGTAACGCTCCACATCCCAATAGGCTGGATAGGATAGGATAGGTAATTTAGGTAAGGTTAATTTTTTTATTCATATTTTTCACTTATTAATTTATTTCTATTTTTACCTTTTTTATTGCAGGATAGGATAGGTAGGATAGGTTAAATTAGGTTAGGGTAGGATGATCATTTTTTTTAAGTTTTTATCTTTTTTTATTTTCAACAAATTTTTTTTTATTTTTTCATTCATTGTATTTTTTCATGCAGGTGATTTACCATCACATGTTACATGTCACGTGCCTAGCTCACGCACTTCACCGAGTTGCTGAGTACGTTAGGGAAATTTTTCCCGAAATTGACAAACTAGTTGCCAACGGTAAAAAGATATTCCTCAAAGCTCTCTCCAGAATTCAAAAACTTAAAAGTGTTGCTCCTAACCTTCCATTGCCACCACTACCAGTACTAACGCGATGGGGTACTTGGTTGTCCGCCGTATTTTATTATTCTGACAATTTTGACGTTCTTGTGCAAGTAATGAACAGTTTAAGCAGTGAAGATTCATCAGCAATAATAATAGTTAAAGAATTACTTGGAAAAGGCTTGGTTAAAACAGTCTTGGCATATATTGTGACTCATTTCAGAAATCTACCGCAAGCAATCACCTCACTAGAAGCACGCAACAAACCCATCGTAGATTCTATTTCATTATTTGAAAATGCAATACAAGAACTTTCATCCCTTTCAGGAACATAGGGTGATGGTGTACGAGCGAAATGTGAAATGGTTGTGAATGGCAATCCAAATTTAGACATTCTTGTTGAAATAGCTGACATTTTCGAAGGAAAACCAGGTGAGGTTTCGATAGCCATGCACCCTCAACAAATTGCAGCTTTCAAATATGCTCTTGTCACTTCAACTGAAGTTGAAAGAGCATTTTCTGTTTTCAAATATATACTCTCTGATGAAAGGCACAACTTAACATTTGAAAATTTTGCTAATAATTCGTTGTAATAGATCTTGTGAATAGCTGTAAGAAACACACGGTAGTGTTTGTTTGTTCTTTCTTGCGATTGTTCGTTCACTGTATTGTGTTATATTGTTCTTGTTTAATTATTGCTTTTTGTGTCTTTTGGTCTGATTTGTCATATTATGCTATAAGCATTTATCAATAAAGTCATAAAACTGCTTTATTAGCGCTTACTCTTTAGTGCTATAAATGCTATTTTTCGAGCTATTTCGTCATATTTGATAGTGCTTAAACGTCCGGTCTCTAGATATAATACTGGCCCTATAAGAAGAAGGCACTCTGAGAGAGCCAAATTTGTTCATGATACGGCATAAAAATATTTACAAAGGTTGGCCCCAATGGCAGCCCCATGCCTAACCCTTCCGTTTCCTTATAAAATTTACCACTAAAATAGCGAATGTCATAGTGCAAGGTCCAACAAAGTTTTGAAAACTGTACGGCTCATATTATGTACGGTATTTTCTACATCTAGCAAATACTGCAAACAAATGTCGATGGTTTCGGTCATTGAAATATTAGTGAATAAATTTTCCACATCAAATAAAGCCATGTACAAAGTATCGTATCATGAACTAAATTGTCTCTTAGAGTGCTCTGTTCTTTTTAAGGCAGTATTTTATCATAGATAAGTTGATGACACCTTCGTTTGATTTCGGGATCTGTCACATGCCTGATTGTTTCTTGACTACCTCAATGCAAAACATGCTAGCATCAAATTTACAATGAAGACCGAAGCTAGCAACAAATGATTCTCTTTAGAATATATGGCACTATGCACAAATAACACTTTTTGCTCTTCTGTTGGCATTTTTACTGGTATGAGTTTAAGATATTTTAGTTTTCGTCCATTACAGTTTAAAATAAATTCTACCAAGACGCAATTATTTCGGGCATATGAAATATGTTCCAATTATTCATCATTGCACAAGGAGCTTGAATTTCTTAAACGATTTTTCTTGAAGAATGGCTATCCGCTTCATTTAGTTAGAAGATGCATTCGGCAATTATTAGAAATTAAATATAATTCTAATACGATGCCGCCGACTGTGTATATAGAAAAAGAAACTTTACGTGTCGATGCCGTTCTTTGGTTTTCAGTCCGAGAAGCTGATGAGGGAACGACGCTCTCACTATGAAATTTTTTATGTGTGTGGACCTCCAGATTGTATAAGTGAGCAATTTTAGAATCAGTACTTTGTTTTCATTCAAGGATAAAATACTCGTGTTTATATTCTCCGGTATTGTTTATAAATATTGTTGCCCATCGTGTGGGTCGGTGTATGTTGGTTCTACCACATGCCTACTAAGGTGTAGAGTGATTGAGCATATTGGCAGAATTCTTAGAACTGGTAATCCATTAAGCGAGCCACCTCACTCAGTTATATGAACCCATTTAGATCAGTGTAAATCTCATGTTTTGCAGCAGGATTTTTCCGTCTTAAGCTTTGCAATTTCAGTCGCTGATTAACGTATAATCGAATCCCTTTTCATTACCCGCTTAAAACCTGATCTAAACGAAATGCCGTCGTCGTACGCTTTAAAAATAGCTTCTGTTTAACAGTTTACACCATTTTCTTGCATTGTTTTTCTTCAATTTATAAATGTATTTTTCCGCGTGTTTTTCAGGTAATCGCTGATGATGTGTCGAAACGTTCGTTTTTAACAGAAATATCTTTTAAATCGATTGTCTTTGCTATGGCCTTCATTTTAAAGCTATTTCTTTAGATATTTTATAAACTTTCAATGTTGAAATAATGACTTAGATATTTAACCCTTTCGTACCCAATTTGAGTTACAGGGCAAAACTAATAGTTTAGAATATGATTATCATTTATTTGGATGCAAAGTAATTGGCATTAAGTGCTTTCAAATTAAGTGCTGGTGGCGATTTTCTCAGTTGGGTATAGGGCAAAATTCCAAGCAAAATACCCCACTCTACGCAGGTGTCTGAAATGGGCACCGGTCTTGACCGGGGGAAAGCGTCATATGGCGTCCTGGTGTTAGTTATAAGGCATTTGAAAATCGAATGTACAAGGTGATATGTATCAGGCTTGAAATTGAAAATAAAGCATCCGTAGATGCCGTTGTTTGTTCGTTTCCTTGTGCTTCTATAAAAATTTTGAAAAACTTTTACGTGTGCAATTGCACACGCTGTACAAATAACTTAGACTTAAAGCTTTAAAATCATTCATACATTGATGTTAACCTTCTATGTATAATGGTCGTGTGTGGTGCTGAAATTTCACACTGTTTAGCTATATCAATGCCACACTTCACACTAACATGAAAGCATTTTTATCTTCAGAGAGAGATCACTGTTTCACTAAAACTTCTTACGACTTCCATATGGTAAACTGTAAATATCACTTCTTATTCTCGCTTTTTATGTTTCCCTATACAATTAGGTACAAAGACTGCAAAAATTTTCTTGATCTCATTAAAAATGAAATTGAAATGGCTTATAAAATTAATGTGAAATTTAACACACACCGAGCATGAAAGGGTTAATGACTTGCTAGTCGTAGTGTGATCATCCTTGACGAGAGATTCACCTGTATTTCGATATGAATAAATTTTCTTCGAATCGATAAATTGTTACCCACGATGTTTTGTTTCATACACGTCATACCACAACACCTGATGTCCTGTTGGGTCATACCAACATGTGGACCACACCACATCGCCCATATACGTGTGGTGTTCACTTCAGGACTCAGCTCACGAACAATTCCTATCGATACTTTACCTTCATGTCCCTTGGAGTGGCGACTTGTGCTGAAGTTTTAGCTAATCATGACCCTCGAACTGTAAATAGCATTTCTCGTCGCGGTTATCAATCCATGAATCTTGATGAGACGTTCAATTCCTAAATCTCAATCCAAGAAGAAAATAGGTGATGACACTTTTCATAATAATCAGATTTACAAGCCATAATCATAGCGCACAAATATGAAGATACGCTTTGTTCCTGCAGCATTTTGTTTGGTCAGTTAATCTCAAAAACCAAACGAAAAATTTATTTCCTTCTCTCTCCTGACTTCTTTAGAGCTACTTGTAGAACGCAAAAACAAGTTTCAATAATGTCGTTCTTTTTTAATTGTTTCGTAATTTTTTACCTGCCTTTCTGCTTCACTTTAAATTTTTCATGAGGTTCGGGATGCAATTATAGAGTCTAGGTTCAAAGAAAAGTGCAAACTTTATTTTCACATTTAGAAATGAGTTTACATTTCAATAGAGTAAACATATGCTGAATAATTAAAAAGTATTTGAGGTAATGCATTTATGAGGCTAATCACAAAGATACAACCACGTTTCTCCCATGCGATCGGCCAATGTAGGATTTTCAGCACTCGTCAAATAATGAAGCATGGTGCCAATTTCGCCAAATGTTCAGAATTGTTTCTCAATCTTGCCATGCGTTCATGCTAAGTAATGCTTAGAATTGGAGGCAACCTTTGAAACTTCACGGCCAGGAGAAGAAGCAGCTGATCTGGCTTTTTGGAGAAAAATAATCTTTTAGCAATGTTCTGAGACGTAAATTTGATGATAATATCGAAAACGATTTATTTTCTGTAACATTAAAAGCTTTGACCGACAAAAAACAGTTTACCACAGAAATTCTTGAGAAATTTAGAAAATAACTTATGGAGCCAGTGAGCTTTGGAAAAAACTTCTCTGGACCTGAATTATGCTCGGGTTTTTAGGTCTTCCAGTTGAAAGTACGCAAGGATAAAGTGAGAAATGTTGTACTGTCGATAGTTTAGAGATTAATTTCGCAATTAAACTGTGGTATCTTATTTAAGAACGAAAATATCTGTTCATACTTAACCCTTTGCCTGGCAAGTACCAGTCAACTTGTCTTCGTCCGACTTTACATTTCTATACCGCGACAGGTATACTCGTCCAGAAAAAAATGTGTCATAAACAGCCACAGACAAATTTATAATTCGATTCCAAGTCCTCCTCGACTGTTAACGAAATTTTTCGGATGTTCAGTACCATGCTCTCAGAAATATCTTACCAAACAATCAATCGAAGAATACCAGAATAAGTAATCTGTCTTGAATGATGAGATAAAATGCATAAGTATACTGTTCTATACTCATTTGCTCATTGTTATGTGCACAGATTCAAAAATAAAATTTGAGACAAGTTATTGTGTTAACGTGTAATTTCCTTTATTTTGAACATAGCATTGAAGCAGTTGCAATTTATGGAAAAAAAATTCTAGGTTGCAAGAAGTTACTTCGTCTAGCAAAAGTTCCATGTGAAAGTTCAAAAACATAAAAATAATAATAATTTCCTTTATCAGCATTAGAAATAGTGTCGAAGCATTTGAAAATTTGCCTGAAACTAAAACGTTTCGTCGAAAAAAGTCTCAAGGAAATGATCAAGGTGAAGAGAAACTCCAGGAATCGGGCTGCGCACATCTGTGGTACATCGCAATTTCCCACTCTAGCCAGGTGCCGGTACCTATTTCCGACAGCAAGTATCGAAATAAGGCCGGACGTACTCCGCATGCCATTCACACCGTTGCACGACGAGTAGGTTTAATTCTTCATCTATTCGGGCTTTTTGCCTTTCTATTTGGGAGACCCTTAGAAAGTAACCGTCATTGCATCCTGGTGTTAGTTATACAGCACTAGAAAAAACATTGTACAAGATAATATGTATATGCCTTGATTGGAATAGAAACTTCCTTTTTCAATAACTAAACAAACGCGTGACGTCTGCGAGCAGCAGAACGATCGTTGCTCTCAGTTCCAAATGACGAACATTACCAGGACAGGGATGTCGCATTTCGTGTCTCATTATCCTAAACAGCCCAACTCGTCAATGAGGGACTATTGTTCCAATTTCAATGTTTCTATAAGCGTAAATTTAGAATTTTTACTCAAACTCTAATACGCCTGATCTGCCCGTCTTTGAACGCTCATTATGAGAACCGTTCGTCAGTTAAAGTATTTCGCTTTGTGATAAATCTCAGTTTGTTTACTGTGAGTTTTTGATTTTCTACAATTTTTATACTATTGTTTTCACATCTTTTCACACTTTCAGAGAGTTCAAAATAATAATTATTCATAAATTTTCTCAACACCTATTTATACATATCAGAACGCTGACGATGGGTTTTTGTATTACGCCGAAAAGTGTTGCTGCTTAACTGTTTTAGCTCTTGTACGTTTTAGGACCTCCTTGACTCTGCCAAAACCCTTAGCGTTCTGGCTCGATGCTTATCCAGAATGTTAGCATTGGCCACGCCGATGCGAAGGTCAGTCGGCACTTCCTTCAAGATAACGTTCACGACACCCGTCAGCAAGTGGTCGAAGTTGTTCACGAGGCCTGGACGCACTTCCTCCAGCACCAGATTTGAGTTCTGTTCTATGAAGTGCGTGAAGGTGTTTTCTGTGGGAGGTACACACGGCTTAGAGCTAGAAGTATGTTTCATGAATCTTTGTCAGAGCTTTCGATACTTGCTGTTAACTATTTATTACACTCGCATCCGGAAGCAAAAAAACTAAATGAAAGAATTTGAAAGAGGAAAAAGTTGTAGCTTATTTTCAACCACATGCAAAGCGAGTAACCAATAAATTACTTACGCAGAACTTCATTACCGCCGAAGAGGTTCTCTACTTTAGACTTGAATTTCTGGATCTTGATATCAAAATTCATGGAGTCAATTTCGTAGACCAAGCCATCGCGTACGTTCATCACGCCATAGCCTGTAGCCACGACTCCTTCTGTAAGAGAATTGAACACCGTAACGATGTATGTTACAAAGGATGTCCCGAAGATTGCGCCCGTAAAGCTCTTAACTACATTTAGCTCCAAGAAATTATCCTTCAAGTATAACTAGACATGTGCGTGTGTTCAGATATGCTGTTGGGAGTGGAAAGTGGGTGTGTATTACTCGTACAAAGTGTGAGTGAAAAATATGCGTGTGTGTTTCTACGCTTGGACTGCGATTTATTTGGCATTCTATGGACGAAGCTCACACTGGTACTTTGGTTAGCTTTGGAATTATACCGGACTGGTTGAAAGCACATTGTATCTACGAATTGGTTTGTGCGATTCCAGAATACGAGATTTATTGTGGTCGAATTTTATCATTTGAGAGTGCATGTGAAGCGCACTCAAGTTCAAGTTTACACATAAGGGGTCAAGGCATACATGTTCACGGTGGCATCATAAGCGCGTTTAACGAATAAGTAATTTACAGTGGCTTTCTGCAATCGAACTGTATTACAAATAATTTTAGCTTCTTAATCTATGAGGTTGGGAAATAAAGTACATGCTCAGCGAGTAGAAGGCTTTTTTCTTAAAACGTTTTTCGTCTGTTTTCTCTATTTTCTATGATCTCCATAGGAGACATATATTCTAGCGAATGAACCGCTCAGAGATTCGAAATCCAATCAAAGAACAAAGTGTAACGTTTTTGTCCTTGCGTCTCGAAAAAGACAAGTTTGAGAACATGGTTGTATTATGCTTATGTATTAACCAAAAACCAAGCCAACAAAAAATTCTACTCAGTTGATATGAATCTCGTGGGAGGCGAATATTTCCATTCAAACGAATCCAAGATCACCGATGCGAAAGAGATCGATCTGTGCTCCAAAACTCATTGATGTCTCCCTGTATAACACCTTCTCGACTAACGATTGACTTGAGTGCCGCACATCCTTGGTTTCTTGAGAAATGCGGATAGCTAAGAGGATTCTTCATGGAACGTAACATATGTGAGTTAGATGATTAAGTATTGAGTATTTTCTATATTCTAGGGAGTATTTTTACATCTACAATGCCCGTACATATAGTGATCGCTTTATTATGTTCTGTTTTTGTACAGCAGCACCGATTGCCGGCCTGTGCGCACTATCGTTAGCCGATTTTTGTTGGTCAGTAATCGTAGGTGTGATTATCGTTTCGCACACCGCTTTTCCGGATGGTGTTGTGTTCCCCATGCATGATCTTGTGTCTTGAACATACTTTTTTGAAACACCCAAAAATTATTGTGGGTGGAATGAACCTCAACCTTGTAACGTGATCTCTTGATTTCATTCCGAAAGAAATCAAACGTCGGCTCTACGAAATCTTTTACCTCTAAGGCATTGTAGCCTTTTCAATTATGAGAGAAATGTTTGCGTTATTTCATTACTCATGTGTTTCTGTGGTTACTCCAATTACGACACTGAAATATACTTCGTACATAGTAATGTGTGGTGAAATATAAAACATTTCTTGGTTATCAGGTGGTACACAAATTAAACGTAAATGAAATAAAAAATAACTAACACCACTCGCATTGTCCCATATACAGGCTCCTTGACTTTTTTGGTTTTATTTCTAAACTCTAAATACTTACACTCATTTGAGGAGAAAAAGAATGCAAGAAAAAAGCGTTTGTCATCTAAAAACAGACGAAACGAAAGAGAAAATCTCAGCGAGTATATTTAAAACCTATCTGCAACTATGATTGCAGAGGAGCTCTGCAATCAAAAAACCTTTCAGCACGTTAATAGAAAGTCATGCGAGTGTCAGATGGTGATGTCCTGTACACAAAGTAAGTAGCAGAATATTTTAGAACCAAATTAATCCTGTTGAAAACTATGAAAAGCGTGATGAAGCGTTCGAGGCAGTGGTAGTGGGAATATGCGGATTATTATGAAAATATGATTATTATACCTCTGGAGTTAATTTAATATTCTTAAACTATTGCCACTATTTCACCTTTATCTATAGTATGTATGATAGAAACCTCATTGGCGAGTCTGGTAATGTTTGTCAGAAGGGAAACACATATGCTATAGTTTTCCATCTCGTAAAGGGAATGTTTCATCTCTCTCCCGAAAAAGCATTCCTGTAATTTTCGTAGAGGATTTAGAAGCCATCGACTCTGGCTGACGTAGTTCTCGCTCCTTTTGACCTTCCACCAAGAGGGATGGCTTCCGCTTAAATCATATGAATTTTCATAACTTGCGTTGAACTAGCAAATAAATACTCTTAAAACTTCTCTTAAGTACTCTTCGTCGATAATTAATCATCGGCGATAAAAACTATCTACACAAACTTATTTCCCTCAACGATTGATGGCTGAAAGACCCTTGGCCCTAAAAACAAGACATGTGTCTTGGTCTCTTCCATAATTGAAGAATCTGGTACTTTGCTTAAAAATGAGACAATTAATGGAGGCCATGAGTGAAAGAGGCTGACGTGGGCTGAACATGAAGCATGAGGGCATGAGTGCGAGATGACGACGAGATCACTCACCCAAGAGGGCAAGGAAGGGGCCTGACCCCTGCACCGGCAGCTGGAACACCTGCCCGCTGATATTGTACTTGCCCCGCACGGTGAGGCCGGGCACAGTGCAGCCAACATGCACGGTGCGGTTTGGAGTGTTCACGCTGCATCAAGTTAATTAACGAAGATAGTTAAACAAAACTTTCGTGAATCACTAACGCTATCCTTCTATTTATTAATTCCTTTTTAATCAAAAAGAAGGTAACCAAATATGTAATGGTTCTTCCTGCTTCTCGTTCTCGGGCTAATCAGAAAGTGGAGGGCATGGATGCGGTGTTTTTTCTACCATTGGGGAGGGTGAGCGCTACGTCATCCTGAACACCTCACACCACATACAGCCAACACACTGCAAGCCTCTATATTGTCTACGTAGCACATTTTGGAAGCGCAAGAAAATAATTGATTTGTAGGAAATTGAAAGTTTGAGTAAACTCACATCACTAGTACACGGCTCAGCTTTTACGTCATTGCATCGATATTTTTAGTTGCCTTGAGCAGAAGCGATATCTAAACGACTAAAATCTTAGATGCCCCAGCGAAAAACTTGGACTAGGTAAAAGTTTATTACTTGCACACAAATTTACGCGAAAGTTTAGGAATGGCATGTTGCGCAGCAATCCCCAGTTATATCTTTCCTGAAATGAGGACTAAATTATGAAAACTCCTTTACTAGTCAGACAGTCAATAATGGTGAGTCATAGGAACAAGCTTACCAACAACCATGATGTCATCGAAGGTAAAGCATAATTTCTTCCACTATTAATATTGTCAGTGCCAAATGCATGTGAATACAGTTTACAATGGCGATGCAACCCAGCCAAAAATATTTAATAAAAGCTCAGCGGTTGAGCATTATTACATTTCAAAACTGAGATAAGTATTTTCAATGAACTGTTTTATATTTTTTATTACTCTGAAACACTAAACATAAACTTTCCAAAATTTCTGAGTGGCAATAATTACATGTTTACAGTAAAAATGACTTTGAAATATTAGTCCATTTACTTGACAAGAAAATTAATACTCAAACCAAAAGTTCTAAAACGGACTTTGAGGGGCCTAAAATTATGCGTTTCACGATTCGAATCTACACTGAAAACAGGGTATTTAAACTAATATTTTAACATATATTCCTAGACTAATTCTTCAACTCTATTCCTCTTTAAATTTTACGAGTGAACACTTCGTGAGATTATTAGTGCAGCTACAAAACGCTCCAGCAACAAAAGGTACAGTAGGCGCCTCCTCCAGTTCAAACCCGATACCGCGACCTACTCTTTCCAACTTCTGGAGGTCTGATCAGTAAGTGCATACCCCCAACACTGTATCACAGTTACTTCACATACTGGAAATCAAGTCTGCTTTGCTCCGCATCGTAAACCAAACTGTCCAGGTACTGGAAGTCCAGCCTGTCAGCCACAACAATACGACCCATTCTGTCCGAGTACTGGAGCTTTTATCCACCTAATCCCAACATTATGACCCACTCACTCCAGGTACGGGAGGCTCAGTCTGCTTAGTCCCGTGACTTGAAGTTCATTGAAGTCCGCTTTGAAGTTGACGGCTCCCTGATTTTGACTCATGTTGAAGCTACCCAGATCCAGTGGTTCCAGCCTGGGTATGTTTACTTCAGGGAGACCTGCACATCAGATGTCAGCATCGACCAAGTGATCTGTAAGGATTGTTGCACTTGTGCTTTTAGAATAACTTCAAAGTTCAGTGGAAAACTGAAGGCTTAGTACTATATTACCGGAGATATCTACTCATTACGTTTCGAGCATGGTTTTGATCAAAGGGTTGTCAAGGGCTGAAAATCTCTCACAAACAGCATGAACCATCAAATGTTTAACTTTAAAATATCTCACACAAAAATGTTTTGCACATCCCACACATATTCATGAACGCAACTTAAATCACACCTTTTGTAACTCATTTGAACCTCATTCATTTCGCGTGCTTCGCTCATACTGTACAACGGTGGCCCGCTCTATGTGCGCCTGCCACGATCGACGTGCGTCACACACCACGACCGCCTCACCTCCAGCGAGCCTGGGTTGGAGCTTCTTGAACGCTTCCACGAGGCACTCGTTGTGTTTTTCGACATGATTGTCGTTGCAGTTGCGCACCATCGAAACTGCAATGTATTTCATTAGTGGACGTGATGCAACATTGAATCCATCATATAACATTCTGTATAAATAATCGCTAAACATTTTACTCCATCATTAAATATTCTGAAACATGTGCTTCATTAGTGGACGTGCTGCAATGAGCTTATTCAAAGGACCTTTTAAAGCCTTTCTCGGAAACTTAACAAATTTGTGTTGTTTCCAGCAAAAAATTTTCTACCAAAAATTAAAGCTGATACGAAAACATAACTCAATAATATACCGTAGAGCTGACAAGTATTTTTAGATCCATGTTGGCTGTACAGGAAAAGCAGTTCTAAATTTTTCTAAAAGCTCCTTTAAATTTAAAATCGGACGGCTTTCATACATCTACGTATCCCTATTAGGTATTTGGAAAAGATATCTTTGCTTTTATGATCTTCTAGTAAAAGCCCATGAATTTCGTTCAGTTCATGCCCTCATTCCAAGATTAATATTAAGTAAGCTCGAATTTTTAATCGATATCATGCGCAAATATATTAGATCATTGAAATATAATGCAATGTATCGTTCTTGTGTGCCGGTCTATGTGTTGGGCATAGTAGACTACTATGGTGTCAGGCATGTGCTTTTGTGTCGGTCTGTATATAATATTATAATGTGCTCACGTGTGTCGGTGAGTTGTGCGTAACTGACGTGAGTGTGTTTTGTACTTATGAGCTAAGAGTGAGCTGTGTAGAGTGTTATGCTTAACTGGAGTAGATTGCTAGTCCTCGAGTAGCTACCTCTGCTGTTGCGGTCCATTGTGGCACGTGAGGTATAGTGGTCATCTATAATCTTCTGTGTAAGTGTCGACAGGTGGACCGTGGAACCTCACTTTGAAAACGGATTCTGTCAGTCGATGCTTATAGAAAAGGCGGAGAGAGAGTTTGAAACAGAGTGTGTCGGGGAGAGAAGAGGTGAAACGGAAAAGGATAGATAGGAAACTGTTAAAGATGCGCTTTGCGCATATGATGCTATAGAGTCGCAGCATTGTAATACCTGCTTCGCCGAGTAGAGTGTTATTTGGGGGTAGAACATTCATTTCATCTACATCAAGTTTTTTTCCGATAAGGTAGTCACCTCGATAAAATTCGTTTGTTCAGTCTAATAGACAGAACTATAACCTCTATTTTAGCCCATGCTTTCTAGTTAAAGTTTCTTACGTCTTTGCAGACGACATTCGACTTTTTTAGAAACTAGTATCTCAGAAGTACTCCCTCTTGGCAGATTTGACTCAATAGATGTTGAGATTTGCAGCGTATAGATGTGGACACCATAGTCCACATTAGGCCGATCTTGTTACTATTTAACTTCCATGTTAAGACGCTCAGTTTGAAGTTACGATGCAAACAAAAGCATGAATAACGACCTTACCTTAAATGCAATGACGAATTCGTGCAGTTATGACCCTCTGTCTGACGAAACTCACAATGATTCGTTTTTATCTTCAAAATCATGCTCTAATAAAATATCAAAACAATCTGACCTACGCAGTCGATGGCATTGCTGTCATAATTTTTTTCGTAAAGAAGTGGAGACCTGACAGACCCTGATAATTGTAATAGGTCAGAGGCGCCTGTCTTCGAAGCGGCCGTCGCTAAAAATCATAGAGAGGATTTTCAACCAATTTATATCGTGGTAGTAGGAGAGCTTGCATCGTAAGTTCTAAATAGGATTAATACACCACTCCCATCCCGTTAATTGGTTGAAAATTTAGGTTTAGAGCTAAATATGTCAGATAGCTTGCAGTGTGAGCTCCTGACGCATCTTTCTTCTGATGCACACATAGGTGAGTTAATTATCATTGATGGAGGGTTGTTCAGTGAAAAAAAAAGTCTGAACGCTATTTTTAACATTCAAATGATGCACCTAACCTCAACCACTAAGCTATCAGGGCTTGGATCTTCATGAACAAGTAGAGTGGACCATTGTAAATACCAAACGGAACAAAACTCCTCATTACGTTGTGGTCGCACGTAATCTCTCCCAATCCTTGATGTGCGCTGTGGCCATGCAAGAGTTACAGCGTCGCTGCATTCAAGGCGGAATTTTTTGCTGTTAGTTTCCTTGAATAAAACAGGATGTAGAGGACTGCTCTGACGGCGAACTTCTTTTTTTTAAGGGGTAGAATAATTTCACTTAGTCTTGAGGCGCTGCGCCAACACAGTTATGTTAGACTCGGAAGAGTTGGAAGACAAGGTTTCAACCGGTACGACTCACAAATCTTCAAATTATTAGTTCAGATGAAAATTGTTTATTTCGTGGTTGAAACCTTGCTCAAGATACCATTTCATGCTTCTATGTTTTCGAGTAATCATTGTTTATTCTGGTATAATTGAGCGTCAACGTTTTTAAATGAAATACGATCGAGTAACGCAGCTTTCACGGATGAAGCTGCAAATCGCTACTTTGATGTAGAGCATATAAGGTGCAGGAGTGGAGTGTTTTGTCGACCAATGATTCGACATTTTCACTGACAGCCTTATAACAGACTGTAATAAACTCAGTGGGACTCTAAATAGAAAACCGCACAACCGTATCAAACCGCACAACTGTATCAACCGTAAATTAAAATCATAGGCGAATTTCTATTCATCGTTCTCTGTTTTGTCACAAACTTTCAATACTTGAAACAATTTAAACGAGGTACGAATATTGTGCTTCTTGTGACGCTCGTCGTACCTGCTGATGCATCACATGGATGACATTTTTTGAAGTATGATGTTATATTTTTCTTCAGATTTATATTCTTATTGATACTTTATGTGTATCATTAAAAAAAAATTTCCCTTTGCATCTATCTGAAATTTCACAAGCTTATTTCCTCATCAGTGATCTGCGTGTAATTATCACATTTGTGTACTTATGAGTTAGTTAGCCATCAACATCAACAACATCAGTGCTTCGCCAAATAAGAAGGCCTCCTTATAAAATTTACGTAGGGGGTTATCCTTGACGTACGATTGCTATCGTTCCCCGTGTGTGCTTGTCTATTAAATGACTTGTTAAGTCAGTGCTTGGACCCTACATGTGCTCGTTCATGCATAAAAACTCGCACATCATGAGCGCACGCACGTGAACTTGAACTTGAAAGAGCGCGCCGACGGCTTACATTGAGGTCTTTGTATCGACCTAGAGCTCTCTTTTATGAATGCACGAAATGACTCACTGGATAGAAATGGCAATATCCTCGTATTTCTAGAAGTTTTTCACATTGCTTTTCAATACTCATTTAATCAATTACGTCACTCTAGGTTAATATATTTTCCGTCCTTTGAAGCATTTTACTTCTCGCTGTACGTTCTTCCAGCCTAAATGTGCACACGCATGCGCTGCGAATCAAAAGGAGGGCTTCTTTTTCCATTGCAATCCCCGTGTGTTGCCGTTTTGCTATTGGCGTCTGCTGCGCGAAGAAGCTTGAAAGCACGAAACGCTCAGGTCTGGAAGAATGGCAATCGATTGCACACGTATGATTTCAATACTCTACCTTTGATTGAAAAAAATAACTGTTTCTTACGTACAGTTTCGTGCTTGCCTGGCATCCCGTATGCTGGCCTTCGCGTGATGCAGCCAAGTGCATGCCCAGAACGTGCATAAATTAGACTTCCGTCATTTTCTCAGCGCTGAGGGATATTTCTGCGCGCACAACTCACGGGGTTGCCTGAAACCTGGCTAGTCGGAAAGAGTCAGGTTCCAACTCTAAATGTTTAACTCATTCAGGTTCCTGCAAACGTTGGTCAACTCATTCATGTTCCAAAACACGCTGCTTGACTTACATTCTCGTTTGATCTACTCGTTAGGCCGAGATGCTATGTCTTTATAATAAAAGGGGCCAGTAGCGCAGCCAGGGGGAGGACCACGGGGGGCGATGCCTCCCGAAATGTTGAGCTGGGGGCCATTTCAGTCGCTCTTTTAAGTAAAAAAGAATTAGAAAGATTGCTGATAATTACTGTCAATGAAATCCCCCCCCCCCCCCAACCCCACTCGCCCCCTCCCCTGGAATTATTTGCCGTGGATCCTGGACCACTTCAAAATTTTTCGGCTGGCTGCGCTACTGATAAGGGCATCATTATATGACTTTGGCAGCACTATGCCACTATTTCTCTTCAGTGTAATCAAGATAGAAGGTTATTTTTCGCATAAGCTGCGAATGTTAACGCTTGATTGACATGGGCCTCTAAAAGAGAATTCAGATATGTACTTGAGTTATCTGCATAACATTGAGCTATTTTATATTGGTGTCATTCACCGCTCACCGCAATCAAACTTCTTTTCTAGTTTCTTAATTTCGAAACTTAGATAAAAAGACCTTTTTCAAATAGTTTTCTATTAGCGTTTCAATTATAAAACCGCAACTTTTTTGAAACTTTGACTCGAGCAGCTGTGCAAGCATCGAGTGCACGTGTGCATGCTTCGGCTTAATTAGGGTGGGGTAAATACTTCATCTCCCGAATAGAACGCTGCTGACGCTATATTAAGTGCGTGCTCAAAACCGGCCTGATTCCATTTTCGTGTTCCTCGATTGGCAACAACTAGAATTAATTCTTGGAAAAGAATTCACAGAACTAAAAGACCTACGTCTTCATAAGAGCCGCAAATAAAGTTCGACTAACTTGATGCATCCCCACACAGCACCGTAGTTGGCATCCTTGAGAAGTCGCGACGCTGGCTGATAAGACTGCTTTTTCACATCTCGCACTCGTGTTACTGCTACCCGTAGATCAGATTCCTGGACTCTCATCTTATATTAGGTTTGAAGACACCCCTCTATAAACTTTTGGCCCTGTTACATATATTTGATATTATTCATGGGCGATTCAAAAAAATCTAATACTCGTACCTTCGAATTACGCATAAGTGGAGACAAAAAATTGTACCAATGGCTGTGAAGCTTGATTTCTATTTTATTCATACATTAGTTACTTTCTTCGAAGTTTGAAGAGATACATACTCGCAACTAAAAGTATAGGTTAGAAATTGAGTATTCGTTGATGTAATAGTTGTGTCATGTTGAATTGTGCACTTTATCCATGGGATATTTGGAATGACTGGTGTAATTTTCTGAACTCACTTGAACCTATATACTAAGATAAAATTATTATTATTTCTTTCTTCGAACGAAGTCTGAGAAGCTTGAGAGTTGCCATAACAATCGACATAGCGACTCAAAGGGCTGCTGCCTGTTGCTCTCCTGCTCTCTAAAAATTATATTAGAAACACGTAGCGGATTTCAAACCGTAGGAAAAACTGATGATGTCAATTCATAATAGCAGCATTTATTGAGAATTTACCTTCACCACAAGGAAGTTAAGCCGAGACATGCTAAATTGATAACAGATGGGATAAAGGTATTGAGTAAAGTAAAAAATTACCAGCGAGAGTACACATTGAACAACTCAAACAGTATTCTCTCCATAAGCTATACAAATATCACGAGAAGATGCTATGGAGAACAGTTAGCGAAGCAAAACAAGACCACTTCCACAAAGAACTGTCGGCGGCAAAACGAGCCCCGAAAAGAACGTGGGAAATCATAGGAGTAAAAACTTATTATTTTTCAAAAATCATTGAAGTAAAAACTCAAAATGCAAAATTAATGTAAATAACCCCACAAAAACAGCCAACGATTTCCATACGCGCTTATCAAAAGTTGGTGAAGAAGTTTTCAATGTACCGTACAGGCTCGTTCCAAACATACCTGGAGGTGGAAACCAAAACTATGTTGCATCCCCTAATACGTGAAATGAATGGAGACCAAAGTCGGTTAGTATTATAGAGACACGAAATATCTTATATTCACTAAAAAAACAGTGCAGTTAGACATGATGACATCAACCTTTAATATATAAAAGACAGCTTCCCTTCCCAGTCTAACTTTTTCGCCGCCTGCATGCATGTTTTTTGCCGCCCAAGTAATTAAATTGCTAAGGCGGCGAAAAACATGCATGCCCTGGCGAAAAAGTTAGACTGTGTTTCAGAGCACCACTTATTTGTTTGAAAATTTATAATAAATACATCTACAGCCTGTAATGAATTTCCTGATCAGTGGAAACCATTCGTCATGAAGCCATTTTATAAATTTGTTGCTACCTCAGTGGCGTTGTTAGTTTCTGTATCCCAAAATTTAACTGGATGAATGAAAATGAGCAAAACCTAAGCTTAAAATTCACAAACAAATCATCTCACTTATCGTATGATGAACAAGGTATGAAATTTATCTTTGCGCTCATGTTTGTTTGTTTTAAATGTGATTGTTGTGCTCTGTTCTTTCGTAAATTACTTGTGGCCAACCTTTTCTCACGAATTGAAAATCATTTAAGACATGATTGTAGCCTATTTTTGAAGAGTACCTGATTCGTTTTACTTATAGCGAAGAATCTCACAGGCCTATTCCAGTAGTATTTAAAGTATTTACAAGCTTTCAGTCATCTTGCTTAGTATAAAATATCCATTAGAAAAAAGTTTGACTGTTTCTCTTAATTCGCTCGATAATATAATTAACTCCTGACACAGGTGTTGCCCACCTAGTATTGTTTGTCTACCAACTAAGGACCTTTATATTAATGAATTTTTAAAATCAAAACATCGTACTACATTTCATCTATCACCTTTCTTCGAAATAAAGGCTTTTTCTTTTTTTTTCTTCTTCTTGCTCATCGTAGCAGTACGGGTTATGAATCAGTTCTCCCTGCACTCTCAAGCTTGTGTGGAAAAGAATGAAAATACCATCGTAAGTCTCATTGGATAATAATGAAAAACTTCAAGAACTGCTTCAGAATTCGACAATGGCCGAGTAATTTCAAAGTTGATATTTCTATTAAGATCGCGTTGGATAGTAAATGATTCACAACTCGTATAGGAACTGAGAATTCATTTCGAGTATTCCATTCGAAATTAGAGAGACTACATTTTCCTCAGGAGTACAGATGTTATTATAAATTTCGGCTGCAATGAACGCTAAAAACTATTCTTTTTTCAATCGTTCGACATTTGATAGTGAAAGAATAAAACTTGCCGTCATCCATAGAAAGTCATATCACTCACCTCCCAAAATTCAACTATTTTGACTGGCTAACAAAAATACCTCGAGCAATACTTAAAGCGTATTTATTGTCTCATTCCAATGGCTACCGTCAAGTAATGTTTGAGTAAACCTATGAGCGGAGCTTTTTCTAATATCAAAATCGTGAGCAAAACATCAAGTAAGAATACTTACTAAAATTTTGCGCTGAGGTAACTTGTAAGCTCAACAACAAAGCAACACAAATCTTGAACATCGTCCACATTGCGGAAATATTTTTTTATAATCCAGACCACTGAGCACGATGCGAGACTCGTTCTGTTCTGCGCCACTCTACAGAGTTTGAGCGGCCACAGCTTATTTAAGGTGACGCCGGGACGTTAAAAAATACCCAACAAATTGCACGTGCAAGAGTTTTGTGAGCTCTATTCGCTGCCTTAACTTATAGTTTAGGTCTTCTTTTTCTTTTCATGGTATAGATTTTAACATAAAACAGTTCTTACATGCATACTTTTGTTGCCGCGGTAGAAATGCATATGATTTTGAAGCCATGATGAAGATGATTATTTGGTGCAGCGCAGCAATAAGTTTTGAGAAAAATTAGGCTATTGGGTTTTTACGTGTCTCACGATATAATATATGGTCGTAGTAAATCATGCTGGCACAGTTGACTAAGATACTTAAAATTTCGTTCTCACTGAAACTACTATAGACGTCAGTCATGATGGAATTATAAGCTCTCCAGAACAACCCACTAGTTGCAGCGCATATGATCAATTATATAATTTGCACTATATAACCTCGAACTACTTTTCTGATAAGCGAAGGCATTCCATCATTAAAAATTGAAAAATGTGGTCAAAGCGTATTAACATAAAATTACAGCCCCATCAGTCTTATACCTATTATAGAAAAATATTAAAAGAAGTAATACCAAACAAACCCTTCATTCACATAGATGAATATAGTTCATCGAAATCAAAAAACATACGAAAACCAGTACTCAAGGATGATCTACTGAACATCACCAAGAAAATGTGCAATGATATAAAAAAAAATGTAACACACTCACTGCTGGATGATGTCTACAAAGCGTTGGACAACTTCGCGCCTTAAGCACAGAGAATTTCAAAAGAAGGAATAGACACTCAATGGTGTGAGAACTACCTATCAAATAGCTAATGTTGTCATACAATACGAGTAACTAAGAAATGGTACCATTTCCAAATTTTTTTTTTTTTGGTTCTCTAGGAGATATCCATAGCCCGCATCTATTACCTATTTTCATTGATGATTTCTTTTTATGGTATCTTATTTTGCGATCTCCTTTATTCGAGTTTTCTTCTTTTTGTGTACGTCTTTTTTTGTAGGATCACGACTTTCATTTTCTTGCATCACATTCTCATAAACTGCTCCAGCTCATGAACCACAGTGGTGATATATATTCTGTTGAATTGAATTTAGATCAACAATTAATTCGAATTTCATCAATAAATCATGACACTCTTTGGCAGATGTCATACAATTTTAATATTAAATAGATTTCTACAGAATAACCAGTTCAAATAACAACAATTATCATTGACGATTTATCAGTATCTTCATCATTTAATAAGTTTATAATTTCTATAATGTACAGCATGACTCTCAACGGGCGATTAAATGGATTAAGGTAGCGTTCAGAAAATATCGGTAATTGACAATGCTCGCGGTTCAGGGAAGAGATAAAACAATTATTAATCGAGCAACCTGAAATATTTGGGTAACGAAAGTGGCCTCAAAAGCTAAAAAATAAATTGCAATGCATCAATTTTTATTTAAGAAATTTGTCGCAATACGTGAAAAAAGGGTTGTTAATCACGTACGCATGAGGAATTGCAACCTCCACAAATAAATATAATGTACACCTTTGTGCTCGCTTGAATACTACATAAAAGCATGGACAATAAAAGAGTAAAGTTTAAAATAGGTTTTATTTTTAAGAACACGTGGGTCAAAATACGAGCACACAAAATACTTCAATGCAATGATTAAAGCACAGGGAAATGTTTGAATGAAGTGACAAAATGCGTACAAGTGCACTAGTGCAAGATGCTCATGATTTTAACGACGTGGCACTACCATACGACACAATGAGAAAACCACACCTTGGCTGTCTAGGCAGTTGACTGCCACAAATCGTACTTTGCGTACGCTTCGTGGCGGCATGACTGGGCCAACATGAGCATGAAATGAGCGGGTTAACATGAGCCACATAATGAGACACACAAAGAACGAGAAATTTGCACTCCTCACTACAACGAACGTTAGCACAACAATTTCCGGATTACTACAAAGTAACTTCCCGCACTATACATAAAATCAGAAGACATAGTCGATGAATGGGCTAGCATGAACACGAAACATTTAGGGATAATGCAATAAAAAAATTAAAGAACTTGTTTACCACAAGGTGTTCAAAAATTAGTAAGCACTTCGCATCACGTACCATCTAAACTCTTGCTTTGTGACCGAAACCCATCTTCCTACTGAGTGTACAAAACCACAGCAAAACACAATTTAATTTTATAATTAGCGCGCCCAACAATGACTCGACACCTAATCCAGAAAAAGGGCCATACACGAAAATTAGCGCGTTGAATTTGAACACACTGCTTTCACCTATTACTTGACTTGCAATTCACTGTATGGATAATTTTCGGAGTCCTATAAACCAATTATTTCGTGCTACACTTTCTTGCAGCATGTAGATTTCGATGACCTAATACATTTCCAATACTGCCTGAAGAACACACGTAGAGTTGATCTGCCCATTTTTCTTTTGTGGTCTTCTCAAGCGCCTGCTTCTCCCGGGATGTTGCTGCAGACCGCCCGATCTGACGTAATGCCGACCATCTTCACCGGTCTGCTGCCTCAGTGGTATTACTCCCGTCCAGCGCTCTCAATTGAGCACCTCTCGTTTGAGGGCCAAGAAGATTGCACTCTGAAGATCTCGTTGCTGCGTAGCATCGTCGCAAACTTCGTCACTGAGCAGTTATTGCTTGCATGTGGGAGTTATTACGATCTTGATGTTGAAGTCGAAACATTTCTTGAATATCCCTCCGTGGAATCGTTGTTGAGCGGTTAACGTTAACGAACATCGCCGCGACGCTAATATGCTTCAAGGAGATTATTTGTTCTTGAAACTTCGACGTTAACTTTACTCCGAGGTAAATTTGCTGTTTGTGTGAAATGCATGTCGGCGGCGGGCCAACATGCCACGTTCGCCTGCCCTCAGATCATGTGTACTTCTTTCGCGACCTCGAAACAAAAAGACCTCTCCAATGTACTTGTACGCCGCTTATATCTTCTCGCTTGGTTTCTTTTCCAGAACCTTCGCGACTGTTCCTTTGCAAAGATCACGTGTTTCACTCACGATTGGTTGAGCCTTGCTTGTTTCGGGTGTTCTGAAATGTAATTGGTTCGCGCTCTGACACACCCATAAGCGTGATTCCTTCCAGAGCGCTGATTGGCCGACGGGATGTGCTCCCCTTCGAGACTGCCTCGTCCGGCGTTCCCACGCAACGCATGTGTGTAGGGCGCTTTGTGTTGTGTGTGTGCCTGTGTGTGTTTTGTTGTGTGCTGGCTTGAGATTTTTGTTCGTGTACAAGACTGTGTGTTTGTAGAAGCCTAAGCCTCAGCAAGTTCGGTCGAAAGCTGACCACTTGAGCTCGACCGATATTTATGGCCCACCTCTTCGAAACCCGAGAACAACGCTGTCCCTTTTCTTAGAACAGAGAAAAATCGCCCTTACGCAAAGCCAACGGTTTTTCCACATTCCTTAATGTCACGGGATTTAGCCAAAAAAATCATGAAATATGAATGTACATATATATCGTATCTGTTACGATATATATGTACATTCATATTTGATTCTGTTACTAACTTTTAAGCAATAGATTAATGATACAGTTCAGGTTTTTCAATTTCCCGTAAGGATGGAAAAATAAGTTATCGTAAGTTATCGATGACGCCATCAAATGATATTGATTCATATTAATTACCAATATTTCATGCGAAAGAGCTCTCGTTGTATGCATAAAATGATCGTTTAATAGGATCTCTCACCTGAGAATGAAGGCAGCTTACATATAAATTAACTAATGTTGCATCATAATTAATAAAATAAGGACACTTTAATTATTGTCGTTGTGACATTTTTCTTGGCATGTTCTTTTATTTTTACTGTCAAAGTCGGACTGGACTTTCCAATGTCCTCATTATATTAATCATTATGATTATCGTGATAAATGATAAGCTGCCACCATTCTCAAATGAGAAATTATTTTGAAGATTATTTAATGTAAGTCGTAACGTGAGCTCTTTCACGTGAAATGTTGGTAATTAATGTGAATTAATATGATTTGATAACATCATCGATAACCTACTATTCATCCTTAACCCGAAATTAAGAGATCTGAGCCTAATCGTTAGTTCATTGCCTATAAATAAGAGTTACAGAATTACTTTAGCGCAACAGAGTATGGTCAGATCCATGAAAATTAATTCAACGCATCTAGACAAAGCTACAAAGATAACGCTATACACGATAAAGACGATCGTCAATCAATCCTACACGTGAATCAATTGATGGAATGATGCTAAAGTGACACACACATGTATAATGAATACTTCGGTCGTCCGTGGATTCCAGATTGGGGATTCGAATGGGTTAACACGCCTCTTAATCACGTAACTTTACCAATAAAGCCCTCGCTTGTCCGAGGGCAGGCGAGGAAAGTGCACGACCTTCTCCTGTCATGTACGGCTCTATGTTGAATGCCGGAGTAGCAGCCGGACTGTATGCCACTCTGAGGAACGGGCTACCCTCTCGGACTTGAGGCGCATTCGTCCAGCTTCGGAATCAGCAAGTTTCGCATGACAGTATTTAACGTTAATTAACTGATGTAAAAAGGCCCGTGCTCTTGATTCATTAATTACACTGAATTCCACAATAATATTATTAATCCTTATAGAATGAATAAGACCCTAGGTGTTTAAGATTACAGATATCGAAATATATTCTTAGAAGAGAAAAGAGTGTCTGGCACCAAGGCTGCTTGGAGACGCTCAGCGACGAAGCAGTGTCGACGTGGAGAGGCGAGAGTGAGGGTTAGCGAAGGTTTCAAATAACGTCCGGCGCTGTTGCAACGGTCATTTTTGATAGGTTGATGAGGATCGTAGAATTACGCATGTGTTGAATTTATCCACGAAGACATATTTCTCATACGATGACAGTTCTTTTCGAGGCATTAGAAGGGAAGTCGCTGAGCAGACACACTTTTCCTCGTAGCGTTTTATTCGTGATACGATATAGGAATTTTATATGGGAATATAACACAATAAGAATTTTATATACATCCAGTAATTATGATAATATGACATAGGTGGGACGTACCTCTACAGTGATGTCTAACGAGAGAGTCGCCCAAAAAAAGTACGGTACACAACACAGCCTAGGTGTGAGTTTTTCTATATTTTGATGTGAATAAGTTTTCTTGGAATCGATTATTTGTTGCCGGCGATGTTTTGTTACATACACGTTATACCACTACACCTGACATCTTGTTGAGTCATACCAGCATGTGTACCACACCAGGTCGCCAATATGCGTATGGTGTTCACTGCAGAACTCAGCTCATGAACCATTTTTATTGATACTTTGCCTTCATTTTCTTTGGAGGGGCGACTTGGGCTAAACTTTTAGCAAATCTTGACCCTCGAACTGCGAATAGCATTTCTCGTCGCAGTTTTCAGTCCATAAATCTTCGTGAGGCATCCAATTCCTCAATTTCAATCCGACAAGAAAGTAAGTGATGGCACTTTTTATAATAATCAGGTTTTCTACCCATAATCATAGCCACACAAATGTGAAGATATGCTTCGTGCCTGAAAAAAGCATTTTTTTGTTCAGTTAATTTCGAAAATTAAACGAAAAATGTAATTCCTTCTCCCTCCTAATTTATTTACAGTGATTGCTAGTATGAAAGCGAGTTTCAACTATTCGTTCTGTTTGAATCGATTCATAATTTGTTGCGTGCCTTTCTTTTTCATTTTAGATTCACAAAGAGCTTCGGGTGTAATTCAAAAGTCTAAATTCAAAGAAAAGTGCAAACATTATTTAAAATAAGTTCACAAACTGAAATAAAGTCAACATATTCTGAAGAATCAAAAAGTGATCGAAGTATTGCATTCATGCTGTTATAATTTTTTATAACTCCTGATGATCTACGAAAGAAATAACGCTTGGAACGCGAAGATACAACTGGCGAACGCATTATTCTATTATCCAGTTTCAAGATAACCAAAAACCGAAGATTTCAAAGAATCTATCGTCAGTGAGAACCTTGAAACGTCTATGAAGCCTCAGAAGCTTCGGCTGTTGCATCGCTGTCTCGGTCCTGCATTGAGACGCCACCAGAAGATGCCACGAAGCTCAACCTACATCTTAGCTTTATATTTTCTTAATCCTAATAAGGGAGAAAGGGGGATTTCTGTGACGAATCATTCATTTCATAAATTGATAGCGAAATTGTTTTTCAGAAATTTATTGCAAGGTTTTTGTAGCATTTTTTGATGTTTTTTTTTGTGTAAAATTTGTTGTACAATAACAATCTCAACAGTGTGTGTTCGTGCATGGAGGTGGTGTCGTGATTGTGTTGGGCTTTGCGTCCAGAGTGTCGTGTCTTACAAGAGAGTGTGAGTGTGTGAGAGGCTTCAGAACAGGTGGTCGAGAGGGTGATGGCTGACAGACCATCTTAGAGGGCAAAGGCCAGGTTCTATAATGTGACAGAGAATTTGTGACACACATTTGAGGGTTCTTGAGACGCTTTTGTTTAGCTTAGCGATAAGCGAACCTAGGACTTAGAAACATAAATCGCGCGATATAAAATACGAGGAAAAAATATTGGACGTAACGGTTTGCAGAAAAGGGTCTCAAATCTGAATTCTAAAAGGTGGAGAAAGCAGCCTCTCTAATAACCAATAGGGACAGCCACATGCAGGCTAGGGCGGGATTAAACGAACACCTCCGAAATACTGGCGAAATAATTTATTCTTTCTTAAAAAGGCGGAAATGGACATAACCTTAAGGAACACCTCATGTTTTGGGGAAAGGCAGTTCAGTGTCAAACTCCGTCGGGCGTGTCAAGGGCGTAAATAGCCGAGTCTCACTGGTAAAAATTACTATGAAAAATATTTTTAAAAGAGAAAGCGTGCGTCATATTCTCGAAAGAACATTTAAACGAAAATTTTAATGATACATGAGTAAAGTTGAGAGCAAACGAATGTTATGTTCCGGTTTCAGAAATTTAAAAAAAAACACTGGTCTCATGACTATCTAAGAAAAAAGACACGAAGCTACTTGAGAACAATTTCTAAATTGAAAAGTTTGTCCTGTGCGAAACACCTTCGAATGTGTTACTGTGAAAGGTTGTGAAAAAGAATCTCGGAAAAACAAATTGTAAGTTTGTGTGCTGTGCAGTAAATCAATGAAATGAGTGTATACATACAAGCACTATGGGCATATGCCCTAAGTTGAAGTGAAAAGTATAGAAAAATAATGATGTTTTTTCCATTTATTTCTGAAGGACATTTAACATAAAAATCGAAGGAAACAACTTTGATTAATTAGAATTGGTCAGATTGTGTCAGGGTGAATTCTCATACCACAGAGAAATAAAATAAAAATATTCGTATAAAGTTGAAATTGAAAAAATGGGCACTTATAATATTGCGGTAATTAACTGTAGATATATCATAAATAACAGATAGCGGGAAACCCAAGGACAAGTCGGAAAGTATCACCGTGAATGCTTGCACGTCGAAAGAAGTTTCACCCGGAGCAGATGGAGTACGTGCAATAAAAAATAAACTGATGCTTAACGCGATGAACAGTAGAAAACGTGAAATCTAAAGATTGAGACATGGTGGCGAGAGTGAAACGCGGTATGTCTGGCTAACGTGTGCGTCGTGTGAATAAATGCGTAATTGTAATACGTCATGCAGTACTTATGTACCTCATCGAAATTTAAGCATTACTGTTGGGGAGAATTGACCGTTCATTCATTAGTAGTAATCGCTTTAGTCGTCATTAAGATAAAACTGTCGGTATCTCATTTATTGAGCTTATTAGAAATAGTTGTTGGTATTACATTGTTATGCGTCAAAATTTTTTCAGTTTGTTAATTATTAATCTTTCAATAGTGTTATAAATTTATTACTTGCCAAAATTGTATTGAACATTCTTCAAGTAATGATCTTGTATTAGGGTATAATTGCCTGGAATATAAAATAGTGAATGTATGAGAAATGTACATTATACCTAGCTAATTAGAAATCAGGCATTGGATCGAGGAGATTGGAATGAAAACCGCTAGAAAATCGGAAATATAAGTCGGTTGTCATCAAAGTTGGTGAGTGCTCGTAATAATTTGATTTTACAGGTTCAGTGCAGTGTCTTGTCGTTTATGCTGCGTATTCACATCGTATTTCATCAGTTTTTTATTAATATATTTTTTTTTGGTGGATTGCCACTCTTCAACCCCATATTCCCTTGATAATGCAAATTAAAGAGGGGCTTAAGGTCTCGTGACATGAATTGTGATGAAAACAAACTTTTCAGGTCACAAATTATTGTTTTTCAATGTTCTGGCGCGAAAATTGGGTGTCAACAATATATAAACGATTACTTTGTGCAACAGCCAAAAATTTTGACTAACGATAAACGCTTTAGCACATCAATTCTTAAAAATATAAAAAATAAGTTACAGAATCAGTAAGTTATAGAAAAAGTTTTCAGGCCCTGAGTTAGACTCTTACTTTAGGTTGTCCAGTTAAAAACACACAAAGATGAAGTAAGAAATGTTGCACTGACAACAATTCGAAAATTCATATCGATATGAACTCGTGTATATAACTCGAAAATAAAAATCATTTCGTACTGTATCCTTTGCCTGGTAGGGACAAGTTAACTCGTTCGTCTTCACCGAATTTTTTACTTTCAAAATGCGACGAGTATACTCTGCCATAACATATTGTATGAAAACAACCTCAGACCAGGTTTTACTTCTATTCCGAGCCCACCTCGACATGTAGTTAACGAGTGTCGATACCGTCGTGCGGGTCGACGTATGGGTTCGGGCAAAGGGGCTGTCCTCAGTGCAGCTACCTTTCCGGGAGCACTTGCTTTTCCACGCAGCTACCCTTCCTGAGGTTCGTGAGGGTCCCGCCTACGCCGTAATCAGTCCGTTCGAGCAACAGAGAGGAATTTCTGTTTTGTGCTGAACTGCGACGGCCTCGTCAGGAAGACGTATAATTTCCTAAGCCGTGTGATTCTGCAAAGGCTTTTCAGGGTTATCCCTGATTCGCCAAACTATGACAGTTGCCTTCCTTCACGATTACACTATATAATAGAGTTTCTTCTCCTTAAGCATAACATTAAATGGTGACTCTACAGACTAAAGCTTGTGCAACAAGGAGAAAGGTTACTTTTTTACTTCAGCGTCTGTGTATTATGGGTGAATCTCATTTCAATTCTTGTCAAATACGTGGATACATTTCAGCAAAGATAGTGATCTTTTTTTTTTGTAAAAATAGCGCATACATACATGAGCAATTGCATTATACAGCAAAAACATGTAACATAATTGTGCTACTCAGTTAGGTAATCAAGCTAATGTTAGGATATTAAAATAAAATACAAATTAAATTTGAAGGCAACTAAAGTAAATGCACGCGTGACCCATTAGCGCAGGCACATTGAGCTATGGGGTAACTCATCTTTCTGTCTTGAGTGGTAACTACTGAATAATGAATTCGATTGCCTGTCAACTAGTTTCTCGGTTGTAAATCACTATGCATGTAGAAATGTCATGCCAAGTAATCATTCATGAAATACCAGAATATGTAGAGTGTCTGAAGTAATGAGGTAAAATATATTAGTGTACTAATCTATATGCATTTACTCATGGTTATCCAAATTTTAAACGAAGTAGTAAATAAAGTTGTTATTTCTCTAAGTATTGAACATAAAGTTGTTACACTGACAATGAAGTGGAGAAATAATTTTGCCGTTTTTGTGAAGAAAAATTTCTTCATAGTAAATTATCAAGCGAAATTTTAGAAGTAGATGCAAATGAAACTAATTTTCATATCCAGATATAAAAATACTATACAAGCACTTCAAAATTTGCCTGAAGCTGAAACGTTTCCTCCAAAAAGGTCATAAGAAAATTGTTAAAGTGAAGAGAAATTCCAGGATTGGTGTTGGGCGCATCTGTAGTACAATCATACATAAACAACCGTGTCACGCCTGCGACCAGTAGTACGATCCCAGCACTGAGCTCTAAGGAGGCTCATTATCAGCACAGAGGTGCCTTATTTCTTGACGGTTATAATCTTTCGAGACAACCTAAATCGTCAATTATTAGTGACTACTGTTCCAATCAAATTTTTTTTTAAAATCACAAATTAAGAATTTTTATTCAGCCCCTACAACGCCTGATTTCTGCCTGTTGGAATTTTTGCTCATATTATGCACCTTTCGTCAGTTAAAGTATGTGGCTCGGTGGTTAAAATCTCAGTTGTTAAGTGTGATTTTCTGCGTTCACCATAATTGGTTATTCTATCATTTTTACATCATTTTAAATTTTCTGACAGTTCAAATCGAAATTAGTCATGAATTTTCTGAACACACATTTTTATGTTCCAAAACGCTGACAATGTGTTTTCGTAATTTATTGAAAATTGTGACTGCTTTGCTGTTTCACCTCTTATACGTTTTAGGACCTCCGTGACCCAGCCAAAACCCTGAGCGTTCTAGCTCGGTGCTTATCCAGAATATTAGCATTGGCTACGCCGATGCGAAGGTCTAACGGTACTTGGCTCAAGATGACGTTCACGACACCCGTCAGGAAGTCGTCGAAGTTGTTCACGAGGCCTGGCCGCACTTCCTCCAGCACCAGATTCGAATTCTGTTCTATGAAGTGCGTGAAGGTGTTTTCTGTGGGAGGTACGCACGGCTTAGAGCTAGAGGTATACTTAATGAATCTTTGTCAGAGGTTTCAATGCGTACAGAGAACTATTTACTATGCCTGCTGTTGCTGACGCGAATAAAATACTAAATTAAATGAATGAATACAAAGTGGAAAAACTGCAACTTATTTCAACAGCATGCAAAGCGAATATTCAATGAATTACTCACGCAGAACTTCATTACCGCCGAAGAGGTTCTCAACTTTAGTCCTGAATTTCTGGATTTGGATATCAAAATTCATGGAGTCTATTTCGTAGACCAAGCCATCGCGTATGTTCATCACGCCATAGCCTGTGGCCACGATTCCTTCTGTAAGAGAAATAAACACCGTAACGATGTAAGTTACAAAGGACGTCCCGAAGATTGCGCAAGTGAAGCTCATAACTATACATAGCTCCAAGAAATTATCCTACATGTACAATTACACATGTGTGTTTCGTCGGATGCTCTTAGGAGTGAAAAATAAGTGTTTATTAAACCTAAAAAATATGGGTGACAGATATGCGCGTTTGTTTCAACACTTGGACTGTGATTTATATGGCGTTCTATGAACGAAGCTCACACTGAAACTTTGGTTTGGCTTCATGACTGTACCGAAAGGGGGGTGCGCTCATTGTCTGTACGAATTGGTTCACGCGGTTCCAGATTTTTAGGTTCATTGTAGTTGAATTTTATCATTTGAGTGTGCAAATGAACCGCAATCAAGTTTAAATTTCCAAATGAGGGATCTAAGCATGCATGATAATAGTGGCATGGTGAACACATTTTACGAAGCATTATTAATCGCTCCGTATTTATAATCGCGCTGTATATTACAAGAGATTCTAGCTTCTTGGCCAAAGAGTAGGGAGATAAAGTGCAAGCTCATTGAGAAGGAGAGTTTCCCCAAAAACTTTTTCCGTTGGTTTTCTCCATTTCCTACACAACGGAAGTAGAGACATATTCCAAAACCCCTTTCCGTCTCCCATTAATACCCTCTCCAACGATCATATATATATATATATATATGTCCTAGCGAATGAACAGCTCAGAGATACGAAATCTAGTTCTTAAACAGCACAGTGTATTTTTGTCCTTGGGCAACGATATATCAGAAAGACAAATATGAGAACAAAGACATATATGAGAGCATGGGTATATTATGGTTTCGAAATTACCAAAAACAGGGTCGACAAGAAATTCTGCATTGCTAAAAATATTGTCTCGAGATTCCGTGGGGCACCGCCTCTAGACGAATTTTACCATCCAAACAAACCCAAGAATACCGATACGAAAGAGATCGGCCAGTGCTCCAAAACCCCTTTCCGTCTCCCATTAATACCCTCTCCAACGATCAACTTGAGTGCCGCGCATCATTGGTTTCGTGAGAATTGAGGATAATTTGGAGCGTTCTTCAAGAAATGTAACATATGGGTTAGATAAATAGGTACTGAGTTTTCTCCATACTCAGGGAAGTATTTTGACGTCTACAATGCCCTTTAATATATTTATCCCTCTGTTGTGTTCTGATTTATGTACGGGTTCTGTTTATGTACGGCAGCACCGAATGCCGGTCTCTGCACACCATCCCTAGCCGTGAATTGTTGGTTAGAAATGATAGAGGCGATTATCGTTTCATACACCGCTCTTCCAGATGGTGTTATGTTCACCACGTACGATCTTATGTCTTGAATACACATAATTTGAAACGCTTGAAGTATGGGTCATCCTCAACCAACCAAGCAAGGTTGAAACCTCAACCTTGTAAAGTCATCCATTGACTTCATTCCCACGAAAATCAAACGTCGGCACGCTGTAATTTATTACCTTCAGGGCATTCTAGTCTCTTCAGCCAAGAGAAAAATGTTTGCTTTATTTGATTCCCATTGTGTTCCTGTGGTTACTCCAATTACGACACAAATATACATAGTACATAGTATGTATTGGTAAAATATAAAATATTTTGTTGTAACCCAACTACTACAGTTTAATGGCACAGTGATAGACGCAAATGAAAGGAAAATAACGCAACTCGCTTAACCCCAGATTCGCCGTCACCGATTTTTCAGGTTTCAAATCTCAACTCCATATACTTACATTTTGTGAGGTAAAATAGAAATAGAAAAACTGAGTCTTTTTCCTCAGCATTGTCACTATAAGCAGACGAAAAAAGAAATAGAACATCTCAGCGCGTTGCTTTAAAACCTATCACCAAATGTATTTACAGGGAAGCGCTGCAATCAAAAAGCCTTTCAGTACATGAGAGGAAAGCCGTGCGTCTGTCAGATGGTGATGCCCTGTCACAAAGTAACGAGCGAAATCTCTTAGAATAAAATTAATCCTACTAAACAATGAATAAGTATGATAAAGCGCTTTATCCGGTGGTAGTGTGAATTTGCTGATTATTATGAAACTATATTGATAACTATACCTATAAGGATAAGTTGCTATTCTTAAGCTGTTGTCACTATTTCATCTCAATATATAGAGTATGTAAGAACCCTCACTGAGTCGTCTGGTAATGTACTATAGCATTCCATCTAGTGAACGAACTGTTTAATCTCACGGAATGTTTCGTCTCACTCCCGAAACAAGGATATCTGTAACTTTCAAACGGATTTAGAAACCATCGACTCTGGTTTACGTGGTTCCGCTAAAGTCATATTAACTTCTATAACATGTGTATAACTTGCAAACGAATAATTTTCCAGCTTCTATCATGTGCTGCTTGTTGATAATTAATAACTTAATAATCGGTCATAAGAATTAATCATAAGAATAAACATAAGAATAAATTCATAAGAATAAACTTATCTCTCTCGCCTATTGATAGCTGAAAACACCTTCATCCCCCCAAAACAAACAAGCCACGTGTCTAGGTATCTTCCATGAGGGAAGAGACTTGTACTCTGCATAAAAACGAGACATTACTGGAGGGCATGAGTAAAAGAGGCTGACGTGGGCTGAACATGAAGCATGAGGGCATGAGTGCGAGATAACGACGAGATCACTCACCCAAGAGGGCAAGGAAGGGGCCTGACCCCTGCACCGGCAGCTGGAACACCTGTCCGCTGATGTTGTACTTGCCCCTCACGGTGAGGCCAGGCACAGTGCAGCCAACGTGCACGGTGCGGTTTGGAGTGTTTACGCTGCAAGTTAAAGAAGATATTTAGTTGAATAAAACTTTCGAAGATCATTAGTGTTTTCCTTCTGTTTATTAAACTATTTTCCAACGAAAAATTAAATGGTGATGAAATATGCAACGGACTCTCGTTCTCGAGCTGATCAAAACGTGGAGGGTGAGTACTAGGTTAGGCTGAACACATTACGTCACGCTCAACCAACACACCGCAAGCCCCGATTTTGTTTGTATGCGTTGGACCAAAACTCGGTCCGTGTCGAAGAGCTAGTGGAAATAAAGGAAAGGTAACACATTTTGGAAAGAAAAGAATAATAATGAACATGAAAGGAAGTGAAAGCTTAGGTAAATTCACATTAGTACACACTCTAACTTTTACGCTGTTGTACCTACAATTTTAGCTGCCCTATGCTGAAGCTACACACACCTGAACGGCCCCGGTGTAGAGCAACGGCCCGTAAATTATAGAGGCGCCGGTGAAAAACTTAGACTGGGTAAAATGTAGTACTTACAAAAATGTATATACGAGTTTCGGAATGGCATGTTGTGCAGCAATCATCAGTAATGTCATCCCTCATATGATAACTAGATCATGCAGACTTGTCTTTTAGCCATCAAATCGTAGTAAGGAGGAAGTACTTGCTTCTGAACAACCAAAATGTCATCGCATGTAAAGCACAATTCCTTCCACTGTCGAGAGACAATAACGTTGTCAGTGTCAAATGCAAGTCAAGTATAGTTTTCAATGACGATTCAACCAGATTTGTTCTATGAAAACACAGCATTTAAGCTCTAAATTTCGAAACTGAGGTATTCCCAATGAACGCTTTCATAATTTTTCAATTATGCTCAAACAATAAATAAAAATATTTCAAAACATTTGAGTAAAAATGCTTTCAGCGTAAAATACTAATTTGAAATTTTAGTTGTTAAACTTAAGTACCTTCAACTTTGATACAAAAAATTAAAACTCTAACCAAAAGTTCATGAACTGACTCTGAGAAGCCTAAAATTTTGCATTAACGATTTGAATTCTTCGCTGAAAACCGGGTACTTAAACTAGTATTTCAACATATTCAACTAGACTAGTACTTCAACCCTATTCCACTTGAAATTTTACACGGGAACATTACGTGCGAAGATTACTGCAGCTACAACACCCTCCAGGTACTATATCTTTTTCACTTTAATTTAAAAGGATTAAGGTTTAATTCAAAATAAGTGAAGTTTAATTTGAAATAATTGAAGTTATATTTAAAATAATTGAAATTATATGTAAAGCTATGGAAGTTATATATATAAAAGAACTGAAGTTATGTTTAAAAAAATTGAAGTTGCATTTAAAACAATTGACGTTAAATTTAAAACAAAATATATATTCCTCTAACATAGTGTAATTTGAACAGTATTTAATCTGTGTTGGTTCTACTTAGTATAACATTATTATCTACATTACATTATATAACATTACTGTGTAATAAAACACAACAAAGTGAAACTACTGCGTCGGTGGGGGCTACAAACGGGAGCAAGCATTTCTTCAAGCTTTCGGGTGAAGTGGGGAATTATTCCTTGTAAATTTATGTCCCTTGTACGAATTTTACACAGACTTTGAGGTTATAATTGAAGCTTGAAACAGATGCAATGATGGCAAAATCAAATATTCAAGCTTATTTAATGTTTATAAAATCATGGATATGGGTGTACTAAATGTGTACAGATGTGATCGCCGAAGGAGGTAAGAGGCCCGCATGAGCACAACCTATCAACGCGACAGAACTTTATAACAGGACAACCGCAAGGAGGGAGAGGCAACATCGTTCGGAGTGCAACCAATCAGAGCGCGAGGCATCAGCACCAGAGAGAAGTTTCCGGAACTTTCGAGAAAAGAGGGACGCGAACGAAAATAAGCAGGACTCAACGACAGAACGGGGCCTTTGTGAAGAAAGTTGTTGCAGGTGCCCTCCGACGTTGCTGTGAGGGTGAGGCAGCCTTTACGGGATGCGCCAATCTATCAGCGGGGTGTGCCGGTTTACTGGACACCATGCACATTGCACATCTTTACATATAACAGTTCCCTGTACGAACGGGCCACGGAGGATTAATGTACTACGAAACCAGTGTAGTAGTATATAACATTCACCAGCATCAAAGTACAAATTTACCCAGAACAAGGGATATAAAGCAACATGAGCATTAGTCCTTTAGCGAACATACAAGCACTACGAAACCGATGAATCAGAGTCTGCATCTGCTGAAGAACAGTATTAGCAACAGAGTACCCAGCACCAGCGTATTACAGTGCACCAGCGTAGAACCTTAGCTGAGTCCTTCGGCGAACCTACATGCACTTCAAAACCGACGGATCAGAGTCAGTATCGGTAACAGCATGATTCAGCACTATAGTGCACTCGGGCATCGGCACATCATAACGCCGACAGTGCAGAAAGGCTAGTGGGAGAGCTGCACTTCACTTCCGACGACTGACTACAAAATACGAAAGGGGGCAGTTGGGAGTAACGTAGTAACAGTTTGAAGTGGATACAGACAACGGGGTTTTCTGAATTAGTGAGTGCGTCATGTATCGTCACAAGTCTTCGCAGAAAAAAGTGTTCGTGTTGATCTCACAATTTAATAGCACGCAAACTTAATTATCATGCAGTACATTTTGTTGGGTTTAATCTTAAACAAGTGTCTCGTCTGTTCAAGCATCAGAAAGTAAAACACGCGGAGGATTGCAAGATGCATGTGGCCAATAAGCGTTCTTTAACTTTGCGTTGTGTCGTTGTCCGTTTATTTTGTGTGTGGAAAATCTAAATTATCATTTTGGGTTGAATCAATTCGCGCTACCAATCTTAATACTCACATGTGTCGTTTTAAGCTTAAATAAAATAGTTGTAATTTTTCGTGGTGGTCGTTATTACCCCATGTTGATCTATCAAGTGCAAAGTAAGCAAAGCATTCCCTGTTTCTATTTTCTACTTGTCTTCCATTCCTCTTTCTGTGTACCTTTCATTGATCTCTACTTTTTCTGCTTTCTTCTCTTAATATCAGGGGTTTAAATTCCTTCAAATAGTTTCTTCTTTAAACTACCAGGGGTTTAAATTTATTCAAATACTTTCTTCTTTAAACTATTAGGGATTTAAATTCCTCCAACGTTGACGTTAACATAAATGTCTCGTGATGTTCATGTAGTGTAACATTACATTTAACTGTTCAACGTCAAACTTTTCGGTAGCGATACTTTTCAGTTCAGATGCTTTTCGGTTGAGATACTTTTGATTGCGATTCTTTTGGGAAGCGATACTTTTTGGTTACGATACTTTTAGGTTGCGATACTTTTGGGATGCGATACTCGCATCTAAGCCTCTCGAGAAATTCAAAAGAAATTATAGTAACTATAAATTATCACACCCAAAATGTATCAGAACCGAAAAGTATCGCAACCGAAAAGTATCGCAACCGAAAAATATCGAAACCAAAAAGTATCACAAACTAAAAGTATCGCAAAATAAAAGTGTCACAAACGAAAAGTGTCGCAACCGAAAAGTATCGTAACGAAAAGAGGTATCACAAACCAAAAGTATCACCCCAAAAGTGTTTCAACCGAAAAGTATCGCAACCGAACAGTTTGGCGTTTAACGATAATATGTAATGTTATATTATGTAGTAATGTTATACCATGTAATGTAGGTAGTAATGTTATACTAAATAGAACCAACACAGACAATATATTGTTTAAATTACAGTATGTTAGTGGAACATACGTTTTACTTTAAACTTTAACTTTAATTGTTTTAAATATACCTTTAATTCTTTTATATGTAATAAGTAGTGTTTATTCTGTTTCTGTTGCAAGCAGGGTAGAGGTTTGAATAGGGTGTATATAATATGAATTAGGTGTGTCTAATGGACGTGGGAAACATTTGTCTCGGTTGAGCATACGCTTATGAGCGAGCTCCAAAGGATGGACAGGATTTTATGACGAGGTAATGAAGAACTAACCGCACTCTCGCTCCTCAGCTTCGAACAGGCAGCAGAAACCTCCACAAAAAACGAGAGCCATAATATGGTCAATTATAAAGTCATTGTGAATTCATATTGTGCTCTCCGTGGTACAGCGGTTAAGGGATCGGACTTGTATGCTGGAAGTCGCGGGTTCGTTCCCAGCGCTGGCGCGGAGATTTTCCTTGTTGGGTATAAGGGAAAGCTCAAGCACAATACCCCACTCAACCCAGGTGTCGGTAATGGGTACCGGCTTTACGGGGGAACCGTCATGGTGTCCTATATATAGGGTTAGTTATAAGACGTTTGAAAAACCAATGCTAAGATCATATGTATCAGGCTTGATTGGAAATAAAGCATCCCAAAGATGCCGATGTTAACCTTTAACCTTTAACCATTGGAGAACGATTCATACCAGGTCCTTGTTCGACTAGTGAGATAAGACATGGCACCGGGCAAAGCTTGAGTGACCACTCAAGGTTGCCTTATCCCTTACTCGCCCCCTCCCCACCCTTTGATAGTGTCCCCTTTTTGGGCAGTCTCTTACGAGAACATTAGGAGTGACTTAGGATCGAGACGTGGGACAGAGCCGAGAGGAATAGGAAGACAGACTGGAGTGACAGACTTGGTCAGCTCTAAGCATTGAGAGGAAGACACTAGATACCAATCTACATGCCACTGAAGTTCCAGGGCTTAGTAGTCGAGAGATAGCTTTTGGAGGGTCTGGTTTTAGCAATCTAGTCCGCGATTGGTAGTGGAAAGTAACTTTTGATGACTTGTTGAGAAGTTCATGGGTTGTAAGTTATGTGCTCCGTGCGTGCTCTTGCCTCTTCTCCGTGCTTACCTCACTCACCAGTAAAGTCCGATAATTGTACTTATATGTTCTTTATTAAACTTTTTAACTCGCACGAACCAAAACAGAAACACGCGTTCGGTCAGCGCAACCAAAGTTGTTGTTTGCTTGATGAAGCAGAAGCCGAACGTAGAGGTTAACGTATCCGCTGGCCATCCTTCTTAAAATCATACTCTTAAATTTCGAGGCACAAGCCTTCAGGGGCAGCATCCTTTGTTGATTAGCTTCATAATATTTACGTTAACCGTGAATAGCTGTAATACATTCAATAACTTTAATGATTTTAAATTTAATTTCAGTTATTCTAAATATAGCTTCCATAGTTTTATAAATAACTTTCCATCATTTTTACTATAAATTAACTTCAATCGTTTTAAATTAAAGTTAAAAAGGTGTAGGGGTCCTACCAGCTCAACCCCGATACTACGACACACTCGCTCTAAGTTCTGGAAGTCCAATCTGCTTTGCTCTGACGCCGCAACCCACTTACTTCAGGTACTGGAAGTCCAGCCTGTCAGCCACAACACTGTGAATCCAAGTACTGGAGGTTCCGCCTACTCAGTCACAACTCTACGACCCACTCACTCTAGGTACGGGATGCTCAGTCTGCTTAGTCCCGTGACTTGAAGTTCGTTGAAGTCCGCCTTGAAGTTGACGGGTCCCTGATTTTGACTCATGTTGAAACTACCCAGGTCCAGTGGTTCCAGCCTGGGCAACATCATTTCAGGAATACCTGCGCATCAAATGTCAGCATTCACCAAGTGCTTTGGAAGCATTTTAGTACTAAGCACTTTCGAAATACCTTGAAAGTTTTAGGGAAAACAGAAAGTGCTCAGAAGGTTTTGAGGATGACTAAGGGGTTAGCAAGAGCTGAAAATCTCACACAAATGACGTGAATACATATTTTACAGAGAAATATCTCACACACAAATGTTTTGCACATCCCACACATATTCATCAACGCAACTTAAATCACACCTTTTGTAACTCATTTTAACATCATTCATTTGGCGTGCTTCGCACATACTGTACAACGGTGGCCCGCTCGATGTGCTCCTATCCCGACATGCGTCACTCACACACCACGACCGCCTCACCTCCAGCGAGCCTGGGCTGGATCTTCTTGAACGCTTCCACGAGGCACTCGTTGAGACGCTCGATATGGTTGTCATTGCAGTTGCGCACCAGCGAAACTGCAACGTGTCTTTCATTAGCGGACGTGTTGAAAAATTGAACCCATCATTTAATATTCTGTATGAATGTTTTTGAATATTTTGTTCCATCATTGAATATTCTTCAACATGTATTTCATTAGTGGACGTGCTGGATGAGCTCTTTCAGTGGATGCCGTCAAGTCTCTCACAGCTGCTTAGAAAATCTGCGTTGTTTCCTTTGAACAAATATATCCCGTTACTGATTGACTACGCTGTGGCCATCTCTGTATAAACGGTAATGAAACAAATATATCCCTAAGATGAAAGTCATGCGCAGCATAGAATACAACTTAAACATCTCATAGTGAAGATTATATTGTAAAATAAACGAATGAATTCATGGGCTGTAAGTCACACGCAGCATAGGATACTATTTACACATCACATAAGAAAGATCTTATCGTAAGATAAAGTCAACAGTCTAATTATTGATCTGAGATTTCCTACTATTTTTCGTTGAGCTATGGGCCTAGAGGAGAAGTATTGTAAAACCTGCTTCACTGAGTAAAATGTGAGTTTGGGAAGTAAAATATTTATTTGGGCCAGTCCAAGTTCTTTCCGATTAGATAGTCCCCTCGATCAAATTCGTTTGTTCAGTTTAACAGACAGAGCTATAGTATCTATTTTAGCTCTTGTTTTCTAGTTGCAATTTTTCACTTCTTCGTAGTAAACTTTCGACCCTCTCGGAAAAGAGTATCACAAAAATACGTCTCTTTGACAGATGTGGTTTAATAGATGTTGAGCTTTGCAGCCTTGATATCGACAGCATATAAAGCATCAAAGTTAAAAAATCGGTGTGGTGTGCACTAGCGCACACCAGACCGATTTTGTAACTATTTAACTTCCTTGCCTGAGCGCGAGTAGCGCGAGTTTAGATTTATGTTTCAATCATGAGCGTGAATAACCGATCTTAGTTAAACATCTGAAAGCGTCCTTAATTGTGTAGTTATGACCCTCCGTCCGACGAATCTCAGTGTTCCTTCCAATTTTGCTCCAATAAAATTTTAAGCAAAATCAAACTGACCGATGATGTGTATAACTGAAATAATTAGTTCGTGAGGAGGTGGTTACCGGACAGATCCTGAAAACCCGTGAGAGGCGCGTGTGCTACAAAGGAAGGCGAAAAAATCAGAGAGGGGATTTTCAGCCAACTTATGTCGACGTAGTAATACAGCTGGCAACGTAAATTCTAAGTTTGATTACGCTGCCAGCTGCACAGCTACGACCACATTAATTGGCTGAAAATTCAGCCCCAGAGCTAAATATGTCAGACAGCCCTGCTGCGTGGGCAGCCAGCGCCGCAGCAGTCGCCTGAGCACACAGCGCATCTTCCTTCCGATTCCAACATAGGTGTGTTTATTTTCGTTTATGGATAAATGTTCGGTATAAAAATAGAGTTTGGAAGATACTTTTAACATTCAGTTGAGGTGCTAAACCTTAACCACTAAGCTAGCTTGGGCTTGGGTCTCCTTGAGCAAGTGAAGAGGCATTTCGTGAATACCAGGCTGAACTAAACTCGTCATTACGACCTGATCCCACGTAATCTTTCTCTATTCTTGAGGTGTGCGGAGCCCGTGAAAGAGTTACAGCGTCGCTGCATTCAAGGCCGCAACTTCTTGCTATGTCCTCGAATAAATCAGCATGGAAGCGACTGCTCTGGCAGCAAACTGCCGTTCTTGAGGGGCGGAATTTCACTTCGCCGTTAGATACTGCGTCGACAGTTATTATATTAGACTCGGAAGAGTTGAAAGACAAGGTTTCAGCCGGAACAAAACGCATGTGTTCAAATTCTAAGTTCAGATGAAAAATTGTTAATTTCTGGGCTAAAACCTGCTCAAGATACCATTTCGTGCTTCCATGTCTTCAACTGAACTTTGCTCAGTCCGGTGTAATTAAACATCAATGTTTTTGAATCAGTTACAGGTACTGTAGCTTTCATGAATGACGCTGCGAGTCGCCACTTTGATCAAAAACAAATGAAGATCAGGAGTGGAGGGTGTCTTCCATTGATCAATTCGGCAGTTCTCTCTGACAGCCTGGCAAGAAACTGCAATAAACGCAGCGGATTCCAAGCCGGAAAAATGCTCAACAAACATACATGCAGTGAGCATCTATTTACCATGAATTTATTTCGAGGGCAAATTTTCTTTCATTGTCTTATGTTTTATCACAAATTTGCACTATTTGAAAGAATTTAAACGAGACACAAATTTTGTGCTTTTTGTGACGCCCGTTGTAGCCGCTGATGCGTCGCTGGGACCAGTTTTCTTGAAATATTGTATAATATTTTTCACTCAATTTAAATTTAAAATCATACTTTCAATGTATCTTTAAAAAGTAAAAATATCTCCCTTTGCATCTACCCAAATACTAATTAGCGTATTTTCTCGTCGGTGATCTGTGCGTAATTGTAAAATTAGTGCAATTTATGAGCGCGTTCGCTACTTGCGCGATCATAATCAGTATCTTATCAAATAATAACGCCTCCTCACAAAATTTCCAAAAATAGTTGACCTTGACACGCGGTTGCAATTGTACCCCGTGTGTGCACGTCTGCTGGATGACTGGTTAAGCCAGTGTTCAGACGATGCATGTGCACGTTCATGCATAACAAATCAATTATGCACGCATAAAAACTCATGCATCCATAAAAACTCGGCTTACGTAAAGGCTTTTGCAGCGACCCAGAGCCCTCTACACGAAACTGACACTGACAAGGTTTAGCATCTCGCATGACCATCATCTCATCTGCCCTTCCGCTGCAGCGGCTGCTGATCAGCAGCAGGGCGTGCAGCTGCAATAGAATTGTACCACGACACCAGTTCTATGGGAAGGTCGTACATCAGCAACAGATCTACGGAAAATTTCACAACTGTAACAGATCTAGGGGACGATCGTACAGCTGTGAGAAATCTGTCCTCCTTCCAGTGTTTCCGCGCATGAGTCGGAGTTGTAGCGTGAAGAAATATCAACACTTTTTATTGTAGTTGTACAATGAAGAAAAAAGAACAGTTTAAGTTTGTCAGGTTGTTTTTTGCTAGTGAGGCAAGCATGCTTTAAAAGGTTACAATGCAGATTTTTTGTCGTGAGGCTTCAATTTCAACTCCGCAAATTTTTTTCCATTAGCGACATTTGAACAGAATTTTTTCTGCGCGTGGAACTCCAGTTAGAATGTCAGGTAATACCAGAGTGGAACGTATAATGGGTTCGGTTTTCGCCGTGGAATTTAGAAGAGTAAAATTAGTTCTGTAATCAAAGCATTACTCATCAAAGGCTTTTGATTAGCTTTCATAACTAACACGAATCAATTTTAACAGTGGCAAATGGTTTAATTTGATTGCAAATGACGTTCACATAGTTTCAACAATTTTAATTTATCAAGTAGAAAATACTCCTACAAATTTAATTGTGAAAGTTCAATTACAAACACCTGTGGTTATTGCTGCATTGTAAGTATTTCTAAAGCACGCAATCTCCGTCACCAGATTCTGTTTGCGTTCATTTCATCTGAAAACTCTACAATGTGCTCATCTCAAAAACTAGAGCTCGGTGAGTGTGAGCGTACGAGTTACTGAGTTCCTTCCGTACAGGGAATGTTCTGGTAAAGTCGCTGCTAAAGTAGCAATCTGGACTCAGATTTTCAACCAGTTTTTGCCAATCGCTTACGATACACAATATGAAAATCCAGCTCTTAGTGAAAATGTACCGTTCCGTTCACTCTGCTGACGCAGTGATTGAGACAGACTCTTCGCACAATATGGCTCGTAATCGTAACACATTGATCTGAAATGCAAAAGACTAGCGATTACAGGCTTTTGTGTGTGGGAATGGCGGTGGCAGTTCAGTGATCGTAAATGAGATGAGTTCATGCAACAGCCACAGTAAACCACTGCCGCGCCTCTGTGCTAACCAACAATAAATGGGAGGACGAGAGAGTTATGGTAACTCACATGTATCATCTGCTCTTTGAGCAATATCGGGACAACCAACAAGTTTGCGTAATATCCGCAAATATTGGTCTTCTTCGATGTTTTGCGTCAAGTTACCTTAAGGGACAGAGCAGCACTTTATACCTGAGCTCATGGCGTCGGTGACATCACGCACGATATAAGAACCAGTCAGACGAGCCTTGGAGAACTTGTCACAAAATTCTGCCACCTTTGCCAAGCGTTGGATGGCGAATAAAATCCACAGAAGTGCAGTTGAGCGCACAGATAAATAATCAGGCAACATGCAGTTATGAAAACAAGAAGCTAAGCTACTTGCCTTGAATTTTGACCCTCTGAGTTTCAATGATGATATTATGGAGACAGTCACGCAAGTCTTGCCATTGGATGTCACCGCAAATTAATTCAGGTTAGATAATACTCTTCGTTTTTCTCGTAATTTGTGAGTCGAGGAAATTCATTCGGAATCGAATATTAACAAATAAATTGTATTTATCTCTTTCTATAAATTGATAAATGGATGTGCGATATTTCTTAGTACTTTACTTGAGAAAACTTTAACTAACCCCGTCTCTATCGCAATTTTATCATCGCTTTTCTAAACACACTTCATTTAATCATTTTTATTCTAGATTAATGTTTTCATCGTCCTTGGCAGCATTTTACTTCTTGCTGTACGTACTTCAAATTTAAATGTGCTCACGCACACGGTGTGAATCAAAAGTTAAGCTGTTTTTTCCAGCGCAAACCCAGTGTGTGCCGTTTTATAATATACTCCTGCTACGCTAAATTGCTTGACAGCACCAAACGCTCATATCTGTAGGAATCGCAGTGCATTACCGAAGTATGTTTTCAATATTTTACCTTTGGTTGCATGAAATAACTGTTCACATGTAAAAATTACTCTGAGCTTAACAGTTTCGTACTTGACAGGCATCCCGATAGCTTGCCATCGTCTGATGCATGCATGTGTGTCGTAGAACTTGCATGAAATAGATTTCCGTTCCGCGTAGATATCATTTTCTTAACGCTCATGGATCTTTCTACTTGCCCAATTTACGGGCCTGCAAAAAACCGGCTCGTTGAAAGTAGTCAGGTACCAAAACTAACTGTTCAACTCAGGTTCTGACTCTTGGTTAACTCATGTTCCAGTACACGCTGATCAACTCAGTCACGTTCCAGTACACGCTGGTCAACTAAGTCAGGTTCCAGCACACGCTGGTCAACTCAGTCACGGTCAAGCCCACGCTGGTTGGCTTAGATTCTCGTTTCATCCACTCGTTAGGCCGAGATATTATATCTTTATATTTATAAGGGTCTCATTATCTGCTTTTGGTTTCACTAAGCCACTATTTCTCTTAAGGTTAATCAAAATTTTATGGAACTTTAACCGCAATAGCCACGCATGTTAACACTTGATTGACACGTCCCTCTTGAAGCGAATATGAGTGTTATCTGTCTCACACCAACTGGGCAACATAAAGTTTTGTTTCATAGGTGTCTTTCACTGTTCACCCCAATCAAACTTCTAGTTTCGTTTCCTAATATTTGAACATATGAAAAATACCTTGTTCGAACAGTTTTTATCTTTAAACGTTTTAATATTACAACCGCAACTGATTTGAAACTTTGACTTTAGCAGCTATGCAAGTATCGAGTGGACGTAAGACTCGAGCTGCAGCTGTGAGCAAGTGAGACCCGGCTTCAGACGGGGTAAAAATTTCATCTACCAAGGAAGACGCTGCCAACGCTCGGTTAAGTGTGCGCCCAAAACCAGCCCTCATTCCATTATTGTTCTCCTCGATTGGTAACAACTAGACTTAATTCTATAAAAAATAATTCGCAGAATCACAAAACGTTCGTCTGAATTAGAGCCGGGAGAATAGTTGTTGGACTCCGACTTAAAGTATCCCCACACGGCACCGTGGTTCGCGTCCTTGAGGAGTCGCTGCGCTGGTTTATCGCACTTCTTGTTCACTTCTTGTTCTCAAGTCACTGCTATCGATGGATCAGATTTATGGACTTGATCTTGCATCTGGTTTGAAGACGTTGCTCTCTAAATTTTTGCCACTGTTACTTCAATGTGATATTACTCCTGATCAATTCGGATGAATCTAACACTCGCATCTTCAAATTGTGCATTGGTGGGATCTAAAAGGGTTTCAGTGGATGTGAAACTTCATTTTTATTTTATTCACACGTTCCTTACTTTCTTAGAAGTTGAGAAGTGACACATACTTGCAATTTGAAGTACAGTTCGATTATTTGGTGTCGCTAATGTTAAAGTTTTGTTATATTGAACTGTGCATTTTCTCCAGGTGACATTTGAAAGAACTATTGTAATTAACTGAACTCAGTTGAAACCTTAGGGCTTCAACCCACTAAGGTTTATAATTTTTTTAAACGAAATTGGAAAAGCATGAAAATTGCCACTAGAATCGGGATAACGAAGCCGACTCATTCATGTTGCCATTCATGTCGCAGCAGTACAGGGTACTAATCAGTTCTTTCTGGGCCCTAAAATTTGTGTGGATGGGAATGAACATGTCATAGTAAATATCAGTGGAAAATAAATGACAAGATATTAAGAGCTGCCACACAACTCGACAATGGCCGAATAATTTCAGAGTCAATATTTCTGTTCAGACCAAGTTGGATACTAATTGATTGATCACTTGTTTAAGATCAGAGTATTCTTTTCGGATATTTCATCGCGAAGTAAGAAAACGATTGCATTTTCCTCATGCGTACAAAAGTTTATATAAATTTTGGCTGCAGTTAACGCTAAAAACTATTCTTATTTCAATAGTCCAACATTTGATAACGAAGAAATTAAACTTGCAGTCATCCATAGAAAGTTTAATGATTCAACTTCCAAAATCTAGCTGCGTTGACCGGCTAAGTAAAATTACCCCAAGCAATACTTCTAGCGTAGTTATTGCTGCAGTACGGGATCACATATCAAGGCTAGTGTCAATCAAATAACTTCTGAGTAAGTCAATGTACGGAATTTCTTCTAATACCTAAATCATAAGCAAAGCAGCAAATAAGAATACTTACTAAAATTTTGGGCTGAGACAACTTGTAAGCTTAGCAACAAAGTAACACAAATCTTGAACATCGCCCACATTGCGGAAATATCTCTTTGCCAAGCCACTGAGCACGATGCGAGACTCGTCCTGTTCTGCGCTACTCTACCGAGTACGGGCGGCCACAGCTTATTTAAGGAGACGGAGGTACGTTAAAAAAATGCCCAATAATTTGTGCGAGCCAGAGTTTTATGAGCTTTATTCCCTGCCTCGACTTTTAGTTCCATTCTTCCTTTGCTTGCCACAATCTAAATGTTTACATAAAACAGTTCTTACGTACTTTACTTACCTTGGTACATATGCATGTGCTCTTTGAAAAAATGATAAAAATGATTTTGTCGTGCAGAGCAGTCACAAGTTTTCGTGCCAAAAAAAGGCTGATGGGTTTTTACCAGTCTCTTGATATCATTCATGGTCGTAGTAACTGATGCCGTCAGCGTCGACTCATGTACTTGAAATTTCATTCCTCCTGAAAATACGAGGAACGTCGGTCATGATGGAATGTTAAGCTCTCCAAAGCAGCTCACTTGTTACAGCCTATATGATCTTTTATATAATTTGCACATATATAATCCCGAAATAATTTTCTGATCAGCGAAGGCATTCCATCACTAAAGTTGAACAAATGTGGTCATATGAAGACAGAAACAAATAACAGACGGATTAGTCTTATACCTATTATTAAAAAATATTAAAAGAAGTAATAATAAACAAACTCTTTATTACATGGATGTATATAGTTCATCTAAATCAAAATACTCACGAAAACCAGTACTCAAGATGATCTACTAAACATCACCGACAGAATGCACTTAACCAAATAGTAAAATGAAAAGAAGAACCAATACAAAAGGGAAAATTCTTTTAATCGCAAACGTTACGGAATCTCTGATTCCATCATCAGTGCTGTAAAACAAGGAATAAAAAACGATACTGAAAAAATTGCGGGAAAGCTATAAGAAATTAATATCACTATACCTACTTCAAAAAATAGCTTTGCCTAACCATTAAAAATAAAAAACACAATTTTTTTTAAACTTTCGGAGCCATATGTACACATACACCTAAATTCAAGCAACCAAACCAACGCACAATAACATCTACACAAAGTAACAGAACTGCAACACACACACAAACACGTTCGTATTTACACAGTTGGGGCAATGTTTAATTTGAGTGTTTGAGCGTGTGTGTGTGTTGCAGTTCTGTTACTTTGTGTAGATGTTATTGTGCGTTGGTTCGATTGTTTGAGTTTAGGTGTATGTGTACGTATGGCTCCGAATGTTTAAGAGAAATTGTGTTTTTTATTTTTAATGGTTAGGCAAAGCTATTTTTTGATGTAGGTATAGTGATATTAATTTCTTATAGCTTTCCCGCAATTTTTTCAGTATCGTTTTTTATTCCTTGTTTTACAGCACTGATGATGGAATCAGAGATTCCGTAACGTTTGCGATTAAAAGAATGTTCCCTTTTATATTGGTTCTTCTTTTCATTTTACGTATTAGATTTCCCAAAAATCGCCCCTTTTAATTCTATTATAACCAAATAGTGTAACACACTCATGTCTACAAAGCGTGGTTGATGTCTACAAAGCGTTTGACGAGTTCACGCGTGAACACAGAAAATTTCAGAACAAGGATTAAACACTCTGCAGTGCAAGAACTACCGATCGAATAGCCAATGTTTTCACGCACTAGGAGTCACCATGTAAATGCTACCATTTCAAAAAATTATTTTCTTGTTCCTCAAGGGTCTATCCCTAGCCCGCTTCTATATTTCCTATTTTCAATGACGATTTATTTTATAAGCTATTGAATGTTTTGATCTCCTTTATTCGAGTGTTCTTCTTCCTTTGTACGTCATTTTTTGCAGGGATTACAATTTTTATCCTCTTAAATACTATTCTGATAACGCTGCTCCCGCTCATAAGCGGGATATTATGTTATTTATATTATTATTTTATAAGATATTATGCGTTCAGTTTCATTCAATTTAGATCAACAATTAATTCGAATTTCATAAATAAATCATGACGCTCTTCGGATTGATTTCAAACGATTTTCATATAAAATAGTTTTTTTCCCGATGAAACAGTTCAAACAACAACAGTTATCATTAATGATTATCAGGATCTTTTTTATTATTTAATACGATTTGAATTTCCTAGAATGTGAAGCGTGGCTCTCAACATGCGATAAAATATTTTCGGGTTGAGTTCAGAAAATAACGGTGTGAGATAATACTCGCAGTTCATGCAGGAGATAAAATATTATTAAACATAAATGACGTTTACCAGAATAAAATTTCTCAATTACGTGAATGTAATCCTGAACGGAAGATAAGTTGATAAGCAAGCTGGACATATTTACAAAATGGAACTCACCTGGAAATCACGATTCGCAGGCGTGATTGACACTAGGCTCAGGTCGACTACATTAATTAAGGGAAAGGCTTCAAATTTAGGATAGTATTTGTACCACAAGAGTCCCCTCCGAGATGGGATCGACTTTAAAGTGATTAATTCATTTTCATACTTAGGAGATAATCATGGACCGCTCCAAAAATGGGGGTACACAGTTGGCATCTTAAAAGAAGGGAAACACAGTTCGACATCTTAAAGCTGTTGTAACACAAATACCCTTAGTCTCAGCTGACGCGCTCCCTCAAACAAGGCCGAACATGTGTAGCTCGTTGGTAACCTTAATAAAATCATTTTAATGGAAATCATACATAGATGGAATTCCCCTCTCTTCGGGTGAAAAGAGTTAATATGTATTCTAGAATTCGTCTAATCGATTTCAACTCTAAATCTGTCAAGAATATACCACTACTGCGCTCTCAATTATAAATGATATAATCAAATCTTACTCAAATTTCACAACGATGGGAACAATGCACAAATCCTTCCAAAGGCTTGAGCAAACCTTTGAAAGACTCCTGGCCATTGGCTAAAAGTGAAAGAGTCCTGCTTTGAAACAACCCATTCTAGATGCTCTACTCTGCCACTGACAAGGAACTGTTAACGGCGTAACCTAACGAAAAATATACTTACAATTCTGAACTACTCATACGCCTATACATTGACGTTGACATATTATTAACAATTATAATTGAACAAAAGAGATAAAAATAAATTTGAGAAATCTTTACGATCAATGAAAATTTTTTCCAATTCCAGAATTCGAAGACGTAGTCGTGATGATCGTAAGATGGTGATTGGAAAAGCAGGCATGACGTAGATGTAGGTCTAGAAGAAAGGGTCCCGCAGAGCTCCTCTTTAAATCATTCCCTTGTAATGAATTTCTTATGTATAGTTGATAAGCATATTCATCGTTTCACAACTCATTTGGCGAAACCACGACACAAACACAAGGACATTTGAGTACGCGATGTTCAAATTATAATATCGAGATGTATGGCCGGATCAATTGGATCAAAAATCAAAGCAGGTAGCTTTGACTTTAACTATTACTGACCTGAGGAAGTGATCAAATCAAGCCATTAAACTGAAAAAATATACTGGAAATTCTGTCATGAGACTTCTTTCATAAAAGAAATATATGTATATTAGAAATAAGATATTGGATCATCTAATCAAAAGTAGAACATTAAATCAGTTTGAAGGAAATAATTCAGTAGTTTTCATTGTATAAAGGAGTGTATGCGTGGGAAACCGCGACGCTTAGGACGGAGCGCGAGGTTAGTATTTGGCTTAGGGAGAACGGCTGTGAGTTAAAACGTGGCGTAGGGAGGCGCTTGGTGGGGTAGCTGAGGAGGCAAAGCGTGGGGATGCTTCTTTAAGAACAATCTATGCTAGCATAATTAGAGTTAGAAATATGAATGAGATAATTTAAATTTTAAATTATATTCAACGAAATTAAGGGTCAATAGTAATAGAAATATTACAACAATTTAGGTGTTCACGTGGGGGAAAGTTGAGGGCTGGTCAGTGCGCAGGAACGGGCATCGGTCTCTCGAGAAAGGTCTTTAGCAAACATCTGGTTTGGTGCATGAGGCGGGTCATTGGAAGTGGTGAGGTGTGCAAAACGCACGGTGCAACGTTGGTCAACGACATCAAGAAATGTGAAGAGTGTTCTCAATACTAAATAGCTACGAGTGGCATGTTTTGGAAGGAAGGATTAGGAAGATATGCTGATTCGACGCTCAATAACACGGGTCTTCATTCAGGTTTCTGCAAAATATTACTTTAGGGCTACACACTAATTGCTGTGTCCAAAATTCTAGCATAAAACTGCTAAGCCCCACAACGGCATTAACCACCCGCACAAAACACAGAATACGGGAAGTCGAACTCATTGCGCTGCTGGGTCCACTATAAAAAAGAAAAAGGAAAAAAACGTTTATTTCCAAAAAAGTTGACTCATGAGATACATGACAGCATATTGGTTTTTTAAAAATTTCTTGATATGAGACGTCCTTAGACAAACGTACCACACGAGGAGTACTAATAGACAAACTGTACGTGATCTACTAATAGACAAACTATAGAAGGTGTACTGATTGACTAGTTATACGAGGTGTACTGATTGACAAGCCATACGAGGTGTACTAATAGACAAACTATACGAGGTATACCAATGAAAAAATTATACGAGGTGTACTAGTAGACTAACTATCCGAGGTGTACTAATAGACAAACTATGAGGTGTACTAATAGACAAACCATACGAGGCGTACTAATAGACAAACCAAACGTGGGGTGCAAATAATTTAACCTTGCCAAGGGCTAGTTAAATCAAAAACATCATTTCTTGGGTATTTTATCTCCCAGGAGATGGCTGACAACTTATAAATAATTTAAGTTCTACTAGAGAATTCTTCGGAATTCCTAAATTAATAGTTGAATCGAAGTGAGGAAAGAAAAAAAATGCTATACCGAAGCAGATGAAACCGTCGTAAATGACTATCAAGTATTAAGAAGAGGTTAATGGCACCGTAATTTATAAAAAAAACATAACGCAACGCAACACGCATATCTAGAAGCGTGTAAACACACTCACACGTGTAATGAAATTCATGGCTTGTTCAGCATACGGACAGAGAGAAAAAATTTTCACAAGTTCTTTGTTTCATTTGTGTTTTTATATTTTCCATTTTTTCTATTCTCAGAAGCGCCCTCTGGGGTATAGTGATAGATCTATTTTTGAATCATTAAGCATGTGCAATAAATATATTTATTTTCTGGAATATGGTTCAGTTTTACTGGTCGCAGAGCTTCAGGTAAAATGTAATGTATCTTGAGGTTTTGTTTTTACACAAAAAATAGAAATAGATACACTTATGTGCATAGATACACACACAGAAAGACACACATGTATGCTTGCGCACACTCACATGCACGCACACACCTATACACGTATATTCATATATATACGTATTTAAAATGAAAATAAGATAAATAATAATAAACATAGAAAACACTCTTGCTCATGCTACATCTAAAATGACAGTCAAGCTCAGTGTAATCGTAAGAAATAACCTGAAGAACAAATAAGTAAAAAGAATAAACACTTCGAAAAATGTAAAAATGAAATGGTTTGAAATTTCGTAACAGAAATTTTAAGAAAACTCAAGTTACAGTCGAAAAACGACAACAACAACAACAAATCTCCGGTTTCATATCCTCTCGGCATTCTCCGCAACATCATGCGGACATGGGTATACGGGTATACGGGATAAAATGGTGATACAGCGTAAGCCAGATATCACTTATGTAGCAAATATCTATAGAATTTTAGCAGAAACGCGTAAACAAACATATACCCAAAATGTTAAATCATAGCTCGTTCAACATACGGACCGAAAAATAGTTTTTACACGATTCATTTGCTCAAATTGCACTTTATTTCATTTGTCTAATTGTATTTCTCATTTTTACTATTAACAGAAAAGCCCTGTGGGTAGTGATAGATCTAATTTTGAATCATTTCGCAAGAGAAATAAAATAATTTAACCGGATTGTTTTCACACACAAGAATAGAAATAGAAACCTGTTCATCTATTTATGTAGATATACATATACCTACATACGTACGCACAGATATATCGATGCATGAGAGTGCATACACATGTATGTACACACACACACACACACAAATTAATATCTATACGCATTGAAAATGAACATAAGGGAAAAACTATTAAAGATAAAAAGACAAAAACAACTTATCTCCAACTACATCGAAAATAACAGTCGAGCTAACTGTAATCGTCAGAAATTATTTCGATAAAAGTAACTAAAAAGAAAAAAGACTTCGAAAAGCGTAAAAATGAAATGGTTTTTAATTCCATAATAGAAATCTATACTATAATAAGAGCCGTGTCCGTCCGTCCGTCGGTCGGTCTGTCCGAAGCCAGCCAGCAGTGTGTGATGAGCGTATCTGTGATACAAGCTCCAGCCCTATATATTTTGACGGGCCGTGTTCACGCGGCCTCATCAACTCTCGAGAGATTGTATTTTTATTTTATTTCTTACGGCCTTTCTCTCATTTTGCCCTCTTTTTTTATTTCAAATAAAGGGGGGTTGACTAGTTTTTAATAAAGCCCAGGTTACGGTCAAAGAAAAGTAAAAAAAAAACATCTCGGGATTCACATCCTATCGGTATTCTCTTCTGCATTATACGGAAATAGGTACAAGAGATAAAATGGAATACTATTGTGGCCTGATATTACTTCTGAGTGGCAAATATTTACAAAATTTGGCACGTAGAGGTGGATTAAATCATTAAACAGTGGTTCCGAGTAATAATTATAATTCCTGAAATTAAGAGTCATTTCTGATTTAAGAGTTCAGTGGTAGTGTGCGCTGAACGCACAGAAAAATTAAGAACATTTATAAAAAGCTATATTCCGCCTCCCGTCCCCCCCAGCTCAGCCGAAATCGACAGAAGCACCTTGAATGATTTCGAAATAGTGAGACAACTTAAGCTAAAATTAATTTATTATAAACATAGCACAATTTTCACATCTATAAACCTGTGTACTGATATACACACAAAATGAATTTCAGAATTTGTTTATCATACGGATGTTAAATATAAATACAGAAAAACAAATGAATAAAGATGAGAATGTATTAGAAAATGTTACTTATAATTAAGGGAAAAACTACCTTCATTCTGTTGCATGGAGCTGACGGTTGTGTTGCTCATTATAGTCGACAGAAATAATTATGATCAATATTTGAATGACTAGCACACGTAAAAAAAAGAAATAGTTACTAATTTGCTAACAGGAAGTACAGGAAAATCAAAATTTCAGGTAAGTGAAAATGTTGAATCATATCTTGTTCAACATACGGACCGAAACGGTGCGGACCGGTGACGGTGCAGGACACAACCGAGGTCACGGTTCAGAGAGGTAATATTTCACCTATACGAAACCGTTTTATCCTCAGTATGGCCAACTCTTCTTTTCTGTGTCGGTGGTATCTTCGCCTACTGTAAGTGGGTCAAATATTAAACTTAGATTTTATTGCAAGTCTATTCTGTGACTTCAATGTATTCTTAGGCACATCAGCAACATTTCAAAATAACCACAACGATGTCAAAACTGTCACCGGAAATAAACAAATAGTTATAAAACCGTTGTTGCACGTGGAAACGCTATCGTCTATAATAATTTTCTAATCGTTTAATTACTAGCAGAGGTGAGAACATTGTGATTCCTATGGTATCAATTTCCCCTCATTTTCCCAAGGTAGAACCGATAAAACGGAAGCACCGCATATTCCCTTCGTTCTATAAGAACTGCTTTCTCTTCTAATTTGATACGCGTTTCCTGAGTAAACAACATCCGTTGTATGAATAAAATTTCAAATTAATTTTCGAAATAAAAACTCCAGGTACCATGATACAATATTTAAATGTTCTGATATAATATTGTATCCATTCATTCCCGTCTCATTTACACCTCAGATGATTTATTTCCGTTTAGTATTAACAAATTTTTTGAGCCTATCATAGTAATTTGATTTCTATTCGCCAAATATTCCATGTCAACTTTTTACGTTTTTACATCATCCGACTACGGTGTACATACAACCTTACGCTCATGTGTCAGTGCTTTGCATGTCTTCAGGAATAACCAAAGTTTTAGAAGCCTTAAAGCTTTGACGTACCGTGACTAATACTTGAAAATACGATGTTCAGCCCTGAAAATCTGAAACTGGCACAATTTTCAATTCTCAATTCACGATTATTTTCATTTTAATGAGCAAAAGCAATAATCGATTTCTGCAGTCGATATGTAGGGGCTTTTTGTTAATTGCTGTGTAATCCTACACAAAATATACATACCCTATACCATTGGATTACAGTAATTTACGTTTACTAAGCTCGTTCTTTGACTAGAGCAAGTGCTCAAAAATTCTTCGCAGAGTAATCACGAGTTGTGCATAGCTTGTGCCAATTATTTTCAATATTCATTGGAGATAACTGGGTAATCCTTCATACCAGTATTGTACGAGTAGTTTTTCTATTTCGCAATATTAATAAACATATCATTGATTGTCGCTCACCTATTTCTCCATAACTGTATCCGTGTACGCACAAAAAGTTAGAATGTACCAAATTGCTCAGCAGTCGGCATTTTTGCTTGTGAACTGGATCGTTTATTTCACCTCATACTTTTAACACAGGTTATTGTACAATCATGAAACTCATGTATCATTATAAGTGAAGGTTCATTCTAGGCGTTTAAGTTCAACATCTTATTTTTTTCGTTAGTTTTCACAAATATGGTTCAGCGTTTATAAATTTTCGAAAAATTTATTAAATGAGTTCAATTGCATCATTTTCGTTATCTGTCTGTACCACTGATGAGGTTGTTACATTGCTTGGTATGGTTTAGCCACCAAATATTTATTTACACTCCTGATCCTGACCTTAGGACCAATTAAAAACTGATAAAATACTATTTTTCATAGAAGGGCTTTGAATGTTTAATTTCTAACGAAAGGTTACTCAATAGTAAAACAAAGAATGAAGAAAGCAAATCAATATTAGTAGCAAATAATTTTCTTCAAAAAGTTAATCTGCTGATCTAAAGTTTAAAATTAGGTTGCACAAAAGACGAAATGTAGAAAATACGTGGCTTTCGCATCAGTTAGAAGCTGTCACTCACGGTGCAAAAGTGTAGCAATGCTCATGGCTAGCAAACAATCATCTTATTTGAACGTGGTCAGATGGTTAATAAGCTGCGTAAGCAAGGTTTGTCTCAACGCACGATCGCAGTAGAGGTTAAAACACAGTGTAATGGTTTATAACTTCCTGAAAATCCTGGCAGTGAGTTACAGCGAGATCTAGTGGTAGAGAAAAATATAACTGGCAGTGAGTCTTAATTTTAAGATAGGGAATGACCTGTGAAAATGTTGAAGGCACTCATTGTTTGTTGTCGCGGTCTAGTAACCATTAGTGACATCTGAGGCGGAAAGGTTTGAAAAATAGAAGAGAATTTTGTGCTCGAATGAGATAATATTTAAGTTCTATTGTTCTGATGGCTTTCAACCATAGAGGCACGGAAAAGAGTTGCCTCCCGGAGCGTTTCAACTTGGCAAAGCAACGGAGGTTCTGTCATGATGTGGGGTGCATTTTACTCTGAAGGAACAATAAAAGTTCAGTCTGTGCATGGATGTCAACCAGCGGCTAGTTATGTTGAAATTTTGCAGATAACGTCCATGATGATGGGCGGCTCTCGTTTGGAGAGATGAATAGTTCTTCCAACAGGATAATGTAGGGAACCACATAGCTCTCTGACCAAGAATTTCTTTTAGACGAATGATGTCCTTCTTTTCCATCATCGAGCCTGTAGTCCAGATTTGAATTCAATAAAGAACGTCTGGAGATGGAAAGTAACGACGGTTTACAGATATGTAGATCAATGTAAAACATTAGATGAGTGAAGAAGCACACAAACTGCTGCCACCTTCGAACTGCTCGTGTGACGTAATTTCGATATTACTACGTCTAGGAAAAGGTGTTGAATTAAGATATGAGGAATTTCAATGCCTAATCGGACCTATTTACTCTAAACTTTTTGATCAATGTTGATTTTAACACCACGCAAACTGAACTGTCACAGAACTGGAGCTAGATCGTGTAACCCTTTAAATTCTCCAAAAGATTCCAATGTTTATTTCAATTCGCTACCGAAATTTTTTATTCTAATTTTCTTGTTGTTGGTTCCACTAATATTGTGAATAAAGAATGAAAATAAATTATTAAACAAATCAGTATTCAAAAATTCAATTCAATAATTAGTTAATAAACCTAATCTCAATTAAATGCAGAGGGCTAATCCTCTAAATTTGGCTGTTTACACCGGAATCAGCTGCGTTTTTATTTTCCCATCGAACTTGGCTCATTTACGTGTTATTTGAAAAGCAAGGTGAAAATCGCTAAGCGTAAATTCACTTTTTTTTTAAATTATCACATAAAACTGGACGTTTCGGATTAACAGCCCATTTTCAGCAAAATCTTTGTAAAAAAACAAAAGAGAAATTAAATCACAGAACATCAATTGTAAAAATTCAGTAATGAAGTAGTTCTAAAAAGTTTTAAACTTTGAGAAAGCATGAACAACAACGGTAAACACACAATAAAAGATTGGGGAAAAACTGGACAACTGAATTACGTGTTGACAACTTGAAGCGGAAAAACAATTTGGGTATCAATCAGAGTAGGTTTTTTTGTCAATATGCAAAGATTCGAGAATTTGCAGATCTGTAAGAGGATTTTAAAGTCGTTTAGGGAAACCAGAACAATGCACTCTTCGGCGTGAGATCTAACAGAAGACAGTGGTGGGGGACCCCATAGGAAGACCAGTTCTGCAAGTCTGCAACTTCACCTAGCGTGCTCGGAAACTCTAGTCATCAGGGTATTCCAGGTAGAACCAATGTACTGCAATTCACGACGTAAACAACTTTACTGGTACACCAGAGACGAGCACAGTGAGGGAGGCAGTTTGTCTTTGAAACGGAATAAAGAACCAATTGTAAAATCATCACTGGAATCGTTTGAATTTTGAGTTGAGGGAAAAACTTATTAAAAAGGGATTTAACATCCTCACTTAGTTTCAATGACTGATGGCCAAAGTTGAAAAAATTTTGAACTACTTCGTTAGTGAATATTTATAGTTGATGTTTTGTGATTTAATTCTTCCACTTTTCTTTTTTACAGAGATTTTGCTGAAGATGAGCTGTTAGTCCGAAACGTTCAGTTTTATTTGATCATTCTTAATAAAAATAACTTTGCGCGTAGCGACTTTCGCCTTGCTTTTTATTCTCAAACTTAGAAGCATCAACGCTGGAGTTATTTTAGATTATGTCAGAGAGCGGTATGGTGAAGATGGCTTCATAAATTTCGTACGTTCAAAGCATCCAGAAAAAGCTCACAAAAGCCAGACTTGATCTAAAATTTTTGACGCCGTGTAAGCTACGTACAACATGTTTCCGAAATTCCTGCGCTTCAGACTGTAAAAGAAGTCAATCATACCATGAAGTCAATCCAGACCTCAGACGGAGTATTACCGTTCTTATCAGTCCAAACTTCTGCTTCGTGAGATTCGGTCGAAGAAAAAGACTGTCTCCGAACTCGTTTCGAAGCCCAAAGAGTGGATGATGTCCATTTAATATCTTTCACCGTTGGACCGTGTTTTGATGAATCGCTGCATCTCTACTATAAATTCAAAGTTAAAAAAACTGGTATTGCTACACACAGAAAAAAGCTTCAGTCATTGACCGGCAGGCTGCAACCGAGACGGTACAGAAACGATTTTGTTGAAAACAACAGAAATTTCAGGAAAGACCTATCCGACTAGCGACTTACAATGGGAGATAAGGTACGGGAACTTCGCTCCTTGCCTGCCCAAAAAATGTCAGGAATGTTCCTATGTGCCTCGGACATAAAGAATGTTTTGATATTTCGTTTGAAAGTAATTTGAAGTCGATGTGTGCATTATTTCTCGAATTACAAGCCGGTAAATTATGTTATGACAGCGCGCGTGTGGGAGTTGAAAGGGTAAAAGAAGCGTAGCCCCCCGCTGTCTGTGAATGGACAGAAATTTTTCTAGGTGTCTAGGACATAAAGAATGTTTTGATCTTTCGCTTGAAATTAATTCGAAGTCGATAGGTGCATTATTTCTCGAGTTACAAACCGGTAAAATTGTGTGTTATGACGTCACGCATGTCGGGGTTGAACACACAGAAATTTCTGTAGTTTCCACAAATCCGTTTCTGTACCGCCTCGGTTGCGGCCTGCCGGTCAGTCATCGGGTCTTGGAAATCATTTGGAACCGGTCGACCCTAAAGAAGTAATTTTTAACTATATCTCTGTACATCTATCCGACAGACTCTGCCATTTGCTAGCATTTGAGTTAGATTTCTGTTTACCAGTTTACAGATTAAACTTTTACACATATTATTTCAGTTTTGAAACGTTTTTAAATCAATTGAAAACCGTTCACTGCTATAACTTTGTGCAATTTTCTATTTAATTTTACATTAAAGTCTATATGTATAGTTACAATTTTAAACCATTCAAAATTTTCGGCAATTTTTCCAAAAGTTACACTATGCTTTTAAAAACTCGTGGACCAAATGAAGTTATCGTGTCCAAACCAGATAAGGGCCGAAGTATTGTGTTGATAGACAAAGCTAGGTGTATAAAAATTTAAACAACATCCTCTCCGGTGATACCAAGTTTCAGGAAATTGTAGAGCCCAGTCATAAATTCTCCATGCGTGTTGAAGATAAGATCAATAATTTTTTGTTACGTTTGAAGAATAAGGGAACCATATCACCTGACAACTACAATAATCTATGTGCAACCGGCTCCGGTCCTAGTACTCTTTACGGCCTGCCTAAAATCCACGAGTCTGATTGTGCAGCAAATTTTCAGTTTCGCCGAAGTTTTGCCTCTTTTAATACTCTAAGATTTAATTTAACAGGACAAACAACCTACTACAATTTCACGAAGACCGCGACCTTAGCAAGACTTGGTTAATAACGACCCACTATCTGACTTGTGCTTGACCACTACAATGTTGAAACCACACCCCTGGAATCTTAGCCCTCGACAACGATCCAGAAAATCAAACCCTGATAAACGTCTTATCGCTCTGCGGAGATTAATCGTCTCACTTCACCCCTTGAGAAGTCCCCAGGTTTATTACTCAAGTCTGCCTTCCCATTTGCTCGGTTCCCTCCTCTCTGTCTCACGACCAAGACTTAAATGACCTCCCGCTCACTCGCTCTGTACGCTCTGTCTCTCGGCCCGAACCTAAGTGACTCCTAATGTTCTTATCTTTAAGAGACTCAAACAGGGCTATGACCAAATGGGGAGCGCACGAGTAAGGGATGGGGCAACTTTGAGCGGTTTGCCAGGTGCGCGTCTAATCCAAAAAGGTCAAAAGGCGACCAGATTTAGTTTGCTCCCTAATACGCGGTTAATTCTTTATTACATCGTCATAAAATCCTGTCCATCCTCTGGCGTTCGCTCATAAACATATGCTCAAATCGAAACAAAATGTTTCCACATCCATTAGACACACCTTATTAATAAAAGTGTCACGAGAAGAAAGGGCCCTCCTCCTTGTTAACACTTCATTAACAAGAAGAACAGGTTCTCGGAATTGAGGGAATGGCGCACCTCCATGCTACATAAACAACACAAAATTAATGAATAATAATCGGCAATTACAGTACATATACTAAAAAGAAAAGGTACTCACCGGTGATCGCTGACCCACTTACTCAGCGCATTTTCTGAGCGCCCTCCGTGCTATTACGATTGATCGCTTCTAATATTGTGGGGCATGATACACAGGATAAACTATGCTTAACATTTATAATTTCCAGCTATACGTCATACAAACATTAATGAGCGTACACACAATGAATGGTGTTAGGAATAATGCCAATTAAGTAATGGAATCAAATAGCATACGTCAATTGACTTACATCACATAATTATACTGAAATATTGGCTGGCCGGCCGCCGCTAAGTTTACAAGAGTTACACATGAGAATTCATCTATCCTGTCCTATTTCTATCTCAGTTATTCCAGCAGCACAGGATGTGATCATTACTTCGACCCTCACGTTCATGAGCCGATACAACTTCAGTTCAAAACACTGTCCTAGGCACAGTTCAAGGAATGTTTGTTGCTAATCGCCAGATTCGTAGCTCCCGAGTATTTTCTTTTCTTGCGAACTTCTATCCTCAGGCACAGACCTCCCACCTGCAAGATCAATTTATAACCCATTAATCCTGATAGCACCCCTTAAGCTCCCTTAAAACATTTCAATCTTTACATCACTGTATGCCAATAAATTTCAGAAAATTTTATAAAGAAGAATTATCTTTTCCCAAGAAACGGCTTCGCTCTTACCCTCCCAGAGACGTTGCGCCTAAATGTTCCATTAAATGATTCCCACGCTGGTTGGGGTTTTAATTTGCTCTTCTGCAAGCAAAAAACGAGAAAATGTATGAATTTCATGATCACATTTTGGCGTGAAACTTAGTATAATTTTCAATATAGCCACTTTTCGTATTATTTCATTAAGCACGTTTGTTACTGCTAGCACCCGCGTTTCTTGCTTACACTTCGGGTTACGGTCTCGCCGGTCGAACTCCCTTCTTGTTCCTCAGATGCCTGCGTATTTTCTCGAGGGTTGTCCCCTCTCTCACCTTCGGCCTATAAGAACCTTCGGACCTTGACTGCCCCCGCCTACCTCTCTTCTCATTGGTAGTCCCGCAGCTTGCCTTTATTTCTTTTTTAGCCTCATTGTTTCCCACGCTCCAGCTCTTTTGAAACCGACCGTTAGTTTGCCGCCTCTCTCGGCCTGAGTGTCTCGATTTATGTGTGACTACAAGGCGACTTTGTTTTGCACATGGGTAGGCATTTTTCAGAACGTCTCAAGTTTCAAAGGGCTCGCCCGAATGAAAAAATTTGCTAACACCACAAAATAGACCCCTCCAGAAACAACACACAATGTAAACAGCCATCGTTCGAGCCCTTACATCTTATCGCTCCCCCTAACATTGCTGAGTTCAAACATACCGGCATAAAAACATACATGTTGAAGCGACCCTCCCGTACTGCTGGGATTTTCTGAGATATTTCTAAGTAATCCAAACAAAGCCAAACATTTATTACACACAATTAAAATTTTTCCCTAAATCCTCATTTTTAATTCGCAAAATTGATTATTCTTAACAGATTCTCGACAAAAGAGACACCCAATTTAGGCCTCCTGCCTGCTTGCAACAGAGGCGAATAAAATCTATTTTATTCACTAGCCATAATCATAGTCGCACAAATGTTAAAATACACTCAGCATTTTTTACAGCATTTTTTGATTGGGTAATCCCAAAAATCAAATGAAAAATATAATTTCAACCTCCTGATTTGTTCAGAGTGAAATTTAGTATGCAAAAAGTGAGCTTCAATTACGTTGTTCTGTTTGAACCAATTCATAATTTTTGTCTGCCTTTCTCTCTCATTTTAGATTCTTCAAGACATTCGGATGTAATTCGAGAGTCTAGGCTCAAATAAAAGTGCAAACTTTATTTTCACATTTAAAATAAGTTTACCGTGAAATAGAGTCAATTTATTCTGAAGAATCAGAATGTGTGCGAAGTATTGCGTTTATACTGTTAATCATAACTACATAACTACGTTTCTCTAATGTGCTCAGCAACTGTAGGATTTTAAGCAGTCCCAGAATAATGAAGCATGGCGCTCTTTTCGTAAAATGTTGAAAGCACCTTTTCACTCTTGTTATGCGATAACGCTAAGGAATGCTTAGAATTGGAATCTTTCTTAGAAATCTCAATATCAGGATAAAAAGCAACAAACATGTATAAAGAAATAGCGATAAAAACAGGCTTTTCAGGTAACAAATTATTGTTTGTTAATGTTCTGGCACGTAAATTGGAGGTTATCTATATCGAAAATGATTACTTTGTGCAACATCAAAAAATTTTGACCAACGAAAAACGTTTTAACACAAAATTCTTGAGAAAATTTCACAAAATAAATCATAGAGTCTGTAAGTTATGGAGTAAGCCCAAGTTAAGCTTCTATTTTAGATTTTCCAGTTAAAAAAAACGCAAAGATAAAGTAAGAAATGTTGCAGTTTCAAACAGATGAGAAATTCATGTCGCAATTAAACCCGTGTATCTAGCTCGAGAACAAAAATATCTGATCGTAGTGTAGCCTTCGCCCGGCAAGGATGAGTTAACTTGTCTTCACCCAATTTTTCATTTTCAGGATGCAGAGAGTATACTCGTCCAGAATCTATTGTATCAACATCAACCACAGACAAGGTTATACTTCGGTTCCGAGCTCTCCTTGACTTTTGACGAGTTATTTCGCTTATAAACAACTATTCTTTCAGAAATTCCCTGCCGAATGATCAATCATAGAATACCAGAATAAGCAACATGCCTGATATAATGTTGTAAAATATGTAAGCATGGTTACATATTGGTTACACAAAGTTAAAAATGAAATTGTACACAAACTATTTGCAATCATTGTAATTTCACTAAATGTTGAACACATAGTTGTTACACTGGCAATAAATAGGAAAAACGATTTTTTCACTTTGTACAATAAATAATTTCTTCAAACTAAAGTTTCACGCGAGATTTTAGAAATAGGCAAAAATAGAAGTAATTTTCAAATTCAGAATTAGAAATACTATAGAAGCACTTGAAAATTTACCTAAAACTAAAACGCAGTGCTTAAAGTGAATGGAAATTCCGGATTTGGTGTTGGGCACATTTGTGGTACAATAATACACACACACACCCGTGTCTCGCCTCCGACCAGCGGTTCGAACCCAGCACTGCACTCCAATGAGGGGCATTATCAGCACAGAGGTGCCTCATTTCGTGACGGTAATAATCTTTCCAGACAATCCAACTCGTCAATTAGGGACCATTGTTCCAATCGCTATGTTTTGGAATTTTTATCCAGCCCCTAATACGCTTGATCTCTACGTTTTAGAATTTATCCTCGTTTTAAAAACCGTTTGTCAGTTAAAGTCAGGGGCTCGATGATGAAAATCTCAGTTTTTTACTGTGATTTTCGCAATTTTCTGTAATTTGTTATGCTATCGCTTTTACATCATTTTCAATTTTCAGACAGTTCAAATAGAAATTAATTATAAACTCTTTTAACACACAATTTTATGAGCTAGAAAGCTGATAATGGGTTTTGTAATTCGTTAAAAAATGTTGCTGCTTAGCTGTTTTAGCTCTTTGACTCTGCCAAAACCCTGAGTGTTTTGGCTCGGTGCTTATCCAGAATATTAGCATTGGCCGCGCCGAGGCGAAGGTCTATCGGCATTTTGCCCAAGAAGTCGTTCACGACACTCGTCAAGAAGTCGTTCAAGCTGTTCACGAGGCCTGGACGCACTTCCTCCAGCACCAGATTCGAATTCTGTTCTATGAAGTGCGTGAAGATGTTTTCTGTGGGAGGTACACACAGCTTAGATCTTGAGGTCTTCTGCATGAATCTTTGTCTGAGTTTTCAATGCTTACTGAGAGAGATTTACTATGTCCGCGGTTGCACGCGCAAATTATGTACAAAACTGAATGAATTAAAGAATCTCAAAGCAGAAAAATGCAGCTCATTTCGACTACACGCAAAGCGAGTAACCAATAAATTACTTACGCAGAACTTCATTACCACCGAAGAGGTTCTCTACTTTAGACCGGAATTTCTGGATCTGGATATCTAAATACATAGAGTCTATTCCGTAGACCAAGGCATCGCGTACGTTCATCACGCCATACCCTTTTGCCACGATTCCTTCTGTAAGAGAAATAAACACCGTAACGATGTAAGTTAGAAAGGACGTCCCGAAGATTGAGCACGTAAAGCTCATAACTACACATACAGTAGCTCCAAGAAATTATTCTTCAGGTATAACTAGACATTTGTGTTTCGTCAGATGCTCTTAGCAGTGGAAAGTAGGTATTTATTACACTTGCAAAGAGTGGGTGACATTCAGCTAGGGTGTTCTCTAACTCATGGTACAAACTTTGACATTATGCATTGAAACCCAAAACAAACACATTTCCACGAAAAACGAAATGCCCAAAAATGCTTCGTTATCGAGATATCGAATCATTGAAATTTATTTGATTTTAGGGAAATTTCTCATTTTCTTAATTGTGACGACCCGCTATATGGCAACATGTGTGTGCTTTTCTACTCTGGTGCGGACAGTCTTCCTAGTCTTAAGCAATGAAAACTCATCTGATTTCATTACCTACAATTATTGCAAAATTGACATTACAAGAATTGTTCAAAATGCCTGCCCTGTTCGTCAACGCACATCTAAAACCTACGCAAAAGCGATTCCCGAACACGATCGAACACTCGCAGATCATCCTCTATGCGTCCCGCAGCGTCCACTGTCCTTCCAACAAGATCCATCTCTGTCTCCACTGCGGTCTCATAAATTAAACTCTTCATGTGCCCCCACATGTAAAAAAGTCCAAAGGTGTCATATCTGGAGACATCGCTGGCCATGAAACTTCGCCAGAACGTCATATACATCTGTTGGGATATGTACGGTCTAGGTATCGTCGCACATTCATTGAGTAATGTGATGGAGCACCGTCGTGCTGGAACCACATCTGTCGTCGAATAGCCAAAGGCACTTTGTCAAGTAGGCCAGGCAATACCTCCTTTAGATCTACTTCATAGGACTCTCCTGTTACACGCTCAGGCAGCAAAGATGGCTCGACTAAATTGTTACAGACAATCCCAGTCCACACATTTACACTGAACCTGTGTTTGTAATTACTCTGCCGCACAACGTAAGGGTTTCCATTTCACCACATGTGGAAGTTGCGTGTGCTAAAAATACCACCGCGACTGAACGTTGCTTTACCAGTGAATAGCACATACTTTAGAAACTCGTTATCCTCTTGGTTCTTATTCATAAACCAACGTGCGAGGGTTACCGTTCACGAGGGTTAAAGTCAGCTGGATTAAGCTCTTGCACTCGCTGAAAATGGTATGGGTGGATTCCGTTGTCATGGACAGTTTGCCACGCTAGTGAGTGAGAACGGATTCCGAGTGCATTTGCCTTGGCTCGAGTACTTGTACATGGGTTAGCTGCAAAATGTTGTAGTATCCGCTCTTCGTCATCAGCGTAAGTTCGTTGAGGACGAGGACCACCAACGTTAAATGTGTAGCGTTGGTCAGTAATCGATTTTCCACTTTTCGGTGCCTAGAAATAGGTAACTAGATCTAAATAAACAATTTCTCTTCTATGCACTCTCCGTCTCAAATGAGGGTTTAACGAGTTATGGCGGTCGGTTTCGTTTCGTCTTTGATGACGAATGCGCTCGAATAAACAGCTACTCATCGATTTTTGACATTTTCTTGCTTGAATCATGGTAATAACATCAAAATAAATAACTTTTCATCTATACACTTTTTTCATCAAATGAGTATTTAACGAGGTATAGCGGTAGGTTTGGTTTCGTCTTTGATGACGATCGGGCTGGAAGCGAGACGGCATTGCAGTGTTGCCGTCCTATGTGCTGCTTGAATTACTTCCCGCTTCAAACACTGGAGCGTGGAGGGAGTACATATGGAGGGAGCATAGCCGTCTATGAAGAGAACCAGTTTTTGAGATTTCTCCTATTTCTGTGGTAGTGTGACGTCAGCAAGTGTGACGTCAGCAAGTGTGGAGCAAGTGTGACGTCAGTACGGAAGTCAGTTACCTAATGACTACGTTGGAGTGCGCACACGCTCGCTGAATGCTCTTCCAGCTGTTCAGTTAATTAATCGCATCATCGTCAATCATTAATTTGGGATTCTAAGACTCCGAAAGATAATAAATTGTGTTTCCTCACTTGAGGACACTTAATATCAAAATTACTAGCAAAATTACATTAAGAGTTGAAAACTATAAAGATTACAGGCCCTTGATTATAACAAATTAGAGCGACTTGCACGCGCACCTCACCCGTTGATATGTGGTGGGGTACTAATCTTGCTTTGGAAGATGAGAGGAGGGGTTGTAGGGAAGGTGAGTGGAGCCAACTTCAGCCAAGCGTCTGTGGTTGGCTCAGAATTGTGACAGTGCCCGAGTCTTTCAGCTTTTGCAGCCAAATTGAGCCCGATCGGAGTGCGCTATGCTACCTCCATATATCCTAGCTCCATGCACTGGAGTTGCGGTCAGTAATTTACCGCTGTAACTTGTAAAATATTCATTTACGACGGAAAGTGCATAGAAGAAAGCTTGTTTATTTCGATTTAATTAACTACGATTAGACACCGAAAAGTGGAAAATCGATTACTGACCAACGCTACACATTTACCCCACCAACATGTCTTCTGTTGACCTCAAAACTACCTGTGTCCCGCAGCCGCTGATGCAATCTTGTGAAACTACGATGATCAGGCAAATTGAGGTGGGAAAACGATCTGCATACAGTCCACGTGCCCTTCTAGCATTGCCATTTGCCGCACCATATGCCAAGATCAAATCTGTCTTTTCTAAATTTGTTAAACGATCCATGTTGTTGGGAGTGTTACACAGCGTTCACCGACAGCTGACTACAGGTAAACAAATGTTGCCATATAGCGGGTCGTCACAATTAAGAGTGTGAGAAATTTCCCTGATATCAAATAAATTTCAATGATTCGATACCTCGATAACGAAGCATTGTTGGGTATTTCGTTATTCCTGAAAATGTGTTTGTTTAGGGTTTCAATACCTAATGTCAAAGTTTGTACTGTGAGTTGGAGAACACCCTATATATGCGTGAGATTACACACTTAGCACCCCTTTCAGTAAATTGATCATTGTAAAATGGTTATTCAACCGATTTTCAAAACTTAAAATTATTCGAAAATGAAACGTAATTTACTACAGTGAAAAAAAAATGCAAATATGTTAATTTAAAGCGGACAGACAATTATTTAGAAATTCGGTCACTTTTTGTGGGTATGTCCTAGCGAATGAACAGCGAAAAGATTCTAACTCCAGTCCTTTTAAGAGCAAAATTTGGGGTTTTCGTTCTTTCGCCACAGAAGAGACAAGTATTAGATCATGGGTATATTTTGGTTTTGAAACAATCAAAATTAGAGCCTACAACAAAATCTGCATAGTTGATAGGAATGTCGTCCGGCGATTCCGTGGATCACCGCCTCTAGACGAATTTTTCCATTCAAAGGAACCCAAAAACACCGACACGAAAGAGATCGATTTGTGCTTCATAATTCCTTTCCGTCTCCCATTAAACCCTCTCCTGCGAGTGACTGCCGCACATCCTTGGTTTCGTGAGAATTGAGGGTAGCACAGAGGGTTCTTTATGGAATGTAACATGTGTGTTAGATAACTAAGTATTGAGTTTTTCTATATTCTAGGACGTATTTTGACGTTTACAATACCTGTACAGTGTACATACATCTTTTTTATCGCACTATTGTGTTCCGTTTCTGTGCAGCAGCAGCAGCATCAATTACCAGTCTCTGCAGGCTATCAATAGCAAATATTTGTTGGTCAGAAATGATAGGTACGATTATCGTTTCGCACACCGCGCTTTCGGATGGTGTTTGTTGTGTTCAAAACGTATGATCTTATGTCTTGGAACATACTTCATTTTAAACAACCGAATTGGGGGTGGAATGAGCGTCAATCTTGTAACGTCATCCATTGACTTCATTCTGAAAAAAATCAAACGTCGGCTCTACGTAATTTATTACCTTCAAGGCATTATATTCTCTTCAACTATGAGGGAAATGTTTGCGTATTTTGATTTCTAATGTGTTTCTGTAGTTACTTCTATTGCAACACTGAAATATACTTAGTACATGGTAATGTATAGTAAAATGTAATATATTCTGTGGTTACCTAGTTACTTCAGTTTGAAGGCATAGATATGGAGCTCAAATGAAAGGAAAATAACACTACTCACTTTATCCTAGATTCGCGCTCACCGACTTATCGGGTTTTAAATCTCAACTCCACATACCTACATTTTGTGAGGTAAAATAGGAGTATAAAAAATGAATTTTTTTCATTAGCATTGTCACTATAAACAGACGAAGAGAAAGAAAATATCTCGGTTCGTAGCTTTGAAACCTATCTACAACTCGATATAATTGCAGGAGAGCACTGCAATCAAAAACCTTCTCATTACATGAATGGAAAGCCATGTGTCCGTCAGATGGTGATGCGCTGTAAACAAAGTAACTAGCAAAACATTTTAGAATAAAATTCATCCTACTAAGTACAGTGGAAAGCATTATAAAGCGCTTCATCTCGTGGTAGTGTGAATGTGCTGATTTTCATAAAAATGTATTGATTATTATACCTCTATGTTAAAGTAACGATTTTAACCTATTGCCACTATTCCACCTAAATCTAGAGTATGTTAGAAACGTCATTGACGCCTTGGTAATGTTCGTCAGAGGAGAAACTCATGTGCCAGAGAATTCTACATAGTGAAAACAGACTGTTTAATCAGGATATCTGTAATTTCAGATTATCCAAAAAAGAATATCTGTAATTTTTTTGAAGGATTTAGAAGCCATCGATTCTGGTTGACTTAGTTCCCGCTAAATTCATATTTACTTTTATAACTTGTGTTCAACTCGCTAACGGATAATTTTCAAAATTCTATCAAGCTCTGCTCGTTGAAAACACTGGAGAACACTCATTTTGTTGCATTTAAGAAAAAAGACATTCCGATAGTCAATTTTATTGTGTTGATTTCAAATCTGAATTCGGTTTTATCGGCAAGCTACGGATTTTATGCAATTTGACATTTTTAATTTGTTACTTTTTCATTATGATAGAAAATTGCAATATCAGCCATAATTCACTTGAATCTTAAACGGTATGAAAGTCATTCTTGTATATTTATTAGAGCAAAAGAAACAGAATATTGAAATATGATTTGAGAGTAAATTACACCATTGTTGGTTGTGCCGTATTTTCTGATACGGTTTCTCAGAAAATATCAATCTTTATCCCAAAGTTAGGTTAGCATCCTTCAGAACATCAGCGCAGCTGATGAAAGCGTATCAATTTGTTTGTGTATTATACTCAGGTAGAAATTTACGTTTGTAACTTTTGCGCTTGTAAATTTCATCTACCTAATCTCGTTTATGCTCCAGAAGTAGTCAGTTATCATACTTTTGTCCCAGCGCCCGTGGTAGCGTTCTTCCATGACTTTCAGGTCTTGGTGGAATCGTTCTTCTTGTTCGTCACTCACAGCTCCCATGCATGTTGTCAACAGACTTATGTATTAAGGTAACTGTTCATAAAATGAAGCTTGATGCTCACGGTACACCTGAAACCACGAAAAGCGAGGAACATTCTGTTCACAAGTTAACTGTAGTTCTCCGCCTCATTGTTTCCAAGGAAGTTCTGGATGACTGTCGCAAAGGATAACCATACTGCCTTTTCGAAAGCGGTCATCTTAACAACAAACTGATCATCACAAATTAGGGTCCGAATCTGTAGGCCATCAAAGTCACCTGCGTTGATCTTCTCAAATGATAACCCAGGTAAAGCTGTGATGATGTGTTGGAAACATTAACCTTCGGCTTCCATTGCCTTGACAAATTGCTTCATCAAACCTAAATTGATGTGAAGAGGATGAAATATGATCTTATCTCCGCTTACCATTAATTCTTGAATGATATTTGGCATGCCTGCTTCAGAGGTGTACGAATAGGCCATTTCTCTGGACCCAATGTGTGCCTCGTGCTCGGCTGTCCCACACACAAAGAAAACATGGAAACTTGGTGAAACCTTTCTGTTGTCCAAGAAGAAAGTTGACCATTTTCAAGTCTATTCAAATGATACAATTGTGCACATGATACTTCAATAAATCTATGACCATTCTTAAGTCATCACAGTCTTCCCGCAAATGCACTCAGAGACCGACAGGCCTTCTGCTCCATAAACATTGCCGTTGTGTATAAAAACGCTCTTTAGACTGCGTTCTAAACTGTCTAAAACGAGTATCCATTCAGTAAGATAATAGTACTCCCAGTTTATTGAGAAGCCGTAAGATGTCATAGCAGTAAACAAACTGTCTGTCTTCGGAAAAGAAGGTCACAAAAAGCTGGTCACGCTTTCTGAAATATGATACTTTAACAGAATGATCAACAAGATTTCTGCCTTGCAATCTTACTGCTAAAAGCTCTGCTGCTTTCTTTGTAAGACCTAAATCCCGCACTAAATAATTCAGTTCAGCCTGGGAAGAGGCTTGGGAACGGGGAAAGGTTCAGTGTCTGACGAACAGTTTTTCGATTGTGAACACTTTTCTGGCAGTTCACTGTCATAACTGTCTTGTTCGCTTGTATCATGTCCAATGTTTTTATCGTCCAGTAAAGGAATGCCTTTGAAAAGTACAAACTAGAGCTTGTAGAGAACAACTAATTTCAAATTTGAAATCACCGCCTAAAACTCCTTTGGAATCAGTTAAAATATCTAATGCGACTCAAAGTTACTGAAAAAGTGTTCCACTGTGTATTGAATTAATAAAAACTATTCGCACAAACTTATCTCTCTCATCGATTGACAGCTGAAGAAACCTTGACCTCGAAAAAAGCCAAGACACCTCTCTTTTGTTGCGAAAAGAATCGTACATTGCATGAAGAGGAAACATTAATGGGGGGTATGAGTGGAAGACACTGACGTCGGCTGAACATGAAGCATGAGTACTTGCGTGCGAGATGACTACGATATCACTCACCCAAGAGGGCAAGAAAGGGGCCTGTCCCCTGCACAGGCAGGTGGAACACCGTCCCGCTGATGTTGTACTTGCCACGCACGGTGAGGCCAGGCACAGTGCAGCCAGCATGCACGGTGCGGTTTTTAATGTTCACGCTGCATCAAGTTAAAAAAGGTACATAGTTAAATAAAACTTTTGAGGATCCCTATCGTTTTCCTTCTACTTTAATAAGTTATTTTTTTTATCGAAAAAAGGTGACCAAATTAGCAATGGGCCTCCCTGTCTCTAGTCCTCGGGCTGATTAAAAAGTTGAGGGTGAGCGCTAGGTTAGACAGAACGCATTGCGTCGCGCACAGCCAACACTCTGCAAGCCTTGATATTGTTTGCATGCGTTAGACCAAAATTCTGTCAGCGTCTGAAAGTAAATGGAAATAAAGAAAAGGCAACACATTTTTGGGGGTAAAGAATAAGAATGAATTTGAAGGGAAAGGAAAGTTTCAGTCAATTCACATTAGTACTCAATCTTACTTTTACCCAGTTGTCTCAATAATCCTAGTTGTACTATGCCGAATAATCCTAGCTGTACTATGCTTATATATGTACCTGAGCAGCTAAATTCAAAGATGCCCGGTAAAAAACTTTCACTTGGTAAAATGAATTACTTGCACAAATATTTATGTATAAGTATCGGAATGGCATGTTGTGCAGCGATCACCTGTAATTTCATCCCTGGTAGGATGACTAGATCGTATAGCCGTGTCTTCTAGCAGCCAATCATAGTGAGGGAAGAACTTGATTTTGAACGACTGAAATGTCAACTCATATAGAGCACAATTTCTTCCACCATCGAAAGATGTTAAACGTTAAAAGTATAGTTTACTCTGGCGATTCAACTCGTTTTATTCTATGAAAATGCAGCATTAAGCACCACAGTTCTAATCTGAGTAACGTATTTCCAATAAACTCTAATTATTTTTATAAATTACGTTCACACAATTAACAAAAAAAAACATTTCAAAATTTCTGAGTAGAAATACCATGAGCGTAAAAATAATTTGAAATTTTAGTCGATTAACTTACGTACCTCAAACTTTGACACAAAAAAATTCAAACTCCAACCAAAAGTTCAGAGGAGCCTAAAATTGCGCAGTATAACGATTAGAATAATACGTTGAAAACAGGGTATTTAAATTAATATCCAACATATTTCACAAGGCTTATATTTGAACACCATTTCCTTTTAAATTCTCACGTGTACGCTTCGTGAGGAGATCACTGCAGCTACATTACCCTCCAGGTACTACACCTTTTCAATTTAATTTAAAACGATTGAAGTTTTGCTTAAAATAATTAAAGTTCAGATTAAAATAATTTCAATTATGTTTAAAGTAATTAAAATTCTATTTAGAGTAATTGAAGTTATATTTAAAATTATCGAAGTTATTTTTAAAATAACTGAAGTTATGTTTAGAAAAATTTATGTTCAATTTTATAAACAAAATTTATATTTCACTAACATAGTATAATTTGAACAGCAAATTATCTTTGTTGGTTCTACGTAGTATAATATTGCTGTCTACAGGGGGTGGACAAAATAACGGACACACCTAGCATTTTGAAATCATAATCTTTGAACATGTTATAAACAATCAAAACTTGGCATATTTCAATGCCTTGTTGTTTAATACTGCAGCTATTTGAATTTTTATTTAAATTAACTGTTTTTTGCAGATATTAAAAAGGAAATTTTTTTATAAACCTTAAAAAAATGGCAAACCTCTCTGACTTTTAAAAGGCCAAATTGTTGGTGCTCGTATAGCAGGCGCTAATGTAACAGAAGCTGCCCGAATACTTGACGTTTCAAAACGTCCTGTCTCAAAAGTAATGTCTGCCTTCGGAAGAGAAGGAAAATTGTCCTCAACAAAGCAGAGGTCTGGCCGAAAGTCGAGGTTGTGTAAGAGAGACTCTCTCGATACGTTTGGTCCTTCGTTCATTTGCATCAAAGAAGGAATCAAAAGCTCGGGATGAGGATTGACATTGCTCCAAGATATAAAATAATGATACAAATAACAACAAAAAATGGAAGAATTATTATCGTACTCACCGAATTTGACGACCCAGACTTACTCTCATAACATTCTTGCCATTTTCAATTCGCTCTCTTCGAATTCGACTTCCGTATTCCTAATAAACTTGGCAACTTACTCATTAATATTCGCAAATTGCATTCTGGAATTACCATCCTGATAATGTTATACGTAGTAAGACTTTGACAATTACGCTCAATGCATGTAACGCTGAAAGCTGATGCAAAATATATCAATTAGGGATAAAGCAATTTCTACCAAAACCTAACTTTCTGATCAATTGCTATTATAATAGTGACTGGCCAATTTCACACCAACTATCAAGATTAAGCATCAACAATGAATATCAGCATTAAAACAGCACACATTTACTCAACGCATTTACTCAAAGATATACAAGCAAGTCAGGCATTCTACGCAGCTCTCTCTTAATACCGTGAATCGCTAACAACACTCCACATCATGATATTTATTTATGCTGTTCTTCGCAATAAACATCATGGAGCTCATAATTCAGGACAATTTTCTCCACAGGTGTTATTTCATTACTCGAGTGTTTGTTGACGCTTTACTGGTCCCGATGATAATTTCCGACTCGCCTCGGGCTATTTCTTCCCACCATCTGCAAAGTTAAATAAATTTACCTTTATTTTACCGCAAAATATATCAGCGCCTATTTTCTACGTTATTTCAACGATTTTTTATAAAAAAATTATTTTAAATATTTTCCTAGTGATATAAGTTTCTTCAACTCACTCCTCCCAGTGGAGTGCATTTGTACATATCATTTAGCCTTTCTTTGGCAATAGAGCTCTTGGTTTGTTATTTAGTGGATTATTTCTGTAAGAACAAAAAGTACGTTTAGTGGGTTAAGATAAGGCGTCACTTATCTTGAATTTACACACTTATTTCACGTTTTTCAGTGAGCCCTTCTATTTATCGCGTACCTACTAATGCTTCATCGTGGCACTTACGACGGAATACCGTACACAACTGAACTTTATTCCCAACGCACAAATGAGTTTTTTCGCCCCTCGATAAACGACGAATCGCTGTGCATATCTCTGTGTTGCACCTCGCTATGTTAACCTATACATTTTCTAATTGGCCTACCCTGGTGTTTTCTGCTCGTCTCAAAATGGCGAACTTATTTCAGAAAGCCGTTACTTTCCCAACATTTTCCCACGTATACCTTTAGCAATTAATGTTCCGAGGTCCGAAGTCCCCTTAACGCGAGCTAAACAAGCGTCTCACTCAAACAACCCTCTTCTGCGTGGCTATTCATTTCACTCGAGCACTAGTAGATTCGCGTTCTAATTTCAAAATGTGTCCTTTCGGCCTGAGAGGGTATGCTATCTATCAATCTCCTCTTGTTCGGACTGTCGCACACACACAACCTCTCAGTGCACAAGCACCACACAAGGGCAACACGCTGAGCACACTCACTCTACGCTCAAGCAGACCACTTCGACACAAAAGAACAACACATCACTCTACGCACAAACACACACTATTGAGAATTGTACTCAACGCACAAACACACACTATTGAGAATTGTACTCAACGCACAAACACACACTAATGAGAATTGTACTCAACGCACAAACACACACTATAGTATTGGGAATTCTATTACACAACTAAAATTACGCAATAGGACAAAACGTAAACGTTAAACAAAAAAAATCATTGCAAAAAATTTTTATAATTAATTTATACATCATTCGTTAGAAACCGTATGACTCTAAATCGAATTGTTTGAAAGGGTCGCGAGACCAAGGCTCATAAAATCACTGCAGACCTCAATGAACACCTACAAAACCCAGTTTGTCCAAAAACTGTTCGTCTGGAGCTGCACAAAGCTGGATTCTACGGAAGAGCTGCAATAAGAAAACCACCGCTCTCAAAGACAAATGTTTCGAAACGTTTAGAGTGATGTAGAAACCACCAGAATTGCTCCGTCGAGCAGTAGAAAAATGTGATTTCCTCTGACTAATCATCGTGTACCTTATTTTCGACCTCCAGCCTTGTGAACGTATGGAGACAGCCGAAAGAAACCTTTAAAGGCCAAAGTTAGACTGAAGACTCCAGACTGCCTTCTTCCAACCGCAAAAACTGGTAAAAACATCTGTGGTGATCTGCAGGCTATTTCTTGGAAATCTGATCGACTAATGATTTCCTTTCATGGAAGAATTAACAGCCTAGACTATTTAGGAATTTTGGGCTACCAAGTTCATCCTATGGTTCAAGCACAGTTTCCGGGGGGGGGACGCCATCTTTCACGATGATGATGCCCCAATCCATAGAGCTAAAATAGTTAAATGATGGCACGAGCAACATTCCAACGGAGTTAAGCATTTCATCTGCCCATCACAATCCCTAGACCTCAACATTATTGATCATTTATGGTCGGTTTTAGAGATTCAAGTAAGAAGTCGATTTCCCTCGCCATCGTCTCTAAAACAACTGGAGGGTGTTTCAAGTGAAGAATGGGTTAGACTTCCTTTGGAAATATTCATAATTTGCTTGAATAAATACCTCAAAGAATTTAATCTGAAATTGCATCAAAAGGCGAACCTACACCATATTAAAATATATTTTGTTGATTTTCCAAGGTGTTTTCATTATTTTTTCCAACCCCCGCACATTTCATAATATAACAGCACTACATAAGTTATCATTACATATTACCTTTAAATGTCAAGCTTTTGAGTTGCGAAATTTCTCGGTATCGATACTTTGCTGTTGCGATACTTTTCTGTTATGATACTTTTCGGTTGAGATACTTTCTGGCTGAGATCGTTTATGGTTGTGATACTTTTCGCTAGCGATACTTCTAGGCTGCGATACTTTTGGGTTGCGATACTTTTTGGTTGTGATACTTTTGGGTTACGATACTTTTTAATTGCGATACTTTTATCTTAATCTCTCGAGAATATAAAAAAATTAGCGCAGCAAAAAACTATCACAACCAAAAAGTATCACAGCCAAAAAAATCGCAACCGAAAATATCGGAACCGAAAAATTTGTAACCGAAAAGTATCGTAACAATGAAGTATCAAAATCGAACATTATCGCAAACGAAAAGTAACGCAACCGAAACACAAGGCAACCGAAAAATATCGCATCAGAAAAGTTTGACGTTTAACGATAATATGTGATGTTATACTATACAGTAATTTTATACTATGTAGATTGTAGAACCAACCCAGACAAACTACTGTTCAAATGACACTATGTTAGTGAAATACATATTTTGTTTCAAGGGGACAGTCTGGGTAAAAACTAAAGTCCGACATTTTCCAACGAATTTTTCTCAAATGTTCGCCATTGGTCTAAACAATTTGATTTATATTTATTTATTATTTTTTTCGACTCGTGTTTTTTTGAAATTTTATTAAAAAATTGATGTTCGAAAAAACTGAAAAATGGATATTACAGAAAATGTCTCCCACATTTTTGAGGTAAAGAACCGGAAAATGTTTTCCACATGGCAAAATATTTCATTTATAGAAAACTTTGAATGGTTTTTTGATAATTTAATTGATGGATCTTAGGATTATTTCCAAGAATTCGACTTTTCTCATTTTTTTACCTCTTATGTCTCGTGTAACTTTTTTCCGAAATAAAATTCCAAAATCGCTCTTAAATTTCCTGTAGCTTTTTTCAAACCCTATCGATTGATATATATCCAAAAGTGTGTGAGGAAATACATGTCAAACGTCAACGACTTCAGGTTTTCAGGAGAGCTCAACAAACTCGATGCAAGTAGGGGTCTGCTGCTGAACCCAACTTAGAATTTGTTCACTGTGTGTGTTAGATTGTTTTTTTTTTTCGTACCAAAGCATTTCGGAGGTGAGCTTTATGGCTAACTCCCGCCTGCTGAACGCTCAAACCTACTTCATCGTTAGGGAGGTCGGATGGGGTGTGTTTGGCGACAGACTCTTTGATGGAATTTTCCAACGGATTCTTCTGATATATTCCCAATCGGTTTGATATGATGCAAAGATCTTTTTCGACTCATGGGTTTTTTTCGTAATTTCATTGGAAAATTGATTTTTTCTCGAATAGTTGAAAAGAAGAGTACTTTGGAAATTGTATCTCCTCCAATTTCGAGTTTCAGAACCGGCGGCATGTTTTTAAGTTAGCTAAATGTATTATCTATAAAATATGGAGTGGAATTTTTATATATCAATTCGTTGAATTTTAAGATTTTTCCAAACAAAGCATTTTTTTAAAATTTTGATATTTATTTTTGTTAATAAATTTCAAACTAAGCAGTTTTGCCACAAATTCATATACCATTTTTTTACTCTGTTTAAGCACATACGATTCCTAAATTTGTTATTCCTGTACCTTCAAAACTGTTGGAAAAGTAACATCTCAAACGTCAACAAGTTAAAGTTTTCAGGAGAGCCTTACAAACTCGTCCTCAGGCCGTGTAATGACGTAAGTGACTGGTTTTTGCAAGCTGTACCAAACGAACAAACACACTTACAAAGCAGCGTCGCATATCGTTAGATTTGCAAAAAAAAATCTGTAACATTAGCCAAAAAAAAACAAAAAATTATAATTTTCGAATTTTGATGTAAACCGGTCTCGACGCTAATTAGGGTGCTAGCTAGCGCCCTAACCCTAAGCGACGCTAGCAGAATCAGGCGAACGAACACACAAAGAGATCAAGCATATTGTTAGATTCGTAAGAAAATTCTCTATAACATGAGTTTAAAAAACAAAAATTTGTATTTTTTCTGGACTTTGACCCACGCTGTCACTTTAAATTGACTTCATTTGTTTTAAATATGACATGAATTATTTTAAATATAACTTCAAAGGTTTTTAATATAACTAGCTATTTTAAGTATAACTTTCATGGTTTAAATATAACTTCAATTATTTTCATATAGCTTCAATTATTCTAAACCTGAATTCACTTATTTTAAATCAAACATAAATCATATTAAATTAAAGTGAAGAAAGTGTAGAGGTCCCATCTGCTCAGCCCCGATACCACGACCCACCCGCTCCAAGTCCAATCTGCTTTGTATAGACGCCGTAATCCACTTACTCCAGGTATAGGAAATACAGTCTGCTTTACTCCGATAACGTGACCCATCCTCTCAAAGTAATGGAGGTTCAGACTGCTTTGCCCCGACATCGTAACCCACACTCTCCAGGTACTGGGAGTCCAGCCTCTCAGCAACGCTGTCAATCCAAGTACTGGAGGTTCCGCCTACTCTGTCCCAACATTATGGCCCACTCACTCAAGGTACGGGAGGCTCAGTCTGCGTAGTCCCGTGACTTGAAGTTCGTGGAAGTTCGCTTTGAAGTTGACGAGTCCCTGATTTTGACTCATGTTTAAGCTACCTATGTCCAGTGGCTCCAGCCTGGGTGACATTATTGCAGGGATACCTGCACATCAGAAGTCAGCATTCACAAAGTGATCTGGAAGCATTGTTATACTTAGTGCTTTCAAAAATGACTTGAAAGTTCTGTGGAAAACTAAAGGTATACATAAATATTACATAACAAATATACTCATAAGGTTAAGAAGCTGATTAAAGGGACATCAAAAGCTGAAAATCTTAGATAAATGACGTGAATCATCAACTAACTACTTCACAGAAATATCTGACACATAATGTTTTGCCTATTGCACACATATTCTTCAGAGCAACGTAAAGGCAACCTTTTTCAACTCAAATGAACTTCATTCATTCGTGCGCTTTGCACATACTGTACAACGGTGGCCTGCGCTCGATGTGCTTCTGATACGGCGTGCGTCACTCACACATCACGACCGCCTCACCTTTAACCAGCGTGGGTTGGAACTTCTTGAATGCTTTCACGTAGCACTCGTTGAGACGCTCGACATGATTGTCATTGCAGTTGCGCAGCATCGAAACTGTAATGAGTCTTGCATTAGTGGACGCGTTGAAAAATTGAACCCATCATTTAATATTCTATATGAATGCGGATGAATATTCAGTCCCGTCATTGAATGTTTTTGAACATGTGTTTTCGCTGGTAGTTTTATTATTGAATTTTACATTGAATTTTGTTATTTATTTTTTTTTTATTCCGCTTTTTTTTGTAAAACAATGCCTATGGTGGGGGGGTTAGGTAGAAAGTCAAGGAACAACTCAGGTCACTACAAAAGCTTTTTTCTTTTATTTGTCAGCAGGATGTGGTGCTGATCTAACAATGGCCCCTACATCTCACAGAAGACAGCGCTCTAATGATCCAAATATATTTGCCCGATCTGTGGAACTTTACTCTGAAGACTCAGAGGGGCAACATTACTGACTTCGTTATGAACGTGTATTTTGCGTATTTCAAGGTACCACTTGGATACCAAGACAAGCATTGGGCTTCTTATAAAGTGTGCAAAATCTGTGTTGAAGCCTTGATGTCATGGTTTCAAGGAAAATGCTAAACTTTAGTTTGGAGTGCGTATGGTTCAGAGAGAACTAAGCAGTCATTTCGATGACTGCTATTTCTGCCCTGTTAATGTCTGTAAAAGGTTTCAATAAGAAAAACAGGTAATATTTGTCATACCCAAGTATCCCTTCAGCTATTCGACCAGTTGCCCATAGTGAAGAAATACCTGTACCAATATTTACAATACTTCCAAAAATAATTGTTCACACAGATCTCTGCTCACCTGCTTCTGGTGATGAAGAAGACTCTGCACGTACTGGGTGAGGCACATGAAATGCCCGCGTTTTGAAAAGCTATTAGAAAAAGTAAATCAATACTTACCGAATTATTTGCTGTTTTTTTCGAATCAGTCAATAATGACGTTGTGTGCTCACTTTTTGAAGATGGTATCAGGAAGATGGTGGCCATTTGTAGCGATGCACTGTTGAAAGCGTTGTTTGAAGTTTTCGGTTGCTCTTCGGCACATTTAATGGAGTATTGCAGCGATTTCCTCCCGAATTCGAATCTTCAATTCTTTCAAATTGTGTGGCTGACTTCTGAACTCTTTCTTCTTCAGATATCCTCACTGGGAGAATTCGCAAATGCTCAAATCAGGTTAGCGTGAGGGCCACTCGACATCACCTCTTCGAGAGACGAGACGTGCCGGGAACATCTATTACAAATTGACCACTGCAACTTGAGCAGTGTGGGCTGTTGCTCCAATTAGTTGGAACCAGATGTCTCCCAGATTTGTTTCTTTACCGAATTCTTCCAATTTAGGTTCAAAAAAGTCTTCCAACATAGCAAGATTACTTTGAGAGTTGACGATGACAGATCTTCCCTCCTCCTCAAAGAAATAAGGTCCAATTACCCGAAATTTGGAAACTGCACACCAAACAGTAACTTTAGGGTAATTGAGGGGCCTCTGGTGAAGTTCTCTTGGGATTTTTTCGGTCCATCAGCGACATGTTACTTATTCACGCTTCCAGAAAGGTGGAAGTAGGCCTCGTTACTGCTGAAAAAAGTTGACGGTTCGGGGATGCGGTTCGACATTTCCTGGCAGAAATTCCTGCGATTATCCAAGCCGGTGGACTTTAATTCTTGAACAATTATCATTTTATATGGGTGGAACGATAAATCGTAATCCAATATCTGCCTTAAAGATCGGTTAGACATGGTCAATGCAAGTGAATGCTTCAGAGCAGAACTTCTTGATGACTGTTCGACAGCTACTTTAACTAAGATCATATTTTTTCGGTGTTCTTACCGTTTTTGATCTTCCATTACCTCTTGGTCTTCTTGTAGAACCAGTCTCTTTCAATGCTTCAACCCAACGTCGATTGTTTTAGCGTCAGGGATGGGACCACGACGTGCAATGTTGAAGTGTAGGCGGATGGCGCGCTGGGTGGCGACGACAGAACTGCCATTTTTGAGATACGTGTGAACTGCAAGGCCGCAATGTTTACCTGACCACAAGGTATGGCTGTCACTGGAAACGGCAGGGTTTGGTGGTCACAACGAGACCACACACATTAACGCAACACAAAGCGCGGGCATTTAATGTGCCCCACCTCTTATTTTTCAGCCATATGACGAATATTGTGACGAACCAATTCTGTTTATTCAGTCTGTTTTGAATGATTTTTTTAGAGATCTTTATCTACCAAATGAGCCTGCTGAACTTTTGGCTTCAAGCCTGCAAGAGAATCGAATGTTGAAACTCGGCACAATTGTGTCGTTTTATCGCATCAGGGAAGCAGAACTGCGTAAGTATTTTCATTCAGATGGCCAGCTTGTCTATTGGACTGATGTAGAAGGGCTACTTTGCTCTACGGGACTTCCAGCATATGTTTCAAGGGATTGAAAGCTTCTTATTGACAGTTCCAAATGAAGTTTGATATGTGTTCTGTTACGCAATGGATGGAAGTATGGCTCTGTACAAATTGATCATTCTGCAAAACTTGAAGAAGACTATAACAACATCTAGATTGTTCTAGGGAGGTTACAATAATTCGATTCAAAATAGTTATCATGCTCTTAGGTCTGCAATGAGGGTTCACAGAACACCCCTGTTTTCTGTGGTACTGGGACAGTAGAGCTTCTGCAGTTCATTCGGTGAAAAATGAATGGCCTTAGCGTCAGAGTTTGGCATCTGGCGATAAAAATGTCATCAACGATCCTCTAGTGCAGAGGTCTCCAAACTATGGCCCGCGGGCCACATCTGGCCCGCCGCATGATTTCACCCGGCCCACCAAACAAATCCCTGTGTGGTGGCCTTGCAAAAATAATTAGCGTACCACTGGCATCGCAGAATTAAATTGTTTTTTCATCTTTTGATCCTACGGTCCGCATGAATGAGGGAAATATATAATGTGGCCCCTACGTTGAAAAGTTTGGAGACCCCTGCTCTGGTGGATAGGAAGAATATTGTCTTTCCTCCCTTGCACATAAAACTTGGATTGACGAAGCAGTTCGTCAACGTTCTCGATTACAGTGGAGAATGCTTCCGCTATATATGTTCAAATTTTCCTGGTCTTAGTGAAAAGAAGAAAAAGGTTGGTATATTTGATAGACATCAAATAAGAATACTTATGAGAGATCCAAATTTCATAACATCAATGAATGAGACAGAAGGAAGAGTTTCGAATGCATATTTTAATGGGTGTAGAATTTTCTAGGGAATAAGGAAGCTGAAAACTATGAAGATATTGTGGAAGAGCTACTAATGAGCCTGCGAGATCTTGGATGTGGAATGAGTATCATGTTTCACAATTTACGCTGCCATTTTGACAATTTTCCGAAGAACCTTGGGGATGAGAGCGAGGAACAGGGAGAGCGCATTCATCAGGATATTAAAGCAATGCAAGAACGGTATCAGGGCCGGAGGGACTCACATACTCGTATGATGGCGGATCATTCCTGGAGCTTGATGAGTGACAACCCAGAAGCTCTACATCAATCAGCCAAGAATAGAAAGATCAGATAATTGTTATTTTCCGTTGATCTGTGCACCATATATTATTTATATATATATATATATACATAATATATATATACATATATATATATGCATAGATATATATATACATATATATATGTATATCCAGATATATTTGTATATATATATATGTATATATATATATATATGTATATGTGTATTTTATATTATAATTCTGTCATTATATATGATTTGCTGTACATAGACTTTGCAATCTTTGTTATTCCCTGATTTAGACATAGAATGTAGCACTAAAAATCAAATGTTTTTATCATGAAACCTTCGCTGATGAGTAATTTTTACCGCAAATTGAAAAATGGTATATCTCGGAATCATGATGTGATAGAGACAAAAATTTAGTTCAAATTCGTAATTAGCAGCCCAAATTTAATTAGTATGTGTTTTGAAACCTTTAACCAAATGTATGGTATTGACCAGTGTTATATAACTATTTAACTTCTATACTTGAGCGTGAGAAGTTCAGTTTGGAGTTATGCGGACTTTAGTAATACACATGAAAGCGTCCATAAATACAATCACGATTAAATTTGTGTAGTTATGACCCTCAATCTGACGAAACTCAATATTAGCATCAAAATTAAGCTCTAACACAATTTCAAACCAAACCAAAATGACCTACGCAGTAGATGAGTATTACTGTTAAAAAAATTTCATAAGAAGGTGGAGACCGAACAGACCCTGATAATTGTAACCTGTGAGAGGCGCTTGTCCTCATGGTGGCTGGCACTAAAAATCAGAGAGAGGATTTTCAACCAATTTAAGTCGTCGTAGTAGTATAGCTGGCAACGTAAGTTCTAAGTAGGATTACGCTGCTAGCTGCACCGCTACTACTACGTTAATTGGTTGAAAATTCAGCCCCAGAGCTAAAAATGTCAGACAGCTCTGCTGCGTGGGCCGCGTGAGCACAGAAAGCGTCTCCCGTCCTATGCAGACCTATGTGAACATATTTATCATCATTTATGGAGAATTGTTCGGTGTAAAAATGGAGTATGATAGACATTGCTAACATCCAAATGAGGTGCTAAACCTTAATCACTAAGCTAGCTTGGGCTTGGGTCTCCATGAGCTAGTGAAGAGGCCTATCGTGAATACCAGACGGAACTAAACTCATTACGTTCTGGTTTTGGGTAATCTTTCTCTATTCTTGTGGTGCGCTGCGGCCGTGCGAGAGTTATAGCGTCACAGAGACTTGCAGCATCCTCGAATAAATCAGCTCGCAAAGGCCCTCTACACAATCCAACTTTTCGTCAATCACAAACACACCAAAGCACGAACAAAAACACAAACTTTTCTGAATTGACTACGTTTCTGGCGGCGTGATTTACGTGTATTCAGCTTCAGTACACTGGCAGTTAGTTTTTCTTTTAATTAAATTGATAATAATGAAATCTAAACCTATTGACATATTATGTTATTACTAAATAAATATTGTACATATTACGTATTTAATTTCCGTAAATACAGTATCCATGCAGTCCTACAGTTTAGTATTAGCGAGAAAACCACAATTAAATCGATAAAATAGGCAAAAAGACGTAAAAACCAAGCAATTCACGAGCAAAAATCCCATCTACAATACATAAACAATCGAGTGTTCGTTGTTTCTACGAAAGTTTGTGTTCGGAGTTTTCCAGCAGTTTTGAATACACGAACACACCTAAATCTGGCAGTTTTCCATCTGTGTTCGTGTTCGCGGACTGCCGAAAAACACAAAATTCGGCCGAAAGATTGACAGTGGGGCGAGCCAGCTACTGCTCTCAGGCAAAACTCACTTTTTTGAGGGGGCGGAATTTACATTGCTTTTAGATACTGCGTGAACAATTAGTTACATTTGACTCTGAAGAGGATTACGACAAGATTTCAGCCGGAACGACACGCAAAGGTTCAAATTGTGAGTTCAGATCGAAAATTGTTCATTTCTGTGTTGAAACCTGTTCAAGATACCATTTCATGCATTCCTGTCTTCAACTGAACTTCGTTCAGTCTGGTGCAATTAAGCGTCCATGTTTTTTAATCCGTTACAAGGTATGCTGCTTTCAGGGATGAAGCTTCAAATCACCATCTTGATGTAGAGCAGATGAAGACCTGAAATGGAGGGTGACGTCCAATGATTCGGCCGTTCTCTTTGACAGCCTACGAGAGACTGTATATGAACGCAACGGATTCCAAGAAGAAAAAGCGCAAAACAACCATATGCCGTGTGCACCACCTGCACGAACTACGAATTTTACTTCGTTAATTAGTAGGTACAACGGCCGTTGTAGGTGCTGATACACCACATGGATCACATTTTTGAAATATGGTTTAATATTTTTCCCCAAATTTTGATCCTGTATGATAATGTGACGATTTACAAATGTATCTTTTCATAAAAAAATGACTCCCTTTACATTTACATAAAAACTAATTGGCTTATTTTCTCGTCGGTGATTTATGTGTAATTGTGAAATTAGTGTAATTTATGAGCCAGTTCGCCCCCTGCGCGATTAATGTCAGTGCCTCGTAAAATAATAACGCCTCCTTACAAAAAAATCCTCAGATTGTTGACCTTGGTACGCGGTTGCTGTTGCATCATGAGTGTGCACGACTGTTGGATGACTTGCAAAGCCAGTGTTCAGTCCATGCATGTACACGTTCATGCATGAAAAACTCGTGCACTCATGCGCGCGCGCGTGCGCACATGAACTTAAACTTGAAAGAGCCTGTAGACGGCTTACATCGAACCGTTGTAACAACCTGGAGCTCTCTTTAATGTATGCACGAAACACACACACTACGTATAGCGTAACACATGACCATCATCTCAACTAGCCTCACGCTGCAGCGGTAGCCTGAGCAGGAGCAGGGGGGACAGCTATAACAGATCTGTAGGAGGATCGTACAGCTACAGCAAATCTATGAAAGGATTGTACAGCGACACCAGATCTAGGGGAAGATCTCATGGCTGCGACAGATCTAGAGGATGATGGTGCAGCTATGATAAATCTGTCCTTTCCACCGTTTCCGCGCTTGAGTCGGAGTTGTTGCGTGAAAAAATATCAGTATATTCTATTGTCCTTGTGCAAATAAGAAAAAAAGAACAGTTCCAATTTATCAGGTTGTTTTCTGGTAATCGAAGCTAGCAAGCGCAAAAATGTTATAATGCATATTTTTTGTCATGAAGCTTCAATTTTAAACAACGCAAATTTTTTTCAATTAGCGTCATTTCAATAGAAAATTTTTTGCTCGTTGAACTCCAGTTAGAATGTAGCGGTCTCATGACAGCCCCAGGTAATACCAGAGTGGAACATGTAATGGATTCGGTTTTCGCTGTGTACTTCGAGAGATTAAATTAGTCCTTCAATCAGAGAATTACGCATCAAAGGCATCTAATCATTTTTCATAACTCGCACGAATCAATTTCAATTGAGTTAAAAGGTTCTATTTGCATGTGAAAGATGTCCGAGAGACTTCAATAATTCGAATTTTTTAAATAGTTATTACTCTAACAAATGCATTGTGAAAGTTCAATTACAAACCGCTTTAGCAATTGCTGCATTGAAAGTAATTTCTAATGCACGTACATCTCTGAAATCCACTGCTGTTTGCCTTCAGCTTATCTGAAAACTCTACAATGTGCTCAGATCAGAAACTTGAGCTCCGGGAGTGTGAGCGTACGAGTTACTGAGTACAGCAGAGGGAAGTTCTAATAAAGCCACTGCTAAAGTAGCAATCTGGACTCGGATTTTTATCAGTTTAGGTCAATCGTTTACGGTACATAATATGAATATCCAGCTCCTTGTCAAAATGTACCATTCCGTTCACTCTTCTGACGCAGTGATTGAGGCAAACTCTGTGCACGACATCGCTCGTTTAACGGGCCTCAATGATGCGAAATGCGAACAAAATAGCAGTTCTGATAACTTTTGTGTACGGGAATAGCAGGGGCTGTTCAGTGATCGTAAATGAATTCACGCAACAGCCACAGTAGACCGCTTCCGCACCTTTGTGCTGGCCAACAAAAATAAAAGGACGATCGACTTATAGTAGTTGAAATGTTTCATCTGCTCGTTGAGCAATCTCGGGACGCCCGACAAGTTTATGGAATTCCCCATATATTGGAGCTCTTCGATTTTTTGCGTCAATTTACCTTAGGGAACAGAGCAGCACGTACCTAAGCTCATGGCTTTGGAGATATCATACACAATATAAGAACCAGCTAGACGAGCCTTGAAGGACTTCTCATTTAATTCTGCAACCATTGTCAAACGTTGAATGGGCGAATGAAATGCGCGAAAGTGCAACTGAGCGAGTAGATAATGCTGACAACATGCAGTTATGGAAACACGCAGCAAAGCTGCTTGCCTTGAATCTTGACCGTCTGACTTAGTATGACGAGATTATGCAAGTAGACACGCAATTACTGCTAGGGGGTAACGCTGCGCAAATTTAGGCAGATTGGATAATAACCTTGGTTTGGTAGAAATTTCAGAATACAATTTTGATCACAATGTTAAATTCAGTAGTACCGTGATTCTCATTTCTGGTAGTGGATAAATATGTACAACACACTGTGCGTTTACATGAAAAAGGAGTTATGACCTACATTAACGTCTGTTGGGGTTTTGTTGCTTGATAAAGCCAACGGCTGACCTAATTTTAGAGTTTAAGTTCCAGCCACCCCTTAAACTTCCAAACGATATGGGATTTCACACGAGTTCATTATAAGACTTTAATTTTACAGACAAGTTTCACATTTTTACAAATAATAAGTACACTGAATTACTAGCATTAAAGTCACATCCAATTAATTTAGATTCCGTCCCCAGAATAAATAGTACTAGATTATACACTCCATTGGGTAGCACGACCGAAGCCCGAAGATGAAGCAAGTAGGACAAACAGCGATCAGGCATCAGCTACGGAACAGGCTCCTTGAGGTGTCGACCACAGTGCCGCCTACAAAGAACGGACTAATTAAGACTCTAAACAGTAACTAAGTTGAATATGCGACAACGAGAACTGAATCTTATTTCACAATGTTCAAAATAAATTAGCAAGGCAGTGCTAACTTTCTATTTACCTGGGTCGGAAGACACCTATGAGAGAGTGAAGGTAATAAGAACCGATACCAAGAGGTCACGTCGCAAGAACAGAAAGAAGTAGGATTCTATTGTCAGTAATCCGGACTGATTATTTGTGAATCACTGACAACGTCATTTATGCGCCAATAAAATTCATTTAGAATTGAATAGTGACAAACAATTTTTTTCATCTCTTTATATAAATTGATAACATATATACATGATATTTCTACGTACGTTGCTTGAGGAAAACGTAAATAACTCCGTATCTCAGTATTAACTATTTCAAGAGTCGCCCTTAGAAGCATTTTACTTTTTGCTCTACGATCTTCAAATCTTAATGTGCTCACGCATGCGCTGAGTTAAAAGTGAGCTACTTCTTCCACCTCGAGCCCCGTGTGTGCCGTTTTATTATTTGCTCTTGCTACGCAAAGTTGTTTGAAGAAACGAAACGCTCATCTCTGGAGGCATGGCTGGAGGAATCGTAATACATTTCAGAAATATGGTTTCAATATTTTACCTATGATTGAACAAAAGGACTGCTTTTTTAATCCCATTAAGAATTGGTGTGAGCATAACCGTTTCGTACTTGACTGGTACCCCGAATGCTGGCCATCGCCTGAAGCAACCAAGTGTGTGGCAGAACATGCATGAAATAGACTTCCGTGTGCATATCATTTCCTCAACGCTGAACAACTCACGGGTGTGTAAAAAAACCCGGCTAGTCAAAAATATTCAGGTTCCATATCTAACTGTTCAACTCAGGATCTAACTCAGGGGTTTCTAACCTTTTTTCTCCACTTTATCAATTTTCAGTGAGCCAACTCTCCATTACCCACCATAGCATCGGTGAGTAATGAAGTCTCCCCCACCACTGCATCTTCCTTTTCCTCATCTGTGACATTCCTAACCCAGCAGTATTGTCACTTTTACCAAAACATGATATACAATACCTCATTATGGTTGTTTTTGCCATTAAAACCGTCTGTAAATGGTTGTGATTTGTTGAGTAAGCCAACATTTGGATGCAATGTATTATTTTTTGCAATTTTTTGCAGAACTATCGATTTTTATGGGTGGAAGCAAGTGCACAAAATTCCCCACCTGGCAACTCCGCCATTCCTCTTCAGTGGGAAATTCCCAAAGGTCATGAACCGCTGATCTAACTCTTAGAACTCGATCAGGTTCCAGCAGAGGCCCATAAACTCAGTCAGATTACAGTACACATTGGTTGACTTAGATTCTCGTTTGATATGCTCGTTGGGCCGAGATATTATATCTGTATAATTATATGGATTCCATTTTATGTTTTTCGTAGCACTATAACACAATTTTTCTTATCGGTAATCAAGACAGAAAGTTCTTTTTTCGTAATAATCGCGCATGTTAAAACTGGACCAACATGTCCCTCTAGAAGAGAACATGAGAGTTACCTGTCTCATACCAAGTGGGAAACATTCAGCAATATTTCGTTGGTGTCATTCACTGCTCACTTCAATCAAACTTATAATTTGGTTTCTTAATATTTAAACATATGAAAATAGACCTCGTTCAAACAGTTTTCTTCTGCAAATATTTTAGTAATACAACCGCAACTGATTTGAAACTTTGACTTTAGCAGCTGTGTAATTATCGAGTGCACGGAAGGCTTGAGCTGCAGCTGTGAGCGAGTGAGACCCGGCTTCAGAAGGGGCAAAAATTTCATCTGCCGAAGAAGACGCAGCTAACGCTCGGTTACGCGTATGCTCAAAACCTGCAGCCCTCATTCTATTCTCGTTCTCCTTTTTTGGAAAAAACTAGAGTTAATTAATTTCAGAAAAAGAATTCGCAAATTCGAACAAAAAACTTTGGTCTGGATTAAGTCCACGTGTAAAGTTGTTGGACTCCGACTAGCGGTATCCTCCCACAACACCGTTTTTAGGGTCCTTGCAATAGGAGTCGCTGCGCTGACGTATCAAACTTCTTGTTCACTTCTTATTCTCGAGTCACTGCTATCCATCGATCAAATTTATGGTCTCCATCTTACATCTGGTTTGAAGACGTCGCCCTCAAATTTTTTTGCCAATTTTACTTCATTATGAAATTATTCCGGTGGGATTCAGATGAATCTATCACTCGCACCTTCAAATTATTTATTTGTGGAGACTAAAATTGTTCCAGTGCATGTGAAACGTACTTTTAATCTTATTCATAGGTTCCTTACTTTCGTCGACGTTGTCATGTGGCACATGCATGCTCGCGATTAAAAGTGTAGGTTGGTATTTTGGTTTTTTGTTGATGTTAAAGTTTTGGTATGTTGAATTTTTTATTTTCCTCAGATGAGATTTGAAAGGGCTATTGTAATTTTTTGAACTCACTCGAAAACTTAGCGCTTTAACGTACTGAGGGAAAATAACTTTTTAAACGAAATTAAAAAAGCTTGAGAGTTGCAACTGAAATCGGCACATGGAAACCCGACTCACTCATGTTACTCGTCGTAGTAATACTGGGTATAAATCTGTTCTTCCTGGACCCTTAATTTCGTGTAGATGGGAATGAGCATGCCATAGTTAATATAAGAGGATAACAAATGACAAGACACTAAGAGCTGCCTCACAACTCGACAATGGTTGAGTAATTTCGGAGTCGATATTACCATTCAGACCTCGTTAGATAGTAATTGATTGACCACTTGTCCACGAACCGAGGATTCGCTTATAGTATTTCATCCCGTTATAAGAAAACGGTTGCTTTTTCCTCAGGTGTACAATAGTTAGTATAAATTTTCGTTGCAGTTAACGCTAAAAACTATTCTTTTTTCAATCGTTCAACATTTTATTACGAAAAAATTAAACTTGCCGTCATCCATAAAATGTTAAATCATTCACCTTCCAAAATCCATCTGATTTGACTGGCAAACAAAAATTACCTCGTACAATACTTATAACGTAATTTTTGTTCGTTACGGGACCACATATCATGGCTAGAGTGAATTAAATAATGTCTGAGTAAGTCTATGTACGAAATGTCTTCTAATACCTAAATCATGGGCAAAACACCTTGTGAGGATACTTACTAAAATACTGAGCTGAGACAGCTTGTAAGCTTAGCAACACAGCAACACAAGTCTGGAACATCGCCCACATTACGGAATATTTCTTCATAATCCAGGACACCGGTCAAGATGTGAGACTCGTCCTGTTCTGCGCTACTCTACGGAGTAAGAGCGGCCACCGCTTATTTAAAGGGGCGGAGGTACGTTAAAAAAATGCCCAAAATTTTGTGCGTGCTAAAGTTTTATGAGCTTTATTCGCTGCCTCAACATTTAGTTCAGGTCTTTTTAAGTTTTGCTTGTCCCGTTATAGATGAATACGCAAAAGAGTTCTTACGTACTATGGCTGCCGTGTTACGGATGCATGTGCTCTTTAAAAGAATGATGGAGGTGATTTTGAAGTGCAGCCATATTTTTTTATGCATAAAGGAGGCTATTGGGTTTTCCCGCGTCTCATGATATCATTTACGGTCGTAGTAAATAATGCCGTCACCGGTCACTCAGGAACTTAAAATTTCCCACTCATTGAAAACACAAGAGACGTCGGGCATGAAAGACCTTTAAGATCTCCAGAACATCCCACTTGTTACAGCGACAATGATGTATTAAATAATTTTCCCTTATATAACCACGAACTAATTTTCTGATCAACGAAGACATTCCACTATTAAACGTTGAACAAATGTGCTCAAATCGATACTGCATCAAATTACAGACTGATCAGTCATGTACCAATTATCAAAAAAATATTAAAAAGGTAATAAACAAACTCTTCTTTCACATACATCAATATAGTTCATCGAAATCCAAATACACACGAAAACCAGTTCTCAAGATGATCACTTAACATCCCCGAGAAAATGTACAAAGATATTAACAAAATAATGTAACACACTCACTGCTGGTTGATGAATACAAAGCGTTTGACAACTTCGAGCATAAACACAGAGAATTTCAAAACAAGAAATAGACAGATGTACGAGAACTACCAATCAAATGACTAATTTCGCCACGCAATTTGAGTAACCAAGAAAATACCATCATTTCCAAAACACAATTTTTTTTTTCCTCAAAGATTTATCTCTAGACCGCTTCTATTTACTGTTTTCATTGATGATTTCTTTTCTATGCCGTGGAATGTTGTAATCTCCTTTATTCGAGTGTTCTTTCTCCTCATAACGTTATTTTTTGTAGAGATGACACATTTTTTACTCTTGAATATAATTCTGATAAAGCTGCCCCGCTCATAAGCTACAGTGGTGAGATCTTCAATTTAAATCACAGTTATTTCAAGTTTCTTCTATTAATCATGACGTTTTTCGGCATGATGTCATACGATTTTCATATTAAATATATTTTTACATATTAAACAGTCCAAACAACAACAATTTTCATCATTGATTTATATGGATCTTCTTCATCATTTAATTCGTGACGAATTTTTAATAATGAGAAGCGTGACTCTCTAAGTGGGATTGAAATATTTTTAAGGCGAGCAACCCAGGCCAGTCAGTCCGGTGAGCTTTTTTTGTTTTGTTGATGGAAAAGGGCCTTTAGGTGGTGGACTAATCGGTCCTACAGTTTTGTGGCGCTACGGACACTAGATCCCCCCAGAGGGGTGAAGGGGGGGGGGGGATAAGGGGATCAAAAATCCTGAATTTTCGACCCCATTTCGACCCGTGTAAAAAAACGGGATATGGAAATTTTCAAACCGTAACTTTGTTTACAATGCTTCAAGGATTCTAAAACTTTCTTTGGATTTTTTCTAGCATAAAAACTCAATGAGTTCTATTAATTTGAAATATCAATAAAAATGAACTAAAAAACCATGATGTCTAATTTCTTCAGAAAACTAAGGCCTGAATCGAAAAAATTAATGGAAGAAATTGTGTTTTTTTTTCAAAAGTTACATACATAGTAGAAATTTCATGAGAATCAGATTACAAATATAAAATTTTATAATTTGCTTAAAAAATCATTTTTTTAAAGTACAATTCACAGTGTGAATATGAAGTTATGTATGGAGATTATCGAAATAAAAATGGAAATAGCATCCAATTACATAAATTGTCCATTATATTACACTTCAACAAAAAGTTTTGTTTTCGGCTTATCCCCAAAACCTCTAACTTTCAACATTCAAAAGAAGACTAGTCATTGAGTTTTCATGCTAGAACAAAACCAAAGACAGTTTTAGAATCCTTGGAACATTTATAACAAAAGAACTGTAGCAAACTTCCAAATTGTACAGAAATTTTTTTTTAACAATCTCAGAACCCAAAATTAGTGTTTATTTGATTTGGTGATATAATATCGCATATAAAAAAGTTACATGTGTAAAATTTTTTCTGCCGTACTTGTGTTAGATATGCTCCAAGGATTCTAAGACTGTCTTTGGTTTTGTTCTAGCATGAAAACTCAATGACTAGTCTTCTTTTGAATGTTGAAAGTTAGAGGTTTTGGGTATAAGACAAAAACAAAATCCATAAAAATATCCAAAAACTAATTTTTCCTATTAAAAAAAATGAGGCCTAAATCGGAAAAGTCACATGAGTAAAAAAAGTTTACTTTCAACAAACACATATACTGGCCAAATTTCAAACGAATCGGATGAAAAAATTGAAATCGTGGGTTGCCCCCCCTTAATGTAGAGTTCAAAAAATAACGGTATGAGACAATGCTCGCAGTTCACGCAGGAGTTAAAACATTATTAAACATAATTGGCCTTTACCAGAATAAACATTTCCCCTGAAGTGATTGCAATCCTAAACGGGAGATGAGGTTGCTAAGCAATCTGGACATATTTACTGTACAGTAACTGGAAATCACGATTCGTAGACCGCTCGGACGTGATTGACACAAGACTGACGTACTCCTTGAATAAAGTAAAGGCTTCAAATTTAGGATATGATTTGTACCACAAGAGTCCCCTTCGGAATGGGATCAACTTTAAAGCGATTAATCTATTTTTACACCAGGGAAATAATCATGAACCGTGCCAAAAACGAAAGTACAATCATGGAAGGAAAACACAGTTTTATATTTTATCGCTGTTGTTGTAGCAAGAATCCCCTTTCTCTCAATTGACATGCTCCTCTCCCACAAACAAAGCCCTAACATGACTCGTTATCGCCTGAAATGAAATTGATTTAGCCGAAATCATACATAGATCAAATTCGCCTTTTCCCGGGTCTAAGGCATTAATCTCTACTAGCAAGACCCCTGAAAATTCCACCGACAATGTCATCGTTAAGCTAGATAGACCCGTGAAAAAATTCCAACATAACCTAACCTACATTAACTTAACTTATCTTGACCTATCCAATCCTAACCTATCCTATCCTAATCTATCCTATCCTAATCTATTCTAACCTAACCAAACCTATCCCAAATTCCCAACCTATCCTAACATATCATAACCGAACATACCCTGATAAAATATCAAATATGTCAATGCATTTAAAGGCCATCTTTTATTGTTACAATGAGGAATTAGATATCCATGATACCGCAAACTCGGACGGAAGCGTAACGGACGGGCTAAGTAATCATGAACTAATGAAGGAACAAGCAGAATATTATGCAGACAAGCCGGACTCGTAGAAATTCCACGGACAATATCATTTGAAACCTAGGTGGACCTGTGAAATAATTTCAAAATTACCAATCCTAACCCGACATAACTTATCCTGCCCCTTTAACTTATCCCAACCCAATATAACCTATCCTTAACAACACGACCAATTCTAACCTAACATAATTTAACCTAACCCAACATGACTTATCCTAACTAACAAAACCTATCCTAACCCAATATAACCCATCCAAACCCAACATAACCTATCCAAACTCAGCATAACCTATCCTAACCCAATATAACCTATCCTAAACAATATAACCAATTCTAACCTAACGTAATTTATCCTAACCCAACATAACCTATCCTTACATAACATAACCTATCCTAACCTAACCTATGCAAACCTAATATAACCCATCTTAGCCTCAACTATTCTAGCCTAATCAATCTTAACTCAACCTATTTAAACCTAATGTTCTAATATCCTAATCTAACCTATCCTAGACTATCATTCCATATCCTACCTTAAAGAGTAGAAGAAAGGATCCCTCTGATCTCTTCTTCAAATCGTTCAGTTGTAATGAGTTTCTTGTGTGTAGTTGATACGCATATTTTTCGTACCGTCACTGATGAGGAGCGAAACCATGACACAACGCAAGGACTTCAGAGTTTGCGATGTTCAAATTGTCATAACGAGAAGTAAGGCCGAATCAATGCAAAGACAAATCAACGCCGGTAGCCCTTTAATTAAACAACCTAATATCATGGAGTTACCAAAATGGCCGCAAACACTAAATAATTCAAACGTAATGTATTATTTTTGAGTTGAAAAATTCTGTAGGATACAAAAAATTAACCAGCAATGAGTAAGAGGCTTAATACCCAGATAGTGGATGATCTTCGCAAATGATAAAGACACTCACTAATGGCTATTGCGGTCCACTAACCATTAGGCGACATTTGAGGCAGGAAGGTTTGAAAAATGAAAAGCGTCTACACGGGTCTCGTCTGCTTCTATGTCACAGAGTAGACCGTTTAGAATTGGTTAGGGATCACCAAATAAGGACGTTGAAAAATAGAAGAGAATTTTGTTCCCTAATGAATTAACTTCAACTGTCCTGAAAGCTTTCACCCATACTAGCACGGAAACGAGTCGCCTCCCAAAACATTTCAACTTGACCAAGTGGAGGAGGTTCTGTCATGGTGTAGGGTACCGTGTCGTTTCTTCCGGAGGAACAAAAATTTCAGACTGTGCATGGTGATCAAACAGCGGCTGGTTATGTTACAATGTTGTAGATTACACCCATGATGACGAACGGCCTTGTTTGTGGTGATGGATAGTTCTTCCAACAGGAACATGCAGCGAACCACAAAGCTCGTCTGGCCGATAATTTCTTTCAGACAAATGATGTCCTTCTTTCCCATCATCAAGCCTGTTCTCCAGATTTGAATTCGATAAAGAACGTCTAGAGATGGACATTACCGACGGTTGACAGCTATGTATAGCAATCTAAGACAAAAAGTGAGTGAATAAGCACACAAACTGCTCCCACCTTCGAACCGTTTGTGTGAAGTTATTTCGATATTGTTACGTCTGGAAAGAGGTGTTGTTTTGAGAAATGAGGAATTTTAATATCTTCTTATCAGTGCTATTTACTATATGCTTTTTGATTGATATTGATTCTAATAGCTCGCGGTGTTGATCACAGAACTGGAGTTAGATCATGTAACCGTTCAAATTCTCCGTAAGATTCCACTGTTTATTTCAATTCGTTATTAAAATTTCTGATTCTGATTTGCCTATTGCAGGCTGCGCTAGTATTGCGAATAATTACAGATTATTCAATAAATCACTTTTCATACACTATATCAAACAATATCCCAACGAAATGCAGGGTGCTCATTTTCTAAATTTAGCTGTTTATACACATGCACCACCTTTGTTTTTATTTTTTCTGTCAAACTTGGCTCGCATATGTTTATGTTTTGAGACTATATGGCTCGTAATTTGAGACTATTAGCATGTTCCTATCTATCTTCCTATCTGGATAAAATAAATTTCATTTGTCTCTGTCACAAACAGGTAGGAGGCTAAAATTGGGTGTATCTAATATGAATTAAATGTGTTTAATGGGTGTGGAAACATTTGGTCTCATCTTGTGCATACGTTTATGAGCAAGCGCCAGATGATGGCCAAGCTTTTGTGACGATGTAATAAAGAATTAACCGCGTATTGGAGAGGGAATCAGATCTGGTCGCCTTTCGACCTTCCTGGATTAGACGCGGCACCGGGCTAAGCCTGAGTAACTGCTCAAAGTTGTCCCATCCTTACTCGCCCTCCCTTTGGTCGTGGCCCCGTTTGATTCTCTTACGGGGAGAATATTAGGAGTCACTTAGGTCCCGGCCGAGAGAGAGAGCGGACAGAGCTAGTGAGCCGGAGGTCACTTAAGTCCTGGTCGTGAGACAGAGAGGAGGGAGCCAAGAGGGTGGAAAGGCACACTTGAATAATAGACTCGATGACTTCTCAAGTAGTATAGTGAGACTATAGATCTCTACCGGAGCGAAAAGACATTTATTAGGGCTTCATTTCCTGGATCGCTGTCGAGGCTGGATTCCAGAGGACTAGTTTCCACATTGGTGCGGTCAAGCGCGAGTCAGATAGTATAGGTCGTAAATAACTAAGTGTTGCTAAGGTGGCGCTCTTCGTGAAATTTTAATAGGTTGTACGTCCGGTGCCAGGCGGGTTCTCGCTTCCCTGCTCCGTACTTGCCTCTCACACCAGTAAGCCCTCGAGTCTCTTTTGATTATTATTATCCTCCACCCGCAGGAACCAAACCAGAAATACGCATCTAGAACCCGTACTCGGTCAGGGCTACAAAGTTGTTTGCTAAAATAGCTGGAGGAAGTAGGGGTTGGATGTTAAGGCTTACGTAAACGTGCCAACGCCACCCGTATTATTTATAGGACTTCCTAAATTCATAATCTTAAAATTCGAGGCACAGGCCTCTGGTTGCAATGACCCTTTTTTATTAACTTAAAATATTCAAATTAACGTAAAAATAAACATCTTTACTAAAACACTCACTACAAAATTTAATACCAGTGTTTATTTATAAAAAGCGACGTTTCGATGTACGAACATCATCATCAGGCTGAAAAATATAGAGTATATTTACAGTCACTAAGAAATGTAAATCAAATGCAAAACAGAATCAGAAGATATAAAAACTAACACAGATCACATTGCAAGATGACTAGAGGCAAACAACCTGTACAATAAGAATAATAAACTCAAGATGACTAGAGTTTAGTATTCCTATTCCTATTCATACAGGTTCCAACTAAAAAACCTTTTTCTAGTATAAAGACAGACTGCCGAAAGAGTAGGTCTCTAGTATTGTGTATAAATATCAGAGTGAAACTTGCCCGAGTTCCTACATAGGAGCACTCTGAAATAGTCACAGATTAAATTTTACCAACATCTGGGTAAATCACTTAGAACTACTCGTAATAGACCGCTAGCCACTCCATCTCAGCCTGCGCCTAGACCTCACTATGAAAACACCAACCATATTATCTCTGTGGATGATTTTTCAATTTTAGATTCGACGTGTGGTAGCGATCTACGGATCTTAGAATCATTGTACATTTTTAAGCAGAAACCCGTTCTTAATTGTGATCAAAGTTATTGCTAATTGTACATTATATAGCCTGTATAAATATAGCAATTATTGAACCCTCAATTTTTATATATTGTTGATCTTATTTGCAGAGCATTCATTGATTTGAAGTGTCGAAACTAGCGCTAGTCTGAATGCCCGTTGTCAGGCAGCGCAAGTAGTGTCGAGTCCAATCTGTGATAGTTACCCATAATTTTAGAGATTTTCTTTAAGTGTTCAGCTCTCTGTACCCCTCCTAGGTCTGTTTCTCTGCGCTGATGATGCGTTTGTGTATTTACCTTAGTAAGCCCTTAACACGTTAACTGCGATGGGTTAAACTGAAGTTCGATATTCAACTCATATTTAAAGTGAAATGAGGTAATCAACTTTGAAATTAGCAAAAATTAACTGAATCGGGCGTTTATTTAGCTTTCATTAAGTATTAATAAAAAACGAATTAGTGACTGCAGGTGGGTCAGCAGCACTATGAAAATCACCTAAGTGACCACCGGTGGGTCCCTTCGCAGGAAATGTGTTAAGAGGTATTTGTATTGTATTTCAACATTCCATTATTAGTTTGATTACCCAGCTGTATAGTATAAATATTTTAGATGTCATTTAGCGTGTTGTACCGTGTTATGCAATAATTCACGTTTATGCGCTTTATTTTGGCAAAAAGCAAATAAATCATTGTTCTTGCTGAAATGTATCTGTGTATTTAAAAGGCACTGCAAAAAGATTCGCTATAAAAAATTCTCATTCTGAAATAAAAAGGGTTCCCTTTCTCAATGTGATACAGGCTTTCGTCTTTTAAGGCACCTCGCCGTAAAGGAATTTAAAGAACCGCCTTGGGAGGACTAGTTATTCCTCAGTTGGTCTCAAAGGAAGGCGTTGTCGTAGTTCAGCGATAATCCGTTCCTCAGGATAACCCTGAGGAGCCCTAGCGGACTTATTACGGTGCAGACATTTGCTCGTCTTCCTAACGGTACCGCCTTAGTTCGGCACAAACAGAAATCGTTTCTGTTGCCCTAGCGGACTAATTACGGCGTGGGCGGTACCCACACGAACCTTAGGAAGGGCAGCTGCACAGAAAAGCCAGCGCCCCTGAAAAATGTAGCTGCACAGAAGACAGCTCCTTTTCCACGAACCCTCACGTCGACCGCACGGCGGTAGCGACAACCGTTTTTAGAAAATGAATTGTGGTTTTATTCATGATGAAACTTAGGTTTCCAAAACACGTACCCATCCCAGTATAAAAATATGATTTATTTCATTTTTCAGCCCGAAGATGATGATAGTTTCATCGAAGCGTTGCATTTTATAGATTCATGGAGACATATAATTGTAACGATTGAGATTTTGAAGTAAAAAATATTACGATCGAGATTTTGCATTAAAATTATTACGATTGCTTTATTAATGAGCAAACTGCTAAACAAATACATCTAAGAAACAAATGAAAGAATACTTTTTGCAAGTAATATTGCTGGCTATGAAACATTGATGAATTTTAGCATTTGGCCCATTTCTATATATATTGAATGATTAATTCCGTTTTCTTTTTACTATTTTCCAAGTGCATAACCTACTGCATTGCGACATTTGGTAACTCATTGACGATACAACGACTTCTGGCAATGAGGTCAACTCTGGACCAGTGCATTTGACGCATTCTATACGCACACGGACGCCAGAACACACGCACACTGAGAGGAGCAACTTTGACGTGGCGCAGCCCAGTAAAATTCTAGATGAGGTTCGAGGTTTTTTGGTCCCACGATCTGAGCTATCAGTCCTCAAACCATAAATCGCGATAAAAAACACAAGAGAAGAACGAAATAACGGCATTTCAGAAAAGACAGCCCGAAACTCTGAAAAGGCAAAGAAAGTATGAGGAAAGACCATGGAGACCCCTAGCAAGGAGGAGTCAAATGAATACACGCATACTGATTGGGCAGATCATTATGTAGCTAAATTACGAAGCTACTTGAGAACAATTTCTAAATTTAAATTTAATCCGGTGTGAAACCCCTCCGAATGTGCTACTATGAAATGTTGTAGAAAAAATTCTCGATAAACAATTGTAAGTAGGTGTGCTGTGCACTAAATCAACAAAATGGGTGTATACATAGAAGCACAATAAGCATAGTTCATAAGTTGACTTGATTGTAGAAAAATACTGGTACATTTTTCCCTTATTTCAGGAAGACATTTTACATAACAACCCAAGGGAACGACTTCAATAAATTAAAATCATCAGATAGGGTCGGGGCGAGTTCTCATGTCACAATGAAATAAAAAACAATTCCACATAAAGTTCAAATACTAGGAAATTAGCACTAATAATATTGCGGTGATTATAAGTAAACATATCTTGAAAAACAGATGGTGGGAAGCTCAAGGGTGAGTCGGAAAGTACCACCGTGAATGCTTGAACTTCGAAGGAAGTTTCACTTGGGGCAGATGAGCTACGCGCAATAAAAATATAAATTGATGCTTAATACGAAGAACAGCATAAGTATCGTCACGTGAAGTCTAGAGATTGAGTTATGGTGTCGAAAGTGAAACGTGGTATGCCTGGCTTACGTGTGTAGCGTAAATAACCGCAATTGTAATGCGTGATGTGGTATTTATCTAATATTTCTTATCGAAATTTAATCATTTTTTTAAGAGAATTGACCTGTCACTCATTAGTAGTAATCGCTTCTGTCAATCATTAAGATAAAATTGTCGGTATCTCATTTATTGAGCTTATTAATATTAGTTGTTGATATTTCATTTTTGAGCGTTAAATTTTTATAGCATGACTATTATTATCCTTTCAATTGTGTTATAAATTTGTTGCATGCCGAAATTGTATTAGACTTTCACCGATTCATTGTATTGCAGTAGAGCGTAATTGTTTGGAATACAAATTGTGAATGTTAGAGAAGCGTACGTTATACCTAGCTAATTAGAAATCAGGCATTGGATCGAGGAGATCGGAATGAAAACACGTAGAAAATCAAAGGAGATGTAAGTCGGTTGTCATCAAACTTGGTGAGTACTCGTAATAATTTGATTTTACAGGTTCAGTGCAGGGTCTTGTCGTATATGCTGCGCATTTACATTTTATTTCATTGTTTTTTATTCTTTTTTTTGAGGATTGCCACTCTTCAACTCCGATTTTCCCTTGTTAATGCAAATTCACGAGGTGCCTAACGTCTCGTGACAAAAGATTGTAATAAAAACAAGCTTTCCTAGTGACAAGTTATTGTTGGTCAATGTTCTGGGACGGAAATTGGATGCTAAAATATTGAAAACGATTACTTTTTGCAACGTCTTAAAATTTTGATCAACGGAAAACGTTTTGGCACAAAAATTTTTAAAAAACTTAGGAAATAGGTTATTGAGTCATTATGAGTGATAGAAATAGTTTTTCTGGGCCTGAGTAAGGCTCTTATTTTAGGTTGTCATGTGAAAACACGCAGAGATAAAGTAAGAAATGTTGCACTGTCAACAGTACAGAATGTATCTAAATTAAAAACAAAAATATCTGTTCCTACTGTACCATTTACCTGACAAAGATGAGTTAACTCGTTCGTCATCAACCAATTTTTAATATTCACAATGCTACGAGTGTACTAGGCCAGAACCAAATGTATCAAAAGCAACCACAGACAAGGTTATATTTCAGTTCTGAGCCCTCCTGTACTGTTAACGAGTTTTTTCGTTGTGTAACTAACAATGCTTTCAGAAATATTACGCCGAAAAATCAATCATGAAACACCAGAATAAGTAACATGTCTGAAATAATGAGGTAAATATACAAGTATACTGATCTAAACCCATTTACTCATGGTGATACAAGTTTAAAATTAAAATTAAAAAAAATTCATTGAATAAAATTGTGATTTCTTCAAATATTAAACATAAAGTTTTAACACTGGCAATGAATAGGAAAAACAATTTTCCTCATTTGTAGAAAAAATAATTTCTTCAGACTAAATTTTCATGCGAAATTTAAAAAAAAATAAAAATAAAAGTAATTTCCACATACAGAATTAAAAATACTACAGAAGCACTTGAAAGTTTGCGTGAAACTGAAACGTCTCTTCCAAAAAATTCGCTGGGAAAGGGTTTAAGTGAAGGAAAATTCCAGGATTGGTGTTGGGCACATCTGTGGACATTAATACATAAACAACCGTGCCACGCCAGCAACCAGTGGTACGATTGCAGCACTGCGCTCCAATAAGGGGCATTATCAGCTCAGAGGTGCCTCATTTCGTGACGGCAATAATCTACCCAACTCCTCAATTGGGGACCACTGTTCCAACAGTTGTTTTTAAAAGCACAAATTTAGAATATTGATTCATCCCCTAATACGCCTGATTTCTGCGTTTTAGAATTCAACCTCATTTTAAAACCCGTTCTTCAGTTAAAGTATGTGGCTCGATGATGAAAATCTCAATTTGTTTACTGTGGTTTTCTGCATTTTCAATAATTTGTTATGCTGTCTTTTTTAAATCTTTTCACATTCTCAGACAGCTCAAGTAGTAATCAGTCATAAATTTTCTTAACTCACGTTATTATGTTTCAGAATGTTGACGATGGGTTTTTGTAATTCACTGAAAAATATAACTGCTTTGCCGTTTTAGCTCTTGTAGGTTTTAGGACCTCTTCGAAGCTGCCAAAACCCTGAGCGTTCTGGCTCGATGCTTATCCATTGTGTTAGCATTGGCCAGGTCGAGGCGAACGTCTATCGGGATTTGGCTCAAGATGACGTTCACGACACCCGTCAGGAAGTCGTCGAAGTTGTTCACGAGACCTGGACGCACTTCCTCCAGCACCAGATTCGAATTCTGTTCCATGAAGTGCGTGAAGGTGTTTTCTGTAGAAGGTACGCACGTCTTGAGATAGAAGTTTCATTAATTAATCTTTCTCAGAGCTTTCAATGCTTACTGAGAACTAGTCACTATACCCGCTGTCGTAAATACGAATAAAATACCAAACAAAATGAATTAATTTCAAAGCGGGGAAAAATTCAGTTTATTTCAACTACATGCAAAGCGAGTAACCAATAAATTACTTACGCAGAACTTCATTGCCGCCAAAGAGGTTCTCAACTTTAGACCTGAATTTCTGGATCTTGATATCAAAATTCATGGAGTCAATTTCGTAGACCAAGCCATCGCGTACGTTCATCACGCCATAGCCTGTAGTCACGATTCCTTCTGTAAGAGAATTGAACACCGTAATGGTGTAAGTTAGAAATTATGTCCAGAAGATTCAGTACGTAAAGCTCTTAACTACCTGTACATATAGCTCCAAGAAATTATCCTACAAGTATAATTAGACATGTGTATTTCGCCAGATGCTTTTAGGAGTTTAAAGCAGGTGTTAATTACACATGCAAAGTGTGGGTGACAAATATGTGTTTTTACACTTGGACTGGGATTTATGTGACATCAAATGGACGAAGTTCAGGCTAGTACTTTGGCTTGGCTTCATAGCTATTCCGAATGAGTGGTGCGCGCGTACTCTGTACGAGTTGGTTTGCATGATTCCAAAATTCTAGATTTATTATGATTAAATTTTACCATTTATGTGTGCAAACGAACCGCACTCAAGTTCCAATCTATACACGAGGGATCTTGATATACATACACGATAAAGGTGGCCTGATGAACACACTTACCGAAGCATCATTTTTCACTCTGCTTTTATAATCGTATTGTATTGCAATATATTTTTGCTCCTTGGCTGGAGAGTAGGGAAATAAAGGGCAAGCTCATTGAGTAGAAGAATTTCGCTTAAACTTTTTCAGTCAGTTTTCTCTATTTTCTACAATCACCAAAGGAGATAGATATACGAGTATATCCTAGCGAATGAACAGCGCTGAGATTCGAAATCTAGTTCTCAAACAGCAAAGTGTGACGTTTTTGCCTTTGCGCCATGTAAAAGATCAAATTTAGAACAAGGGTTTATGATGGTTTTGAACCATAAACAGGGTCTACATGAAATTCTGCATTGTTGCTATGAATATCATCCAGAGATTCCGTGGGTCGCTGCCTCTGGATTAATTTTTCCATCCAAACGAACCCAAGAATTCCGATACGGAAGAGATCGGTCTCTGCTCCAAAATCCCTTTCCATCTCCCTTAATAACTTCATATTAACTCCAATGGTTCACTGCCGCACATCCTTGGCTTCGTGAGAATTGAGAGTAGCTTAGAGGGTTCTTCATGGAATGTAACGTGTTGGTTAGAAAAGTAAATATTGAGTATTTTCCATTTTTCTATGAAATATTTCGACGTCTACAATGCCCGTACGTATATTTATCGCTCTATTGTGCTCTGTTTGTGTACAACAGCACCGATTGCCGGTCTCTGCACACCATCCCTAGCAGATATTTTTTGAACAGAAATGATGGTACGATTATCGTTTCGCACACCGCTCTTCCGGGTGCAGGTGTTGCGTTCGCCACGTACGTTCTTAGGTCTTGAACATACTTTATTGGAAATATACAAGTTTTGGGTGGAATGAACCTCAACCTTTTCACGTCATCCATTGGCTTCATTCAGAAAAAAAATAAAACATCGACTCTAATCTATTGCCTTCAAGACATTATAGTCTCTTCAACCGTGAGAGAAATGATTGCGTTATTTGATTCCTTATGTGTTTCTGTGGTTACTCCAATTACGACACTGAAACATACTTAGCACATAGTAATGTATTGCAAGGTATAAAATATTCTTTGGTTGCCCAGGTACTCCATTTAATGGCATAGAGACTGAGCGTAAATGAAAGAAAAATAACGCTACTCACTTTACCCCAAATTCTCGCTAACCGACTTTTCGGGTTTCAAATCTCAACTCCACATACTTATATTTTGTGAGCTAAATTAGAAATTCAAGACAAACAGATTTTATGATCAGCATTGTCACTACAGATAGACAGACGAAAAGAAAGAGAATATCTCAGCGCGTAGCTTTAAAATTCGTCAGCAACTATAATTGCATAGGAGCCAAGCAATCAAATGCCTTTCAGTTTTTGAGAGGAAGGCCATGTTTGGGTCAGATGGTGATGTCCCTATTCACAACGTAACTAGCTAAGCCTCTTAGAATCAAACTAGTCCTACTAAATCAGTGGTTCCCAACCTTTTTCAGCTTGTTACCCAATTTAGCATGCCACATTAAGCATGTTACCCCTTTCACTTGTGACTTGTGTCCTGAAGCATACTTGTGAAAATACTTTTTGGTTACCTCACACTTAGCTATATATTTTTTCTTTTCTAATACTGTACATTAGTTTTTGATATTTATTGTTATTTTGTTTAGCTTTATTACTTACTTATAATAGGTTTACTTTACAACTTAAAATACTAAGACTAAGTAAACATTAATCTTAATACCAATGCTTACTTGATTTTCAGAATTCTTAACATTTTTCTATCACCCCTCCATTACCCCCAAAAAATTGCTAAATTACCCCCAGGTAGTAATTTACCCCCAGGTTGGGAACCAATGTACTAAATACAATGATTACTATGATAAAGCATTTTACACCGTGGTAGCGGAAAAATGCTAATTATTATGAAAATATCTTGATTATTATACCGCTATGGTTATGTTACTATTCTTAAGCTAAGGACATTTTTTTACTTCAATATAGACTATGTAAGAAATCTCCCTGACGCGTCTGGTAATGTTCGGCAGATGTGAAACTTATGTACTTTAGTATACCATCGAGTGAACAGCCTTTCTAATCTCGCGAGATATTTTGTCTCACTACTGAAACAGGATATTTGCAATTTCTAAAGGGGATGGAAGCCATCGACTCTGGTTGATGTAATTCCCGCAAACTTCTTATTAACTTTTATAATATGCTATAAACTAGCTATTGAATAATCTTCAAACTTCTACCAAGTACTGCTCGTTAACAAATAATCAATTATCGGCGATAAGAATCATTCGCACAAACTTATCTCTCTCTATGACTGATAGCTGAAAGAACCTTGACCCCGATAACATGAAGATGAGACACGAATGGAGGGCATGAGTAAAAAAGGCTAACGTGGGCTGAACATGAAGCATGAGGGCATGAGTGCGAGATGACCACGAGATCACTCACCCAAGAGGGCAAGGAAGGGGCCTGACCCCTGCACCGGCAGCTGGAACACCTGTCCGCTGATGTTGTACTTGCCCCGCAGGGTGAGGCCAGGCACAATGCAGCCAACATGCACGGTGCGGTTTTGAGTGTTTACGCTGCATCAAGTTTAAGAAAGTACATAGTTAATTAAAGATTTCGAAAATCACTGGCGTTTTCCTTTTGTTTAATAAGTTATTTTTCCCCGAATACAAGGTTCCCAAATGTGCAATGGTTCTCCCTGCCTCTCGTTCTTGGGCTAACCAGAAAGTGGAGGGCAGGAAGAGGTATTTTTCCTACATAGTGGAGGGTGAGCGCTACGTCAGCCTGAAAACATCACACCACACACAGCCAACACACTCTAAGACTCGATATTGTCTCCAAACGTAAGACCAAACCACGGTCTGCGTCGAAGAGCCAGTGATAAAAAGAAAAGGAAACACTTTTTTTGGAGGAAAAGAATAAGAATGAATATGAAGGGAAGTGAAGGTTTTAGTAAATTCATATTAGTGCCCAATTTAACGTTTAACTCAGTTGTATCTCTAGTTTTAGCTCCCCCATGCCGAAGCTACACATACCTGAACACCTAAAATCACAGATGCCCCGCTGAAAACATAGACTGGGTAAAATGTATTACTAACACAAATATGTATGTTTTCATCCCCGAAGCTACACATACCTGAACACCTAAAATCACAGATGCCCCGCTGAAAACATAGACTGGGTAAAATGTATTACTAACACAAATATGTATGTTTTCATCCCCGAAGCTACACATACCTGAACACCTAAAATCACAGATGCCCCGCTGAAAACATAGACTGGGTAAAATGTATTACTAACACAAATATGTATGTTTTCATCCCCGAAGCTACACATACCTGAACACCTAAAATCACAGATGAAAACATAGACTGGGTAAAATGTATTACTAACACAAATATGTATGTTTTCATCCCCGAAGCTACACATACCTGAACACCTAAAATCACAGATGCCCCGCTGAAAACATAGACTGGGTAAAATGTATTACTAACACAAATATGTATGTTTTCATCCCCGAAGCTACACATACCTGAACACCTAAAATCACAGATGAAAACATAGACTGGGTAAAATGTATTACTAACACAAATATGTATGTTTTCATCCCCGAAGCTACACATACCTGAACACCTAAAATCACAGATGCCCCGCTGAAAACATAGACTGGGTAAAATGTATTACTAACACAAATATGTATGTTTTCATCCCCGAAGCTACACATACCTGAACACCTAAAATCAGAGATGCCCCGCTGAAAACATAGACTGGGTAAAATGTATTACTAACACAAATATGTATGTTTTCATCCCTGATATGATGAATAAATCATGTAGATTTGTCTTCTAGCCAGCCAATCACAGTGAGGAGAAAAAATTGCTTCTGAACAACTAAAATTTCATTGAATATAGAACACTTCTTCCACCATCAAGAGATAGTGATGTTTCCTGAGCCAAATGCATGGTAAGTATAGATTACAATGGCGATCCAACCAAATTAAATAATGCAAAACTTGAAAACATAGCATTGAAGCATTACATTTCAAACCTTAGTGACGTATTCCATATTAACTCTTTCTTTTTTTAAATTACGCTCAAACCATGATCAAAAACCTTTCAAAATTTTTGAGAAGAAAAACTTTTGTATTCAACGTACAAATTTATTCGAAATTTCAGCTAATTGGCTCGAGTACATTAAACTTTGTCATAAAAATGCAACTCCAACCAAAAGTTCAAAAACTGACAATGAGGAGCGTAAAAGTGTGTTTTTAATTATTTGAATTCGGCGTTGAAAACAGGGTATGTAATAGATTATTATTTCAACATATTCCACTAGACTAATACTTCAAAACTATTCCACTTTGAATTCTACTTGTGAACGCTTTGTGAGATTACGCAGCTACAATACCCTAGAGGTACTAGAAGTCCCACCGGCTCGGGCCCGATGCCACGACCCACGTGTTCCAAGCTTTTGAAGTCCGTATGTTCCGTGCTCAGCCGCAACACTGTAACCTACTTACTCCAGGTACTGAAAGTTCAGTCTGCTTTGCTCTGACGACACAACATATTCCATCGTGGTACTAGAAGTCAAGTCTGCTTTGCTCTGACAACATAACCCATTCACTCTCAAGGTACTGGAAGTCCAGCCTGTCAGCTACAATGCTGTGGCACATTCAAACTAAGTACTGGAGGTTCCACCTTCTCAGTGAAATAAATTCATTTTATGATGTGTATGTCTCACGCTGTCAGGAGGCTTAACTTGGGAGTATCTAATAAGAAATAAGTGTGTCTTATGGCTGTGGAAACAATTAGATCTGGGCTCCGTCCGTGTGTGCTCGTCCTCCATTCCGTACTTGCCTTTCTGTCACATACATTAATGAATATTTGTTGTGTCGTATAATTACCCTCTCTCGAGCAAGAATCACCATTAGGAGCACCTGAATACAAACTCAGGCAACGCTACCAAGATAGTTGTTAATTATCGCAAAGTCGATGCCGGATGTTGGCGATTGAAGAGGCTAACATCATACGACTGTACTATACAATAACTTATCCTCAAAATTTGAGACGCCAGTCTCTGGTTGCAGCGACCCTCCTGACATTCAATTTAATTTATTACATTAATGAATTTCACCAGTGAAGAAAATGATTACATACATCAGTGCCAACTCTATGACCCACTCACTCCAGGTACGGGACGTTCAGTCTGCTTAGTCCTGTAACTTGAAGTTCGTTGAAGTTCGCTTTGAAGTTGATGGGTCCCTGATTTTGACTCATGTTGAAGCTACCCAGATCCAGGGGGTCCATTCTGGGCAACTCCATTTCAGGGATACCTGTACATCAGATATCGGCATTCACCAAGTGATCTGGAAGCTATCTTTTGCTTAGTACTTTCAGGATAACTTGAAAGCTCTGTTGAAAGTTGAAGGTATACTAATACATTCCATAAACGCCTACTCATCAGGTTTTGAGGTTGATTGAAGGATTATCAGGGGCTGAAATCACATGCAAGTGACGTGAATAATCATATATTTTACAGAGAAATATCTCACACATAACTGCTTTACACATCGCACACGCATTCTTCAGATCAACTTAAAGGTACACATTTTTTAACTCATTTGTATTTCATTGATTTCGTGCGCTTCACACATACTGTACATCGGTGGCCTGCGCTTGATGTGCTCCTGGCACGATGCGTCACTCACACACCACGACCGCCTCACCTCCAGCGAGCCTGGGTTGGAGCTTCTTCAGCGCTTCCACGAGGCACTCGTTGAGACGCTCGACATGATTGTCCTGGCAGTTGCGCACCAGCAAAACTGCAATGAATCTTTCATTAGCGGACGTGTTGCAACAAGGGCTGCCACTGATGGGGGATTTCCCCTAGATCTGGGGGAAACATTCCTACAAACTACTAAATCTTGAAGAATTCGGCTAGGAGTTATTTTCAATGCATGAAATTTATAACTTGAATAATTTTGAATTATACGTAGACGTACGCTCATTCGGATGAAGATGTTATGATGCAGAACAGGAAATGCCTCCCTAATGATGAATAAGAGACGATTCAACGAAGTGTGAACGAGGTTCGAACTCGTTAGACTTACAACGAGATTCACATCGGAACAGTGAACAGTCTCATGCTATCAGCTCAGGCTCGGGAGTCGAAGAGTTCACTCAATAAAAGGAATAAAAAGGCTGGCAGTGACCATGTAACTACTTTGAATGTTAACTTTGCGTTTTCACACGCAATGCTTCATACCGATGATAAATAAGTTCATTTTAATGGTTAATACTATTTATATAACGATTTCATTATTCTATAATTATTATCTCTGCTTTAGAATGCCGATTATTTTCTCCAAATGGCTTAACGAACCAAATCACCTTCTGAGAAATGGAAATTCTATAAGCAGTCATTTAGAAATAAATGGTTAGCTTAGTGTTCTCGAATTAAAAACTTCCTGAAAGAGAATGGTAATCCCAACTGTAGTTATTGTAAGTGCTGTAATATTTCTTTGAGAAATTATATAAAACTATGCTCAGTGCAACATAAGAGAAACATGAATGTTGCAAGTGCCAGCGCTTATATCGTACACTCTATGGTAAGAGAGTCGTCCAAGAAATCCGATAAAATAACCATTAGCGATGTTACTGTCGTAGCATACTTTGACCAACACGAATTTTCATGTATCGATCATTTCTTATCGGTGGGTAAAACAATTAACCCTGACAGCAAAATAGCTCACAAGTTGTCAATGAAAAGAACGAAAAAACATTTGGACCTAATACACAGTGAGTAAAGTCAGTTTCAATTGTTAATATACCATGATACGTTTTTTTTTAATTTTGGGTGATTTTTACCGAATGCGGGGGAATTTCTGCTACAAATCTGGGGGAAAGAGAAAAATCTCAGTGGCAACCCTGGTTACAACAGTCAACCCATCATTTAATATTCTATATGAATGGGGTTGAATATCCTGTCCCATCATTGAATGTTCTACAACATATGTTTCATTAGTGGACGCGCTGCAATGAGGTCTTTCAATGGACTTCTTCAAGCCTTTAACAGCTATTGAGAAAATTTGCGTTGTTTCCCTTGAAAAGATTTCTATCAATAATTTTAGCTGTTACGAAAACATAAGTCAATAATACTACGTTAAGCCAACAAGTGTTTTCGTAGCTATGTTGGGAGTACAGAAAAATGCGATCTTAATTTGTGTGTAAACTCCTTTAAACTAAAAATCAAACATATAACATACATTTACACATCCCGATCAATTGTTTGGGGAAGATATCATCGCTCGCATTATTCACCGGTATGAGAACCTTGTTCAAGTTCTTTGCCTGATATCAATGTCATTCCGTCTCACTACAAATTAACTCCATCAAGCATTTGCCGAAGTAAAAGCCTACGGGTCCACCTACTGTTATTCACTTATTTCAAAATCGATATTAATTGAACTCAAATTTATGAATATCAAACTGCGAACAAATTCGGCATGCGTCGGCATGCGTCGAGTCCTACGCTATAGAAACACTGGAGACTGTCCGTTACCACAGGGTTTCGTCGCTGTAGAGGTCTGTCGTTGTGAGGGTCCGTCGCTGTGAGCGTCCATCGCTGTGGGAATCCATTGCTGCAAGGGTCCGTCCCTGTGGGGGTCCATTACTGCAAGGGCCCGTCGCTGTGAGGGCCCGTTGCTGCATGTGTTATGATTTTGATCATAACATATGAGAAACGACCATACAATGGAAGACGCTCTGCTTGTTTGAATCGATCGTACAAGAGTCGAGGTCTCAACAAGTCGAATTCCCCAAGCTAACGACCGTTCCCAATCCGCTTCGTTGCGACCAGTTCGCAAAGAACGGCGTCGCCTAGCCGAAGAGATACCAGACGCCAACGTCGAGAAAGATTCTTTTGTAATTTTTTTTTATGTCGTTGTTCAATTGTCTAGTATCAATAAGATAATATTGTAAAATCAGTTCAATTACTTGAAATCGATACTTCTATTACAAATAGGATTTTATACGCAAAGCTTAAACGAAACTTATTTGTGCCGAGGCATGACGTACTCGTATACGCCGTAAGTCCGAGAGGGAAGCCCGCTTCTTCAGAGTGGTAGGCCCTGGGCAATCTATTCCGAGAGGTGACAAGAGAAGCATGCACTTGCTTTGCCTGCTATTCGGGCAAGCGATGGCTTTATTAAGTCACATGGTTAAGTGGCGCAATAATTAATCTATTCTTATCATCATCCTGGAACTCACGAGCAAAATGAGTGTTCATTCATTACAAGTATTTTTCCCTTAGCATCATTCTAGCTAATTGATTCACGAGTATGATTGATTGATGCACGCCTTCAGCATGTATAACATTATCTTTTTGCGTAGGTTAACCATATAATCGCTTTAAGTGCGTTATATTCATTTTGATGTATTAGACAATTTCTCTGATGTATTAGACAATGATTTTCCAACGAACTTGCCATGCCTCCAAAATATTCAATAACGATTACAGCTCGAGCCTATCAAAAATAGAAATATTTCAACTTCTAACAAAATCGATGACTTACATTTCAATCTCAAACTAAGACCGTAATATAATTCAAATTTAGTGTGTGTGTTTTCTAATATTTCATGTACTTTATATACAAAAGTCATAGACGAAATACTCAGGGTAGCCCACAACGCAAAGTTCCGTCGCTGTGGGGATCCGTTGCTGCAATTGTCCGTTGCTGTAGGAGTCCGTCGTTGTGGGGATCCGATGCTGTAGGGGTCTGTTGCTGCAAGGGTCGGTTACTGTAGGAATCCGTTGCTGCAATGGACCGTCGCTGTAAGAACTTGCCGCTGTGGGAATCTGTTGCTGCACAGGTATGTCGCTTGGTTTAGTAGATGTTGAACTTTGCAGCCTTGACATGGACAGCATATAAAGTATCAAAGGAAGGGCGCTTCATGCCGATTTGGTAGCGATTTAACTTCCATCTCTGAGCCCTAACACTAACTTAACAAAACTGACCTCCGCAGAAGATGAGTATTACTGTAATATAACTGTAATATGCTGAGGAGTATTATTGTTCGTGTGGAGGTGAAGACTGGACAGATCCTGAAAATTAGTGAGGGAGACCTGTCCTCATACCGGACGGCGCTAAAAATCAGAGCAGGGATTTTCAACCAATTCATGGCGTCGCAGTAGTACAGCTCGCAACGTAAGTTCTAAATAGGATTACACTGCCAGCTGCACCGCTAAGACCACATTAATTGGTCGAAAATTCTGCTCCAGAGTTATATATGAAAGGCAGTCCTGCTGCGTGGGCAACCAGCGCCGCAGCAGTTGCGTGAGCACAAGACCCATCTCCCTTCCGATGCAGACCTAGGTGAATTTGTTATCAAAAATGGAGAATTGTTAAAAATAGAGTATGAAAAACACTGTTCTCGTCAGAATGAGGTGCTAAACCTTAACCACTAAGCTAGTTTGGGCTTGGGTCTCCGTGAGCAAGTGAAGAGGCATATCATGAATACCAGAAGGAACTAAACTCGCCATTACGATCTGGTTCCGCGTAATCTTTCTCTATTCTTGACGTGTACAAGAGTTACAGCGTCGCTGCATTCAAAGCCACAACTTCTTGCTATGTCCTCGAATAAATCAGCGTGGAAGCGACTACTCTTACGCCAAACTGCCTCTTTTTAGAGAGGTGGAATTTTACATCTTCTTTAGATACTGCGCCAACATTTAGTTATATTAGACTCGGAAGAGTTGTAAGGAAAGGTTTCAGCCGGAACGACACGCAAACGTTCAGATTGTAAATTCAGATGGAAAATAGTTTATTTCTGTGTTGAAACATGCTCAAAATGCCATTTCAAACATCCATGTCTTCAATTGAGCTTCGTTCAGTCCGGTGCAATTAAGCATCAATGTTTTTGAATCAGTTACAAGTAACGCAACTTTCATGGATGAAGCTACAAGTCGCCACTTTGATGTAGAGCAGATGAAGGCCTGAAGTGGAGGGTGTCGTTCAATTATTCGGTCGTTCTCCCTGGCTGCCTTACGAGAGACTGCAATAAAAGAAACTCGGAGAAGAAAAAACGCGCAACAGCGTTATACAGTGTTGTCCTACATTTAACCTAAATTTTTTATACCGTAAATTAAATTTAAGAGTAACTTTTCATTCATCATCTTTTGTTTTATTAGAAACTCGCAGTATTTGAACAAATTTCAACTAGCTACGAATTTTATGCTGTTTGTGACACGCGTTGTAGCTGAGGTTGCTGGTGCGTCACATGGATCACATTTTCATATGTGGTATAGTGTTTATTCTTAGATATAGATTCTGAGTGATACTTTAGATGTACCTTCACAAAAATGAATACATCTCCCTTTAAATCTACCTAAAAACTAATCGGCTTATTTTCTCGTCACTGATCTGGGCGTAATTGTGAAATTGGTGCACATTATAAGCTAAATCACCACCTGCGTGTTCGAAATCAGTGCCTCGTCAAATAGTAACGCTTCTTTACAAAATGTCCGAAAATGAATGACGTTGACGCGCGGTTGTTGTTGTATCATAAGTGTGCACGACTGTTGGAGAACTTGTAAAGTCAGTTTTCAGATCATGCACATACACGTTCATGCATAAAAACTCGTGCACTCATGCGCGTGCGCACATGAACTTGAACTTGAAAGAGAGGGCAGACGGCTTACATCGAACCTTTTGCAACGACCTGGAGCTCTCTTTAATGTGTGCACGAAACACACACACACTACGCATAGCGTCACACATGACCATCATCTCATCTAGCCTCACGCTGCAGCGGCAGCCTGAGCAGGAGCAGGGGGGACAGCTGTAACAGATCTGTAGGAGGATCGTACAGCTGCAGAAAATCTATGGAAGGATTGTACAGCGACACCAGGTCTAGAGGAAGATCGTACGGCTTGACTGATCTAGAGGACTATCGTACAGCTATGGAGAATCTGTCCTCCTTTCTACTTTTTCCGCGCTTGAGTCGGAGTTGTAGCGTGAAAAAATATCAACATATGCTACTGTTAGTGGAGAATTGAGAAAAAAGAACAGTTTCAATTGGCCCGGTTGTTTTTTTACTAGCGAGGCAAACATACGCGAAAATGTTACAATGCAGATTTTTTTTGTCGTGAAAATTCAATTTTAAACACCACAAATTTATTCAAATAAGTGACATTTCAAAAAAAAATTGTGGCTCGTGGAACTCCATTTATAATGTAGTGGCCTCAGGACAGTCTCATGCAGGTAATAGCGGAATAAAACATGCAATGGATTCGATTGATGGATTCGGTTTATTCCTGCAATCAGACTATTAGGCATCAAATGCTCCTGATCATCTTTCATAGGTAGTATGAATCAATTTTAATTGTGTTGTAAGGTTTAATTTTCTTGTAAAAGATGTAAAAGATGATTTTAATAATTCGGATTTATTGAGTAGAAATTACTCCTACAAAGTGCTCTGTCAAAGTTCAAAAACCAACTGCTTTGGTTATTACTGTAGCCAAAGTAATTTCTAACATACGTATAATCCATTAGAACGTATTTTTAACGTACTATCACCAACTGCTGTTTACGGTTAGTTCATCTAAAAACTCTACAATATGCTCAGCGCAGAAACTTGAGCTCTAAGAGTGTAAGCGTACGAGTTACGGAATTCCGTACGGGAAGTTCTAGTACAACCGCTGCTACAAGTAGCAATCTGGACTCAGATTTCCAATCAATTTACGTCAATCGTTTACAGTACATAATTTAAAAATCTAGTTCCTTGTCAAAATGTATCACTGCCCTAACTTTGCTGACGCAGTGAGTGAGACAAACTCTGTGCACGACATCGCTCGTTTGACGTGCCTCAATGATGTGAAATGCTGAAGACTAGCAAATTCACATCATTTGTGTGCGGGAATGGCAGTGGCAGTTCGGTGATCGTAAAATGAGTTCATGCAACAGCCGCTGTATAGACCTCTCCTCTCCCGCACCTCAGGGCTGGCCAACAAAAAAATGGAAGGATGAGCTTGTTATAGTAACTGACATGTTTCATCTGTTCATTGAACAATCTCGGGACGACCAACAAGTTTGTGGAATATCCACAAATATTGGTCCTCTTCTTCCTCTTTTTCGTAAAGTTGCCTCAGGGAACAGAGCAGCACCACACCTGAGCTCATAGCGTTGGTGATATCAGGGATGATATAAGAACTAGCCGGACGAGCCTTGGAGAACCTGTCATGAATTTCTGCAACTGTTGCCAAGCGTTGGATGCCGAATAAATGCACGGAAGTGTAGTTGAGAACACAAGTAATCTGGCAACATTCAGTTATGGAAGCTCGAAGCAAAGATGCTTGACTTGAATTTTGAACGTCTGAGTTTGCATGATGAAATTATGCAGACAGACACGCAAGTCGTGCTCTCGGGCAAGGACATGCAAATTAAGGCAGATTAGGTAATAGTCTTTGGTTGATAGAAATTTCAAAATGCGATGTTGAGCATAATGTTGAACTCAGTAGCGCCTTGATTCTTATTTCTTTTTGGGGATAAATATGCATAACATATTCTTCATACACATGTAAAAGAAATTATGACTTCCATTCACGTCATTTATGCCCTGAAGAAATTCATTCAGAATTGAATATTGAGAGACAAGTTATGTTTAGCTCTTTATAGAATTGATAAATAAGTATAGAATAATTCTCAATACGTTACTTGCGAAAAATGTAAATAGCCTCGTATCTATCGTAATTTTTCATATCGTTTTTCTAGACAAACTTTACTTAATTATTTCAACCATAAATAAATGTATTCTTCGTCCTTGGAAGCATTTTACTTCTTGCTGTACGATTTTCAAATCTAAATGTGCTCGCGCACGCGCTGAGTCAAAATTGAGCAATTTATTCTAGCGCAAGTCCCGTGTGATGCTGTATTATTATTTGCTCCTGCTACGCGAAGTTGTTTAGACACGAAACGCTCATGTCTGGAGGAATAACGATGCATTTCCGCAAAGCATTTCCGGACTTTTGTGGTGTAATATTTCATGTTTCATTGAACAAAAGAACGATTTTTTATTCCCATTAAAGAACTAGCTTGAGCTAAACAGTCTCGTACTTAACTGACATCGCGAATGCCGGTCATCGCCTAATGCAACCAAGTGTGTGGCAGAACATGCATGAAATAAACTTCCGCGTGCATGACATTTTTTAAAAGTTGATGGATCATTCTACTTGCACAACTCACGGGCCAGCAAAGAAAATAGTCTCGTCGAAAATAGTCAGGTTCCAACAGTAACTGATCAACTCAAGATCTAAAACTTGGTTAACTCATGTTCCAGCACACGCTGGTCAACTCTGTCAGGTTCCAGCACACGCCGGTCCACTCTGTCAGGTTCCAGCACACGCCGGTCAACCCAGTCAGGTTCCAGCACAAGGGTTGACTTAGATTCTCGTTTGATCTGCTCGTTAGGCCGAGATTTTTTATCTTTATAATTATATGGGTTTCATTTTATGCTTTTGGTAGCACTATACCACTTTTTCTCTTCAGGGAAATCAAGATAAAAGGTTTTTTTTTCTCGCTATAACCGCGCATGTTAACACCTGATCAACATGTCCCTCTAGAAGAGAATATGGGAGTTACCTGTCTCACACCAACTGGGCAACATGCAGCAATATTTTGTTGGTGTCATTCACTTCTCAATCCATTTAAACTTATAATTTTGTTTCTTAATATTTAAACATATGAAGAAGACCTTGTTCATACTGTTTTCATCTGCAAACGTTTTAGCAATACAACCGCAATTTATTTGAAACTTTGACTTTAGCAGCTGTGCAGGTATCGAGTGCACGGGAGGCTTGAGCTGCAGCTGTGAGCTAGTGAGTCCCGGCTTCAGATGGAGTAAAAATTTCATCTGCCGGCCCTCATTTCATTCTCGTTCTCCTCGGTTGTCAACGACTACACTTAATTTAAGAAAAAGAATTCACAAAACTAAAAGATGTTCGTTTAGTTTAGAGCCCCGAGAATAAGTGTTGGACTCCGACTGACTGCATGTATCCCCAAACGGCACCGTGGTTCGCGTCCTTGAATAGTCGTTGCGCTGTTGCGCTAGTTTATCGCACTTCTTGTTCACTTCTTGTTCTCGAGTCAGTCCTATCCATTGGTGAAATTTATAAACTCCATCTTACATCTGGTTTCAAGACGTCCCCCCTCTAAATTTTTACCAATGTTACTTCAATGTGATAATACTCCTGTCGGATTCGGATGAATCTAACACTCGCACCTTCGAATTATTCCTTTGTGGGGACTAAAATTGTTCCAGTGAATGTGAAACTTCCTTTTAATCTTATTCATGCTTTCCTTACTTTCGTCGAAGTTGTGAAGAGATACATACTCGCAATGAAAAGTTTAGGTTGGCGATTTGGTTTTTCGCTGATGTTAAAGTTTTGTCATGTTTAATTGTTCATTTTATCCAGGTGAGATTTGAAAGGACTATTGTAATTTGCTGAACTCACTCGAAAACTTAGGGCTTCAACCTACTGAGGTAAAACAATTTTTTTGAACGAGATTGGAAAAGCTTGAGAATTGCCTCTAAAATCGGCACAATGATGCAGGCAATATGGGGGGCAAATCTGTTCTTCCTGGATCTTAAAATTTGTGTGGATGGGAGTAAACATGCCGTCGTAAATATAACTGGATAACAAATGACAAGGCATTAACAGCTGCCTACCAACACAACAATCGCTGAGTAATTTCAGAGTCGATATTTTCATTCAGACCTAGTTGGATAGTTATTGATTGACCACTCGTTTAGGAAATGAGAATTTATTTCGAGTATTTCATACCAACATAAGAAAACGATTGTCTTTTGCTCAGGTGTAGAATAGTAATGTAAATTTCAGCTGCAATTAACACTAAAACAATTCTTTTTCATTCGTCCAACATTTAAGAACGAAAAAATGAAACCCACAGCCATCTATTAAACGTTAAATCATTCAGCTTCCAAAATCCTGCTGTTTTGACTGGAAAACAAAAATTACCGTATGTAATACTTAAAGCGTAGTTATTGTGTTGTTCCTGGACCGCACATCATGACTAGTGTCAAATGATGTCAGAGTTAACTTATGTGCGGAATTTTTGCTAATATCTACATTATGAGCAAAGCACCAAATAAGAATACTTACCAAAATTTTGCGCTGAGACAGCTTGTAAGCTTAGCAACACAGCAACACAAGTCTTGAATATCGCCCACATTGCGGAAATATTTCCTTATAATCCAAGCCACTGAGCAAGGTGCGAGTCTCGTCCTGTTCTGCGCTACTCTACGGAGCATGAGCGGCCACCGCTTATTTAAAGGGGTGGGCGGCACGTTGAAAAATGTCCAAAATTTTGTGCTTGCAAGAGTTTTATGAGATTTATTCGCTGCCTTAACTTTTAGTTCAGGTCTTCCATTGCTTGTTACGGTATAGATGTTTACATAAAATAGTTCTTACGTATTTTGATAGCCTCGGGACAGATGCATGTGCTCTTTGAAGCCATTATGTAGCTGATTTTGTCGTGCAGAGCAGCCATAAGTTTTGGTTCATAAAGGAGGCCATTGGGTTTTAACGTGTCTCATGATATCGTTTATGGTCGTAGTAAATCATGCTGTCACCGTTGAATCAGGTATTTAACATTTCATACTCACTGAAAATACAAGAGAAGTCGAGCATCATGGAATTATAAGTTCTCCAGAACAGCCCACTTGTTACAGCGCAGATGATCTATCATATAATTTGCACATATATAACCGTGAACTAATTTTCCGATCAGCAACGGCATTCCATCATTAAAATTTGAACAAATATGGTCAAATAATGACGGCATTAAATTACAGACCGATCAGTCTTAGACCTACTATCAAAAAAAATTTAAAGAAGTGATTTAACATAGATGAATATAGTTCATCAAAATTAAAATACGTTCCAAAATCAGTACTCAAGATGATCTACTGAGTATCACTGAGAAAATGTACGGTGATATCAATAAAAAAATGTAACACACTCACTGCTGGTTGATGTCTACAAAGCGTTTGACAACTTCGAGCATAAACACAGAGAATTTCAAAACAAGTAATAGACACTCAGTGGTGCGAGAGCTATCAAACAGCCAATGTTTTCATGCAATATGAGTAACCATGAAAATACCACCATATGAAATAAAATTATTTTCTGGTTCCTCAAGGATCTATCCCTAGCCCGCTTCTATTTCCCATTTTCATTGATAATTTCGTTTCTATGCTATCGAATGTCGTGATCTTTATTCGAGTGTTCTTTCTCTTACTTACGTAATTTTTTTATATATCCCAATATTTATACTTTTGAATACTATTCTGATAAAGCTGCCCCTCTCATAAACCTCAGTTGTGAGATATATTCACTTCCATGCAATTTAGATCAACAATTAGAGCAAACTTCACCATTAAACCAGAGTAATTTCCGGCATAATGTCATACCATTATCATACTAAACAGATTTTTACAGATTAAACTGTTCAAATAAAAAAGAAAAGAAGGAAAACAGTTTATTTCCAATAAAGATAGTACAAAAAAGATAGTACATAATCATTGGTTTTTAAGATATCTTAATGTAAGAACACTTAAATTATACACACACATGAGGATTGCAATACCCATGTCACTAGTCGAAAAGAAATGATTGAGGGCAATGTTTTCCTAGTGTTAATTAATCTAGATTTGATGATGTATGTAATTACATCTATAAGACAACACATTTTCATTGACGATGCATTTTCGTTGTGGGATGAAACACTTTTGACAGTTTACATGTACGTGACATGAAGCTTTAAATTTTTTGACATCAGGAAATAATATTAAAATTGCTTGTTTCGACAGATGTCCAAAAATTTCATTTCGAGCAAGCATGAAAAAAATTGCAAAAACTGTGGTGTGTAAGTTTACGAATATGCGTACAGATACATGAATGTTATATTTCCAATAGGACGATTCATAGGGAATCTCACGCGTAAGATAAAAGGAGAACCAACTTACAAATATACTTTTTATATATATTTGATATATATTTGGTATATTTGTACGTTGGTTCTCCTTTTTATCTATACATGAATGTACGCATATATAGGCACATACATGCACACGGATACCAGTGTACAAGCTTGAAAGTTATAAAAATTACAAGTTTCTTTTGATATTAAAAAGTTTTAACATAACGCTCATTAGTTGATGAGCGTCTTAGTAAACCATGTATGGGTGATCATATGATAATACCTATGCGTTCTGCGGAACGTTGTACGATATTAAAATATATGATAATGAGCACCCATACTTCAAAACTGTTGTGTAATGTGTTGAATTTTAAAACAATGAGAAAAAAGGTTATTCAGCAATAGATATTCTGAGCTAATGAGATTCTTAAATACTTATTCATGTGTTCTGTAACTAAGTTATATTGTTAAGACGTAAGATGACGAGCTATTTCGGTTTTAAAATCTCTCAGTCTTTGAAGGATTTTGATACTCAGGAGAAGTTTGCTCCACAGTACGGCACCTGATATTGACAGAGCCTTCTGCCGTAAGTGAGATGAACGATGGTCGGCTTTAGGTTGGTTACAGTGGGTGGATGAACACGCACTATCTCAGCATTGCTATGAGGAAAATATAACGAGGAGAATACCAATTGGGCCCTCTGCATGAGGATCTTTTCTTGAATAGGAGTCCAGCAGAGTTTATTAAGGAGAGGGGTTATGTGATCACTTCTTTTGAAATTACCGTCGCATACCACCTTGGCTGCGAAATTCATGCACTTTTGAAAATCCCTTAGGAGGTACTGAGGTAAATCTCCCCATACTAGGCTGCAATAGTCAATGCGCGATAACACCAGGGGATTGAATGGCCAATAATCTGGATTTTTCGTCGAGCATACTCTTTATAGGATGAAAAACAATAAAGTTTCGTAAATTTTGTTGCAAGTATTCTCAACGTGAGATTTGAAGGACATATTTCTATCGAACCAGATACCTCAATTTTCAACTTTTTCTGATGCATTAATTTCATCAGTTCCTACTGCAAGAGTAAGATCTGAAGTTTTTTAATGCATCTTTGGGTCCGAAAATAATGCATTGCGTTTTACTAGCATATAATTTGAGACGATTTTGGTCGTACCGTGATTTCAGGCTTATCAGCATAGTTTCGGATTTAATTCGCGTTTGTGGTATTTCCGATACAGAACTTGTTATTGCATTTTTAACATTACCAGCGTACATTGAGATTCGTGTGTTGGAAGGCATTGGAGGGAAATCATTAATGAAAATAAAAAACAACAGCGGACCAAGAATGGATCCTTGGAGAACACCAAAACTGTTTTGAATGGATTGGGACGATTCGTTTTCGAAGCGGACTGCATGAGATCGATTTGACAAGTAACTTTCAAACCATTGCGTGTCTACTCCCAAGTTCAATATTTTTCTCAGAAGTCTAACATGTTCGACGCTATCAAACGCTTTAGAGAGATCGAGTAGCAGTAAGAGTGCTACATTCCTTTGATCGATGTCACTGTGTATTTTTTCAGAGACATTGAGCAGAGCGTCTTTCTTCTATAGACGTATTGATTTCGATTTCGGTGGAGTAGATTTGACTGTTCCAGGTGAAATGGCAGTTGATTTGTCACCACTTTCTCTAACAACAACATTTATCATTTTGGATTTACAGTACTAGGATCTTCTTCATCATTTAATATGTAACGAATTTTCTATAATGTGAAGCGTAACTCTCAATATGCGATTAAATATTTTAAGGTAGCGTTCAGAAAATGATGGTATGAGACGATGCTCGCAGTTCAGGCAGGAGATAAAACAATATTAAAACATAATAGACGTTAACCAGAAGGAAGTTTCCGAATGATTTGATTGTAATCCAGAACAAAAGATGAGGTTGGAAAGGGTGCTGGACAGATTAATTAATAAAACTATCTGATAAGCGGAAATGATCAAATCGAGCCATTAGACAGTTAAAAAACAGAAAATTCGAGGTTATGCAACATCACAAACGAATTATGTTTTAGAATTAGAAAAAAGTAGAACAATAAATCAACTTGAAGTAAATAACCCAGCACTCCTAATATAAAGGACTGCATGAAGAGCGGGAGACCGCGACGCTTAGGATGGAGCGCGAGGGTATTACTTCACTGAGGAAGAAGGGCTGTGAGTTGTATCGTGGCGTAATGAAGCGCATGGTGGGGTTATTAAGAAGGCAAAGCGTCAGGATGCTTCCTTAAGGGGGCCACCTGGGTCAAAATACGAAATATTATACCTTCGATTTTCTGTTCTATAACTCATATTATAGACAATTTGTTCATGAATCTAACGGTATTCTTAATTTAGATATCTAAAAAACTTGTCGTCGATTATGTAACTTCAAAATTGAAGGAGATGTAGCACTTTCCCTCATAACCATTTTCATTAATTTTTCCGATGAAAAAATAACTTTTGAAAGAAAAAATGAATCGTTGCATAATTTCACACCTATCGCGAAAATTTTAGAAAAATCTTTTTGAAAAAAGCGGACTTGAGTTCTTATTCAGACGGTGTTTCTGTGCCGCACGTGGAGACGACTGCGTGCTGAGGTTGGTAGGTAGGAAAACGCTGGACCGGAAGGTAAGTTTACTGTTGCGAAGTGGCGAGCGACAGCTGTATGCAGAGTGGGAAGCGCGGACCAAATGCAACACTGGTGGCACTATGAGTGCTTTTTATGCGCCTACCCCTAGGCGGTGTAAGGAGGGAGACATATACCTCCTCCTCCCCAAGATTACTCGGCCCAAAAATAGAAAATAATCGATCAAAAAACAAAATAACCAATTTCAAAAATATAGTATCCAATCAATCTAGTAACATTTCTAGTCATTATTACCGAAAAAATTTTGATTGAAAAAGCGACAATTTTACCACAGCACGCCATTAAGCGACAATTTTAGCTCAGCCCGCCATTATAACAAATTTTAAAAACAAACACCATAGCTTAAGGTGATACATATGTTAAAAGCGAAGCACCCCGGAAAAGGGCAGCTGAAGCGATACAAAAACAATCGCCCTTTTCCTTAGAATTAAACATTAGAATTAAAAACCATTCAAACAAATGACATTAACTAAGCATTAAGTAAGCTCGTAAAGAAACGAATTTTCCAACGCAAAAAACTCTCACAGGAATAAAGTTGGTACGTCTCAATAGAAAGTTTTACAAATCTTGGCTCTATCAACTTCAACCAAACAATTCACAAAACCCTCAAATGGTAAATGGCTATGGTAAATTTGCTATCACAACAGTATGTTCTTTAAACAGTTCTGGAGAATGCTTCGGATGATGTTCACGTGGAGAAATGAAAACAAGGAAAGACATGAAGTACTACTCAGCAGATTATAATATCGTTCATAACGAGTTACAAGCACTAGAACATGTTTGGTCGCAAGTAATTTAATGAAAGTATAAGTCGACACGCCCACTAAAAAATAATTACAAAGACATACACGCAGAAAGGAAGCCCAAACATAATGTGGTAAACTGAGATTGCGCTAATTTTCATTAATCTATTAACATTATGGGATAGAGAAACATATCATTAAAAATTCAACACTGACCTATCGAAGAGCGCTTAGCAAATTTAATTCTCATGTTCTTCAACTTTTACTGAAAATAAAACTCTTCTTCCTGCTACATCGAAGTAATGACGGTGTAGTTGAAAGAAAAAAAATCATCTCAATTCGGTGTAATGAGGGTGACATGTCCCTAGGCCGTCAGCCAACCCGTTCAATAACTTCAAAATTGTCTGTTCAATACCTTCAGAATTGTAGGAAGGTATGGATTTAAATTCCAATTTTATTTAATTGAATTTAAATTTAAATTTAATCTAAAACCTATTTTCCAAAATAGCCATTCCTTGAGCTATAGTCAATTTTCTAATCAATTGACGAAAATAAACATTAATAAAAAAATCTCGTGCGTCAGTTTACACCTTTTGCGAAAATTTCAGAAAAATACGTCAAAAAATGAATGAAATTTTTTCAGCCGATCGATCCCCAATTAAGTACAGACTTTGTGGGCATACGTAGAGTTAGAAAAATGTATGAATTTAATTTCATTTTAAACTAAGTGCAAACGAAACTAAGGGATAAGTGTATCAGAAATACTACTATAATTTATGTGTTCACGGTGAGGAATTTGAGGGCTTCTCGAGGGCTGGTCAGTGCGCGGAAACGAGCATCGGTCTCCTGAGAAGGTTATTGAATAAGGGTTTGATTTGGTACATAAGGAGTGACTTTGGAAGGGGTAAGGAGTGTAAGACGTACAGTACATCGTTGGTCAAAGTTACTAAGCAATGTGAAGCGTGTTTTCAAACCTTAATAACTACGAGTGGCATGGGTAGGGAGAAATAAATTATGGAAGGAAGAAAAAGAAAGATAAGCGGTTTCGACGCTCGATAAAAAAGCTCATCATCAAACATCCCAATGTAGGAAGATGTTTGGATGTTCGCCGCCGTAGTCGTCCGCCAGGTGTACCAACATGAACGGCATCTGGACACGGGTACGCATCGAGGAGTCATACTACGTCACCTGTAGAGCGAGCTAGTGACATCAGAAGAAATGCCTTGAAAAGGTCTGAGAGTGAAATTCATAGTCTTGTGTTTTAAACTGAGTTTCAGCGATAATTTAAGCGTAGATCATAGGTCAACACAAAGTCATTAATACAGAAAAAAGGTGCCAGTCAAGAGGTCACGCAATAAAAGATGCGAGCAGTTTGCACTTAATCACTGAAAATTGCATTACATAGGAGTGAACAGTGTAGGTTCATCAGCGTTTATTTTTTCCCTTTTCCCTCGTGTAGTATGTCCGTCGTTGAAATGGCAATTTGGTATTCAAATTTCAATGTATTGCTTATCGACTTATTCGGTTTCCATACCATGCTGTACCCATACATTTTTTCAATAGATTGTCTCATTCGAGTCACATATGAATTGTTAACTTGAGCTGCATTTTCGAACTCATTCGTAATAATGTCACCTCATTTAACTCATTTGCTTGCTTTGAAAAAGATAATTAAATCTATCAGTTTGTCATTAATATCGTTGTGTTGATCAGATCAATGGCGCGTAGGACTTTCTATCTCTTATTTTTCAATTATTCTGCGAAAATTTTTTCACTATCGAGGGTTTCAATCCCCTCTTCGACACTTCACCCTCCTTTCACCTGTTGGGAGAAAACAGGCGTCGTGACATCGGTTTGACGAAAGCGTGTGCACTCGTAGTAAAATATGCAATAATATTATTGGAACCCTCAAGTTTTTTATTGAGTGGAAGAAACACTTAACGAAAAGGTTGGGTTCTTAGTCGTTCGACCTCTAATATCCTCGCGATTTGACTACTGCAGATTAGAATGGAAATCAGGGATTGATTGAACAACCTCAACCGCAACCGAGTTACAACTACATAAAATCATAAAACCGCAAACACTTCGCGGTTGTGGAGTTCACCTCACAACCGTAACCGCATTGCATGTTTTGAAAAATTAATATTTCTGTAAAACATCACTTGTGCGCAACATGCTAATTGCTCTATCCAAAATTTTAGCATAAAACGGCTGAACCCCCTAACGTCATTAACATCCGGCGTAAGTACGGAATATGATAAGTTAAGAGCAGTGCGCTACCGGGTCCACTATAAAAGGCTAAAGACATTGTTCGATGCACCCTTCTGTAGTCTACACTCTGCAGTGCTGAGTGCTCGCTTGGGTACAGCTTTCGAAAAACATTAATGTTCCGACCCTTGAAAGTAAGGAAACTAGCAAAAAATTTTCATAGCGACAAGACTGACGCTGAACAAGCAAGCACTTCGAAGATGTCTGTAACATACATCACAAATGCTTTTTTGAGCTCAAGCAGAGAGGAGGAGAATTCTCGACCCGACCAGATGACTCAGAAAATCCTTGTCAAGTACCAAAATGAAAGGCGAATCCCTCCAGTTGATGATTCGTTTCAATGGTAAAGAAGTAATCAAGAAAACCACAGGACTCTCGTACAGATTGCACAAGCTCTTCTTGCATGTCTTTCAAGCAACATGAGCAGCTTTTTAGTGGCGCGCAGGAACTTTTCACAGCGAGAGACGTAGCCGCGCAGAACATTAATAAAGATAATAATAATAATAACTGAAAATATGACAATTAGTATCTACAAAAGGATTTGTGCAAATGTGTGAATTTTGCTGCCAAAGTTGTACGCAAATGTGAATCAAAGAAAAGTAGGGCGAAAACTGAGGGTTGTTCACTTTGATCAAGTCGCCACGAATGATTCAGGTAAAATTAATGAAGGTTTAAGTTATGTAGCTTTATTAAACAAGCAAAACACTTATTGGTTCCACGCTCTTAAAACAATGTTGAAATAACCAAGCAATCTTGGCAACTCAACGACAAAACTTGAAACACAACATAGTAATACTTAAGTAACTATGTTCATTAGGTTTCTTCACTCTCCACTTTCACTTCACCACTCTCACTTCACGATCTTTCTTATTTTCATAAGCAAAAGCAATAATCGATCTATGAAGTAGATATTCAGATACTTCCAGTTAATTGCAAAGTAATCCTATACAAATTATACACCATTTTACTCTAAGGCCATAGGATTACAGTATTTTACGTTTACTAGGCTCGTCCATTGAATTATGCGAGATTTCAAAAATTCAATCCTTAGTAATTTTTTTCTAGACGTGTAAGTTTTGTCAGTTATTTTGTCAGTTATTTTCAAATAATTAATCACTTGACATTACTGGGTAATCCGGACCATCATTGTGCAAGTAGTTCTTTTATTTCGCCATATTAGTAAACATCTTACTGATTGCTGCACACTAATTTTTAAATAACTGTCTCCATGCACGTGTGGAAAGATGGTTTGCGCCAAATAGCTGAGCTGTCGGCCTTTTTTGTTTAACAAACCGGATCGTTTATTGCAACCCATTCCTTTAACGCAGGTTATCGTACAACTGTTACCAGGTGTTTCGGTTCAACATCTTACATTTTTCGTTCTTGTATCAGAAATATTTTTCAGCGTATTTAAATTTTTAACAAGCTTATTAACAACAATCTTATTTTCTGTCTCAACCACTGATATGGATGTTACGTTGGCTAGAATGGTTTAGCCACCACATATGTATGTACACTCCTGATCATAAGCTTAGGACCAAATAAAACTGACATAATGCTATTTCTTATAGAAGGATTTCGAATGTTTGCGTAATGAAAGTTTACTCGGTAGTAAAGAAAAAGAATGAAGAAATTATGCAAATCAACATAAATAGAAAATCATCTTTTTTCTGGTAACTTTGCTGCTTCCAGCTAATAAAAAATTTTTAGGCCAGGTAGCACAAAAGTCTATGAGTAGCAGTGTTCATGTATTTCACCTGTGTTAGAAGTTGTCAAACACAGTGTAAAGGTGTCGCAATGCCCATGGCTAGCAAACCATCTTCCAATTTGAGCGTGGTCAGATGGTTAAACTGCATTATCAAGGTTTGTATCAACGCGCGATCGCGGCAGAGGTTTATCGCGATCTAGGAGGCCAGATTTGTCCGCTCGTGATTTTTTCTAGTAGGGCTATCTCATGAGTAAGTGTACACGACTCGACCAAGAACTCTGAATGAGTTGAAACAAAGAATTCAGGATAAAATGCTCGGTATCCCAGCTGAGATGTTGCAGCGGTCAATAAGGAATCTCAGTAGCAGATTTCAAGAATGCATTCGGACAGGAGAACGCCATCTACGGAGCGTAATTTTTAATAAATGAAAATTCCATCCCTGTTCTTGAATTGCATGTTTTAAAGTTTACATTGAAACATTTTTATTCCATCACTCTTGGTTTAACTGGATTGTAAATAAGTTCCCATTTTTGAGTCACTCCTTAAATACAGTGCACATCTCATTCTCTGCTACCAATGTGCAGTACTCGGCCTGCCTCGGCATTCGTTTGATATAGAAGATTTACAGTGCAGTGACATGAACTGACGCCTTGCTACTACAATTTTCCTTCAGTTATCGAAGAGTTTGTTTTGTCGTATTTTTTACGCATATCATGCCTTCATGAGCATTACTTGCATGATATATTGTCTGTTCGTGACGCCATCTTTGATGTTCGTTGAGTGTGTTACAGGGTACTTCAGGGTACTACGGATTATGTAGTACCCTGGATTATGTACAGGGATTATGTATACGAGTTATGTATGTATATCCGGATTATGTACAGGGTACTTCAAATAAATCCGTATAATTTTTAAAAATTTGCATAAATATGATTTCTGTAAAAGTGAGCACAACTGAAGAGCATCAAATAATCTCAGTGATATTTAAAGCCAAAAATCAACATTTAAAGTTCGTCGCATAAACAAAATTATCCAGAGTTATAATGGAAGAGTTTACGATAGTTTTACACGTTTCGATGTATCTGGCCAAGATTGCAGAGCCCCCCCACAAGCCAAGAAACTGTGCAATTTACAAACTTCATTTTCTAGCTGGCCTCAAAATTAAGAGGCGTCAAAGCCAATCCAATTTTGTCATTTTGGACTTATGCTAAAAAGAGGGTAGTCAGTGACACGATAATTCACAGGGCAATCAATGATCTTCGCATACCATGGTAGGAAGTATCTCCGAACTAATAAAATAAGAGAGTTCATTTTGAGAGGGGCGAAAAAGTTTAGAACTGGATGAAGACAAACGAATCACCAATCAAGTTCTATCTGACCATATTTTTAAAGCTGATAGGGCTTGTAACAGACGTAACGATAACTACGTAGATTGCCTCTTCAAGCACTAAAGTTAACTTCATGACCCTCTGCGTGGTTTCCAGAATAAGTGACGGTTTTACCCACTTCTTCACCAATAGCAAAAAAGCAAGTACCGAATCCTACTTCAAGGTCTTACAAACGGAAATCATTCCATGGATAAGGGCAAAGGTTTCAAATATGAAATTTATATTCCAACATGACTTTTATCCCGCCTACATGGAGAGCAAAACCGTCGACTAGCTCAGAAAAAAGGTGTGCCATGCAGTTTGGGAAAATGACTCTTGGCTTATCGACTCGCCTGACCTGAACCCGTTGGATTGCTATTTTTTATTGTAACTTAATGCCAAAGGCTGTGCAAAGCCCCACAATAGCGTCATAGCTCTTGAGAAGGACACGTGAAGGTCGTGGAGTTGTTGGAAACAACAAAAGTTATACGAGCTTAGTCCAGCTTGAAAGTTATTCGACTCGAGCTTTGTCCAGCTTGAAAGTTATTCGAGTTTCGTCCAGCTTGAAAGTTATTCGAGCTTCGTCCATCTTGAAAGTTATTCGATTCGAGCTTTGCCCAGCTTGAAAGTTATTCGAGCTTCGTCCAACTTGAAAGTTATTCGATTCGAGCGTAGTCCAGCTTGAAAGTTATTCGAGCTTCGTCCAACTTGAAAGTTATTCGACTCGAGCTTTGCCCAGCTTGAAAGTTATTCGAGCTTTGTCCAGCTTAAAAGTTATTCGATTCGAGCTTTGCCCAGCTTGAAAGGTTTTCGAGCTTCGTCCATCTTCAAAGTTATTCGAGCTTTGCCAAGCTTGAAAGTTATTCGAGCTTTGCCCAGCTTGAAAGTTATTCGAGCTTTGTCCAGCTTGAAAGTTATTCGAGCTTTGTCCAGCTTGAAAGCTATTCGAGCTTTGTCCAGCTTGAAAGTTATTCGAGCTTCGTCCAGCTTGAAAGTTATTCGAGCTTCGTCCAGCTTGAAAGTTATTCGAGCTTTGTCCAGCTTGAAAGTTATTCGAGCTTTGTCCAGCTTGAAAGTTATTCGAGCTTCTTCCAGCTTGAAGGTTACTCGAGCTTTGTCCAGCTTGAAAGTTATTCGAGCTTTGTCCAGCTTGAAAGTTATTCGAGCTTTGCCCAGATTGAAAGTTATTCCACCTTTGTCCAGCTTGAAAGTTATTCGAGCTTTGTCCAGCTTGAAAGTTATTCGAGCTTCGTCCAGCTTGAAAGTTATTCGATTCGAGCTTTGCCCAGCTTGAAATTTATTCGAGCTTCGTCCAGCCTGAAAGTTATTCGATTCGAGCTTTGCCCAGCTTGAAAGTTATTCAAGCTTCGTCCAGCTAGAAAGTTATTCGATTCGAGCTTTGTCCAGCTTGAAAGTTATTCGAGCTTCGTCCAGCTTGAAAGTTATTCGATTCGAGCTTTGCCCAGCTTGAAAGTTATTCGAGCTTCGTCCAGCTTGAAAGTTATTCGATTCGAGCTTTGTCCAGCTTGAAAGTTATTCGAGCTTCGTCCAACTTGAAAGTTATTCGATTCGAGCTTTTTCCAGCTTGAAAGTTATTCGAGTTTCGTCCATCTTGAAAGTTATTCAATTCGAGCTTTGCCCAGCTTGAAAGTTATTCGAGCTTTGTCCAGCTTAAAAGTTATTCGATTCGAGCTTTGCCCAGCTTGAAAGGTTTTCGAGCTTCGTCCATCTTGAAAGTTATTCGAGCTTTGACAAGCTTGAAAGTTATTCGAGCTTTGCCCAGCTTGAAAGTTATTCGAGCTTTGTCCAGCTTGAAAGTTATTCGAGCTTTGTCCAGCTTGAAAGCTATTCGAGCTTTGTCCAGCTTGAAAGTTATTCGAGCTTCGTCCATCTTGAAAGTTATTCGATTCGAGCTTTGCCCAGCTTGAAAGTTATTCGAGCTTTGTCCAGCTTGAAAGTTATTCGATTCGAGCTTTGCCCAGCTTGAAAGTTATTCGAGCTTTGTCCAGCTTGAAAGTTATTCGAGCTTTGTCCAGCTTGAAAGTTATTCGAGCTTCGTCCATCTTGAAAGTTATTCGATTCGAGCTTTGTCCAGCTTGAAAGTTATTCGAGCTTTGCCCAGCTTGAAAGTTATTCGAGCTTTGTCCATCTTGAAAGTTATTCGATTCGAGCTTTGCCCAGCTTGAAAGTTATTCGAGCTTTGTCCAGCTTTAAAGTTATTCGAGCTTTGTCCAGCTTGAAAGTTATTCGAGCTTTGTCCAGCTTTAAAGTTATTCGAGCTTTGTCCAGCTTGAAAGTTATTCGAGCTTTGTCCAGCTTGAAAGACGGCCGTCATCATGGCTCAAGACGGTCTTATCAAATAATTTTTTTTTTCCTCCTGGCCTGCTAAATAAACGGCCAAAATTTAAAAGTAATATGAAAAATTTTCATTGAGTTATTAATATTTAAGCATAGCCTGATTAATTGTTCAGATTTATTTGAAAGACCCTGTATTTTGGTGTTCTTCTGTGTCACGTGTTTGTGTACTTCCTTATATTTATGCTTCATTACTCTGGGTGGCTTCTCGTTTCAGATACTGGGATATGTTTTTTTAATGAAAATCATATTTTATTAAGCCTCGTCGTGTGATCCCGAGGTGAGGACGTTTCTTCCGTTTAGGGGAGGGGGCCTTTCTGTGTGAACATTTATTCGTAGTGAGTGACTGGGAGACCAAACGGCAGGAAACCATCGTACACATAAGCACACCGTTGCAATGTGTTAATAGCGCAGCCCCCACAATAATATTAAATCTTCTATTCTCTTTATGCTGAGTGTGCGACGCACTGAGCCCCGATGTTTTATCGGCTCACTAAAGTATAGTATTGTGTTGCATCCTGTTGACCTACCCGACTGAGGAATGTAATCAGGTGCGGGTAAGTGTTTCATTACAATGCTGTAGTCCTTAGAATTTCAATTAAAGCCAATCGCCGTTACGGTTAGAACCTGACAGAGGTGGTGTCGGCTAAAAATATCTTCACCCTTTGTGATTGTTGTGACTTTCATAAGCCAGTGTTAGTAACATTAATTGATATGATTTTGCTAAAGTACACTGTAGTAATTCAAATCACTTAAAATACAATTTATTTTCAGATTAGACGTTTCAATGGTTTAAAGCTACTCTCAGTGGAATTTCTTATAATTATATCAAGTTTTTTTTAACTGGCCAAAATATTTGAAAATGAGCTTGAGCGGAAAAAATACCCTCAAAATCTAATTTTTTATATTTTCTGTAACATTCGACCAAAGTTGTTTTTGGACTATGTTTCTTGGTGAAATTAAAAACACTTCCCAGCTTTGAGACGACTTGCAAATAAATAGTACATTACATCTTATAATGAAGACCAAGCTGAAAACGTCACCAATTTTCCTGTTTTCTGTCACTAATAAACAAGTTTCGACTTTAAGTACTTCATGAGCGTATCTCTGATACGGGTTTTACTCCTTCACGGATATAAACAAAAGCCCTAATGAACCTCATTATGATATTTTCTTTTTATTCGGTAAGTAACACGGTGGTAATTAAAATAGTAATCATCTGCGAAAAATTTTAGCATTTTAAATTCAAGAGGCAATCCCACAATTCGTGACCTATGAAACAATGCTATTTTATACAAGCACCCTAACCAAGTGATTCTCATGCTTCGTCGATCCTTGAATTATTGAATACTCATTTTTAATGCAACGCCGACTCTATTTCATTTTCAGGTCTATTGCATAAACGAAATTCAATTTCACGTACAGAAAAACAATTTTCCACAAACTAAATTCAATTTCACATGTGCATAAAAACAGTATTATCCAAACTAAATTCAATTTCACACACAGAAAAAAGCCATTGTACGCAAACTAAATTCAATTTCACTCCAGCGATAATTCGACTTCACACAAAAAAATTCAATTTCACACAGCAGTATTATATTGCACTAGTCCACCCCCTTTTATTTGAAATAAGAATGAAGGTGAAATGAAAGGAACTCCGTAAAAAATATAAAAAATCAATCTCTCGAGAGTTGATAAGGCCGCGTGAGCACGGCCCGTCAAAATACTCGTATATATAGGGCTGGAGCCTTGTATCACAGATACGCTCATCATATACTGCAGGCTGGCTTCGGACAGCCGGGCGGACGCGGCTCTTATTATAGTACAGATTATTTTAAAACCTATTTCACTTCCATATATTATTCATATAATTTCGCCAACATATAGTCTCTTTTGCTTAGTTAAGTCACTATCATTACAAAATTTAATGATTAATATATTTTTTTGAAATCAGATCACGAAGTGTTGAGTTGAAAACTGTGACATAGAAAGTGACATTCTACTTTAGTAGCATAGATACGAAACCCTTCTTTCATTGTGTAAAAGCAACGGATGCCCGAAAGCCAATGAGGATGTATAAATGGTAACATTTTTAATATGATAAAAAAAGGACAATGTATTTTAAATACGATGGTGCCCAAACATATACATGTATTCCATGTTTAAAAATTAAAAAGAACATTTTTATGAATAGTTTTTCATGAAAGTTACTGCTACATAGTATATAAAATGCATATAGTTAAAAGTGTGGAATCTCTTATTTAGGACTTTTTACAGTACCTCTAAATGATAAAAAATAATACACGTAAAAAACACATGTTTTCATTTATGATGAGAGCCATCTAAAAAATTACTATATATATACTGTATGTATGTATATTATAACTATAAAGAAGACACAAGCCCATGCTTGACTTTACATATCATTAAAAAAAACTATTCACTATAGAAAACGTTCAACATACAATGTAAATGCATGCTTGAAATCAATATTTTGTTTAAGGTAAATCACTTATATACCTTTAAATTTCATACACCCTAAGTATATAACTAATTCAGTCAGGTTCTTTCAAGTCAACCTGGAGCATTACTGTTAAGCAATATTTCACTACAACACAGCTCGCAAATTTTGCAACCATCTTTGCAGATACTTTACCTACAGCCGCCGCCGCCCATCTTTGCGAATTCCTTCATGTACACACATGAGTTGTTCCGCAATTCTAATTCTTCCAGCACTCTGTACTTCCAGAATTTCAAGTATATTCTAGTGCATGTTCTGCTTAATATTGCTTTTGAGAACACTCTAAACAAGTTCCATTGGATTTAAAAGGTAAGAATACAGAACAAGGCGGCACAATTGCACATATCCGTGTTTTTATCCAACTGAATTCACGCGTGCATTCTTCAATCAGTCATTACTCCTTTGCAGTGCAAATTTGTACCTTTGCTGCTAGGTAGTACTATGCTGATGATCATGCTCCATTTTTAGATCTTCCTTTTTTCCGACGTCAATCCCGGTTGAAATTCGTTTAGTCATTCCAAATTAATGTTCTATCAATAGCTCGAGCTTGAAATAATTTTTTAAAAATTGTGCTCTCTTAATTTTGTTTTCTGGAACATTGACAGCATTGGATGCACATTTTTCAGTTGACCATCCAACTAGTTGGTCATCGTGGCAACTCATACAGATACATTGAATCTACTCATTATAATTGTGGTGAGTTCCACGAGAAGTGTTGACGGATATTTTTCAATGTGATCGACGACGCAGTTTATCATTTCTTCTGTTCTTTTGGTCTTTGATCCTTCCTTCTTCTTTGCCCCAAGCTGCTCATTTTGTGTTCAGTTATAACCTGTGCGAACATTAATCTCAAAATTTTCAAAAAGTTCTCTACAATTCTTTTCATCATTGAAGACTTCGTAAACTCTTCTTCTGTTGATTGCTGATATCTTGTTATATTTCATTACGAGGCCTCTCTGTCTGTGATAAAATCTTTAAAGGAACGTTGAACAATTAACCTTTGTTGGAAAGGTGAAATGTATTTGCAGAAGTTATACCTGTGAAACACGTGAAATGATTTTTTCGTTTGTGTGAAATTGAATTCCGTTTGTGTGAAATTGAATTCCGTTTGTGTGAAATTGAATTCCGTTTGTGTGAAATTGAATTCCGTTTGTGTGAAATTGAATTCCGTTTGTGTGAAACTGAATTCCGTTTGTGTGAAATTGAATTCCGTTTGTGTGAAATTGAATTCCGTTTGTGTGAAATTGAATTCCGTTTGTGTGAAACTGAATTCCGTTTGTGTGAAATTGAATTCCGTTTGTGTGAAATTGAATTCCGTTTGTGTGAAACTGAATTCCGTTTGTGTGAAATTGAATTCCGTTTGTGTGAAACTGAATTCCGTTTGTGTGAAATTGAATTCCGTTTTTGTGAAATTGAATTCCGTTTGTGTGAAATTGAATTCCGTTTGTGTGAAATTGAATTCCGTTTGTGTGAAATTGAATTCCGTTTGTGTGAAACTGAATTCCGTTTGTGTGAAATTGAATTCCGTTTGTGTGAAATTGAATTCCGTTTGTGTGAAATTGAATTCCGTTTGTGTGAAATTGAATTCCGTTTGCGTGAAATTGAATTCCGTTTGTGTGAAATTGAATTTCGTTTGTGTAAAATAAACCTGAAAGTAGATAGTTTTATATAATTTCTTCATATGGCATCGTTATGCTAGCATTCGCAACAGAGGTCACTTAAAATAAGTTTATTTTGTAAGGGGGTGAGGTGATTTACTTTTGAAGTTCAACTATCGTAAGTTTGTCCTTGTGATAATAAATCTTCGATGAGTTATAAAAATTACGACGATACTTGAAGCATCACTTCCCTCCACGAGCCCTTAAGTTTTGTCAAAGTTCAGTTTCATTCGTGATCACACGGTTCGCATAGCTCTTTTGACCATCCGCTGCAACTCATTGAGTGAAGTGACTTCTTGTAAACTGTGACACCATGTAGCAACTGTTCATATTTTTCCTAAAAATTGGAGCATTGTTTATTCGTTACGAACTCCCATGGAAATAAAAGCAAGAATTCAACCTTTGATTAGTAGTCAATTGACACCCGAGCTGCGTGAATTTAATCATGGTAGCTGCCACTGTAAGCGATACCGCCTGTAGAAGTATAAAAATTCCATTTGATAGGCGTAAAAATTCCCTAAACATCTTTACAGAACTGAATTACTTTTACAGTTTTCGAGACATGATAATTATTCAAAGTTTTGTACACTATTTGGTGCATCAGTGTGTTCAACGGAATTGCATACTTCACGTAACATATTACTATAGATTAGCGACTTCACACCTGAGACATCCATAACATTCTCTTGAGAATTTTTTTTTTCGTAAAACGCTCATAGGAACGCGAGCTGTACATGCTCCGGCGACCGAGAGCTATACGAAAAACTGAACTCCTAGCACGCATTTAATTTTTTAGGAGCTGAAACTGAGATGTTGTGAGGACAAAGTCACCCTGAGCTTCTCAGGCAAAAAGTGAACTAGGTATGCGAATCCTGCCATTGCGTCCGTGAGGCGTGATTGCATCTTGTGTCCGAGTGGCTGGGCTGCATCTTGTGTGTGTGTGGCATCTTGGGTCTGTGTTGCATCTTGTGTCCGTGAGGCTGTGCTGCATCTTGTGTCTGTGTTGCATCTTGTGTCCGTGAGGTTGTGCTGCATCTTGTGTCCGTGAGGCTGTGCTGCATCTTGTGTCTTTGTGGCATCTTGTGTCTGTGTTGCATCTTGTGTCCGTGAGGCTGTGCTGCATCTTGTGTCTGTGTTGCATCTTGTGTCCATGAGGCTGTGCTGCATCTTGTGTCCGTGAGGCTGTGCTGCATCTTGTGTCTGTGTTGCATCTTGTGTCCATGAGGCTGTGCTGCATCTTGTGTCCGTGAGGCTGTGCTGCATCTTGTGTCTTTGTTGCATCTTGTGTCTGTGATGCATCTTGTGTCCGTGAGGCTGTTCTGCATCTTGTTTCTGTGTTGCATCTTGTGTCCGTGAGGCTGTGCTGCATTTTGTGTCCGTGAGGCTGTGCTGCTTCTTGTGTCTTTGTGGCATCTTGTGTCTGTGTTGCATCTTGTGTCCGTGAGGCTGTGCTGCATCTTGTGTCTGTGTTGCATCTTGTGTCCATGAGGCTGTGCTGCATCTTGTGTCCGTGAGGCTGTGCTGCATCTTGTGCCCGTGAGTCTGTGCTGCATCTTGTGTCTGTGAGGCTGTGCTGCATCTTGTGTCCGTGAGGCTGTGCTGCTTCTTGTGTCTGTGTGGCATCTAGTCTCCGTGAGGCTGTGCTGCATCTTGTATCTGAGTGGCATCTTGTGTCTGTGTTGCATCTTGTGTCTGTATTGAATCTTGTGTCCGTGAGGCTGTGCTGCATCTTGTCTATGTGTGGCTGTGCTGCATCTTGTGTCTGTGTGGCTGTGCTGCATCTTGTCTCCGTGTGGCTGTGCTGCATCTTGTGTCTGTGTGGCTGTGCTGCATCTTGTGTCTGTGTGGCTGTGCTGCATCTTGTCTCCGTGTGCGCTGTGCTGCATCTTGTCTCCGTGTGGCTGTGCTGCATCTTGTGTCTGTGTGGCTGAGCTGCATCTTGTGTCTGTGTGGCTGTGCTGCATATTGTCTCCGTGTGGCGCTGTGCTGCATCTTGTGTCTGTGTGGCTGTGCTGCATCTTGTGTCTGTGTGGCTGTGCTGCATATTGTCTCCGTGTGGCGCTGTGCTGCATCTTGTGTCTGTGTGGCTGTGCTGCATCTTGTGTCTGTGTGGCTGTGCTGCATCTTGTCTCCGTGTGGCTGTGCTGCATTTTGTGTCTGTGTTGCTGTGCTGCATCTTGTGTCTGTGTGGCTGTGCTGCATCTTGTGTCTGTGTGGCTGTGCTGCATCTTGTGTCTGTGTGGCTGTGCTGCATCTTGTGTCTGTGTGGCTGTGCTGCATCTTGTGTCTGTGTGGCTGTGCTGCATCTTGTGTCTGTGTGGCTGTGCTGCATCTTGTCTATGTGTGGCTGTGCTGCATCTTGTCTCCGTGTGTACCAACAGTGTAAAAAAAAATTTGCGTAGAATATAGATCTTCATTCGGAGCCTCGCAGTTATGGTCAACACGGAAATGATTGAAAATAGAACCTTGATATTTGTGAGCAGTTATTCTTTGTTTCAGGGTCAGCCTAGTCATGCCGATGTAACATTTTCGCCACGTTTGAATTGGAATATTACACTGGCTCTGTCTAGATCATTACCACTGGACCCGGAAATATTAGGTTTCATAAAGAGGTTACTGATTTTGCGATTTTTGTAATACACTCTGACTTTAATGGACGCAACCGGATCTGTTGGCTAAACAAAAGTTTTCACAATATTCTTAAAGACTCGTTCATCAATTTTTAACTCCTGTGTATATAGTTTCCATTAAATTCACTGATATAGCAAGCATTAAATCCAGTATTTGGTTTTATGAAAACTAAATGCAATTATTTTTATCCTTTCTCAGTATATTTAGACGCACACAAACACTGACCATCCTTTTTGCACCTACGTACTTGGTATCGTGCCATTTTCCTTCAATTTTCTAGTAATCGATCCTGTGGTAGAATGTAGTACATTTATCTAGTCAGAAAAATTTCTGCAAAAAAATCCTTCTGAATGAAGTTGAATGATTGCTTCAAAAAATATTCAGAAATTTTTTTATCCTCTGAAAGATTGTTCCATGCGATTGCATGAAATAGTTGCTCATTTGTAACAGACGGAGTCATTTTTCAACGAACCACGTAGGTTCATGATCTATAAATGTCTTGAATGCTAAAGGGCTTGTTAGTGTGTTATAGCTTTGAAAGAAGCCAGTAATGAATAGTATATTAAAATCATTTACTGATATGCATGAATTTTTTTGTCAAATCCCATGCACGTTGTTTTTGTGCGTGTATTCATCAGCTCAAAAATTTACTGTTGTATAACTTCAGTTTCATAATCTATATCAGTTTTCTGTGCGTGAGCCTACTAACACTTCAATGAACTTAAAATTTCATGTTCGTAAATGTGTTTGTTCCCCGACTATGTCTAGCATATGTAAGGTTGAATTAGGACGAAAAAATGAATCAGTTCCGATTGGAACTTGATTCAATCTATTTGACTCTGCGTTGTGGACGTGGGCTCGTTGCTCCGCTTCACGCATCACAACCTGTGCGCCACACGCGCATCTCGCCACATGTTGGGGCGCCTCGTATGATTCTCGTCAATTAAATTCTGAAATGAAAGTATGCAGAAGGTGTTCAAATACATCAGAGTTTATGCTAAAAAGTCACAGTTAGCTACAATGTTACTTGTATATCCACCATGGTTTCAAAACATTCATGAACTTTTCGAAATTAATGTCTTTGGAACCGTAAGTTTTTTGCAAATGAATAGATTCGTAAAAACTAATATTAGACTTAATTTTTGAGAAAAACACTCATGGGCCATCAGATGTTCCTGATCAATTTGCCGAGGTGTAATTTCTCGACAGCCACGTCTGACGCACAGCACTCATCGATGATGAGCGAAAATACATTGGATGATGTCATGGAGCATCGACATTTGCGGAGTTCAACGCCAGGATCATCAACAGAAAGGGCACTGTTTTTTATTTGCTTTAGACTAAATATCGTGCTAATACAGCTCTTCATCAAGACCCCATGGAGTACCTCAGACACAGAGAATTTTCTTCTGCATGTGAGAGGACAGACTGACGCAGCCTTCGATTTAGGCCGCTGAGGTCATTCATCATGGAATATAACTACCAGGGTTTCCCAACTCCCAGATTGCTACGCGTGGATTTACAGAGTAGGATTAAGTCCCCAGACTTCTTTTCAATTTGAAATAAAGACTACTGATATTTCCTCTTTGCCAACAAAATAATTACGCTCAATTAATTTCTAATGTCTTACTTTCGCGTTTCAGACGAAATTTGTGGTTAAAACCTTCTGTTGAATTCTTAAAATAAGTAAACATCAAGCTGTTATTGATCTTCAGCGCGCAGGAATATTAAAGTCAAAAATCAAAAATCATTATAGAACAGTAACCAAATCTGAGGAAATTGGCAATGCTAAGGCGTTATCATGCAGCTCGTAGAAAAAGCACGTCGAAGTGGTGCGAGAATTGGGATCATCCGAAGAAATCCGAAACGATCCATGAGAAAAATGGGACGAGATCAATATGTCTCCAAATTCTATAAGGGCGATCGTGCAAACTGACCTCGAGGTTTCCCCCTTCAAGCTGAATAAGCATCAGCGTCTGACAGAGCTTCAGAAAAAGAAAAGAACCTATAGAGCGCAGCTTCTTCCGAACTGCCTGAAGGATAGCACGCAGTGTGGGGAGATTTTCTTTTCAGATAAAAAAATGCTCACCGAGGAAAAGAAGTTCAATGGAATGAGTCTCTTCTTATAACGTATGAAAAATAAACACCATCAAACTCAAAATAAGTGGAGAACGCTCTGCTGGTTTGAACAGACAGTACATGTTATGAGGCCTGAATAGGTTTAATTCCACAAGCCAACGGCTACTTCGCAATGCATCAAGCCGAAGCAACTTCCGAGCAAGCAGCGACGCCCATCCGATGGGATGCCAGACGCTGACGCCGTGAAAGGTTCTTTTGAAGTGATTTACTTGTGTTATTGTTCAGTTGTGTAATATCAATTAGATAATATCGTAAAATCGATTTGATTAATTAGGATCGATATTTCTGATGCAAATAAGATTCCAATACATGAATTTCAAACCACATCGCTTGTTCGTGGAACTCGTCTTTTGACTGCCACGTATCTCGAAAAGTCTGATGCTTGAAGCCTCGACCCTCTTTTGTAAACGTCGGCCATTCTAGGCACAGCTGTTGCTAAAGGTGGTAGTAGTCCTCCTCCGCCTGCCCTTGAGAGCTTAGGCGAGGAACCTCCTCGATTATATTATCATATACTGTAATATTTGAGTGAAGTTTTAACGTTGAGATCATATAAAGTTCACTCGAATCTTCCTCCTGGAACCTACTAGAAAGCTAAGTGTTCTCATATACCAGCATTTCCACCACAGCTCCCCTTTAAGCCAGGTAATCACGGATAGAAATTAAATTACGATCGCCTTCAGCACATAGCATTACCTTTTGTATTAATTTCATGTATTAGGTAAGTCTTCACTGCGTTTGATAATTTTTTAACTCTAAATTTTAAATTAAAAATTACCAATGTGGCTCAGGCTTTCTTAATTTCCCATTAAGGAAGGATACTTAAGTTATCGCTGACGTTACTGAAGTTGGCAATGACAAACGCTATCAAATCATATTTTATATTAATTAACAATAGTTCACAAGAAAGAGCTCACGCTACGGTTTACATTAAATAATCGTTTAATATAATCTATCACTTCAGAGGGGGGGTAGCTTGAAAATAAATAAAAAATGGATAATGATACTTCATCATTAATGTAATGAGGATACTGAAAAATCCCATCCGATTTTGATGATTAGTTAAATTAAAAAAATGTGGCAAAAAAAAACGTCACGAAAACTACGATGGTGATAAAATAATGAGTGTAGCTGATAAATCATTAACAGGGACCACTACTGATAAATCATTAAGAGGGAGCACTACACAATCCTCAGAATGACAGAGTGCTGTGAAAACGGGCTGCAGACATGCCTGTAGAAAAGCCAATTGCAATTGTCTATCGCCGACAAATGGCAGGAAGAAAATTTGCGTGTCTCTGTTGAAAGTTTCAGAGGAAGACTTCAGAGGGTAATAAAAGCAAAAGGAGGGCACATTGAAGACGAACTTTTATTTGACTTCGTGGTACTTATTAAATTAATTTTAAGGCGATTTTTGATTCATTAAACCATCCTACTGTAAATATATTGTAGCACCTGTTGAGTTAGTCTCAAACTTTTTCCCCACCTTGTGAATAACGGCAAGGAAGCGTTACCGATTTCAATTGCTTGGACCACATCCTTCTTGAGACCAACTGAATTAAAATCTTCACTTGACACCTTACATCGACGTTCCTTCTAGAAGCTTACCTTGTTTCATTAGTTTCGATTTCTTATCTTGCAACTGCAGGTCATTCGACATCATAGTTGCGAATGTTGAGGTCACAAAGAAACTTATAGTCGAGCGGGAGCTTGCCACAAAACCATCGTCGTGCGGAGGGAAGTTGTGGTTCACGCAACCACCTATGTGGCATCTGTGTGCAGACCAGAGGGTAGTGATAACGCTGGAGAACGGGGGCGTTTTACTTGTAGAGATGTTGTACAGGGGAGGAACACAGACCAAATGCGCCTCTAAGAGCCGCGCACGTCCTTTTATACTATCAATATGCTGACCAAGCACCCGCATTGCGGTACTCCGCAACAGGGCGTTGCACTAGCATACGTACAAACACACGCACGCCAACTGCGCAGACACATCTGCGAACAGCAGCAGAAACACTGCGAGGGAGTAATACGTCTAGCTCACGTACTTTTACGTTCTAGAAAAGATGCAAGGAAAACATCAACATGCGAAAGATATGTTCTCGACAAAACGATTAAAGGTCTGTGAGATGCTCTACGATCCTTCAGATGATCTCTCACATTTTGAGCATCTAAGACAAGAAACGCCCAGCTTCCCCCCATCGAATGTACGCTAATGTCGGTTGGACGCCTATCCTTTACCTCAAGCCCTCCTTCTAGCTCTTGTCCCGCTCTTCTGCACACCATTACGAGGATTTCACGTCGTCGAGGGTCGCTACTTTACTTCGAATAATATATTTCTACCCCTTTGTAATTTTAACCAAGTAGAATTTTCATCATTACACACAGATTATATGTAGGATTTAGTGTTATGCTAGGTTACTTCTCTTGATCCTACTATTTTTTACAAAATTTTCTTGTTCATTTCAGACATCTCTTTTCTTCAGTTGTTATTTCCATGACGTATATTTTTGACTAATTTTTCATTGATTCATCGTAAATTTTTCAATAAGTTTCATACATTCAAGTCTTGTCAAGTAATTATGTTTTCATAGAAATTAGATCAAAAGTTAGTTATATGTGAGCTTAATTTCGATACTAAAAAATCAATTAAATAATCTTTTGAAATAGAATGGCTGAAAATTTAAACCACCACATTTTATTTGACGTTACGTTACTTCCGTGGCATTTTAATACTTCAATCAGTATTTCTACATCTTTATTTCTGAGAAAGAATCCCACGTGGAATCTTGGCCAACCGCTTACTACTAAAAATGAAAACACACTTTGATGAAATGAGACAAATAACAGCGCACAATCATGGGATAACTGAGCAAGTGTAAATATACTAAACCTTCAAATAAAATTCAGTGAAGACGATAAAATATCACAGGGTCTGAATTTTACATTAATTTTATTTGTCGTTCGTTACTGTAATATTCCCATACACCAAAAAATTTCGTCTTGCGGGAGAATAATGAGCTTAAGATGCCGACAGCGTTCAAAATACTTTAAGTCAAATAATGGCATCACAAGAATTAAGCAGGAACTCTGCAGAGACGAAATCTCGTCTTAGAATGAATATCATCTACCTTTACTTATTCTTTACATAGAGCATATAGAGTGAAATATTGTCGCTGGAGACCGATGATTAAAAAAAAGGAATGATACAAAACAGAAGGATCCCATTCTTGTTGTAATTCTGATCGATCTACATCGTGATCACTTTGTGGCATTTATTTTTGTACAAATATTTATTTCTTGATTGGAACGGGATCTTTCAGGATGACATTGCTCACATCCACGGGGTCTAAAATGGTCAAAAGTGGTTCACTGCGAATGCGGGGAACATTTGAGGTGATGGACTGGCCACCACGAACTCCTGATATGGACTTAAGTAAAAACTTATGAGATGAGCTTGAGGCGAACCGGCGTGCCTGATCACCTCTTTCTTCAACGATGACTGCTCTGTTGGACAGGTTGCTTTAATTATGACCAAAAATAGAGCTGCAGAAGCCAAAAATCTTGTAAAATCAATACTACGGAGTATAAAACCTGTAATTCGAGCTAAAGGCGGTCTAATTGCTGACCAAAAAATCAAAACTCGGCAGTTTTTTTCGTCATCGAGTTAACTTTTATCGAGCGATGGATGCAGCAATTTCGCGAATTACCCATTCTAAGACGTGCGTGAAAATCTAAATGCAAGGTCCAAATGTTCACAGCACAACATTTAATGGACATCAGTTGCTGCGAACAAATAAATGGAATATTGAAGATAGATAATTTTTATCGTTCTGTAGAAGATGGATTTAAATGGGGATAAAATTAAAGTATAGATTACGTGGGTCATCATCTGTTCGTATCGGACCGCAATTAAGGATATTCACTTCTATTCATTTTTTAAATGTGTTTCAACGGTCATTTTTTAATTTTGGGATTTTTATTTTGTTGTGAATTAAGTTATTTTAAAAAGACAACAATGGACCATGATTGATTCCTGGACCATGGAGGGGAAGTATCTATCAGGCTTTCGAAAGTATTTTAATAGGTGTATACACTCAGCAGCACGAAGGACCTAAGCATAAATTTACAATCGAATAACAAAGCAAATATATATTCAACCCGGGGCTTTTGCGTTACTTAGAACCAAAACCGCTCAAGACAAAAACGACTGCTCGATCATGATCCATTAGAAATCTTGGTCCTTTGCGTTCATAGACACTAAGAATAGTGGAATTATGAGAGGACATTATGTCGATTCTAAAGAAGTCACTGTACATCGAAACCTTGTCAAGAAAGTTTCTACTGATGAATCGTCTAACTTCCCCTTTAATAACTAGAAATGAAACATGAATTTCAGTAACATGTTTCTGGCATGATTGATAGTCCAAGTGTGAAGCAAACGCGAATAATAAGATCTCGCCACGATATCTCAGAAATAGGATTGTACGACCATCATTTTCCCTGTGATGCACCTCCTAATTAGATCCTGATTTTCCCAACATTGCACCTCTTAATTACCTTTTATGTGTGTTATTTGGTCCTCAATCCAATACGTCCAAAATGAAAAATTATATTCGAGGTTATTCTGGTGTGCGTGTCAGGAATAACATTATCCTCTCGTATTTTAAAAGGTTAATGTGTCGTTCATGATAAGGAATGATTACAGGTCCCATATGCAGTATCCCTTGCAGCATATTATCGATTCTCCTAAACAATGATCTTATTCTGAATGTAAGAATTTTTATTTACAGGAACCTATGAGCGTTTTTGTGTACAAATATGCAAATCTTGATCATGAACTTATTCTTCCATAATTCTTACCAGACTTCAATTCGCCTTCCCACAATGCCTTCGAAGGAATAAAATTGCAAAATTGTAATTCTTTCTAAATATCCCATAAAATCACGTCTTATGACAAGAAGAGCATGGTATATAATGAACTTTGTGCGGTAGGACTTTGTGTGAGGTCAGGTCTGTTTACATACGAGTTTAGTTACCCTACATTGATAATTTGTTCCCCTTGAAGTTGTTTTAAATTAACGTTCATAACATCACATCATGCATTTTGTTGAGTTAAGGGCCGTTTACACTAGGGGGCATTTCGGCCGTGAGGCGCGACACGTGTATACGAGGCTCATCACTGAGTCTCATATTTGTGTGTGTTTATACGAAGTTCCCGATTCGCTCTGATCGAATTCGTAATGCGCAACACCCTAAAGCCTCGTAACTAACGTGGTGAATAGGGAACTTTGTATAAACACACACAAATATGACACTCAGTGGTGAGCCTCGTATACACGTGTCGCGCCTCACGGCCGAAATGTCCCCAAGTGCCCTTTAGTCCAGCATAAAATCAAAACAAATCATTGCGTTACACCAGCATGTGGGTCACACCAGTCAGTATGTATACCCAGTCTAACTTTTTCGCCACCTGCATGCATGTTTTTCGCCGCCACAGTAATTAAATCGCTTAGGCGGCGAAAAGCATGCATGCTCGGGTGAAAAAGTTAGACTGGGTAGCGTTATACGAGCATGTGAGACAAACCCTGCCTTGTAGGGTTGCGCCATTTTGTGGTGGAATAAAGAAATGATACCGCTTTTATTTACAACAAACTTCCTGCCGACAAAGTTTTGTAAATTTTTAGCTTGTTAAAGGTGAAGAAGCGCTGTTCAAAAACCTGCTGTAGCTCAACAAAGGCCGTCGTAAGTAAATTATCTGAGGTATCAACGAATCAAGTTCAGAAAATTACTCGTCTTGCCTCGCTATAAACAGTATTGGGAGCAGAATGAAGACGAATGCAATGTAAAGAAAGCTTCGGAATACAACCATATCATCTGCCATTGGTTTCTATTTAATTAAAGGATTTGAAAAAAATATTTACTCAATTTACCTGAAAAATTAGTGCAACGATATTTCCCCTTTGTCTGGATACAAGAAACACTACGATTATTTGTGTATTGACCTCGGAAAAATAATTTCAAGTTATTCTTGCTTTTATTTTTGTTATGACAAAACAAAGATGGCTGTGAGGTATTCATACGCCAGAGGGGAAGTGAGTTAAATGTAACACTCAAGAATTCAGTATCCATGATACCGCAAACTCGGACGAAAGCTTAACGGACGGACTAAGTGACTAACTAAGGAAGGAACAAGCAGAATATTGTATAGATTATAATTGTTCATCTATAAACCGTGGTATAAGGGATCAGGGAAAATTTCACAGCTCATTCACTAGGTACTAGTCAAGCCGATCACTCAAACTAACGAAGGATCATTACAAGGACGGCCAAACAAAACCCCACCAACGCGAGTTTTGATCAAGCACAGTGTCAGGCCGCACAGGGGTTGTCGAGCCTTTTTGTGTTAGTTACCCATAATCTTAAGTATTTTCTTCATGTATCCAGCTCTCTGAACGCCGACTTATCTATTTCCCCGCGCTGATGTTGCGTTTGTGCATTTACTTTAGTTAGCCCTTAAATATCATTTGTATTACATGTCGATATTCCAATGTTTCTTGTGTTATCTAGCTAAATACGACTAATATTTTAAATGCAATTTTGAGTGTTGTACCCTGTTATGCAGTAGCTCACGTCTGTACGCACTATTTTTGCAATAGAAAATAAATCACTGTGTTTGTTAAAATATATCAGTGTATGTGGTAGGGACTTCAAAGAGATTCAGCATTAAACAAGTAAACCCTGAGGTGGAAAGAGTTACCTTTCTCCTTGTTGAAACGGGCTTTAATCTTATACGACATCTCGCCTAATAAGGGGTTTAAGGAGCCACCTCGGAAAAACGAACTATTACAGATAGTTCGACGATAGGAAGACGCTGTCGCAGTTCGGCACTAACAGAATTCACTTCTGTTGCCCTAGCGGTCTCATACGGCGCAGACAGTTGCTCGTCTTCCTAACGGTACCACCGTAGTTCGGCACTAACAGAATTTACTTCTGTTGCCCTAGCGGACGTATTACGGCGTAGGTGGTACCCACACACACACCTCACCCTAGCGGTACCACCGTAGTTCGGCACACAACAGAATTTACTTCTGTTGCCCTAGCGGACTGAATACGGCGCAGGTGGTACCCACACTAACCTCACCCCCCACACACAACGGTACCGCCGTAGTTCGGCACTAACAGAATTTACTTCTGTTGCCCTAGCGGACTGATTACGGCGTAGGCGGTACCCACACGAACCTCAGGAAGGGCAGCTGCGAAGAAAAGCTAGCGCCCCGGAAAAGGTAGCTGTACAGAAGACAGCCCCTTTTCCACGAACCCTCACGTCGACCGCACGACGGTATCGACATATTCTGGCGCCCGAACAGGGACCCAGAAGCTTTGCGCGACTACCAACGTTGTCTGGGATTTTTGGGTTCTAATCAACTACGCGGACACCGCATCACTTAAACAAGATGAACCTCGTCGCTCAAGCTCGAGAATACGTCGAAGCCCTCGGCCTCACTCTCACCGATGCGGAGTACCGGGAAGAATTTACCAGCCGCCTGAGGCATTTGGAAGAAGCCGCAGAACGAGCAGCAGAACGAGAAGAACGAGCAGCGGAACGAGAAGCCGCAGAACGAGCAGCGGAACGAGAAGCAGCACAACGAGACCACGAGCTCAGACTCCGACAACTCGATGCTCAAATCGCTCCCCAAAATGCTAGAGTGAAGATACCTCCACCGGCTCCATTCGATCCCACGAAAGAAAGGATGGACGAATTCTTGCAACGCTTCTGCACTCACACCACAGCGATGAGATTTACTGCAGTCGATGCTGTTGTCATGTTCCATAATTTGATCACACCGAAGGAACGTCGACTCATCGATACCCTGCCCGCAGCAGATCGTTTCCAGCTTCCTGAAATTAAATTGCTCCTACTAGATGCTCATAAAGTTACTCCGGCAAAACTACGTGCCAACTACTACGAATTGAAGCCAGAAGAAGGCGACAATATGTCACGTTACCTACGGCGACTCGAACAATCCTTTGACGCTTGGTTAAAAGGATGCAACATCGAAGCCAACTACAAGACTCTTCGTGACTTCCTAATTGTTGACCGAGCTTATTCAAGCTTGCCGCCCTTCCTCGCTACTCAGTTGCGTGACAGGGGTGGTAACACAGTCGCAAGCCTAGGAGAGCAAGGTGATAGCTTCTTACAAGCAAGACCTCATACATCGCTCTATCAGCTTTGTAAGGGTCGCACACTGACATCATCGACGGATGCGGGCCCTCCAGCACTCAAAGCATCAGGAGCACCAGAGCGACGCGCGACATTTCCTGTCCGAGCCCCGAGCACTCCAGCAAGATCACCCAACTCCAGCAACAACTCTCGAGGAACGCCGCCAAGAACTTCTAACACACGTGGTGGTCCCACCCGCTCAGGATCGGTCAACACTCCGCAGCGCGAACAACGAGGACCTTACAATGGATTTTACTGTACTTTTCATGGCCCCAACCAATCGCATTCCAGTGACTAGTGCCGCCAATTGCAGAGGAGGCAAGGTGATGGTCACAGTAATGGAGCAGCCCATGCAAGCCCACCTATCTCCAGTACTACCGCTCGAGTAAACAATCTAGCAACGCATGAAGAAGCAGATGAATACGACGATATTCCCCCAGTCGCATGCAATCACATCGCCTCGAACAAGCTGATCGAATTGGGACAGCTGAAAACATGCTCTGGCACCGTGAACCAACAACCCGTTCAAGTACTACTCGATGGAGGAGCAACGGCGGTCTTCGTCAAGAAGGCTCTCGTCCCAGCTGACGCCATTTTGAAGAAGGAAATTACCGTACGGCTGGCCAACAATCACTCTTTCGAAGCGCCTCTGGCCCGGGTCTCTCTCGTGTGCCCCTATTACCACGGAGAGGTGACAGCCGTAGCCATGGAAGAGCTCTCCCACGATGTCATTCTCGGCCGAGTTCCCGGAACCACCTCCTTCGAAGAACAGATGACCGACTATGAAGAGCAACCAGTTGCTGCAGAAGTCTCTCACGTTGTCACAATTGCAGCAGCAAAAGCGATCGAAGATCCCACTGCCGCACCAAGCACTGTCGATATATTGCAACACAACAAAGAAGACTTCAAGAAATTACAGCGGGAGTGCAAAACATTGCAGCTTTTATTTAAGAAAGTTGACACTGGCAAAGAAGAAACGCACAAGGATGGCAGAGTCATTACCTTTGAACTCCATGATGGCATTCTCCATCGGAAAACGTTACGAGACGGTCAGGAAACTCATCAACTTGTAGCACCTGCAAGCGTGCGCCCACAAATCTTGGAAATGGCTCATGACAATCCACTTGCTGGCCATTATTCCCAAAAGAAGACTCAGGCTCGACTAGAACGCGATTTTTATTGGCCGTCCCTAGCAAAAGATGTGGTCCAATACTGTCACTCCTGCCATACCTGCCAGACGCACGCTCCATCTCGACCAAGAAAGGCACCTATCTCAACCCCACCGATCACCACTCCATTCTCCGCGCTCAGTGTTGATTTGGTAGGCCCATTACAACCAGCTTCGGCACGTGGCCACCGATACATTCTCACCGTGGTGGACCAAGCAACTCGGTACGCAGACGCAGCCCCGCTCAGACATATAGATGCAGAAACAGTCGCCCAGGAGCTACTCGAAATCTGCAGCAGAGTTGGTTTCCCTCACACGCTAACAAGCGACAACGGCACTCAGTTCACGGCTGCAACCTTCGAAGCTTTCCTGAAACTCGTCGGTATCCAGCACCGATTGACGCCATTATACCATGCCCAATCGAACGGCATAGTCGAACGCTTCAATGGCACGCTCAAAGTCATGTTGCGGAAATTAGCCGTAGAACAACCACGAGACTGGGACCTCTATCTGCCTTCCCTCCTTTTTGCTTATCGAGACGCTCCTCAGGCCTCAACCGGGTATTCTCCTTTCGAACTCATCTACGGCCATCGCGTCCGTGGACCTTTAACCGTGCTCAAAGAATGCTGGACAGAGGGTAGCTTGCAAGACGACACGAGCAATGCTCAGTATTGACGGAAATGAAGCACCGATTGAAAGAAACATGTAAAATCGCTCGCGAGAATCTAAACAGGAGCCAAGAGAAAAGCGCCAAGTTCTTCAACAGACGTACCAAGATGCGAACTCTAGAGCAAGGAGATAAAGTCCTCGTATTTCTGCCCGATTCTCGAAAGAAGCTACTTATGACTTGGAAAGGTCCCTATACAGTGAAATCACGCCTGGGAACCTATACCTATACATTGGACGTGGATGGAAACAACAAAGTCTATCACATCAACCTCCTTCGCCAGTACCACGACCGGGAGCAGCAAAGTTCCGCCTCACCAAGCGAGAAAGATCGCGAGGAGGACGACGAGAGAGTAGAGGAAGCATTTGCAGCGGTTGGCCTCGCCCTAGAACCTACCTGCGAAGAAGAAGAACTCGACCGGAAAGAACCAGAGATACCGTCACCCGTCGGAGAAACCATTGAAGACTGTCTCATCTCCTCTACGTTGACTACAACACAACGCTCAGAACTCCAAGAACTACTTGAAGAATATCGCGATCTTTTCACAGATACTCCCGAAAGAACCAGCACGGCAGTTCATGAAATAAAATTGAAGGACCCTTCCAGTTTTCGACTTCAACATTCGTATCCACTTCCCTTAGCGCTGGAGCCTGAACTGCGGTCAAGTTTAGAGAAGTGGATGAAGATGGGAATCGTGACGCCATCCACATCACCTTACTATTCACCGCTCCTTGCTGTCCGGAAGAAAGATTGAACCCACCGATTTTGTCTGGACTGCAGGCACCTCAACAGCCAGACAGTATTCGATGCCGAGCCGATAGCAGACACCACTGCTATTTTCACCAATTTAGCTGGCAAAACAATATTCAGCAAAATGGATCTGACCAGTGGATATTGGCAAGTACCTCTACACCCTGAGTCCCGCCAATACACCGCCTTCAAAACTAGGTCTGGCCTCTATGAATTCAACGTACTGCCTTTCGGCCTAGCAAATGCTCCAGCCACTTTTTCCCGCCTTATACGTCAAGTCACTGCAGGACTGCAAGACACCGAGGTCTACATGGACGACATCTTAATCGCCTCGACAACCTGGGAAGATCATTGCACAGCATTAGCTAAACTGTTCGAAGCTCTCTCTCGACATGGCCTTCAGGCGAAGCCGTCCAAATGCGAATTCGGATTTGACAGCCTCCAGTATTTGGGTCATCAACTGAGCAGTAATCAGATCCAGCCTGTGGAGAACCGAGTCGAAGCCTTGAAATCGGCTCCACTCCCAAAAACCAAACGGGAGCTCCGAAGTTTTCTCGGTACAGTTGGGTACTACCAACAGTACATTCCTAACTACTCTCAACTGACATCTAAACTCCATGATTTCCTAAAGAAGAACTCCCCAGAACAAATACCTTGGACCGATACAACAGAAGATCTGTTCGAAAGTTTGAAGACAGCGTTAGTCAAGAGACCGGTCTTACAGTTACCAGACCCCAGATGTCCTTTCATTCTGAGGACAGATGCCTCCCAAACTGGACTTGGAGCAGCTCTCCTCCAGCCAAGCAAACGAGACTTCCGTCACTACGCGCCGGTAGCATATGCTTCACGTCGACTGAGAGGAGCAGAAATAAACTATTCTACCATTGAAAAAGAAGCGTTAAGCATCTACTGGGCTCTACAGAAGTTTGAGGTCTACCTGTATGGACGCGAATTTGTGTTACAAACCGACCATCGACCGCTCCTTTATTTGCAATTAACAGGCAGACAAGTTGAACCCCCGATTGAAACGCTGGGCTTTGTATTTCAGCCTTTTCAGGTTCCGAGCAGAACACCTTCCGGGAGTCGACAACCACCTTGCAGATTTCCTGTCTCGGCTATCGTAGCAGAGACACCCTCCCCCGGGCGTGTCAGGCCGCACAGGGGTTGTCGAGCCTTTTTGTGTTAGTTACCCATAATCTTAAGTATTTTCTTCATGTGTCCAGCTCTCTGAACGCCGACTTATCTATTTCCCCGCGCTGATGTTGCGTTTGTGCATTTACCTCAGTTGGCCCTTAAATACCATTTGTATTACATGTCGATATTCCAATGTTTCTTGTGTTTTCTAGCTAAATACGACTAATATTTTAAATGCAATTTTGAGTGTTGTACCCTGTTATGCAGTAGCTCACGTCAGTACGCACTATTTTTGCAATAGAAAATAAATCACTGTCTTTGTTAAAATATATCAGTGTATGTAATAGGGACTTCAAAGAGATTCAGCATTGAACTAGTCACACCCTGAGGTCTGAAGAGTTTCCTTTCTCCTTGTTGACACAGGCTTTAGTCTTATACGACACCTCGCCTAAAAAGGGGTTTAAGGAGCCACCTCGGAAGGACGAACAATTTCGCATAGTTTGTCGATAGGAAGACGCTGTCGCAGTTCGGCACTAACAGAATTCACATCTGTTGCCCTAGCGGTCTCATACGGCGCAGACAGTTGCTCGTCTTCCTAACGGTACCACCGTAGTTCGGCACTAACAGAATGTACTTCTGTTGCCCTAGCGGGACTTATTACGGCGTAGGTGGTACACACACCTCACCCTAGCGGTACCACCGTAGTTCGGCACATAACAGAATTTACTTCTGTTGCCCTAGCGGACTGAATACGGCGCAGGTGGTACCCACACTAACCTCACCCCCCACACACAACGGTACCGCCGTAGTTCGGCACTAACAGAATTTACTTCTGCTGCCCTAGCGGACTGATTACGGCGTAGGCGGTACCCACACGAACCTCAGGAAGGGCAGCTGCGAAGAAAAGCTAGCGCCCCGGAAAAGGTAGCTGTACAGAAGACAGCCCCTTTTCCACGAACCCTCACGTCGACCGCACGACGGTAACGACACACAGTTACTAAGTTAGTTCGGTGTGAAATTATACAGTCATCCCTTCAGCAGGGCGAACACACCCCCTTCAAAGAGTTATTAAGCGAGTCTCCAGCAATGGTAGGGCAGCGAGACGAGGCTCCGGCCACCTCGCAGGAGGCGAAATGAGTGGCCGACAGCGGCAAGGTGACTCAGTCTACTTGCTCATTGTACCGGCCACTTCGTCGCATTCTTAGCAATTCTCCTATCACTCGTTTTCAACGCGCTTATGGGACGCACTATATGACAGACCTTCTGCCATCGCTGCCAGTACAAAAAAAAACAGCTGAAAGCGCGACTCGGTCTCCGCAAGTGGGATGGCATTCCGCACTATCCTGCTCTGTATCAGTGGTATATAGCGTGCCTCGCGTACCAAACAATTGCCTTTTATATTCTCATGAGCCACGAGAATGTGTGAAGTTTACAGGACGATCAAAACAGGACAACCATCGATGTCGACTCTCCAAACCGAAAATAGAAGAACAGCGTACATTAACGCGTCAACCGTCAAAGGTTAAAGGTCCAATATCAAATTCAAATAGAAGGTCAATTATTGTAGACAATTTCGAAAGTAGAAAACAATAACTGGATCGTGCCATCATTTAGCTTTGATTAAGTATTTTTTAAATTGAGTTTGTGAGTACTGGTCGGTCAGGAGCATTATGAAAATTTCCTCCGTGTACCACTGGTGGCTCACATGGTAGTAGACGTGTTTAATTTTTTTCACACGTGGTAGTTAACGTGTTAAATTGATAGGCTAGTTTGTTTGCCTTCAACTATTAAAGTGAATTACGAATGTAACGTAAATTTGTAAATAAATATAAACTCTGAACCAATCTTACTCGCGGAGCAGCCTTGCTGGGCTCTAAGCTGCTATTAGAGGTACCGGAAAATTTGGCCTCTTTAAAATAAAATATGAGAACCAAACTTTAAAATATAACAATAAGTCCAATAAGCTGTCCAATAATAATAAGCTGTTTTCAAGGTCAAATCAAAGTCAGATGTTCTGTTAAACTTCACATTTAATTTAATCTACTCGATGATATTTTAAACACATCTATGGTCCATGGAAGAGAAAAATTTCAAAGGGAATCAGATGCGTCATTGCATGTTGTATGAATTCCACAAAAATAGCAATCCAACAACAGCAGTGAAAAACATAAACGCTGTCTATCCAGATGGTGTGAGCGTTAGATATTGACGTGAATGGTTTTGAAATTTAAAGAAGGCAATTTTGATCTCACTGATGGGCTTCGAACGGGGAGACCCTGTCTTTTGGATGATAAACTTTTGAAGGCTACAGTGGAAGAAGATCCTCGACAAACAATCATAACATTGTCCCAAAGGCTTTATACTAGTTAGTCTACTGTTCAGAAGCATCTGAAAAAGTTGCAAAGGTGTACAGAGAAGTACAGAGTCTGTGTACCTCACAAACTCTCTCCCAAACAATAAAGCAACACTCGAAATTGCTTCCTTTAAATTTCAACAACCATCTATACGGCAGTTTCTAACACTCGCACCTTCTGGTGAGACAGGGTTTGTGTTTTTCATTGCTGTTTTTGGATTGTTACCTTTGTGAAATGAAATTTTTAAATACATTTTATTAAGTTCAAGTATTTATCTCGCACTACTTCATTATTTTTCGTTAAATTACTGTTGCTTCTTCCTTGTCTTAGCTCATGAATGATTTTATTGCTTCTTTGACTCGGCCAATATCCTGAGCGTCCTGGCCCGGTGCTTATCCAGCCTGTTGCTATTGGGCGGGATAAGGCGAAACTCTGAAGGCAATTGGCCCAAGATGACGTTCACAGCAACTGTGAGCAAGCCGTTGAAGTTACCCATAAGACCTGGTCGCACTTCCTCCAGTAACAAGTTCGAGTTCTGTTCTATGAAGTGCGTGAAGGTATTCTCTGCAGAGGAATGAAGAAAAATATTAGAGCTCGAACACGTTCCATGAGACTCCTTTGGAGCTTTCTGTATCTACTCTCAACTATGATCTACTCAGTTTAAAAACTTATTTAAATAGATATTTCTAGAAAAATTAACTCGTGAAACTTGCATGCAAAGTAAAAATATACGTCGACACACACATCACTGAGCATCAAAAATATGATATTTTTAAAAAACAAAATTAACAAATATTTTCAAATGTATGGTAGAAAAGTATTAATAAATAATCACGACTATTCTACCGTAAGCTTTAATTACAGAATTGATGCAATTTTGTCTGCTAGACGCACTGAAACTTCCAGAAAAAAGGAGTTAGCTTGTAATGAGCGAATTTCAGGAGTTTTTGTGGTTGGTTTCAAACAAGAAGTTAGTCTAAAAGTTTAACAAGATGCCGAAGTAAAGATAGTTAATATTGTTATATTATTGCGCGCACTGCAAAAATTAACTATCGGCTTCTTTGCAACAACCTAAAAACATAGTCCAGGTACGAAAGGTTATGAAGATTTGGAAGATGGCTGAGCACATAGAAAATTACCAATGATCTTGCACACACTGAAAGATTTCATGAAAAAGCTCATGAACATGTCATGCGTATCTAAAACAAATCTTTTGGAGACGAGGGATAAACTTCACGGAAATCTAATTGCTGTTTGGAAACAAGACTTGGAGAGCAATAGGTCAAGAACAAGAGCTCAAATCCCGATCTAGCATGACTATGTTCCTAAAGAAAAGCCATTCAAAATAAAGATTGTAGTTTACAAAGCGAATTTAGAGCACGATGATAGTTTTTGTTCAAGTATTTTTGTAGTCTGATGTGATGAAAATAGGGCTTAACGGTCTTTCGATGTCACTTTTGCTTCGGAAAAAGATGGAACCGCCTTCGAGTAGAAAAAAACAAACCCAACAGAGAAACATGTGGAAGGAATTTAGAAAAAACTAAAAAATCGCTCGTGAAATTTGCACGAAATGAAATTACAGCAACTAAAAAATTCAAATGGATCGAGATCAAATCGAAGTGAAATACTTTTTACAACGTATTTTGTCCAATGTTATGTAAATAAGCTGAACATTAGGGTGGTCCTAAACTATACGTGATTTTTTTTTAAATGCTAAGCCCTCACCCTGCCAAAGTGTTCCATTGGTCCCAAAAACACCCCAGCCAAAAAAAGAAATGAAATCCATCAACATTCAGGGGTTTCCCAGGGGGGTCAAAGATTCACCTCTTGTGCATATACCGGGCAATATATGGAAATGTACAATAAATATCAGGAATCACTACAGCTAGCATTCCAGGTTCCCCCCCCCACAAGTTTGTGGGTATTAGCTGCTCTAAGGCAGAGGTCTCATGGTCGCTAGCCTCTCATTGTTGCCTGGTCTCTGTCAGGGTATATTTCTTGGAGTCTGGAAACATCTTTCGGTGTTCTCCGACAACTAGAAGAAGGTACTGAAGCTGCTCTTCCCCTTTTGTTAGCAATCCGCTAAAGTCCTGGACGAGAGCAACTCCACGTTCGGCATGGTCATTGACGACTTTCAGGGCTCTGACGATGGCCTTTGCTTTCTAGAAGTCCTCAAGATCTTCCCAAGATTCCTCCAAGAAACTTGTCGAAAGACCCAGGGGAGTGAAGAGGAGCAAGGAGTTCATGGAGGCGAAGTCGTCCAGAGTCTTATTTCCGATTTCTTGCAGATCGACGACTGCTCTCTTGGGTGGATTTTCGAGCCCTTCTTCTTCGCTCATCTTCTGTACAATCTTTCTCTTCACATCAACCGGAAGAGGGAATCAAAAAGACAGAGTCCGATCAGTTCCTCTGAGAGGTAGCAAAAATGATATGCCAGTTTCTGGCTGGCAGCCTATACTCTTCAAATGCAGTAAGTTGCTGCAATAGTGCCAAGTCAGAAGCAGGAGCTGAAACTCCATCTGTTGCAGTTGTATACGCTTTCAGATAGAATTTGACGATGAACACAAGGATTCTTTCCAAGCCATTTGATTCTTTTTTTGACAATTTGAATTGGCCAGAGAACATCCACACTTTCAAAGAGTATATTACTTTGGCCATCCATCTTGCATGATGCATTGGTCCTGGAGACTTGAAAGATGTTCCTCCTTCTGGAATACCACCCACCCAAAAAAATGACAAACAGCTCTAAAAATTCGCGGTAATCATCTCTGGGTTGCTTTTCTTTAAGCTGCTTTTTGGCAAACTTCAAGATTTCGTCTCTGTCAGGCTCTAACAAAGCAAATTTCGCCATTTTCTCTGCTGTTTGGTATGATGACTGGTCCATTAACGACTACTTCTGACAAAATCTTTTAAAGAGGAGAACTTCGGGACCGGAAGTTGATTCCATGCAGGTTCTGAAGACCGCCCCCACAAGCAATTCCAAGACGTGGTGACGGAAAGCTAGGAATAGACGCTCTCTTCCCTTCCCAACTTCTGCTGGATGAGGGTGCACGTTCTAGAGATGTGGCCAGTGTTCGAAGATGTTGTGTCGCAGGACATAACTGCGACACGATCAGTTACATCCCATTCCTGCAGTGCGTTTACTACAGCATCGGCCTGAGCTGCCCCAGTGCCGCTTCCAAACTTTGGAACTGCAAGAAGCTGGTTGACTCCAAGCCCAGAAACCAACACTGGCAATCGGTCCACTTGCTTTTTGCCAGTTAAAGCGGGGATTAATTTTCCATCCCAGTGGACAGTGAGGCTAACAGTGGGATCAAATTTATCCTGAACGGAGCGGGCAAAGTTCATCCTCTGTGATTCTCGGTGGCGATGAATGGAAGTTGCTAGATACCTTTTGTCTTCCCATTGTAAGATGCATGCAGATAAATTCTGGATATGTTAGCAAGGGGGGAACTTTGACCCCCCAGGAAACCCCTAAATGTTATTGGATTTTATTGTTTTTTAGCTGGGGTGTTTTTGGGACCAATAGAACACTTCGGCAGAGTGAGAGCTTAACATTTAAAAATATATATTTTAGGACCGCCCTACTGAAAATGCATGACAAATTTTCAATCTTAGTTTCTTGGTTATAAGCATATATATCGGTGTTAAATCTATACTTTCATTAAGTTTTATAGTTTAGCACAGTCAATAAATAAAAGCTATATCTGAGAGCGTACTTGGTTCACCGCACTGTATTTCATCCCCCATTCTGAGGCTGTTGAAAAGAAAAAAAGAAAAAAAGGGAACAAATTTATTTCCCTATGGAAAAGCAACAGTTTGTTGATGAAAAAATTAGATACGTGAATGATAAATTACTTACGCAGAACTTCATTACCGCTGTAGAGGTTGTCTACTTTGGCCTTGAATTGCCGGATTTGAATACCCATGTTAAGAGACTCCAATTCGTTGACAACACCGTTCCTCGAGTTAATATATCCGTTGCCTCGAGCCACGACTCCTTCTGTAAAAGAAAAGCACGTCGTTAAAGTACAAGTTACAAATTATCCCGCGAAGAGCATGTTTCGACATCATTTAAATTATGTTATACAGCTAATAAATTCAGAATAGCAAATGTGAATAGTAATTTTTGAGATATTTACTGAATATATTTTCATACCCAAACGAAGAATCTGAAATTTGAGAGAGAGATTGGACAAGAAGCTCAGAAAACTTTCTGATACGAGAAACGAAATGTATTTAACTTTGACAGCTTTATAATTAACTGCAATTAATGCAGAAGAGGAGAGATATTGTTGGTGAGAGAAGTTGTTTGCAACCAGAAATACTACAACGTTTTTTTAATGAGATCTTCCCTTTGATTTACGTTGGTCGCTTGAGAGACAGATTCAGAAATTTACGTAACTTTTCAGACATAACCTAAATTTTCCTTTAAAAATGAGTCGTGGTAATATATAATATAGACCAAACGACCACCTTTGTCATGGACGTGGGTTGTGGCAGAGAGTTGGGGGAGGGTTGTTCCACCCCTGATTCTGTAGCGTAAGGTGGGAAGTTTAGGTTCATTTGCTGTGGAGGCTTCTTTCCACAATAATGAGTGTTTTTCGGCCACGGCGCCTTCAGGACACAAATCAACCTTGCCTCTCCGGCAACTCTCCCAAACAACCGCTCGATTTTCAAGTGGGTTGAATATTTTCGTTAACATGGTAATTTTGTTCCAAAAAAACTCTACATGTGTTCTAACAGTTGTCAATTTCTTGTAACGAGATTAGATAATAAATTTCGATGTGTCATTTCGTATAATTACCTGTTAATTAGATAGATGAATTATCATTTTCTGTGGAGAGGTGTTTCACGCTACCAATTTATATTGATTTGCCACTTACTCATTAATTAAATTCGAGGATATTGAGAAGTCCCAGTTTACCTTTGCGAAAAGAAAATAAAAGAATTGTGATCCTCAATCACGACTGTCAAAAGAGAGCTAAAAGGACGAAAAGAAAATAAAGAGTAACATCGAAAAAGAGCTCCATAACACAATTATTATATCTTTACTCGAAACGCTATGGAACAAATGTTTGATGCACTTCATAGATGCAAAAAATATGCAAACCTATTAAATAGCCCGAGACATGCTTTTTTTAATTTCCCAAGCTGAACTATGGAACATTAAAAATTCAATTTTATTTCGATAAAAAGTACTGTTCCCGTTTTACTGGGAAACGATTTTTACCATCTCATTATGTTTACATTGAAAAAATTTTCTTAACAAAACTTAACCAAACTGAAAAATTATTGTGAAAACCTTACTTCATTACATTATTTTATAGGAGTAATCAATACTTGTAATTTGATACATAAGTAAACAGAGAGAGGGGAGAAGTATAATTTGAATAGTAGCCTTCACTTAAAAAATGATAGTTTTTAAAAAAGAACTGTTAACTTTATTGTTCACAGGAGCTGGGTATAATCCACTGTTCAGTTTTTAATTCTAAAATTAATTTGTAAAAAAAAATTTGATTTTAAAATTTTTCTTTGTTACAGTCCCAACACCCCGCAAGTTTATGAGGTGTATGAGTCCTGCGAGATGTGCCCTATATCCAGTCTAACTTTTTCGCCGCCCGCATGCATGTTTTTCGGCGCCCAAGTAATTAAATCCCTTAGGCGGCGAGAAACATGCATGCTCCGGCGAAAAAGTCAGACTGGGTACTCTCTCTCTCTTGTTCTTTTATATTGCCTTTCACTCCTGACCATCAAATCTCAAGGGCTTCAAATGGGTCAGCCCTCTGTTTACTCGTCTTCTTTAAACAATTTTTCGTTTTCCTTAGCTCAAGCTAAACGTTGCATTCAAACCAATTTTCACACAACAGCAACAGAGTGCTGGGTGCAAGAGCTATTTGGGGACATATCGTATTTAGTCCCTCATTACGCAATTAAATTATTTTTGATGTTATTTTATTTCAGAGTAAGATTTCAACCCAAGGAATGAAAAAAAGCTTTTTTCTAACAATTAAAAAGAAAAATTAACTTCAATTCTTACCGAAGAAACTAGGAACTAGGCAACTTTTTCCTGATGAGCTAGACATAGTGCACTGTTTAATTTTTAATTTTAGAATCTACTTCAGAGATTTGCACGAAAAATCTCAGAGTGCGTCTTTGAGTGCTCGTTCACTACTTTAGTACCAGCACCCCGAAACATCTTGCAAGTGTGTCTCATTTCTGACAATCGAATCCCATGAGCCAGTCAGCTGTTTGCTTATCTTCTTAGGCCATTTTTTTCTATTCACCCAAGCTAAACGTTTCACCTTCAGGCCAGCGGTTAGACACTTTACCTACGCGAATGATCATAGCGCATTTCATAGTGAAGGATAATAGCGTATAGTGCGAGTGCGAGTAGCGCTCAAGGTCTTATACGTCTGTCCATTAGAGATTGGGTACCAATTTGAGGCATGTTAGGGGAACGTCTTATTTATCATTCTATTTTTACAGTGCCATTGCAATTACAACAGTTTTTCAGCTTCTTCAGCTCAGGAAAAACGAGTGGTGCACAGCGCAATAAATTCTAAAGTTTCCTCAGTAACTTCTTCTACTTGTTTCCTCTTCCATAATCTGCACAGCAGCCGCCTGCTGCAGTAAAGTAGCAGAGCTGCTGACACTGAACGCAAACATCTGTTTCTGTTGCCTAAATTCTGATGCTTTATTCTCGCATTACGACGACGAGTTCTGATGTGACTTATTTGTGCTTCTCAGAAACTTAGGTAATTTTTGCTCATGTTATGTTAATAGCAGTTGAAGATAGTTTCCAGGGTTATTTTTACAGCACATTTTGAGGGAGAACTATTAAGTTGAAAAGGTTTCATCCTCAAGCTAGTGAGTATTTACCGTCTTCCACTGCCACTTCTTGCATCGCTAGATCACATTCTGTTTTTGTATCACAGTGGGCACCCGCACCAAGGAGGACCCGCACTCTCTCCCATGCGGACATTGAAATTTTAGGCATTGAAGCACAGCGTTTTCAATACAACTCTTTAGGGAGTGTCGTATTTAGCTCACAATATTACGAGTCTTAAACAAAAGCCTATTTCATTTAATGTGTTCAAATTGAAGGTCACACGCTTTACTGACTTAGAACACTGATAATAGTAAATCAGATATATCGAGGAGTCTGAACTTTATTAATTTGATCGCATCTGCGCTTCTGTAATACCATCACTTAAACTCATTTGAGAGACATGCCGCAAACTTGCATCTAACAAATTTCCATCAGGCAACATCGGCTCTTCTACTCTAAATAAAGGTTTGAGTGATTTGATTCCACAAGAGCCTTCATTTGTGAACTTTCAAGTTCTGCTAGTTAATATGAAATTTTACATGAATAACACCTCATCACCGTGTGTTGAATTCGTTCAATAACTCGCGTGTTACAATTTAATCAAATCAAAATTTGGCTTGAATGAAAAGACGCTAACGCTACTCATCACACCTGGGATCAATATCTACTGAATTTTTCAATCCTAAATCCTTATTTTACAATTTCGTAAAGGAAACTCAACATCCGTGTGAATTGAAAAGAAGCTGCCTCGCTTCAGCAATGGTTCATGAATCATAACTGTAGGGCAAATATGTATGCAGAGTGTCTTAACCCACAAAACACAGAATTTTAGGACACTTAAATTAGAGGCGTGGTGTTAATCGCATAGTTGCCAAACTGGCTTTCCTTAGCCAAGTTACTAGCTAGAAACTAAACAAGGAACAAGGCCACTCTGCCTGAAAGACATCTGCGCCGCTATGAGGTGAAATTCTCACTTAATCCACTCTCCAGTTTTGACATCTGATTAGTGGGTTAGGACACTCTGCATATTTGCCCTCCAATTATAATAAAAAGAAACGAGAAACTATCGACCAATAATTTAAACCATAACTATAACAACGGTGAAATAAGGGAATGTACAAACTTTCACCACATTTGCACCCAAAATGTTTCCATTACATGATACCAAAATAACCTTTACGTGAGTCAAGTACAAATACGCGAGATGCTATCATGTGTTCAGGATACAGCGTTAGCGTGCATTTAAGACGATGCATAAGTGTTAGATGACGACGAGATCACTCACCCACGAGGGCAAGAAAGGGGCCTGACCCCTGCACCGGCAGCTGGAACACCCGCCCGCTGATGTTGTACTTGCCCCTCACGGTGAGGCCAGGCACAGTGCAGCCAACGTGCACGGAACGATTTTCAATGTTCAGGCTGCAACAGGTCAGAAATAGGGCGTAGTGAAGCAAACCGTTCAGAGAACAATGACATCTCCTTCTGTTGAGTCCGACATTTTATACTGAAGGGTAGGTTAGCAACTAGCAAGTATAAGCAGAGCAGCTGGAAAGTGGAGGAGGCCCTAATTGTAAGGCTGGGCCCATCATCTAACGCACAGTCAAAATGCACTGCACGCTTTGACTTTGTCTCCTTGAGTGAGACCGAAACTTCACCAGCAACAGACGACTTACAAAAATGTGTGGAAATAAACCTGGAATGAAATAAATGATAAAGATAAAAATAAAGCTCCCGTAAATTCAGTATAGTTGGATGCATGAAAATCTGAAAGAAGCAACTGTAAAGTATACTATGACGCAATCACCTTAGAAATCATTTCTACTACGATGTCAAGACTCTACCTTCAGTTTCGGTGAGCCTATCTTGGAAAGTACAGAAGCTTGTAACTGAATATCCATGTGGGCTTCAAATGTGACACTCAATTTCCTCACGTTGTTGAAAGATGATGACATCATCAGCTTCAGATGCATGGCAAGTATAGTTAACAATGAATAGTGTGTTATGCACCCCTCAGATATGTAATGAAATTATGATGTAATACTTCATTAAAGTGCCACATCAAAAAACCAGCAGAACATTTCCAATGACCTCTACAGTGTTTTTTGAAATCACTTTAAAATATTTGTCGAATATGAAGAATCTTTTAACCAACGGTGGTGTCCAGTTGAGCACAAAAATTAATTTTAAATATTACTCGAAAATCTTCGAAACATGATTTTGTTCATTTTTAAATTTAACTTTACTAGTAGAAAATTCATTTAAAAAAAACGAAGAATCTTTCCCGTTTCTATCATATTATTTTTTCTTCTAGAGATCAGAGATTGAAATTCAGACTTATGCTTAATTAGTGTGACAGGAACTGTGAAGTCCACTCAGTGAACACTTGTGTACGGTGTAAAGCGAATGCTGCAGCTGCCCTCATCCACCAGGTATAGTACCTCTTGCTCATCCTCGACATCGTGTCCAACTCACTTGAAATTCTGGATGTCCTGCCTGCATTGCCCTGACACCGTGTCCAACTCGCTTAAAATTCTGAATGTTCTGCCAGCTATATCCTGACACCGTGTCACACTTACTCGAAATACTGGAGGTCCAGCCTTCTCAGCCCCGATATTTGAAGGCCAGTGAACTCCGCCTTGAAGTTGACAGGTCCCTGGCTGTGGGTTATGTTAAAGCCGTCCAGATCCAACGGGTCCATCCTATGCAGATTCAGATCAGAGGTGCCTACAAAATTAAATCATCAGGTCTACTCGTACATCAGTCAATGGACGTGAAGGCACTTCTGCGTCTAATGTTGTAGGAATAACTTGTAGCTTGTTTATGACACTAATCGTAAATTGAACCATTATTCAAGAAGTGCATTTATAACATTCTTAACATAATTGAGCTGTTTTATGCAGAGCTAAAAATTTCAAATAGATCCCTTAATTCAGATCGATACCCGGCTAATATTTCCCCATGATAATTACTTCCAATGCAAACAAAATCGTAGCCACCACAACAGCATCTCAAGCGGTAAAACTGCTCACAAACAACGCATGCGGCTCTTGTGATGGCGCCAACAAATATTTTCTCCCTTGTTTGTATTGAGAGGTTAAAAGCCTTCAAAAGGTCAAATTGAGATTTTGTGCACGTGGTGGAATATCTTGAAATAAGTTGCGACAAATGCTGGTGGACGTCATGTATTCTGTTGAATATCGAAAACTTATGGGTGCTGGAATACTGAGTTCAAATATTTTTTAGATGCAAACTTAACTCTATGTTTTATAAATTTACAAAAAGTCACTTGCCCTTTAGGGCATATCTCACTTCTATACATATTCTACTCAAATCCTACACACACCTTCACACACCCTACACTCATTCAACACGCATCCTAAATATATTCAACGTGCTCTTTGCATCCTATTCACATCTACACACGCATCCTACACCACATCCTACCTACATATCCTACTCACACCTAATAAACACGTCTAACACATACGTCTAACACATACGTTCTACGCAATGAGACACACATCCATTACGAACATAATACTTATTATCCCACACATATCCAACACCCACATCTAACACCCAAACCTCGCGCTCATATCTTACCCACGTACATGATATAGATACACCTCTATACACAACCTCCATACACAAACCATAATACAAACATCTTTCACTCAAGCTCCCCACGTATATAGACACCTCGTTGTTCATTTACAAGTGCTCAAAAACCTCATTTGACCGCAGTCTGCTCTAGGTGCACGTGGCTCGACCGTCACACGAATGTCCTTCCTCTCCTGCCTGTCACATGTCCCACTCGTACCATTTGCCATCCTACTCACCACATGTCCCACTCGTGCCACTTGCCTCCCTACTCATCACATGTCCCGCCACTTGCCTCCCTACTCACCACATGTCCCGCCACTAGCCTCCCTACTCACCACATGTCCCGCCACTTGCCTCCCTACTCACCACATGTCGCGTCACTTGCCTCCCTACTCACCACATGTCCCACCACTTGCCTCCCTACTCACCACATGTCCCGCCACTTGCCTCCCTACTCATCTCATGTCCCACTCATGCCATTCGCACCACACGCCCTCAACTGGCCCCACCACACAGCATGCCACAAGTGCTACACATTCCTCGCGTTCGTTCCACACCGTATGTGCACCTCACCATCAGCAAGCTTGTGCTGTACTTTCTTGAATGCCTCCACAACACACTCGTTGAAACGCTCGATGTGGTGATCTCGGCAGTTTTGCACCAGCGGAACTGCAACATGTGTTCGTTTAGTTAGCATCGCACATCATTAGTTACAATAGAGAACATACTACAACATTTCTCCATTAATGAAATTGATGAAATATGTATTCCGTTGTTTAACTGCTCTTTTATATGAATATACCGTAATATTTGTACTGCTTGTAAGAGTGTTGTAAATTTTGATAAAATGAACTTATTCATTGTATTCGGCCTCGACTTCAATCCTAAGAATATGAGCTAGGCTGTGCCTAAAAGACATCAGCAATATTTCGTTCGGTACGCGTTGATGAGCGGGCTTTCAATAAAAACTCGTACAATGAGTTCGGTTTTATAGCACGAGCTATAAAAACAAACCGCACGCTTACTCGAGGCTTTGACGTCACAAAACTGGACACTAAAATCCTATTCAAAAGTTGCACTGAAAGTTATCGCAATTAACCAGGAGCGGACCATCTCCCTTTCCTCCCGACCATCTTAAATAAGTGCAGATGCTGTCACCTGCAGTGGTGATCCGTCTATCATGGTTCTTCAAATTCACCATCTTGAGGATGACGTACTCCAGGATCGTTAATGTTAAGCGTTACACGTTTTTCGAAAGCGTTCCGCCGAAAGTCTTTTTCTCCATCTCTCGTAATACCCTGTTTCTTAAATCTTATAAAGGAAAGAGAAGATGTATTCGACATCCACGAGGAGTGGGCGTGGGACGGAAGACAGCCTTCAGGCGAATATTTTCTTTAAACGCTCAATGGCGTAGAGGGCTATAGGCTTATTTGCTTCAAACGAGCAACTCTGTTACGATTACTGATCGAGTCTTCTGACTAGCTAGTTAAAATTCAATCAGTCGCAAATGGTAAGTCAGTTAGTTGAATATAATCGATATCATTGACTATCAATGTGTTTCTCTTGATCTCCTGCTTTGACGTTCTTTGATTTGTGTTTAGTGGATATAAATTCCATTATTGGGTATTTTTTTTTGATCGGCCGTGATCGTTTTAGTATTGCGATTATCCACAATCACGAAAGGTAAGCAAAAATTTACAGAAACACCATGAAAAGGAAATGCATCACGCCCACGTGTTTCCTTATTTTACCTAAAAATGAATCGACACTGACTCGAGAGATACCGTATATGTCTTCGTCAAACGAGAAAGTATCTTTGTAATTTGCTGAAAAATCCTTTAGCTTAGATGATTTATCACGTCATGAAAATGTAATGCGAAGAATACCAGCGCGCCCGCTTTCTTCGCATCAAAGATACGCTGACGCTCCTCGACGTCGATTTATATATACCCTTACCCTCGACACCTTTTACGGCTACCCGGCTCCTCTATACCAACTCAGGTCCGAGCCCTCTAATTAATTTATGCGGGGGCGAGTGAACTCGCAGTCATGCATGTCAGCGTATACAAAATTGTAAGCAACCAAGAGCTGCCTCGCAGTTCGATACAGTCGGCGTTGTGGAAAGATCATGCTTTATTCCAGGCAACACTGGATAGCAAGTCATTGAACATTCGTCCAGAAACTGAATTTCATTTTAAGTACAGGGTGTTCGGTGTAAATTTTACAGTTTCCTAAGGAAAAAGAAAAGCGCTTGGAATCTATTAAATTTACCTTATTTAAAAAAATATTATAGGCAAGAAAATTAAACTAATGTCGAAGAGTTTTACTAAAAATAACTGCCATTAGCGTGAATTGCAGCCTCAATCCGAGCCCGGAACCTGGAGCAAGCTGATTTTACACTTTCCCTTGGATGACCCTTTAAAAACATTTTAATTCTATCGATTAAGTGGTCTCTTGCCGTACTGGCAAGGCGATTGGTATCTTTCTCGACAGCGCCCCATACATAATAATTCATGGGGTTAAGGTCAGAGGAGTTTGGAGGCCAAACATTGGGATTTGTGTGCATCACATCACTTATCTGAGAATACACATCCGAAAACCATGACAGTTTGGAGATATTAATTCTCTTCGTAGCCTTGAATTCGTTATTGAAATTCTCTAGTTCATACCGTATTGTTTTTACAGTATCCAAGGAGCATTAAGCAGTGACCATCATCTCCTTATTTTGATGGCCAGTGCGAATCAACATGATACAAGTTATTCTCTTTCACGGTTCAGGTGGCTCCCGGTCAACCATTCTTGCTGTCATCGTGTACATGAATGAAGGAGGGTTTAAACTTTAAACTCAAGCCTAGTTGTTAGGAATAAATTTTAAAAAACTTAAAAAAATCAAATGTTATTCTGTTAAATTCATTCCGAACACCTTGTAATCCATTTTTAAAGGGAGAAATCTATTTAATATTCCTTTGGCTCACAATTCCTCTGTCAATTAATAGCTTCACTGCATTCAATTTCTGAAACTATTTTGTCCTTCCAAAAAATGATTTCTTTGATTATAAAACAAGAACTACCGTTAGCAATACTTCATCTTCTTATTCATAACAAAATGCTGTATTCCGTGGCGATCAAATATCTGAGTAGAAACCACGTTCAAAATTTCTACCTTCAAACTTAATAACAAGCAGTGTGTCAAGAGAGGTACTTACTAAAATTTTGCGCTGAGACTACTTGCAAACACAATAGCAAAGCAACACAAGTCTTGATCGTCGTCCACATTGCTAAAAAAAATTCTCTTTGTCCACACAACTGAACAAGACCCTCGACTGGAGTGAGAAGATGGCGCCAGTGTGTCCTCTTCTGTGTAACTCCACGGAGTAAAGGTGGCCAGCTCTTATTTAAGTCGCGGCTCAGGTATGCAACAAAAACAATCCAAAAATATACCCAACCTGTCCTCTTGTGAGCTTGATTCGCTGCGTCAAATTCGATACACGTTTAAGGACTACTGTTGCATGAGAAATTACACGTGCTGGTAGTTTTCTCGTAATTTTCTTTTTTTCTGGCTATCACAGTTTTCGTACTAAAGTTCGTGTATTTTCATAAATATGAAACTAATACGTAAATGACTATTATACAGAATAGTATTTAAGACATAGAATATCGCAGAATATTTTATTGCATACTAAACACTATCATTCAAGAATAGTAAACAACTTGAACAATTTAAAGTACAGAAGCAATAATACTGCCAAGCCGAATTTAGGTTACCTAAAATATACGATATCATACCTTAAGATTGTAAGCTTCTGATATTCTTATGATGTTAGTTTTGAGTTTCCTTATTAAATTCATCGAAATAAGTACATAAAAGGTAATACGGTTAATCTTGTTAATTAATCATGTGTAATTAACTAATCAATATAAATGAATAAAAGAATGTGTTAGAATTTTTTTGAGTAGAAAATATTCGTAATTCAATATTTCTTAGCACTTCATTGATTAACAGGCGTCCGTGAGTCTTTGGACATGATGAATAATCAAAATTTATTGATCAAGATGTATCTACTGTGTGCACATTAATTTTGAAGTAAAATTAAGTAAAAATTATTCAAGTCACCAAAATGCGTGCGTAAGAAGAACAGTTTATCCTATGAATAAATACATATTACACTGACGGTTTCTTATATCAGTATACGTGTAAGAAGTTCCAAGCTGTGGTTCACTTTCAAACATTCATGTCCTACACCTACTGCGTTTGTGTTCAAGCATCTAGAAACACTTTTTTTCTAATGAATGAAATGAACTGTTCGTGTTCGTAGTATTTACATGATTGAAAATTTGCAATGTTTCTGAGACAGATAACGAACGATATGATTAATGTTTCTCTCACAAAACATGTGATCCTGCCAGATATTAATTGTTAAAGATACTGTATATACTGTATATATGTATATATTTGTCAACTTTTGTTTTTCCCTTCAAATTTTTGCGCAACTCTTTTCTCAATTCTGTCAAGAAGAATGACTGAGCAGGCAATTATCACAATATGTATTTGATAAAATCAAATTTCAAGTCCATGTAAACTCTTAAGAGGTCTATATATAATTAATTATGAACATATGTTTACACAATAAACTAAAATTACAATTAGCCAAGTATACGAGATGTGAATAAAATGCAACAGTTGGTTAGACAGTCTACCATTTATTTTTAAATTTATGTGGTTACGATATAAGCTGATATCCTCATGAACCGTAACTATTCTTTCTTGTTTTTAGCTTAATTAAATGTGTCACAATCTACCTATGTATATATTTGTTAGCTATCTCAAAACATTTTGAAGATTTACATCATTAAATTACTTTCTTCGTAATTTTGATATCATTAAAGCAAAATACGATGATTCTCTTTTTTCTTCTCAAATAATCTTTCCAGAAATAACACTTTATGAAAATGATAAGTCAATTCAATTTGGTTTGCATCTTCAGCACTAATGTGATTCAACATCCCTCCAGTCTATTTTGATGTTATCAGTGTGAGCTCTAACGTCAAGATTAGCAAATTTAAATTTAACCGTTTATTTAACTTTCAGAACCTAAAAACCAGCGTACTCCAACCAATAATTATTGTACGCTTGCCTTTAAACGAACAATTGTTGCTCAGGGAGAATTTTTTATGGCGCGCAATAATGTTTCAGTATATCAGTTTTCTCCTTATTAAAAAAGTGCATTTTAATTCATCCCTCCGCATAGATTCCCGCGCTGTCGACAGCCCTTCGTTTGTGATGCTTCTTTCTTCCAAATTTTTTGCCTCATCAAGTTGAACATCGTTATCCTCGTGGCTAATCGCTTCAGGATTCGGTCGTTCTTATATAATCAGAGATGATTTCCTGTTTGGTACTAGTACATGAAGGAATAGCTTATTTGTTTACTTGTAATATTGTTACAGTTGCTCAGAGTCGAAGTTCTATTCACAATGAATTTTAAGAATCGTAACAACATGTTTAATTGAGAGTTTCGATTTTCCAATAGTAGCTACTGAAAAAAAAATTCCTTGAGAAAGTATTGAATTTCCACACAATTCTATTTTCATATATTTTCTTGAAGTAATTTTTGAAGTAATACCACTAGTATTTGTCTTTGTGGGGCTTCGACAGTATTGAGAAGCCCTCGACTCCTAATATTAAGAAGCTTCGATAGAGCACAATAAATTAGATCTGATGTTTTCATCTCCTCGGTTTTCCACGTCAACGATAGTCTTTGAGCGGATCAAACCATTTTCTTTTTCTTTCATTCCTGAAGTGTTCTTTCAACTAATGTTCTAGGAAACAATTATCGATTTAGTATGCAGTTCAGGGGAAAATGTACGAACTGTGCTGGTATTCTTAGCTTTAAGTGTTTCCTTTTCTGGAGAAAAAAATTCATTATGCGTAAGCATCCAATTTTACATCCACTTTGAAGTCTTCTAGGATGATTACGCATTTCACGTGGACGTTTTATAGGATTTAACCTTTAATATTTGACCCCTACTACTGACTGTAGCTAAAAAAGAAAGACTCATTAATGAAATTGTAGGCCCTTACTGAATATTTCAACATTCTATAAAGAAACACTCTTTAAGTTGTTCGCTCTAATTGAAAATATCCTGAACAACTAAAAATATACTAGATTTCAAAGTTTTAAATATATACATAAAAAACACAATTTTTTCCTCTTTCTACACTGCAAGTTGGTAACTTCATACCGCACAATTTTAAAAGAAAAAATCACGTTTCGCTCGAAATTAGCGAGTAGGAAAATCAAGTATATCATTAGTGTAAGTAAGAAGATTGATGGGAAATCGAAACAAGTTACTTAGCAAATAAATTTAGTAAGAATACTCAAAGATTTACCTCTGGAATTCAAATGAAGCAAAATGCTCAATGAAATAGGTGAGTCCGATATTGCTTTGCACTAAAAGATACATGCTAAATAATAATATACTATTTCCAAAACTATTAATTAATATTTGTGGAAATATTGAGGAGTGTTAATTTTTGTATTTTATAATATTCAAAATTATTCTCTTAAAGCAAGGATTTAACATTTCGTGAAAGAGGTGAATCTTCTTTTTAAAACTTTTCAACCCAATAAATCATCATGAATAAAAAAAATTGATCAGGGACAAGTGAAGGTAAGTATTACACACACATTTAATTGATGCGGAGGAAAAACTAAATCAAATTAAATAACTAAACTTACTATGGGCAGGGGAATATCTGAGCCAAAATCGTTGTTCTGAACTCGTTCAGCTGAGGGTTGCACTGAAGAATAAAAAGAGACTCTATTAAGCGAAGGTCGACAGGGTCGGAATGGGAGGCTAAAACGTTGAAGCCACGCTGTACATTTACATGAAGGCTGCGCGTCCGAGCTAAAAGCTGATGACGAACTGAGGACCAGTAAAAGGGATATTAAAGGCTTCTGCCAGTATAATCTGCCTGCGCTCTTCTGGTAGAACCTAAGTATTCACACGCTCACTGCACAATGAAATAAAAATTCGAGAAAATGTTCTTTTCGGAAATAGATCTTTGTAAATGAAATATAAGCTTACTCCATTTTTAAGTACATGAACAATTATAAACTATTGCGTATGTACAGTGTATGCAAAAAAATCTAAATAATAGAATAAGCAAGTCTAAGTTTTCTCGATATTTCCGGCTGTCCACATTCTATTGTCCTGGGTATATTTCATTGATGTTCAAACTTCACCTACTTTCATCAGTAGTTATTCTTCCTAGAAAAGTCTTTCTTTCATATTGTTTTCCACTCATAGTTTTGAAGGAACTTAAGAGAGTTTTTCAAGTAGGAAATTTTGGATAACTCCACTTGCGTCTGATATTGGTAAAAAAGTTTTGTACACGCCACTTTCTCGGCCAGAAATCTAGAAAAATAATTAAACTTTTGATTTTTCTATTATGCACTCAAAATTTTCATGTACGCTGAATTTCATTTCGTTTTTGAGATCAAATTTGAATTTGCCCATTTTTCAACCATCTGTTATTGTTCAAGGTTGCAACCCACTGGATGTGTTTGAATACTTGGGCTCTTCCGCTAGAGCTCTGCGTGTTTTCTTTGCAGAGCATGCCGGTATATGGCCTCTACTGCTGGTATTTCTCTTTTAAGGCTCTCTCAGTCAACCAATCAATCAAAAAAATACAATCTTCCCGTAAAACTAGATGACTTCACTGTTTTAGCTTCCATTTTGAACCTAGTCAGTCGTCGCATTATGGAGTCACTTTCATTTCAAAACCAAACTTCATCGAAATGACTCTGTTCGCTAACCCATTGCAAGTAGTTCCACCTTTTATTCAATTTTCATTTTTATTCCCCACAAATTGAATTTGAATGATGAAATCGATTTCCTTATTTTAGATCAATGATGACTCTTTGACTCGAAACATTTAGGTTAAACGATTCCTTTTTTTCTGAGTAGAATATTTATTATTTACATATATATAATACATATATAATATATTTACTCGGTAATAACAAACGTGGCAGGGGCATCAGTACGTACATATCAAAACACATATCTTCGGAAATCATTATAAGTGCAACTATGAATCATGAACATATTTAGACTCTATTTATAGAACTAACGAAAAATGGTGAACGGATTATACTTGGGACTGTATATAGGCCCCCAACAGCTTGTAATGTCTCTTTTCTGAACGAGCTCCAAAGCATAATATCTCAGTTCAACAAGTCTCTATATAATGACATAATAATCTGCTGCGATTTCAACTACGATCTTCTACAATATGGAAGCTGTGAGCAAATATCAAACTTCATAAATGTTTTTCAGTCTAACTCCTTCCTTCCAATCATCTTGAAACCTACACGTGTTACATCTGAATCTTTTACGTTGCTCGATAATATTTTCATGCTAGATCCAACTGATTTTCTTACAGGAATAATAATTTCTGGCTTATCTGACCATTTGCCGGTGTTTCTCATCAAGAAAAATGTCTTTAGTCCCTGTAACAGCCCACAGGCTGAGACTTTTTCATATCGTTGTGTAAACGAATATAACTTGGGAACAATGCGAACTGTTCTAGAAGAATTAATGCCATCATTGGACATCTATGAACTGGACAATAATGCGATTAATATTGATCAAGCAATACTAAATTTAACTGAAATTATAACGACCGCATACAACCAGTGTTGTCCAATAATCACCCTCACAATTACGCCGAAAAATAGACAAAAGCCTTGGATTACTGAAAATATCGTGATCAATATAAAGAAACGTCTAGCGTACCTAGCCTTACTATACGAAGGACGAATATCTAAAGTAACTTATAAGAGATTCAGGAATCAAGTGACAAATCAAATACGAACATCGAAACAAAACTCCTTTACGCGCAAATTTACTGAATACAGAACAGATATAAAAAAAACTTGGTGCCTGCTTAATTCATGCTATAGACCGAATAATAATGCTACAAAAACAATTGAGTCCATCGTTAAAGAAAATGTAAAATATCACGATAAACAAGATATTGTAACAGTGTTTAACAACTTTTTTTAGGGAAAAATATAGCCGATAGTGTCGTTAGTGAACCTACAGAACACATGCAATACATGGACCATGTCCGTGAACACAACTCTTTCTTTTTCACGCCAACTAATCCCTCCGATGTAATTACGTGCATAAACAACTTGAAAAATAAATCAAATGGATTAAGAACATTCTCAGCTAAAGTTATTAAGACAGTTATCAGCTGTTACAGCTGATATAAAAGCCCCATGCACATCTTATATTATCAACTATTCACTTTCTCAAGGTATCTTCCCCAACTCTCTCAAAACTGCCAGAGCGACCCCAATTTTTAAAAATGGTAATAAAAATTGCATTAATAATTATAGACCTTTCTCTGTACTGCCAATTATTAGCAACATATTTGAAAAAATTGTATATAAAAAGTATATTCGTATTTTGAACAAAAATCTATTCTCTACGACAGACAATACGGTTTTCGTTCTAAAAAATTAACGGCACAAGCTGTATTAAATCGTTTACAGTACCTTTACTCTAATACAGATGAAGGAAAGCTTGTTTTCTTCGTATTTCTCGACTTTCGATAAGCATTCGATTGTGTGGACCACAACATATTACTCTCAAAACTACACTGTTATGGCATTCGAGGAGTTGCGCATGATTGGTTCAAATCATACCTAACAAATCGGAAGCAATACGTTGTCATTGACGACGCAAAATCAGACCCACAGACAATTACCCGTGGAGTTCCACAAGGGTCTGTCCTAGGGCCTCTCCTATTTCTTTCATTTATAAATGATATTATCAAATCTACACCATTTTTTAAATTCATACTTGAGCCTCTCCTATTTCTGATCATTATAAATGATAAATGATATCAAATCCACATCATATTTCGAATTCATACTCTTTGCCGTTAACAGTACCCTTTCTGCGGTCCTTCCGAACCAAAATCCCGCTATGATTGCGGAAAGTATAAAGAATGAACTCCATAAGGTTTCATTGTGGCTTAAAGCTAATAAAATAAGTCTCAATATCAATAAAACAAAATGTATTACATTCTCCTACAAGAAAAATATATCTCTCCCACGCATAAAAATTATAGCAAATGAAGTCAAAGAAGCCAACTCATGCAAGTTTCTGGGCATCATAATAGATAAACAGCTTACCTTTAAAGAGTACATCACTCACATTAGTTCTAAATTATCAAAATCCATCGGAATCCTGAATAAAGTTAAAAATTACCTGCCTGAAGAAGCTTTACAAATGCTCTACCGAACGCTCATTTCACCATACTTGCAATACGGAATAGAAGCATGGCACGGAACTGATTAAAATAAAACCAATAAAATTTTTACTCTGTAAAAAAGAGCCATCAGAGCGGTAAAAATCTAGAATGTAATGCTCACACAAATGATTCATTCAAAATTTACAAATACTTAAACTTTCGGATCTCTACAAAATCTCTATTTGCAATTTCAATACAAAACATTAACAAATGAAGGCGACAATAGCCTAAAACAATTATTAACTGCAAAAACTGGTCATCTCGACCATTTAACCCGAAATAGAAGTAAATTCATGCTTCCTTATTATTCAAAGGCCCGGTCGCAACACAGTATCCTCTTCGTTGGAACTAAAACTTGGAAGTCAATACCTGCGAGATCCGTGATTGAAATTCTTTCAAGGTATTCAAAAGAAATCTTGAGTCTCACTTCCTATCGGAATACTAGTAGTGTAAGATCACCAAGTCAAATCTTGTCTCCTACATGACTGTTTCTAATAATATAATTTGCCATGGGTAATATCGCCGATCTTCAGTCTGCTATTAAATCGTTTATCGAATATACTGTTAAATATAGTCCATATGACCTATATTGTAAAATGAGACATCTAATATCGAGTAAATTATCTCACTGATCAGTCTAATGCGAAACTAGGTTAAGTGATTTAGGTTAAACATTATTGTACACCTTATGATAACGTTGATGGTAGGATGCCCCAGAAGTCGCTGAACATATTCGGGCCCACAGGTAGCTATACTCAAATTTGACCATTGTACTAGATGTAAGAAACATTCTACCTATGTATCTCCTGTGGAAAATAAATTGTTTAAATTGTTTAGATTGTTTATTCTCAAAGCCCTGGTCTAAGCTTTTTCGCAGATTTGAAGAAGAGCTTGCTCTTGCTATCGTACACTTATATCAGCAAGCCATAAAAGAAAACTCCGAATTAACATCATAAGGAATCCTTGGACAAATATCAAGGCTCTGTTTCGAATCATTTCATTGTGGATCGTAGTTGTAAGCCCTTGAATCTTTATTCAAACACACAAATTCTGCATCATGTTCTTGAAAAAAGCATTTCCAAATAATAGAAGCGTTACATGTTCACAAACTTAAACCACCCCTCAGCGAAAACACTAACGATTTCGTTGCTCTAAAACCATTCACTAAGACTGCAGCCTAAAAGTTTGAACAAAAGCTCGTTCGTCCATTTCGCCTCTGTCTACGGTGCCATGAATCTGTAACTATTGTGCCATATCAGCTAGTCTGCTAGTGATCGATTTTCCTGTGGTACAAAAATTACTCCTCTCTAATCGTCGTACAATATGATTTCTGTGTTTTTACTGGGTCTGATTTACTGAACAATTAATTCGCATTTTTATCAATGTGACTGTATAAAAATATGATCTACTTTTTTACAGGCTGAAGATGATGCAGTAGTTTCATCGAAGCGTGGCGTTTTACTGATTAATAAACGTATGAATGATTACCACTTGATGAATGGCTTACGCAAACTTTTATTCCCTATTATTTACAGGCTTAAAAAGAGTAGCTGTAATTAATATGACAACAGTCCCTAAAGCGCACAATCCCAGTAATAGTCTTATCTCGCTGTAACGCGGCTTACATTTCCCGGACTCAGTACATCGAGATTTTTCTAGCCAAAATAAGATACATACTTCAGTTGAGATGACAGAGAACTTTCAAGTACTACAATTATCGTAAAACCTTCAAGTACTTAACGATCGACTGCTTGAGCTACTTACCTGTAAAATACCGCACCAATGTTTGTTTTTCTAGTACTGTTGGCTTCTTGCATTTTCCAAGGGAAAAAGAATTTAAATGAAAGGGGAACTATTATAGGAATGCAAGGGATTTGTAGCTTCTGAATGTTTTGTAGAATAGTTTTAAAGACAAAGAGTACTATAGAATATATTATAACATAATAATCTTAAAGTATTAGTTAGAAATCCTGTAAAATGATGTACATTATTTCCTTCAATTTCGAGGAGCTTACGTCCTAGATCTCCCCGAAATAGGTGAAGAACTGCGAAAGAGATACGACATCTTTGTTTTAAAACTTTAAAACGCATCTGCATGTTGCTCATGGAAAAACTGAATTAAAGCCCTGACAAGAAATGAGCGGTAAACTAAGACCAAGATGCGCTCATACATATGCGGCCCGCGCAACCTATGTTGGAGCTACGCTGTCGTTCACTGCGTGCCTTGAGTTTTAGATTTACATGCATGAGCTCAGTATGATAACCCATGCTGCTAGCTGAGTGCGCTTGCTTGAGTACTTGCTCCACTGACTTCTTTTTCCAGGAACTGCTCGTACTATTGTATGCTTACTTCAGTAACTACTCCCTCGAGTTAGTACCAGTCCTAGTTACTACTCACTCCAGTTACCACTCGCTCGAATGACCAATCGTGCACCATCTCTTTCAAGCCAGCACACGGTGCCATGACGCAGGTGCAGCTCTGCGCAACATCCGCCTCAGCCGTGAGGCGCTCCTCCATCTCTTATTCTGTCTCGCGCTTTATTCGCAGCAAGACTCGCTGCACCAAGACGCCGACCTTAACGCTTGTATGCATGTTTTCTGATACCTACTTTTCCTCACGATTAGTTTAACCGCTTGAAATTTTATTCTTAAATTGAATTTTGTGAGCAAGGTATATTATTCAAAACCAAAATTTGGGCACTTCCTGGTAGGTTGTTTCATTGGATGCGATACGAACAAGTCACAGCTAAAAATAATCAAGCTACCTAATTTCCCGAATTTATGTGCCTACACCAAGCATGTGAGGACTCATATCCCACTCTACCCATGTGTCTGAAATGGGTACCGGTCTTGACCGGGGGAAAGCGTCATGGCGTCCTGGCGTTAGTTATAAGGCATTTGAAAATCCAATGTACAAGGTGATATGTATCAGGCTTGATTGGAAATAAAGCATCCGTAGATGCTTTCATTATTATTATTATAATTATTTCATAGCTATCAATACAGGCGTCATGCGTCCACAGCACCAAGCGGCTGCAACTGTGAATGTATCTGACCAAGATGTGCTTGCTCTGATGCACACATGTGCGGTTGCTGCACTCGAAGCATATCTTAGCATGTGCGTGTAGAAACTTTACGTCTAGTTTGATTTAAAATTCGTGACAAAGACTTTGTAAGTTCATGTATGGGGCTCTTATGAACGAAATGAACGTCATGTTGTTTAAATTGTTTAAATTTTTTACCAACGTGTTCAGGACGCAACAGATTAACAATGGAGAGCTAGTGACTAATAAATTGTATGGAGTAACAGTGATTTGCTGATACACATTGTACGTACGAAAAATTTCCTAGTTTTACTGCTAAATTGGCGTAATTTCCCACTCGCTCTTTTTGTATTTTAAACAAAAAATTTTTTGCTCTTTGACCTTGGTTTTTTGCTGGGTTTTATGTTGCCCTTGAGAAAACTGGTGGTAGAGAACAAACGTCAGCAAACATCTTTTTATGAAGGCAAAAAACCAGACAAATGACAAAAAGTAGGCAGAAGTTCGCCCAAACTGGGAACTACGTCCGTGATAGGGTTTTCATTCACATCGCTTATATTTTTCCCATTTTATTTCATATATTAGTTTTATACTGATTACTTAGGAAACTTTTGTTGGTATTCCATTACGAATATTCGTTGCAGCTTTCAAATAGTATGGTTAAGTTGCCAGTAAGGAAAGTTTAATAAAAAACGAGTGATTAACTCGCATGTCCGCTTTTTGCGGCCGGGTCCGGAGAAGCGCTGCAGCTCCGCTGCATTCAGTACAGTGAGATTTGTTTTTTCGACAGTCATGGGCTGGGCAGCAGCTAATTTATCGCCCAGTGCAGTCTTTAACGTGGATCATCTCCAGGAAATCGACTCAACTCTACCTGTGCGTGCAATTCATGGATTTTCCAAATCAACTTGAATTTTTTGAGCCACTGAACTAAGAAAGACCAGCGACATTTACCAATTCGAGTCTGCACCCACTTCACGTACCTGGATCGAGGTGTGAAATATGGTTATTTTCATAATTTTTCAACGCGAAGAAACACCGAGCTCGCACTTCGGGGCCTTCAACATGCGGTTCACGGGAAAGCTTTGCGATTTTAACTACAACGCCACGCTGACCTTGCCAGGCAAAGTGAGCTGGAATGTTTAAAAATGTACGTAACGTACATTTTTGACTGCGGAAATTGAAATTCTTTGTAAATTAACCAACCTTAAAACTTCGCTTCGTAAGCATTGGGGTTGTATCCTAATTTAAACTATAATCGTACCTCTCTTAACTACTTGATACTCATCCTCAACATGTCTTTGTCCTCAACAATCATGATTCTTGACATGTTTCTGTTGACTCAAAAAACTTCAATCGTTATCGTCTCAAGTAGACTAAACGTAAAATTCATTGTTATTTCTGCGGCATGAGAAGAAGTGTGTCAAGATCAATGTAAATCAGGAGCACAAAGGGAGAAATAAAAAGAAAAAAAGAAAAAACGTTTATTTTCCAAGTTTCCACGTGAGATACATGCCAACATATTGGGTTTTAAAAGGTTTCTTAATATAGGACGTCCTAAAACAAAAGTTCCATACGAGGAGTACTAACTGACAAACCATATATGGCGTGCTAATAGTCTAACTCAGGCAAGGGTAGTTGAATGAGAAACGAAGAATATCATCTCTTGGATATTTTATAATCCAAGAGATGGCTAACAACTTATAAATAATTCGAATACTGCTAAAGAATTATTCGAAACTCCCAAGTTCTTAGTTGAAATTATCGAAGTAGGAAAAAGACAAAAAACGCTATACGGGAGCAGATTGAAACCCCATCGTAAATGACAATCAAGTATTGAGAAAAGGTTAGTCACGAAGTAATTTATAAAGAACATTGAAGAGGAAGAAGACAAAAAACGCTATACCGGAGCCCTTGAAGGATGTCATAAAGGTACCTAGACTAAGGTGAATGTCCCCGAGCTTAGTATGGAGTGCTCGTCATAGCCGTGTGTCTATAGGACCCGCCTCCGTGCGGGCAAACGAGGGTTCGAGTCCCGGCGCTGGATGGCGATTTTCTCTGTTGAGTATTGGGGAAAAATTCAAAGCACAATACCCCACTCCACCCAGGTGTCTGAAAAGGGTACCGGTCTTGGCCGGGGGAAAGCGTCATGGCGTCCTGGTGTTAGTTATAAGGCATTTGGAAATCCAATGTACAAGGTGATATGTATCATGCTTGAAATTGGAAATAAAGCATCCGTAGATGACGTTGTTTAAAAAAAAATTAAAAAAGAGTAAAAACTTAGTTATAAATAACTTTATAGTAACCACGTATTATATCGATGATGAATCATTGCCTATTGAATTTTTCTTATCGGTAAAGTCCCTCTGGAAGTTATAAGTAGGTTAGAGATCGAAGTTATCAAACCTTAAACTCCAATTCATCCCTCTTTTTCTGTGAGGGTTTTTCACTTGATGATCTCGCTACAGTACGACGGCTCAGTGACTACTTCTTTTAGTGCAGCCCAGATGTAGTTATCGAGTAGTACTAGTAGTTCTGTATTAATGACGTCGAAAACTTTAGTTGATATTCCATGACGTGATATTTTTTGTAGCTTTCAAATAGTAGAGTTAAGTTGCAAGTAAGCTAAGCTCAACAGAAAAAAAACGAGTGGTCCACTTGCCTGTACAAAAAAAACTTACCTGTCCACTTTTTGCAGCAAAGTGGTATCCACACGATAGACGCATCGTGTGGAGAGTTCTAAACCCTGCACACGTGGTGTTTATTCCTTTTGAGAAAAAGAAGTCAGCTGCAATTTTCCTCCCTAAACTGATGTTGGAAAGAAGCTCGAGCTCCAACAGGATTGACTATCATTGCCTTCTGGCATTACATTATAAGCATTCAAAAAATACATCACGTACAAGCTGTACGTCAAGTCTAACAAAGAGTTGAAAATAAAAAATAATATACACAGGGCTTTTATATAGATGACTGCTCGCAAATTAACGTACTGCCAAACGCCGCGTGAGTTTGTTCAGGTTTTTACTTCATTTTGCATTGAGATGCTGTTACTGGGCATCGTAATAAATAGATGACTTCTTTCGTTGGGAGCAGCAGGCTGTTCTATAGGAAAACAAAAACAAATGGGAAGAAACTGCCATTAACTGAAAAATAAAAGCTTGTCGACGCACTTGATATTACATCCACGAAAGCTCAACATTGGCACTCGCAGGTTTCCCTGAGTGAACACTTCTGGAAAGCCCAAGTCTGCAACTAAGAGGAACTCCGTTGCGTTGATGAATAACAGCTACAGCGAGAGCAGGTTGCACTATCCTAATTCATAAAAAATATTCGTAAATTATGATAATTTCGTACTAAAGAAAAATACTCTAAAAGTTCACATACACTTGCGAGTAGTAGTAGTAGTAGTAATAACATCAATTTGTTAGCGCTTCAGTGCCTGCACTATGTCGCGCCGAAGGTCTCACAATTCAGGTTGTCTCCACGTCTCAAATTTCGAAGTCTCACTGCCACAAACATCGTAACGCAAGTCACAGCAACTATTAAACAAACAAAGACGCGATAGCCACGAGCGTGATCTGAACAACACTTGATTTCATTGGTGGCAGCAGTAGTAGAAGTAGCAGCAGCAGCAGCAGCAGTAATGAAAGAGCTGCTAGTTCAATACCATACTCCTCATGCGTAGGGTTCAATCAGTTCATATAATCATCTTAACCCTTTAACGCCCAAGTGGACTGTACGGTCCTCTTTCAAAAATGACAATAATATATTTTATTTCTTATTCAATTTGTTCACTAATGTGTCCTTTGAACTTCACTGCCGAGTGGCAGTTCCTTCCCCATCTTGATAAGTTCTAGAGCTGTGCCAATATGCACGCGCATATGAAATTATGCGCGCATAAAATATGCGGCTTGAGGTTACATATATGCGGTTGCGGAGTGTCGTATGCACAGTACTTGCATTTATATGCAAACAATATGCGATCAAGTCTTGCACATGCACTGCTGAATGACCGACTTAAGTTAGTTGGAACTTGTTTGATGTTGTAAATATTGAACTCTAAGGTAATGATTCAATACAATAGTGTTCAATATTTAGAATATCGAGAAATTGCTACTAATGAAGAAAACACGAAAATATGATTACATAAGATTTCAAAGTAAAACAAGGTTTAACCATTGTGGTTACATTTAATAATAATGTACTTTTTAATGTTTTCAAATGGGACACTTTTTCTTCTTATCGGCATGAATAATTTTGTATTGCGAAAACACTCTTTCTACACCGTACATCATCGAGCAAATTTAAAATTCTCCATGTCAATTTAAAAGAGTTGACCAACTATTTCGTTGGTCAACAAATTTGGTTGGTTGGTCTTCGTTCCTCAACAGGATAGCCATGCAAAATTGAGCTGACATCCTTAATCATGGGAAGATCTTCTCGTGCTAGCAATCTAGAAAAAAAGTTTTATTCCAACCAATTCAGCATGATAAATATCATCTTGTACATTGGTTTTTCAAATGCCGTATTACTATAGCACCAGGACGGTTACTCCCCTGTCGAGTCGGTATCCATTTCAGATATCTGGGTAGAGTGGGGTATTGTGCTTGAGTTTTTCTTTAGAGCCGGGCAGCGCCGGGGTTCGAACCCTTGACACCTTCACGGATGGGAACGTTCTCAACCACTCGGCCACGGCGAGCACTAAAGGTTAGTTTCGTACATTAAATGAGACATTGGGGTTAAACTATTAGCTTTCGGTGATTTTATCGAAGAAGAAAATGGGTCAATATCGGTTAACTTTATGCTGAACTAAAAGGATTATCTTCGTTATTCACGTCTATGAAGTCGCAGCAGATATTTTGATAACAGTGTAAACTCACATTAGATTGCACGACAAACTGGCAGTTTTTCGGCAATAAGTAAAATACAGATTTCTGTCCCGAAATTCATATTCTGAGAATTCATTTTCTTAATCATTATTCCTTACACTTTGGGGTACTTTGGAATGGTGTAACTAATAAAGATTGGTAATCATTAGAATACTGAAAAAAATTTGTTCATTTCTTCAATCATCATTATTATCCAATACATCTGTAAATTTAAATACAAAAATTAATACAAAATTTTGCGAAAAAGTTCTCATAATCTTCCTCTAGGTAATCTCTCTCATTGCGGACATCCCACAAATACCGAACATTTGCATTAGGTTTTGAATAACCAAATGTTGCAGGAATATTCAAATCAGCATATAATCTCTAAATGTCAATTGCAGATTTGATTGTCCTTATGTAAGTCCAGAAAGCGAAATCTCTGTAATGATGCAAATTTTGGGAATTTGTGGCATATTCGGAAATCGAGGGATTACCTTGTTAATTCACTAAACGCATATGTTTCGGGAATTGATACGAACTTCACAGTTGCATTTCCATTTTATCACTTTCTACGTATAGGTAGGCCTATGTGTAGAACAAAACAAGAAAACTATATCTAGGTGTACAAAAACTATTACACCATACAATTCTTAAAAACTTCAAACTTCAATAAATTCAGTTCGGACACCTCTATTGTATTTTATTTATGAACCAAATTCAACTGAAGAACAGGTCAAGTAGGAAACCTGGGCATCAGGTACTGAACATAGCGCACCGGGTAAAACTTGAGATGTTGCTTTAACAACTGATAGCGTGTATGCGAGAGATCCCATCAATGTACAAAATTTCTGGTTCTAATAACCAATTTGCAGTTTTACATTAAAAAAAATAAAATTATAACATTCGTATTACAGCATATATGAAATGATATTGTGCATATGCAATATGCATTTTGCATATGACATCTGTTATATTGCATATGCAAAATTGCATATGTGATTTCGCATATGCACAAGACAATTCTTTGCATTGCATAAAACACTCTGCATATCTCTTGGCGTGCATTTATGCAAGTTACGCAATGGCACAGCTCTATTGATAACAGTTACTACCTAATGCCATTGTCGGTTTAGTGATAGCGGTTGTTATAACGGTAATACGAGTATAAAAATGTGGGCGTTAAAGGGTTAAGGTACATGCACAGTTTGCACATTGAGCAGCAGCCTAACCCCCTAATGGGGTCTCAGCTGCCCACCCAATTATGGCCGGGCGCCTTACACGCGCTGAAGACCCCAGGGGCATTGCCCAGCGCGCCCGGCTATTTTACGGTTCAGTGTTTACATCGCATTACCATGCGTAGAATCTTCAGGCTAGATTTTTGAAGACAGATTACACGCTCCTAGAAACGACTGCAGCGCTGTCACATTGTAAGTTGACCGCTCAGCCTCCCAAAGTATTCCGGTCAAAACATCCTGTGTACGACCGCGAAGGTGCAGAAAATGCAGATTCCTGGCAACAGCATACAGGGGACACTCCGCGAGGAAGTGCTTTACTGTCAAAGTCACACGACACCGTTCGCACTGCGGCTGTGGTAGCCGCTCCATCAGGTGGCCGCATGTTAGCCGCGTATGGCCAATACGGAGGCGACAAAGCATCACCTCTAACCGGCGACCACGACAACTGGACGATATCCACTCACGTATAGTGGGTTTAATGCTCCTTAATTTATTGCTATCGTTAGCAGCGTTGTCCCATTCACGTGCGACTTTCCTACAACATTAAGTAAATAAAATGCTTAGTTATTCCTTCAGGAAGTCACCAAACGGAAGCCAAGGCCAATACTGAAATTGAAATTTACGCTAGTTATCACAGACTATTCTGATGAACAGGCTTTTATTTGAAGGACCAGGAGGTGCAGCTGCTGCACGTCACGTCGCGTCTAATGCGTTACTATTCTCTCCTCCTCAAGGTCTCAAGAGTTGACCATAATCTTCGTCAACAGTTACGTCGAAGTTCATAACTATATTCATGAGATACATGAGAGGCGCATCATCATTTTCCTGACTAGATATGATTAAGTTTAAAATTATATTCATCATGAGAAGCATCTGAGTTCATTATTATGGTTATCATTACGTCAGAGTGCATCCGTAACACCCTCCTCCCTGTCCGAAGAAATTAAAAAGTAGAGGTAAAAAGGATTCTTCACTGTCTCTGTTATGACAGTTCATACACAGAAGTACATCTAATGCAGGACAATTAAACTCACAAGTATTGAGAGTATATAATTATTAAAATATATAATTTCGTTTCAACGTAAGACTAGGGAGGATAGATATAGCCATCTTTTCACAGACACGAATTAGAGACTACATAATAACTTTCCAAGTTAGGATCACAAAAGAAGTTAAAGCATACATGCTGCATATAAACATTAACATCACTACAAGAGTACTGAAAAATTTATCATCTGATGGCAAACTCATGCAGATCATGCTGAACTAAATACGTACTTGAGTCTTCAACTTCCACAGGAAGTTGCTGCTCACCCAATTTTGCCGCGCAAAGATGCATTGGAATGTAACGATAAATTACAGTTAGCTATTTAGGGTAGCTTTTCCACAGACGTCACCCGCCAACAGGAAAAAAATTACATTAGACGTTAGTTTAAGCCTCCCTAATCGCAATTAAGACGTTCCAAAGAGAGGAAGGAAGAAGGCACCATTTAGAATGGAGTTAATTAAATGCAGAATCTACTCGTACGCACAAGGTGCATAGAAACAGCAAGTTGAGGAAGAAGAAAGTAGTAGGTGTTGAAAACAGGACAGCAGTGAACCGAAAAAAGGTGATCCTTGACATAACAAAAAACATTTCATTTCAACAAAAAGAGGCCTTCCAAACTCTCATCTCGGGACCTCACATTTTCGTCCTGGGGGTGCTAATTCTCATAGATACAATAGTTGCATACCCCTGTTGGGTGCGAACATGAAAATGATATAAATTAGTACTTCAAACACGAGGCCAGCAAATGGAGGTACACAATGGAAGCTATTCTTGTAGGTGACAGTCACACAGACGTTGGAACTAAGTGGAGGCGTAAACAGCCGGAGGCTCGCGAGCTTGTTAAACAACGTCATGTCTCCCTTCAGCCCGGCGGACTTCAGCACAATGGTTACTGTCAATAACATTGTGAAATTCCGATAGAAAAGGCCAAAAATACAAGAAAGACTCAAAATAAAAAATGCGCATCGAATAGCAAACTCTTGAGCTGCACAACAAAGAATTTGCAGTCGCATTTTTATGAAAAACTAGTGCTGCAGCATCAGTCAGATCCGAGACCACAAGAATGTTTAGGCTAACACTCAACCTCTTTAATACCTCACACCGTTTAGCACTAAAACATCTGCCTTCAGTAGTAGCACTTTTCAGTCTAAGGAGACGCTAACTTAGCCCGCAAGGCGCACCTCGCAAGCTCGGAAATCCCACACAACCTCGCACGCGCTCCAAATGAGCTGGAGAGGGAAACTGAGTCATTTGAAGACGCCTACATGGGAAATGATGTTAAGTACTTTGTACTAGATCACCAAGTAATTAAATTAACCCAAACTTAAAACAAAAATATAAATACCTGACGGAAATATTACGTTGACATACTGAGCGTGAACCTGAGGAAAATTCACGAGGCAATTAATTTAAACAAATCAACAATGAAGCGTCGAATTTCAGAGGCCTCCACTGACGTCTTCTGCATTTTGCTGTAAAACATCTTTCCTTTTAAATAAGTTAATGAGGTATCATTGAATACCCATGCATAAATAAAATAAGTGTACGAAAAAAATTGCCATGATATAGGAGTATTACAAAAGCAAATAACAATAAGATAATATTCAAAGCGTGTATGATAAAAGGAGCTAGCGTCTGGTTGAACGTCCTGTCGTTCTCCAACAATCCAAAAATCAGACCCGAGCACTTCAATTGGGAGGCGTTCCACGGGAAAGTGGTCATCAAATTACGCACAACAATGCTCGCTCTTATATGAGACATTCTGGTATTAAGAAAAGACGTAACAATGAAAAAATACCTTATAATGGTCTTCAGTGACAAAGCAAGCCGATCACAGAGGAATAGAATAGATAAAATATAAACACATTAACACCCTAAACTACTTCGTACGAGCTAGTGCCACAGAATATTTCAAAACTTCAATCAGCAGCAAGACAATAATTGGACAATTGAGAACGTTCAACATACATGAAATTGACTCAACTATTGGAAGATTATGCCATCAAGAAAAATCACAAGTTATTGATACAGATGGGGCACATAGAGTTAGATTTGCAGTAGTGCAAAACTCGAGTAATGACATGAACACACATTCACGATCAATCAAGATCGCGTCCGAAAAATAATATCAACCCATTCCCGGTACAAATAGCAGATCAAAACTTATCACCCATTTGAGATTCTGAGGTACGAACTAAATTAAGGAATAAATGTCCATGCATGATACATGTAACTAGGAAAGGAGCCCCAACAAATAGTGATTAATTAGCGATCGCTTCACGGGGCACAGGACATGTCGTGGTCCGAGCAGGAAAATTTCCAAACGGTCGATATGAGTTGCTGTGCTCTGCACCGCTCTGACCGATTCAGTAGTAGCTCAACTCAAACACCCTGACTGCTGCAGTGCGATGCTTGTAGAGATACGCTCCATGTGCACTTCAGGATCTTCGAGAATATTAGAAATTATAGCTTAAGCTTAACTGTTCCCAAGTCGACTTTTTGTCCTGAGACGTCATTGGGCGCGCTTATCTTTTACAAGAAAGTCTTCATCGTTTCAATATCCCGATTGATCTTTATATGTATACGAGACTGCAGGACACCTGCCGGACGAGTCAGATAACATAAGAGACATTGAACTGAAAAGTATTATGACGGAACACCTGCCTGTCAAACTAGGCAGGATAGATTGAATCACCTGTTAGAGGAGTGGACGAAACAACAACAACAACCGCTCGGGCGAGGCGTGTGCAAACCACTAAGACGGCAATGCCACAGGAAATCGTGCTGCTGGACCCAAACACACGCGGTCTAAAAAGAGCATTCAGACCAGTACGTATTGCTTTTTGATAATTCAAAAAAGAGTGAAAGCCCAGAACAGCATTTGCACAAGGCATTGAATCACCACATAGTAAGAGCACAACAAAATTATACATATGGCTCAACTCTATAAATAAAACAAGACTGATAGGCAGCCAGCAGCGCTCCTTAATATCGAACAGGAATTAAAAAATACTTCTACAGCGTGTTTTACTGTCTCGCTTCAAAATGTCTCGCATAGTGCGAGACCCATATTTTTGATGAGACCTGTTAGATATGATGGGTCGTTATTTCAGCATCATTTCTTTGCTCTCAAACAAGAAACTAAAACTACGCAATGTTTCACTCGGTAAGTACATGAATTAAACGTTACACCTGAAAAGATAGGTACGCTGATCCTGAAACTCGATTAGCAATCCTTGAAGAGAGAAACGCTAGAAAACAACTCAAGCCCGAATAGTATTCAATGTAAAAGCTTTAAGAAACGTTTTGCGCAGGACTGCCAAAGAATGTTAAAAAGCAGAAATAAAAGTGACCACGTTGCCAGAGCAAAATAAAAATAAGTATGCCAGCCTGCAACCAAAAACTCGCGACCAATTACAAATACAAGCGCTGCTAGTTTTTCCAGTTCGCTAGCCAAAGAAATTAAAACAAGAAATGACGCTGCGTACTAAACGCACTGCACAGCACGGAGTGCCCATCAGCAGAAGCCTTCAAGCTTTTCAGCCCAGCAACAGGCTCAGTGTTGGGTCATCCCACAACACCAGCTTGAATCAAGTCTAAAATTATCAAACAGACATACAACAGAGCCTGAATCGGCCGCACAGACAAAAGGCAAGCAGTTACTAGAATTATGCAATGAGAACTAATATCCTAAACAATATAAGTCGACTAACCATTAAAAGAATGATTGGATAAATGAAATAAAATACGAAATACGTATAACGGCGAGTTCAGCCCTGAAATGTTAGTGCTCACTAGTCCGTCCATGAGATTATGTTGCTATTGAATTAAAAATTTCCATGAGGTGAGAGAGCAAGTCATAACAGAAATGCCTGCCCGTATGATGGCGGAAACGCGTACTGATACAGACGCATTATCGAACACGTTCAATGTGGTCAACATTTTCTTCCAATTGGCAGTAAATATTACTGTTTTCTGATCTTAACTCTTGGTAATGCTTTGAAAAGTTGCATAGTTCAATATTTGTTCGCAATGCTGCGCTTTGCATATTAAGAAAATATATATACATATCAATGCCAGTTGAAATGAGAGCACATTAAGTGGCAAGAGCACTTTCAGGTGAAAGGCACAATTTAATACAACAATCACATCTTAAAAATTAAGGAGGTTCAAAGTCACAAATTGCACCAAAATTCGTATTTATCGGAAGATGAGTAACTGTTCCCCGGCTATCCTACTGACGCTCATACATAAATCATAGTTCAACAAATTTTATAAATTCCCTTATCAGTATAGGGTCCAATTATACAAGCAAATGAGCAAATGTTACCGGTCTACCTTTCGAAATAAAACGTCAAGCAACACTCTTTCTGTGCGTTGAACTTCAACAGCATTTTAACGTTAAAATACCTTCCCGTTTTTTTTTTCAAATTGAATTCTTATTACGAAACGGGGCGAGGAACTCCCGTTGAAGAACCGAGTTAGGCACATTTGTGTTGTGTTCATTAATATTAGATGTAGAACATGAAAATATCAAGAAGACAGGAACATTGCTCCTTCACCACAAGTCAAGTCCATTTTTTATGCCACCAAGATATAACCATTATGTAAGATCACAAGATTATCACACTAACTACATATAACTCAAGTATTTCTACATCTGTCTCCTGACAAAACAAGTGATTCAAACGTGCTAATATGCCAACTTCGCCATGGAGATTTAAGAACAAGCAAGATTTGAGCAGATTTTGAGGGTTTAAAAATCAGTTTGTGCAACACAGTGAGCACCACCACAAATCTGCCATCAATGAGAAAGCATAGACACATTCTTGTTCATAAGAAGAACTGAGCGATGAAGTTGGCCACCCCCAGGGAGATGACAAAGCCGTGCAGCAAGCAGGTCCACACGGTCAGCTCGCCCTTTGAGTGCACCGCTTTGAGATAGAGCCCACACGGCAGGAGGAATACGTACACCAGGCCTGAGAACGCTCCCACCCATCTGCACAAGGGCACACAGAAATGAATGTTGTGGTGTTCATTTGCACATGCAGAAATGAGGGTCTACAACATTTGAAAGTTGGTATTGAACCAGCAAGCAAGACTTACTTGAGATTATTCAGCCAATACAGCACACAGTAAACTATTTTTGGACGCACATGAAAACGAATCCAAATTAAGTCCAGTTATAGTGAGACGTTTCTGCATCGTAGCACAAAATGTTACGTAAAAAAATTATCACAAGCAAAAAATTAAAGAAACTAAGAACTATTCCTACTTTGAGACCATTTAATAGCAGAGAGCGATTCTCTGCATGACGGATGAGATACTCTCGGATAAGAATCGTCACAAAACTGTACCTGATGAGGAAGCCGACATTGGGGAAGAAGACAGCAACAAGGACGCAGGTGGTCAGAAGCGCGAAGTTGACGCACGACGAGGTAAAGAATGATGGAGGAGGAGCGGCAGGGCCTCGGATGTAGCAGAGAAGCTGCGTGCGCAGGAACACGCACAGCAGCGGGAACACCTGCCACACAGACACCTCCTGTTACCATGCACTGCAGGTCTACACACTATTCTTTGTTTGTCAACTCACAGCAATGTGGTGAAGGCTAATAGGGCTCCCTTGTGTGTTTTGTAATTACAAAACATAAAGGTTATAACCTCTTGACAGAATTTCCCCTTCATCGTAAATTAAACTAAATGAATTTACCCAATCAGGTTTGCTGGTATGAATAAATACCTTAGCTCTTGTGCATCAAGAGCATGTACTGCTGCCACGGTTAACTGGTATTGAAAGTCTATAAAGTTAAGCCAAATCAAAAACTGTTAAATGCACTCATATCTGGCACACTAATTTTGAAAAACAAAAGCTTGAAATTGCATGCGAAAGGACACAAAAGCATTTTCTTCAAGTTAAATGTTTATTTAGCGTCCATCTTCTAATACAGGGCAGATCACAACGGCACCTCATAATAGCGCACTCAACCAACCACTCAAAGCACCGCCAGTGGTTCACCCAAAAATGGAAGCCACAGTTCTTCAAATCCAAAAAAGGGGAGGAATGTGTGTACGAATCAGAAAAATAAGGAGTTATGAGGCAAAACGAGCCGACTGTTGTACTCGTCATCAACATTTAGAGGATGCCGTCATGCTATCAGTTACTGCTCAAAAGATGATGCTGTACGTGGTCATCATTTTGGAAAAAAAATGTAGTACGGTCATTCTTTGAAAAATTATAGTAAAGCCATTCTTTGAAAGAAAATGCCGTACTTGCGTTCACCATTCACACAAAGACACAGTACTTATTATCGCAATTTCGTAACACAACATATTTGCGGTGACCATTTGGAAATGAAGTTCCCTCGATCACCATTTGTAAAAAGATGGTGCACTTGAGGTAACCAGTCGAAAGAAAATGACATACTTATGGTCAAAACTTGACAGAAGATAATGTGTTTGCGGTTACCATCCGAAAGAATAGAACATTGTGCAAACAGTCACAAATTGGGAAGTGTTGTACTTACGGTGACCATCTGGAAGAGTAGGAACACTCGCACTATAGCGAGAACGATCGCATGTGGCGGGAAGTTGTCCAAGAAGTTCTGATGAAATGAAATTTAATAATTAACTTCTTATCTACGTATCACCAGAACTAGAGAAGAGCAAAGACGAACCTGTTTTGTGCTGCCAACACACCAAAATGGTCACCCTAATAGCCTAAGAATGTTTTCGACACAAGCCATACGAGTGCATTCTATCTCATCATATAATCCAGCAATGTATTCTTGAGAACATGTTAAGAATACTGTGCAGTCAATCAACGAGTTACTTAAGCAAGCCTCTGCTTATAAAGAAAAGTACAATGCTTGATTCACGTTATGAACAACTAGGAATAAGGGAGGCTAATTTCTATCTGCATGAATTGAAGTTTGCATTTGATGAAGAATAACTCGAGGATGAAGTATATCTGCACTTGTCCATGCTTACGTCAGCGAGGCAGTATTTGGGCAGCGGGAAGGCCAGGTAGAAGAGCACACCGATGGGGATGTAGGTCATCATCACCATGGCGAAGGCGATGGTCAGGTCGCGCACCTGACACAAGCAAGACATACTTCCAAATTTGATTTTAAATCCGATTCAAAATGAACATCGTTGGAAATGAGACTTTAAACGTGGTTCAAAATGAGATCTTAAACGTGGTTCAAAAAAAGATTTTGAACGTGGTTCAAAATGAAATTTTGAACGTGGTTCAAAATCAGATTTTAAACCTTGTTCAAAATCAGAATTTAAACCTTGTTCAAAATCAGAATTTAAACCTTGTTCAAAATCAGATTTTAACCCTTGTTCAAAATCAGATTTTAAACCTTGTTCAAAATCAGATTTTAAACCTTGTTCAAAATCAGATTTTAAACCTTGTTCAAAATCAGATTTTAAACCTTGTTCAAAATCAGATTACAAACTTTGTTCAAAATCAGATTTTAAACTTTGTTCAAAATCAGATTATAAACTTTGTTCAAAATCAGATTATAAACTTTGTTTAAAATCAGATTTTAAACTTTGTTCAAAATCAGATTATAAACTTTGTTCAAAATCAGATTATAAACTTTGTTTAAAATCAGATTTTAAACTTTGTTCAAAATCAGATTATAAACTTTGTTCAAAATCAGATTTTAAACCTTGTTCAAAATCAGATTATAAACTTTGTTCAAAATCAGATTTTAAACTTTGTTCAAAATCAGATTTTAGACCTTGTTCAAAATCAGATTTTAAACTTTGTTTAAAATCAGATTTTAAACTTTGTTCAAAATCAGATTACAAACTTTGTTCAAAATCAGATTTTAAACTTTGTTCAAAATCAGATTATAAACTTTGTTCAAAATCAGATTATAAACTTTGTTTAAAATCAGATTTTAAACTTTGTTCAAAATCAGATTATAAACTTTGTTCAAAATCAGATTATAAACTTTGTTTAAAATCAGATTTTAAACTTTGTTCAAAATCAGATTATAAACTTTGTTCAAAATCAGATTATAAACTTTGTTTAAAATCAGATTATAAACTTTGTTTAAAATCAGATTTTAAACTTTGTTCAAAATCAGATTTTAAACTTTGTTCAAAATCAGATTATAAACTTTGTTCAAAATCAGATTTTAAACTTTGTTCAAAATCAGATTATAAACTTTGTTCAAAATCAGATATTAAACTTTGTTCAAAATCAGATTATAAACTTTGTTTAAAATCAGATTTTAAACTTTGTTCAAAATCAGATTATAAACTTTGTTCAAAATCAGATTTTAAACTTTGTTCAAAATCAGATTTTAGACCTTGTTCAAAATCAGATTTTAAACTTTGTTCAAAATCAGATTTTAAACCTTGTTTAAAATCAGATTTTAAACTTTGTTCAAAATCAGATTATAAACTTTGTTCAAAATCAGATTTTAAACTTTGTTCAAAATCAGATTATAAACTTTGTTCAAAATCAGATTATAAACTTTGTTTAAAATCAGATTTTAAACTTTGTTCAAAATCATATTATAAACTTTGTTCAAAATCAGGTTATAAACTTTGTTTAAAATCAGATTTTAAACTTTGTTCAAAATCAGATTATAAACTTTGTTCAAAATCAGATTATAAACTTTGTTTAAAATCAGATTTTAAACTTTGTTCAAAATCAGATTATAAACTTTGTTCAAAATCAGATTATAAACTTTGTTTAAAATCAGATTTTAAACTTTGTTCAAAATCAGATTATAAACTTTGTTCAAAATCAGATTTTAAACTTTGTTCAAAATCAGATTATAAACTTTGTTCAAAATCAGATTTTAAACTCGGTTCAAAATCAGATTTTAAACCTTGTTTAAAATCAGATTTTAAACTTTGTTCAAAATCAGATAAACTTTGTTCAAAATCAGATTATAAACTTTGTTCAAAATCAGATTTTAAACTTTGTTCAAAATCAGATTATAAACTTTGTTCAAAATCAGATTATAAACTTTGTTCAAAATCAGATTTTAAACTCGGTTCAAAATCAGATTTTAAACTTGGTTCGTATATGAGATTTTAAATTTAGTTTGAAACGAAATATTGAACATGGTTCAAACTAACTTTGGTTCGAAATGAGACTTTAAACATTTTCATAATAACTATGCATTTAATAAGGTACACTGAATGGCTAGTCGACAGTCACAAAGTACGAAAGCTAGCTTGTGAGGACAATGAAATAATTCATCTGAAAAATCTTGAATTATTTCATAATGCCAAATTCCAAATGAACGTTCTTGCTAATCATCAAACAACTGGAAATTATTTACACACTCTATTTTAAATTCACATCATTATTGTGCCACACTTGAATCCTCATTTTCAGGCTAAAAACTTTTTCAATTGTATAAAATTATACGGATTTGAACGCAGCCACCGAATAGCTTTTGTTCTAAATTTGTCAAACCTAAGTAACAAAAAATACAGAAAAAGGACTGTAGCTAAACGGTAATTGACACATAGTACCGTATATGTACGTTTACACAAGAAAACTAGAAACCTATGTTGCAACTAAAGACAAGCTAACAATTGCAAAAACATTACAACTTCACTTGTCCAATTCTTTTTAAACAAAAATAAAAGCTCCCTAGCCAGCAGCATCAGTTATGAAATTCAGCAACAAGGAAAAACTATTATAGAAAGAAAACCAGCTGAACACCACACCCTGCCACGCGGCTGGCCACAGCACGACTCAGGAGGACGCACTTACATTGTTCTCCTGGTTCCTGTTGCCCTTCATGATGGTGATGATGCAGTTGTGGATGAAGTAGGCCAGCGACAGCGTGCCTGACAGCGCCATAAACTCACCCTGCGACACAAAGCAAACACATTTACTACACAACTTGAGAAATAAGTACGCGCTAATAGATTTTTCAGTTAACTTTTCATATGCTTTCCTGATGTTTAAGATAACTTTTCATATACTTTCCAGATGTTTCAGTTACCTTTTCATATATTTTCCAGATGTTTCAGTTACCTTTTCATATACATTCTAGATGTCTGTTAACTTTTCATATACTTTCCTGATGTTTATTATTTACTGACTAAAAATTGTCCTCACAGTACAACACAGTGAAAACATTGAAACGATAAAATGCATAATTTCTATGAAAAAGTTCAAGACCAATTCTGTGGGTTACAGAAACACTGAAGAAATATCTGCACACTAAGTAATTGAAAACAACACGTTGCATCATGCTGCTGAAGTTCATTTTGTTTTCTATTTCAGGATCAGGTATTCTGCATCCCTTTATTGTACAGTCATAACACGGTCAAATGCGAGAAAATGGAGCAGCATCTGAGCAAGCTATGCTCACTGTAAAGAAGTACTCATTCATTTGTAATCCCCTCCAAAGTGTTAGGCGTCGTACTGAAACTCAGTATCCGTTTCTTGGTGGTACCGGTACCACCATTGTCTTTTTATAACCCCTATTTAAAAGGAGATCCAAAAACGGTCTTCATACATGGTGATGAAAAAACTGGGATAAAAAAATTTTCAAAGTTGTAACTGTTTTTGAATAGTTATTTCATCGGCCGGTACATGAGCAACAAGCAAACCAGCTTATCAGTAGTACACCTCTGTGCAGCCTTGTGAGGAGCTCGCATAAATCACCAAAGTTTGCACTGACCTTCACCATAGGAATGTAGAAAGGACTTTCAGTATCGGTGAGAGAGACGTTCAAGCCCCAGCTGAAGGCCTTCACGATGACAAACAAATAAATGGCAAACACGGACACAGCGCCTGCAAGTCAATAAAATAATGCGGATTAAATATCAACGTCTATGTGGTGGGTTACTGACAACGATGTAAGTCGCAACTGGCCACTGAAGTCGCAACTGGCCAATGAAGGAGAGGGAAGACTGGTCTTTACTCATGAATAACAAATGCAAAACGACAAGCAAAGGAAAACCCAAAAGAGGAAAAATGGAAACCTAAGAACGTATTATCACCATTGAGGAAGTAGAAGAGAAATTAAGAATAAAATAAAAAGAATTACGCATGTTACTACAATCTAAGAAGAACAGCTATAACCTCATTTGTCACAACAAAGAACATACTTAGATAAAAATACTAATAATGCCAAGTGGCTGAACAATACAGCACACAAGCTAAGAAACTCGGGAAGCCCATGAAAACACTACGCAGCACTGAGAAGCAAGGACACACCCATTGAGTTGAAGTAGCTGAAGATGTGGGTGTTTTTGACGCAGAGCAGCGGCACAAACAGAATGAGGAGGAAGAAAGGCACGGTGAGGCGACGGTCCCACACGCGCTCGAACACAGTCTCGTCCACGTCCAGGTCGTCCGGCGCCTCCAGCACGACGATGGACGGTCGCGAGACAGTGCCGACAGTCGCAGGGTGTGTCGTGAGACTCATGTTGCTGGGGCACAGCAGCCCTGTCGTGCTGTTGTGGTCCGGAGACGCCGGGCCGTACAAGCTGTCTGCAATTGGAGAAACCATTCAGAAATTATGGTGGGAAACGGTGGCCATGCAGTGTGTCTGGCAGGTTTTTGCGTGAAAATTTGTATGATAGGGTTTAGGAATTATAAAATGCTGCGATGTGAAATGGGATTTGAAGAATGATGATGAAAATGTAGGATGCCCAAATATTAGTGGGTACTTCCACGAGTTTGTGCTCTAGATACAGAATTGCTCAATTTGCCCTAAAGCTGCTCAAATCAATCAAGTACAGCTAATGCCCAAACTTCTGCCCCTTAAGAGTTGAACCTCATTAAGCTCACAAAAATTCTCATTGAACATAAAGTATTCAAGTGAGAAGTTGAAGCTCAGTAATGTTTAATTTTTCAGTCAGTGCTGTTTGCTAATTGTCCCACAGCAACTTATTACATAAATTTTATTCGCATCATTTTTGTCAACAGATATAAGTACCGATGATCTGTTTTGCAAATGATTTAGCAAATGATACATAGGTAAAACTGAAAGAATGTCAAATTTAAATGCAAAATCACAGCAGCTTTGTTTGTCTGATATTCGATTTACTCTATTTTCAGGGCCAGAACTTTTAAATAAATATGCCTCGTCACAAATAAACTTTACTTATATTATTAATACATAAGTATGAAATTTTAGAAACATAAGCTTTTCAAAATTGAAATTGATCTTTTTTTAAATACAGCCTTCTTGAGACTGTTTCAATTAAACTTGATATTTTTTTAAATTAAACTTGAGCTTTTTTAAATTGACCTTGAGCTTTTTTAAATTGACCTTGACCTTTTTAAAATTAAACTTGACCTTTTTTAAAAAGCTGTTTTTAAAATTTTAAAATGCTGTTGATTAAAGTTAAAAAGCTGTAGTTTTACCTTCCTTAACCGCAACGAAAGCGTTCCAAAGTGAAAAAATATGAAGGCACCATTTAGTATGGAGTAATGTGAACGCGGAATTTATGTACAAAGTGTGTTCTCTTACAAGATCGGTGCATAGAAACAGAAGGTTAAGAAGGAAGACTATAAAACAAGACAAAAGTTCGGTGCATAGAAACAGAAGGTTAAGAAGGAAGACTATAAAACAAGACAAAAGTTAAGGAAGAAACTAATGGGTACTGAAAAACAGGGCAGCAGTGAAGCAAATAAAGATTGTCCATAATAAAACAAAAAGCAAATTTTACTCCAACAAAAAGAAGGCTTACCTAATCCTTAGCTTGGGACCTCATATTTTCCCGCTGGGAACATTAATTCCCATGGATATGATAGTTGTATCTCCCTGAGGAGTAAACGGAAAAGAAGCAAAGAAACTAAATGAAGATTAAAGTAGAGCTTTTCTGATAAGTGTAGTTGAAGGCATATTGGATCTCATGTCATTTTACAGATATGTGCTTACGTATCCCTTACTACATGCAATTACCGTTGTCGAAGGGTTCACCATTATGGTTGCAACAAAATGTTATCTTAGATAATTTATGCAGTAGCGTGGTCTGCATAATTCGCTCCACTTGTACCCATACGATCTGGTACGATCTGCACAATTTGCTGCATCGCGCCCATGCTTAGCAAGAGCGCCTGTAAGAAGAGAGGAGCGCTGCCCACCGTGGATGACGAGCCCAGTGTTGTAGAGGAAGTTGGACATGAGGACCCAGTAGACGACCAGCGCTCCGAGCAGCGTGATGATGGAGAAGATGATGGCGCCGCCCTCCACGAGGCGGCCCCACACGCCTCCTATAACGTCCCGGCACAGGCTCGAGGCCTCGCGCAATGGCCCAGACAAACCTGACACACGCAACAGATTAGGTTAGATGTTAGTTTGAGTCTCCCTAACCGCTAAAAATAGGCATTTCAAAGAGAGGGAGGCACCATTTAGTATAGAGATGAGAGCACGCAGAATCTATGCAGAAGGGGCATAGAAATAGTAAGTTGGGAAAGGGGTTTATGAAACAAGGTAAAAAAGTTGAAGAAGAAAGTAGTAGGTGCTGAAAAAAAGGACAGCAGGGAACCGAAAAAAGGTGATCCTTAACATAACAGAATTCATTTTACTTAAAAAAAAAGGCCTACACACATGACACATGCCACAATGCCACATGCAACAACTTCACGCGGCATCCATGAGAGAAGTAGAGAGAAGCTTCATTCCTGTTCAGCTAATCGAGAATGCTAATATCATTTAGCTGACTGAGGAATTTAAATACTGTATGTGAAAAAAAGTTTTACAAAGTGAGATAATACGTTAGTAACAACTCCGTCTTGCTAAATCAAAATTTCCTCACAAAAAAGTGTTTACCATAAGCCAATAGTTTACTGTAAGCCAAAATTTAATCATTAAGCTGATTATAATTCAAGCTCTGAATAACGAAAAAATTATTGAGCAACAATCATCTGAAATCCTAAAATTTCACAACCACTTAGAGACTGATCGATTGAAAAAATGCAAGGAACACTTCAAGAAAATGCAACATCAGACAATCAGAAATAGGACGTGAGAGAGACCAGCAACTCGCTGCACGGTGAGGATCCTGTAGGCGGTAAAGAGGCAGATGATGGCCATGGTGAGCATGATTGAGAAGCCTCCAGCAAAGCCTGCCTTGCCAAACGCCCATGGCATCGTCAGCAGGGAGGTGCCCATCATCGTGTTCCAGATGCTGATGCTGCACAAGGTTCAGAAGCATGTCACTAAAATTACTTTCTACAGTTAAAAGAACTTCACAGGTCTTCTAAATCAGCTACAGAAATGCAAAAAATATATAATAATTTTGGCTGTGTATGCTTGTCAGAAAGTGCTATTTTGTAATATTTAAACAAGGAAACTGTTGAAAACAATTATTTAGTTTTTGAAAATAGGACACATACTGCAAACCTCCTTCCAGCACAGCATATTAATACCATGCAATCTTAGTTCCAGCACACTGAAACCTTGCAACCTCCTAGTCCTAGCATGCTGAAGCCTTGCAACCTTTCAGTCCTAGACATTGAAACCTTGCAGCCTCTCAGTCCCAACACACCGAAGCCTTGCAGCCTCTCAGTCCCAGCACACTGAAGCCTTGCAGCCTTTCAGTCCCAACACACCGAAGCCTTGCAGCCTCTCAGTCCCAGCACACTGAAGCCTTGCAGCCTCTCAGTCCCAACACACCGAAGCCTTGCAGCCTCTCATTCACAGCACACTGAAGCCTTGCAGCCTCTCAGTCCCAACACACTGAAGCCTTGCAGCCTCTCAGTCCCAGCACACTGAAGCCTTATAGCCTCTCAGTCTCAAGACACTGAAATCTTGCAGCCTCTCACTCCCAACACACTGAAGCCTTGCAGCCTTTCAGTCCCAACACACTGAAGCCTTGCAGCCTTTCAGTCCCAACACACCGAAGCCTTGCAGCCTCTCAGTCCCAGCACACTGAAGCCTTGCAGCCTTTCAGTCCCAACACACCGAAGCCTTGCAGCCTCTCAGTCCCAGCACACTGAAGCCTTGCAGCCTCTCAGTCCCAACACACTGAAGCCTTGCAGCCTCTCAGTCCCAGCACACTGAAGCCTTATAGCCTCTCAGTCTCAAGACACTGAAATCTTGCAGCCTCTCAGTCCCAGCACACTGAAACCTTGTAGCCTTTCAGTCCCAGCAAACTGAAGCCTTGCAGCCGCTCAGTCCCAACACACTGAAGCCTTGCAACCTCTTAGTCCCAACACACTGAAATCTTGCAGCCTCTCAGTCCCAGCACACTGAAATCTTGCAGCCTCTCAGTCCCAGCACACTGAAGCCTTGCAGCCTCTCAGTCCCAGCACACTGAAGCCTTGTAGCCTCTCAGTCCCAGCACACTGAAGCCTTGCAGCCTTTCAGTCCCAGCAAACTGAAGCCTTGCAGCCGCTCAGTCCCAACACACTGAAGCCTTGCAACCTCTTAGTCCCAACACACTGAAATCTTGCAGCCTCTCAGTCCCAGCACACTGAAATCTTGCAGCCTCTCAGTCCCAGCACACTGAAGCCTTGCAGCCTCTCAGTCCCAGCACACTGAAGCCTTGTAGCCTCTCAGTCCCAGCACACTGAAGCCTTTCAGTCCCAGCAAACTGAAGCCTTGCAGCCTCTCAGTCCCAACACACTGAAATCTTGCAGCCTCTCAGTCCCAACACACTGAAATCTTGCAGCCTTTCAGTCCCAGCACACTGAAATCTTGCAGCCTTTCAGTCCCAGCACACTGAAGCCTTCCTTGCAGCCTCTCAGTCCCAGCACACTGAAGCCTTCCTTGCAGCCTCTCAGTCCCAGCATACTGAAACCTTGCAGCCTCTCAGTCCCAACACACTGAAGCCTTGCAGCCGCTGAGTCCCAGCATACTGAAACCTTGCAGCCTCTCAGTCCCAACACACCGAAATCTTGCAGCCTCTCAGGCCCAGCACACTGAAATCTTGCAGCCTCTCAGGCCCAGCACACTGAAATCTTGCAGCCTCTCAGTCCCAGCAAATTAACATATTGCTTACAGAACGCGCCTTACATGGTAATATAGGAAGCCTGCTTGCCATCAGCACCAAGAGCTTCACTGCCAGGAATGAATGGCAGAAAAAAGTCTAAGGGTATCACGTGGTCTGGGATCACCTGAAACACAAAATTGAAGTGTATGCTTACAAGAACAATTGTTCACAGGGACTAAAAATAAATGATTACACAAACCTATCTCACACACTCCTGATGAAACACAGCATGTATGAATGACAAAAAGCAAATCAGTGTAAAGACCATCAACATTCACCCACAAAGGAAATCCTATAGTAGAATCTTACTTATACAGTGCACTGAAAATAATCTTGAAGAAATAAAAAATCAACACTACTAGAAGTGGCAAGTACTAGATATTGCTTCAGAGAGAAAAACTAGATTTGAACGCACAAGAGCATGGTCATCAGGCTCAGCAGGTGCTCGAAGTCTGGAGTAGTATCGATATCGAGTGTAGAGCTGTGAGCGAGGGTCGGCCACCACAGACGGCCGCCTGGAGGGAGGGTTGCTGCCAGCTTCAGTGTGGTCTCCTCCCTCCGCAGGCACGTCAGGCGAGAGAAGATCATCTGCGCTGCTGTAGCCCCCATAGCTGCCTTCTCCACTGCTGCCAGCAGCAAACATGCTGCCGGTCGATGTCACTTTTGGAACATGGAATGGCCGTCTGCAAATGGAGAGACATTAAATTATAATGCAAAAAATTGCAGTATAGATTTCTGATATTATGTAACCATTGTCCAGCATGGCTTCAAAACATTGGAAACCCTCTTTGAAACACAAACAGCTGCAGTTGAGCACACCAACAATAGACTATATTTCAGTCAAAAAGCTAAGAAAATATTGCACAAAATTTCAATTTGTAGGTAGCCCTTGACCGTGACTGACATCAGTTCCAGATATATACGAATCAGCAGCACATACGACCCACACGAAGCAGCAGCACACACGACCCACACGAAGCAGCAGCACACACGACCCACACGAAGCAGCAGCACACACGACCCACACGAAGCAGCAGCACACACGACCCCCACGAAGCAGCAGCACACACGACCCACACGAAGCAGCAGCACACACGACCCACACGAAGCAGCAGCACACACGACCCACACGAAGCAGCAGCACACACGACCCACACGAAGCAGCAGCACACACGACCCACACGAAGCAGCAGCACACACGACCCACACGAAGCAGCAGCACACACGACCCACACGAAGCAGCAGCACATACGACCCACACGAAGCAGCAGCACACACGACCCACACGAAGCAGCAGCACACACGACCCACACGAAGCAGCAGCACATACGACCCACACGAAGCAGCAGCACACACGACCCACACGAAGCAGCAGCACACACGACCCACACGAAGCAGCAGCACACACGACCCACACGAAGCAGCAGCACACACGACCCACACGAAGCAGCAGCACACACGACCCACACGAAGCAGCAGCACACACGACCCACACGAAGCAGCAGCACACACGACCCACACGAAGCAGCAGCACACACGACCCACACGAAGCAGCAGCACACACGACCCACACGAAGCAGCAGCACACACGACCCACACGAAGCAGCAGCACACACGACCCACACGAAGCAGCAGCACACACGACCCACACGAAGCAGCAGCACACACGACCCCCACGAAGCAGCAGCACACACGACCCACACGAAGCAGCAGCACACACGACCCACACGAAGCAGCAGCACACACGACCCACACGAAGCAGCAGCACACACGACCCACACGAAGCAGCAGCACACACGACCCACACGAAGCAGCAGCACACACGACCCACACGAAGCAGCAGCACACACGACCCACACGAAGCAGCAGCACATACGACCCACACGAAGCAGCAGCACACACGACCCACACGAAGCAGCAGCACACACGACCCACACGAAGCAGCAGCACACACGACCCACACGAAGCAGCAGCACACACGACCCACACGAAGCAGCAGCACACACGACCCACACGAAGCAGCAGCACACACGACCCACACGAAGCAGCAGCACACATGACCCATGCACAAAGCAGCAGCACACATGACCCACACAAAACAATAGCACACACTACCCAAAACACAACAGCACACACGACAAAAAAAACAGCAGCCCACTTCACCCACACAATATCTGCTTATAACACAGATTGTCACAAGACCCTAAATATTTGAATTCCTTATCAGTACTTCTTTGCATTCCAACATCACTTTATCCTTTAATTTACAGAAATATCAGGTATGATTGTAGTCCTAACTAATGTCAAAGTAAACCACTTGTCAAACATAACAAATTGCAAGGACAATCCACTGTAAATAAAAACTTAGAAAATTAAATAAGTGAAGGTAATGGATAATAAATAAATACAGTCTAATTGAATTGATCTTTACCTTAATAATTCATATTAGCTAGTTTCATGTACTATAAAAAAGAAATATGAGTGGTAATTCTTTCAAGATATTAAACATGGGTATTGATAGAAGAAATGTCTTGCAAAATATAGTTTTTTTTTAAACATTGGGAATGAAGCAATGCAATGTCCAATTCCTCTAACTTCTATGACATCACTAGAGAAAGATTCTAATTGTAATAAGCTTGTCAACTATAATGAAATAGAGTCTTTGTAAAACTTGAGTCTAATCTAATCTGTGAGAAACTTGTAAGTGATCAGTAGATTGTCTAAAGAAATGAAACAACACAAAAATTTTATCAAGTATTTTTAAAACAATATATCAAATTAGAACAACAATCACAATCTTAACTTTTACATAGATTCTTCAAAAACAGTGTAAGAAAGTAAATATTAAACACACCAGTTGAACACTTGTAAAGCATATACTTTTCACCAATTATAACTATTGTCAAGAGAAGTTTACCTGTTTGGTTTGGTCTCATGTGTGTATGGTGAAGGGCTGTAATAGTTTGCCCATGATCCTGGCAGCTGAGTTCTGCAATGAAATAAAATACTGAGACAAGCAAATAGTTGAAAAAGCACATATTTGTGATATCAATTGCAAATATCACAGATACTATCTCATGGTATAAGTTCCAGTGCAAAAATTTTCATACTAACTATAACACATATTAATATTATGAACAGATTATAATCAAATTTCAGCAGAGCATACAAAAATTTAATTTTTATACATATTCAGCCCTTAGAAAATGTATTCTATCAGAATTTTCTATACTGCAATAAACTGTTGATTCAGACAAAATTGCAGTCACCATATTGTACAATTTGCTTTATATAGACTTAGTCCACCAACTTTTGAATAAGAATGCTGTGAGCAACTCAATGAGTAGATGTTAACAGTACGCAGCTGTTGTCTGCCATTTGTGCAAAACTTGCAGGCTTTGCACACAATTGGCAGGCTTTATGCATAATTTGCAGGATTATTGCAGAGTCTGCAGGCTTTAACCAAAATTTGCTAGCTCCTGTACCAAGGCCAAACTTTATGTAAAAAACCTTGTAAAACCAAATATAGAAAAATATACTTTGATGTATTTTAGAAATTTTTAACAATGATTTTTGATGATGTAGAACTGTGGAAAAATGTTAATTTTTGATACAGAAATGCATATTTAAATTATTTATCCTGTTCAGAAGTGACTTGTTGGATCTAGCTACAAATCAACCCAAGGACTATGGCATTGACGACAAATGGGCTGAAAAAACTAGGACGGCTCTATATTATATGATGGTACTGCATCAGTTTTGTAATTTTCATTTTGCTATATCCTTGTCTATACATATGCCTGTAAGCTTTGAGATTTTTATACATAGCATCTAAAATCAACTTCAAGTTATGCACCAATTTCTATCAAGTGAAATATTTACAGTCAATTTTACTTGAACTTAATCATTGTTTAGGATTAGGTAGATGTTACTTATGCTTTGGTTAAGTTAAATTAGGTCATTTTCTAAGATTTTATTTTGTATTATTTTAGAAGATACATTAATTTAGGGCAACAAAACTGCACAGTTGAAAAAAAATTATATGATATTCAACTTAATATGCATAAAATGAGCTTGTTTTCCTAACTATTTAAGATTTTAATAATTAATTTATACGAAGAAATGGACTATTAAAAATAGTGATGTACCGATACCATTTTTTTGGCCGATACCGATACCCATTTTTTGGCCGATACCGATACTCCGATACTTGAAAATACCGATACTTTGACCGATACTACTACTGATACCGATACTTTCACAATTATCTAGCCTAATAATACTCCTGTGTTTATTTATATATCTGTTTGGTGTCCGCTTCTTAAGAAACACAGGATGTCTAAGTGTGCGGTATCATGGATACCGAATATCTCAGTGAAACATTGAATGATGGCTTCTGCATGCATTGAAATGTTTTGACATTTTATCAGGATAGGTTTGACGAGCACAGGTTAGGTAATGTTGACATATTTTTCACGGGTCCACCTATCTTAATGATGACATTGTCCGTGGAATTTCCATGGGTCCTGCTACTACCTAAAAATACTCTTGGCTTATTTGTTTGGAGTCCGCTTCTTCCATTTCTGTCACACTCATAAGGATAGTTATAATGACCGTATCTGTGATACGAGGATCACCAGTGCACAAGTAAAAGAATAATTTAATTCATTCACATCTGGAAAATTTGTTCAAGAAAGGTATTGAATCCCATCATTTTTGATGGGCTGTGCACACAAATATTTAAATAAAATCATTATAAGCCCGACATGGGTGTTATAATAAAATTATTTACTAATATATTTAATAATATAACAATATTGACGATAAAGTTTTCGATTAGAAGGAATGATAAAACTGCTCTTGCTATGTTAACTTAATCGTTTGATTCGTTTCCCGCACAAAGTTTTTCGATTGCGTCATCTTTCCGCTTTATTTTGTATGATACCGTTATCAGCATGTATGAATAAACAAGTATTCACTGTTTAGCAATCTTTATCTGCCAACTGAAGTTATTATCCGACTAAATTAATTAAAAATCATATTTTTCTCCATTTGCAGGCATAAACTAGTAATATAATGTAGCATTTAGTCTCAGAAATAGCAGCGTGAACGCAAGTAGTGTACGTATGTACCAACACACACAGTGTGCAGAAGCAAACACGGCTCTTTTCGGTGTGGGGCCTATCGAATTTTAATATTTTCTTTTCCCCATAGCATGTATTTTGGTGTGAAAAACACGAAAATGATAACCATTTTGTGGAAAAATTATTTATTAAGCCTGAAATTTGCTTTTACCCATTAATATTTTATGAAAATACTGGGGGTTCTAGGTATGTTTTCGCCACGCAAATTCACACAGATACGAGTCCATCATTTGTAGGTGAGTGCCTCCCTGACGTTTTTTTTCATTTTTAGACTATGCCATACACTCTCAATAATTTGAGTGTGTGCACCTGTTGCAGGGTCCACGAAGTTTTCACCATGATTGCCAGTGAGGTGTTTGAAATTATACTCTTGGTTAGGTTAGGTTAGTAACACTTAATGAATAATTTTTCCACAAAATGGTTATCATTTTCGTGTTTTTCACTCCAAAATACATATTTTTGAATAAATACATAAAAACATATTTTATAAAAATACATATTTTGACGAAAAGAAAACATTAAAATTCGAGAGGCCCCAAAACCGAAAAGATCCGCAAATACGCAACCATCTGTAAGATTGTGAATTTTTCAAACATCTTGAAATAGAAGAAAAATGCAAGATTCGTAATGTACGACGATTTACATGCTAAATTAAAATAGAATTTTCAGCTACTTCTGTACTAAATTTACAAAAACTTTAAAATTCGCCTTCAACTTTATTTATTTTGTTTACTTTTTTTTAGCCTGTCACATTCGTTAACTAATAAAAATTTTCTCAACTATATGGGTTTTTAGTTGTAAAAGTATAACAATTTTATGTCGCTACTGTGTTTTTACTGTGCTTAACTATTCATGCTACATAGCTTTCACTCACTGACCGTACGTGACTCATCGGGAATTAAAAGTAGTAAATTCAGTTAGCGGGCCTGATTAAACGCTGTAATTGAACAGTTAGCTAACTAATGTACTAGGTATGAATAGGCTCTTTATTTGATTACTAGTGTGCACGGCCCGCCAAAAATGACGGGATTCAATACCTTTCTTGAGCAAATTTTCCAGACGTGGATGACTAACAAATATATTTATCATAACAGTACCCGTGATAAAAAATATTATTGTACTTGCGCACTGGTGAAACTCGTATCACAGATAGGGTCATTATGGCCACATTTATGAGCGTGACAGAAAAAGGAAAGAAACGGACTCCAAACAAATAAACTAAGGGTATTTTTAGGGAGTAGCAGGACCCGTGGAAATTCTATGTACAATGTCATCGTTAAGCTAGGTGGCCCGTGAAAAAATTCCGTCAACATTACTCAGCCTTTCCTGTCCTAACCTACCTTAACCGAAGTTATCCTGATAAAATGTCAAACATATCATTGCATGCAAGGGCCATCTTTCAATGTTACACGGAGATATTCGGTATCCATGATACCGCACACTCAGATATCCTCTGTTTCTCAAGAAGCGAACACAAAACAAATATATCAATAAATATGTAAATAAACACACAACGGGTGTTGTTAGATTAGATACTTAATTTTACTCTTATGATTTATGACCTTCATTTTCATGATAATATACTTATTATTGGAAAGTATCGGTAAAGTATCGGCCGAATTTTGCTGATACCAATACCGATACCAGTAAAAATGGCCGATACTGCCCGATACCGATACATCGGTACATCACTAATTAAAAAAAACAAGAAAACTGACATTCCAATCTTTTAAACACAGTTATTGCAAGGTAATTTCCATTCCTTTAGATTGATTTTTTTGTTAAATATTAAGGAGATGCAACTAATCGATTTTCAAAATTTTGTTGCCTGTATTTGTAATTATATCAAAATGAGCAAATTTTCATTTATGCACTTTTTTGGCAAATGAGTATTTACCGAGTTTTAGCGGTATGTTAATTTTTGTTTTTGATGACTGGAATGCGCTAGAATGAACAGCTATTAATCGATTTTTTAATTTTTTTTGCTTGAATCGTTGTAATTATATCAAAATAGACCACTTTTCTGCCATGCACTTTTTGGGGGCAATGAGTATCTAACGAGTTATAGCAGTATGTTAATTTTTGTCTTCAATGGCTGGAATGCGTTCGACAGTTTGAGCGCATCGGAAGGGAGAGTCCATTGTAGTCTTCCTTTTAGAACAATTTCTTTCTGCTTCAAACACCAGAGTTGTAGTAAGTGATTTACCGCTATAACTCATTAAATACTTATTTGCCCCAAAAAGTGCATAGATGAAAAGTTGTTTATTTTAATGCAATTACCATGATACAGGCCATAACATTTTGGAAATCCATTAGTTGCCTCTCAGTAACATTAACCATATTTTTCAGTTACATCTTATATATTAGTTGATTGGCCTAACATATGCAATTTTTTGGTCAATATTTACTTTAGCGCATTGCAAAAATTTCAATCTTATAAATTGATAATAGGATATATTTTAAGACATTTTAAGTGAACGACATTTTGCTTGCAAATGCTTACTTTTTGAAATATAACATTAACGTTTAGGTATAAATAACTACATATAGTTGGCTGTATTGTTGAAATACATGTAGTTTTTTGGCACAAAAATATCAGTCTTGGTATGGCTAAGTTGAATTGAATTATTTTAGGTTGGTTTATTTAACTAAGCTAATATTATCTCACCTAACCTTACCTATCATTACGTCAATACCATATTACAGCATACGTGCGAGTCCATTTTTTCACTTCTATATACGCGTTACTTAACATCCAAGCTGAATATCTCAAAAAGTAAGTATTTGCAAGCAAAGTGTAATTCATCTACAATGTCTTAAAATGTGTCCTACTACCGATTTATAGGAAACCAAATTTTAAAAATCGTTCAATGCACTTGAGGAAATACTATCGAATTTTTTCAAGAGATGGAGGCCAAACTTTGAAAATTTTGTATTCTACTAACACTCAACTCTCTTTTCCAAATTGGAGCCAAAATTTTTTACAAACTAATATTAAGAAAACAAAGGCTTACTGATATATATACATATATTTAACAAAATTTGTAGAAAATAAAAGGTAAATGTTGAGGATTAACTAGGAATCGATTTTCCACTCTTCAAATCCTAAACATAGTTTATTAGATCAAAATAAACAAGTTTTCTTCTATGCACTTTCTGTCGTAAATGAGCATTTTAGAAGTTATGGGGTAGGTTTAGTTTCGTCTTTGATGACGAATGCGCTCAAATACACAGCTACTCCTAGATTTATAAATTTTTGATGCTTGAATCATGGTAATGGTATCAAACTCAACTATTTTTCTTTTATACACTTTTTTCGTCAAATGAATATTTTACGAGTTAGCATGGTAGGTTCAATTTTGTCTTTGATGACGAGGGCGCCGAAAGCGATACTCCATTGCAGCGTTGACATTTGCCGGGCTTGATGAATTACTTCCCGCTTTAATTACTTGAGTTGCGGTAACTAATTTACCGCTATAACTCGTGAAATACTCGTTTAAGACGGAAAGTGCATAGGCCCTGTAAGAGAACTTGGTTATTTTGATCTAAATAACTATGGTTAGGCATCAAAAAATAAATATTGATTCTTGATTAATCCTCAACATTTACCAAATAAAACAATGGTAAATCTGAAGGATATGTCAGTTATCGATTTTTGTAAATTTTGATACCTACGCATAGTTAATTAGATCGAAAAAAAAAAGTTTTCTTCTATGCACTTTCCGTCTCAAATGAGTATTTTATTAGTTATAGCGGTAAATGACTTACCGCAACTCCAGTGTTTGAAGCGGCAAGTAATTCAAGGAGCACGTCGGACAGCAACACTGCAATGCGCACTCGCTTCCAGCGCGATCGTCATCAAAGACAAAACCAAACCTACCGCTATACCTCGTTGAATACTCATTTGACGAAAAAAGTGTATAGAAGAAAAGTTGTTCATTTCAATGTTATTACCATGATTCAAGCAACAAAAATTCGAAAATTGACGAGTAGCTGTTTATTTGAGCGCATTCGTCATCAAAGACGAAACTAAACCTACCGCTATAAATCGTAGAATACTCATTTGAGACGGAAAGGTCATACAAGAAAATTTGGGTCAATATTTACTTTAGGTCAGGCAGGCAACCATTATGGGCGCCGCCATCTTGGATCCCATGTAAACAAGATTGCGGTTGTCACCCTAATGGGTGGGTTAGAAGCTTTATTTATAATTTTTGCTATAAGAACTGTGGCTAACCCTCACGACCCAACCTCTTTGCGTTTGTAATAGGGGGTTAACTACCCTTATTAACTAAATAACGGCGCCGGCGCCAACTTCAAAGTACAATTATTCAAAAATAACGCATCAGCGAGCAGAATGTCATTCTTGTAAAAGGTTATTAAATGTGTTCCTTTATTGATTATTTGCCCCCAAATTATTAATTTCCTTTTGCCTGACAAAAAATAAATATTGTCCAAAATTTGTTTAGTTTGATTCAAGTAATTAGGTTCAGGCACAAAAAAGAGGAAAATCAATAACTGACATCTCCTTCAGATTTACCAAATTAATTATACTTGCTTAGCATAAAACTAAGCAGTTAATTGAAAGTATGTTACAGAGTATAACTTAAGAAAACATACCCATAAGAAATTTTTCGTATATTGACACTTTCTCTTGGATTTGGACATTCCAAAGCAGACGCAGGTCGTCTAATACTTCCAGAGTTTGTCCTACAATCAGCATTGGTATCCGGAAGCAGGGGAGTTCGCTCATTCTTATCTTCGTCCCCCCGAACATCGGAAGGAGCAGAATAACATTTATCCATTGGGATATTGGTCAAACTTTTGTTCAATTATAGGCACAGTTTTTTACTCATTCATAAAATTACTTAATAATATGCAGTGTTGTTAAAGAAAACATGAGAATTTTTCAGCAGTTGTAAGACGTAGGAGTCAACACAATGAAGCACAGCATTGAATGCAGTCACACTAAACCACGGAGACACTTGGAAGCCTGGAGCTACCAGCTGATCTGAACATCCTTCCTGTTCCTTATCTCACAAATGACTTGGCAAAACTATTTCCTGATGATATGACCCATTTGGCGATCAAGTTACTGCGGGACAAAAAACTCGATAATTCCATTTATACAAAGTTTTAAGATACGGTATTTATATGATAGCAATAATTAAACACGAAGAAGCCTATGATTTTTTCGTTATGAGTAGGACATGAAAAACATATGTTATATTTCATAAAATTTCAATTGAAATAAACTGTACTGGTTTTGACTTGAAGTATGGAAATTGGGCTATACTCATATCGAAGAAATACACTTGCACGCAATACATTCTATGCCCTTTTGTTTCTTGTCTGTGCTCTCCGTGGTACAGTGGTTAAGGGATCGGGCTCGTATGTTGGAGTCGCGGGTTCGTATCCCGGCGCTGGCACGGAGATTTTCCCCGTTGGGTATAAGGGAAAGCTCAAGCACAATACCCCACTCAACCCAGGTGTCGGAAATGGGTACCGGCTTTACGGGGGAACCATCATGGCGTCCTATATATAGTGTTAGTTATAAGACATTTGAAAAACCAATGATAAGATCATATGTATCAGGCTTGATTGGAAATGAAGCATCCCAAAGATGCCGATGTTAACCTAACCTTGAATAAATGTAGCGTCACTTACACAGGTTTCGCTCTACGTTTTCTAAATGTATCAAATAATGCATTTTCGTATGTTAACCTATAAAAATTATATATGATGCCCAGGATATGATGCCCAGGTTTCATGTCAGCTTGGAAAGCCACCAAAAAATGGTTTTATAAGCTAAGAAATAAAGAAAGAGAAATAACGTTAGCATATTTCAGAAAATGTAATTATCGCAATATAAATCATTTTAAACACTATTGTAATGTATAAATCCTAATATATAAACGTTCTTAAAAGTTTAGTTCCTATATGAATTTTACTTCTGTTAATCTAAATTTATGCTCTGAATTTTTCTTCTCCATTATGACGTTGATAGAATAAATTTATCTGTTAACCAAGTAAATATTGGTATTATTCCTATACATGCCGAAATGTTTGACTCCTTGTTATTCTACAGGTCAACTTATCACTATGGTTAAAAGCGATCGTACGCAAAAAAATTCAACATTAATGTTTTGCTCATATTATTGTTGTACTTCTCCTTACTATGGAGAGCTTCGCGTGCCGCTTCAGAGCCGTTCCTGGAATGAAGAAGTACTGAGCAGCTTTTAAGGAACCTGTGCAGTCTATCAATATTAAGCAGCCTGTACTGTTGATGCAATCTTTTCTAGCCCTCGAGTCCTTTGGTAGTCCCGAGCTTCTGTGTACTGTTTGCAGCTTCACATGAGGTTTTTTTCAGACCTGCCGAGCATAAAAAACTCTCTTTTCAAAATATTCCTGTCAACCAATTAACTTTCCCGAGGTTCTCTCTTTGGAACTACCTATTCAAACGGGGAACTTCTGCTCTCAATTTCACCCTAATGAAGTTATCTCTATATATATTCGTAATGCAACTTTAGAGAAGGTTTTGACAATTGGTTCAGGCAGGGATTTAACTCATGTAACATACGTGCCAGTATTGCCTAGCGATATTTTTTCCCAATGCTCTCAATGTTTCCAACCGCGATGAATCTTTTTGATAAATTCAATACTCGGTTATAGATCAGAAAGAACTCATTATTTAACCAGAAATTCATAAAATTTTCCTAAAATTTTTATGAAATTCCTGTAAGAAATGATCTGAATCCGCAAATAAAATTTCAGCTTTTTCCTAGAGCGAATCAGTCTGAGGTTCCTTTAAAAGCGCATTTTTCAATTCTCAAGTCATTACAAGTGAGAAATCAGAGAATTTCAAACATTTTTGTAATACGAAATTTTTGTCGAAAACAAAAGGTTTTTACAAAACCTATGAATCGCTTCATAACCTGACTAATGCGCTATCCGGACACTTTTTCTAAAATTTCAGTGCATCGGAAGGCAGGCATACATTCTTGCCTAAAGAAAACTCAAAATACCATTGCTAGTAAAAAAATTGTGATTCAAAGTGATTTAACAGAAGAAATGCCTTGAACAAATAAATACAACCGAACCTGAACAGCTAGACCATCAAAATTCCGCCACGCAATTTTTGTCATTTTTTGACCTTACCAGACTGCAGTTGACTACTTGTGCAGGTTAACTTTAACAACAGCAATGGCTCTTCCTATCACCAGAGCTTTGTGCAAAAAATACTTCTAGCAGATAAAGTTAGTTGAAACATATCTACGCAACAATTCCATGCCTCTATGATATTGAACAAAATTGCGCTTCTGTAGACAGGAAGAACGGTGACTGAAAGAGCTGATTTAAGTAGTTTGATTTATAATTTGACAGCACATCCAATATCTTTAGGATCAAGTTACACTTATTCTACTCGCGTCTTGATGCCATTTATCACTCTAAATTACAGTATTACATTATATGTGAAGCGATAATGGTCCACGCTTTACGATCTCTGTGTCGAGTCTTATGTTACTTCTTTGGAATTCAAAATATGCTTAGTTTTTATAGCATTCAGTGCTGCTTGTCTTACCTGAAACAAAGAGCTGTGATGCCCAGAAAATTTCAAAATAGTTATTATGAATATTTATTTTAATTTTAAAGTACACACGCACACACATCGCAAACTTTGCCTACAGGAAGACAGATGACAACGTTGTGTTCAGGAACTTTATTAATGCGGTAGTAACAGCTAGCCACCAATACAAAGCACAGCTAATAAATTAAAAATAGTGGTGATCATTTGGATGCCATCGCAGGATGCGCCGCTTTCCTCTCTCTGTCGAGCACTCGAGTCAAACAGCACGCTGACTAGCTAATGGAAGAAATTAATTTATTGCTACAAAAGACTAAAAAAAATACTTATGCTACACGAAGCTCGCAATCTATTGTTTATAGCCACTTAAGGAGCAAGTAAAAGTGTTCATACAAAAGTGTTAGGGATACAAGAAAACAGTAATATTCCTAAGCTAAGCCACCAACATGCTGCAAATTGAGCTTCACAGCTACACTCAAAATCGTCATGCGACGATCCTCCAACGTTCAAAGTGTAACACGTATGACAACGTTAAATTTCAACAGTGTTAAGAATTTAGGGAAACGAGCAAGCCCCACCCCTAAAAAACAAACGTATACCGATGGCCTTTTACCGCTAAAATTCAGATTAAGACGTTGTTCTTAATGAAATTTGGAGAATTCTAGCCAGAAAAACAATCCAGTAACTGATTACATCACATTGAGGGATGAACATTTTAGTGTCGCCCCGCACGCCACTAGGGGAGGTGGTGACGTGCCCCGCTCCGCCAACGAGGAGCGAAAGGGGGGAGCAAATGCAAACCTACTTTGGTAGACGCACCCATTCCGTCCACATTGGAAAATAGAATTTGTGGTTAAATTTTATGAATTTAATTTCCATCACTCCAAATGTGAGAGATAAATTCTTTTAAGCATCTTCAGAATGTTTTAAGCTACATATCGCTAATGATAATGAGTACAGGTACTTTTTGATGGTTGAGCAGAAAAGATAAGACGGGATGCAGTTACGAAGTGATTATGAATATGATTATAAATTAGTTTAAGCCTACCTAACCGCTGCAAAAAAAAAGCGTATCGAAGAGAGGAAGGAGGAAGGCACCAATTAGTATGGAGATAAGAAAATGAGGAATCTATGCAGAAAGGGCATAGAAACAGTAAGATGGGAAAGAAGTTCATGAAATAAGATAAAAGTTGGAGAAGAAAGTCAGAGGTACTGAAAAACAGGACAGTAGTGAACCGAAAAAGTTGGTCCTCAACATAACAAAAAAAAATTTATTTCAACAAAAAGAAGGCCTACCTAACTCTCAAGCTCGGGCCCTCACATTTTTCCCCTGGAAGCGCTAATTCCCATAGATACAATAGTTGTATCCCCCTGAGGGGGTGCAGTTACGAAGTTCTTTTTTCATTTCTTCAACCATGAATTTTCGTTTGCCTCTTGTAGACCTTATATTAGTTGAAATAGGTTAGTATCAGATAATTATAAGCAATTATGCGGGATCACGTCCTAATTATATCAAGTTAACAGATCATTAAGGTTTAAAACCGAGAAAACAGTTACAATTTTAGTTAATCCCAAAAACCGTTAAACTTACTGAATAAATAGACAAATAAGAATAAAACTTAGGCTCACGAGCAGGAGGAAGCTAGCGGTACACAGTCACACACACAAATTCAAACGGAGATCTTACCAAGAATGCTAACAAACCAAGTAGTGACGAGACGACTGTAGGCCAATAAGGCCGTCCTGACGAAGCACCAGGTCCACGAGACGCAACAGAGAAACTTTGAACGCACAACAAATGACATGAACACAACTCGAGTCACACCATGAGCACATGTGCAAATCGCGCTCTCCCCTGCCGCAACTGCGTCCAAATTACGGTCCAAGTCAACAGAACTCAGGCTCAGTTACGGTCTAAGAACACAGCTCTCTCAGTTACAATCAAAGAAAAAAGAACTATGGCTCCGTTAGGGTCTAAGAAAACAGCTCTCTTAGTTACGGTCTAAGAAAACAGAACTCCGGCTCAGTTGTTACGGTCTAAGAAAACAGCTCTCTCAGTTACAGTTTAAGCGTTATGAACTTTTTCAGAAGCATAACAGCTTTCAAAACAAATTAAAGATGTGTCGAAGATTTACAGCATAATATGAGCAGTTAGCAGTAATTTCGGGAACTACCTGACGTAAAGAATAAAAAATAGAGTAAATTCTGTACGGTAAAGAAATTGAATCGCCAAAACGGGCAGAGAATCAGTCAAACTACAACATAAAAGATCGAAGCTTCTTACACGAAACAACTCAAACTTCTAAGACAACTAAAGATAAATAGCGCTGGTGATATTCGTAAAAAAGGTTCAGGTTTAAGGACAAATTTATGCTCCATGATAGCGTAGATGCATTAAGAATAACGATGACGGCCGTGTCACCAGTCTATACATTATTTGATGGGCGGCTACGTCCATCCTCAGGATGATAATGAAGAATGTTTTGACAAGACCTAAAAATGGGTTATCCAACCCTGAAGAACTTTCGTCAGAAAACAGCAAAATCACCAACGCTATGCACAATGTAACATAAATGCTTAATTCATTAAAATGATTTATGCTTTTAAGAATATTAATCTCAGACACCATCACACATGACAGCTTCGCTTGTTGTGAGTGACATCACAGAGTACCACATCTAAACAAAATAATAATGGTTGATATTAATCAAACAAATAAAACAGTTATTGTCTCAACTTCGGAAAAGAAGCTGCTACGTATACATCTGACTACAAAATGCCCACAAAATAAAGGTTCTTAGTTGAAATGCGCAAGAGGAAAATATATAAAAATAAAATCCCTTCGAGGGAGTCAGTGCACCACAAACGGCATGAAGGCAGGTCTCTACACACGGCGGTGCACGTTACGTCACTATAGGGGCCATCTGATCACAGTCGAATCAAAGATATAATATTTGACATGCTCAGCTCGGGTGTAACAATCTATGTGCGTCACTGTTTGTCCAGATTGCTTTTTTTTGGAGTAAAAATGAACAGAATTCAATTTTTTTCACGTAGAACTGGATTTTGAAGACCATTCTGCACTTTGAAATCGTGCACGGTTGCCAGATTCTGGTCGTGTTTTTTTTTGTCAGAAAGATAGTCGGAGACAAGAATTGAACATTTTAGCTACAAAAAACAATCTGGTGACAACCTGACGTCAAGATAATTTATAACACGTACTCAAGCAACAGACCTTCCATCCATTCTTTAGTGGAAATTATTAATTCGAGTATTTCTGAAATGTGTCGTTATTGTGAGAGTATTACACGTGATGGTTCCGTTGAAGACCGAGTCTCCGCTGATAGGAGTACAATTACACTAATCTGTCTTAGCAGCTCTAGCAACACAGGGCATTACCAAGGATGCCTGCTACTGAAGTGATATTCATGACGTTCCAACACCACACGATCCAAAAAGTGTCCCTCACTTTCACTGTTGATGTAAGAGGGTTGCTGAAGTGCACCTGTGTCGTCAGATCTAAGAAGGGTAACATTAGAGGCGAGATAAAATAGATCACTCTGACATGTCTTCGTCTGATATAAACTCGAAGTCCCCATTGCTAGGCACGTCCTCTGACTCAGTAACCAGCTCCTGCTGGTGGCCACCCACAGCCCTGGCAGAACGCTTAGGGCGTCGTCGGACGCGTCTTTCAGGAGCCCTGCGCACGACGTCAGGCTCGGAGAAGTCATCACTGAGGTCGTCTCTGTAGTGCGGGGGCGCAGCAGCGTCGGGGTGGTGGTGGGCTGCATCACGGGTCGCAGCTTGGTTCATGTTGTTCATGACGGACGTGAACATGGACTGGCCCAGGGATGAAAGCAAGGCGCCCGCACCTTCACTGCCAGCCTGCGAGTACTGCAGGATGGAGCTGGCCAGGTTCTGCATGGCGACAGACGAGGATTGTTCAGCTGGAGCGTCATAGGGTGACGGTCCAGGAGGAGTGGAGTCGGTGTAGTCAAGAGCACCAAGCAGCGATGGTGGAGGGTACGAGGCATGGAGAGGTGCACCTCTCTCCCGTCTCGAGGAGGCATCGAACACAAGCCCTTGCATGAACTCCTGCTCTTCCTCATCACTTGAGTCCGACACGCCAGGGATCTGCGAGTGGGTGGGGATGTGGGGAGCCAGGGAGCTGTATGGAGAATCTTGAGACAGCATCGCCGTCCTCGGAGACGGGTACAAGCGCGATTCGGCGTCTGGCTCTACAAAACACGGAACATCTATATTATGATATGCTTGGGCTTATCTACTTAACATGAAAGCATGTCACGCTTTTAAATTTTAGTAGTTAATAGCAAGCATATTGGAGCTTAAAATACTTCAAATTCACAATCAGGGCTATGGAGGCAAAAAAAATACACCCTAGCAGAGATCTAATTTAGATGTATTTTCTTTTTGCTTCGAGCGAGACAAAAATATTTCATATTTTGATCGTTTCCGTGAATTTCATTGTTTCAGTGATTGTTTAATGTGCACCACTGAAGAAAAATGCGCGTTTCGTTGAGTAGTAGTAGTAGTAACATAGGTTTGCTAGCGCTTCAGTTATTCAAACTATATCGCACCGGAGGTCACATAATTTAATCAGTATCAGACTTTTTGATTTACCACGTAAGATGAACATCAACATTATTTGAACATCAAAAATTATATGATCGTAATTATAATTACAACTCAAGAGTATAATTGTCTCCCCATTGATATTTCGTACATACAACAGTACATTCGAACACACTGGGCAGCCAGACTCCGTAGGGGTCTGGCTGCCTGAATCACTGTGAATCACCTGAATTTTACATCACTGTGAATCAAATCGCCGAGCAGGAAACAGTTCAGTTCATAAGTTGCTCTCTGGTCAATTGTCATTAGACAAGTAGAAAATTGATGCTTAGGTAGGGATAAATTAAGTTAAATGGCGTAAGCTAAGACAGAGTAGGTTAGGTGAGTCAGGGTTAAAAGTTGAAAATTAATTGCAAATTTTTAACCAGCCGTTAAAAGTAATTACAACAGCCACCACACAGGACTGGTAACTAAGCTCAAGTAGCTCTCGCAACAAACTTCTGTTAAGATGATGTTCATTCCCTCATTCTAGCTTTCATACTCTAGATTACACATTTCAAGCATTTGGAATTAAATTTTGAACTGAATTTATCATTTAAAAGGAAAGTCAAAAAATGACAATAAATAAAAAAAATATATACAAAACGAAGGGATTATTATTATTATTATTATGTAAGAAAGTTTTAGCCTCCCTAAATTGCACGACAAATATGTTCTAAGAGAGGAAGGAGGAAGGCACCATTTAGTATGGAGTTGAGGGAACGCGGAATCTATGCACAAGGTGCACAGAAACAGGAAGCTAAGAAAGAAGTTCATAAAACAAGAAAAAGTTGAAGAAGAGAGTAGTAGGTGCTGAAAAACAGGACAGCAGTGAACTGAAAAAAGAGGGTCCGTAACAAAACAAAAACCTATTTTATTTCAACAAAAGGAAGCCTACCTGACCTTTGGCTCAGGCCCTCACATAGTCCCCCTGGGAGCGCTAATTCCCATAGATACAATACCTGTATCCCCCTGAGGGGACAAAACGAAGGGAACATGTGCAACTTGAACAAAAATGAAAATGCTCCCAGAAAGAATCTCTTGAACAAAAACCGCACACAGAGAGATACAGATACTAAGTTAACAAACTCTCTCAGCAAGCAAACCTTTTATCTAAAACGAACCTTTAGCGCCCCGAGGGGGATGGCCGGCAGCCTGAGAGCGCGCCACAGCAGCCACCACCTCAGGAGGGTCCTCGGAGGTGAGCGGCACAGCCAGCGCAGCTTCTGCCTCCGCGCTCCCGAGCTCTGGCAGGAACTCGGACAGCTCGTCTGGGCTGCTTTCGCGACTGCCTGCGTGACAAACCCTCTCTCTCAAAAGTAACAATTATCTCCGATAAACACATTGAACCATAACAGTATTACTTTCTGATTGCCTAAACGTACAACTAAAAAAGAGGAATGAGTGTTCCTATGGAGTAGCTTCGAAATCCTATCAAATTTTCCTTTTGTAAAGAAATTAGAGGTAGACACTAGAAATATATAGATTCTTAAAATTCATGTGAATGAATATTATATTTAACCCAGCGAGGGACTGAAATCAGTATCACAGATACGCTCATCAAATTGTTTAAGCTGTCCCAAACGACAGATCCGATGGTTGCACTCAGAAATAAATTGTATACATAAATACACAACGACTATTGGACCATTGTTACCATAGACTAACGTACATGACTCGTCAAATATGAAAGCATTCAGAGTGTAAAAAAAACAACATAGCTAAGAATGTCATGACAAAAACGAGTGCTTCGGATTGGAAAAAAAAAATTCTGAAGTGCTCTGAAAAACAATAAACCAAAGCAATTAATAATGCTCAACAAAGCACGCAAACCATTCAATCAGATTATTGTTATAATTACTAGTGCATACAGTCCGTCAAAAAATGACAGGATTAGATATCGGGCCAACTGAGCATTGACATGGCTTCCCCATGCTATTCTATGGGTTTCCTTTACTTTTAAGTATCAACCACGGTACAGGAAACAAAGTAGGTTCAAACCAGTCTTTTTTCGTTGACGGTGTGGTTTTGTTGACGTCACAGCAACGAACCAATAGCAGCGCTCATATAGCATCTGGTAGCACTGCTACCCCCAAATCTGGCTCCACTATTGGCCTAACGACATTGTGTTGTGGTGACATCATAAAGTTTGTTTGAAATAAAGCCGTTCTATTGGCTAGCCAAACAAGAGGAGATGTATTTTCTCCCATAGAAATGACCCTACCTTGTTTCCTCTACCGTGGTATCAACTGCTGATATTTTATCCAGCCTAATTTAACCTACGAGATATTCATTCCGACTCCCAATCTACTGGGTTAAGGGGGTCTTCCAAGGCCCCTTTTCTCTCCGAAGGTCATTTTTCATGTTTTTGTTGGGAAAGGACCCTTAGGTGATGGACTATTCGGTCCTAAAATTTTATGGCGCCACGGACAATAGATCCCCCCCAGGGGGAGGGGTAAGGGGACCAAAATCATTAATTTTCGACCCCATATAAAAAGAAAACAAAACAGAAAATGGTAAATTTGCGACTTTTGTTAGATATGTTCCAAGGATTCTAAAACTGTCTTTGTTTTTGCTCTAGCATAAAAACTCAATGAGTTCTTTTCTTTTGAAATAGCAATACCAATGGACTAAAATCCAATATGTCAATTTTTTTCAAAAACTAAGGCCTGAATCAAAAAAATGTATAGAAGAAATTGTGTTTCTTTTCAAAAGTTACATCTTGTAGTCATATTTCATAAGAACCAGACTGAAAACAAAAATTTCCTAATTTTTGTGAAATAAGTAAAAATTTTTTTTTTCGTGGAAATTACAATTCACAGTAAGAATATGAAGTTATGCATGGAGATTATCGAAATAAAAATGAAAACAGCATTCAATTACATAGATTTTCCATTATATTACACTTCAACAAAAAATTTTGTTTTTGGCCTGTAGTGTAAAGTTACTTACTTTCAAAATTCAAAAGGATAGAAGTTATTGAGTTTTTATGCTAGGAAGAAAACAAAGACAGTTTTAGAATCCTTGGAACATTTCTAACGAAGTTATATTGCCTCTTTTTCCATTTTTCCATTTTAAAATTTTTTATCAAAGTTCAAATCCAAAAATTTTGGTATATTTGATATATTGGTAAAATATCGCACATATAAAAAAATTCAAATACAAAATATCTAAATATATTATTATTATTTTCGGGTTTTCCCGCCGCTTTCGATACTCTGACGAAATCACAGCGCAATTTGGTAGCATTGTTACATTTGGGTCTTATAATGGGCGGGTTTGGAGGGTGAGAGTCATCTCGGCCCCGTTTCAGTGCCGTGGTGTGTCAGCTTGGTCTGACGGAGGAGCGACGGTGTTTCTAATCGCGGGCATCCGCGCTGGCGTTGGTTTGGGCCCCATATGAGGCGGAAAAGATTTTCTTTCTAGAGGTTACTTATTTTCAGTTGGTGAGTCAAATTTCATGAAGTAGGCGAATTTCAAGTAAGAAAAGGTTCAAAGGAGAGCGTGGCCCGCAGATGGTGAGGCCGGTCAGTAGTTCAGGGAGGTTCGGCTCCTCGCCGAGGCGAGCTTGCCGCTCTTGTATGTAGTCGGGACATTCGAGAAGAATGTGGCGGACCGTTAAAGGCACAATACAATTTTCGCAGTACGGTTGCGGTCGGCCCTCCAGCAAGTGTTGATGCGTGAGGCGTGTATGGCCTATACGGAGCCTAGCGAGGACTACTTCCCACAGTCGATCCCTCTGCTGGGAGAATGGGAGAGGACGGACATCTGGCTTTATTGCCTTTAGTTTGTTGTTGGCAAGCGCCGACCACTCAGCCTGCCAGTGTTCTCGGATGCTCTTTTTGTAATACCACTTGTGGTCTGTTCGAGGGAGGCGGACCGGATTTATTTGCAGGTGGAGAGCCTCTCGAGCTGCTCGGTCGGCTGCTTCGTTTCCCGGCACTCCAACGTGGCTGGGCACCCAGCAGAAAGTAAATTGTTTACTGCTCGAAATGAGGCGACACTGTATGAGTTGAACAATGGGGTGAGGCGAGTTGTATCTCGAGAGCGCTAGAAATATCTAAATATATCTTTGTTAGAAATGTTCCAAGGATTCCAAAACTGTCTTTGAATTTGTTCTTGCATAAAACCTCAATGACTTCTATTCTTTTGAAATAGGTATAAAAATGACCCAAAAAACTAATGTTTCAAATTTTTCGAAAAAACTAACGCCTAAATCAAAAAATTTTATGAGTTCAAATATGTTTGTCTTGCAAAAATATATATACTGACCAAATTTCAGGCCAATCGGATCAAAAAAAAAATTTTTGCAAAAAAATATCGGATCACAGATACGCTCATCTCACACTTTTGGCTGGTGGGTGTGACACACGGACGCGTCTGTTATTATACATAGTACTACCCTTTTTTCACTCCAAATCAAATTCAAATTAATCCAAGTAAAACTGAAATTAATCCAACCCTAAGTTGAGTTAAAAATTGACATAATCACACGTTAATTTGAGCTTTTTTGTGTTAAATATGTATCTATTGATTGTGATGAGCGAGACAATCGTTTTTCCGTTAAGCAAGGAATACATAAAATTTTCACTGGTGTTGCAATCTATGTAAAGACAAGCTGTAGGAAAATGTGCTAGGCATCCAGTACCAGGAGGTAGGTGTGATTCAGATCTTTGACCGGTGTGAAATATGCAAGTTAATCATAAAAACTTCGAATTATACTACTCATTAATGTTGTTTTAAAATTCTACATTGATGCAGTGTGCATCCATTCAAGTATTTATGTTCAAATGGTAATTTTATGTTACACACACACGTAGTAGTCTCCATGATTTATTTTCACTCATAGATATTTATATACGTGAAACTCCACTTTATCACATATATATATATATATATATGAAATCATATACATGCAAATACAAAGGATTACTACCGGACGATATATAGATTTAATCTTTAAAAGAAATATTCAAATGCGATTCACTGAGCACTAATGTACGATTTTGTTTGAGTGCAATTTATCTGAGTACAATACTGCACAGATACATTCCAGCATTAGAAATAAAAATGTTGCCATCCATTCTACATAATTCCGTGTTAGTCGATGTGAAGAAATGTAGGATCCTCTTACAATACACAATAATAATACAAGAAACAATTTTTCCAACTCAAAGTGTATTTTATATGTATGTGTATCAAGTTCAACATAATATAAATCTCAGGATTTAACTACCGCTTTGTTTTAAAAAATTTATTCATTTTATCAAAAGTTTTTAAAGATTTTTTTCGGGTCGCGTATTTAAAAAAACACCCTGTATAAGTACTAACACAATTTAAAGTGAATTATGATCGTATTTGTGATACAAACATTACCACTTTTTGTATTTTTCTATGGTTATCTAAGCCAATGCATCAAACCTGAAAAAGTCGTGATAGAAATGTCATTTTTGCATGAGTGGTGAGGTGATGAAATCTGTACTACAGATTTGCTCAAGTTCCAGCTGTTCCAGGAAAAATACTAAATGGTCACAAACAACAACAAAATAACTATGTGTAAATACACGGCGGTGGTTATTATTGCCATGGATGAGCTCAACTTCAAAATTAAAGTTGATGTATTGAGGCAGTGATGTATTGTAAAGAATCTGTTGCACATGAGATAAATCTAAGGTCGTATTAATTATGAAAGAAGTACCATGAACACCGGTTGATCGAGTTCCAGGCTAAGAAGTTAACAAATTTTTTTGAATAAATCAACAGAGTCCTGTTAGAAATTCAACTCGACAAACGCAGATGTTGTAAACATCTACACAATAGGACTTTTATTCTATGTCACCTACTTTGAAAGAAGAACTCTAGAATTATTCTTGAATGCTTAAGATGTTCAGAAAAAGAAGTCTCACCACTATTGCTAGTGCCAATAGCGAGCCTGTCCCAGCACTTGCGCCTGAAGAGCTGCAGCAGGGCAGCGGCGCGCAGCTTGAGGACGGGCAGCACGTGCAGCTTTGCTCCAGGCAGCAGGAAGAGGACTGAGATCAACAGGTACAGCAAAGCTGAACCTGGCATCAGCTGGCCAGTGAACAGCAACAGCGTGAAGAAGCAGCACGAGCACAGGCAAAACTGCAAACAGACAAGTTTCATCAAACTGCATGGAGCATACAGACTATTAATTGTTCTGTGGGATATCCACTCAACTGTTTAGTGTTTATGTTTAATATTTCAAATTATTAACATATTAGCCAGAAATCCCTAAGGCACCACATGCCACACCTAAGTATGGGAACATAAAGAGAACACTATTAACATTCTAGGACGACATTGGTGTTCAAGTACATATTTAAACTCTGCAATTCAAATTAATGCTACACATCAAACTTCAATAAGAAAAATTATCTCCCTTCAAAGTGCACATACTTTTTCTTTATGGATAAGATTCTCAAAAGTACCCACACAATGAGAAGGTTTTTTAAATATTTCAAAACTGGCTTTCAGCAATTGAATTGCACAACTGTGAGAAATCAATTTCATCCATTCAGAAAATCACAACGAAAACTGACAAATTTTATCCCTACAGTAAAGCAGCACTACACAAAATAATCACAGACCAGTGCAGGTCTGTGACGACGGGTCTCAATGCAGGTATCCAGCCAGGCCTGGCCCAAGCTGCACCACTGGTCGAGCAGGAGCCCCACCTCAGGGGCGGACAGCACACTGCAAAACGGATGAACCACAACTGAAGAGTGCAGGGTTTCTATGAGTGGACGTGGTTGCGCTGGTTACGTTGCGCAATGAAGTGGTGTTGCAAACTTAGGCACAGCATGAAAATCTACATTCATTCAAATAATTTGTATGAGTGAATTAACCAAAGAGCTGATGCTACAAATGATAAAAATAATAACTAAATAAGTGATGCAATAACTGAAAGAACAGATGAATAATTAAACATGAAAGTAACCAACTAACTCAATCATCAGGAAGAATTTACTTTTGAACATTATGCAAAGATGTTCACACTGACTTTAACACGTTAACTGCGATGGGTTAAACTGAAGTTCAATATTTAATTCAAATTTAAAGTCAATTGTGGTAATCAACTTTGAAAATAGTGAACATTAACTGGATCTGGCCTTTATTGAGCTTTCATTGAGTAATAATAAACAATAAGTTAGTGACTGCAGGTGGGTCAGCAGCACTAAGAAAATAACCTAAGTGACCACCGGTGGGTCCCTTTGCAGGGAATGTGTTAATGATGAATTAATAGCAGTTGACCCTTTGACGCCCATATTTTTATACTCATATTACCGTTATGACAACCACTACCACTAAACCGACACTGGCATTAGGAAGTCACTGTTATCAAGATGGGGAAGGAACTGCCACTTGGCAGTGAAGTTCAAAGGACACATTAGTGAACAAATTGAAAAAGAAATACAATATATTTTTGTAATTTTTGAAAGAGAACCGAATAGTCCAGTTGGGCATTAAAGGGTTAAGCAAATTATTTTTAATATTATACAATTTAAAAACACAGAAGTACTTCCAGTTTAGCTGAACAGTGCAGAGACAATAATGTCAATTGAAAATTTCACATTAAATCTGGTATTAAATTTAAATACAGTCAAACCTCGGTTCTCGAACAGCTCAGAGTTTGAACAATTCGGTTTTCGAACAGAAATTTCGAGAGTCAACTGCCTTTGTATTCGAACAAAATTTAAGTTCATGAACAACAATGACGCGTGGCTGCGAGTCCGGTTGTTAGTAAACAAACAGTCTCGCAGCGACAGCTGTGTTGTAAACATTCGTTCAGCTCTTCTCTTCTTCTCATTATCTTTCTTGATTAGCCCTTAGTCATGGCTCTGAAGAAAGCTAAAGTTGATAGTGATAAAGGAAAAAGGAAAGTTATGAAAAGAACAATAGAAGTGAAGAAAGAAATTATTGCAAAATCTAAAAGTGGTGTGCATTTATCTGATCTTTCAACACAGTTCCAACGCAGACAAAAACAAAGAGAAAGATTTACCAGATCCAAAAAGACAAAGAAGAGAAGAAACCCCGGAAATAGAGTTACCAGAAATTCTATGGCAGGGGATTGCCCTTCCGAGAATTAAATCCTATTTCCTCCCACAACTTTATCAAATTATGCAATCCCATGTCATTCAAAAAGGTACTGTAAGTTATACAGCATTGCTCTTATTAAATTTACTTCTCTTATGTTTTTTGTTTTATTTACATTTCATGTAATATTTTTCTGTTTATAAAAATGTTTTTTTTAATATTATATATAGTGTAAGTAGGTATTCCTCTTGTACTTGAGAACAAATAAATCTCTTTTACATTAATTGTAGTGGGAAAATATGATTCGGTTCTCCAACAATTCGGTTTTGGAATAGGTTTTCGGAACGCATTATGTTTGAGAACCGAGGTTTGGCTGTACTAGATACAAAATATAATGCAATTTTTTAGCACAATAGCCAAACAATAGTTTACACAATGGATACAGTAAAATTGAAGATATCAATAAAATGAAAATGTGGATAAAGATTATCATTGCATTAATTAATATCAACAACAAAGCCACAATGAAGATAACCTAAAGAGATCAAAAAGGAGAGACCATTTAATATGGACTGTAGAAAACAAGGTCTCTATGCAAAAAGTGAGCTGCCAAAAAACAGGTTACCCCGCATAAAAACAGCAGGAGAGCAAGAAATAAAAGACAAAGAAAGCATAAAAACTGAGAGAAATAATTAGGGCATGAATGACAGAAGCCCCAAAGGCAGATTTATAGCTGTAACAAACTAACACAATCCCTCTGGTGCCACAATCCCTGTAAAATAGGATGGACAAATGTAGCTAACCTGAGCTTATTGCTTCCATCCTATGCTTCCTGAAGAGAGGTGAACACAGAAAAAAATTCAAACTCATTTTCACAACCAGCAAATATTTAAAATGTTATAAAAATTAATACCTGGGATTCAAATAGAGCCACTCATCAGTGTAATGAGCAGGTCGTTCCCCGGGCTTGAGCGGGACGCGGATTTCAGGCCAGATGGTGTGCACCCACTGCTGGTGGAGGAACACGAGCAGCCCTGCAGAGCTCAGGACAAACAACGGCTTGGGCTCACAGCAAACACAGAACCTGGATAATTGAAAATTTGTTAACTATTATATTAAAGGTTTACCGATGCTAAAATAATCATTCATTTTATGATATCTATCAAGCTACTGACAACAGTATATATCAGCTTTGAGTAATGATAAGTAATAAAATATATATAAATTTCAGCAGTATTTATTGATCATCACTTTTATATCATAAAAATTTATTATCATTAAGCTCAAATGCAAACAAGTTATGATGATTGATGGAGTTTTAAAAGAAAAAGTTCTCCAGTAAATGGTTGGTTGATAACATGAAAGGGATGTTCATCACAGTTGAAAACACAAGCCTTTTGCCTATAGCAGGTGTTGCTATTTCAAAGTTAAATTCAACTATACATATATAATGTTCTTTAAATGGCACAGGTACATACCTATTACAAATATATGCATATAAATTAATCACAGCAGAAAAAATTACCACAAGATGTAGTCATAAGTCATAACTGCTATAACATTTACTGCAGAGTAAGCCTCAAATGTTCTGAACTAATTTCATTGCTATGGCCATGAAAAAATACTTTAATTTATGGCTACACCCAATGCAGCATATCAATTGCTATTATAGCAAGAAATACTAGCCTAATGAGTACTTAAATTTCCCATACTGGTTATGAAGTTCTAATTAAATAATTTTACCTTAGTTAATTGGGTACTTGTAAGTTTTCTACATATTTTAGCCCTCTGCATATCCATGACAAAAATCCTAGGTTGCATTAGATTAGCCCAGTTTAGACTGGTTGGCACTAAATTTATCTCCTGCTTGGTGGGTTATGAATACATAGGAAATTTATTTTTAAAGGGCTGATAATTTAGACATGACAAGAACTATGAATAAATAATTAAATATCATTGATTGCATATTCATTAATGTGAAGATTCATTTCTTAATCCCATGCCTCAAGAAACAGGACTTCTAAAACAGAGAGCTCTTTAATAAGTGGGAATCCTATATAGACAAAACTTTAATAAGCATAACTGTCATAAAATTGACAGTTTTTTACCCTATATATACAATTAGCATTTTGACTGCAACAGTGGTACACAAAGGGGATTTTAATACTACTGCTGACCGACCAGTAGCCACAAATTCAATTTTCATAAATACTTATCAAAGCTAAATGCAAGCATAATCCAGTTCATGTTTGTTTTGTTCCAAATAATTTACTACAATTGACTTTAAACTCGAGTTTGGCATCAAACTTAATATTTATTAGTCGCAGTCGAAGTATTCACCACTGATTCTATACCAAAGTAAACAAATATCAATTAATTGTGAAATTAATAAAATAAAAACATTTGTGCATCACATAAAGATTGAAGAAAATTAAATCATTTTAAACTAAATTGATTGATATTAACTTTGGTCAATATTGAATATAATGTTGTCAACGAATTTCATTATTTCGTAGGTTTAGATAGGTAATATAGTCTATTTTAACCCTTTCGGTACGATAATTCAAATTGTTTGGGTAAAAACTTCCTGGGGAAAAAGTTGTCATTACCCTGAATTGTCAGTGAAATTGTCCTAGTGTGGTGCTTTTAGCTTAAGTAAGTGCCTTCTTCATTATTTTAATTTTAAAAATTTTTTGAATCTTTGAAGCTCGATGCTTGGCGACAGAAATTTTTGATGTTGATAATAAAGTTTTCGTATTTACGAAGAAATTATTCATACGTTTTTGCCCGAATTTACCAAAAATCAACAAAGTTCAGAAAAAACTTGCTCAAGTTAAATGGAAAGGGTATTGAATATGTTGCTCGGGTCCTGTAGCATGAACTTACGCGTGCTACAGGGTCCTATGGTAATTACAGGGGCCTATGGTAACCTATGGTAATTTACGCGTGCAGATTTCTGGAATTGTTTAAAAACTAGTTTAATGAATGTTTGTAATTTCCCTAATTTTGTTATTACTCCAAAATATTCCCTCACTAGTTAAATTAGTTTAAAACTAGGTTAGATGCCCTAAACTGGAAGCACTAGCCAACTTGGCACTGGAGTAGCCGTCAGGACCGAAAGGGTTAAGACGTTTTACATGAATGACAATGTGCCCGGAAATGCTTATTTTTGGAGATATTTAACTTTGATATTATAGGAACGTCGTTTATAAAATTGAACAAACGGAGAGGTAAATAAGCAGAAATCCGGTTCTGACGTAACGATAGGTAAGGTTAGGTTTGGTAAAGTTAATTTAGTTAAGTATCCTAACCTAAGTAAGCCTAAAATATCTTAATTTAACTCAACCATACCGAGGCCGATGACTCCCGCCAAAAAACTTGGCGTGGTCCGCGACCGCAAAACGCCGGAAGAGCCATATCAAAACTGCCGTTAATGCTATTCTTACCTGGCGTTATTTATCCAATATCTCCTAAACTAAGCATTTCCGGGCACATTGTCATTCTTGTAAAACGTCTTAAAATCGACTATATTACCTATCTATACCTACGAAATTATGAAATTCGTTGACAACATTATATTCAATATTGACCTTAACTTTTTGAAAATTATTATAAAGCCATGCTAAAATTTTCATACTTGAAAATTAAGTTTTTCAAAATAAATATATTTTTTCAAATAACTAGGGCCCTGTCTTGTTTACAACTTCCAATTTGAGAATCAACCATAACATTTAAGATATTACAGAGCTAATATTAGTTACAGAGCTAGTACGATTACAGAGCTGCCTAAAATCTACTGGCAAGAATTCTAAGGTGACTAAGTTTCTTAAGTTCTGCATTTATAAAAGCACGCATTCTGCAGTCTGTAATAAGCTTTCTGTATCTTCTTGTTATAATTTGGACTGACTACTTTTGCATTTACATAGCCACTAAACTTCACAAAACTCTTATTAAGCCATTAAGAGCTCAAAATTATTCTTTTACGGACTACAACAGCAATGATCCAGGGCATGAAAATCAAATTATGATCATTTCTATTACGTAATCACGGCTGCATAAATTTGTACCAGTAAATTATACATAAAATCTACTAAACATAATCTTACCAATAAAGAAAATTGAAAGCCAATAGAGCTAGGAAACTTTTAACAGGTTTTTCCCAGATAAGTAAAGACTGAAGTGTAACAATGTATGATTCCCATGGTGCCAATACAGCAGTAAATTGCTCTCCAGGTTTTTTCTCGCATATTTCAACCGTAGGCTCTTCTGAGTAAAGCCCCAAACGTCTCATAGGCCATGATTGCAGCACACTATTGTACCACGATTCCATCTCAGCACACACAATCACGACCCAGCTGATCGGTTGTGTCTGCTCTGTTTACGTTTTACGGAAGACACAGTGCTTGTTTGCGAACAAAACATTTAGCAATATAATAAATACCCTAAATATTGGGCGATGCCAAAAGTACATTGAAAACAACTTTTCAGTTCTAATAAGTTTAAACTACTTGATGAAGAGTTCAATATTGAAAAAATCACTATGTCAAGAACTTCGCTTCAAGTACATGAGAGTGAATTTTCGATCGATCGCGCTAACGCTCAATTTGACGATCCTTATTTATTAGAATTAAGGTAATTTTTGAACTATGCCTTGTAGTAACTTCATTATAGTCTCAATACGGAACTCATTCAATTAAATTTTCACTCATGTATTAAAGAATTTTTTCCTTCGCCTAGGAAGAGAGCAGCCCAATGAGGTGAATGTGGTGTTTGGGCAGTATGGAGAGAATGAGTACTATTACAGAGCTAGTACGATTACAGAGCTGCCAGATGTGCTGAAGATGATTGTGGTATAAGCTGTCTTGTTAGATTGAATCAGGAGTGTAATTTGAGTATCATTGAAGCTATTTCTTGTGCATGCCTGGGGTAAAAGACAGTGACTGGAATGAGCCAGTCATGTAAAGTGGGCTGTAATGACCCACCATGCCCGGGGATGGTGTCTTGACGTACTGGTTCCCCCGTTGATGCCATCTAATGGCAGTTTGTGATTAGGATTTATGGATTCTAGGTAGTTTATTGGACAAGTCTGGTACACAGGTGCTGAACTCTTTTGTGTGATTATTGGGAGTATTGACAAGGGAATTGTAGGCCGTTACAAAGGCTTCGACACTGTCGGCCCTCAATTTCAAGTTCAAGTCCAACGTTATGGTTAGGTCACGTGGCATGCACCAGCCGGTGCATGGTTAGGTCACGTGGCATACACCAGCAGGTGCTAAGCGTGAGCGACACCCCTGCTTCCGTCCAATGGGAGCTCCTCAAGTAAGTCGCGAAATGTGTTAAATGAGGTGTTTAGAATAGGGGACATTTCGGCCGTGAGGCACGACACGAGTATACGAGGCTCACTATTGAGGCTCATATTTGTGTGTGTGTACGAAGTTCCCTATTCGTTCTGATCGAATTCGTAATCCGCGGCACTCAAGAGCCTCGTAACTACCGTGGTGAATAAGGAACTTCGTATAGACACACAAATATGAAACTCAGTGGTGAGCCTCGTATACACGTGTCGCGCCTCACGGCCGAAATGTCCCCTAGAGTAAACGGCCCTTAAGGGCCTTTCGCACGATCAGTTTTTTCGTCAGTCAACACTGACACTCACAGTTCCGCAACGCCATATTTGGGCATGCGTGCTCTCTTTCGCTGTCTTTCGGCACTCTTTGACGGACTTGGCTGACAGTCGGTTTGCTTTTATTTGAGTGTCAGTGTCTGTCACGGTATACATAAGTATATTTTGGTATATACAAGTATATCTCGGTATACATAAGTATATCTTATGTATATCGTTGTGTCTGTCCTGCGGGCGTCTAGTGAGGATGTCTGTAGCTGCTTCTGCAAATCAAATGGTCTCTGCCTGGCCTCAAGAAGCGACAGTTTCTTTTATTAGTTTTTTTTTTATTAGAACTCCCATGTTGTGGACGCTTAGCAAGCCAATCTTTAACCTAGAATCTTTTGCGGAGTTTCTTCTTCTTTTTGACCGCCAAAGCGATGAGTAGACTTGCTTTGGCGACGACTAACCTCTCACGACAACGCATAGTGAAGCACTGCCAAGCTTGCAAGTGACGCGCCACTTCAGTCACGGGAACGTACGTGTGAACGCGAGTGTTTTGACCACAGTCTTTGAGTGTGAGTGTGACTGACGAAAAAAATGATCGTGTGATAGGCCCTTTACACCGGTCAGTGTGCAGTTGGCAGTTAACAAGTACGGTAGCGCCCCTCGCTCATCCGTTATGGCTGACGTAACACTTCCGCGAGAAACTACATTGCTTTTAATTGAAATGGACCAAGCCCATCAATGCCTTTGGCAGACTTAAAGCTGCGAATATAAGGAGGCTGCTTTCCGTTATATTTTAATGAAAATGAACGAATGTAGTATGATTTCATTCATGCAAATAAAAAAGAGATTACGTAGCTTACGATGCAGCAACAATATTCAGACAAGCTCGTCGACTGCAATCCATGTTTCATAACAGCTGGCCACACACTGACTAGTTTTGAGCAGCACGCGCTCCGTGGCACGCTCAGTGACTAGTTTAAACGCTCATGGCTCATGTGAAGCGCTACACGAGGTCTATACACGTGAGCCTGCGACAAAATTAAGACCAGTGTAAACAGGGCTTAACTCAGCATGCAGTCCGACCTGTTGTCCGGCAGGCGGTCTAATTTGGCAATCTTGTTTGGTTAATATGAAATTTTTTATTGATGAATTTTGCGAGTTATTAATAATAAATTACTTCTAAGCTTCCCCAGCATATAAACACTTTCAAACTATTACAGAATTCAAGGCAAGCGAGTCACGCTATTTTGCATCTCTATCATAGAAAATAACTCACGGCAATATTTCGTTGTACTCGTATATTCAAACCAAACGAAGAACCGTTTGCCTTAAATCTGCTCACTGCAACTTTGAGGTCAGTATTTTAAATTGTGTGAAGTTCAAATACATGTACATGTTTCAATTAATTTTGTTCTTTTCTTACTATCCCTACCACACACTTGGCTTGTGTAATCGATTATGACACCACAATTAGGTTCATTTGTAATCTAAGTGTAAAAATTTTGTAGCTATTTGTCCCTCCTAATTAAGCGATACCAATCTATCAACGTGTTTCTATTTTATCTCACGTACGCTTGTCTGCATGTTATTATAAGGAATACCGAAAGAATAAAAAACCTATACGTTTTCTTTCGTTGGTCTTAGACTGGAAATTATTTTCCAGATTATTTTGTTAGAAATTTAAAAAATAGCTCATTTTTACTTTCCTAAATATTTAATTATATTACGGTGTTATTTTTTAAATTCGGCCATACTGAGCTATATAGTCGTCAGTTCGATGTAGCAGAATGAAATATATGATATTTTGTCGAAAAAATAAAAACTGTCACGAATATTAAATTCTCTAAACGCTCTGCAACCAGTTAGTATTAAATTTTTAATCAGGAAATACTCGATATTTCAGCAAATGGTCTGATTACACTAGCTCACAGCTTCGACCGCTCTAAACTGCCTGATTTCTAATATATCACTACTCCACTGAGTGTCGCACGTTTCTGTATTGGAAAATGTACATAGATAAATGAAAATAAGCGTAATCTGAGCGTATTATTCATAAACAAATTATCTCACTCATCCTCTAATAAATAAGCTCTGAAATTTATTTTTTGCGTATAAGCTTGTCTGTTTGTTTTAGATGTGCGTGCGGTGCTACGTTTTTCTAATTTACTCTTGCCCAACGTTTTAAAATTGCTTAAAAAATACTTAAGGCAGTATTTTAGTCTGTTTCAATAGAGTGTTTCATGTCTATACTTCTCTCGTTTGTACTAATAAAAAAGATCATTCTAAACATTCACCAGTAGTATTTAAAGTATTCATGAGCTTTCAGTTATCCTACCTTGGAAAACATTTCCAAGAGAATGTATTGTTACTGTGTTTCCCAACTGCAAAATTAATCCTTGACACGGTTATTTTCCACCATGTGTGGTTCGTCTATCAAATAAGGACTTTCAAACTAGGAAAATTTTAAAAGCGAATGTGTTGTAATACATTTCATGTATCAAATTTCTCAGAAATAAATTATTTTTCGTTTTCTTTCTTTCTTTTCCCCTTGAAGGAAGCCATTGTGCAGACAGACCTGTTGAAAACTCATTTTAACAATTTAAACAATATATTTAACTCAAGTGATGGATCAATACATTGTTTCTTAAGTCCATTACAATGGACATATATGAGAATAGCGACTTGTGGGCCCGAGTTAATTCAGTGTCAGATGTTTATCTATTATAGTGTCCTGGAACTTACAGAAGTTGGTTTCTTAAACTTTGCCATCACCAATCATTAATGCGCGGAAGAGACGCCTTCCGGTTGTATGAGAATATGATGTATTTTGTCTTATTAATATTGAAGCTCGATATTGCTCGAAGCACCTCATAATTTATACTCTTTATAAAATTAAAATGACATTTTCGTTAAGAAGAGGCGAAGAGTACGTTTAGTCGTCGGCAAAAAAGTATAAATTTGAAAAAATAAGAGGATTTACTAGTATCTTCATATGTCGTTGATTAAGATTTATAATTCGAAAGCCTCATGGATAGATATTTGTGGTACTCTATGGTTAATTATCGGCACTTCCAATTGTGCCTCGTCAAAGGTAATATTACTTCCGATTTCTTCCGTAGGGTTTAAACCAATCATGTGCAACTCCTCTAATGCCATAACATGGAGTTTGGAAAGTATAATGTTATTGTCTAAGCAATCGAGTACTTTTTCTAAGTTAAGAAACACGGAGAAAATTAGCTGACATTCTTCTATACCTAAAAAAGATGTTGTAAATGACTTAATACAGCCTGTGTCGATGATTTTTTAAAACGAAAACCACATTATTTGTGACAGAGAATTGACTTTAGTTCAAAATAAGAGTACATTCTTTTATATACAATTATCTCGAAAATTTTGCGAATATTTGGTGGCAAAATGATAGTTTAACACAGGAATTGTTAACGCAAGTTTTATGATCATTTAAAAATAGTGGTTACTCTAGCAATTTCAAGATAGTTCAGAAAAGTACATAGGAAAAAAAGCGGTTGGTCAATTATACTGAGATAAACGGTGCTATTATATCAGCTATACTATATATATTATACTGAGTATAAGCGGTGCTATTATATCAGCTATACCATTTAATGTTCTAGCCGAAAACGTATTTAATCCACTTAATTTATTTTTTAAGTTGTTTATTTACGCAATAACATCAGAAGAATTAGTAGGAGTAAAGAACAAAGAATTTGTGTTCACGGACATGATCCATGTATACAAACAAGTTATTAAACACAGTTGCAATATTGAATTTCTCATGATAGTTTTTACACTACCTTTAACACTGGACTCAATTGCTTACATACGTTGCTCTGTTTTTCAGATTAAATAAAGAATTCAGTCGGCCCCAGTTTTTTAACATCAGTTTTAAATTGAGTGAATTTGAGCGTAAAATAGTTCTTATAAGTTCATACTTGGTTTATCACATAATTTCTGCATTTGTTATACATTTCTTTAGATGTGTTCCCTTCGTAGAGTAAAGCTTGGTATGCTTGATGTTTCTTTATATTGATTACGATGTCTTTAGTAATCCAGGGCTTGTGTCTATTTTCAGGTGTAAATGCAGTTAAGTTTAGTATTGCTTCATCAATGTTTGTCGCATTATTGTCCTGTTGATAGAGGTTTAATGTTGACATTAATTCTTCTAGAGCATTGCGCATTGTTCCCAAATTTGATTCATTTACGCAACGATATAAGTAAGTTTCAGCCCGTGACCTGGTATAAGTAATAAAAATATTTTTCTTAATAAGAACACCGAGAAATGATCAGAAAAGTGGGAATTTTTCATTCCTGTAAGGAACTCAGTTGGATCTATCATGAAGATATTATCGAGCAGCGTAGCAGATTCTGATGTTACACGTGTAGACTTTGTGATGATTGGAATGGAAGTTTCAGCATGAAAAATATTTATGACATATTATTATGGAGTTTATTTTGAAAAATACCGCACTGACTGTTGCAGGTCCGTACACAATGCCAATTATAATACGTTTATCGTTTTTCATAAGTTTTATGAATGTTTTTGAAATGGTTACGATTCATAGTTGCACTTATAACGATTTTCTCGGAGCTATGTGTTTAGATATATACGTACTCACGTCTCCGCCATGTCTATTGTTATTGCGTAGTGAATGGGGGCTATAATAGTTCTGTATTTGGATCATGTCTTTTGATAAGTCATCCAGCCAACTTTCGGTGAAGCTAATTAGGTCAAAGTTACAATTTAGCTCAGTGATATTACAAGTTATTTCAACTATTCTTGGATAAAGCGATCTACAGTTCTAACACAATAGTGAGAAATTATATAGAAATAATTTAAACTTGTTCTCATCGATTCATTGAGTTTTTGAATGATAATAAACTCACAGTTTTAAACCATAGGTAATCGCAAAGACTATCGATTTAAAAAAAAATTCTGTTAAAAACGAACGTTTCGACCCCTAAGGTCATCATCAGCAGACATCTGAAAAAAACGAAAAAATATACGTTCATAAATTGAAGAAAGACTACACCAAAAAAAGGTAAAATGCTGAACAGAAGCTATTTTAAGAGGGTGTGACGACTGTATATCGGTTAGATCGGGTGTTAAGCGGCTAATATAGATGAATTCGATAATACGGAAATCAGGGACTGAGTTAGCAGAACTTAAGGTAGAAAAATCTTGCTGCAGAACAGGAGATTTACACTGATCTGAATGAATTCGTATAGCTGAGTGAGGTGGCTTGCTTAATGGATTACCGGTTCTGAAACTTTTACCAATATGCTCAAATACTCTCCAACTTAGTGCACGTGTAATAGAACCAACATGCACAGACCCTCACGGTGGGCAACAATATTCATACACAATAGAGGATAGCATAGACGCAGCAAAGAAAATGAAATGTGGCGAAAGTGAAATTTGTATTCGAGAATCGCTGCTCCCTCGACACGCGTATATCTGTATGTAGATTTACACATACACAAATACACATATAGATGTACAAGTATGCGTGCGCATACATACACATATACAACACAAATATTCATGTATATATATATATATGTATGTATTGAAAATTAAAAGCAAGAAAAAAATACACATAATAATAAATATAAAAAGGGGAAATATTAGCTGGTTTCTAGAAAAAATAGAAGGCTTAGGACTTTTTTGAGGGAATGTGACACTTTTCGTTTGACGCTTGTTGATTATGATTAAATGAATCCACTCTTGGATGCTCATGGCTTGATCGGGCACTCTCATAGTTCAGGAAAGCATTGTTAATTACTAATTGGAGTACTTTATTTTAGAACCAAACAAGAAGCGTTCTCACTGCACGACACACACAACTACTAAAAGAGACGAATGTTTTTTCAAACATTTCGTTTTCTACGGCAAAATTCAATCAAAGCCTCCCTGCAAATTGATACGCCATACAAAAATAGATACATATGTGAACGAAACTTCACACTCATAAATTCCACAGAAAGTTTTTGGCAAAAATCAGATGGTCCTTCTACTGTAGCACCAACCTCCTGCTTTCGGGCACTTGTGGTGCGTCGCCGAGTGACTAGAATTGAGTGACTAAAATCCAGGCTGCGATTAGTCTGCCAGATAGTGCGCTAGGGTTGCAGTTCGATGCACGGTATTTTTACGAGGTAGCTCATAGTTGAGTTGTAGCACCAAGTGGCCAAGTCACTACACTTGTTATCAAGCACAGAAGTATAAAGTTGTACGATAACTAAGAAAAAACACTGAAACCGACACAAATCGAAGAACTTTGAGCTCAGCTTCCTATCACAAAGTACACGTTAAATACATTCTGGTACGGGAGCAATTCCCCAGTAAGTATTTAAAATGTTCATTAAAATGACAATATTTAAAACCGGAACAATAAGGAGTATTCTGCGAACACGATAATCTAGAGAACATCATTGCTATAAGCTATACGATGTCTCTATGCGTAGTTAACAAAAAAGTTGTATGTCATGTCTTGAGCATCCTTTGGCGTTTACTCACTGCGTTGGGTCACGTGCCTCTTTTGTTAGGCGCAGGCGGCAATAATTGTCAAACTGGCATTTTGCAGTCGTGCACGGATAAAGCTGGTTGTGAGAACCGTGAAACGAGAGTGCACTGTCAGATTCTCAGTAGAGCATAGTTCCACAAAAGGACGATTGGTGGCCTGACACCTGATCAAAGAACCTATGCCTCTACTCTTGAAGACTTAAAGTGCAAACAAATAAGCTCAAGAATGGCGCACACCACCAGATTACCTGCAAAACATTGTCCTTCTCTTTCGTCATGAGACAACATGTTTGAATCTTGCTCCGATAATTTGGGGAACATTTTCACCTAATACAATACTAAGTACAACAAGCACTAGCAAGGAGGTCCCTTAATTAAATTAAGCTGACGTTTATCGAAGTCTTCTTTTCCTTTTAGTCATTTTTTTCCGAATAATTTCTTAGGATTACAGTGAGCTCAACTGTCATTTTCGGTGTAGTAGATGGCAGGTTGTTTTTATCTTTTTATTTTATATATGTATTTTTTTTCTTATATTTAATTTCCAATAAGTAATATATATTAATATGTGTGTGTACGTATGTAGGTATATATATATATCTACATTAATAGATATACATGTTTCTATTTCATTTCTTTACGCAAAAACCATCCGGTTAATACATTTATTGCGCTAGCGAAATGATTCAAAAATAGATCTATCACTTCCCCAGAGGGCGTTTCTGTGAATCGGATTAATGACAAATACAATTAATGAAATAAAGCGCAATTTGAGCATATGAATCATGGTAAAATTATATTTCTGTCCGTATGTTGTACAAGCTATGAATTTTTCTGTTGAGTATATGTTTGTCAACGCATTTCTGCCAAAATTTTATAGATATTTGTCAATCGTGAGTGGTAACCGGCTTACACTGTATCTCCATTTTATCTCATGTACCCATGTCCGCATGATGTTGCAGAGAACATCGAGAAGATATGAAACATGTTTTTTTTTGTTGTTGTTGTTCCTAGGCGGAAACTTGAGTTTTCTTAAAATTTCTTTTAGGAAATTAAAAAACGATTCCATTTATACGTTTTTCGAAGTCCTTTTTCTATTCCTTATTTTTCCTCAGATTATTTCTTACGATTCATCAGAGTTTTGGCTGTCATTTTAAATATAGAAAGAGCAATATTATTTTTCATGTTTATTAGCATTTCTCTTATATTCATTTTCAATACGTATATATATGAATATGTGTGTTAGTTTGTGCATCAGTGTGTATGTGTGAGCGCGCAAACATGAATGTCTATGTAGCAGTGTACACATGCACAAGTTCGCACATATATATAAGCACATGTACATATATATGTTTGTATTTCTACTTTTTGCGTAAAAAGCAAAACCTCATGAAACATTACATTTTACCTAAAACTCTGCGATCAGTTAACACTGAACCAAATTCCAGAAATAAACAAATTGATTGCGCTTGCTTAATGATTCATAAATCGATATATCACGACCCCGAAGGGCATTTCTGTGAATAGAAGAAATTAAAAGTATAAACAAACAAATGAAATAAAGCTCTCGTGCAAAAATTATCTCTATATTTGTGTGCTGAACAAGCCATGCATTTCATTTTTGAGTGTAAGTTTGTTTACGCATTTCTAGATGTGCGTGCTATGTTGCGCGATGTTCTTTATGAATTACTTCGTGACTAACCTTTTCTCAATACTTGATTGTCATTCAAGATGGTGTTTCAATCTGCTCCGGTATAGCGTTTTTTTTTTGTCTTTTTCCTACTTCGATAATTTCAACTAAGAACTTGGGAGTTTCGAATAATTCTTTAGCAGTATTCGAATTATTTATAAGTTGTTAGCCATCTCTTGGAATATAAAATATCCAACAGATGATATTTTTCATTTCTCCTTCAACTACCCTTGACAGGGTTAGACTATTAGCACGCAATGTATGGTTTGTCTATTAGTACGCCTCGTATACTTAGTCTATTAATATGCCTCTTATGGTCTATCTATTTGTACACCCCTGATATTTTGTCTCTTAGTACACCTCGTATAGTTTGTCTATTATTATGCCTCGTATGGCTTATCTATTTGCACACCTCTGATGGTTTGTCAATATTAGTACTCCTCGTATGGAACTTTTGTTTTAGCACGTCCTATATTAAGAAACTTTTAAAAGCCAATATGTTGGCATTTATCTCATGTGGCAACTTGGAAAATAAACGTTTTTTATTTTTGTATTTTTCTGACAACAACCCAGGCTGAAGAACGTACAGCGCTAGCAGTACAGCCAGTCTTGGTGGTCTGGGGGCCGGCATTCGGTTGGACACTGACGCACGCTCTTGGTCTCAGGGTTCTGCACATTGTACCTGTAAAAGAAAAAACGCGATGATTTTATTTTTATCACGTTCCCGAGGATGGCTGTTACAAGTACATTTACTCTGTAGTTCAAGTACAGCACTTACCTTAGAGTAAATAATAAAGCAGGGATATGCACGGTCGAGCCATATCTAAAGTATAGCTTGAAGGTAAAATTGTACTTGATTGTGAAGTTTGCGAAGTACGTGGAGATGAAAAGTAGTAAAACCTAGCGATTTACGCATGAGATGAGCTGAAAAACGTCAACGATTTATTGGCCCACAGTAATAATGCTGAGCTGATATCAACAGAATATCCAGCGTCTGGTGCGACAGCTCGTTTAGCTGTCGCGAAACTCATCCTGTTACTACACCCGTCGGAGAAATAACAGGCTCTTTTAGAACATGCTTACGAGTTAGGGGTAAGTATGTGCGTAGGTATGTATGTGTATATGAATGTGTATATATTTACATGCATATACGCACATATGTGTTTACTAGACTGACAACTAGCATTTTAACTAGAGATACCGGTCTTTTTTTCTGCTCACTCTCAACTTGTAACATTACCTAACTCGTCGTCTCTTTATAATTGTAAAGCATTCATGTAAAAACTATACATTTGTTTTGCGACCATCCATTTATATTTGAATAAAATGTTTTATCAACTAATGACCGTTATGTTAAAATTGTTTAATTAGAAATACAAAACTTGTCATTTTCGTGGTCCTCATGCTTATATATATATATATTTTTTTCATGCTTCCATAAAATGAAATTTTTTAACATTGGCCGAATCAAGCGATTCATATATTATTTCCTGGCGTCAAGAACTGCGAAGTTTTATGTCATGTACATGTAAACTGTCAAAAGTGTTTTCACCCCACAAGGGAAATGCATCGTCCATAAAAGTGTGTTAGATCTTATAATTATCATTATTCATTACATGTATTATCAAATGTAGATTAAGCAAGATTAGGAGTACATTGTCCTCAATAATTCCTTTTCGACTAGTGACATGAGTATTACAATACTCGTGTGTGTGTATCATCTAAGTGTATTAACTTTAAGGTGTTTTAAAAACCAATGATTGTACTTTTGTACCATCTCTCTTGGAAATAAAGTGTTTTTCTTTCTTTTTTCTTTTCTTTCCTCAACGAAGAAATCAAGGAGCTACCAGGTTACATCCTGTGCTGCCACGTGATTGACTCCAGCTTCCTTCAGTACAATCAACTAACGCTAACATCTTCATGGACTCGTTTGTATCATAAATATCAATTCGCTTTGATTTCAGGGCTAAGCGTGTCTACCAATGAATCACAGAAAGGTCACGTAAGTTATAGGGTTCCATGAAATTCCCTTTCTGTTGCGTTCATCCCATGAAGGTCTCCGGAAAAAACCTGCATGCACGTAAAACCAGAGACAAAAGAGGAAAATCGTATTTTTCTGTGCTTGAAACTATTTCACTTCAGTTCATTCTGACGATACTGCTCTAAGGAATTTGTGGCAGCAACGAATGTTATCACAAATACCTATCCAAATTTGTAACAATGCTAATTTTAGCTCACTACCGATGAAGGTAACAGTTTGAGGAGTGCGGACTCACATGGTGTTGCCGACAAAGAGGCCGTGCTGTCGTTGCGTGGGGAAGGGCAAACACTTGCCCATCAGGCGGCACCAGAAGCTGCAATGCTGCACTGAGTGCTGCACCAGTAGCTTGCGAGGCATCACCCGCTGTCGGGACACATCGACAAGTTACTTCCTCATTGGGACACCAAGTAGTTCTTGCACCCTATAGTGTGCTCTGCCGCTGCCTCTTGAGGCGCTTGGTTCTTTATTGAGTTCCAATCATTTCGAACATACATAGAAAATTTTAACAAAAAGGTACCATCAATTTAGAGTGAAGTTCCACAAGTGTTATGCTTTTCGATAACAGGTTCGTTACAACTCTCTTTCCAACACACCCGTAAGCAGCTCACGTGTTTGATCACTTGTAGCTGCGGCAATGAAACATTGCTCGGTGACGTCTGAGTTTTGACGAATTACATACATGGGACTGCAATAGTTTTTTTCAGTTACATCTAGGTGCTGGATGAATCATTATTTCATGACAATAAATGCACGATATAACTGAAATTAAATGCAAAAAATGCTCATCTTGAAACTAAAAGGCAAATTTTGGGCCCAAGCTGTGAAATGACAAGGCGAAATTAAGTTTTTATTCGCCCTATTCACGTAGGTCGCCTCGTTTGGTTCCTGCAAGCGTACCTCACAGCGGAAGTTATTTACTAAACATTTTTCATAATTTTCTTCGCCACAGAAAAGGTTTTTCGTTTGTTTTCGTCAATCAAATCTTTTGGTCTGTGTACCAACTTAACCGCACATAAACCTATTGAGTCAATAGCATGATGAAGTCTCTATGCGGCGTATTCAATGCCCGGAAAGAGCACCTGCAGAAACAACTGGAATTCATTCTTCAGTCCCTTTCCCTCAACGAATCTCAGCCGGTGCATGAAAACTTCTCAACTAAATTTTTAAGTAATGATTGATCTTACTATGGATTTGTAATTAATATCAGCATTACCGTATCTCTGTTTATATCTGTTTGAGAGATATGATTAATTTACAACTACGAATGTGTATAGGAAGAACTAATTCATACGATGTTTGGATTAGGCAAGAAATGAACTTCAATGTGATCTGTTGGCTCTATAAGTTGTTTTCAGAGAGCGACGTGTGTCGCATTATGTAGAAGTGAACCAAGTCGATGTTCAGCAATTAAGCTAGATTATGCTCGTGGTGAAGACATTTTGTGAAGCTGTCCGAGGGCCTTTCCTTTTTAGATATCGATCAGCGGAATGGATTTTCATACGTTTTGTGTTGGTCTCTACGAGCTGCTCGCGAATACTACCACACAAGCTTAAAAGCGTCACCTCGAACAGGCCTCGCGAGTCCCTACTGGGCGACCAATCAGATTGCAAGCTTGGCACAGAGGTGCCGCACGTGTTTAACGCCGTTGTTTAACGTGGAAGGAGCGTGTAACTGCCGTTCACTCTCTACCATATTTGCACGCACCTAGCATCTTTAATCAACTCCAAGTTTCTTCAACCTCAAGTCACACGTTTATATATCCTAAAATAATTAGAAAAATAAAAATAAGCATAATCAGAGCTTAGGATTCATAAACAAATCATCTCACTCATCGTATGATAAATAAGGTCTGAAATTAATTTTTGCACGTATTTTCGTTTATTTATTTTAGATGTGCGTGTTATGTTTTTTTCATAAATTACTTTTGGCTAACCTTTTCTCACTACTTGAAAATCCTTTGGGATGTTATTTCAGCTTTTAGTCATCTTGCTTTGGAGAAAATATTCAAGAGAAAATAGTTCGATTGTTTCTTTCAATATTATAATTAACCCCTCACATGGACATTGTACAACTCAAATGGTTTGTCTGTCAATTAAGGACCAAAGAAAATTTTAAAAACGTGCAGGTTTAATACATTTCATGTATCAACTTTCTTGGAAATAAACGTTTTTTTATAATTTGACACTCGCTAATCTCTTCCTATTACGGAGCAATGCAATTTAGACCTCAAATAAAGCGTAATTATCACCTTTAAATTTTCCTGATCGTCATCATTGTTACGAACGAAGAGCTTGACGCGTATTTTCTCAAAGAACTTGAGCATTTCTGGTGGTTGCCAGATGCCGAACATGCCGCCCATGATCGGCGCGGCGTGCTCCTGATGGTCCCGCATGAGGTGGATGGGCTTCCGCAGCGCCTCCCACTCCGCCACGGCGGCCGCCTCCCTCTCGCTGAGCTGCGTGGAGTGCAAATGAAGCACTACGTGATGCTCTTTTGCTTGAAAATGAAAGTTGGTCAGATCGGCACCGAAGAAAACAAAAAATCTAGCATAAGGTCTTTTCAAACATTTTTCAGGAGACTTCAAATTTAGGATCGATTAATAGACTATGAATGTTCATGGCATTTATGAATTTGTCGTCTGATTGTATAAATTTTTACAACTTGCTTGAGAAAAATTTATCGGTGGAGGATTTTTGTGCTCAAAGGAATCATAAAGAAATGATAAAAACACATTTTTTGAAGGTATAGGCAAGTAAATAAAAATACGTTTTTAATATTCCAGGACTCTTAATGTCTGGACTTCGAGCGGGCCAATATATCACAGGAGTACAGCGTTCCGGATATTAATGAATAACCAGCACTAGATTTGCAATCATATCAAGAAAGAGCGCTCACCACCACAGCAGCTCTGGCACGAGAATCTGATGTTCCGCTAGGCATAAACACTTCAAGGCATGTTGTGTAACGCAAATTTAAGCAATGATTGTGTCCTTGCGGGTACCTGCTTCAAAATCAAATGTTGGTGAGAAAAATAGGAATGCTTCCATAAAATTAGTAAGAGAACATGGAAGTTGGTGAATAATTCATGGGAATTCTTTTATTTTAGTGATCGATCTAGCTTCCACATATTTACGTCAAACGGTTAATCATTTGATTCGTTCTAATTTTTTTACATATGGTGAAAATTAGTAAAAAGTTTGTCATTAAACTTTTAGTAAAAAATTAACACTGTTAAAAAGCGTATTCATGAGATGGTAGTGTGATGGTGCTTTGAATAATTTCAGGGGACCCTTAAGGATATCACGCGGCAGAATGAATGCTGTTGTAAATATATAACAAATTAAGAATCAAATTGTACAAACTTTACGAGGTTTTTTAACAAACAACCTGTGATTTTTTAAGGAGGAAAATGTTCCCCACCAATACTTCAAGGTCTGTAAATATTCTTTCGGGAAGAGAATTTTTATGAGACGGATTGGTCAGCTCAGAGTTGGCATCTTTTTTAGAAAGGTAAGAAAAAGATATTGAAATAAATATTCAAATCAATAATTACACTAAATATTGAAGAACCCAAGAACATTTAAAGAATGTATGCCAAACGATGAATGCAAGCTATTAAGTTTTTCTTGCACCAATAATTGTACTGTTGCTCCAAGTGAGGGTCAACATGAAGATATTCAGAATGATAATAACAATTGCATTATCTTGCTAGTTTTCTGAGTATTAAATAATCAGATTAATTTATCAAACTCGATTGAATGCATGATTTTTTTAATACATGAATTTTCAACCGACAAAGAATATGTCTCACAAAGGCTGAGAAAGTCTTAAAATTCGTCCACAAATTCAGAAATATTTAAAATTCTCATTGTATGCTAAAGGCTTCTGAAGTTAGCGTCTGCCGATACAATTTAGAAAGTAGTTAGATTTTACAATTCTGTCATTTTCTAGGCACCCTTTTCGTTACTTTGCTGACTATGTAAATAAGTCAGCGAAGGTTGTGTAAAGAACTTGATATATATCTCCAATACTTACTTTCGAATACTGTACAAAGCTATTTGAAATAGAAATATGAATATATATTTGACACTGAATAGAGCTCTTACATCAGAGAAAGTCTCACCTGCGAGTCCGTGTCCCTGACGACGAACCGCTCGACCTGCTCGTCACCGAGGGGCGCCGACCGCCACAACATGGGGTCGATGTGGGACAAATTGCCCAGAGGTTCTGGCAGGTTTTTCACATCGCACAGTGATAAATTTGGGTACTTCTTAAGCAGAGGACAGAGCAGTCGATAATACAGCTCGGGTTTTGTGTGAATTCGAACATTCCAGCCTGGATAAAGTTTTAGGACGTCTTCCAGTATGAAAGGAATGCCATAAGAGTAACGAGAATTTTGACCGTATAGCGAATACGACACGACCATCTGGTTGTCTCCGCTAAGTGACGCACGATACCCGCAATGGCCGATGGTGGGAGCGAATGTATCCGCAATCTTCGAATTGGAGGAACTTTTGAGCATGATTTCTTCCTCATGCTCTTCACAGTGAGAGATGTCCATGCGTTCCCACCACGGCAGGGCATCCTGAGGTACACGGTATAACTTTTGCTGAGAAATTTTCTCTTCATCTGAATGTGGATTAGAATTTGGCTCAGATGCATGGTGCGTTTCTTCGCTAAGACTCTTGTGCTGGTTGGCGAGGTTGTCAGGGGTATTTGTTCCAGACAACAGTTGAGGCAAGGTAAGTACGTTACTTGTCCTCATTAGTGGGAATGAGACCGGTGTAAATATCAACATTTTTTGAAGATTGACAGCTAAAATGACTAAGAAAACACTAACCATAAATGCAAGCAGGTGTGAGAGTCGAAAACGAAACTGCATGGTTCGGAGAAAAGACAACAATTTGTTTGGCGCCTGTGAGAGTTTAGCAGTGAACAAAAGCAGGCAAAGCTGCCAATTGGCTATTTTTTAATTATTCAGATATCTGTTGAGCATTCAAAAGAACTTTAAGTATTGAAATAATTTATGAAGGGAACGAATATTGAAATATAAATATAGTTTCTATACTGAAAATCTTAATCTAAAAACACTCAGTCAATTGGAAAGCGATTGTGCATCAAGGCAGAGTTGGTGCGACTCTTGTTTTTAACTTCTACGAGCGTATTTTGTTTCCATAAATTTTCTTTAAAAAAGGTCATATCGTCAAAAAAGATCTCAAAGGAAACCATTTGAAAATATGTAATAATAATATTTATTGTAATTAACCTAACAGAATGGTTTTATACAATACAGAGACTTGTAAATACACGAACAGTTAAGCATGAACAAGATTTCAAGCCCTTTCTTAGTCTGGGAGACTATTCGAGCTCAAGTAGAAAAAGATGCGGAGACCGCACAAATTTGATGTTGAATCCAAAATTTTAAAATCTGTGTTTTTAATTTTGAAATTTTTGATTCAGCATCAAATTGGTCCGACCTCTGCATTTTAGAGTAGATGAACATTTTAAAAACCGTCCGTTAATAAATGAACGTGATACGGCGGTGAAACTTTCCATTGTAAGTTGATGTTTTGTATAATTTTTTCTTTTATCATGTCTTTTCAATCTCATTATCTTATACCCGGTTTATTAAAAAATTTATAATAACAATGTTTTAATACTTCGATTTATAGTATTTCAGAGCACTGAAGATGGATTTTTTATAATCCAAAACATTTATTTTTTATCATGATATTCTTAGCCACGTTGTTTTTCCTTTTTATCCTAAAAGTGAGATTTTCCGGGAATCAGGTGATTAATTATTAACATCAGGTGATTTATTCGTACAGGCAGACCCAAAGTAACTCACCTTTTTCAGAAATCGATACCAAGAAAAATTTGAAGCATATTGAGTTCAGGATAATTTAAAACAGTGTAGGAGGGCTTTAAATTTCATTTATATGCAAGGAAGGATCAATTTAAACATCCATTGACCCAAGTGAAGTTACAGTGTGGTGTGGTATCACATCTCCAAGATTAATTAATCCGAATTTCTTTCTTCCCAAAGCTTCTGATGGTAATGCAGTGACTGAAGGACAGCGTCCCCCATAGGAATCCATGTTTTTGAGATTTCTGGAGAAACTGGGATTTTTGCTGCTATAAGAAGTGTAGAAGGTCACGTACATCCTGTGAAAAAATGAGACTCGTACGTTCACACATTCGCCCGCTACGGGGGTTTGAAGAATGGGGGGGAGGGGAGGGGGAAGGGGTATTTTATCATGTTACACCTCCCCCTTGGCACTTTCTTCACACCTTGACGTTGCTATGTCATCTCCTATGTCTCTCTATTACTCTATAATGACTTCAGGGGTCTAACCTGAACCAAAAATTTTTAAGAAATTTAAATTACAATTGTTTATGTTTCTTTGTTTTGCTTTTAATGTAAACAATGGATTTTAGGGTTTCAAAATGCTTCTTCTCCTACAGTTTGTGAGCTACAGTGATGATTTTGGTATCATTGGATGCGGAAAGACGTGGAAATTCCAAATCGCTAAATGGTTTTTCACAATGAATATATGTTCAAAAGTTATGATGTCATAAATCCGAATTTTTTCCATGACAGAGTTTGTTTTCGAATTTTTTTATTTTATTTCAAATTAAAAAATTGGAGAAAACCGTTGAGCTATTTGGAATGTCCACGTCTTTCCGCATCCAATGATACCAAAATCATTATTGTATCTTAAAAACTGTCGGACAAGAAGCATTTTGAAACCCCCCTATAACGTCGTTTTCTTTGATTTCCCATTTTCTTTTCAGGAAAATCGCACTTTTTCTATGAGGATAATCGATTTACAATTGCATTTCCTATCAGTATACCAAATTTTATTGGTTTAGGTTCAATAATAAAGAAAAAGGTTCGCATGGGGCACGTTGTCCTGAACGGAAACCGATACAGGCTGATCCTTCTAGCATATCTGCTACTTGAAAAATACCCAGTTTCAACAGGGAATACCCAGAACTAAGAATACCCAATTTCAACAAGGTGAAGCTACGCCTCTTCCTACGGGAGAGTCTATAGCTATTGTTAGAATTAAGTAGTTCTTAAGTTATCACTGAAAGAAAAAGTAACGGAGCCGTACAAAATTAACGTGTTTGGGGGGTAAAGTGGTTAAGGAGAGTGGTTCTGGACAGATCACTTAACCATTTTTGTCCGAATTTTCGTTATTCTTTATTTTTGTGTTTGAATGATCACTCTCTAGGTTTTTATTTACTATAATTTACGTTACTGTTGCATAGTTACCCTCCTTCATAACTTTTAACGAAAGGCCTAATATGTTTCGTACCCTGTTATGGGTATTTCCTTATGCTCCTGTTCTGAAGTTCCTTATTACTTTCCTATTAGTGTTGAGAACCTAAATAAAATTCTACTTTATTTCATAATGAAAAGTTGATGTTCTAATAACACTAATATTATAAACTTTAAAAAGTACTAAGTCTTCTCGTACTTCAACTTTCTAGATTTTCCTCTTAAGGCCTTTATATGATACCTCTTGAAATGTGCCCATTAAATTTCAAGGTTGGAACAAGATTTAACTTTTATTCATTAATACTTAGTATATCCTGATCGAAATGAAATAAGTGCAATTAGTATTTATTTATTTTTAACTAACTTATTCAAATATCTATGTTTCTGTAGAATACTTTGAGGTCACCCCGAGACCGCACTTCTTAATCCGGCTCTATTGCCATCGGCCGAACTCCGCACATCAAACCTACCACCTCAACTGCGTCGCTTAATAACTTGCTCTCGTAGTGGTCCAAGATTAAACCTGCTGGCCTGATAGGTGTGTATGTAACGTAGCGGTCTGATATGTAATCTCATAAATTGTAAAAATACCCGAGAGCGTTTAATTTATATACTAAGTAGGTAACCTAAAACCTTTAGCACGAATTCTTTTTCAGTTATGTTGGACTGTCATCTGGAAGTGCCACAGTCTTTGGCGTGATTGTAATCTTTTACTGGCGCATCAGGAGGTTGTGGGAAGTTTTAAATTAAATCTTTCCCCTTTTAAGGCTTTTCTTAAACTCAAAGGTCTAATATTATGCTAAAAACAAGTTTTGTACACCGATTAATTTCCCGTCGCGATGACGTGTTGTGGTCACCTCTATCTCTAAATTCAGCTTATCGTGATCTCTTCCTTTGGAAATGATTGAAGGAAAGAGTTCATGTCAACAAACTTGATCCCTAACGCGGCTCAGGATTAATAATTGGCTTAGGCTTCATAGGTTGATCAAACGCGTTCTAATGAGACTGGTATATCCAGGGGAATGTTCTTTTTGGTTGCTCAAGCTCTGGATAGGGCTTAAGGACTTTTATCTTTTGTGACCACTTTCCTTCTTCTTTCAGATTTTGTGCCTGTTTCGCTACATCTTTTTCGTCATTTTTCCCCTTCCTTCCTAACTTGCTGTTTGTTTCCGTGTATATCCTGTTTTAGAACACACCTTTTGTATAGGGTTTCCGTTTTCTGAAGTCCATACTCAATGCTTCCTTTTGTTCGCTCTATTGAGATTCTTTTCATTGTGGCTAGGGATTGTTAAACTAGATAACGTAATAATTATAATAAAAAAGCTGATACCCTACAGGAATTAAAACACTACATCTCTCAAGGATTTAACACCAGCACTCTAGAGGTCAAAGGCAAAGTAATAAACAGTACCATTTAAGAAAAAAGTGTTCCTTTCAGCAATATTGGGAGTCGAGTAAAAAATATTCTATTCCACACCTATCTTACAAAGGAATTCTAAGCTCTCCTGCATCGGTGTAAATTATCTCGACCTCTCTTTGTTTCATGGTTTTCATATTATCAATTTTCATGGTTTTGTTTCGTGGTTTTCATAGTATCAATTTTTAAAGCGGATGAGTTACTAATGGGCCACCCTGTTCAACTCGATGTTCCATTGAACCCGCTCGTACACTGAGTGGGTGTGGCGTGTTTTGCAGTATATGTCGTCTTTCTTTTCCTAAATTTTTTGAAAAATTATTTGCAGCATCAACTGAACTGTAAGTGCGGTATAAGTACTTAAGTTCTACCTCTTCAAACTGTTATGGAAAAAAATAATAGTTGAGTTATTTAACAATGTTTGAAAGCTATCAATATTACACTAAATTCATGCATGAATATCATGGGGTAAAAGAAAGTAAAGATCAGCACAAATACATACCTAGATCCAATTTAAGAACCTAAGCCCAGAAACGTAGAAACCAAAAATAAAAATAAACCAGCTGACTACTGCCTCAGTAGTCTGGTGCAGCAGCTGAGGCAGTAGTCTGGTGCAGCAGCTAAGGCAGTAGTCTGGAGCAGCAGCTGAGGCAGTAGTCTGGTGCAGCAGCTAAGGCAGTAGTCTGGTGCAGCAGCTGAGGCAGTAGTCTGGTGCAGCAGCTAAGGCAGTAGTCTGGTGCAGCAGCTGAGGCAGTAGTCTGGTGCAGCAGCTGAGGCAGTAGTCTGGTGCAGCAGCTAAGGCAGTAGTCTGGAGCAGCAGCTGAGGCAGTAGTCTGGTGCAGCAGCTAAGGCAGTAGTCTGGAGCAGCAGCTGAGGCAGTAGTCTGGTGCAGCAGCTGAGGCAGTAGTCTGGTGCAGCAGCTGAGGCAGTAGTCTGCTGCAGCAGCTGAGGCAGTGTCTGCAGCAGCAGCTGAGGCAGTAGTCTGGTGCAGCAGCTGAGGCAGTAGTCTGGTGCAGCAGCTGAGGCAGTAGTCTGCAGCAGCACTTCACCACCGCCTGCGACCATCAACGGCAGTTGAGACACTCGCTGCTTCTCGCCAGAGCTGTGCAAACATCGCCGTTTCTCTGCCATGTTGTCCGATGTTCAGTCGTGCATGAGCGTCTTTGTGTTCGGCTTTCCCGAGGGTGTTTAAATGTGTCATTTGCTATATGCTAATGCAGGATATACATTTGCGTTCCTTGGTATCATAATATGCAATGAAAACTGATCCATGAATTTATTGATTTATTTTTAGTATATTTTTGTTGTACACTTGCCATACTCAAACCGCATTCCGCTTAGCTTACGTTCCCGCTATACTCATCCCGCACCTCGCTGGAACTACGCTATACTCATCCCGCACCTTGCTTACGTTCCCGCTATACTCATCCCGCACCATGGACGCTGGAACTACGCTATACTCATCCCGCACCTCGCTGGAACTCCGCTATACTCATCCCGCACCTTGCTTACATTCCCGCTATACTCATCCCGCACCACGCTGGAACTATGCTATACTCATCCCGCACCTCGCTGGAACTCCGCTATACTCATCCCGCACCTTGCTTACATTCCCGCTATACTCATCCCGCACCACGCTGGAACTACGCTATACTCATCCCGCACCTCGCTGGAACTCCGCTATACTCATCCCGCACCTTGCTTACATTCCCGCTATACTCATCCCGCACCACGCTGGAACTACGCTATACTCATCCCGCACCTCGCTGGAACTCCGCTATACTCATCCCGCACCTTGCTTACATTCCCGCTATACTCATCCCGCACCACGCTGGAACTACGCTATACTCATCCCGCACCTCGCTGGAACTCCGCTATACTCATCCCGCACCTTGCTTACATTCCCGCTATACTCATCCCGCACCACGCTGGAACTACGCTATACTCATCCCGCACCTCGCTGGAACTCCGCTATACTCATCCCGCACCTTGCTTACATTCCCGCTATACTCATCCCGCACCACGCTGGAACTACGCTATACTCATCCCGCACCTCGCTGGAACTCCGCTATACTCATCCCGCACCTTGCTTACATTCCCGCTATACTCATCCCGCACCACGCTGGAACTCCGCTATACTCATCCCGAACCTTGCTTACATTCCCGCTATACTCATCCCGCACCACGCTGGAACTACGTTATACTCATCCCGCACCACGCTGGAACTACGCTAAACTCATCCCGCACCTTGCTTACGTTCCCGCTATACTCATGCCGCACCTCGCTGGAACTCCGCTATACTCATCCCGCACCTTGCTTACATTCCCGCTATACTCATCCCGCACCACGCTGGTACTACGCTATACTCATCCCGCACCTCGCTGGAACTCCGCTATACTCATCCCGCACCTTGCTTACATTCCCACTGTACTCATCCCGCACCACGCTGGAACTACGTTATACTCATCCCGCACCACGCTGGAACTACACTAAACTCATCCCGCACCTTGCTTACGTTCCCGCTATACTCATCCCGCACCTCGCTGGAACTCCGCTATACTCATCCCGCACCTTGCTTACATTCCCGCTATACTCATCCCGCACCACGCTGGAACTCCGCTATACTCATCTCGCACCTCGCTGGAACTACGCTAAACTCATCCCGCACCTTGCTTACATTCCCGCTATACTCATCCCGCACCACGCTGGAACTCCGCTATACTCATCCCGCACCTTGCTTATATTCCCGCTATACTCATCCCGCACCACGCTGGTACTACGCTATACTCATCCCGCACCTCGCTGGAACTCCGCTATACTCATCCCGCACCTTGCTTACATTCCCACTATACTCATCCCGCACCACGCTGGAACTACGTTATACTCATCCCGCACCACGCTGGAACTACACTAAACTCATCCCGCACCTTGCTTACGTTCCCGCTATACTCATCCCGCACCTCGCTGGAACTCCGCTATACTCATCCCGCACCTTGCTTACATTCCCGCTATACTCATCCCGCACCACGCTGGAACTCCGCTAAACTCATCCCGCACCTTGCTTACGTTCCCGCTATACTCATCCCGCACCTCGCTGGAACTCCGCTATACTCATCCCGCACCTTGCTTATATTCCCGCTATACTCATCCCGCACCACGCTGGAACTCCGTTATACTCATCCCGCACCACGCTGGAACTACGCTAAACTGATCCCGCACCTTGCTTACGTTCCCGCTATACTCATCCCGCACCTCGCTGGAACTCCGCTATACTCATCCCGCACCTTGCTTACATTCCCGCTACACTCATCCCGCACCACGCTGGAACTCCGTTATACTCATCCCGCACCACGCTGGAACTCCGCTATACTCATCCCGCACCTTGCTTACGTTCCCGCTATACTCATCCCGCACCACGCTGGAACTCCGTTATACTCATCCCGCACCACGCTATAACTCCGCTATGCTCATCCCGCACCTTGCTTACGTTCCCGCTATACTCATCCCGCACCTCGCTGGAACTCCGCTATACTCATCTCGCACCACGCTGGAACTCCGCTATACTCATCTCGCACCACGCTGGAACTCCGCTATACTCATCCCGCACCTTGCTTACGTTCCCGCTATACTCATCTCGCACCACGCTGGAACTCCGCTATACTCATCCCGCACCTTGCTTACGTTCCCGCTATACTCATCTTGCACCACGCTGGAACTCCGCTATACTCATCCCGCACCACGCTGGAACTCCGCTATACTCATCCCGCACCTTGCTTTCGTTCCCGCTATACTCATTCCGCACCCTGTAAACCCATCCCTTGTTCATACCCATTCCTTGTTATGAGTCATCTCACAACTCTCCATGCATAAAAATGCTGTTGCCATTACTATCCGAACAAAGGATAATGTTCGAGTGTGACAGTAGAGGACGCTCGGATTGCTCTTCCCGAGATGAGATCGAGATGAAAAATATTCACTCTCCGCTACGTAAAACCTTGTTTCAATGGTGAATCATATCATAAAATGAGGCTTAATTAATTAATTAATGGATGATCTTTAATTACCACTGTTATTGAGTTAGGAATAACTTGTTAAAGTAATAATTTATTGCTGATGATGCACTGAAATATGAAGTCTTGAGATTGATTGATGAAACATTTAAGTGACAATGAAAAGGTCACGATGGCCAAAATTACATTGAAAAGATGTACTCAATTATTTTGGAAAACCAAAAGTACGCAAGCCCAGGATACGAACAAAGCGAAATCACGGAACATACATTCTTGCAGTATAGCATCATGACGACGACCTGACGTTTATCCTGCGTCTGTGGAAATAAGATGATGCGTAAAGACGACCTATCAAAATTTATGAGGGTGATGATATTAAGTAACCTTACCTGAAAGGTCATCGAAATAGTCAGGAAGCACATTATCGCATCTTGCTGACACTACGCTCATCCCGCATCCCAGAGACATTCCCACTGTCCTTACCCTGCACCCCGCTGTACTGCTGGCAGTGGCGATTTTCTCTGTTGGGTATAGGAGAAAAATTCCAAGCACAATACCCCACTCTACCCAGGTGTGTCAAATGGGTACCGGTCTTGACCGGGGGAAAGCGTAATGGCGTCCTCGCGTTAGTTATCAGGCATTTGAAAATCCAATGTACAAGGTGATATGTATCAGGCTTGATTGGAAATAAAGCATCCGTAGATGCCTTCATTATACTCACTCCGCACCCTGCTGACATACCCGTCGTACTCATCCCAGCTAAATATCCAGGCAGCGTAAAGTGCAGCACATTTCTCCAGCAGAGAGCACATTCAGCCACTTGTGAAAATCTGGAAACCATAACACCGTCACAATTAAGGGTTTAATTTTTTAAATAAAAGTCACATTTTAGTTCAAGGTTCACACATTTTCTATCGTTCAAATACTTGTGATTTGAATTTTTACACGTAAAAGCAGTTTCCATTACTGTAGATATAATATAAAATATATTATAATACACCATATGGTTCATCCTAAGCAAGTATATAAATGAAGCCATGACTGGGTGAGCCGAATCACTCAGTGCAATTAGTTTGTAGTGTATTGCATGTAGCACATATTTATTATCCCAACTAGTGGGTGGAAATTTGGTCACCAGGTCCTAGGTCGGTTACACCACAGATTTTCAAGGCACACAGGCTTACAAGAGCCGTAAAAACACCGAAATTTATCTCTCACAAGCACTCCTTTTTTCAAAGTTTGCCCGTAAACTTCTGCCTCAACGACACACTACAGGGCCGTCATGTACAAACTTCTATAGTTCATTGTTAACGCCTGGATGTATCACATGTACGACGCTACAGCGCTTCAAAAAACCACTTCAGGTCAAGGTAGTAACCGGTTCATTTTCAACAAGAATTTTCGACGTTAGCAGCTTCACTTTCATCATGTCAGCAAACCGTGCAGGTTTTAATGTCTGTTTCGTCTCGATAAAACATCCTAGGAAATCCAAAAAATATGTTTACTTTGCGATTACTGCATGGAAACGTATCTCACTGGACCACCGCATAAGACCTCAAGAGCGTGCTCCTGCAAGATAAATGTTAGCATGTGGGAGCCGGTGCTGGGAGCCGCAACGAGCAGAGCGCTGCACGCTGGACTGCCAGTGACTCAGAAGCTGGCGGTGGCTCCAACACCACTGACGCGCAGCACGGACCAGGTCACGATAACACGCTCTCTCCCACGGTACACGTCGACCATGCTCTCTCCTGAGTCGTCTAGCGTTATTGTGAGCGTTGATTGTTACTAACGGTAGCCGTGTTGCCAGCGTTAACCGTGCTGCCTATGTCAACTGTGCTGTTTTCAACCGTGCTACCTACGTCAACCGTGCTACCTACGTCAACCATGCTACCTACGTCAACCGTGCTACCTACGTCAACCGTGCTACCTGCGTCAACCGGGCTACCTACGTCAACCGTGCTACCCACGTCAACCGGGCTACCTACGTCAACCGTGCTACCTACGTCAACCGTGCTACCTACGTCAACCGGGCTACCTACGTCAACCATGCTACCTACGTCAACCGGGCTACCTACGTCAACCGTGCTACCTACGTCAACCGTGCTACCTACGTCAACCGTGCTACCTACGTCAACCGTGCTACCTACGTCAACCGGGCTACCTACGTCAACCGTGCTACCTACGTCAACCGTGCTACCTACGTCAACCGGGCTACCTACGTCAACCGTGCTACCTAAGTCAACCGTGTTGCCTACGTCAGTCATGATGGCAACAGCGTACCCTATCAGCCAGCTGTCTGTAGACGAAATGGTTGACAAAGCCTACAAACTCGAATTTGGAACAAAGAAAGTCGTCCTCATGCAGATGAGGCGAACTCCAAAGAACACATTCGCTAGTGGGACGGAGTGCCGTTACTGTGTCATCCTCACTTGGTCACTATCTGCTTGCTTCACAGTTGTGCGATTTTAATTGTTCCTTCATGGTGGCTGGATCGCAGAAGCGCACGTATCGTAGAGCAAATGTCTGTTGTGTTTCCCTTTTTTATTAGCGTGTTTTTTATTTCATTGTTTTACTTGTTAGCTATTTCTGATGATGACCAGAACTTTTTTTTAATAATACGAATATACGAATGTTTTAAGTAGACAGCCACCACTCACAAACCATGGGTTGTCTCCCACGTTGTGAGACAACTGTTTGATTTTATTCAAGTTACAGTGATAAATAGGATTCAAACTTTGTGAATGGATCGAGACGCTTTAACACACGAGTATATTATTTTCAGACAATGCAGTTCCAACAGCAATAAATATTATTTACGAATAAGTGGAATCTTCTTTGTTATTCGATATGTAGATGAATTTCTTAAAGGAGTATCACAAGCGTTCCGTGAGATATTAATATTTTCATGTAGCATTCAGAAACAATGGTGTGAGATGATGTGGACTTTCCCTGGACTTCAGATGGAAATAGAACACTATGCTACATGATTAATATACACTATAGAGTACTTTTTCGATGACATGACGATAAGCTTGAGAAGAAGGCGTTGATGGGGCTAAGTTGGTCGGATAAAGTTACAGTACTCACTTGGGCTGGTCGGTCGTTGATGCAGAGCGGAATGCGGCTCTGGCTCGGATGAACCGTGAATAACACATCACTGCTATGAACTCCACCAGTCTGAAGGCTACGGAATTTTCTTTAGCACTGTGGAATTACCTTTAGCCCTATGTGGATCCTTGCGTGACAACGTAAGGATCCACATAGGGCTAGGCTCGAAAACAAATTATTACTGCATTTGAACTCTTAAGAAATATTCACAAATCGCTCCGTGTAGGTGGGTAGAACGGAGATGCCCACCGACACCGTGTCGCAGTTGAGGTTGGAGCCAGAAACCTTTTATTATGTTTCCTTTGTTACTTAAATTTATATGCATTATCAAAGTTAGGTTAACGCAACGAAGGGAATATATTTCTTCGTGCTTTCCTCTCAATCATTTGTTTCGACAATAATGTATGCTATTGACATGGGTATTACGATACCCACGTGTGAATATCAACTAAGAATCTTAATGTTGGGACATTTTAAAATCCAATGTTATACACTTCATGTATCAACTTTATTGGAAAAAAACCGTTTTAATTTCTTTTCTTTTCTTTGAGCTGAAGCGCTCGCTTCCCTCGCAGCGAGCCTCGCGTAGCTCGAAAAAGTGACGATGTCTTTACAGCTTTGATCGAGAGCTAAGATATATGGAAATTCACCTCTACATGCGCAGCGACTTTGCTGAATGTTTAAGTATTATTTTTTATAACTTTAACGATAAATTGGCCGACGATATATTAATTTATTTTCTATCCCAAATAAAATGTTACTCAAATGAAATAGATATTTAATAATAATAATAATAATGAAGGCATCTACGGATGCTTTATTTCCAATCAAGCCTGATACATATCACCTTGTACATTGGATTTTCAAATGCCTTATAACTAACGCCAGGACGCCATGACGCTTTCCCCCGGTCAAGACCGGTACCCATTTCAGACACCTGGGTAGAGTGGGGTATTGTGCTTGGAATTTTTCTCCTATACCCAACAGAGAAAATCGCCACTGCCAGCGCCGAGTTTCGAACCCGGGTCCCGGCCGCAAGGCGGCGGAACCTATAGCACACGGCTATCGCGAGCACAATCTGGCATCCCCTTGGTCCGACCCCTGCGGAAATTTGAGAAAATTCTTTGCATTGACCAAACATGAGAGCATCCCAGGATGAAATAACCAAATGTGCGTGCACTTGTTCGCACACCAATTTTACTTTAGAATCTTTATTTTTATATCAAGAGAGAACTGTAAATAACGTGTTTCTTAGGTTAATTATACCCGAAATTTCGTGACATTCAAGACCACCTAGAAATTTATGATGACAAATTGATCATTATTATAACAAAGCAAATGAGTATAAGAAGAATCTGATCGACATGGAGAGTGTCTCCAATTGCAAAATTCTCTAATTTCAAGACGCAAGCGTGACGATGGTGAGACAGGTGTTGAAAGAGCCGAGAATGACGCAGCGGTAAATCGAAGGAAAACTCTGAAAAATTTCGCTTTGATGACGAGTTTCTCATATTCTATGCATTCAATTTTTTATCATTTGGTGAACAACTGAAATCATGAAACCATGACGCGCCGGGGTGCATGTGTCGGGGTGCATGTATCGGGGTGCATGTGTCGGGGTGCATGTAACGGGGTGCATGTATCGAGGTGCACGAGTCGAGGAGCATGTATCGAGGTGCATGTGTCGGGGTGCATGTGCCGGGGTGCATGTGTCGGGGTGCATGTGTTGGGTTGCATGTGTCGGGGTGCATGTGTCGGGGTGCATGTGTTGGGCTTTATGTGTCGGGGTGTAAGTGTCGGGGTGTATGTGTCGGGGTACATGTGTTGTATCAGTTGATGTATCAGTTGATGTTGTGTCAGTTGATGTTGTGTCGGTTGATGTTGCGTCGGTTGATGTTGTGTCAGTTGATGTTGTGTTTGTTGATGTGTCAGTTGATGTTGTGTTTGTTGATGTGTCAGTTGATGTTGTGTCAGTTGATGTTGTGTTTGCTGATGTGTCAGTTGGTGTGTCAGTTGATGGTTCAGTTGATGAGTCAGTTGGTGTGTCAGTTGATGGTTCAGTTGATGTGTCAGTTGATGTATCACTAGCTGCATCAACGAGCCCAGCAGCACAAAACGCTGCGAGTGACTCACATCTGCCATTACTGGAAGCTTTCATCTATTTAAGATCGTCCGTAAAAACCTCCCCCGTTGCCTGCGTGGCGTAAGTTAGCTTATGTTTGAACAAAGCGGAGATCTGCTCACCGGAATAGCATTGCCGAGTGTCCTAATGAGATGCAGCTGCACGTGAGTTCGTTCTCTGGTTGGAACTGAAGCGACGCTTGTGTGGTCATTCCAGTCTAGAAGCAAGCGGGGCTCCACCGCACCATCTTGTCTTGGAAAAACTTTGAAAATGAGGTATTTTCAAGTGTACGTTCGAGTTACATGTATAGCAGGCACAAAATACACGGAACAAGTTTTCTGTTCAACTGACTGTCTTCACATGTACCAAATCTTTTTGATCTGAAAAGAAACGACAAAATTGCTGATAGATCAATTTGTAAAATATCACCGTTCTAACCTATATAAATAGAAATCGAGAAGCCCATCCTTAAGTTCTAAGATATTTTCCCTCTCAATAAAGAAGCAAGACGCTCTCAGTTCTATGTAACAATCAGCGAATAAGTCAAGAAGTTAACCGCGAAGACGTTGCATTCGTCCCTCACGGTTGTTATGGTTTTGCATCAAAAGCAACAACATGCGGAGCGCGTGCCGGTGTAGGGATGTTAGCGGAGAGGAGTATCAGGGATACAAGTCCAGGTTGTCAAGAATTTTATTTTGTTAATCAAATCCCTCAAATTCAGCCTATTTCTAGTGAAATTTAGCCACAAACTGCACTCGGCATTTGCACACCTCACTTGGGTGTCAGATGTGAAGTTCAAGTGACATGAACCTAATTTGAGAACTTTTGTAGGCAAATTTCTGACCTGACTCTGGCTCGTACACGGTGTGCCCTCCAGCGATTGTGTGCTCTTGCCATGTGACGCCGACTGGCGCTCGTGCGAGACGCCAGTGGAAGGCATGCGTGTTCGTGGTAACGGGAAGAACATGCAGGAGCAGACTGTGGTCTGCGTGGTAAGAGGTCTAAGGCTTCACTCCCTCAAGTGAGGGCATCAGTTCAGCAGGAGGTATGTGGACGCGGCACTGATGTCAAGTTATGTCGCCCATTTCATTCACCAAATTTTGGATGTTCCAACATCCCCACTAAACTCAGTGTGAATGTGTCGCGATACGTGAAAAGAGTTATTAATCACGTACGCATGAGAGGATTTTCAACCTCTGAACTAAATATATATAATGTACACCTTTGTTCGCATGAATACTACATAAAAGCATGGACAATAAAAGAGTAAAGATTAAAATTGGTTTTATTTTTACGAATACGTGGGTCAAAATACGAGCACACAAAATATCTCAATGCACAGGGAAATGTTTGAATGAAGTGAAAAAATGCGCACAAGTGCCCTAATGCAAGATGCCCATGATTTTAACTACAGGGCAATACCATACGACACAATGAGAAAACCTCACCTTGGCTGTCTAGGCAGATGACTGCCACAAATCGTACTTTGCGTACGCTTCGTGGCGGCATGACTGGGCCGACATGAGCATGAAATGAGCGGTTTAACTTGAGCAGCATAATGAGACACACAAAGAACGAGAAATATGCTCTCCTTATTACAATGAACGCTAGCGCAACAATTTCAGGATTACGACAAAATAACTTCCCGCACTATGCAAAAAATCAGAAAAAACATAGGCGATGAATGGGCTAGCATGAACACGAAACATTTGGGGATAATGCAACATATAAAATCAAAGAACTTTGCTTACCACAAGGTATTTAAAAATTAGTAAACGCTTCGCATCACGTACCATCTGAACTCTTGCTTAGTGACCGAAACACATCCTCCTACTGAGAGCACAACGCCACAATACAAAAAACACAAATCAATTTTATAACTTGCTCGCCGCTTTGAATGCCGTATTCTGTACACTGCTCTGCACTCTAATTTGCACTTTAGATCACTGTTTTTTCAGAGTTCTCAATAATACAAATTTAACTCTTCTGCGGTGAGTTGCCGGCACCACCTACATTTCGTTCCGTCAAGTTTTGACGGGTAACCGCCACCAGGCTCCCTTGCCGCGTCTGCTCCATCGCAGGCGTCGACCGGCGCTGAAGATCTCAGATGCTTCGCCCCGAACTCTCACAGTTGGAGCACAATCCACAGAGTACCAGGCGCTCGACCGTTGCAGGACTCGCAATTCGTGTCATCGTTGCAGACTCTGACGTTGTTGAAGATTTGGCAGCTGTGCGAGTTCAAAATTCATGCTGGAGTGTTCATGCTAGCATGAAGGCGACGTAGAACTGACATTCATGTTCTCTCGGGAGAACAATTTGACACATTTCTATACGTGCCGGTTGTCACCTCGCAGTTGTTGCGTCTCGAGCGGAATTTGATGCCGGTGGTACTTCAGTATCTGCTGGGTCCATTGCTAACTTCTGGAGATTCGAGGAGCACTGTATCGGGTACACTCTCTTGATACTTCTTCTCGAGTGGCTGTTCCAACGGGGATCACGGCGGCGGCCGTATCCCCGAACCTTGCACCAAAAGACCGTCTCTCGTCGTCGTAACCAAGCGAAAAAAAACCTCCTTGATTTCTCTTCTCAGCTACTTATAAGTCCTCCGCTTATTTCATTCGAGAACATTCCCGACTCATCTCCGTCCTTCGCCGTCTCAAAAGTCAGCTCTCCTCTTTTGATTGGTGCTTCTTATCATTGTCCTGACGTTTTTGATTTCCATTAGCTATGTGCTGGTGCTCGCTCACCGTCCGCCCACCCAATTGGTCTGTCAGGTGCACAGCTTTGATGATCACGTTATTTCAAGGGTATGATTGGCTGGAGACGGAAGGCTCGCTGTGTGCCACGCCCCTTGTAGTCCGTCGCTGGTTCCCCTCTTAGACTTTCACTGGTTTGTGTTATAGAATCTTGTGTTTGTGTGCTTTTTGTGTTATGTGTTGCCTGTAAGTGTTTGTGTTTTGGGGATGTCTGAGCCTTAGCAAGTTTGGACGAAGAGCCGACCGCCGGGTGACACTTTGATGGATGATATCCTGTTTCAAGCACTTGAGAACGCTGCCCAACTTGCCGACCCTCGACGACACTCGATACACAACACATTCTAATGTTTGTAGCCCCGCAGAATGTTTAGCAGAATGTTGTTGCAGCTTTACGTGATTTAGCCAAAAAAAATATCATGTGATATGAACATAGATCATATTTCGTAACAATGAACACAAATCTGTTACCTCTTGATTAAACATAAAACTCATTTGTCTACATTGAATACTAATCTCATTCCTCCCCATTGAACATAAAACTCTATCTAAAGGTTTACATCAAATTCGATCTCTAAATTCCACAAAGCATTTGCGAACAGAGCATGAATAAGCGAAGCAAACGAACTAAGCGCAAGAGCGGTCTGTGAGAGAGAGGGAGCGTTGCAGTGTGAGGTGGGGCGACATCTGCGGGGAGGCAAGCCGATATTTGCCTGCATACGTGGCCTGTACGTGTTGTGCTAACTGGGACTGTGGTAACGCAGCCCGGGCCTCCTGTCACCGTGCTAAGTGCTTTCACCATTGTTAGCATTATTATTTATTGTTAGCATTATTATTTATTGTTAGCATTATTTTTTATTGATTTTATCATTATTGTTTCTATATTCATTTGTCTTATTAGCTATTTACGACATTCGAAGAACCCCAATTTCCTGTGGAATGACTTACTGACCGCTCCCGCCGCGTAATGGCCATGAGACCCAAAACTATTTCTTCGATGTTAAATTCGTATTTATGAATGTGAAGGATAAAAAGAAATGCCGCTCCATTTCAGAAGTTAGTTTTTTTCTTTGGTTAGAATTTTAGTATGAATCATGTTCGTTTCTGTGATAACCCTACTGATGAAATGGATTATATTATATTTTACCAGCTGAGCTAATTTTCAAATTCAATATCCAACTTCTAATATACCTCCAAACACATTCTGTGCTCGTAAGCTCAAAAAACTAGTTTAAAGTCTAATTGTTTTTTCAATAACATTGTAAAGCTAATGGTGGGCTGAATATTGACCAATGAATTCCAGTAATGATACTTTTAAATATCAATTCATTTATATAAACCCGCATGCCTTTATACTCTATTCGTATGCGTCAATGTAGTAAGTTAACAGTTTAAACAGTTTAAACAATTTAAGCAATTTAAGCAACTTGTTACCACAAGCAATTCAGCAGTAGATTTGTTCTTAATTCTAGTACAATGGACACTTTTGAGTATATAGCTACTTGTGGGCCCGAATAAGTTTAGCGACTTCTAGGACATCATATCATCAGCGCTATTCTAAGGTATAAAATTGTGTTAAATCTATTTCACTTAACCTAGTTACAAGTACTGAAAAACACCTTAACCTAGTAACAAGTACTGAAATACTTCTTCATTTCTGATTAATAACTTGAAGTTTGTTGCTTTCACAACGTTTCATGAATGCAATTGTCAGGATTATCGGTCAATTGGCAATGAAATTAAATACTTCATTCTGCTTCACAAAACTTACGACCGCATTGCAGAGTACAGTGCACTTGAGAAAGACATGTATTGCATTAAAAACACAAAAAATGAGCAAGTATCCAATTTCCCAAAGAATGATTGGTAAAGCCAAGTTAAAATTAAAACATACGAGTCGTTTTAGGTTTGTATTTTCCTCTTTATTTCAAATCATAATATGCAGACATTGATACATGTGATGAAATGAAATCATTGAGACCGATTGATGTTGCATGAAAAGTAACAGCAGCAAAGTTACTACACGTTGAATACAAGTGAACCCATTTAGCGTAGCGATTTGGCGACTATTTTTCATGTACAAGTTCACGCACAAGAATAAAGGATAAAGGCATGCAATTAAATATAAATGAAATAATGTTTAGAAGTTTTAATACTGGAATGCGTTGGTCGGAGCATTTGATTCGAAGCTATAGTTTAAATTTTATGTCTGCAAGGGATGCCATCTACCCTATAGCACATCTCATGATAGAGAAGAAGAATATTATTTCTGTATAAATTCAGTTTTTCCATTCGTTTTGTATTCACAAAAAAAAATAAATTGTTATTTTGGATATCGCCTGGTCCTGGTCGTCGACGAAGGGAAAACGATTTGCTGATGCTTATAAATGGCAGGGATCCTGTACAACGGCACTGTTATTCTTTCTTTTTGCGTGTAATTTACATCTTTTATATTATCATCTTTGATATTGTCATGATTTTCGATAATTAATCGTTCTGAAGAAAAAACTAAATAAAATACAGTGAAAGTTAATGGAGCAAAAAATTGAAGCATACGTGGTTTCACGATAAACTGTTCTAAAAATGTTGAATATAGTCTTCGCATCAGGACTGATTAAAATGCGTTGTAGAAACGCAGAACCCAAAAATAATAAAACGAAGAAAACGTATCAACACCAAGAAAATATTGAGTAACTTGGTATTAGGACGTTCTGCTTCACAAAATTTAGAATATTTGCTTTAAAATAGCTGTGACCACTTTCAAAGTTTAGCAGCCAGAGCTAAATTTTATAGCTAAGCTATGAAGATTAACGAAATATTACGGTATGCAATTTATTATAGTACAGACGCTAAATGGCGTAACACGTTCGCCGTGAATTCTTTCACTTCTTAAAAGTTTTTTGTTAGCTGAGGTAGCTTATTCCGCAACTGAGTTCCAGAAACTGAGAAAGCACTTTGTCCCACATGCGATGAACAGTAGCTAACTATAAGACATCATTCTTCCAATTTGGGCTTTTTTCAAAATATTTGAAGAAAGAAATTTTATAACATCTGCGTTTCTTTGAAGGAGGTAGAGAGATGAGAACACGGATCGCACTGTGAGTATAATGAATCTATGTGGTACGGAGGTCCACCTTAGTTATTTTAGGAGAGGGTTACGTGAGAGTTTTTTTTTAACTTGCTTTTGCGTAGAGCTAATACATTTTGGCAGCTAGTTTTTGAAGGTACTGAAGGGTGTCTCTCCAGAAAAGAAAAAAGAAAAACAGTTCGTTTTCAATGAAGTTAACGTATGAAATGCTAAAAATTGAGTTTTAAAAACAGAATAGATGCAGTAATGAAAATGTGATATTAGTAAAGACAATGGCCAATAACCTATGCTTTTCATCAAGTGTGTTCTCGATTCGAAGAAAAAACAATGAGGTTATGCTAACTTTGTTGCATATTGTTCCACGTGTGGCTTGTGTGTTTTTGTGAATCCAAATGTCCAAGTTTTTTACTCTGTCAATGAGCTCGATTTTATCATTTCTGTATGTGAGAGTAAGTTTTAGCAATTTTCCGATTCCATTCTTAGTTGCATTAATAATTTATTGCGTTTGACTTACGTTTAGCTTCAGGGCCACTTTGATTATACATGATTTTCAATCAATAAGGAAGCTTTCAGCGTTGATTCGTGTACGTATTTGATAACTCAACTATCGAATTTGTCATAGCAATTTAGACCTCATCTGCATGCATGATTTTGTGTTAAGTGGCACGGAGGGGTGAGTCATTGATGGAAATAAAAAATAGGAGCGGGTCAAGAACTGATCATTGAGAAACTCCAAATTATTGTCATTTTACATTATGATATTATATTAATAAATCGAAATAAATAAATAAATTAATTATATTATTAAAATATTAATAAATCGTTGTCGATATTTTCATCTCCATCGCTGTTCAGCGCACTTTTAGTTTACATTAGAGTTTTCTCCCGTATATCAATGAATAAGCGTAAGGGAGTTTATGTTGACCTCTACAGAACAATTTTTCAAGCATTAATTAAAGTATTATGAATGTGAAGTTCGTTGAAGATGCGAGCATTACTCTCATTTAACCAACACCATAAGAATTCTCTGCTACATCTTTCTCTTCTCTCAACTGAGCTTCACGTTTCCGAGAGATGCGCTACGAGCTGTTGTATGTATTTGTAAACATAGATGCCAGCCGCATATTGCTTTGAGAGAAGCGCAAGATAATGGGTGCTTATGAAGAAACTTGCGGCTGCAATACTTCAGTTTTGTTGAGGCTGCAACGAAGAGAAGAGTCTTCTATCTTCTCTCTCCATTGCCCACTCATTCGACACCTGATTTAGGATAAGTTTGCGTGTACGATGCAAACATGAAAACGAGCTGGATGAATGAGGCGGTATGCCTCGTGTTTGCCTCTAGCCTCATCAGACAGAGCGCATGTGTTGCGAGCCCGCGCCTGATCATGCCCGTCCCACTAAACTATGTTGGCACAGTGGACGGAGTTACGGGAGAGCGACAATCCATCACAGACGGACTTGCGCGAGCACAGTGCCGGAGCATCTCGGGGGCGTTTTTGCAACGCTGCGAGTGTTCTGAGGCCACACGTCCTCCCAACGCGAGGGTCGCAAGCAAATTTCAAACAAGAATAAGAGAGGATGAAGTGATATCCTCGTCACTCAATGGGATGCTACGCTCGAACGCCGCAGACGAGGCCCCCGTTGAGGCTCCTCTGGCCTCAGTGGCTCTGAAGCTCCTCTGCAGTTGTCATGGCGACCAGGTCAGCTTCAGTTAGGATTCAGTACAGCAAACTGTAATTTATTTGAAAATTTACTTGCCATTTCACATTAGTTCATTTGTACATAAGATAACAGCTCCGGCTGTATTTCCCATGACCTCGAGTAACAACTTTTACTTAAAAAGAATACCAAGCTGGTTTGGAAACAAAAAGTTATAAAATAAATTCTTAATATGTATTTGAACATTTAAGAACTAATGTCTTACTAGAAGAAAACAGAAATGAGTAACGAATTCTTTGTGGATTTCCTTTCATGTCAGAATTTCAGGAAAAGATTTGAAATGTTGACATTCCTTTGATAAATCTTAGTAATGTTGCCCCTATTTTATTTCCGGTATGCATAAAAGACATCGCAAATCTTACAGAATAGAGTAGCTATTTTATTTACTGAATTTGACTTCTGTACTTGATTTGCGCACTTGCCATCACAGTGACAGGATGAGTGTTAAGTAGTACATTCTTCACTCGGTGTCATGTTGCATGTGCAGACGGGGTAGGGTTTCTAAGCGTAGTAATGATACAGCCGACAGCGTAAGTTCCCTTAGGAGGACCTAGGTACTCATCATGTAGCACGTAGAACACCCAAAGTAGATTCAGAAAAACTTGCGCAGAAAGCTATCTCGCTACAACGATGTAATTACTTAAAACCTTAGCTCCAGGTCACCAGCTTAGCTGCGCGTATCCCCATTGCTGCTAGTAAATAGTGGGAGAAAGAGTTCAAATAGCCAAGCGTATCAGGAGACTGAAAGTCCTAAAATTGTTCTGTTGCCGTTGATACGAGAAGGGATAAAAATGGCGACTTACCACGTTCCAGCAGCTAAGAGTGCAACAATCTATTTGTAGGATGCTAACGAGATATCTCTCCATTTCTAATTGTTTATGAATCGTCATAGCGATTTTTCAATTTTCGTTGAACTTTTCAACAAATTAAGTTCGCTAATTTTTGTTAGCAGTGTAACTGCAAAGCCAATATCTATCTCTTTTTTAAACAAACACGAACGCTATTATCTATTTTAGAAAATGCGCTGATCTAGTTTTATGAAGCAGGCAACTTCTTGTCCATAAGCATACCGTGTGTCTTCAGCATCTCGACCTGAACTTAGTGCTGCTTAGGGAAGATTTAGCACATTCACTACGAAAAAAGGTGTGCTCTAGAGCGTTTTACCGTTTAAATGACCCAAGAAATGCAATTAACTGTATGAGCACAAACAGATCTCCACAAATAATGAATTTGACATAATCGCGACATGATTCTAAGGGAAATCGCACACTAATTTTTCCGCTGAGTTTGATCATATATTAATTCTGTTCGTGTAACGCTATCTTCATGATGAGATTGCTACTCTAATTAGTTCTTATTACTCTCTCTATCTTTTTAATTTAAAAACAAAAATAAATCTTTTTTATTAAATCATGCGTATGTTTAAGAGGAATTATTTTCTTTGGTCCAGCCATTGGAACTCGGAGGGGTAAGCAGCCTACCACAGTCGGTGCAAGAAATCGTCGTCTCAGACTGCAGAGGGGGCACTGTGACCCTCTCCTCAGCCCACTCCAGCATCGGCAACTCGCACCTCAAACTGCTGCAAATAACCAACGTTAGGAACCTTACTCTTCAAAGAGGAGCACTGGACTTGAATTTACTCGACCGTGACCCGGACGATGTGTTCCGAATGCGTGTGGAAAACGTAGGGACGATGAACGTAGAAAGAGGAGCAATAAGATTGTCAGGAAAACGCTCCTCAATTGAGTGGAAAAACGTCGTGCTCTCTGAGCTGCCATCTTTTAGCATAAGCGCAGCAAACCTCAGTTTGTTAGAACTGAACGGTGTGTTAGTATCGGGTCCCATAGAAACCGCTGCGATCAACTTGGAGTCGTCAGGGACATCTTTGGTGCTCGATAAAGTTGACGCACGGAGGCCTGTCAACCCGAGGTGGATATCTGGCGATGCAAGGGAATTCAAACTCACTGACTGTCGGCTAAATTTGGCTCCAGGTGCGTTTCAGCAGATTTCTTTCTCAACTCCTAATCCAAACATCGTCATTCGCAACAACGTATTTGGTGACGCTCGCTGGCCCAGCCAAATTTTTCCCTCGTTAGCGTCGAAGGTGTTCGACTTCAGCTTCGTGGACGGTTCAGCAGTTTTCAATTTCACGAAGAACAAGGCTCAGTGTAGTGCCGGTAATCTTGAATTTCTCACAGAGCACAAGAAATCTTCTATCCTTCACTGGTTACGCTGTGGTCTATTGAAAACCCTCACGTGCCTGGAACTACACTTGTCTCCCATTTTCCACTCGTGTCAATTCGATAAACTAAATCATCCTAGTATTCAGTCGACCATGAAGTCTCTCCCAGTAGGACAAGTGATAGAGGACAATGCAATATTCCCCGGCGCTCCAAGATACGAGCAGGCAGAAGTGTTTCAAAATAACAAGATGGTCGAAGGCACCAGTATACCACCAGAACTATTGTCAGTTCCATCGATCACAACCCCGAAAGAAGATCGTGTACATCTCTACGCCAACAAAACCATTGACGTATTTTCTCCGGTTCCATCTCACGCCATCACAGATGCAAGAAAAGCCCGATACCAAAGAGACGCTGAGAACATTTTACTGAGCCGGAATGACCGAAGCGCTAGTGAGCCTGCTGCCACCCCCACAGGAGTACCAGGATTGATTGGCCAAGAAAGCCAGTCCAACACATTATTGGACGCAGATCAGTGGGCTAAAGGAGTAACTACTGCAATGAGCAATAATTCTACGGGGAATGGCTCATCAACAGTGCCTCCAGACAATAAAAGTCATGCTTTGCAAGTGAACCAAACATGTGACATCATGTTCAGCTTGTGCATTTTCATTTCGGCTTTAGTTTTGAATAAAAAATCTTGGTAGAATTCACATGAGGGCAGCATATAGGCATTGTCAAACGTACCATTTCGATAGTGCTCATTACGGTTCTGTTGATTCATTAAAGACGACGACATCAGTTCCTACTTACGAATGAACCTAAAACACGGTGAGAAGAAAGTACGTCTTTTTCAGTTAAACCGCTGCACAAGATGTTGAACTTTTGCAGCATGACGAAACTGTTACGTTCAACAGCACCTGTCCTTTTGTATTTCGGAACACCTAGAGCTATGTGGGGTGCTGTGAGTGCTCCAAGTGCAATTTGTAGCGAGAGGCACAGAGATAACTAGCGTGCTGGTCTAAGTAAGCCCCACAGTTCCCAGCACACGTGGATCACTTCGTTAGAGAACTTGCGCTGATGCAGGCCCTTGATAATCTTATGTGTTGTTATTATTAGCTAATTTGTGAGCAAAAACTATAATTAACTCTATTTGCCAGATGATTTAACATTCAGAAGTATTTGAGTTCGGATCAGTCGCAAATTATAGAAGTATAGGGATAGAGGCTTGTTTGTCACTGGCAACTAGTGAATATCAGCAGTACGGCAGGTTATGTCATCGCTGAGACGTGTTTGACGTCTGCTCGATGATTAGATTCGTTTTCTCATCCAAACTGTTTCTACAGTAAAATAAAATGAATTTGTCTCACAGGCAACGTGTGAAGAGCTTATTAGTGGCGTGTAACATTTATCTTTTTAATATTAACGAAGGAATTCGTACATTCAAAAGGTCTGAGATTTCGGCCACGTACAGAAGATACTAGGAACGTAGCTTTCACCCCTGCAATTGCTTGCAATATTCTCTAGATGAAAATTGTAAAGCCTGTGAAGTTCGCACCATGCCAAATAACACATCTGGGTGTAAACCAGCCGATCCAGTGTAAACGTGGTTTGCACAGGACGGGCCTCAAAAAACGAACTCTGCTCTTAAATGGCACTAAATCAGAAATTAACAAATTGTTTTCCTGTAGTTTCTACTGCTAGAAAGGTAACATCAGAGATACATTTATTACAAGCTCCTATTACTGCGTTAATACCACTTGAAATCAGAGTTAGGCTTTTGTGGCACACCGTGCATAGTCAACTAAATGAATTACCTGTAAGCAGGTAACAGCCAGGACGCACCCTTTTGGTTGAGGATTAATAAAAAACCTTACTTTTTTAGAAATATAATTGCAAGAAGTCATACAAATTGTCAATATCATTAAAACAGTAGTTTGGAATTTCTCGTTATAATAAATAGACTTGCTTCAGACGTTCACAATAGTTTAGTGACATTTGTCGCCGGAGGGCCTGGACACACATGGGACGAACGCTTACACTAGCAACACAGTGACCGAGCAGTCATTGGTGCAGAGAACGCGAGGCACGCAGCCACGGCGCAATAATATCACAATTGTATCTGTTGCTCGGCAGTACAAGGCATGACAAGAGCGGCAGCGTAAGCGCCATATAATATGGAATGTTTAAAAATTCAAGTCGAGCAATAACAAAGAAGCAGCACCCTCCATGAAAGGGAAAACGAACGTCTACTCAGAAAACAAAATCGGACAAGTTGATTCTGTCCCCACAGTTTGCTGTCTTTAATTAATCTCAATAATAATAATTTTACGGAAACGTTTCTACCGAGGTCGCCAGCGTAACGCCAATGTGGACCCCCCCGGCGCTGGCCGGGAAAATCTCAGATATTATGATTAAGGCAGACAACAGCAAGATACAAGAGGCTCACGCGTTATGACATGTCGCACTGAACATAGAAGATAGACAATTAACGGGTAAATTTTAATGGTAAATGGTTAAGGCTTGTGAGGAGTCGTAACTTTGGGAGTTTGAATAGTTCCCCGTATCAGATCACGTCGTAAGCATTTATTTTTTCGAGAAAGATAATCAGCTGATCTACACGCGCATTGTGGCCAAGTATGTTGCTTACTGAAGGAGGCCAGCTATTGTCCGAGGAGACATCATAGCATTGTAGTCGTGTGTTGCGCAGCACGGCGCAGTCGATGAGTAAGTGGTGCACTGTGAGGCGAGGCTCCTCTACCTCACTGTTCATGAGGTAGCTGTGGGTGAGGTAGGTGTGGCCGCTTCTGAGTCGATTTAATACGACTTCCGAAATTAATCTCACAACGCATTAATAGTGAAGCTGATCATTTATCCCAGCGCATCAGGAGAGCGGCATGTGATGGCTAAGTCCTAAGATCAACACACGCCGATGATAGACGATGTGGACCGTGAGCTCGAGACTACCGAAGTCTCTAGGGTTGACCATAAACAAAATCATCACCCCACTTCCATACCACCAAGCCACAGGTTTCCATCAATACTAAGGGCCCCAAAAGATTAGATGCTAGTTTAAGCCTCCCTATCCGCAACAAAGACGATCCAAAGAGAAGAAGGAGAAAAGTACCATTTAGTATGGAGATAAGAAAACGCTGAATTTATGCGCAACATGCAAGAAAGAAGTTCATGAAACAATATGAAAGTTGATGAAAAAAGTAGTTGGTGTTGATAAACAGGACAGCAGTGAACCGATAAAAAGATAGTTCTCAACACTTTGACTGCAATTACTAAGTATTAAATTCAATGCCATACTCAAATTTAAAGCCAATTGTAGTAAACTATTTTGAAAAATCAAACATGAACTGGATCGTGCCTTCATTTAGCTTTGATTATGTATTTTTTAAAATAGAATTTGCGACTACTGGTTGGTCAGCAGCATTATGAAAATTACTTCCGTGTACCACTAGCGGCGCACGTCGCAGTCAAAGTGTTAACATAACAAAAAAAAAAGTTTTATCCCAACAAAAAGAAGGCTTGCCAAGTTCTCAGTTCGGGACCTCACATGCTTCCCCCCTGGGAGCGCTAATTCCCATAGATACAATAGTTGTATCCCCCTGAGGATGAGCACCAGTAGTAGTAGTAGTAACATGGGTTTGCTAGCGCTTCAGTTACTCAAACTATATCGCACCGAAGGTCACACAATTTAATTCGTATCAGACTCTTCCAAATAATCACACAAGATGAACATCACTATTATTTGAAACATCAAAATTAAATGAGCATCATGGTCATAATTACAACTCAAAATTACAAGTGTCTCCCCATTAAAATTTGTACACAACACAGTACATTCGAACGCACTGAGCAGCCAAACCCCGTAGGGGGTTTCAGCTGCCAAAACCTCACAGCACCAAAAACCCACAGGTAGGAGCACCAAAAACCTCACAGCTTGGCTACAGATAATATTTGCACAGAAATATCACATGTGACGCTTGTATTGAATCAGTCTCGCATCATCAAAGTCGTGATATAGATAAAGAAAAGTCAGACAGGATTTGACCACAGATGAAAACATTTCAACAGAGCAGTGAGCACCTTCAAAGGACGGGAAGCACAGGGTCCAATCTCGCAGGATTTCTACACCGCCCAGCCCTCTCCCTCCACCTCTAAGCAGCTACAGCACCACCTCCAAGCAGCTTCAGAAATGTTAGGTCAAATTAATTTAGGTTAGATTAAGTTAAGTTAAGTTAGGTTAAGAGGTTAGGTTAAGGTTGGGTTAGGTTAGGCTAAGTTCAGTTAGTTTAAGGTTAACTTAAAAAGTTTTAAAATGCCTATTTTTGCGTGCCGAGATGGAGGGTCGAATAGCCAAACACCAGCGGTCGTTGTAAAAACTTATTATAATGATTTAATACAGGTTAACTTTGATAATCCGCTGTAGTATCCACTTACTAAGTACCTATAGTTGTTATAATGCGGTGATTAATAATAACTGCATAACGAACAGATAGGGTAATAAACCTCAGTAGTGCTACATAGTTCAATAATTGGTGCGAATGGCAACTTTATGTAGTTGCTCGGAGGTGGAAGGAGAGGGGTGGGCGGTTTAGAAATCCTGCGAGATTGGACCCTGTGCGGACGGCAAGTTGAGCACTGAGGCAGAGATATGAATCATTTAAATACTGTATGCTCTCATAGGAATTTGATTGTTCGGTACGGCTTCGGACACCCAAATGTCCAATCTACAAATTTTCTTCATCGCACCACAAGAAGAGGGACACAATTCCACCAAGTGAAAACATTTCTAAACAGAATTGCACAGTTCGTAATATTGCACTTTGAGTTCTATGGTAAAGTTCAACTCTAAAAGAAAAACCTTTTTTTAACTTAAAGGAAGCTGCGACACGAGATCTCAGGGTTAAAACTGAACACATTTTGTCAAACTTCAAGACGCCATCGTTAATAGGTAAATAGGTACGTTTATACTACAATTGAGAAATCGATCTTTATGATATTAAATTCATTAATTAATACTGTTTCATCACAGTCAACTGCTGAAGAGTATGTTAAATAGTTGTTGAATAGACATATATTAATGGTTCCATGGAAGATATGCAACAGCTAGAAGATACAATTTTCCTTCTACTAAGCGCAAAAAAATTGCCTGACAAGTTCAAACAATAACAAATGCAATACAATGCAGTTATCTTATTATCGGACGAGTACTGAGTATTGCTCAATATCTTAGGATACGGAACAGATCTTTCAGTCAAATACAGCTGACAGGGCATCCAATATGTAAGTAAAGCCTACTGTCCCATAATAATCTCAACACAATTTCTATCGAGTTAGAACCGTAAATATGTCATAATCTGAGAACTGAAACCTGAGTAAGCAAACAGTCACTGGTCAGAAGATTTCTAAGATGTACGTCGAATGGCGAGTGCATGAGAACAAATGTACGATCAAAGCGTACTACAAACGGTCCCAGTTAACACTACATCACTCGGCTCTGAATAGCGCCAATTCCTCAAATTCTACAGATGAAGAAATGCTATCCAGTTACATACATCCCTTCACATACGCGAGTTTGAAGGATAGCGCCCAATAAACATGAGGCCACAACACCAGGGAAAGACTCCTTTGGGGGAGCTCTAGGTCACCGTGGTTGGTATGCAAAACAGGTTTTATTATCAGACGTGGGTCAATGTTCAGAGAAGTCCGCTAACACTATCCAAAATGAGAGCACATCACCTTAACGTGATAATAAAACAAACGATTAGAAAATTGAGGCTACTGTACGGAAGGGACTGAATGCAAAAGAGTTACATAAAATACTGCATGACTAACATAGGATTTCACCACAGCAAACAAAAGAAGGAGCAAGGAAAAGTAGAATTTATATTAAATGTTCCACTCTCTTCGTCTCTTCCTCTTTCCGTGAAACAATTTAACGTCAATATCAAAATAAATAAAAACAAACTTAAAGCTCGTAGTAAAACTTTTTCTCCCTCTCACTTTTCTCCATTATTATTATTATATAAGAAAGTTTTAGCCTCCCTTAACCACGACAAAGACGTTCCAAGAGAGGAAAGAGGAAGGCACCATTTAGTATGGAGTTGAGGGAACGCGGAATCTATGCCCAAGGTGCACAGAAACAGTAAGCTAGGAAATAAGTTCATGAAACAAGAAAAAAGTTGAAGAAGAAAGTAGTAGGTGCTGAATAACAGGACAGCAGTGAACCGAAAAAAGATTAGATTAGATTAGATTATAAGTTAGTTTAAGCCTCCCTAACCGCTGCAAAAATAGAGCGTATCGAAGAGAGGAAGGAGGAAGGCACCATTTAGTATGGAGATAAGAAAATGAGGAATCTATGCAGAAAGGGCATAGAAACAGTAAGATGGGAAAGAAGTTCATGAAATAAGATAAAAGTTGAAGAAGAAAGTCAGAGGTGCTGAAAAACAGGACAGTAGTGAACCGAAAAAAGATGGCCCGTAACAAAACAAAAACCTATTTTATTACAACAAAAAGGAAGCCTACCTAACCTTTAGCTCGGGCCCTCACATGGCTCACTTTTCTCCAATATCTATGACCAGTTCATCAATTCTTGAAAAGATAGTATATCCTAACAAATAAATCAACATGAAAATACTTAAAATCAAAATGAAATACGCAGGTAAAACAATAACAAACTACACGATACAACAAGTAAAGAATAAATTACACAACAAGAGCTTTAATGATATAAACAACAAAATCAACAATGAACTCTGAACAACATGAATGCAATTTGACTAAAATTCTAATTTCCCGAGCAAAGAACACAACACATTCACAAGCTTTTAAAACGAATGTAACATCGACGGTCAAATCAAATGGCTAAACTAGCATCAAATATACTGTCCTGGAACATAGACGAATCAAATAAAATACGTTGCAGCATTATTGAATCATACTAAACTAGTTCACATAAAAATCACCATTGGAACAAACAACTAATATAGAGTAAAAACATCAAAAACCTGCTGTGGCCACGAAGGCTGACTAGAAAGCTCAAATCGCAGCAGCTGCACCTGAACTGCGGCGCCTGCACCGCCTAAGACGATTCTTGGAACCTCAAGCTAAACGAAGTCAATGTTGACGCTCGAGATAACTGATAAATGAACTATAGCTGAAGTTTCCATCGCTGGATATAGACACAAACCTTCACACAATCTTGACATGAGCATAAGAGACAAACCTAAAGCGAAGTCACCTCATCCCTTTCTCCACAGCAAGCTCATTCTTTGCTAAGGGGATCCACAAGCTTGTAAGCGGAACACCAAAGGTTCTGAAGCTTCTATGCTTGCCGTATTACTATTCCTCACAAAACCGACGTATTTAAAAACCTTATATTAAATGCATCTCGGTGTAGAAATTTAGACAATGATGGCCATCAAAAGAGCAATATGAAATGATTGAGAAAGAGAGTTGAAAATTGATAAAATGAGAACAAAGCAAGTCAGCAACAAAGTTAAGCAACAAACATAACTCTTAACGCAATTTATAGGAACAAAGCATCAGTAAAGAGTTGGTCATGTCAATTTATAAGCGAGGTAAATCCTCAAAAACTTGCTTCAGGTGTCATGGATGAAGAAAGTAGTGAGTAGAACACAATAGGTGCGTCGAATTATGCAAAACTTTTGCGAGTGTGAACAAAAAAAAAAAATGAGTAGAGAAGGGATGCAGCAAAGTTGCCCTTTATGTATCTGTAATGATAGCGGATCAAACCCAGGTGTGCTCTATTAATTAAATTATATAAGTTAGTTCAAGCCTTTCAAACCACAACGAAAGTTTTCCCAAGATAGAAAGGAGACAGAATCCATTTAGTATGGAACGGAAGAAACAGGGAATCTGTACACAAGGTGTGCCCCACTCTCTGCGCCTACTGGGGCACAAGGTGTGCTCCACGCCCTGCACATAGAAACAACAAAATTGAAAATAAATTTATAAAAGAAAATAAAAGTTCAGGAAGAAAGCAATTTGTGATAAAAGGGCTGAAGTACATCGAAAAAGATGATCCATTGCTAAACAATATATTTTTATTTCAACAAAAAGCACCCTAGCCTAAGCTTCAGCTCGGGTCCTCTCTCCGTCCCGAGAGTTAATTCCCATAAATACAATAGTTGTCTCCCCCTGAGGTGATAAACAAGATAACAGTAGTAGAAGACATTTGTAGGAGTTGGAAAAACGACAACAGTGAACCGGATAAAATGGTCCGAAACAAAACAAAATTTAATGCTTTTTCAACAAACAGAAAGCCCGGTTAACCTTGAGCTCGGGACTTCATATATCTTCCTAGGAGCGCTAATTCCCATAAAAACAATAATTGTATCACACTTAGGAGAGAGATAGGGAAATCAATGCTCAAGGTGCCTCAACACAGGACTTCGTGCGTATTGAAACAGCAAATTAGCAATAAAAAGAAGAAAAGACAGAAAAGATACTTAAAAAGTTTAAGTACTGTAAGTAGCAAAGAGGGCATGATATATAGAAGTCCTAGAAGGTCTATCTATGGCTGAGGTAACCTAACAGTCCCTACCTCCATGGGGTGCTAGTAACCTATTGTCTATCCTATGCCTCCCTGAGGGGCAGTCCAAATGAACAAACCAAGAACTGAAATGGCAGTCGCACGCGTGTAGAGAAACACTTTTAAACCATGAACACAAAGCAAGCTGTTGACTCAGCTCAAGCCAGCTCAGGACATCACTGACAGGCTCCTAGCCAATCAGTCTAGTCTAACCAATTGTGTGGAGTTGAAGGGGGTCACAACACTGAAAATGGTTGGCAAACTCCCAGACTTCTAGCCAACAGCCTAGTCTAACCAATTGTGTGGAGTTGAAGGGGGTTACAACCCTGAAAATGGCTGGCAAACTCCCAGGCTCCTAGCCAACAGCCTAGTCTAACCAATTGTGTGGAGTTGAAGGGGGTCACAACACTGAAAATGGCTGGCTAACTCTCAAGCTCCTAGCCTGCAGATGATGCCAACAACGTAAGTAGACACCGGCACGAGTAAGCAGCCCTTGCACCAACTCCTGAAGGCCAAGCGACCATCCTTTCAAAACCCTGTGCAACACGTAGAATGGAAACGATTCCTGTTTTCATTATACTTGAAAATTGATGGATCAAAATTATTTACGGCGGTATCCACAGAGCACCATATCCCTCTGTTGCTGCGGCACTTTGCTGCCGTAGTACAAAGATCTACTTATTGCCATTTCGTGGAAACATCAGCTCAGCACTTTATTTTGAAGCAGCTCTCTCATCACACTGCACTATTCTGTTTTAGACATTTATGCCCATAAGCTGCTCCTGTATCCAACTTACAACCTAAAATATACTTGCGACAATATCAACAAATCCTAACTATTTTAAAATATGTCATCTTTGAGAATACATAAGATAAAATCACACATTTGCGACCTCTAAGAGATCAGAGTGAACTTTGCAGAGTAAGTGCGTCATCACGACTTCTTTTTAGCAACTGCTGCGTAAGACACGACAGTTGCAGCCTCAGACACGGCCAGCGCAACAGCCTGGCAAGGAGAGAGGGCGCAGAACCCTCTCGTCTTGGCTGATGGATCATTGTTGGTCTTCTTATCAAAGCTCTTATTTTTGCTGCTGTTGTAAGGAAGGCCCGCAGTATTACAGGGCTGGAGGTGAGACTTGAATGCAGAGACTGAGGAGTCGGTAATACTTGGGTTACTCTGAGTTGAAGCTGACGAAGGAAGAAATAACGAAGTAGGGCGAGGAATGTTGGCTTGAGAATCTATTTTATTGGACTCTTCAGTCCTAATCACAGGACTTGAATCAGAACCTGATTCTGTGCAACACGCAACAGAAGACTGTTTTCCAGGAAGTTTGGCTGGGTTTTGGCCAGGAAGAGGCAGTGTTTCTCGCTGGTCATGAGACGTAACGCCTCGCATAGAGGATGCACTTGAGCTGCCTGCACATGAGCACCCACTGGAGGAGTTACTATCGCTACTGCAGGACGGGTCCATTACAATGTTCGCTTCAGTGGTGCACTCGCTAACGCATTCAACAATAATATTTGGCTGCCCATGGAATGTTAATATACTGCTGTCAATGGTAGGAGAACTAATATTTCTTTGAACAGCAGATGAATGTAGAGGAGGTTCCAGTGCAGACTTCTGAAGATTCCCTGGTACCAAACTGGAATTATCAGTAATTCTCATCAAGTTCATCCTCTGAGCACAATCAGCCTCATAGACACCGCTCTCACAATCATCATTATCACTGCCAGAGCGCTGAGTAGACATTGATGGAATGCCAACAACTCCGCCAAGAGAGACGCTATCCTTTTCTTCAGAGCAATCTTTGCTACGAGGGTTGTCTAAATTTAGTGAGATCAACTTCACATCAACAAATGAAGCAACATTGGAGGCATTAATGCGAAGTGATTCTGTCGTAAATTGTGGTAGAGGTTGTGATTCTCCCTCACGCACACAGCAAATATTTCCCTTACCAAGTGCTTCAGAAGTTCTTTCTTCTACAGCCTTGGTGGACTCTTCAGCTGAAGTTATCATCTCACCAGGCGAAAGATTTTCAGCACAAACTTTAGCTGCTGCAGTCAAAGTACCTTGTGATGGTTCACTAAGAGAAGAAGGTATTCGATTTTCGTCGAGAGTAAGCTCCACAGGATGCGAAAACGAGCGTTGCTCGACAACTTGAGTTAGAGGAAGTTTAGCAATGTCAGAGTAAAGCTTAGGAGGTGAGCTTCCTACCAGTAGCTCAACATTGGCATCACTCTCAAAAATATTATACGTTCTATGGCACACAAATCCTGCAGAGCCCTCTCTTGCATCAAGGGATTCTATCTTCTTACTAGAACCACTCGAGCAAGGCTTGTTATAATCCTTTCTTTTCTTTGAATGATCGCTCGTTTGATATGCTACGTGAATTATGTCAGCTGTCTCATCCTCTGCCCGAATAGCCTTCACAGTATCAAAATAAATTTGTTCATTGAGCATTTCGTAATAGTTCAGTTTTTGCTGAACATCAATAATGACAGCAGGGATATCAAGGGCATTCTTAGGCACCTCTATGCCAAGGTCCAAAAAGTGACCAATGACATCAGGTGGATGCCTGAGATCTTTTTTGGCTCGGTTTCGGGCTTTCTTTTTCTTGTGTGAGTTCTGTTGAGATGCTTGCAGACCATGGCTTGGCTCCAAATCGTCCTTGGGTTTGCAGTAGAATGTGCCAGCACGAGCTCCCTCCAAGTGAGGAGTAGCTCCCTGCTTGCTGCCACCAACAGAAGCAGCTGAGGACACGGAAGTGGGTGTGGCGTCACAGCAAGGGACGGTAGTAACTGGGCCCACAGAACGACAGTATTGCAGCAGCCTGTTACACGCAGCCAACTCCGAGCCGTAGACGTCACGCTCAACAGGGACCACCCTGCAAAGTATCATGTCTTTGTGAAGCCAGCATTAGAAAATGGTGTCCTCTCATTCAAGGATTGTACGACGTACATAAACAAAAACATTCCCAATAGTTATGTTCAATACGAATATAATATAACTATGTTTACTTGACGTGATAGTTTTAAATTTATTTATGGTTTTAATCATCGTAATAGATGTTTCGAATATGAACTGATAATGGAGCTGGAATTTGAAAAGTTTTTAACTAAAAATGCTGAATTACCTCAGTATTTTTTGTAATTATAAATATTTAGTGCATTTGCGACTCAAGCAAAGGGATAATTTACCAAATCTTAAAAAACAAATCTGGAAAAAAAACAACAACAAATCTGAAAAAACGTGCTTGGCTAAAACCAAGCCCGCGCGGCATTAGGTGCAACTATCAAGAAAACAGTGCAAAGTTACTGCATTGTAGAAGGATGAAAAATTATTGATGACTTTAAGAAGTTTTAAGCCATCTCATAGGAATGAGTATTTAAAAACTAGACACAATGGCTTTTCAAGTTTGTGCTGCACAAGTGATTTGTCAAAAACAAAACAACGCTGAAGCCAGACGCAACTTAAGACGACTGTCAATACAAGCACAGTTGTACATCTCACCACACAAGCATCACTGACTTGGGATATCGAGAGACACAAAAAACTAAATTTTTGGAAACAATGAAAGATATTACATTAAAAACCCTATTTTCACATTCAAAATATTCATTACAAATTAATTTTGAAAGCTCTTTTTGCCTTGATTACGCTTTCAAAGTTACCCAGTTCCAGCAAGGCGAAATCAACCAATTTGGTAAAATGATAGGTAAATTGGATACCAAATTAACACGTTGGCGCTATGGTTGCACGGTTGCTTTGGTTGAATTGGGTAGGTTGGAAGTTGCAGAATTTAAAACCAGTCTTTACTGCTTTAATATTTATATCCTTTCCAAAAAGCGTGGTAAACATAATAGCACTAAAACATTTCAACTTGTACGCTATTGTCTATTTTAAATGGAGGTAGTGAAAACACTGAAATGCTGTTCATTTACTTTGGTACCTGAACGAGCAATTTACCCTGCGGTACACATAAAGTACCAATACGTCTTCAAAGCGTTAAGCCATGGGCGTAAAAGATATTTTCAAGAATACTTTCCTGAGCCGAGTTTTACTAACCTCCTAGGAGTGAGAGGCACCTCACAAGCACCAGCTGGGGGTGCGAGTGAGGAGTTGGCGCCATCTTTGTGCTGCTCGCTCTCCTGCTGACGCCGCCGCTTTTTCTCTAGCTGCTTTTTGGCAACCTCAAGCAGGTGAGCCTTGTGTTGCTTCACTTCCTCGAGGCCTGCGGGTGTGGTGATCAGCCTCATCATGATGAACTTTCTTAATAACTTCATGAAAACACTCTTTGCACATCCACCTGCAGTTAGTACGATTCAAAAAATCGCGATGCAGATTGACGAAACCAATGAAATACATGTACAGACAACAGAAAACAATGCTATAACAAACAAAATTGTATGATTCACCAGCAGTGACAACAGGAAACAATGCTATAACAATCAAAATTGTATGATTCACCAGCATCTCAATGGCGAGTAGAGCAGTGCTAGGTCATCTTTTACTGCAACAAGTGTGATGGTTGCATGAATGTTGTAGAAAGTGTGCAGGCTAACAAAACTCTTGGTTCAGGTTATTACTATACATAAAATTTTTATTTTAATAGCTATAATTAAGAAGTATTACAAAATCTCCAAATAATTACAAAAGGTGTAACATATAAATGTTAAACTATGAGAGGTATTTAGGTTTCTGAACAAAAAAAGAAGTCATAGGGGTGAAGAAAAGGAAAGAAGTGAACCAAAAATAGAGTCCTAAACTATTAAAAAAACTATTTTATTTCAACAAAAAAAGGCACACCTAACTTTCAGCTCAGGATCACAGCTTCTTTACGGGAATGCTAATTCCTAATGATATAATAGTTGTATTCTCATGCGTAACCAGTATTTATCAAACTAATAGCTTTTGTGCATACATTTTATAGTTCTAATAGAATTTTAAACTACTTTTAATATCCTTACCAGTACTAAAATTAGGTAACAAAAGATTGAATCTTTAGAGTTATCAAAGAAAATTTTGGCTAATAGAATTTTAAATGAAGCGCAAGTGAGAGCAAACCTTCTCTGTTCTCTTGAAGAGTTTGCTGCACGCTGGACAGCTGGTCAGAACAAGACTGTATTTTGGGCAGGAGAGCCTGCAACCTGTCATAGCAATCATTGCGCTGGCTGACGAGCCTGACCCGGTCACTGCGGTACTGCCTGTTGTGCTGCACACTCGTTCTGTACTCCTCAAGCACCGGCAGAGAGTTGCGGAGCTTGCTGATCTCACGCAGCATGAGCTCCTCCTCACGAGGCCGGTAGTTGTGCAGACGCAACTGCAGTTCCAACAGGCCAATGTTGTCCACAACAGCGCGGCGGCTCAAATAGGGCAACTGAAATATCAGTCTAAAATTGGAAAAGAAAATAAACTCAATTTTCTAGCATCTAGCTCATAAGAGATCTCACTGGATTCAAATGATCAGTATCTTTGAAAAATTTGCCCATACAAAATGAATAGCTGTACAATTCATGCCGCAATAAAATTTATTGGATATTAAATTTTATTTTCTTCAGTTAGATATTACATTTTATATCAGCACTTAGAAATTATGATTAAAATCTCTCTATCACCGTATCACAGAGAACCAGAGATCCCAACCTGCAAATTGTTAAGAGGTTTTGTACAGCTTGCACATAATAAATAAATTTAACATAAGTAGCCGGACAGGCAGCGAAGAGTTGGCAACCTAAAAAACAGTATATTCAAGTACCTGCTTAACTTGAAACAGAAATGTAACACTCATGATTATTGTTTAGGCTTCCCTAAAAACATCAAGTAAATTCAAGTACCTGTTTAACTTGAAACAGAAATATAATACTCATGATTATTGTTTAGGCTTCCCTAACCCAAGGGAAGGTGTTCCAAAGAGAAGGTCACCTTTAGTATTTGATGAAAAGGATAATCTATGTTCAAGGTATGTTCCCACACAAGATCCCTTGCGCATAGAAACAGTAATGAAGTTCATGAAATAAGATAAAGTTTGAGACAAAAATGGTAGGTGCTGAAAAAAAACAGCAATGACCTGAAAAAGATGGTCCATAACTCCAGTACTATATCAAGAAGAGCAAACCTAACTTTCAGCTGTGGACTTGACATGTTTTCTCTGGGAGTGCTAATCCCCATAGATGCAGTAGTTGTAACCCCTAGAGAAGGCTAAGATATACACTTCTTTGCCTCACATTAAGATTCCCCAGTCACAATCACCTCAGGGTTCAACATCATAAAGATGTATGAGAGCAAGCTCCCACAGTTGAAATTACTCCACAATTGCATCAGATTCTTTGTGAGATTTTATAGACTTTCGATGTTAGGAAAATGAGCTTAAATTGATGATTCCCCCCCAAAAAAATTCAAAAATAGAGTTTTTGACAATGATTAAAAGCCAGATATGACAAAATAATTTCATGGCAGAGATATGTAAAACTATAACAAAAAATTACATTTCAGTTTAGTTTAATCCATTTCATCTATGAAATTTTGTACTAAATTTGGGGATGAAATGCTGACCTACCTTTTTCCTCAAGCTGAAGCATTCACTCTCAGAACTGGTAATTGCTTCAATGACCTGCTGCAGCTTCTCTTGAAGTTTAGGCTGCTGCTCACACAACTTCTCCTTGCTCTCCTCCAGCTTCTTTTTCTTTTGCAGCACCTTAGCCTGAAAATATACGTTAGTTACAGGCTTACATTTACATTTTTAATAAAGAAGCAACTCACCTCTGCAGCTTTCTAAGGTAGACAACCCAAGCCGAGCATAGGCACCCAGACAAAGGACAACAGGGCTCCACGCACCACCCCCTACAATGATATGGTAATTAGTTTGAACCTCCATTTCCTTGGCCAAAAAGTTTAAAATGGTCAAAAAACATAGTAAATATGTGCTACATGTGCACTTGCTTACCTCAAAAGCACTTGTGCAGCCTAGCTGCACAGTGCACTTCTGCACTCGTAGGCCCACTTGCATCGTGGTCTCCTCCTACCCCTACAACCACCGCTGCCTTGCCTCGACCCAACCCACTAAGCACTCTCTGCACAAGGCTCCGACTGCAGTCACAACTGCTGAGAAATCCCTGAGGACAAATGCACAGAGCATACTTGCAATCCCCTCACAACACAACTACTCGCCAACCTTCAAAGCCAGACAGCAACCAGCGCCAAGCCTCCACAGTGCCATCTTGCGGCAACTCTCGGGAGTTTACACCATATCTTCCCTTCTTATGAAACTCATGTCACAAGTGCCTACAACTCATACTCATTCAGGTATGCGGGACGCCGCCGCTCTCGTTGCGACCGCCTCAAGGGCTCAGGCTCATCTCGATGCACAACAGCATCATCGCCAGCAGCATTTCACTCATCACCCTCTCCTCCCTGAGGATCATCAGGCAACTCGCTATCCACCGCCAGCTCAACGAGCTCCCTGTTCAAGGCGTCAACTACAACTTTCTCCGGCAATGTAAAGAGAGTCACATCGTAGTCCCCCATTTCACCCAAGACCACTGGCTCGGGCTCCGTGGCGTCAGCAGCACGGCATGGTTCACAGGAAGCTTGCCCCGCTCACCACCAAACTGACGTTCCCTAACGTCACGCACATGCCTGGGCATATCGTCTACGCACACCACATGCTCAAACATGACGCCAGTGACCTTGTCAGACGTTTACTGCTTCGTGCACATGGGCGGTGGGGGTTTCACCCACACCTCGCCACCAACAGCAAAACTGTTGTTCTTGCAGTCATCAACCACCAGAAGATTGACATCAAACGGTACTCACCAGTGGTACCCAAAAAATACCATTCGAATGGACTGAGCTGGCATGTCTCCTTCCGAGGCGTCACGTTGTTCTAAAACGTGGCCTCCTCATGAAAAATTCTGTCCCTAGCGGCGATTTTCTTGATCGTCCGGTGATTCCTCCCGACGATTCTGTTTCCACTCGGGACGTAAGCGGCACAGAATTGCAGAAAAATCCCCCACTCTTCAGTAAACTACTCAATAGTTGATGAACGGAACGCCATTGAATTGTCCAACAACAATTCATCACACAGCCCTTGCTCAATTACGACCTCTAGAAAACGAGCAACAATACTCGCTGCTGACCCGTTGAGCTGCCGCCACCCCCAAATAGCACATCGCGATGGTCCACAGTCAATCATGGACAGGCAGAGTTGGAACCGTAATGAGTCACATCAACCGCAACAGAGCGGTAGCACTCCACCACAGAAAGACCCTTCGTACCATGAGGTTATCCTCCCGTAAAGCAGGATCGATCCGCTGACAGCCCTCGCATCCAGTGAGCTCATGTTACACCTACTCTTGCGAGTTTACTACGCATCTGCCAAGCCAGGTAAAACGTCCGATCCATGTCCAAATGTTGTGGCAAATGAGCCGCCCAAATGGCATCCTCGACTCTCTCCAGTCGAGGATGCCTCTCTCCAGTCGCACAATAGATATCTCTGTTATGGCTTTAGCAGCATTGCGGTAACTAAGCCACCTATTAAGTACCCAGGTCATCTGATTGGTCTTGTTCTTGATTGTCAAAACGAAGCAAACAGACACGACCACACCATGCTCAGCAATCGTTTCAAAGACCACACCACAACGTCGCTTCACGAGCATCTCCGCCGTGTCCTTTGTGCGAACACGATTGCGGCCATCGACAGTACTGTCCATTCAGTTGACGACTATTGGGGAATCCCAGGCAACCGTGAAGATCTTAAGCCCCCACGCAATCAACAAGTTGATGCTTCGCGTAACACCTCCAACTCAGTCACATTAATTTGAAGATTGTCTGACTCCTTGTGGAGCAAAGACGCATCCTCAACCATGAGGCCATCAACCACAAAGGCCACACCGACCCCAAGGGAACTGGTATCAGTCCACACAGCAATCATACCCTACGGATCAACACCAAAGCATTGAACGGCGCAGTACCGCGTCCTCACGCACAACTGCCTAGTCATATAGAGAGGTAGAGAGACCCTTCGTAAAACTTGACTCTAAAAGCCAAATCCCCCGAAGACAAACCTGCCCTCACACATATGCATTTCAAGCAGTGCAGATACACGTCCACCAAATCGTTAGCTCCTAGGTGACGCTCGGTGAACCGCCTTCAGGCCTCCTGCCCAAGTAACACACTCAGCGACCAGAGTATCCTTCACTACCTCCCACTGAGCAGCATTACCGAGTCATACGGCAATACACCCCAGCGGCTTTGCCATTGAGCATAAAGCCGATGCTGTTGGCCGGCATCACACGCTTCAGTAGGCAGAATCTCTCCAGGTTCCCCAGCTACTTAAGCACATCGACCGACCCATCGCCGGTCAACTTCGGCAGCTGCCTAGACAACCAATCCAGAATCGGCCTACGCGCCTGAGTCAGGATATTGGCCAACATCCACAAACAAGCCCGACTTGCCCTCAGCCGGCGGCAATGATGATCCCAGATCATCAGCCCCAACCGCCGCCATCTTGCCAGCCCAGCCAGCAACAAAGATGGCTACCACAGCCATAAGCTAAAATGCCTAGATAGCTAGTGGTCAAAAAGCAAAATAATACCTTGCGCAAAAACGTAACCCAGCTACTTCACGCATGCACGCGCTTACTTTCAAAACACTCACAGCCCAGCTGCTCTGTACGAGAAAGCCTTGTGCCAAGCAGCACCGTAGCCTAGCTGCCTCGTGGTCTCCTTTGCCCCTACAACCACTCGCTGCCTCACCTTGAGCCCAACCCCCGCACCACACTCCACACAAGCATCCGACTATTACCCAGTCACACAAATTAACACTGCCACAGTCCAACAGCCAATTGATATCAAGGACAATGCATAGAACGCACATGCAATGAACCTCACACGAGCACAGCCACTCGCCAACTGACTCCTCTGTCAGCCCACAACCAGCGTCACATCTCCGAAGCACTATCTTGCGGGAATAAACACCACAGTAACAACACACAACTTCAAACAGAAAGTTCATTTTTATAAAATGCTTACCTCTTCCTTGAGGTTGTTCTCAATAAGAGTTTCCAGAGAAGTAATTTGGTCATCACAATTCCGAAGATTTGTTAGCACTGATATTTTAGAATGAGAATCTTTGTTTCCATTTTTCAATGGTGTTGAAGGTACAATTGGATTGATAGCTTTACCAGCCATCAGCATAAAAATATAAATATTTATTTGACAAAATAACAACAAATAAAATTAGCCATCACATGAAACCCTCCAGCAATATATCATTTCTATTTTATAAAGGATCATTATGCTACATTGTAAAACAATTATTCTGGAATTGAAAGCAAATATTAGTACAAAACAGGCATTTATTGCAGTTATGCATATTCATATAAACAAACTTCAACATGAAGTTGGAACCATTGAAATTAATTCTTTTTACTCAATAACCATGTGCTCTAAAACGCTTCTTCGGAGGAACAAGCATTGAAATTTGTAATGTACTGGGAAAAATTTATACTATATTCACTTGGATGATAAATGAATGCGACTTAGCAGTGAATCTTTCCATTATTTGTTAAAATTTTCTATGCTTTTTGTTTTATTGTTGTTTGAATATCAATGTTTCATTTTAATCTCATTCAGAGGAAGTAGTTGGCCTTTAAAAATTTTAAACACCTTGATTCATTACTTTTACGAGCATTGCAAATGGATTTTTTTATATCTATAATGATTGTTTATAGTGATATTCTTAGCCATATTGGATTTCCCTTTTATCATGAAATTTAAATTTCATAGAAATTGGCCTACTTCATACATTTTGAAGATGTATCCCTGCATCTTTTGCTAGGTTGACATTCATGTTTGTAAGAGACTAAGAGCATGCTTACCTTCTCTCCTTCAAAAATAAAAGAAGCCTACATTAATATATGATAAGAGTAAGCTCTTGTTTTTGAAGATGTTTCTATCGTTATCATTTTAAAAGAAATTTGAAAGGACATGATAGAATTGGAGTGGGAAGCAAGTAATGGAAGATCTGCAGAGTTGCATACTGCTGCACTGCTCAACCCTTTGGGTACTGATGGCTACTCCAGTGCCAAGATGGCTAGAGCTTCCTGTTTAGGGCATCTAACCTAATTTTGAAGTAATTTAACTAGTGAGGGAATATTTTGAGGTAAATAACAAAATTAGGAAAATTACAGGCATTCATAAAACTAGTTTTGACATTCCAGCAGTCTGCACACATAAATAACCATTGGTTACCGCAAAGTTCATGCTGCAGGGTCTGTGCAACATATTCAATAACCTTTCTTTTTAACTTGAGCAAGTTTTGTCTGAACTTTGTTTATTTTTGATAAATTTGGGCAAAATAAAAACTTGTGAATAATTTCTTCATAAATTCAAAAACTTTGTTATCAACATTGAAAATTTCTGCCGACAAGCATAAAGCTTTAAAGATTCAATTTGTAAAACTTAAAATAAAGAAGTAGACACTTGCTCAAGCTAAAATCATCCAAACTAAGACAATTTTATGGACAATTCAGAGTAATGACAAATTTTTCCCTTGGAAAATTTTTCTTAAATCATTTGAATTGTTGTATCCAAAGGGTTAGGATCAAGTCCAAGATATTTAGTAAGGTGTCTCTTACCAGTTAAGGAGACTGCTTAGAGAACTGTATTGATTACTGTACAAAAGAGACATTCAAAGTTTACATTACAAGAGTTATATGAATGTCAAAGTGCCATTATCCTCAAAATGAGCACAGCTATGTGAGACACTGGAGTGACTACTTCTCTGTGCTAAGACAATAGGCAGTCAACTTGGGTTTAAATTGTTTTATGCACTTGTTTTAGCAAGTTAAAAGTGGTGGCATGCTGGTCTGAGATGGATTAAAAAAATAGAGCTGATAAGTGTTCATGACAGAGGCTACTTATAAAGATGGCTGGAAAGAAGCAGGTGCTCAACTGTCCTCATTCATCATTGTCTGTCCTCATTTTCTCTACTGCTTTGGCCTGTTTCATATGAATTCAACTACCTTAGTTGGCTATATCTGTCCACTAGAATTAAAACAAAGTGAAGTAGATTTTAAAGAGTAGTCCCCAACATCATGATTATAACTGGCAACATATTGAAGAGAGAGTTGCACTGCTCAGCCTTACAACCAAATTACTGCTAGATAAAACACTGCAATAGTTGATCAATAAAGTTTTCAACTTAGAATTGTTGATAACCAAGGTAAATATGAATTTAGAGTCTCTGTTCAAAAATGACTATTCTAACCTTTGAAGAGGGAGGCACAGAAGGACCTGCATCATTGTGCTTGAATATGGGCTGAACCACCGAGTTTGAAATACCAGCATCTTTAAGGGCATCCTAAATTTTAGTCTGCTGGGTCTATAACAAGCAGACCAATGGACTGTATTTCATAAAAGGAAAGGCAACTTTTTTTTTCTTCTAGGGTTGATCTTTGACCTATATTATTTTTAGTAAAACTAATATTTTTAAAAAAGCCTGAATTATTGAAAACTCAAAATAAGAATATTTCTTTCTTAATATTTTTATACAGCTTATTAATTCCAATTTGAAAAAATAAATTTTTAAAAATTGTTGGTCAATATGCAGTTTAATGCGCAAGAATCACTAACAGGACACATTTAAAAATGTTTTATATGAGTGACGTTCTGCTCGCTGATGCGTTTTTTTTAGTTATTCAAGTTTTGAATTTTTTTCTTCCATAGCAGTTGCGTAGCGCTTGAACCATTTTAGTACGCTTGAGTATTTTGTAATTTATTATTAGCCGACCCTGCAGAGCCTAAACCCACTTCTAGGATGTTTTAGTTAATAACACAAAACTATTGTTGGGATAGTGAATACTGAAATCGATATGCAGCTGACATCAGTTTCAATATGGCAGCCACCGTAGAACATTAGCAAAATCGTAGGAAAGAATACCGTAGGTTCAAGTATTCACTATTCCAGTCCCACTAATATTTTTGGGTGATAACCTTTATTGTGTTTTTAACTAAATCATCCTAGAAGTGGGTTCAAGCTCCGCAGGATCAGCTAATAATAACTTACCTAGTTCAACTTGCCTAGTTCAAAAGCATGGGAGGTCAAGACTTTGTCTTATAGGGCTCCCATCTCTTCATCTTACAATTGTGTGAAACCAAAACACTTTCTCTAAAATAATCCCTCATTCACTTCTCAAACACTTACTATGGACTGTTCTAGAGTTAATACTCGTTTGTGAGACAAATCAGTACCTCCCTCACTCATTCAAGGATCAGGCACACTGGTCCAGTCTGGTCTTGAAGGCACCAATGGTTGCAGCAGTCACCACATCTTCCGGAAGCGGAAGATAGTTCCAGTCATTGATAAACAGAATACAGATTAACAGAATAATAAATTACAAAGTACCCAAACGCAGTCTAACTAACAGCTTCAGCTCAAGCACGCAACTGACTGGAACTGCTATTTAACACAAAAATTTCAAAGTTGAATAACTCAAAAATAACGCATCAGCGAGCAGCATGTCATTCATGTAAAACATTTTTAAATGTGTTTCTTTATTGATTCTTTGGAACGGAATTTTTAATTTCCTTAAGCGCATTAAACTGCATATTGATCAAATTGTGATAGTTAATGCATGTTTGTTTGAAAGAAATTTATTAGGAGAATCACGCTAAGTTGTTGGTTTTTACCAGAATCATTGACATGTTAAGTATATTCATTTTTATCTGATATTGTTGTGAAAAAAACAATGGACAAACCCCTACCATTGAATTCTACATATCTAGAAGCAGCAGTTAAGATTTCAGTAAAATTTGAGTCCTCACTTATTGACCCATGAGATTCTCCCCACAGTTCCTAATTTTCATTAAAAAAAATTTGAATGAAAAGTGCTGTCTCCTATGTTGACTAGATCATTGTCTCATGTTAGAACTTGAGCAACTTTTGACCTGGCTTTTTAATTTTCCTTCATTTCAAAGGTGTAAATAATTTTTACTCCACAATTTATTTAGTGAAGGAAAAAGTAATTATTTCGGCCTTGTGCCACCTTACGGCACCCGTTCTGTTTCACTCGAGTTACGTCTCTTGGCTTGTCGAGGAGGTGCGCTGACTCAAAAATCAAGAGACAAAATGTGTGGACAACAAATTATATGACGTCCGTCGTTGTTGAATTTACTATTCAAATAAACTAAGAGTCCGCGATATATTATTTTTACGTAAAAATAGTAAGCCAACGTCCTCGCACAATTACTACGACACATGAGTGCCACGACTCTCGAGGTTTCTGCAACTTTACTCGCCGTATTCGAGACTTCTTCTTCTGCTTTCTTCTGTTTTATGAGGATCCCGGTTCCTGTTGGTCCATGCGCCTCAGGTCCTTACGTGAAGTGGTCAGTTCACTTCTGCTGGCAGAAAGAGAATTCATCTTAGATTTTTACAGGCTGTACGGTTATCATTTTGTAACATTGTGGAGGATTGGCCTAATATGTTCCTGTATTGTTCATGTGCCTGCCACCATATTCGTTACCCCTTGTTTCTTTTTGTTTCAGATTTCTTTTGCTAAATCCTATAATCTCTTCTGTTCCTAGTGTCATATTTTGCCTTTTACTATTCACCTGCTTGAGACACTAATCTTAAGATCCACTGCTTGACCTGCTACCTTGATTCATCCTGCCATATTTTAATCCTGGTTGCTCCTTTAGGGTAAGTCTAAGTATGCCTGCTTATTAGACCTTATTGAACTAGGATTGCTTAAATGTATTTCAGTGTGCCTTGTGCTTCTTGTTCACTTATTTTACTGTCCAATACCTGCATATAGTGCTAATACTATATTTCAGCTTTGTTTGTTATATCTCCATCATTCGTTTTGTGTTCAATATCTATCACTTTTGCGTGTGCTTCAGTTTTTGCCCTTGTGTGCTGCTCTGCTTTGGTGTTAAATACTGTTCCCTCAACTTTTTCCTTGGCAGCTTCTGCTTCTTGTGGCTAGCTGAGATGCTTATGTCCTGTGTTTTTCTTTTTAGAGCAGCGAGTCTGGGACTCTTGCCACTGGCCCGACTCAGAGCTACGTTGGGCAGCCAGATTGGGTAATGTACCCACCGGCAGTTTGTGACAGGATCCTCCGCCGTCTGATTCCCTTCTATATAGCAGACCCCCTTGAAATTGTATTGTGCAAGCTTGTTACGAACCTCTTATGTCTCATGCATCTGTGTATTTATGTATATGTTTAGGTATAGTCTGTCTGTCTTTTGGGCTGTAATTCTTCCTTCCCTATCTAACCATGCTAACCCCTTTGACCAAACCAATTGTCAGTTACAGCCAATGGATTCATTGTATTTGTGATTGTTTCAGTATATGTTGTGTGTTCATGAAAGTTTAATTTATACCCCACTGAATGAGTTAGTCTGTAATTCCCCCCTCTTGAGTTTCTCATATTCAGTCTAAGCTTTCCCCTTGCCTGTGGCTCCCATCATTTTAGTTTTTTCTTTTGCCACTTCCACTTGAGAAGTGGAATAGCGAGTCCTGCCAATCTCCTACTATAGGGGCCTTACCGGGTCAACAGTTATCCCCCAACAACATGGATATCACATTAAGACAGAAGAGCTCTGATGGGTTAGCACAACATACAAAGTTAGTGGCGTCAACCTATTGCTCAATGGGAACAGCACAGAGCCATAATGGGGGTGGATGGTCCAGCCTGGGTGGCACAACCTGGAGCATCTTGTCAGTCAAAAACATGTGGGCCATTATCTTACTTTCATGATCCATAATCACTCCCTACTCTACGGAACAAACTTTACATTACTACTACTACTTCTACTGCTACAATTGGAGTGCATGGATGGAGGAATTCAAGATACTCTTTGCTGTAATGTTATATTGATGTTAAGGAAAAACACGATGTTCAGAAAATTTCCCCTTACAATATTGGTTGCATTTACATTATATACTTTTTTTTTCAAGTAACCTGGAGAAAATCAAATGAACATAGTGCAGGTGCTTCCTTGTAGAAGTTGATGTTACTTTATTTGTTAAGTGGTTAGCAGCTATAAGTTACCTAATTTCCCAGTAGTGATTAGATATTTTGCCATTGAATTTTAGATTTTAAATTGTATTTCTGAGGAGTAATTTCCTCCTCCCAGCAGATTCTTGACAGAGAGAGTAACCCCTACGATTGTACTTCTTCAGCCAAAATTGTTCTGGCTTCACCATATTTTGGATATTGTAGCAGAAAATGGCTGACTGTTTCAATATAACCACATGAGCACTTATCTGTATGAGACAAATTAAATCGATTGAGATGTTGATTCAGGCCCACATGACCTGTTCTTAATCTGGTCTTTGCACTTTCTATAGATCGATTACGATGAGAAGACCAAGGCCAAAATCCTACAGTGCCTCTGATTTATAATAAAAATTTACCTTTGTTCAAGTCACTTACTCTTTTGAGCCACTGGCTCTGCCAAACCTCAGTCAGAGCATCTCTAACTTGTCTCACCTTGTCAATTTGTGCTGAGTGAATGAATGGAGTTACCGGGCTTTGATGTGCTGCCTTGGCTGCCAGATATGCAAGCTCATTCCCTTCTAAATTCTTTTGACCTGGAATATACTGGATGTGAGTTGGATATTTTACATTCAACAGTTTGACATATTTACGGATCTTGTATATTAAATGAACATAACTCTTAGCCTTCCGATTTTGCAACAGGGCAACTCCCAAAAGAGAGTCTGTATATATCACAGCTCCTGGCAACAAAGCATAGTTCTCATAAAGGTACTTCACTGCTTGAAAAATTGCAAACAATTCACAACCGAGAATCGCAGTTTTGGAGGGCAATCTCCAATTAGACATAATGGTACTATTAGATTCTTTAATTATCATCGATCCAGTCGAAGAGGGAGCAGGATCAGTGAGCTTTGATCCGTCAGTATATATAGGCAAGTATGAGGGAAACAATGATTCCTCCAAGTATTTAAAGATGGAACCAGCCATTTCATTTGACATACACCCCACTGGAGCATTGCCAAATTCGGTCAGAAAGTACTTGTCCATTTCTTCCCAGGGAGCAATAGGGGAAATAATTGGAACCATCTCCCTATTACTTCTCTGAATTTTAAGAAGCGTGAAAGTTTTTTGAGCTCGTATGATGAATGGCGGGACCAATATATGGCTTGTCCAAGGTCTATCTTGCAAGCGAGTCAGTGGTTTCATAAGTTCTTTTGTTATTTGAACATTGGGAGGCAATTCTGTGAGCCTACAGTAAAATTTTAGAAGGACCAACATGCGATGAAGGTTTAGAGGCTGGGTATTACTTTCCACTTCCAATGATAGGATAGGGGAGGTACTTCGAGCCCCTGTTGCAATTCGTAAGCAAGAATTTTGTACTTTATCTAACTTATCTAAAAAAGCATTAGATGCTGTACTGTAGAATATAGAGCCATAATCAATACAGCTGCAAATTACCAATTTATAAAACATTAACAGTCTTTCTATCAGCTCCCTAATGATTGTTTGAGATTGACTTCATCAGGTTTATTTTAGGTATACATTTATCTCTGAGGTGTTGTATATGGTTCTTCCAAGTTGGGCCCGGGGCATCTAACAGCATTCCCAAATATTTATGGTTATCAACAAATTCTATACAGGAGGTACTCAAATATATGGAAAGCTTAGGTAGGTTTTTTCTAGTGAACTGCATCCCTTTAGTCTTGGAATGATTCAAAGACAGTCCCCAAGAGTTTGTCCAGTCCTTCAGTTTATCAACTTGTTCTTGCACTAGCCTGCAAACCTGGTGTTGGTCATTGTCACTGCAGCACAAAGTAATATCGTCTGCATATTCAAGGAGCGTGACACCCTGCACTCTAGGTAAGTCTGCTAACATTACATTGAAAAGGGTTGGAGATAGAATGGAACCTTGCGGCACTCCTGAGGGTATTCCCCTTTCAGATGAGTAACTGCCTTCAAAAAAAATACTTTAAATTCCCTGTTGGTCAAGTATTCCTTGATCCAGCACAGGGTTTTACCTTTAATTCCTAGATGAGACAGCTTATACAATAGTCTAGTATGCCATATACAGTCATAAGCCTTGCTCAAATCAAAGAATATCACTATACAGAGACCACGGTCAATAAGGGAGCATCTAATGCTCATTTCAAGTCTAGCTAGTTGATCAAGTGTGCACATTTGTCTTCTAAAACCACTCTGGGTACCACTGAATGCATCCAATTGTTCTAACACGTAATAGAGTCTGTTACAAATAATCTTTTCCATGACTTTAGCCATGCAGGGCAACAGGGATATGCGTCTATATGCCTTGGGATCAGATGCAAGTTTCCCAGGCTTTGGTATAATGAGAATAATTGCGAGCTTCCAGGATGCTGGGATAACAGATTGTTCAAAACTATAATTAATGATTTCTAATAACCAAAGTAAATATTCCTGAGTAAGATTTTTGAGCATAAGATTGTGCACCATATCATGACCTGGAGATGTATTACGTGAGCCCCTTAGAACCGATTCTAGTTCCGTAAAAGAAAAGGAATTATTATAGGGCAAAGGATCCTCATTACAAAGAGCTAGAGCTAATGGCAAAATATAGTTTTGATTTGACGCAGATCCAGTGTTATAAACCTCAAAAAAGATCTCCGCTAAGGCATCTGCCTTGTTTGCAAATTCGTAATTATTTCATCTTGAAGTATGAGGGGGTCACATCTAGCTACTTGATGCTTATTAGACAAACAGCCTATCTTTTTCCAAATGGTTGATACTGGAGTTGAATAATTGATTTTAGAACAGAATTCTTGAAATGATTTCTTCTTTGCATTTTTGGTGGTTTTCTTGACCATAGCTTCTGACTTCCTGAGGTTTATCAGGTTGGTGGGAGTTGGATGTTTTCTAAACAAGTTCTTTGCAGCTCTCCGCTTTTTGATCCACGTTGCGCACTCCTCGTTCCACCAATGCTTAGAGTACTTGGGAGTAACTTCTTCTTTGCTTCTGCTAAATGTTTTTTCTGAGGTCTCAACTATTGCCGATGTGAGGTTTTCCACTGAATGCAGAAAATCCTTTCCTTTATTGATGGCAGGGAGAGATGATTTCCATGCATTCCAAGAATCATTCTTAAATATCCAATGTTTTCTGGATCTGAACCTAGTTTTATCAGGGCTAAAATTGAGAGACACTAACACTGGCTCATGATCACTACCCATCTTGAGTTCCAAAGCTATCCGAGATGCAGGCTGCAGATCAACTGATGCAAAGCAAAGATCAAGAGTGGAATATGTGTGTGTTTGCAGATGGTAGTAGGTTGGCAAGTTTTGAGGTGTAAGGAGGCACAGATCATTGTTATCTAATAGACTTTCTACTAAATTATTACCTGTGGAATTGCTTGGGACTCTTGTGTCCCACATTGGGTGATGTGCATTGAAATCTCCAACTATCAACTTATGAGAGACCAGCTGGGAAAAATAAAAATTAAACTCGTTTGTTTCTATTGCTTGATTTGGATTATAAATGTTGAGTAGATCCACTTTATTTTTCTTTAAAGATTTGAAGGGCTTGGATTTCTAATTTACCATTTGGATAAACATTTAGTATTTTTTCTAGGCAAGAAATATCATTCCTTACCAGCATTGCCAGGCCTCCCCCAGGACGGTTGTCTTGGTGTTTGTAAAATGTGCGGTAATTAATAAATGTAGGCTCTCTACTGGCATTCAACTATGTCTCTGACAGACATACTATGTGTGGATTTGTTGAATAAAGTCTTAGTTTAAAATGAGATAATTTACTGTACAAGCTATGAAAATTCCAAACCAATATGCGTAAATGATGGTTGCTATCTATTATGAATGTTTTTTTTGTTGTTTTCCTCTGGAAGATCTGTTTGTCTGAGTCCTCTGCTTGGTACTTCCTGGGTTTGTCTGCAATTGCACTGAGTGGGAGTTGTAAGTGGGGCTGTAGGTATATGCTTGTTTGTCTTTCATTTCTGATGTAAGAGTTTCTATCACAGTCTCATTTTTATTTTTATTTTTTGCATTAACCTCTTCTTGTGCTTTTGGAGTGATAATCTTAGGATCACTCTCACTGTCAGGTATAGTTAGTTCCAAACTTGGTTCTTGGTTTTCCATTTCAGGGCATTGTTCCAGTAGACTGATGTCCATCACACTGTGTATGATCTTTGCAATGTCTCCTCCTGAGCAAGGTCTAGCCATATCAGTCACTGCTTTGAACAATTTAGCAACTGTGATTGCAACTTGGATCTTTAGGGCTTCCATTCTTGATTTTTCTTTTTCAGGATGCCATGTTTCTTCTATGTTTTTATTTGTCTGAGTGCTTACATCTTTCTGTAAAATCCTCTTATTAGAGTTGTACACTAGCAGATCATAGTTTTGGCTTTGTTGTGCTTTGTTTTGCACTGGAGCTTGATTTAGGTTATTATGTTCTGAATGTGGTTTTGGTTGAAGCCTTTGAAGAGATTTTGATTCATTGTTTACTGTAATCACAGCTTCCCTATAGGACTTTCCTCTCTGCTCGGATTTTTTCAACTATTTTGGCTTTCTTCATAAAGGGGCATCCTCCATAGTTGGCAGTGTGGGGCCCATGGCAGTTTGAGCATTGAACTGGCCCTCTTTCTTCTTTGTTCATACACTCTTGGGAGCTATGGGGGCCAGAGCAAACTACACATTTTGGCTTGAATTTGCAGTCTTTTGCATTGTGGCCAAAACCTTGACATTTGAAGCACTGCCATGGTTTGTCAACAAACAGTCTTACTTGGTAGCGTTGAAATCCTAGGATAATATAGTCTGGCAGAATTCGGCTGTCAAAGGTAACTTGAAGGCATAGTGTGGGTTTTGCTTCCTTTCCTTTTGTAAGTCTCTTGACATTGATGATACTTAGATATTGTTGCTGTATTTTTTAATTTCTACTTCATTTGAGTCAAGTCCCACAGGGCCTATTACTACTATTGATCTCTGTACTGCCTGCGGTAGCCTGCAGTCCACCCTCCAGTCTCCTATGTTTGAGATTGATTTAAGGCTTGAGATTTGCTCTTGGTTCAGAGGTTCAGTTTTGACAATGAGTAGTTTTCGGCTAATGTACTTTTTCATGTCTATTATTTTATGTTTTCCAAATTCAGAAGCCTCAAGGTTTCTCATTAATCTTAGCTTATTTGAGAAGAATCTTTCATTATCTTGATTTTCATTGACTGGCTGAATGAGAAACATTACAGGGTTTCTCTCGTGAGTCTGCCCATAGCTAATGGCTGTCTGGGACAGTGCACCTCCAGATTCTGAACAATTTAATTCTCCATGCATCCCTTAGTTCAAGCGTGCTGCTTTTTTTTTTGGTCAATGTTTATTTTAAGTGCGGCACAGAACCACTATGGGCGCTGCCATCTTGGACCCGATGTAAACATGATTGCCGTCGTCACCCAAATGGGTGGGTTAGAAGCTTTATTTATAATTTTCACTAACTTATAAGAACTGTGGCTAACCCTCACGACCCAACCTCTTTACGTTTGTAATAGGGGGTTAACTACCCTTATTAAATTACAGCGCCGGCGCCAACTTCAAAGCACAATTATTCAAAAATAACGCATCAGCGAGCAGAATGTCATTTTTGTAAAAGGTTATTAAATGTGTTCCTTTATTGATTATTTGCCCCAATATTATTAATGTCCGTGCCGCACCTGAAATAAACATTGTCCTTTTTTTTAATTGGAGAGGATGCATCCAAGGCTTTTTCTGGGTTGATTGGATCAACATTACTGGTTTGCTGTTGATCTTTGGCCCATGAATTAATGGGACGTTTCCTCTTACCTTTCCTAAATATGATGATTGATTGGACTTGATTATCTTCATTGAGGATTCTCAAGGTTTCTTCATCCGATCCTGGGATATCTGGAAACACCTCTTCTCCCTCTTGAGTCAGGGTCAAGACCGGCAGGCCGGAACATGGGTCCTGCTCGTTTTGGAGCTTCTTCTTGAACTTTGAATATATTACAGATGCAACTGTAGCTGGATGGCTGTCATTATTTGTGGCTACTGTTGCATTTGACAACACTCCTTAGTCCTTCATCCATAGTCCCATAGAGTCGGCAAAAGATATTTTGTCTTCTTCCTCCGACATAACGCCATATTCTCCACTCGAGTGAGCCATCTTTGCGATGGCTCGCTCAACTCCGAGTCGTCGATTAAATTTGTATCTTCAGTTTTTCAATCTTTATAAAGGAAATAATTAGACAGTTACTATTTTTATCTTACTTACCTAAGCTTTTGATCCTCCAAGAGCTCAAGTCGACGGCGCTTCCCAACGAACTCCCCTGATCGTACTCGAGACTCAAGAGAGGTAAACAGTAAATAAAGGTATTCGTAGAAAATGTTATTGAGATGAAGCGTTCTGTTAATGGCAATCGTAGGCTTTTATCGTAGGCCTTGGTGCAATGCCTCCTACATCTACGAATAACTTCAAATGGCAATCACCTAAAAAGTTTCTAGGCTTATATCAATCCATACTTATCTCCAATTATCTACTGTGCCTTTTCATTACCATTTATTGGTTTGACTTTAACACTTTCTTCTCAAAAGTTGGCAAAGATGTTTTCAATGAAGTATCCAGGACAGTTTCAGACACATCTACAGAGGCAAATCTGAGCGATGTTTCATCCCCAAATAGTAGCAACAAGTGGAGACCAAAGCCAGTTAGCGTCATAGAGATACGAAAAATCTTATACTCACTAAAGAATACTAAAGCGACTGGACATGATATCATAAGCCTCCAACATGTAGCATTCGCTACATAAGCGTAAAATTATAAACTTTCTCATTCGCACTTAAATAAAATAATTATTGATATTAAAAATCTTACTCTGAATCATTATTAATACGTTTTTACTTATAATTAGTAGTTTTGACGTTTTTGTGCAAAAAGCATAAAAATTAAAAGTCACGATTGACATCTTCGAGTTTGAAGCCTAGGAATTTGGCATCACTGCGCGGGACGCTTGGGTTGAGCGTCACTCACTCTCGTGGTTCTTGGCTTGTGCGTACGGCGCTCTCGTAAGTGAACCAAATTAAGTGAAAAATAGAGTAAAGCGGGTAAAGTATATAGTGTCATTTCTTGAAATGCAGTGTGTTTAAATATAAGGATCTGGTCGGATCGTGATGCATAGACAACATGAAAATAGTCGTAGAGTTCGTAAATAACATTCGTAACGTAGCTCGTTCGTTCGTAATTCGTTGGTAACGTAGCGTAAATTTTGCGTCATATGTTCATTGCATTTCGGTGTCAAGATTTCATTATCAACATTTAAATCAAGTTCCTTTTATTCTTGTGGCAAAAATATATACTTGCATCTGCCATCCATGATATCGAAACTCGTGCATAAAATACATCGTGGACGCGCACGGCAGAGTCCGGCGCCTTTGTTTCCAAAATGGCGTAGCATAAACTGCTGTCTCATGTCATTACTCTGTGATTTAAATTGCACTATATTTATGTGGAATAACTCTCCATTTTTTACAACATATACTTGCAGTGCTCGTCTTCAGTGTTTGACGTGTAAATAAATTAGGAATGCCTTTTATTGTTTTTCGTACGAAATTCAGTCATACTTTCCTACAAATTTTTAGCTTTCATATTTCAGCATACTTCATTAATTGTGTGTTAAATCGCATTTAATCTTTTTAACATATATCACAATTAGTATCATTAACCAAAAAAATTCTTGAATTTCATGCAATTGTAAAAAGAATTTTTCTTTTTGCAAGCCTCTAAATTCTATCTCATTTCTTGAGCTTGACAAAGAGAGAAATTAAATTAGCTCGTTGTTGAGCCTGTAGGACGTCTCTTTGTTTCTCCGAGATGGGAAAGTTATCATTTACGGTGTAGGGAATTGTCAGTGGTGGAATTTTCCTTGATGCCTCTCCTGGAACTTCTCATCCAGCGTCTTCGATTCTTGCAGAACCTCAACGACGTCGCCAAACGCCACACATACAATTCCCTGGGCCTTATCTTAACAAGTAAAAAAAATCTGCCTGAGACATACTAGTTAAAAGCTACGTGACTTATTCTCTAACTCCACCATCGAGTTTTACCACGTGATTTGCCACTTTGGGCATGAGACGTTTCCTGACCTCGATTCTACATTCCCTCGCAACCCTCCTTGTCTTTTGGAGCTAGTAAAGCCTAGTTATTACAACTAACAGGCTAGATGATCTACCTGCTCTTACCACGACAACTTGCTCTTTAGCGTGGGATTATCAGAAAGCCCTCAATTCGTAGAACCACCAGTCACTGCTCAGAAGAATTCATATTCCATCAGTAGTTAAAACTTAAACCGTCTACGAGCTGATCTAGAAATTCTCCAAACACTCATTCACATCCTGCCGACGCCATTGCTCGCCGGACCTCACCATCGCTCGCAGGACCTCGCCGGCACGGAGTGCCCACCTAGACAAGCTCTTCCAGTCAAGCTCATCGCCAGTCCGCCTGGCGTTCCTCCAATAAATTCTCAGCTGAGTCCCAAAGTGTCGTAATTATCCCTTTCTCGCAACTTTAAGAACCTTATCGAGTACGTTTACGTTGGTCGTTGAATACGGATACTAAAGTTTTAATCCATACCCCGCCAAACGTAACACTGGTGACCCTCAGAACTATAACTAACTACCCAAAGCTTAAAAAAAACCCAGCTTTCCAGCCTTAAAACTTAAAAACTATTCAACTCGATAAGTGTTTGAAAAAGTGTGAGAGAGGATAATGTTGGCATATCATTGTAGTGATAAGTTTCCCATGTCGTAGTACTTGAGAATTTCTATGGATTTGACCGTGTTAATGTTCTCTGAGCAGCTCTAAAAATTTTTTTTTTTCTTTCATGCTGTTTCCTGTCTTTTGTTTCATGTGCCACAGTAGGTAGAAAGTTTTTTGTTTTTCCTTTATTTCCGTGCTTTACGCGTATTTCTGACTACCGCAAAATTTTTCGTTTCCAATTTTTTTTTCTTCTTTCCGTTTTTTCAACGTGATTTGAACGATTGCGTAGGCAAAAATTAATAACGCAAACCTTGACACTTTAATTCCAAGTCATAGGCGTTGAATACGTAAATTCCGTGCCGTTATAGCCTAATTTTGCATGCAAAAAGAAAATTGCCAGCATGCCCGACACAGAGAATGAAGATCGAGCGCGCGCCAAACCTCTTAGTCTGCCGCCTTTCATACCAGAAGACAGCCTCACTTGGTTTAACCAAGTGGAGGCAATATTTAGGTATAATAATATAAAGGACGAAAACGATATGTTTTATGCCCTTGTGTCCGCAGCTCCCACGAAATTGTTAAGTGATTCGAACGACCTTATAGCAAACCCGCCTGCTGTTAATCCTTACGGCATCTTGAAAGGAAAAATCATGGCAAAGTTACAGCTGTCCGACACGGACAAGTTTAGGTCTTTAGTAAATGAGTCAGCAATTCCACCTGTCTCTGTCACCTTCTCTCCGACCGCGTTAGTGAATGAGCTCAAAAGATTATCAGCCGGTGTTAACATAGCTGAGGGATTCCTCAAAGAAGTTTATATGAACAAACTACCTAGTAACGTGCGCCCGTTTCTATCAATGGTGAGCCCGGACCAAACCTTAGAGATGCTAGCAGAGTCCACTGAGACAGTGATGCGCAACCTAAATATGTCACAAGCACCGCAGGTAGCTTCCTTGAACGCATCAGCTGCGAATTTTTGCCCGCATTATGCTCCTAATATTCAACCTTCTCCTTCTATGGAAGCAATGCAGCGCGAAATCGCAGAACTAAAGCAAGCCTTCCAGAATTGCCAGCTAGGTCATAGTGTAGCTCATATCCAGCAAGGCCCAGGGAGATTCCCTAGCTACCAAAATGCCCACGACTATCCCTATCACTATCATCTTTTCCTCCTCCTCCTCAACGTTTCGATAGAGGTAGATCTTATGATAGGTCAAATCAAAACCCCCGCTTTAGATCGCGCTCTTGCGATGCCAACAGTCTCTTATGTTGGTATCATGAGAAGTTCGGCGACCAGGCTCGCAAATGTGCCTCTAGACACTGTCCTCGTTATACCGAAATGACTTCGGGAAACGCCAACAGCAACGCATAGTAGCGAGTACTGCGTTGCCTCATTCCCAGACTACTCGCCTCTTAACTATTCTAGATCCATAACTAAATATCGATTTTTAATCGACACTGGTTCGAGTGTGTCAATTATCCCAGCCACGGCTAAAGATAAAAACAATAATTTGGTGGCGACACTACGCGCCGCAAATGGCACGCCAATTCCTTGTTATGGAGAGAGAGTACTAGAGTGCAGTCTGGGATTGAGGCGAAATTTTCTCTTCACTTTCCTCATCGCGGAGGTCCAAGAGCCCATAATTGGCGCGGATTTCTTAGTGAAGTTCGGGATTGTTGTAGATGTTAAAAACCGTAGAATTAGGGACGAGGAGACACAGATCTCAATTCCCGCTTGTGGCATAACTAGAGCTAATGTCTTGCATTCCTTCTCTATTGCTTTCAAGGAAGAGTGCATGTTCGAGCAGGTTCTCGCAGAATACCCTGCATTAACAAACTCTAACTTAGCTTCTAAAAACATGCAGACGAGCACAAAACACTTCATTGAGACGACTGGACCGCCAGTTTACTCCAGAGCTAGGCGACTACCGCCTGATCGATTGGCTTTAGCCAAGAAAGATTTTGCTAGGATGCTAGACAGCGGCATCATCCGCAGTTCCAAAAGCCCTTAGGCTAGCCCTCTTTTGCTAGTACCCAAGGCTAACGGTGAATTCAGACCGTGCGGGGATTTCCGCAGGTTGAATGCCGTTACTCTACCTGACCGCTACCCTATTCCTTACTTGCATGATTTTAGTGCAAATTTAGAGGGAGCACAAATTTTCTCAAAAATTGATCTCCAGAGTGCCTTCCATCAAATACCACTCGAGGAGAGTGCTATCCCTAAGACCGCGGTAATCACTCCGTTCGGTCTCTTTGAATTTCTAAAAATGCCATATGGCTTAAGGAACGCACCTCAAACGTTCCAACGCCACATGGCTGAAATCTTCTCGGATCTCACCTTTGCCTATGTGTACCTTGACGACATTTTGGTGGCATCCGCAACCCCGGAGCTACATAAAGACCATCTTAGGGTCGTGTTTCAAAGACTGTCCGACAATGGACTCCTGGTAAATCCTGCAAAATGTGAGCTCGGAAAGCCATCACTGATTTACTTAGGTCATGAAATCTCTAGCCTAGGTCTAAAACCTTTGCCTTCCAAAGTAGAGGTAATCAAAAACTTTCCTTTTCCACAGACCCAGAAGGAACTGAGAAGGTTCCTAGGTTCTGTTAATTTCTATCACAGATTCATCAGAAATTGCGCGCAAACTTTAGCGCCCTTGTCAGATTTGCTGGAACCAATGAGAAAAGGTAAATCTACTGATGTAAAATGGACGGAGGATGCGCGCAAAGCCTTCGACGAGATTAAGCATAAGCTGGCTGCTGCGACTGAATTATCCTACCCTATTGCCAATACTGACTTCAGTCTGGTGGTTGACGCCTCCAGTACTGCCATAGGTGCCGTTTTGCAACAAAATGTAGGGACTAACATCTCTCCTCTTGCCTTTTTTTCCAAAAAGCTATCGCCCACTGAGCGTGCTTATAGCGCGTTCGGTAGGGAACTCCTTGCTATCTACTTGTCTGTGAGACACTTTCGCTATGCTCTAGAGGCAAGGGAGTTCGTGATCTACACAGACCACAAACCCTTGACCTCGGCGATCAAAATGCCTTCTGAGCGCCACTCGCCAAGAGAAGCTCGACACCTGTCCTTCATTAGTCAGTTTACCACTGACATCCGCTCCATCAAAGGTCTCGACAATACTGTCGCTGACTGTCTATCTCGGATTAATTCTTTCCAAACCAGTGGTAAAATCACTTTCGGTAATATTAGTAATGCTCAGAAGGAGGATCCTGAACTCCAGGATCTTCTCAAACCTTCTAACACTAACTCCTTAAAACTAACCCTTGTTGACAACGTGTACCGTGATGCTAAGCGACCTTCTCGTTTGCACCTTCCTGCGACTCTCCGCAGAGTAGCTATTCTTCACTATCATTCTCTCTCTCATCCTGGTATTAACCGTACATTGCGTTTGATTTCCGATCGTTTCGTCTGGCCAGCGATGCGTAAGGAGGTCAAGCAAATTGTGCAAAATTGCCATGCATGTCAGAGTAGCAAAATTGTGAAACATAATCGTGCAGCGTTACAGAGCTGTGCTTTTGCTGGACACAAATTCGACTCCGTACACCTAGATTTGGTGGGTCCGTTGCCTTTGTCGCGCGGTCATTCTTATTTGTTAACAATAATTGATAGGTTCTCCAGATGGAATGAGGCCGTGCCTCTTCCTGATACCCAAACTGAGACTGTAGCGCGCGCCTTCATGAGCAACTGGATTTCCAGATTTGGGATTCCCTTAAGTGTCACGCATGACCGGGGATCACAATTTACCTCAAAATTTTGGAGTGAGCTTAGCACCGCTTTAGGGTGTGAAAACATCAACACCACAGCATATCACCCGCAGTCGAATGGACTCATTGAGAGAGTCCACAGAAATTTAAAAGATGCGTTGCGTTGCCTTAATTGCAGTCACGATTGGACTGACAGACTTCCAGTAGTATTATTGAGCATCCTCAATTTGCATCGGCAGGACCAGCAGTGCACAGCAGCAGAAATGCTTTACGGGAAGACGCTTCGCCTCCCTGGCGACATTGTTGACCCAAAACCTTTGCCTGAATTTTCATCTGCTGATCGTTCCGCATATGTAACCTGTCTCAAAGATTGAATGCGTCAGATCAAGTATGTTGCTCCACGAATGCCGCAGACAAAAGATAAACTCGATCCTGCGTTGCAAGAGTGCACACATGTGTACGTCCGTAATGATAGCATCAAACCTACCCTCACACGCCCTTATGATGGCCCATTCAAAATATTGAAAAAGACGCCCAAGTATTTCATCCTTGAAAGATCTGGTTCACCCGACCCTGTGAGCATAGATCGATTAAAGGTCGCGTACACCTCCGATAATAGTGTGATTTCTAACTCTTCATTCTCTCCACAGAACTTCTTTTCCACTGAGACTCGATCATATCTACCATCTCAGCTTCCTCAGTTGGCTGCATTGTTGCCTAGTCAACTTGAGTGTAATCCTTTCTTTGTGCCTGTACCTTCAAACCCTATCCCTAAGCCTATCGTAGACTCTAATTCTAGCTCTCTTAGTGAAACAGCGACAAGTCTGGAGAGACCAGACGAGCCCGCTGCAGTAACTCCTGTTCCTAGAATTCGTGCTGATCTAAATTTGCAGACCCGTTTGGTGAAGCTTCCCCGCTCAGTAACATTTTCCGACCGCAACACCCGGCATGGTCGCGTAGTTCGAACTCCTTCCCGCTACAAATGATTGCAGCGGGTGGACCTTTCGGTCTGCGCCTTGGGGGGTAATGTAGCATTCGCTACATAAGCGTAAAATTATAAACTTTCTCATTCGCACTTAAATGAAATAATTATTGATATTAAAAATCTTACTCTAAATCATTATTAATAATTTTCTACTTATAATTAGTAGTTTTGACGTTTTTGTGCAAAAAGCATAAAAATTAAAAGTCACGATTGACATCTTCGAGTTTGAAGCCTCGGAATTTGGCATCACTGCGCGGGACGCTTGAATTGAGCGTCACTCACTCTCGTGGTTCTTAGCTTGTGCGTACGGCGCTCTCGTAAGTGAACCAAATTAAGTGAAAAATAGAGTAAAGCGGGTAAAGTATCTAGTGTCATTTCTTGAAATGCAGTGTGTTTAAATATAAGGATCTGGTCGGATCGTGATGCATAGATAACATGAAAATAGTCGTAGAGTTCGTAAATAACATTCGTAACGTAGCTCGTTCGTTCGTTCGTAATTCGTTGGTAACGTAGCGTAAATTTTGCGTCATGTGTTCATTGCATTTCGGTGTCAAGATTTCATTATCAACATTTAAATCAAGTTCCTCTTATTCTTGCGGCAAAAATATAGCTAGATATGTCTCAGGCATACGCTCAACTACCCTTGGACGAAGACTCCAAGGAACTCACGGTAATAAACACCCACAGAGGGTTATTTGCCTACAACCGTCTCAGTTTTGGAATTGCGTTCGCACCTGGAATCTTTCAGCGTGCCATGGAAGGACTATTGCAGGGCCTCCCAGGAGTGTTCTGCTACCTGGATGACGTCCTGGTGAGTGCCACTAATGAGCAAGAGCACAACAAGCGTCTCTATCAAGTCTTATCTAAACTACAGGAGGCAGGACTAAAACTGAAAATGGATAAATGCCAAATTGGAGTGCCACAGGTATCCTACCTTGGATACCAAATTGACAAGGATGGATTGCACCCCACTGCAGAGAAGGTAGCAGCAATCCAGAATGCACCAGCTCCTACTAATGTAACTCAACTGAGAGCCTACCTTGGGCTGCTAAATTTCTATAGGAAATTTCTAAAATCATCTGCAACTATGCTGGAGCCCCTAAATACCTTACTGAGAGACAAAACCACTTGGAAATGGGATGCAAGTCAGGAGAGAGCCTTCCAGAAATCTAAACAAGCCCTCCTGGACTCTCAGACTCTAGTCCACTTTGACCCTCATAAACCCATAGTGGTAGTGGCTGACAGTAGTGCGTATGGTGTGGGAGCGGTGCTGTGTCACCTTATTGATGGGATTGAACGCCCCGCCTATTTTGCCTCCCGAACTCTAACAGCAACAGAACGCAACTACTCTCAAACTGAGAAAGAAGCCCTAGCTATGGTGTTCGCACTTCGAAAATTTCATTGCTACCTGTGGGGACAGGATTTCACTGTGGTTACGGACCACAAACCTTTGTTAGGACTATTTGATCCGGGTAGAAGCATTCCTCCGATGGCATCCGGGCGCATTCAAAGGTGGGCTTTACTACTGCAGTCCTACAAGTTCACCTTGCGTCACCGGTCCGGCGTGCTGTTGGGCACAGCTGATGCTCTCAGTCGTCTACCTTTGACAACTCCCGAGGAAGCCACACCTATTCCTGCGGAATGGACGTCCTTAGTAAATTTCCTCGAGTCAGCTCCAGTCACCAGCACCCACATCCGCGACGGCACCCTAAGGGACCCAGTACTTTCAAAGGTATACAAATACTGCCAAGTAGGCTGGCCTTCGACGGTAATTGGTGACCCTGATCTCGCTCCGTATACTAGGAGGCGAGACGAATTGTCCACACAAAATGGCTGTATGCTCTGGGGAGCAAGAATTATTGTACCCCAAGCTCTCAGACAAGCCATTGTGGACGAACTGCACTCTGGCCATGCTGGATCATCCAGGATGAAGGAGTTAGCTCGCAGCTATGTATGGTGGCCGCTGCTGGACAAAGATCTAGAAGGAACGACTAAGTCATGCAGCGAGTGCCTGAGCACTCGAGCTGCACCAACGAAAGCTGAACTCCATCCGTGGGAATGGCCTGCGAAGCCTTGGCATCGCATACACATTGACTACGCGGGCCCAATGGATGGAAAATACTATCTAGTGATCGTGGATGCACACTCTAAGTGGGTTGAAATTTTTCCCACATCTACTACAACCTCTAGCGAAACGATCTCGTGCCTGAAACACACTTTTGCGACATTTGGATTTCCAGTAACAATTGTTTCTGACAATGCAACGTGTTTCACATCGGCTGAATTCCGAGAATTTGTGAAGGCATGTGGTATGCGACATATTACGAGCGCACCATACCACCCTTCAACTAATGGACTGGCAGAGCGCATGGTACAAACTTTCAAGAAGAATATACGAAAGTCAACGGAACCCCTACGCCTAGCACTAGACAGGTTTCTGTTCAACTATCGGCTGACACCCCACACGACAACAGGTGTTACGCCCGCCGAACTGATGTTAGGCAGAAAAGTTCGCTCTCGTCTTGATCTGCTTTGGCCGTCAGAAGCAATCGCGTCCAAAGTTGCTCAACGCCAGGACGCTCAGAAAAGATACCACCCAGGGTCTCGCGCGGTTGATATTCCGCCGGAGTCTCCTGTGATGGTCCGTCAATACACGCCGGGTTCCCCAAAATGGACCCCTGCTACCACCATTGAGAAAACAGGCCCGGTATCCTACAAGTGCCAACTGAAGGAGGGAGAGGTCGTTCGTCGACACCAGGACCAAGTTATTACCTGCTCGAACACCATCCCTGAACCCTTGGAACAACCTACGGAGGAAACCATCGTGTTTCCACAACCTGCTCAAAATTCATACCCACCACCTCCGACCAATGAACCTGACACCGGAACACCTGATTACCCGACTCCCACCCAGGAGGCTAGGATGCACGAGCCTCCAAGTGCTAGCATCTCACGCAGGTCTACCCGGGCTCGGAAGCCTGTGGTGAGAATGGACCTTTAGGATTGACTATATGGAATAAGGGGACTGGGGATACAGGGGGAGGGTTTCTAATTAAGGAGGGAGGGGTGTAATATAGCGATTAGTGTAAGTTCTAGTTAGAGAGACCATAAGTTGGCAACGCTCGAGAGAGCAACACTCGCAAGTCAGTCTGCTATTGGCCTCGGGTTCAACAACAAGTACATGTTGACCGAGTGTGTGTATATAAGTACCTACTGTGGTTGGTATCTAACTTCTTAATTTCTAAACTAATGTACTAATTCTATTCTACCCTATTCTATATATATTCCCGTCTATCTCCGCTCTACTCTGACTAACCACAGTATTGCACATTGAGTATTTAAGTTAAGATATCCAAGAGGTGAGTGAACTATTTACCTAAATTGCTGTGTCATAGCATGGTCTATTTTGTGCAGTACTCTATCTATGTTGTGTCTATGTGGAACCTATGCTGTGCTCTAGTGTAGGGCCATCCACTCCATAATACTCTGCCATCCATGATATCGAAACTCGTGCATAAAATACATCGTGAACGCGCACGGCAGAGTCCGGCGCCTTTGTTTCCAAAATGGCGTAGCATAAACTGCTGTCTCATGTCATTACTCTGTGATTTAAATTGCACTATATTTATGTGGAATAACTCTCCATTTTTTACAACATATACTTGCAGTGCTCGTCTTCAGTGTTTGACGTGTAAATAAATTAGGAATGCCTTTTATTATTTTTCGTACGAAATTCAGTCATACTTTCCTACAAATTTTTAGCTTTCATATTTCAGCATACTTCATTAATTGTGTGTTAAATCGCATTTAATCTTTTTAACATAAATCACAATTAGTTTCATTAACCAAAAAAATTCTTGAATTTCATGCAATTGTGAAAAGAATTTTTCTTTTTGCGAGCCTCTAAATTCTATCCCATTTCTTGAGCTTGACAAAGAGAGAAATTAAATTAGCTCGTTGTTGAGCCTGTAGGACGTCTCTTTGTTTCTCCGAGATGGGAAAGTTATCATTTACGGTGTAGGGAATTGTCAGTGGTGGAATTTTCCTTGATGCCTCTCCTGGAACTTCTCATCCAGCGTCTTCGATTCTTGCAGAACCTCAACGACGTCGCCAAACGCCACACACACAATTCCCTGGGCCTTATCTTAACAAGTAAAAAAATCTGCCTGAGACATACTAGTTAAAAGCTACGTGACTTATTCTCTAACTCCACCATCGAGTTTTACCACGTGATTTGCCACTTTGGGCATGAGACGTTTCCTGACCTCGATTCTACATTCCCTCGCAATCCTCCTTGTCTTTTGGAGCTAGTAAAGCCTAGTTATTACAACTAACAGGCTAGATGATCTACCTGCTCTTACCACGACAACTTGCTCTTTAGCGTGGGATTATCAGAAAGCCCTCAATTCGTAGAACCACCAGTCACTGCTCAGAAGAATTCATATTCCATCAGTAGTTAAAACTTAAACCGTCTACGAGCTGATCTAGAAATTCCCCAAACACTCATTCACATCCTGCCGACGCCATCGCTCGCCGGACCTCACCATCGCTCGCAGGACCTCGCCGGCACAAAGTGCCCACCTAGACAAGCTTTTCCAGTCAAGCTCATCGCCAGTCCGCCTGGCGTTCCTCCAATAAATTCTCAGCTGAGTCCCAAAGTGTCGTAATTATCCCTTTCTCGCAATTTTAAGAACCTTATCGAGTACGTTTACGTTGGTCGTTGAATACGGATACTAAAGTTTTAATCCATACCCCGCCAAACGTAACAAACATATAAAAGACAGCTTCCTTGTCACAGCACCCTTTATTCGCTTGATAATAAATACATCTATAGTCACAAACAAGTTTCCCAATCAATGGAAACTATCCATAATTAAGCAATTACATAAATCTGGTGATATCGACATAGCGTCAAACTACAGACCAATCAGTCTCATGCCTGTTATGTCCAAAATATTAGAAAAAGTAATAACAAACCAGCTCTCGTCATACATAGACGAGTCACATCTACTGCATCGCAATCAATATGCTTACAGGAGGAATACCAGTACTCAGGACGCCCTGTTAAACATAACAGAAAAAATTTACAATGATATTGAGCAAAAAAAATTAACTCTCTTACTATTGCTTGATCTCTCCAAAGCTTTCGACAGTGTTGAGCATAAGAAACTTCTACAAAAAATTTCAAACCTCAGTGGTTTGAAAGCTACCTACGAAACCGCTCTCATGCAGTGTGCTTGAATAACAAAATATCATCATTCATACCGAATAATTTTGGCATTCCTCAAGGTTCAATCATCGGCCCACTCCTATTTTCAATTTTCATCAACGATTTCCCCATCATGCCAGCAAACACAAAAATCTCAATGTATGCTGATGACGTACAAATTGCCATGACAAGCTCAAAAGCGGATTTAACAGAAACGCAAGCCAACGCTGAAAACCTTCTGAGAAATCTGAAATTGTGGTATGACCATAATGGCCTCAAACTTAACGCAAGTAAAACGCAATGCATTATTTTTGGATCACAGAATGCGACTGAAAATTTACCACCATTCAAGCTAACATTTGGAGACGATACAATTAAACCAGTCGATAAGGTTAAAAATCTGGGTGTTTGGTTTGACAAAAATATGACTTTCAATTCACACGTCGAAACAATGTGCAACAAAATTAACGGAACCTTAATGTTCTTTCATCGTATAAAGAACACACTTGACGAAAAATCTAGATTATTAGTGATTCAGTCTTTAGTTTTATCGCGTCTGGACTACTGCAGTCTTGTGTGGGGAGACTTACCTAAATGTCGTCAGGAAGAGTTGCAAAAATATGTAAATTTCGACGCCAAAGTGGTATGCAAAGGAAATTTCAATAAATACGATCATGTCACCCCTCTTTTAAGAAAACTCGACTGGATCCCAACACCGAACAGATTCATGATCCAGAAAGCTCGACGAGTATTCTCCTCTCTGTACCTCCCCCAAAGTAATGCAGAGGTGGTAAAATTTCTTCCATCTAATATCCCAAACGAAAGACCAAACCGGAGGAACGATGTTTTAGTCAGTTACCGTTCATCTAACGTGGGACAAAAAGCTCTCTCAGTTTCTGGAGCTTTTTTTGTGGAACAAGCTTTCCCAGCATATCAAAAACTCTAAAACTGGAAAAGAACTTAGAGTAAATGTGTCACGTCATTTTGCATCTCTGTCATAGGGCCTGCAGCATCTCGGTGTGAACTTCCCATCTATCAGAAATTTTAATTTTTCCTGAAATTTCTGTTAGAAATTTAGAAACTATTTCATTTTAAGTTTGCTAAGCGATTCGTATATTCATCTTACTTAATTCTGTCGACAACAATGAGCACCACAGCCGTCAGTTCAGTGCAGCAGAACGAACGTTCTTTCCATAAATAGAAGTATTTCCTCATCTTTATTTTGTTATTTCTTTCGCTTTTCTGTATTAATATTTTCCGTCCGTATGACAAATATACCATGAAATACGTTTTGTGTGTACACCAATAAACAGGTTTATAGATGTGAGGGTTGTGCAAAGTTTATAATAAATTAAATTTTTGGCTAACGTTGTCTCGCTATTTCAAAATTTAAACAATTTAAACAATTTAAACAATTTAAACAATTTATTTACCACAGGAGATACAGAAGTAGAATGTTTCTTAAGTCTAATACAATGGTCAGAGTTGAGTATAGCTACCTGTGGGCCCGAATAAGTTCAGCGACTTCTAGGGCATCCTACCATTACATTATTCTAGGGCGTACAATAATGTTTAACCTAATTCACTTAGCCTAGTTTCGCATTAGACTGATCAACAGGATAATGAACTCGATATTGATGTTTAATTTTACAATATAGGTCATAGGTCAAAAAAATCATTCTCGAAGATGTTTTCAATCGATTTTCGGCTGAGCTGGGGGGAAAGGGGTAATTTAAGCATTGCATTTAGTCTTTTTATTTTCTTCCGTGCGTTCAGCGCACACTAGCACTGAACTTCCATATCGGAAAAAACTCTAAATTTCTGTAATTAAAATTATCATTTTGGATCAAGGCCTAATCTTCCTATATGTGCCAATTTTGTAAATATTCTCCGCTCAGATGTGATATCCGGCCACAATGATACTCCATTTTATCCCACGTACACATGTCCGTATAATGCTGAAGAGTTGTGTTGCTTCTTGACTATAACCTGATTTTTTCTTAAAAATTTCTGTGAAGAAATTAAAAACCAGCTCATCAGCTCATTTTTATGTTTTTAGAAGTCTTCTCTTCTTTTTAGTTTTTTTTAACTCTCTTACTATTTTTTTTTCTTTTTTTTTATGCGAAAAATTTCTTAGGATTACAGTGAGCTCAGTTGTCATTTTCTGTGTAGTAGATGGTAGGTTGCTTCTATCGTTTATCTTATATATGTATTTTTTTCTACAATTTTATTTTCAATAAGTATATATATTAATATGTGTGTGTACGTGTATAGGCATATATATGTATCTACATAAATAGATATACATGTTTCTATTTCATTTCTTTACGCAAAAACCATTCGGTTAATAAATTTTATTGCAACAGCGAAATGATTCAAAAATAGATTTATCACTTCCCCAGAGGGCGTTTCTGTGAATCGGATTAATGTCATATATAATTAATGAAATAAAGTGCAATTTGAGCATATGAATCGTAGTAAAATTATCTTTCTGTCCGTATGTTGTACAAGCTATGAATTTTGATATTGAATATATGTTTGTTTACCCATTTCTACCAATATTTTGTAGATATTTGTCAATCATGAGTGGTAACCGGCTTACACTGTATCTCTATTTTATCCCATGTACCCATGTCCACATGATGTGGTGAATATAGAGAAGATATGAAATATGTTTTTGGTGGTGATAGGGCTTTGCATATTTTTAGAGCATATTTTTCATTTCTCATTCAACTACCCTTGACAGAGATAGACTATTGGCAAGCCACGTGGGGTTTGTCTATTAGTACGCCTCGTATATTTTGTCTATTAATATGCCTCGTATGATCTATCTATTTTGTACACCTCTGATAGCTTGTCTATTTGTACACCTCGTATAGTTTGCCTATTATTATTATGATAATAATAATAATATTATTATTATGAATATTATTATGTTTGCCTCGGATGGTTTGTCAATTAGTACTCCTAGTATAGAACTTTTGTTAGACTACTAGCACACCACGAATGGTTTGTCTATTAGTAAGCCTCGTATATTTTGTCAATTAATATGCCTCGTATGGTCTATCTACTTGTACACCTCTGACAGTTTGCCTATTAGTACACCTCGTATAGTTTGTCTATTATTATGCCTCGTATGGCTTATCTACTTGTACACCTCGGATGGTTTGTCAATTAGTACTCCTCGTATGGAACATTTGTTTTAGGATGCCCTATATTTAAGAAACTTTTAAAAGCCAATATGTTGGCATGTATCTCATGTGACGACTTGGAAATAAACATTTTTTCTTTTTTTCTTTCTTTTCTAGACCTTGCAAATTGTTTAGTGATCAGCAATTAAATGGAAAAGAAAACTTTCTAGCACGGTTTTAACGTTAAAATGACCTGTGAAATAAGCAAAACTCCTTCAAAAAACTGACCAAACAGATTAATTTTATTAGAAATTAAAAGTTTCTTTGCCATAATTATTGCATCAGCTATCGCCGTGGTCGAGAGAGGAAAGAGTTGTAGCATCAGCTACAAAGCGTAAAATTATGAAATTTTTCATTCGCACTTAAATAGCATAATTATTGACATTAAAAATCTTACTCTAAATTATTATTAATAATTTTCTACTTATAATTAGTAATCCTTGAAGTTTTTGTGTAAATGCATGAGAGATAAAATAACGATCGACATTCTCGAGTCTAAAGCCTCTCTGAGTTGGCAATACTGCGCGGGACGCTTGGTTTTCCGCGTCACTCTCTCGTGCCTCTCTAGCGTGTGCGTACACCGTCTTGTAAGTGAAAGAAATGAAATGTTTAAATAGAGCAAATCTGGTAAAATATATTGTGTTATCTCTTGGTGTGCATTGTGCTTAAGTTTAAGGATCTGGTCAGAGTCGTGATATATAGATAAACATGAAAAATAGTCGTAGGATTTCGTAAAATAGCACGGCTCATCCCAAGTGCTATCTCAACATGACGTAGCGTAAATTTTGCGTGCCATGTGCATTTCTTGTGTCAAGATTATAGTAAGATGCTCAACTATGTCATTTCTTTGCTACAAAATTATATACTTGCAGCTGTCATTATGATATTGAAATTCGCTCATCAAATACTTCGTTAGAGCGCACGGCAGGTTTGCCGGCGTTTTTGTGAAGAATGGCGGAGCGTAAAACTGCTGTGTCATTTCATTTTTATGTTCACTGTATTATGTTTTGAATATTTTTCTCTAGCTGCAAGAAATACGTTTAGTGTCTTTTCTCAGTGTAGTTGACCTTTTAACGATTTAGGAATGCCTTCTTTTTTATTTTCGTACGGGTATTATAGAGTACGAAATTCAGGCATGCATATTCCTGCAAAAGTTTTAGCTGTGTGATATTTCATTATCTTCCATAAATCATGTGCTTAATCGCATGTAGTTTTCAATATGAATAACAATTATGTCATTACCAAAATTCTTGTAAATATTCATGCTCTTATTTTAAAAGCAAGGGCAGTAGTGAAAGAGCTTGCCAGCTGTTAAAAATCTATCCTATTTCATGAGCTTGACAAAAGGAGAACAGTCATTGCCAGTTTCTAACCTTCCTATTTCCTTCCTGAGCCTCAAAGAAATAATAGCTTTGAGTTAATTCTGTGGAAGAAGTTCAGGGTTGTTTCTCCGTGATGGGAAAATTATCCATTGCAGTGTAGGGATTGTCAGTTGTGGAATCTTTCCTTGGTGCCTCTTCGAGAACCTTCTCATTCAGCGTTTTCGATTATTGCAGTCCCTCGACGGCGCCAAACACCACAACACACATTCCTTGGGTTTTAGCCGTACAAGTTCAATTCATGTGGCATATTATCTCTCACTAAACCATCGAGATACATCACGTAAATTGCTCAGTTGTGATTTGAGACGTTCTGACTTTTGGTCACATATCACTTTGCAATCCCTTGATTTGGAGCTAGAAGAGCCTAAGTATATTACTACTAACGGCAAATTAATCTTTACGCTCAACCACGACAACTTGCTTTACATAACGTGGAATTATTCTAAAGTCAGTCGCTAACATTAAACAGACCTTGAACATCCACAAACACACTCACTTACACCTGGTCAATGTCATCGCTCGCCGGACCTCGCCTGCACGGAGTTTCCCATCTAAGAGAAGACCGTCCGAAGTCAAGCACGCCATCGCTCATCACGGTTTCCTTCAATAAAGAAATCTAAGCTGAGTTTCCCATGCTTTATTATCCCTCTCTTACAATTTTGAAAAACACTATTGAGCAAACGTTTAAGGTTTGGAAGTTAATAACTAGCATACTCACTAATCTTAACAGAGTCGGCAGTTCGAATCCTACCAATGCTACTTCTTTTTGTAGATCACAATGTGGACCATTTTAAAAATGAAATGCAAATATGCTTAGTTAATTTTAAATTTAAATGGTTTGCGAATATTATCAGCAGAACTACTACCACGACAATGTATCATAGAACTTACTATTCTATATCCATATGAGCCAATTTTAGTCAAAATTTTCTTGAACCAAATTTAATGGCAGTCTATTGTTACTCCCAATTATATAATTCCCCCATGACACGGCTATTGTCAACTTTTCATAGAATCTGTGTCAAATAAGACCTTTTAGTTGAGAAAGATTTAAAATCCAATGTGTTGTAGTACATTTCATTTATCAATTTTTTTAAGAAATTAACTCTTCATATTGTAACAAATATTATATTATTATATAAACGTTCATATGACATCATATAAATGGTTCATATAACTGTTTCTTCATATTATCAGAATGTGGCACCTAAAAAATGAAGTTGTTATCTCCCAATTATATTAATACGTTATCATTTCAAAATTAACCATTTTTATTACTTAATATGACCTTATAACTTCTTCGTAACTGTAATATAGCGAGTAATGTAAGTTCTAGTTAGAGAGACCTAAAGATGGCAACGCTCGTGACGGCAAGATCATCAGCGAGTTTCCGATTGGTCGTAGCCAGCTAAACAGTTCATGCTGGCTGCAAGTGTACATATATAATTACATACTGTGGCTAAGTATCTAACTTTCTAATTTTTAAACTAATTTACTTAATTCTACTCGACTCTTTTCTATATATTCCCACCTATCTCCGCTCTACTGTTGCTAGCCACATGTCTGTTAATTGAGTATTTAAGTTGTAAGATATCTAAGAGGTGAGTGAATTATGTACCTAATGTGATGTGTCATTGCATTTGTCTATTTATGTCAGCACTATTACTGTGCTGTGTCTATGTGGAACCCAGTGTTGTTTAACCTATACTGTGCTCTAGTGTAGGATTACAAAGTCTATAATATTGGCGACGAGGTGTTGGTAGAACTGCTGGGAGTGACTAAGTAGTTGTGACTAGTGAGGGAACATAGAATTTGCCTAGTGAATTTCTTTTTGTTCTGCTCACTGGTGTTGCTAGACGAGCTAGACTAGTGAAGAAACTCAGAATTGATCTAGTGATTGTACTATTTGTGCTGTGATTTTTTTTCTACTTTTCACGGTGTGTTAAACTTACTGAAAATTCAATATGCCATTGATAGGTTCAGTGGGAGAATTTAATCCTTTAGAGGAAGAATTTGGAGACTATGAAACTAGATTACACTGCTATTTTTTAATAAACAAAATAGGAGATAAGGAAAAAGCCCCCACACTAATTTCCCTAGTGGGTCCAAAAGTTGCTAGGCTAATAAAAGACCTAGTGTCTCTGTTATATATCTAGACGGAGATATAATATTAGTACACCCCATCAAGACACAAATAACATATCAATAGACAAATGCAATGACACATCACATTAGGTACATAAGTCACTCACCTCTTAGATACCTTACAACTAAGATAGTCCATTACCAGACTTGTGGCTAGTGAGAGTAGAGCGGAGATAGATTGAAATAGCAGGATAGATTAGAATAGAATTAGTAGTAGGTAGCTAGAGAAGCACTTAGAGATAGTACTTAGCCGTCCGAAATACTCTATATTAACACTTGCAGTCAGCATGAACTGTTTAGCTGGCTACGACCAATCGGAAACTGGCTGTGAGTGTTGCTCTCACGAGCGTTGCCAACTTTAGGTCTGTCTAACTAGAACTTACACTACTCGCTATATTACAGTCTCCTAAAAGAACCCTTGATGCTACTTATGACTAGGTTATGGAAGCGTTGAGACGGCATTTTAAGCCTACACGCAATCAAATCTTCGAAAGGTTCCGGTTCCATAAGCGGAACCAGAAAGAAGGGGAAAGCATCGCTGATTTTGTTTCTAGCTTGAAGGCCCTTTCACATACCTGTAATTTCAAACAGGAAGTGCTAGAAGAGACTCTAATGGGCAGATTCATTTTGGTTGTGTCCAGTAATGAAATTCAAAATTGCTTGCTGAATGAAGCTGGCCTGACATTGCAAAAGGCCATGGATCTAGCTACTGCTAAAGAAACCACACTGAGAGAAACAGTGAGGTTGAGGCAATCAAATTCTATATTAAATGTAGGTCAGAGCAGAGTTCAGCAAACTGCGTTCAAGCCTCAGGCACAAGCTAGCCCCAAATCAGCATGCAGAGGCTGTGGTGGTTTGCACTGGCGTAGAGATAGCCCCTATAAAGTGTGTGTAGCCACCCTAACAAGTGGACTCAACTCTCCGCATTAACGGGCCCTACGACACACAAATTTACCGGTAACCCATCTGGGGCCAGTAACGCTGAAATTTAAGATAATTAAGGACATGCGGAGCGTCATTAGCGGGAGTCTCACCTGAAGATCTTCGAAAACAATGTTCAGGCAAACACTCTTCACTGCAGCCGGCTGTCAAGGACCCAAAAGTCCCCGGTAGCGAGGACAGAATGCCGAGTCCCGCGGAGCACACAAGAAGAAGGTGCACTCGCGTTCACGGCCGGTTTCAATCTGAGGTGGCCGCCTTCTGTCGCCACGCTCCTTAGCTTGCACGAATCCTTCGCGATGGCTTAGGACTCGAACAAGAAGATCAGACGAACGTTTTAGTATTTAGATTTACATTTGTCGCCGAAGACGTGAGGAACCCCCGCCATTGCTCCGCTTCGTCGTAAAATTATCAGCGTTATTAATTTTAGGCTGATTAGAAGGAGCACAGCCTATACCCTTTATTGCGGAAGGCCTTTTTGTGCCTTATAAAGTCCGCAAAGGACCTCAGCTTTCGAGCAATGGCCGGAATCTCGACAAAAGACAGTAGTTGTCATGGTTGTGGCCAAAATGGTCATCTAAAAAAATGTTGTTTCAAACTGAAAGGGCAGAAATCTGCTAAAGGCAACAAAAATAATTTTGTGAGAGTCTCATAACACCACCCTAACCCTAATGGAACTAGCAATGGAACCGGTGCAGACTACCCAGCCCCCAATCATGGGTGTTATGGGGAAATATTTTCATTAGCCGAGGAAATGAAACCCCCAACCAGAATAAAATTGTTACTAAATGGCGTGCCATTAGAGATGGAGGTAGATACAGGTGCTGCCAGGTCTATCCTTTCAATGGCCACCTACTCTAAAATACCAACTAAGACAAGACCAGAGCTGAGACCTTCTGATGTTAAGCTTAGGACTTATGGGGGAACGGAACTGTTAGTTTGTGGAGAGATTAGAGCTAGCATCTAGCATGAAGCTAGTGGTAGGGCTCCACAGCTAGCAACTATTTTAGTTGTAGACAGGGAGGGGCCAGCCTTGCTGGGTAGGGACCTGATTAACTCCCTAGGATTAACTATAGTTGCTAATAGGGTACATAAATTAGTTACCAAGGCAGAAGGGCAAGTACAAAAATTTCCCAACCTTTTCCAACCAGTTCTAGGTTGCTTTAAGGGTAGGAAGTTTAGTATCGAGATTGATCCAACTGTAGTACCTAAGTTTTGCAAAGCCCGGAATGTGCCCTACTCATTCACACCTAAGGTGGAGGCAGAACTAAATAGACTGGTACAGGAAGGTATTCTCACCCCTGTACAGTACTCTAGATGGGCAGCGGCTATTGTTCCGGTGCTCAAGGCTGATCAAAGCATCCGCATCTGTGGTGACTATACAAACTAACCGTCAACAGAGCCACTAGGCTTGATACCTACCCCATACCCAGAGTGGAAGATTTATTTAGCGGGTTAGCCGGAGGAGTTATATACTGCAAGCTAGACATGTCTCAAGCGTACGCCCAACTTCCGTTGGATGATGAATCCAAGGAGCTCACCGTGATCAACACCCATATAAGTCTGTTTGCTTATAATAGGCTAAGCTTTGGCATAGCCTCAACACCTGGAATCTTTCAGCGTGCCATGGAAGGACTATTGCAGGGCCTCCCAGGAGTGTTCTGCTACCTGGATGACGTCCTGGTGAGAGCCACTAATGAGCAAGAGCACAACAAGCGTCTCCATCAAGTCTTATCTAAACTACAGGAGGCAGGGCTAAAGCTGAAAATGGATAAATGCCAAATTGGAGTGCCACAGGTATCCTACCTTGGATACCAAATCGACAAGGATGGATTTCACCCCACGGCCGAGCAGGTAGCAGCTATTCGGAATGCCCCAGCTCCTACTAATGTGACTCAGCTGCGGGCGTACCTGGGGTTATTGAACTTTTACAGGAAATTTTTAAGATCTTCCGCAACCATGCTGGAGCCCCTAAATACCTTACTGAGGGATAAAACTCCTTGGAAATGGGATGCAAGTCAGGAGAGGGCATTCCAGAAGCCTAAACAAGCCCTCCTGGACTCCCAGACCCTAGTCCACTTCGACCCTCAGAAACCCGTAGTGGTAGTGGCTGACAGTAGTGCGTATGGTGTGGGAGCAGTGCTGTGTCACCTTATTGATGGAATTGAACGCCCCGCCTATTTTGCCTCCCGAACTCTAACAGCAACAGAACGCAACTACTCCCAGACTCAGAAAGAATCTCTGGCTATGGTGTTTGCACTCAGAAAATTCCATTGCTACCTGTGGGGACAAGCCATTGTGGATGAACTTCACTCTGGTCATGCTGGATCATCCAGGATGAAGGAGTTAGCTCGCAGCTATGTATGGTGGCCGCTGCTGGACAAAGATCTAGAAGAAACGACAAAGTCATGCAGCGAGTGCCTGAGCACTCGAGCTGCACCAACGAAAGCTGAACTCCATCCGTGGGAATGGCCTGCGAAGCCTTGGCATCGCATACACATTGACTACTCGGGCCCAATGGATGGAAGATACTATCTAGTGATCGTGGACGCACACTCTAAGTGGGTTGAAAATTTTCCCACATCTACTACAACCTCTAGCGAAACGATCTCGTGCCTGAAACACACTTTTGCGGCATTTGGATTTCCAGTAACAATTGTTTCGGACAACGCAACGTGTTTCACGTCGGCTGAATTCCAAGAATTTGTGAAGGCATGTGGTATGCGACATATTACAAGCGCACCATACCATCCTTCAACTAATGGACTGGCAGAGCCCATGGTACAAACTTTCAAGAAGAATATACGAAAGTCAACAGAACCCCTACGCCTAGCACTAGACAGGTTCCTGTTCAACTATCGGCTAACACCCCACACGACAACAGGTGTTACGCTCGCCGAACTGATGTTAGGCAGGAAAGTTCGCTCTCGTCTTGATCTGCTTTGGCCGTCAGAAGCAATCGCGTCCAAAGTTTCTCAACGCCAGGACGCTCAGAAAAGATACCACCCAGGGTCTCGCGCGGTTGACATTCCGCCGCAGTCACCTGTGATGGTCCGTCAATACACACCGGGTTCCCCAAAATGGACCCCTGCTACTACCGTTGAGAAAACGGGCCCGGTGTCCTACAAGTGCCAACTGCTGGGGGGAGAGGTCGTTCGTCAACACCAGGACCAAGTTATTACCTGCTCGAACACCCTCCCCGGACGCACAGGGTCCAATCTCGCAGGATTTCTACACCACCCAGCCCTTTCCCTCCACCTCCAACCAGCTACAGCACCACCTCCAAGCAGCTAAGGAAATGTTAGGTTAAATCAATTTAGGTTAGGTTAAGTTAAGTTAAGTTAGGTTAAGAGGTTAGGTTAAGTTAGGTTAGGTTGGGTTAGGCTATGCCAAGTTCAGTTAGTTTAAGGTTAACTTAAAAATGTTAAAAAATGCCTGTTTTGCGTGCTGAGATGGAGGGTTGAATAGCCAAACACCAGCGGTCGTTGTAAAAACTGATCATAATGATTTAATATAGGTTAAATTTGGTATTCCGCTGTATAATGATTTAATAGAGGTTAAATTTGGTATTCCGCTGTAGTATCTGCTTACTAAGTACTTGTAGTGTTTATATATTGCAGTGATTAAAAAGAACTGTATAACGAACAAATAGGTTAATAAACCTCAGTAGTGCTACATAGTTCCATAATTGGCGCGAATGGCAATTTTAGTAGCTGCTCGGAGGTGGAGGGAGAGGGGTGGGCGGTGTAGAAATCCTGCGAGCTTGGACCCAGTGCTCCCCGGACCCAGGGACCAACCTACTGAGGAAACCGTGTTGGTCCCACAACCTGCTCGAGATTCATACTCACCACCTCCGGCTAATGAACCTGACCCCGAAACACCTGATTACTCGATTCCCACCCTGGAGGCAAGGATGCACGAGCCTCCAAGCGCTAGCATCTCGCGCAGGCTTACCCGAGCTCGGAAGCCTGTGGTGAGAATGGACCTTTAGGATGGACTAAATGAAATAAGGGGATTGGGATACAAAGGAAGTTTCTAATTAAGGGGGGAGGGGTGTAATATAGCGAGTAATGGAAGTTCTGGTTAGAGAGACCTAAAGATGGCAACGCTCGTGACAGTAAGATCATCAGTGAGTTTCCGATTGGTCGTAGCCAGCTAAACAGTTCATGCTGACTGCAAGTGTACATGTATAATTACCTACTGTGGCTAAGTATCTAACTGACTAATTCATAAACTAATGTACTTAATTCTACTCGACTCTTTTCTATATATTCCGACCTATCTCCGCTCTACTCTTGCTAGCCAAATGTCTGGTAATTGAGTATTTAAGTTGTAAGATATCTATGAGGTGAGTGAATTATGTACCTAATGTGATGTGTCATTGCATTTGTCTATTTGTCGCGTCTTACAAGACGCAAATTTTGAAAAAAAAATTTCGGCAACATTTTGCGGATCCGTACTGGTCCGCAAGACTGACGCAGCGTTCTATTTGAGTGAAGTGCTCGTGGAAACAACGTATACCCGGATAATTTTAAGTTTCTGTGTGATAAATAATGTGATTAAATGTCAGAAAACTATTAATTCAAACGTGTATTCGAACTAGTTATACTTATCGATTCGCCACAATGTATTGTGTATTTGGTGATCAACCGGTTCTAGAGTATTCAAGGATGCTTCTGGAAGCCGGCAAACCACCCATATTGAGTCAGACTAGTCGTTGTGATACTGTGAATTCTAGTGCTTCCTCTAGCCAGTATGCTGCAGTGTAATACTAGGAATAACAGTCAGATTCTAAATTAACAGTATTTTAGCAGACCACTGAATGTGTGAATTTTAGAAACTTGTTCATTGAGTTTGACTCTGCATTTTGAGCTGAATGTTGAACATCAGTTTAACCAATCACAAGTGACGTGCTCAAGTATAAAACATAGGATGTGTGCTAGCAAATCGCAGGTACTAGCAACTTCACAACTTAACCGTGCATAGCTCAAATTTATTCAGAAATAAAAAATATTTTTTGATTATATTTTGTTGGCTCCTCACCCTCGAGCTGTGCTGGACAAGTTGCGTCAGTCAGTAAGGTAGAAGCCCAGAGTTAAAGTATTTCAAAAAGTAGACTGGGAATATACCCAGAAATTCATGCGACCACTCGCCTATGTGATTTTGCGTTTTCAGGGTGACGTTGGTCAATGTGTACTTGTGCCCTAGGGACAGTTCACCTGCATTTAAATTAAGTAACTCAAAAATCAGCGAGTCATTTCAAACCCTCTCAGTATTAGGCTGATCAATGAGATTACCGTTTTTTGACAATAGGATTTTTTTGACATTGGCTGATCTGCTGTAACTTAAGTTCTGATTATTCTGCGGCTGGATAGGCTGTAGTACTAGTCTGCTGTTACTATTCTAGCTTGCCCCTGCATCAGAGACCTAACCCTTTAAAAACGTTCTCCCCTCCTACAGGTAGAGTAAAGAAAAACAAAATAGTCATTTTTGTATGTTAAAAAAGGCCATTCGACGTGGAAGGGACCTTCCCCCATCGTTTGTAAGTACTCCAGGGTTTTGTCAGGTTGTTCTACCAAGGTTGCAGCCAGTGCTATTGTAGCATTTGATTATGTAAACGGTCCAAAATCATTGAAGGCCGAGATCCTGCAATTAAAATGAGTGTGCTAGTGTACTGTCCTCCTCTGACCACAGTGCACACATTTAATAGCTCAAAATTTTAATGGGAAGATAAGAAAGACTTCCATGTGCACGTTTATAAAATCGGACTCGCATTGTTGTGTGCTCAATACAAAGTATGAAATGTATTTCTTATCTTGAAAGTCTGAAATTCTTTAATAGTTGACATCAATGTGCGTGGAGTAGGCTGTCCTCATTTGGTCCTATGTGTGCATTACAAATGTGTATCCGCCAATGTGTTCTTTAGCTGGAGAGACTTAATTTTCTTCTCAGTCAATGCAACAGCCGTCTCATTGTGTTATGTCGTTGGCAGGACAATTGATCCCCTTTCATGTGTTGCTATTCTCCTATTGCAATTTCTAATCGCTATTCTCTTATCGCTCTTCTCTGGAACTGGAATTCTCGCTAACATGAATCGACTCGTGAACTTCCCAGATTCTTGAGACTGGCGAGATGTTTCTTTGTCATTAGAATATCATACCTAGTTCTAGCATTATTTAGTTGCTCTTCGTGTCTTAGTCAGCTACTTCTCATATACATTCGAGGTATGAGTTTTTTCTTATTATGCGGTACTAGATACCTTAATTGGTCAGTCGCCTATGATCTTAAACCAAGAGTTTTCTTGTCATGCGTATTGTTGGGCCGAATCTAAACTATACCTGTTTGTGCAGTTCACGGAGTCAACGGGGCTTGAAATAAACCGAAGAAACCTCATATTCTTTTGGCGTCCCTTTGAAGTCCGTTTATTCACGTTACTGTAGCGAAGATCGGATTTCGCAAAGTAGCAGTGACACTATTTATGTCAGCACTATCACTGTGTTGTGTCAATGTGGAACCCAGTGTTGTTTAACCTATACTGTGCTCTAGTGTAGGATTACTAAGTCTATACTAATAATATATAGTAATATAATAGTAACAATATACCTGTTTGAGGCAAATAAGTATTTTAGAATTTAAATTGAAGTCAGAGCAAATAAAATATTTCAGGCGTCCCATTCACTCGTTATTACCAAAATATATAAACCTAGCACATGATATTATAATGAAAAACATGTTCATGTAACGATTTTGTTGTCATGATATTGAACAAATTATGACTGAATTATATGTAGTGAAAATCACAGTGAAAGAATGAAACCCGTGTTGTTCCACGATAAACTATAATTTATCAGTTTAACAGGTGGCGTGGTATATGGTTTTTAAGGTAGCTTTGTTAAGAAATACAGAATCAACAATATAGATAAAAAATATCTTTAAGTGAGTTGAATATTAACTAACTCAAACATAGAACATCGAGCTTTTTAAGACTTAGAATACTGACCTGTGGAATAAATAGTCGAAATAAATAATGGTAAATGTCAAATAAAATGTTTGCTTTCAGTTAAGCATCGCTCCCCCCTACATGAATAGCTTCAGATTCTTTCTGATGTGAGTCCCAGTAAAAATATACTCAACTTTAATTTGATAGAATTTGAAGTTCCTCTGTAGAACGGGCGAAAAATTAAAAGGGGCTGGCACTCAGCCTCCAAGTTAAATTGAATTATTTATCTCATACGCCCCTCTAAAATTTTTAACCACTAATGTAACCGTAATTCAGGGTCTCCAAGTAGATAAAAAAAACATGTGTCAAACTGACGATTCATGAAAGCATTGACTTGATTTCTCGACTTCTCTCGATTTAGAAAAATTAAACATTTTGGCTGAAGTAGGTTATGGGGAATTTTTTCTGACTTTAAATTGATATGACAAGAATTTTAATTGTGGATTAGTCAAAAATTGAGACGTGAATCAAAAAGGTTGATTTTTAATAACTCGTCCCATCTTCTTGCAATAATAGTTAGGCAAAGTGTGGTATTCTTCCTCAGGCTACTTAAATCTACGCTCCAAGCAGGCTACGAAAATCTAAGGACTTTGAATATCAATGCCCGAAGCAAGTGCCTGAGGTACCAAAAAATCCGGAGTAAGAAAATACAATTGGAATAACTGTCGTTCTATTAGGAATATCCCTAACAGTAATGGCACACGATGAAAATATTGCTGTAACGTGGTAACGCACCAAGAGACGTCGGCGGAAGACCGTCAGGTGATGTGGAATTGCCAGGACAGATGGCGGTAGAGTGACCATCGATTGCGTAGTGATGGTAGAAGCATTAGAGACTGTTGTTGGTGGAGCGTCTTCGGTGAGTGTTATGAAGATTAGAGCCGCTGTGAGAAGACTTGTTGAGCTTTTTATGTACCCCCTTATATAGGGCCTGGTGAGTGCATTTACTTGCTGAGCACGTGCCCTCATTAGTTGGAGGTAGGTGGTGCTTAGGCCTATCCGAATGCTGCCTCGAAGCCCGCCGTTGCGTGGGGTGGTCGATGGCCGCTTAAAACTTGTGTGGTGCAAACATACTGCTTAATAAGACCACCACAATAACTCCACTTTCTCGTTGTTTAAACAACAAAATGATTATAATAATCAGATTGAGAATCATATAATTTTCAATTGAAATAATTCTATTTGCAATGAAGGGATTTAGCGCAATAGTTCAATAAAGTTAAATTCTGGATAACCACAAATAATTTTCTATATCCTTTGGATTTCAATACGGTGTGTTGGTCCGTTGGATGCATGTTATGTCGAAGGCCACTTCGATTTGACGACTTTTTTCCTGGGGAGTAATCACAATAATTCCTGTCACCTATCCTAACTTCATAAATTATAACTCAAGTTATTGATGTAACCCAGAGTTTTCCTTGGTTTTTAAAACCTGTCATAACATTACTGATTAAATTGCAATTAGAATGGAATAACTGGTCAATTTTACCCTAACTTTTTGAGTATTCACGTCATTCCATATCTTTTCCATTAGGCCATGTAGAAAATATCTACTGATTCTGATCATTTTAATAATATCTAAATATCTTTGATTTAATTAATAATTGTAAAGTATCTTAGTCTATCGTGTATGCTGATTATCAAACTCAGAGACTTGCTAGTTCTGGTCAGACTTCTGATTATCCTTGTGTAAATTTGGAGTAGGTGTTCTAAGAGAAAAAGGATCTACCAGTAAAAACATATTGACACTTCATATACGAGCTACAAGCCCAAGATTTGTAATTTCAACATAGCACAGAAGTTTGATTTTTACAAGAATCAGTTGTTCACGAAGACGTTGATATAACAAACATAAGAAAGAAAGAAAGAAAAAAACGTTTATTTCCAACGGCGTTGCCACATGAGATACATGCCGACATATTGGCCTGCAAAAATTTCATAATATAAGACGTCCTAAGACAAACGTTCCATACGAGGAGTACAAATAGACAAGCTATCCGAGGGGTACAAATAGATACATCATACGAGGAGTACTAATAGACAAACTATGCGAGGCGTACTAATAGACAAACCATACGTGGCGTGCTAATAGTTTAATTCTGTCAAGGGATAGTTGAATAAAAAATGAAAAATATCATTTATTGGATATTTTATATTCCACGAGATGGCTGACAACTTATGAATTATTCAAATACTACTAAAGAATTCTTCGGAACACCTAAGTTATTAGTTAAATCTAAGTAAGAAAAGACAAAAAACGTTATACCGGAGCAGATTGAAACACCATCGTAAATGACAAGTAGTGAGAAAAGGTTAGTCCCAAAGTAATTTATAAAGGACATCGTGCAACACAGCACGCACATCTAGAAATGCGTAAACAAACTTACATGCAAAAATGGAAATCTTTGTTTGTCTAGCATACGGACTTCTTCCTGTACTACAACCGTTATATATGACGGCATTGTCGAGATAAATGTATAAAAGCACGACGTTCTGGCGATGTTATTTGTTTGAATTTACAATAAATGTCTCTCATGAGCACCGGCTTTTAAAATTAGAAATTTTATCACCTTCGTTTTAATTTCAAAGCTTAAACAATACACTAGAGCTGTAGCAGTCGCTACAAAAATGTCTCATATCATTAAAATTTCTCATTAACATTTAAATAACATAATTAATTGGCATAACCTATCTTACTTTAAATTATTACTAATAATTTTCTAATTATAATTATTAATCTTAAATGTTTTTGTGTAAATCACACAAATATTTACACAAATTGTGTAAATCACACAAATTACAGGCACTCCTGCCTGTAATTGATGATGTGCCTGAATTTACACAAGTATTCACAAATATTAAATAATACCAAACAATCGCTAGAGTAAACCTAGGTGTTGTGGCAACATTCCAGTCACGCGTCCCTAGCCTCATTTCGTGCCTTGATCTGGTGTTGTGAAGAGCTCGTCGCGTAAGTATAAATAAGTGCTTTTATTCAGTGTTAGATTTAAACTCACAATGGTGAATGTGTTTGTGGTGGTTCCACCTAGCTGTACGCGCTCACCACCACACAAGCAAAAAAGCGCCACCCCACTGCCTCGAAGCGCTCTCGCTGAACGACCAATCAGCGCTCGAGGCTGGTGCTGGGGTGCCAGACCGAGCCTCTACAAGCTGCGCGCTCCCAGTAACCAGGCAATATCTGAATACACCCACGTACGTTTAGCACAGCACAGACAGAGACAACCGGGCACCGCGAGTCCACTAACCAGAGGGCTAGCTCTCGTCAGCAAGGTCGTCGCCAGCCCTATATAAAGAGCTGCGCTGTAAGCGCAGTTCAGTTCGCACAGCTCACTCAGTGCACTTGCAGGAACCCTGATATTCACACAAGTCTTCTTCCTGCGAGCCTCGTCACTGCAACGGCTCATACAAGCCTTCCAGCGAGCCTCCTCACAGCAGCTCACACAAGACTTCTCCCTGCGACTCTCCGCGCAGTGACTCCGACATTCACTAGTCTCGGCTGCTCAGCAAGCAGTAGCCTCTCGGCCTCCATCGCCACCTCGACGGCACCGCTACGCCACGGCACGCACAACGCGACTTACCGACAACCGTCGGTCCTCCAAGTCGTCCTTGTGTACTATACTACTGCCTGTAATCATTTACCTCGTGTGCCATACTGTCGGCGATCTTCTCAATATAACGGCCTTTATTCCAGTTGTGTATTCCTTATCCTGTCGGGTTCGTTTGCACCTCAGGCACTCGCTCCGGGCAAAGATATTTCACAAGTCTATCGATATTCACAAGTCTGCCCGGGGTGTAAAGCAGCCTGAGGGAGAACACACCACATGTTCCTTAGTAGTTCCTAAGTATTTTTTTATGTGTTTTAGCATTTCTAAGCTGTTCTCGTGAGTGGCGTTGGCGTGTTGATTAATGTGTTTACCATTTCCTTTATATTCAGCACACTTGTGCAGTGTTAATGATATTTCCATTTATAGTCAGCACACTTGTGCAGTGTTAATGATATTTCCATGTATATTCAGCACAGTGTGCAGTGTTTATCGCTACCTGGAGGTTTCGTGAAATAGTGTGAGACTCCTTGTGCCAGAAACATTGGTTATGGCGTCCTATGGACGTATTATAAAGTCACCAGGTTGATAGGATTATCGCTGGCTAAAAATTGTACGCCCGATCACGTACAAAATGGCGCAGGTAGTTTCTCCTGGTATGTCTAACAATTTTACGACTTTTTTAACTTCTCTATCCTGTCCGGCTTATATTGAAGTTGGTAGGTATTTTGCCAGCGTGTTTTGTCTGTCCTTATTCTATTGTTTGAGCTTAAAAGAGAAATCAAACTCTGACGGGATCATTAGAAAGAACTCAGGGTTTCCCCGTGATGTGAACTTAAAAGCTTGATGGGGAACAGTTGTTGGTGGTTTCCTTGTGTGTCTTTCCGTGGATATGGTCATCCAGCGTCCTTGAATATTTCCAGATTCTCCGACGCCGCCAAACACCACACTTACCATAAACACAAATCCCTGGGCCTTGAGCTTAAATTACTATTCCGATTAAGATCTATAACCGCCTCCAGTCACGGCACCAGTGATTAAACTGACCTGCTCAAATTCAGAAGGCTTTGCCCACCACATATAGAGACGCACCGATTCTTCGTGCCCGGTTTAAACTGTCCTTCAGTGACTGAATACCCTAAATACAAATACACGTACGACCTCGTCAACCTGCCGGAGCAGTTGCCTCCAGGACTGCAAAGTATCTTCAGCAAAGATCTGCAGGAACAAGTCTCCGCGATCCTCCCGGCTCCTTCATCCTCCTCCCGGCGATCTTCCCGGCTCGAGTCTTTGTGTTTTTAGTTGGTATTCCGCTAAATCCAGACCAACCAAACATAAAAGAGCTTATCGGGATGTTAAATTCAGTCTCATCCGGCATCTGAAGTGGAGGAATGCTGTTATTTGGAGACTGATGAATTTTATGTGTTATGTTAGCATTTGTATGTTCATCATCATCGTCCTCCTTTCCCTCCCTCTCCACCTCTAACTTAATCGCTTTGATACTGGACTGGAAATCCATGATTGGCGCTCGAGTGTTCATACGTAGCTTATTTATGGGTATGGACAGGGTATTGGGCCAAAATGGGAAAGGGAGGAAATTTTCGTGAAAAAAAGAAACGCTTCGAGATGTTCACCGAAACTTTATTGACGAATGGATACGCTTTTGCTCTGGAAAGCTCGCCTCATATAGCCCTAAATGCTACAAGATGAGTGAAGAGGATTTTTAGAGATACAGAATTCATAATTTGCCAAAAAAGAGATCTGTGTGTAAGCACCACACATATGAGTCGACGAGCCTTGAGTGACTTATTGCCATTTTGCATTTTGCCATCTGTCCACCTTGCCACTTGGAGTACGTCTCTTAATGCACATACTCACTTGTAGACATGTTGTGCAATTTTGGTCTCTGAGACCTGTCTATCATTGTCTACGTAGACACGTCTATAGACCAACCGTCGTCTGCGAATCTGTTATGAGACCTTAAGTCTCAGGTCTATGGTCTCCCGATCGGAATGGGAGACCTAATGCAACGGTAGGACACATTGCGACACATTTTTCTATTGTGTACGACATCTGCAACGATAGATAACACACACAGAATTGCCATATTGGCTATTTCATGGCCAATTTACACAAAGTTGACAATTTTTAAAACGCTGTGGTCATGAGAAAATATATTTGGCTATTTTTACCTGTATCGCACGATTCAAGAAACAGAGGACCTGCAATATCTGGAGGAGGTGCTCTCGTCATAATATTGTCAATGTAACAAGTTTATTAGTACTGGAATTTTTTTGTTTAAAAATGTCTGTTTATTCTGAAGCTTTTTTGCCATTTTCTCGTAAAATGTGTTCATTAGCCGACTGATTAAACATGATCGGGTGTACATGAGGCTCGTGAAAGAGTCCCCACTTCCAAAGAAACGCATAGAGACTGTCTATGAGAAAAGGAGTCCAAGAAAAAATTAGTAGATTCTCCAAATTTTGTATCCTTCTTCGTTATTTGTACTCCAACTATCAAAAGCAAATTTCCGAAATCAGCAGGGTTAGGCGTGTGAAGTTTTGAAAACCCATGGCGTCTTCCAGTCTTAATTTATTTAATAATTAAATGCCGAACCTAGGTCTTTCTGCAAACACTTTGCAACTCCACAAACGCTTAAGTTTTCTTGTTTTTTCACTTGCAATTAGCCGCAAGCAAGAACTCACTTCGCACAAAGCCATGTCTCCATGACTTATTGACAGAGACTAAACGAGAAATTCAAATCGTAGTGTAGACGCTAGACGAGGCAAAAACGGAGTCTATAAACGGTCTTTAGACAAATTGCGCAACATATTTATTAGTGAGTACTTGCCTTTGCGCGCCTTGATTATATGTACCTGTGAATTTTGAAATCCGTAAATGGCCTGGTTGTCAAAGAAAATACGGTCTTCACATCCTGGGAGCAAGACGATGACGCACACTCTCTCATCAGCAAAGCAATTTAACTTGTTTAATCTCACAATTAGCTGGTTTGCGTTCATTTAATACCAAAACGCTCTATTTTGACAATTTTTTCTTCCGAGTTTATTTAGTGAGCTAAATTAAAAAATGTTAGTTGTTCATAAGTAGAGTTTTATTGTCAGAGCTTTATCATTATTATCGTTGGGTAAATCAAAGTACAGGTGGCTGCAATTTTCCTAATCCAATAATTTAAAGTTCCCATGGAAGTTCTCTCGTGCTTAATGAAATACAATTGCACCAAAAATTTTTAGATGGCATCAGGCAGTGTCCTAAAAACTGTCAGATCAAGTAAAATACTGGATTTTTGAACAGCGTAAGCAAAGAGTCTCCTCAAAAGCTTTCGTTCTGAAAACACCTCGCAAGAAACCTACACGCACCCCCCCCCCCCCCCCCAGACTATTCAGAAGAGCTGATATTGGGCAAGAGCTAGATCAAACAAATTTGAGTAAAATCCTCCATCTTTTGATTATTTTTGTACATAGGGTGTATTTTGTAGCTCTAGTAACCCTACACTAGAGCACAGTATAGGTTCCACATAGACACAAATAACACATCAATAGACAAATGCAATGACACAGCAATTTAGGTAAATAGTCCACTCACCTCTTGGATACCTTACAACATAGATACTCAGATACCAGAATGTGGTTAGCGAGAGTAGAGCGGAGATAGGCGGGAATATATAGAATAGAGTAGAATAGAATTAGTACATTAGTTTAGAAATTAAGAAGTTAGAGACTAACCACAGTAGGGGAAAATACACATTTACTTGTGTATTTACTTGTGTATACACATTTACTTGTGTATCGGCCAACATTTACTTGTTGTTCAGCCCGAGATCACTAGAAAACTGACTTGCGAGTGTTGCTCTCTCGAGCGTTGCCAACTTTTGGTCTCTCTAACTAGAACTTACACTACTCGCTATATTACAGTGTAACTTTCGTTCTAAGATTTGAATAATTATTATTTTAACCTTCTGGATATTCAGTTCATAAGCTGTCGTTGGTAGCTAAGAGAGTTGGTAGGTAGTTACACTCTGCTCGCCATAGCGCAAGTGGCTAGGGGTTCTGCCGCCGTGCGGGAGACCCGGGATCGATTCTCGGCGCTGGCGATTTTCTCTGTTGGGTATAGGAGAAAAATTCCAAGCACAATACCCCACTCCACCCAGGTGTCTGAAATGGGTACCGGTCTTGACCGGGGGAAAGCGTCATGGCGTCCTGGCGTTAGTTATAAGGCATTTGAAAATCCAATGTACAAGGTGATGTGTATCAGGCTTGATTAGAAATAAAAAATCCGCAGATGCCTTCATTATTAAGAGAATTGTACTACTCAAGCCTTACATTGCATGAGGAGTTCAAAAACCATAGTCAAGGTTTTTGGTAATAATACTTGAGAAGAAAATATTTTCAACATATATCAAGTTATTTCTAATACCATGTCATTTATAGCACTGAGTCGTCTAGATGTTCTCTTTATTGAAGGCTCGGATGTTCTTTTCTATACTTTACAATGAGTTCAATGGAATTCAAACGTTATGTGCTCGTCGTAGCTGTGAGACTAGCGAACTTGCCTCCGTCCAGGCAGACCCTGGTTCGAGTCCCGGCGCTGGTGGCGATTTTCTCTATTGGGTATAGGGGAAAAATTCCAAGCACAATACCCCACTCTACCCAGGTGTCTGAAATGGGTACCGGTCTTGACCGGGGGAAAGCGTAATGGCGTCCTGGCGTTAGTTATAAGGCATTTGAAAATCCAATGTATAAGGTGATATGTATCAGGCTTGAAATTGGAAATAAAGCATCCGTAGATGCCCACATTATTATTTATTATTATGAAACATGCAAGTAACAATAAACTTGCTACTTTGAACTCTAGTATCATTTTCTTCTTATATCAGAATAAAATACTGTAATTTGGTAATGATTACTCTGGCGTTGATTTGCTTACAACCACTAATTTTCTATAAAGATTGGTGATTCATCCATGCGTAAATTTTGATATATCTGAGTGTGTATCGTCGTCTAAATGGTTAATATACATTTTAAAAAATGAACTATATTTTTGAGCAATTTTTTGTGCTATTGTTACGATTGGTGGGTACGGTTAAACTTTAATATAGGTATCAACGTCCAATCATAATCTTTCTCGATAGTGTTCTCGAAATTGCGAAAAGAGGGGATAATGAAGACTCTTTTAGGGGACTCAGCTTTGGATATTTTATTGGAAGAAGCCTGTGGGACCGATGGCGTGCTTGAACTTCTGACGATCTTCTCTTAGATGGGCGGAGTCCGCGCCAGGCAAGTGCTCCGGCGAGTGATGACGTTGACAGGAGATACGTGTGCGTGTTTGGTGGAAGTAAATTTTAGGGTACGGGCAAATTAACAAGCCAGAGAATTAGGGCTTTAGGAATGGCTTCAAGTCTTAATTTTTGAGCCATGATTGATGATGGTCAATCAATTTTACTTGGTCTTGGAGTATGAGAATTATTACACCCTGAAGACAAATGTCCGCAGTTGGAGCAGATGGGTAATTAGCCAGTAAATTAGATAATTATACCAGGCTGAAATCAGCTCGCAAAACCGAGGCAAATGCAAGGCACTAAGGTCGAGTTAAATGGTGTAACTCAAAGTTTGCGTTGTAAGAATAACTCAAGGTGACTTAATGCTCAGTGAGCGTAAGAACTCCAGTGTAAGGTTCAAGTGTAAAAGTCGAGTGTAAAACTCGAGGGTAAAACATTAAGGCCCAGGGAATGTTTTGTGGCGTTTCTTGGCGGCGATGAATCTGGAACAATCGAAGACGCTGAATTTATATATTCTGAAGAGGCACCAAGAATAATCCACAACACTCATCCCCAGCATTGTAATAAATATTACCCATCACGGAGAAAACCCTGAACTTCTTCCACAGATTAAACTCAAAGCTATTAGTTTCATTACAGGCTCATGAAGAATAGTAAAGGTTTGACAGCTGGCAATGGCTGTTCCTTTATTCTTGATTTACACATATAAGCATGACAGTACAAGACTTGTGATTTTAGATCAGTCGTAATCTGTTAATCATTTTTGTGGAATTATGGAAAAACTACATGTGATTTAAGCACACGATTCGTGGAATATAAATGAAATATGAAACAGCTAAAAAATGCAAGAATATGAATGAATGAATTTCGTACTCTATGATATATCCGTACGAAAATCAAAAGGTAGTCTTAAACCATTCACATGTCAATTATACTGAAAAACACTGCAAGTATATCATGCAGTAAAAAGGAAAATATTCAAACAAAAATAAGGTGTAATCTTGAACATAAAAAATGACATGACACAGCAATTTACGCTCCACCATCTTTCCGCGAAAACACCGGCAGTCCACCGTGCGCTCTCACGAAGTATCCAACGAGCGAGTTGCAATATCATAATGACAACTGCAAGTATATATTTTTGCAGTAAGGAAAGGACGTAGTTGAATATCTATAATAAAATCTTGACACAAGAAATGAACATGACACGCAAAATTCACGCTATGTCATGTTGAGATAGCAATCGGAATAAGCCATGCTATTTTCACGACTTCTACAACTATTTACATATTTATATGACACGGCACTGTCAAGATCACTTATACTTAACACAATGACAAACACTTAATATTTAAGCACGATTTTCTAAAGTCGAAAACACACTTATTTTCACTTACAAAGCGCTGAAACAAACGGGGCGACAACCAAGCAAGAAGTGACGAACCTGCACCTATAGCAATCGCTACAAAAGCGTAAGAATTATAAATTTTCCCATTCGCACTTAAATAAATTAATTATTACCATTAAAAATCTTACTCTAATTTATTATTAATTATTTTCTACTTCTAATTCGTAATCCTTAAAGTTTTTGTGCAAAAAGCATAAAATTAAAGTCACGATTGACATTTTCGTGTTTCAAGCCTCTGAATCTGGCAGCACTGTGCATGGCGTCTCTTTGGAACACATTCTCTCGTGCATAGCTAGCTCGCGCATACCACGTTCGTGTAAGTGAAGATATTTAGTGTTTAAATAAGAAGAAGTAACCTGGTATTGTATTCAAGTGTAAATTCCCTGTGTGCATGTTGATTCACTTAAGGATCTGTTCATCGTCGTGAATTAAGGATGAACTTAATAATAGTGTTAAGATTTTTAGACTAGCATGTGTTATCTAGAGTGCTCACTCGGCGATATAGAGTGAATATCGCGTGTCATTTCCAAATTCACGTGTTGAGACTTCATACTAGATATTCAGCTAACGTCCTTCTTTTCTTTACTGCAAATTATATATTGCGGTCGCCAGTATCGTATCGAGAATTATTCATAGACTGACTCGTGAACGAACGCGGCTGAACTGCCGGCGTTCTTTGTTGATAGTGTGTCTTTGTGTTCCAAATGGCGGAGCATACACTGCCGTTTCCTGTCACTACTCCGTGACTACAATTGCACTATAAGCATGTGTTATAATAGTATTTTCTTTTTTTTACAAACATACTTGCAGAGTTTTTTTTAATATGTTTCAACGCGAAATAATAATTAAAAATGTCTCTTCATAATCTCGTATGTTTGAAAATTACGAAGTTTATTCATGTCTAAGCTTGCTAAAGTTTTGAGTTTCATCTTTTTATAGTTCATACTCCTTGAACCTTGCGTTCAATCGCACTTATTTCAATATAAATAATTTCAATAAAATTTAATTCAATTCTGTTCCTTCTTGTGACAAAAACACCCACCACCATCTGCCTTTTGTGAGTGCGTACAAAATATGCCGGCGGCTTGGCGAATGCCGACGTGTAGAGCCGCCGGGTTAATCGCCGCACTGGTTTTCATGCTTTCGTTTTTTGCGCATATTTCCTTTCTGTGCCAGCAAAACGTTTAGTGTTTCCTTTTTATTGTGGATATTATTCCTCAATTCCTTTATTATTGCAAATGATATTTATCAGTGATTTTAGTAGGATTTATATCAATGAACTTTAGGATTTTTCTCTGTTAATTCTTGTACGGAGATTGGGATGTTTCTAGAGCACTGAACAAGCGTCGATTCTCATTTTTACGCAATTTAGCCGTGTTATGTCTTTTCGCTATTTCATGAATCTTGGGTTATGAAATCACGTGTTTCTCCAAAAACTCCACCAATTTACCTCCTATATTGCTGTCCTGCAGATTCTTGCAAAAGTTGCAGTCTTATGGACATTTCTTAATATTCCGTAGATCGTGTGCTTAATTGCCTGAGGTTTCGGTAATGAATAACGATTTTCATTACCGGAAGTCCTTAAACCTCAGGTTCAGATATTAAAGCCTAAGGCATTAGTGAACAGTTTTTGCCTGCTAAACCATTTAAACAATTTATTTATTGTTTAAAATCTTTCTACAAAAATCTGTCTTATCTACTTTTGAGTTGACGAAAAGGAGAAACAAATGAAATTAACTAGAGTCAAATCTGTAGGATTTCTCGAATTCTGCTGTGTGGGAGTTTATTATTTTACGATGTTGTGGGACTGTCAGTGGTGGTTCCTTGATGTCTCCTTGAACTGTTCATCCAGCGTTTGGACTCTTTGCAGGACTTCAACGTCATCGCCACACACCACTTACAACAGTCTCCCTGGGCCGCTTGTGGGATTCTCTACTTGGATTAGTTTTGGTTTTGTTCTGGACCTTGTTTTTTGCCATTAACTGAATCTTACCTGACCTGGGTGCTAACCTGAGCTGTAACTTAACTGGCTCCCCACCTTACCTTATTTTGAGCGGTGCCATTTGCCATTAGCCTGAGATAGGCCAGTTAAAAATCTACCTGAGCCTTACACCTGAGCTACATCAGTTACCTTCGATCCCCTTTTGCAGAGCATCTTGGTTAAATATTGAAGTTCGCAAAAGCCTAAAGACTGCCCTCACAGGCTAGCTAACTTTCCTTGCTCCCACCGACGATAACTCGATGGTCCCGCTTGAAATGTATAAAGCTGAAATCATAACGTGACTCATCCTCCTGTCACTGTTATCCTAAGGCTTAAGCTGCCAGAATCTAAATTGCGCTCATTCAAGGTCCCCCTAAAATCAACTCCAAAACACACACCCTCACTGTCGACGTCGTCACTAGCCGGTGCCTCTTCGCCTGCCCGGACTGCAAACCCTCGTCAGCCAAGTTCTTCAGCTACTCAAGACTCGCCCGACCGCCGGGAGTTTTCCTCCGAATAAATTCCCAAACCAAAGCTGAGTTTCCACGTCAATCATTATCCTTTCTCACGGTTTACTCTAGATGCTTATCGAGGTTGTTAAGGACTGGCTATACCCACGGCCAAAACTCACATCAAATCCTTACACACCCGCGTCAGCCGCGCTGTTGCCATCCTAACGATTCAAAGACTCGAACGTTCATCTTCGGTATTATTTTATTTATGTGCTTTTACACAAAAACTTCTAAGATTACTAATTATAAGTAGAAAATTGTTAATGGTAATTTAGAGTAAGATTTTTAATGGCAATACTTATGCTATTTAAATGTTAAAGAGAATTTCACTGAATTTATGCATTTTTGTAGCTATTGCTACACTATCGTTTGCACTACCTATTATTGTTTGAATAAGAAGGTAGCCAATGGTTTGAAAATTATTTTAGACACAATACGCGTAATTCAATCTTGGAATTCATTCATGTCCGCCCGGTAAACTGTGTGTAGAATAGACTTGTGAAGAGCCTTGAATAAATCTCGCGCAGCTGAAGTTGCCTTGGCAAGGCTACGAGTGGGACATGCTGGTGTCAAATCCCACTTGGCCCGGTTTAACTTAGCAGATAGCCCCAATTGTGAATGTGGTGATGTTGAGAGCATAGATCATTTCCTCTTGCATTGTCCTAATCATGCAGTTCACCGCAGCAACCTGAAGACCACCTTAATCTCTCTGAACGTCCCTATTTCTCTGAAAAATTTACTGGGGGGAGGCCCCTTCCCAAGTCCAGTGCAAGCCCAGATAATTAAAGCAGTCTCCAGATACTTGGTAGACTGTGGTAAAATCCATGCTCTATAGATCTAAACCATGATATGATCTAGCCCTATGTAGAACAACCTAACAACTGTGGGCATGCTAACACCAGCGTTCACTATCATCTTATCCCTCCTGCACCATTAAGTGTGCTTCACTGAGGCACAGTGGTGATGTACTGCGTACACATGAGTTCTGGGATCTTAATACTAATCATTGTACAAAGTATATTGCCACTAAACCCCTCATGACCTAAACTCACCTTTACTCCCTCAGAGAACCGCCCACAGGAGTTCTATATTGATAAACCCTATTAAGGGTATTTCACTTTATTCTGCTGACACTGGCAGCTGAAGCTCCAGGCTGTGCCGCCCAGGCTGGACCTTCCCATAACTTGGGACACTCACGTGAGACTAGTTGTAGGGCATGCTGTAGACATAAATATAACATGGGTCAATCAAAATAAATTTGTGCACTTGAATAGCCCTTCTGTAAAACGTATGAATTTTATGAGCGATATAAACTCTGAAATTACTGAAACATATGACTGCAAACCACATTCAAAGGACACTCCATTAAAGCATCCCTATTCTTTACTACAGACAGTGCCCAGAACAAGAAGAAAACCTCCCTTCTGACGTGGAGCTACATGGACCAGCCTTCGAAGCTCCAATAACCACCAAAAACAAGACAAGACTTGTGAAGAGATTGTAAGTTTTTTGAAGAAAGTGAAAAATGGAAAGGCATGTGGCCCTGATAAGATACCATATGAGTTCTATAAATGTGGAGGAGAGAGTGTAGTCGGTATGTTGAAATGTTTATTTGATGAGATATGGAAGAGTGAAAGAGTACCGGATGACTGGAACAAGTGTAATGTAGTTCTGTTGCATAAGGGTGGACATAAGAGTATGAAAGAACTTAAAAATTACAGACCAATTGCACTGGGTGACACCGTATGTAAGATCTTTTGTGGTATTTTGAATGAGAGAATGAAAAACTGGTCAATGTGAAGTTTCATGCAATCACGGAAAATAATAATGCCGATCCCAGGAATCACTAAAGGAACACATTTCAGAACGTTTTACATGAATGACATTCTGCTCGCTGATGCGTTATTTTCGAATAATTGAACTTTGAAGTTGGCCTTGGCGCCAAAGGAAGCGAGCGCGTGAAACGGAATTTAATTAATAACGGAAGCTATTACAAACGTAAAGAGGTTGGGTCGTGAGGGGGAGGCACAGTTCTTCTAGTGAAAATTATAAATAAAGCTTTTAACCCACCCATTAGGGTGACGACCGCAATCTTGTTGACCTCGGGTCCAAAATGGCGGCGCCCATGGTGGTCGCCATGTTAGACCCGATGTAAACAAGATTGCGGTCGTCACCCTAATGGGTGGTTTAGAAGCTTTATTTATACTTTTCACTAAAAGAACTGTGGCTACCCCTCACGACCCAACCTCTTTACGTTTGTAATAGGGGGTTAGCTTCCGTTTTTAAATAAATTACGCTCGCTTCCTTGGGCGCGCGACAGCCAACTTCAAAGTTCAATAATTCGAAAATAACGCATCAGCGAGCAGAATGTCGTTCATGAAAAACGTTCTTAAATGGGTTCCTTTAGTGATTGTTAGGAATATAATTATCAATTTCCGTGATTGCATGAAACTTCACATTGACCGAAAAACTTAGTTGAGGAATTAGGAGTCCTGGGAGAAGAACAGAATGGTTTTAGGCAAGATAGACGTGGGAAGGATAATCTGTTTGTAGTGAGTGAAATAATTGAGCAAATGAAGAAGGATAACAAGAAGGTATATTTAGCATTCCTGGATATTGAAAAGGCGTATGACAGAGTGGATCGAGTTAGGCTGTTTGAAATTTTGAGAAAAGTTGGTTTTAGCAGAAAAATAGTGAACATTGTACAGAGTCTGTATGAGAACACAAGTGCTATCTACAGGTTAGGAAATTTGGAAACAGGGCAAGTGAGGAGTGTTAGAGGAGTGAGACAGGGCTGTACTCTGTCCCCCCTGTTGTTTGGATTGTACTCAGAAGAACTAGCAGTTCGACTGAGAGGGAGTGGTTTAGGACTGAAAGTTGGTAATGAGAGACTGAGCTGTTTGTTGTATGCTGATGATGTGGTTGTGGTTAGTGAATGTGGTCATGAACTACAAAGGATGCTTGACATTGTGAATGGATATAGTACAGATTTCAAGATGAACTTTGGTGCAGATAAAAGTAAGGTCATGGTTATAAATAGTGATGAGACTGATAGAGACAGACTGTGGAATATTGGAGAAATCAGAATAGGTAGAACAAAAGAACACAAATATCTAGGTTGTATGATAAGTGAAGATGAATGTACTAGAACTAAAGGTGAGACCGTGAGAAAGTGGCTAAAGCAATGCAGTGGAGTGGACGGTTAGGTAGTGTGGCCAGATACAGAGCAAACAAGTACGAATGTGTGAGAGGAATATGGAAGTATGTTGCTGTACCTAGTGTCATGTATGGTATGAGTGCTCTTGCTTGGAATGGAAGTGATCTTGAAAAGCTGGATGTGATACAAAATGTGGTAGGACGTGTAGCATTGGGTGCTCCAAAATGGACAGCTATAGAAGCCATTAGAGGTGACCTAGAGTGGAGCCTATTTTCAGAAAGAATGATGAAAGCTGTGCTGAATTATAAGGTGAGAATTGAAAGAATGCAGAATAGCAGGTGGCTAAGGTGAATCTTTGAATGGAATCTGAGTGTAAGCTATTGGGAGAAAGTATGTTGGGGGCATGCAAGGAAACTCAGTATGCAAAAGATTATTCATGTTAGAATTGGGAGACCTGTGGATGACTGGAGTTTAATAAATGTTGGAGGTGTAGGGCCTGAGTGGGACTGCAAGAGGTGGAAGAAAGAGATTGAGAGAAAAACAAAAGAGTATGGATTGAATAAGTGGAAGCTTAGCATGATGCGGAAGCCTACACTTAACTGGTATATGAAAAAGAAAACACCTAAGTTTGAGCTGTTCTATGATGGTAGTTTTGGAAGTCAACTCTTGTTTGCTATGAGATGTAAGTCATTGAGTGTGAACAGACGTACATGGAGATGGAATGAGAATAATAACAGATTATGTCAGCAGTGTAATAGTGGAGTAAAGGAAACAATTGAGCATTTTGTGCTGGAATGTAGTAAGTATGAGCAAGAGAGAGAGTTTTATGAATGTGGTGTCTGAGCAGTATGGTGAGAATGAGTGGAATGCCAGATGTGCTGAAGATGATTGCGGTATGAGCTGTCTTGCTGGATTGGATCAGGAGTGTAATGCGAGTATCACTGAGGCTATGAAAGTGTTTCTTGTGCGTGCCTGGAGTAAGAGACTGACTGGAATGAGCCAGTCTGGTAGAATGGGCTGTAATGACCCAATGTGCCGAGGGATGGTGTTTTGACACACTGGTTGTTCCGGTGATGCCTTCCAATGGAGGCTTGTGACAAGGATCGTAGATCCTGAGTAGTTTAGTGGACAAGTCTGGTACCAGGCGCTGAACTCTGTGTGAAAATTGTGGAGGGAATTGTAGGCCGTTACAAAGGCCCCGACACTGTCGGCCCTCAAGTTCAAGTTCAAGTTCAAGTTCAAGATCAGATTGATCAGATGGGGATCCTCCCAAAAATTACTGCGTCAAGTGTATGTCTCATTTGTAAGAAGCAAACTTGTTTATGGTCATGTGATTTTCCCTGAACTTACAAAAAGGAGCCTGAATCTTCTAAATAAAATTCAAAACTCAGCCCTCATGTGTATATTGGGAGTTCGAAAGACATCTACATCTTCATTGGAGGCTGAAGCTTTCATTTTGCCTCTTAAGCTGTATTTACATTTCCTCTATATTAAGGGGGTCCTCCGGGGCCTCTTTTCTCTCCGATGGTCATTTTTCATTTCATTGTTGAAAAAGAACCCTTAGGTGGTGGACTATTTGGTCCTAAAATTTTATGGCGCTACGGACAATAGATCCCCCCCCAGGGGAGGGGTAAGGGGACCAAAATCTTAAATTTTTGAGCCCACTTTGACCACATCTAAAAAGAAAACAAAAGAAGAAATGGAAAATTGACGAATGGACTTTTGTTAGATATGTTCCAAGGATTCTATAACTGTCTTTGTTTTTGTTCTAGCATAAAAACTCGATGAGTTCTATTCTTTTGAAATGTCAATACCACCAGACTAAAAACCAATATGTCGAATTTTTTCGAAAACTAAGACCTAAATCAAAAAAATGTATAGAAGAAATTGTGTTTTTTTTCAAAAGTTACATATATTAGTCAAATTTCATAAGAATCAAACTGAAAAAAAAAATTTCATAATTTTTATGGAACAAGTAAAAATTTTTTAAATTTTTTCTTTTTTGGAAATTACAATTCACAGTGTGAATATGATGTTATGCATGGAGATTATCGAAATAAAAATAAAAACAGCATTCAATTACATAAATTTTCCATTATATCACACTAAAACAAAGGGTCAATGTGAAGTTTAATGCAATCATGGAAAATAATAATGCCGATCCCAGGAATCACTAAAGGAACACATTTCAGAAGGTTTTACAAGAATGACATTCTGCTCGCTGATGCGTTTTTTTTGAATAATTGAACTTTGAAGTTGGCCTTGGCGCCAAAGGAAGCGAGCGCGTGAAACGGAATTTAATTAATAACGGAAGCTATTACAAACGTTAAGAGGTTGGGTCGTGAGGGGGAGGCACAGTTCTTCTAGTGAAAATTATAAATTAAGCTTCTAACCCACCCATTAGGGTGACCACCGCGATCTTGTTTAGATCGGGTCTAACATGGCAACCACCATGGGCGCCGCCATTTTGGACCCGATGTCAACAAGATTGCGGTCGTCACCCTAATGGGTGGGTTAGAAGCTTAATTTATAATTTTCACTAGAAGAACTGTGCCTCCCCCTCACGACCCAACCTCTTTACGTTTGTAAAAGGGGGTTAGCTTCCGTTTTTAATTAAATTACGCTCGCTTCCTTTGGCGCGGGAAGGCCAACTTCAAAGTTCAATAATTCGAAAATAAAGCATCAGCGAGCAGAATGTCGTTCTTGTAAAACGTTCTTAAATACGTTCCTTTAGTGATTGTTTGGAATATAATTATTAATTTCTGTGATTGCATTAAACTTCACATTGAACAAACAAAGAATTTAGTTTTTGGCCTATACTGTAAAGTCACTTATTCTCAAAATTCAAAAGAATAGAAGTCATTGAGTTTTTATGCTAGGAAGAAAACAAAGACAGTTTTGGAATCCTTGGAACATTTCTAACAAAGTTATATTCCCACTTTTTCCATTTTAATTTTTTTAATAATAGTTCAAATCCCAAAATTTTGTTTTTTTCTGATATATTGGTAAATTTTCGCATACAAAAAAAAATAAAAATGCAAAATCCCTGAATATATCTTGGTTAGAAATGTTCCAAGGATTCCAAAACTGTCTTTGAATTTGTTCTAGCATAAAAACTCAATGACTTCTATTCTCTTGAAATAGGTATAAAAATGACCCAAAAAACTGATATTTCAAATTTTGTGGAAAAACTAAGGCCAAAATCAAAAAATTTCGAGTTCAAATATGTTTGTCTTGCAAAACTACATATACTGACCAAATTTCAGATCAATCTGATCAAAAAAATTTTTTTTCCGGAGGACCCCTTAAGTGGTGTTTGAGGTATAGCAATTCTATCTGTGACCCTTCAGAATTTGTTTCAAAAATTGGACTATTTGCTTCCCCCTTTAAAAGCTTTTTTTCCTCTAAAAGAGTGAGAATACTGGGTCAATGTGAAGTTTAATGCAATAACGGAAATATGAATTCCGATCTTAGGAATCACTATAGGAACCCATTTAAGAACGTTTTACAAGAATGGCATTCTGCTCGCTGATGCGTTATTTTCGAATAATTGAACTTTGAAGTTGGCTTTGGCACCAAAGGAAGCGAGCTTGTGAAACGGAATTTAATTAATAACGGAAGCTATTACAAACGTAATAAGGTTGGGTCGTGAGGGGGAGGCACAGTTCTTTTAGTGAAAATTATAAATAAAGCTTCTAACCCACCCATTAGGGTGACGACCGCAATCTTGTTGACATCGGGTCCAAGATGGCGGCGCTCATGGTGGTCGCCATGTTAGACCCGATGTAAACAAGATTGCGGTCGTCACCCTAATGGGGGGTTTAGAAGCTTTATTTATACTTTTCACTAAAAGAACTGTGGCTACCCCTCACGACCCAACCTCTTTACGTTTGTAATAGGGGGTTAGCTTCCGTTTTTAATTAAATTACGCTCGTTTCCTTGGGCGCGCGACTGCCAACTTCAAAGTTCAACAATTCGAAAAAAACGCATCAGCGAGCAGAATGTCGTTCATGAAAAACGTCCTTAAATAAGTTCCTTTAGTGATTGTTTGGAATATAATTATCAATTTCCGCGATTGCATTAAACTTCACATTGACCGAATACTGAATAGCATTCAGTTCACTTCTCCTTGCCTGGAGGTAAACACTGAACTCCCTGTTGCTGCATTTGAACTTCCCACTCTGCCTGTTTGCACATCCTTTCTGGATGTGCAGTCCCTTAGTAGTGATGAGATCAATAGAAAATTTGAGGATTATGTTGTGATGCAATATGGCAATTGCTGCAGGGTGTATACTGATGGGTCTAAACTGGAGTCAGGTTCTACATCTGCTGCTGTGTACATTCCACATTTGAATTTATCCACGGCTTGGCTGCTCAATCCTGGTCACTCAATAGTGGGAGCAGAGCTGTTTGCCATCCTAAATGCAATAAAGTTGATCAAAGGTAGCATCTTTAGGAGAGCGTCCCCCTTATGAATCCATGCTTTTGAGATTTCATGAGAAACTTGGATTTTTGCTGCTAGAAGAAGTGTAAGAGGTCAGGTACATCCTGTGAAAAAATAAGACTCTTACGTTCACTCGTTCGCCCGCTACGGGGGTTTAAAGAATGGGGGGGAGGGGAGGGGGAAGTGGTATTTTATCATGTTATACCTCTCCAATGGCATTTTCTTCACGGCACAAAGTTGCTATGTCATCTCCTATGGCTCTGGATTACTCTATAATGATTTCCGGGGTCTAACTTGAACCAAAAATTTTACAAAATTTTTGATTTGAATTGTTTATGTTTCTTTGTTTTGCTTATAATGTAAACAATGGTTTTTGGGGTTTCAAACAACTTCTCCTCCTACAGTTTTTAAGCTACAGTAATGATTTTGGTATCATTGGATGCGAGAAGACACGGGCTTTTAGGGTAACTAAAATTTGTTTCCTCAAATTTCCATTTTCAACTTGAAAATGTGTAAAAATAGGAAAAAAATGTACTTTTTCGGTAATGTACAATTTTATGACGTCATAACTCATGAGCAATAAATAATTTTGGAATGAATTTTAGTTACCATAGAAGTCCGTGTTTTTCCGCATCCAATGATACCAAAATCATCACTGTAGCTCAAAAACTGTAGGAGGAGAAGATTTTTTAAATCCCCCCCCTCGAACTTCATTTTCTTTGATTTCCCATTTTCTTTTCAAGAAAATTGAACTTTTGCTCAGAGCAAAAACGGTTCTAAATTTAATTTCCTATCAGTATACCAAATTTCATTGTTCTAGGTTCAATAATAAAGAAAAAAGTCCGTATGGGGGACGCTCTCCTTAAACCAAAAAGTGATAATTTTTACTGATTCTATAAGTGCTTTGAGTATTATCTCTAATTTTGTTAATCCACCATATAAAACTGTTAGTAGGAATATCCAGAGAATTTTGCTTGAAGCCTCACCCAGCATCCACCTTCAGTGGATTCCTTCCCATATTGGAATAGCAGGCAATGAAATTGCTGATATATGTGCAAAATTGGGCCATAGAAATTCAAAATCAGCTCTCACTCAACTCGGCTATGAGGAGAATGTGAATCAGCTGAAGGTGAGGATGATGGACCATTAGGGTGGGTGCTGGCAGAGACAGGTGGAGGGCTCTGGGAAGGGGAGATTCTATTTTGAGTTGAGCAGAAAACCGCAGTTTCGATTGGATGTGAATCTCTCAAGGAAATGTCAATGTATTGTTAGCCGATTCTGTGTTGGACATGTTGGTGTCTTTGCTCACCTGAATAGGTTTAATATGTGCCCTAGCCTATTGTGTCCAGAGTGCTCCACTCCTGAAACCATTGAGCACTTCCTGTTGGTGTGCCCAAGGTATGCTCTGGCTAGGTTGAACCTTACCATGTGTCTCTCTAGACTCAATCTGGAACTCAGTCTTGAGAATGTTCTTGGATGTGGTAATTACCCATCTTCTGTTCGTTCAAGGATCCTCCATTCTTTGATTGGTTTCATATCTATGACAAATAGATGGAAAACTTTGTGATCTCCTCAACTAATTTGTGCACATGAGATTCAGCATTATAAGTGTACCTGACTTCTTTCTGCTATTCGGAGCAGCTTGTGCCCTTGAGTACCCCTACAAGCTGTCAGGTTGCACGATTTCTGCTGAAGAAATCCATCGACTTTCAAGATCCTCCTGGATCCCTCGAAGAAGAAGAAGATCAGATTGGACGTTCCGACTTCTTAGGAAAATTTAATTATTTTTAGTATTCATATATGAGGGATGATATTGATGCCAGGTCAAGCACCATAAATTAGTGTATTATCACAGTAGTGTTTACCTTAGGTTGGAGATTGCCACTTGAATGTTATGATTTATGTTAAAAATATTAAAATTTTAGTTCAAATGGTTTTTATTTTGACTTTCTGAACACTGAAGATGGATTTTTATCAAGCCTAAAATGTTTGATTTTAGTAGTATGTTTCCAGTGATCCTGGCATATTTTCTATTTTTTTAAACTTATTAAATAATGTAGTTTGAAGCTTTAATATCATTCAGATGCTGATACAATCATGTCAAATTTAATTGTGCACTTGATCAATTATAATATTCTTATGTGTAGGAGTAATTCCTAGTCATATTTTCTAAACCATGTTATTTATTTTTGTGATAGCTTATCAAATTTTACTAAATCTTAAGCACACTGGCTTTGCTACTTACATTTTGTTAACATTGCCAGGCTAATTAATTTTTCTAGTGTCAGGAATTATAATTGTATGACATCTCAGGTCATAGAACTTTAACAGTTCAATGCCAATCAACTTCTCAAAAAAAATTTTCCATGTTAATTTCTATTGTTTGTATATGCATTGTTGCTATGTTTAAGACAACTTATTGATCTGATCAAAATGTATTCTTGCTCTTCACTTACCAGGTAGATTTTAATCACAGGAACAAGTAAATTCAGCATGAAGGGTCCCATTAGAGTATCTGTGAAGGATGTGTCCCCGTTCCTCAGAAGGATGAGAGCTGTTCTTCTTGGTGTAAGTATGTGATATTTTGGCTGAAAACATGAGAATGAATAGTGAAAAATTTTCAAGGAGATTGATGTAGTTGAAATTTGTTTACAATAAGGTGAAGTCTATCACCAATTCTGTTGGCTGAGAAATTAAAAATGTATACCAATTTTGTATGAAATATGTGTTGAAAATAAAATTTTTTTTATTTAAACCATTAAAATAGATAACACATGCAAATTATTTATCATAGGGGATGGCCAACTATGCCCAAGATACATAAGGTCAAACCAAAGCTTCTAACCCACCCATTAACGTGACAACCGCAATCTTGTTTACATCGGCTCTAAGATGGCGACCACCATGGGCGCCGCCATCTTAGAGCCGATGTCAACAAGATTGCGGTCGTCACCCTAATGGGTGGGTTAGAAGCTTTATTTATAATTTTCACTAGAAGTACTGTGCCTCCCCCTCACGACCCAACCTCTTTACGTTTGTAATAGCTTCCGTTATTAATTAAATTCCGTTTCACGCGCTCGCTTCCTTTGGCGCAAAGGCCAACTTCAAAGTTCAATTATTCGAAAATAACGCATCAGCAAGCAGAATGTCATTCATGTAAAGCGTTCTTAAATGGGTTCCTTTAGTGATTCCTGGGATCGCAATTATTATTTTCTGTGATTGCATTAAACTTCACATTGACCAATGTTTGTGCCATTAATTTTTGATCACCCAACATAGCTTGAATTTGAACAATTGGAAAAAATTCTTCCATCCATGAGAATTTTGTAGCTCATGAAAGGTTCATTGGGGCCAAAGAATTTTGAATTTTTTACATACCACCAGAAAGTTCATGAAATGGACATGTATCTTTTACACCCCTCAGGATTCTGCATTCCAAGTCCATACTGAACGGTGCTTTCTTCCTTCCTCTCTTAGGAATGTTTATAGTGCAGTTAGGGAGACTTGAACTAACTTATCTAATCTTTATTTATGTACTCACAACTTTTTATTGCAACCCATACAAATTGTGGTTAATTAAAGTATATGCAGTTGGCTGTATGCTGTAGCAGTGAGTAAAGAATCCATGACTGCAAAGTGTAAAAAAATTACTTGAAAAATATGTTATTAGTTCTGTTTTTTCATGGATATCTACTTTTAAATTTTTGGTTAGCACAAGTTCAAGATATGACATGCAATTAAGTTAAAATAAATGGAAAATTTGGCAAAAAGTTGTAAGAAATGCTCTGCAGAAATTGCATAATTTTATAGGATATATATATATGTTCTAATGACTAATGTATGTGAATAGATGAATGTGCAAATATTTGGGGGTACACTATATAACATTATATTTTGAGAGTGTTAGTAACAAGTCTATGGCAACTGTTATGTGTGAAGACTTCACCATCAATTCATTGCAACTGTTATGTGTGAAGACTTCACCATCAATTCATTGCAACTGTTATGTGTGAAGACTTCACCATCAATTTATTGCAACCGTTATGTGTGAAGACTTCACTGTCAATTCATTGCAACTGTTAGGTGTGAGAACTTCACCATCAATTCATTGCAACTGTTATGTGTGAAGACTTCACCATCAATTCATTGCAACTGTTATGTGTGAAGACTTCACCATCAATTCATTGCAACTGTTATGTGTGAAGACTTCACCATCAATTCATTGCAACTGTTATGTGTGAAGACTTCACCATCAATTCATTGCAACTGTTATGTGTGAAGACTTCACCATCAATTCATTGCAACTGTTATGTGTGAAGACTTTACCATCAATTCATTGCAACTGTTATGTGTGAAGACTTCACCATCAATTCATTGCAACTGTTATGTGTGAAGACTTCACCATCAATTCATTGCAACTGTTATGTGTGAAGACTGCACCATCAATTTATTGCAACCGTTATGTGTGAAGACTGCACCATCAATTCATTGCAACTGTTATGTGTGAAGACTTCACCATCAATTTATTGCAACCGTTATGTGTGAAGACTGCACCATCAATTCATTGCAACTGTTATGTGTGAAGACTTCACCGTCAATTCATTGCAACTGTTAGGTGTGAGAACTTCACCATCAATTCATTACAACTGTTATGTGTGAAGACTTCACCGTCAATTCATTGCAACTGTTAGGTGTGAGAACTTCACCATCAATTCATTGCAACTGTTATGTGTGAAGACTTCACCATCAATTCATTGCAACTGTTATGTGTGAAGACTTCACCATCAATTCATTACAACTGTTCTGCGTGAAGACTTCACCGTCAATTCATTGCAACTGTTATGTGTGAAGACTTCACCATCAATTCATTACAACTGTTCTGCGTGAAGACTTCACCGTCAATTCATTGCAACTGTTCTGTGTGAAGACTTCACCGTCAATTCATTGCAACTGTTCTGCGTGAAGACTTCACCGTCAATTCATTGCAACTGTTCTGCGTGAAGACTTCACCGTCAATTCATTCCAACTGTTCTGTGTGAAGACTTCACCGTCAATTCATTGCAACTGTTCTGTGTGAAGACTTCACCGTCAATTCATTGCAACTGTTCTGCGTGAAGACTTCACCGTCAATTCATTGCAACTGTTCTGTGTGAAGACTTCACCGTCAATTCATTGCAACTGTTCTGTGTGAAGACTTCACCGTCAATTCATTGCAACTGTTCTGTGTGAAGACTTCACCGTCAATTCATTGCAACTATTCTGTGTGAAGACTTCACCGTCAATTCATTGCAACTGTTCTGTGTGAAGACTTCACCGTCAATTCATTGCAACTGTTCTGTGTGAAGACTTCACCGTCAATTCATTGCAACTGTTCTGTGTGAAGACTTCACCGTCAATTCATTGCAACTGTTCTGCGTGAAGACTTCACCGTCAATTCATTACAACTGTTCTGTGTGAAGACTTCACCGTCAATTCATTGCAACTGTTCTGTGTGAAGACTTCACCATCAATTCATTACAACTGTTCTGCGTGAAGACTTCACCGTCAATTCATTACAACTGTTCTGTGTGAAGACTTCACCGTCAATTCATTGCAACTGTTAGGTGTGAGAACTTCACCATCAATTCATTGCAACTGTTATGTGTGAGAACTTCACCATCAATTCATTGCAACTGTTATGTGTGAAGACTTCACCATCAATTTATTGCAACCGTTATGTGTGAAGACTGCACCATCAATTCATTGCAACTGTTATGTGTGAAGACTTCACCGTCAATTCATTGCAACTGTTAGGTGTGAGAACTTCACCATCAATTCATTACAACTGTTATGTGTGAAGACTTCACCGTCAATTCATTGCAACTGTTAGGTGTGAGAACTTCACCATCAATTCATTGCAACTGTTATGTGTGAAGACTTCACCATCAATTCATTGCAACTGTTATGTGTGAAGACTTCACCATCAATTCATTACAACTGTTCTGCGTGAAGACTTCACCGTCAATTCATTGCAACTGTTCTGTGTGAAGACTTCACCGTCAATTCATTGCAACTGTTCTGCGTGAAGACTTCACCGTCAATTCATTGCAACTGTTCTGCGTGAAGACTTCACCGTCAATTCATTACAACTGTTCTGTGTGAAGACTTCACCGTCAATTCATTGCAACTGTTCTGCGTGAAGACTTCACCATCAATTCATTGCAACTGTTCTGTGTGAAGACTTCACCATCAATTCATTACAACTGTTCTGCGTGAAGACTTCACCGTCAATTCATTACAACTGTTCTGTGTGAAGACTTCACCGTCAATTCATTGCAACTGTTAGGTGTGAGAACTTCACCATCAATTCATTGCAACTGTTAGGTGTGAGAACTTCACCATCAATTCATTGCAACTGTTATGTGTGAGAACTTCACCATCAATTCATTGCAACTGTTATGTGTGAAGACTTCACCATCAATTCATTGCAACTGTTCTGTGTGAAGACTTCACCATCAATTCATTGCAACTGTTATGTGTGAAGACTTTACCATCAATTCATTGCAACTGTTATGTGTGAAGACTTTACCATCAATTCATTGCAACTGTTATGTGTGAAGACTTCACCATCAATTCATTGCAACTGTTATGTGTGAAGACTTCACCATCAATTCATTGCAACTGTTATGTGTGAAGACTTCACCATCAATTCATTGCAACTGTTATGTGTGAAGACTTTACCATCAATTCATTGCAACTGTTATGTGTGAAGACTTTACCATCAATTCATTGCAACTGTTATGTGTGAAGACTTCACCATCAATTCATTGCAACTGTTATGTGTGAAGACTTCACCATCAATTCATTGCAACTGTTATGTGTGAAGACTTCACCATCAATTCATTGCAACTGTTATGTGTGAAGACTTCACCATCAATTCATTGCAACTGTTATGTGTGAAGACTGCACCATCAATTCATTGCAACTGTTATGTGTGAAGACTTCACCATCAATTCATTTGCAACTGTTCTGTGTGAAGACTTCACCATCAATTCATTGCAACTGTTCTGTGTGAAGACTTCACCATCAATTCATTGCAACTGTTATGTGTGAAGACTTCACCGTCAATTCATTGCAACTGTTAGGTGTGAGAACTTCATCAATTCATTGCAACTGTTATGTGTGAAGACTTCACCATCAATTCATTGCAACTGTTATGTGTGAAGACTTCACCATCAATTCATTGCAACTGTTCTGTGTGAAGACTTCACCGTCAATTCATTGCAACTGTTAGGTGTGAGAACTTCACCATCAATTCATTGCAACTGTTATGTGTGAAGATTGCACCATCAATTCATTGCAACTGTTATGTGTGAAAACTTCACCATCAATTCATTGCAACTGTTAGGTGTGAAAACTTCACCATCAATTCATTGCAACTGTTATGTGTGAAGACTGCACCATCCTTCAATTCATTTCATCTTATGTCATAAGTTCTCAACTCTCAATGAAAATATTGAGTTTCATAGCTTTCATGAAGTTAGAGGTTTATTCTAAACTATTTGGGTTCTGGCACCACATACATTCCAGAGTAAAGAAGAGCATGGGCATGGATACATGCTGTTGAATTTAAAATTATATATATAGCCGTTCTTGTAAACGGTCCTTGTTTCTTCGAATAGATTTTCTTATTTTCTAGGCTGTAGTGCATCATTGTTACATATTTTATCTTAAAGATCATCATTTTTGTTTTATGTGTATGTACTTGAAAGAAAATATTTGAGCCACTTGGACTGTTGGAGTAATTGTGTGCTGAGATTGTGTTGTTTCACGATATCCAAATTTCACATTTGCTCACCTTTGTTCTGGTGCTCAGCGGGACCCCGTGCTCAACAACAGGTGGCCTGTGCAGCAAGCAGCTCGTGATCAACCACCTCCCAACCTTCCTCCTGGCAGCAGTGACCAGCTTCATGACAATTATTATTTTACCAGGTTTGTTGCATGTACTTTGTAGCTGAGGTTTGAAATTGTAGATTACTCTATATACTTTGCTTTATTAAATATCATATATGTATTACCAAAAGCAATTCAGAGCTTGAAAAGGCATAATTTCTGTTTTTCTTATTTCTTCATGTGATATGAATTTTCTCCTAGACAATCTGAAATTTATTTCTTACCTCAAAGGAAAGAAAATAAATGCTACGTGTTACTGTACACTAGTGGTTAGTGGTATCGGTATTGGTATCGGCAAAATCCGGCCGATACTTTACCGATACTTTCCAATATTATGTATTTTATCATTAAAGTTAAGGTCTTAAATCATGAAAGTAAAAGTATGTAACCTAATAATACCCGTTGTGTGTTTATTTACGATTTGGTGTCTGCTTGTTAATAAACATAGGTTGTGTGAGTGTGCGGTATCATGGATACCGAATTCCTCAGTGTAACATTAAAAGATGGCGTTTCCATGCATTTAAATATTTGACATTTATCAGGATAGGTTTTGTTAGGATAGGTTAGGTTAGCTTAGATTAAGATAGGCTAGGTTAGCACAGGTTAGGTAATACTGACAGAATTTTTTCTCGGGTCCACCTAGCTTAACGATGACATTTTCCATGGAATGTCCACGGGTCCTGCTACAATCTAATAATACCTTTGGTTTATTTGGATTCCGCTTCTTCCATTTTTTTTTGTCATGCTCATTAGGAGAGTTATAGTGACCGTATCTGTGATACGAGTTTCACCAGCGCGCAAGTACAAGAATATTTTTCATTACGGGTGCTGTTAGGATGGATACATTCGTTGGGCACCACATCTTGAATATTTTTTAAAGAAAGTTAGTGAATCCCGTCATTTTTGACGGGCTGTGCGTACTTGTAATCAAATAAAGAGCCTATTCATACCTAGTAAATTAGTTAGCCAACTGTTGAATTATAGCATTTAATCAGGCCCGCTAACTGAATTCACTACTTTAAATTCCCGATGAGTCACGTAATGGTCATAACTGAAAGCTATGTATCATGAATAGCTAAACCCTGTAGCAACATAAAATTATTATACTTTTACGACTAAAACCTATATAGTTTGACCTAATATCCATTTCTTAAAGTATGTGACAGGCTAACAAAAACCAAACTAATTTAATAAAGTTGAAGGTGCATTTGAAAGTTTTTGTGAATTTAGTAGAGAAGTAGCTGAAAATTCTATTTTCATTTAGCTTGTAAATCGTCATATATTCCGAAGCTAAGAATTTATTTTAATTTAGCAAGTATATCGCCGTTCATAACGAATCTTGTATTTTTCTTCTATGTTGAGATGTTTAAAAAATCTGCGAACAATCTTATAGTTGAATACATCTGAAACGGGTCAGTTGATTGCTTTAATCTCAACTTGATGAGGAATTTAAAAACGAGGAAAATTCCAAGAATCTTAATCATATTTACTAGGAATACGTTTCGGAGTCCAGATCCATCATCAGTTCGTAAAAGTAAAATTCATTATGACAACAATAAAAGAAAATGTTGGGTACAGTCATTAAAGGAAATCACGAAAACAGAACATAAATCAAAACATGTTCCAGAGAAAAAAAAATTGACAAGATCTACTTGCAATTTGCAATGGGTAGGAACTGTCAGAATTGTCGAGGGCCGGTTTTCGTTTAAAAATATGTAGCGACTCTAAAATTCCGAGGTCACATGTAGTTTAAGCCGAATCTAAGATTTTGAAGTCCGCAGAGGATATCGGTACGTTGCATTTCACTGCGTGATTACGTACGAATTGTGCGAATTGGTTCCCCGTGCGGAAGCTTCAACCCCTATGTTCGGCCATTCTGATATAAAAATTTTGTACCGTCATGCCGACGTACGATGATGTGCATTTCACACAACTGTACAACTGTAAGAATAAATCAGAAAGGCTCGCTTCTCTATCAGAAGCGTATCCTTGTCTTGTACCGGAATTGTATAATTTTAAGATTGCTTCTTTTTTCGGTACAAGGATACGCTTCCAACGGGGATGTAGCCTCTCTGATTTATTCTTAACAGTTTACAGTTGTGTGCAGTGCACATCATCGTACGTCGGCATGACGTCACGATATTTTTGTAACAGAATGGGCGAACATCGGAGTCCAAGCTTCCGCACGGGAAACTAATTAGGTTACTCCTCACACTCCGCAGTACGTAATCACGCAGCTAAACACAACGAACTAATATCCTCTGCTGACTTCAAAATCTTATATTCGGCTTCAACCGCATGTGAACTCAGAATTTTAGAACCGTTACATATTTTTAAACGAAAACCGGCCCTCAACAATTCTGACAGTTCCTACCCATTGCAAATAGTAAGTAGATCTTGTCGATTTTTTTTTTCTCTGGGACCTGTGTTAATTTATGTTTTGTTTTTGTGATTTTCTTTAATGACTGTATCCAACATTTTGTTTTTTCTTCTGTTGCAGATATAATGATTGTACATTTACGAACTGATGGTGGATTTGGACTCCGAAACGTATTCCTAATAAATATGATCAAGTACCTTGAAATTTTCGTTTTTAAATTCCTCATCTTATAGATGGTTGCTTGTTTGCGGATATTTTCGGTTTCGGGGCTTATCGAATTTTACTATTTTTTTTCGCCAAAGTATGTACTCGTATTTGGTGTGAATAACACGAAAATGACAACCCTTTTTTGGAGAAATTATTGTTTTGGTCCACTTTTGGAGCCAGTTGCTATTATAGCTAGTCTACATTACGTTGCAATACAATTAGAAACGCAAATCTGTTGAATGGATTTCATTTTGTTATTTTTCTCGACAATATAGTTAACATAGCAAGAGCATTTTATTTATCATAATCGGAAACTTTATTGTAAATATTTTTATATCATTAGATATATTAGCAAATAATTTTATTATAACCCCCATGTAGGGCTTATAATGGTTTTATTTTAATACAAGTGTGCACGGCCCACCAAAGATGGGATTCAATACCTTTCATGAACGGATTTTCAAGATGTAGATGACAATCAAATAAAGTACATCCATCCTAACAGTCCCTGTGATGAAAAATATTCTTGTACTTGCGCGCTGGTGAAACTCGTATCACAGATACGGTCATTATAACTATCCTTATGAGCGTGACAGAAATGGAAGAAACAGACACCAAACAAATAAACCAGGGGCAAGGGTATTTATTAGGTAGCAGCATGACCCATGGAAATGCCAAGGACAATTTCAATGTTAAGCTAGGTGGACCCATGGAAAAATTCCGTCAACATTATCTAACCTATGCTATCCAAATTCTATATCGTAACTCGCACTGCCACAAAGCACGTTCACGACACGAAGGCCTAGCGAACGTCATTACATGGTAGCAACTGCGGTTCTTGTAGGCCCTACACCACTAATGCGTTGTCCACTGTTGCCAATACGTAGAACGGAAAGTCGGGTAGGTTTAAATGTTGAAGGGGACGGTTCGGGGTAAAAAAAAAGTCCGTAAGTTCTCGGTGGATTTTTCTGAGATATCTACCGTGGGTGTAAATTGTTATGAATTTTTTTTTCATTTGTGCGTACTTTTCGTAACCATACATGAAAAAGATTATTTTTAAAAAAACATGAAAAAACATGTGTTGCGGAAAATCCTACTCCTCCTACAATTTTGAACTCGGAGAACTGAGAAAATAATTTATAGATAGGAAATTGTCTTGTCAAGAGATCCGGTGCAAAAGTTTTTCGATTATTTGATTTTTTGAGTTTTGAGAACTTTTTTCCCTAAAAATGACCTTTTTTTTCACTTTTTTGAATAATTTGCTTCTAATTTTTAAGGTGAATTGAAATTAAAAAAAACTTTTGCACCGGATCTATTTTCCTTTTCAAGCGCTATCGATTGGTATGCTCGCCATCTCTGTACCTTCAAAACTGTGGGAGGAGTAGGTTTTCGAAAATCAAAAAGTGAGTTTGCAGAAACACCATTTTTCCATAAAAAAAATTTTTCGTTCCCTACTAATTTGTAAATTGAGTCTTATGAGCAATTCTGTACCTTCTTATGTACCTTTAAAACAGTGGGAAAGGATCCATATCAAAAGTCAATAAATATATGTTTCAGAACAGGGGTTTTTTTTTAACAATTTTTTTTTTCAAAGCTGGCTAATTTTTTTTTTCAATTAACTGTATTGCTTTGTAGCTCTTTTTAAGCTCTTTTGATTGATATAATTGCCATTCCTGTAGCTTTAAAACCCCGGGAGGCGTTTATGTTTACATAGCTAGCTAATTAGCTGATGACTCAGCAGCCGGACTCAAAACACAAACACTCAATTACACCATTATAGTTTATCACTGAGTAATAGAATGTTTCGTTTGAGTACAAAAGCATTTCAAGTAAGGCCATGAATGAACTCTCATGCTATTCCCGTAGAGAAACACTCAATACTGGCTCGTAATGGGGGGGAAGAGGGAGGTCACCCATCCATTGGTGCACCCCAAGGTCACACTAGTGAGCGTCTTTTACCCCGTCCAGAAGACTAACCAATTGACGTACTTGAAAGCCAATTATATCGTTGGATGCGCAAGAAAAATCTCTATAAGATGAATTTATAAACCGAAAAATGACCATAATTCGAAAATAGACCCAAACCGTGCCCTTAATGCCGAGCACATGTGTACAAGAACACACAAAGCTCTCTTGACTCGGAGTTCCCCTCCAGTGACAAATCACCATTACTCATAAACGATTACTTCGGGCACAGCTATTCTCAAAATTACTATATTTAATTTAATGTCTTTTAATTATTCAATATAGCCTGAAAGCTGCACAAAAGCGACCTGGTTAGGAAAAATGGGCAAATTACGGCAATCACAACAACCTATCCAATACTACTAACCTATCCTGGTTAAATTTCAAACATATCAATGCATGTACAGACGATCTACACTGAAGAATTCGGTATCTATGATACCGCAAACTCAGACATCCTATGTTTCTCAAGAAGCGGACACCGAACAAATACATAAACAAACATACAACGAAATACGTATTATTAGGTTAGATGATTGTAAAAGTGTCGGTATTGGTAGTAGTATCGGTATTTTCAAGTATCGGTATCCGCCAAAAAATGGGTATCGGTATCGGCCAAAAAAATGGTATCGGTACATATATACTGTACACCTATTAACTTAACATTTGTCTTCAAACTTGGACTGAACAGTATGTTTACTAGGTGTTCTAACTTCATCACATATGTGATATACCTTGGTTGAAAAGTGTCTTTTGGCACAACTTATATATTGCAATTTTCTAGGGCCAAAACTTGTGTAAAATATTTAGAATAATTCTGAATTTTAGTTTTTAATTGGAATAAAGTTTAAAAATTACAATTTTGTTATCTTATTAAACTCAAGGAGATCAAGAAATGAAGTCTGTTTGGCCAGATAGGCTTTTGAAATTGATGACCAAGAGTCTTTGTCAATTGTGCTGGAAGTTTCTAAAAGTGTTTGAAGAAACTTGATAGTATAGTAGCTAATAATTCTTGTATGATAGAATAAGATATATATTTTTAGCTGATGCACTTTTAAGTAACATTGAAGTAATTAAGTAACATTGAAGTTAATGGGCAGAGATGGTCGTCGCCTTGTTAATCCTGCAGAGGTGGTGGCAATGAACTCCTCCAAGACCTCCGTCACCAAGCTGCTTGGCGAGACTGCCCCGCAGCCTCAGGAAGGGTAGGTCTCACTCCTTGAAATGCTGACTTCTCTGGTTCAGTGGTTTCCTTAACTCTTCCTTTCATGATACTATTTTGCCTTGATTCATTTGAATGCTAATGATTGGGAGCACATACTTCTAAAGCATTTTTTTAAATTTCTGCTTGGTGCCATTTTTATTCTTGTGCTCTTGAGTAAAATTCCTACTTCCACATGCTGCTATAATTCAGAGCTGCTTTTTAGCCTTTTACATTGATATTCATTGGACTAAAACTGTAATTTTATTAGTTATGAGCAAACCTAACATGAAATTTGAGAGGAAAACAAAAAATAAATTTGCATGGCCCCCAAAAATGGAAAGCGATCAGACAAATTTTTTTAAAACTGTTTACTCTCATTATTAATTTTACTTGTGTATTTGCAATATTTAAAGTGGTAGCTGGAGCTTGGTTTCCTTGAAATATGTTTGTTTGAGATCAAAATCCTTCAATTAAGTTGGCCAATAGCAAACCTGTGCTGCAAGTGCTTTACTACCTCTCTGTTTGTCTTTATATTTTCTGCATTGTTGCCGTTCGTCTCCCGCAGGTGAGATGAACTCATGGTCTGCTTACTTATTTATATGGGGTAATTAGTAGAGTAGGAGAAAATAAATTCTTTGAATTGCTAAGTTACATACATATACCGAGCTTATCCTCCCCATGGGAGGGTAGCCGACAGCAGGCCACAATCACCACACTTAGTCACTAGGAGGCGAGAGAGGCAGCACTGGCCGCACCTGAACTGCCAGGATCAGCAGCAGCCCAGCACAACCACCTTCCACAGTCAGGCCCGACAGCAACAGCTGGTTTACCCCGACCGCTTCATTGAGTGCAGCCCCTCCCCCGCACATGACAGGTCAACCCCATCACACGCAGGCAGCTTCCAGTAACGCGTCAAAAATAAAAATTACCTCCTTATACACTGCCCCCACTCACTTCTGTCCGCAGCCATCCCTCTCGCCACGTCCACAGTCAGACCCCTCTCATACAAAGCACGTCGCACCCCATCCATCCAACTCATCCGTGGTCTACCTCGCGCTCGAAGACCACTCACTTCCGACATATATATCTTTTTCACCAGCCGCTCAACATTCATTCTTTCTACATGCCCAAACCATCCAAGCACTCTTTCATCCACTCGCCGACTCAACTTTTTGATAACACCCGTCTGCTCCCTAACCAACTCATTCCTGATCCTATCTCTTCTAGTTATTCCATACATGCTCCTCAAACACTTCATCTCAAACACATCCAACTTCCTCCTCTCAGCTGCTCTCAACCCCCAGGACTCTGCTCCATACAACAAAACTGGCATAATCAAACTTTCATACAGTCCCCTCTTAGCATTCATACTCAGACTCCTGCATTCAAAAACTTTCCTCATTGCACCCAATGTCTTACAACCTTCACTCACTCGATGCTTCACTTCTACTTCCATACTATCCTTAACAGTCACATCCGACCCGAGGTACCTAAAATGCTCTACCTCCTCTAAAACTTCCCCATTCAACCTCACATCCAAAGTTCCAAACACTCCACCTCTTGAACATCTCATCACCTTACTTTTATTCACATTTACCCTCAATTTCCGCCTTTCGCACACTCTACCAAACTCTGTAACCAGTCTCCTCAGTTTTTCCTCTGAATCAGCCACAAGCGCTGTATCATCTGCAAACAACAGCTGACACACTTCCCAATACATACCATTTCGTCCCACCAACTGCGCACCTCTTCCCAACACTCTGGCATTCACTTCTCTCACCACACCATCCATAAACAAATTAAACAACCACGGCGACATCACACATCCCTGTCTCACACCTGTCACAACTGGGAACCATTCACTCACCTCATTCCCTACTCTCACACCTGCTCTGCTATCAATGTAGAAACTCTTGATCGCATTCAACAGTCTCCCACCCACTCCATACAAACTTACCACTTGCCATAAAGCCTCGCGATCCACTCTGTCATACGCCTTCTCTAGATCCATAAATGCCCAATATACATCCTTTCCCTTTAATAAGTATTTTTCATTGACCTGCCTCACAGCAAACATTTGATCCACACAACCTCTACCACACCTAAAACCACACTGTTCTTCAGCAAGCACACGATCCGTCAACACTCTCACTCTTCCAATTAACACTCTTCCATACAGCTTCCCAAACGACACTCAGTAGACTTATACCCCTAGAATTACTGCACTCATACCTGTCACCTTTCCCCTTGTACAACGGAACTACGCACGCGCTACTCCAATCAACCGGCACTTTACTAGCCTCGAAACACACATTTAATAAACGCACCAACCATTCTATAACCACATTTCCTCCTTTCTTTAGACATTCAACCGTGCAGCCATCCAAACCTGGAGCTTTCCCATTTTTCATTTTATCCAACGCACATCTCACCTCTGCACTTCTTATTCGACTTCTATTCACTTCACCAAACACAGGCATTCTAACATCACTTCCAACAGCTACTACTCTCGCAATCCTATCATCCCTCACGTTCATCAGTTCCTCAAAATACTCCGCCCATCTCTTTCTCACATCACAACTCTCCACTAGCAGCCTACCATTTATATCCTTCACTCTTGCCTCATTCTCCACCTGACCCTTCCTAATTCTCTTCACTTCCTTCCAGAAAACCTTCCTGCTCTCCATGAAATCCCCTCCCAACTTCCTCCCCCATTCCTCATCCGCCGCCCTCTTTGCTCTCCTTGCCATTCTTTGTACTCTTTCTTCCTCTCCTTATACTCTTCAAAATTTTGCTGGTTGCCTCGTTGCAACCACCTTTCGAACGCCCCCCGCTTTCTTTTCACAGCCGCTCCTACTTCTCCGTTCCACCATTCACTCCCTTTTCTAATCCCCCCTCCAACCTTCCTTACCCCACACACTTCCCTTGCACATTTTTCCACCGCATCATTAAACAATTTCCATTCCCCTTCCACTCCACCCACCTCACTTTCCTTCACCCTCCCATACTCCACTTTCATCTTCTCCTGATACTCACACTCACGCTCAGAATCATGTAACTTGCTTACATTTAACACCTCCCTTCCACTCCTCCTTTTTACACCTCCCCATATTCCACTAACTCTCAGCTTTCCTTCCACCAAATAATGATCCGAAATCCCATTCATCTCACCACGGAACACATGCACATCGAGCAAACGACCCATCACTCCCCTGCTAACCAAAATATAATCCATCAATGCTCTCTCCTCTATCACACCTCCATTCGTCCTCACATATGTATACTTGTTTATACTTTTTTTCTGAAACAAACTATTCCCAACCACTAACTCACTCTCCACACATAACCCCACCAAGAAATCCCCACTCTCATTTACCCCAGCTACTCCGTACTTACCAACAACACCATCCACCACCTCATCACCTACTCTTGCATTCAGGTCCCCCATCACCACAACTCTACAACCACTCCCCACTCTAGCCACACACTCGGACAATTTCTCCCAAAAATCCTCTCTCTCTTCCCCACTCCTCTCCGATCCCGGTCCGTACGCGCTCACAAACACCCATGACTCTTCCCCCCATTTCACTCGCACCCACATTATTCTTGATCACACCTCACCCCATTCAACTACTTTCTCTCTGATTCTTACACTCAATAATATAGCCGCACCCTCTCTTGCATGTCCCCCACGTACTCCAGACACTCTCCCTCCCACACTCCCAAACATCAACTCACCACTACCCTTCAATTTCGTCTCACTCAAGGCCAATACATCCATCTTCCGGTTTAACATCATTCTTCCAATCTCCTCCTTCTTACTCTCGGTTGCTCTACTTCCACACCCCCTTACATTCAAAGATCCTAGTACTAGGGTTTGAGTGGTCTTTCGACCTCTCTCACCCCCTTCATTGGCCTGCTGCCTCTCGGGAAAATCATTACAGAGAAGGGGATCCCCAGTCCCCTCGCTCCGTCCACTATAGTCGCCTCTTACGACACGCAGCGGACCACGGTGGGAGAATTCTAACCCCCCCCACAGGGGGTAAAGAATTGCTAAGAATTGCAGGGGGGGAAGAAGTGCTAAGTTACTATTGAAAAATTGGTACAAATGAAAATGTAATGTTTGACAGATCTTGTTGGAACTAGGTAATGAAAAAGTACGTAAAGGGCTTCTCCTAAAGCCTAAGAGAGCCTTAAGAAGAAAGTGTGGATTCCAGGAGACAAAATTAATGGAACATGAATGGTAATGAAATAAATCAATGATATTGTAATGGTAAGAACTAGATTAATGGAGCATGAACAGGTAAGAAGGAGACACTGTAGGAAGGAATTTAAAACATTTAATTAATTACCTGCAATATGAGGCAGTTATGAGACCAGTGGAGGGAACCTGAGGAGCTTAGGATGCAACATGCCAATATCTTAACCAACAACATAACATGATGCATGCTTCAAACAAACATGGGAACTAGAGCAACTAGAATTATAATCAAGAGTAAAATAGAGTAAAATATACACACTGAAGATATCTTACAAAATAAGGAAATAAGGTATTTACAAATGGAAATGCATACCATAAAGAAACATTTTACATTATTTAACTTGAACATGAACACAAAATAAATTCCATAACTCAAAATAAAATAAGAACTCCAAATATTGAATAAGAACTAATGCAAATCCATGAAAAAAGTAAGAACTAACTTTCAACAAAGGAAATAATAATCTTGCAGGCAGGTAACACAATATAGCAAAACAACTCGCATGCCCTTAAAAGAGATAACTTATAAACTCACCTACCAGTACAACTTAGAATTATTTTGGGCTTATGAGCAACTCATAACATAAGACTCACTAGTACGGTAAGTCCTTTTTATACGGTACTTTGTTATCCGGTGTTATTCACAGTTACAGTATTTGGTAATTACTACCCTCAATTCTACAAGGTAATCAAAAAAGTTTTGTCCATTTTTAAAGGAAAAAAGGAAACTCTTTACAGTATGTGTAACTAATATTTAGTTGAAGTAATTGCCATTGGCATCCAGCACCTTCTGCCAACTTGTCTCTAGCTTTTCAATCCCCTTGCAATAAAATTTAGGGGTTTTGAATGCAAAGAAGTCCGTGAGGGTTTGGCACAAGTCTGCTTCATTGGTAAAGGGCTTTCCACAAGGATAATAATCCAGGGAATGGAAGAGGATGTAATCGAATGGTATAAGGTCAGGTGAATAAGGTGGATGGCACAAAGTCTCCCACCCAAGTTGCTGTATGGTATCCCTGACCCCTCTCGCGACATGTGACCTGGCATTGTTATGAGGAAAAACACACTGTTGCAATTCATCAGTGCTGGCTCCTTCTGACTCAATGCCTGTTGCACACGTTCCAATTGCTGTGAGTATCTCCAGTGACCGTTTGGCCCGTTGGTAGCAACTCATAATGAAATATTTGACAACCTGTCCAGCAGACAAAAAAGCATAATCTTGCGTGGGCGCATAGGCGGTGAGAGGGACAGCATCCTGAGGTGACAACATATGTCTGAAACGCTTAGTTTTGTACAAAACCCACCTTTCAACACCGGTAAGCACTCAATTGAATAAGGTGCGGTACGGTGGCAAAAAAGCAGCAATACGCAGGCTGCTACTCGTCTCTTGTGGACCTCCAATACTGTTTGCGGAACCCACTTACTTAGTTTGTACACCTTACTCAGGAGGTGCAGGTGAAGTCTGTTTTCTCAGAAAGGTTGAACTGTCTTGCAAGTTCACCACACGTTAGACTACTGTTCTGTTCAATGGCCGCATTCAAGACCTGTGGTCTTCCACTCCAAGGCTCATCACGGAGAGAAAAATCCCCCGACTTGAATCTTTGATATCAACGCCTTGTGGTACGTTCATTCACAGCACTATCCCCAAACGGTTGTCATATGCAGTGACTTGATGCAGCTGCTGGTAAGCCCACTTAGAAGTCATAAAGAAAACTGCCCCAAACAAGATCTGTAAACACTTGCATCACATCCTTCTTCACTGCTGACAGCTTATGTGAACGGATGGCCAAGCACGGTGCGCATATTTTTTTAACATCTGATGTTTCTACTTTCGGCTGCCCGAAGCTGAAAACAATTGCTACACACATTGCATATATATTTTGAACTTCATTCAGTGGCTAATCAAAAAGCGAACAGAACTTTTTTGGTTACCTTTTGTTTACCGGTAGAAAAATTCATAGATACGGTTTCCGCTTGTGTTTAGTTTACACCGTTCCGTAGCACCATTATGCCACGAGGCAATGACAATAATATCTCTTCCTGCGTTTCCCACTGAATTCAAGTGAAATTCTTACGCCTGGTTTTTGTGGATATTATCACGACGCGCAGTGACACTCCCATAATGGCCACTAAAATTGTGCAGACATTTCTGCAATGGGAAAGGCAAAGCGGGTGAGTAGTCTGACAGTAAGGGTAAAATCAGATGTTTTGAAGATGAAACAAGCCTTTAGAAGAGCGTCAAACAAAAATCGAAACTTGAGCCTAGTCCAGTCGAAAGTTAAGACGATATTAAAAAATCGTGAGGCTATGAAAAAATAGGGGAGAAACAACTAATCTGCAGAGCTAATGGCTAACAAAATTATTTACTTAAAAGATGCACCAAAACTATGCCACAAAAAGTAGCTATACAACCCCGGTAGCAGCATGCGTAGGTGCATGGTCAACATTGATAAATAAATTGCACATCAGTCGCAGGAACTTAGTAATTGTGTAGCATTGATGAATTCATTTTGCAGTGAGTGATTACATCAAGACTATCAAGATGATCTTCATCTAGTTGTGTCAAACTTATTTTTACTTGGTGCTGATCATTTTCATATTTGTGTTACTGGTAAAGGGGACAAAGAGATCAATCAAGCAAACAAGCTAGTAGCCAATAAATTCTATTGACTCATTTGAGCTGCTTTGAGCCATTGTAACCGAGAGTTATATTGATGCTTTTTGTAGCACTGCCTTCATGCTTTCTCTAACACGTTGACTATGGTTGTTCAGTAGCTCCGGCGAGTTTGGTTAGGTTAGATGAAGTCTTAATGAAAAGTAGGCTTTACTGCTCTAATACATTTTGACCCTTTCTAAAAAGTATGAAAAATACAAAAAAAACATAGTATGTTACCTTATACTCTAAAACTTATTTTGTAAAAGGTAGCAAAATAATTGAAATGTTTGTATATTCCAGTACCTAAATGAGCCATTTACGTAGTGTTACACATGTGTATCAATGCGTAGTCAACGTGTTGAAAATGCAATTTATTTTTTTATTTTTGAATATGGCCTTTTTGTTTATATTCTCCTTTTTTCAGTTTTCCTAGTTAAGTTGAGTTTACTTCTCAGGGTTGGCATTAAAAAATATATAAAAACTAAAAAAAACATCAGTTTAGTGTTTATTTTCAAATTTAGTCACATATAAATTGCACAAACCTGTAAGAAAGGCGTAATTGCTAGTTTAATTATTTTTTATTGACTTTATTCCCAAACCAAAAATCTTGAATCTAATTTGAACCTTAATTACTTCCCATGGATTGTGTAACACAATTTGCATCATCTTGAAGTCTCTCCTGGCAGTGGTAGGTCTTAATTGCATCATCTTCGCGACCAGCATTTAGCCTCAAATATTTCAATATTTTAAGGAGCATTTGAGCTCTCCCTGCCCCAAACCTGTACCAAACATTGTCACAGACACTGCCGACTGACGGTATGGTCTGACTGTGTATCCAGGTCGCTCTACAAAACAGAACTTGTGGAACTCTTTATTTTCTGTCACATTAGAATAACTATTTTGACTAACAAAAAATTTTTCCTATTGAACATCTATTTTTCTTCATCTTCTTGAGAAGCACAAAAGAACTTAAAAGTCCTACTCCATCTTACTGGTGGTACAGTTGACTCCACTGTAGTTGGTGCTAATGCAGAAGACAAGAAAGGATATTGTACACAGGAAACTAGTGGGCCTAAAAAGCTAATGCAGATGCCAAGCCTGCAGTATCATATTACGTTTGACGACACTGACAGTAAGACTGAGAGCTTGAAAATCAGAAATTTATGTTACCAAATCGTACTCATAATGAGTTGGTAGCTACTGCTTTTGACTGGAGCAACTTATGCTGTGTTCACACTGAACATACAAATCATTAATGTGGGCATTATAAAATAATTATGAGTAGAATTAAGGATACCATAATCCAATATAAAATGCAAAAAAACCAATACCATCCAATAAAACCTCCCTAAAAAACAGCTTGGCTGTTTTCTTTTTGAAATTTTTTTTTTTGACCCTGTTATTTTAGATCCTAAGAGCAAGGCCAAAATAATTCAAAGTGATGACAGCATTGCATTGGTAAGTTTTTAAGTTGTCTTTCTTAAGGACACCGTCTAGGTAAAAAAAAAGTCCGTTGTTTATAGATGGATTTCTCTGAAATTTTCACAGTAGGTGTGAAATGATCCAAATATCATTTGTTATTTCGACAAAATTTTTGTATCTGCACTGGATTTTTTTTTATTTTCGAAAAAATATGATAAAATAGGGGTTTTTTTAAAATCCTACTACTTCTACAATTTTGAAGTTACAGAACCAGTACTTCGTTTTTAGATTGCTTAGATGTCTATATAACCACTCGCAATAGGGAATTTCGATAAATTTTTTTTTGTGGATTTTGAAAAAAAAAAAAATTGACTTTTTTTCATTTTTTTTTCATCTCGTGTAATTTTCAAAATAATAAATTTATCAAAAAATGCTATTGCGCCAGGATACACCTTGCTGAGCCCTATCGAATGGTATATAAACCATTCTTGTAGCTCTAAAATTGTGGAAGTAGTAGCATTTGAGAAACCAATTATCAAGTTTCCGTAAAAACGAGTTTTTTCACAAAAAAAAATTGTTTTTCTTTTTATCTTTTGAACTACAGGGTTTTCTACAATGAACTCTTGAGCGTTTGTAGCTCTTTTCAAGCCCTTTCGATTGATATAATTTACATTGCTGTAGCTCTGTAACTCTGAGAAAAAATATACAACAAAAGAGAATAGGTGTAATTCATGAAAACAATTAATTTTTTTAATTTTTCATTTTTTTTCGACCAAAATACGTTTTTTTATCAAGTCAACTCCTTTGTTTTATAGCTCTTTTCAAGCCGTTTGGATTGGTGTGCTCGCCATAGCTGTAGCTATGATACTGCAGCTGTTATCGAGCTATGAATGAAAGCTGCGGTATCATGGATACGGCAGGACAACTAAATTCTGAAATTGTCAAAAATTATAAAAAAAATGTTTATTCAGCGTTAGAATGTTTTGTTTGAATAATGGAAGCACTTTGAGTAGCCCATTAACGAACTATAATGCCATTCCCGCAGAGAAACGCTCAATTGACTCCCAATAATGAGGGGGGAGGGTTCAAGGTCACTCCACCCCCATCGCTTTCCCCCCCTCTGGTGGGCGCACTATTCGGAGTAGACAAAAAAGAAAAGTACCAATGGAAGCGCAAGAAAATTCTCTATAAGATGCATATATAAACAGAAAATCAACACATAACCTGATTTCTACCTAGACGGTGTCCTTAAGGTCACGTTAGTGGCTTTGCTATATTGTGTTACGTCTTTGTTAGATTTATTTTGTTGTTATTCAGTACTTAAAATTCTTTGGATTGATTTGCATGAGCTTTGTATTGGGTATTTGGAGTTCTTATTTTATTTTTGTGTGGTGTAATTCATTTTATTTATTTTTTTATTGAGTTAAGATTGAGAAAAATGCATAGGAAAATGCTTAAAGAATTATTTATGCGTTTCTATATGTAAATTCCTTATTTTATTTTTATTTTTGTATGAAATCTTTTGCATGTACATATTTCTTCATCTTACTTGATATTGGAATTTAAATTACTTGACTTCTAGGTTTGTGTGCGGCATGGATTATAACGTGTTGTTGGTTAAGTGATGGTAATTGCTTGGTAGGTCCCAAGCTTCTCAGGTTGCCTCCCCTGGTCTCATTGTTATCTCATGTGGCAGGTAATTAATTTAAGGGTTTTTAAATTACTTCCTACCGTGTCTCGTTCCCCATTGTCCATGCAACATTAATCTGGTTCTTCATCATCTATGCACCATTAATTTAGTTTATTACTATCCATGTTTCATCAATTCAGTCTTCTGCAACCCACACATCTTTATTCAGGTTCCCTTAGGCTATAAGATAATATCTTTCTTCATTACATATTCCATCAAGATCTGCCGCTCGTAACTTTTTCATTTGTACCAACTTTTCAATCGTGAATAAGCAATTCAAAAAGTTTTGTTCTCTTCCCTGTTTGCTGATTTGCTGCCATTTAAAAATAAGTAAGCAGAAAAAAAGAGTTTATCTCACCTGCGGGAGAAGATCGGCTGCATTGCATAATTATTGAATTTCTCTCTTCACCATTGCCCTTCTGTTCCTGGTAGTGAAAGATGACTCACTCGTTTTTGGAATAATTTGTTGCAATTTATCTCTGCACTTAGAACTATTTTTTCTAGTGGGTAAGTTCGGTCCATCAATAACAGAAATTGGAATGCGTGTGCCAAGTCAAAAGTCCTACTTCTTCTTTTGGTGGAGCATGTGAACACTTGCTCAGACATGTTCTTTTTAGACATTTGTACTCATTCAGTGTATTTTTTGTAATCCTTTTGCTTCTAGTATGGCCCTGCAAGTAATTTCTCAATCAAGTATTTTGGCTTTATTTTTATGTTTTCAGTCTAATGAATGTTAAATCATGGTAAGATGCATTGTGAATTGATGTTTATCTTTTCAGTTTTAACAATGCAATCAATTTTTTCAAATAAAAAGATTAACTTTTTCTAGGGAATAATGGCTAGCCTCGATAAAAAGTGAACACTTCTTAAATTTCAAAGCATAACGGCAATTTTCATGTGTACACCGTTGAAGGCTAAGTGAATAAAACGTTCCTCTCTCACGCAGTAACTTGCATTGGAATTGTTGGTTTGTGTTGTGCTGTTTTTAAATTTGTCATAAGGTCTTCTAAGTTGCTGGCCATCTAAGAGGCTTCATTGAAGTATTTTGAATCGAAGTTTCACTTGCAAAGTGTCATTAGAGTGTGAGACAAAATTTTACGACGCTCTCTCTGTCCTTCAGGGAAACTGCTGTTGCAGTCACCACAAAGAAGCCCAAGATCCCCGGCGTGCCGTACAACCCACCCTGCTCCCTCAACCTGTGAGCTTCTCACCACTCAGCTTATTTAGGGTGTGCCAGTCCAGCTGGCATGACACAAGTGGGAATGTATTTAACTTCTAATAATTTATGCTGTGACCTTGTACATAATTTCTCTTGCATGCAAAAATGAGAATTTGATCAAGAGCCCGAGCGTATTTCTAGCATCTTTCTATGCGAAGAGCTGTCTGTTGTGTCACCTTGCGTCATATTCACGAGAGTGATTGGTTTTTTGAAATCTTTCAGTTTGAAGACAAGCATATTATCTATCTTGTATTTTGTTTGTAGTCATGGAAATTGTTAGTAATATATAGTATGAAGTACGACTCAAAGTTTAAAAATGCATACCTTTTCAACTGTGCAAGAATCTGTATTGTAATATTACTGACTTTTCTTATCCTTTCATTAATAATTGCTATTCGTTGAGTTAATATTTGTTCCGCAACTTGAAACTCTGTCATTCTATCAAGAAATGTTGAAGTTGCAATGAGCCACATGCAATTAATTATTTTCGGTAAGCTTGAATCTTCGAATAAAATACTGCAGACACCTGATAACTGATAATTATATAGAAGGCAAAGAAAAATTAGTTTTGTTCAAAACATGTTTGAGTAAATAACATTTCTAAGCAGAAGTGAGAGGAAAATTTCTACTCTGTAAAAATGTGCCTCACTAGCTGAAACGAAAAACAGAGCGTGGGTTAGTAATTCTTACTCATTGGTGATCATGCATGGGGTATCAATTGCTTTCTGTCTGTGATGAGTCTGTGCAAAGGAGAGAAATTTCTGAAATATGAAATGAATTCACAACCACATGTGTCGCACTGGCTGGCTGTGGGCTCGAAGATATAGTGTCCCCTAATTCTTTATGAATAAAAGGTAATTGGATTTTACATATTTCTCATTGCAATGCTATTACAACGATGTGTGTCAACTATTCATTGAACAAATAAATTCACACTTCTTCAAATTTCACATCAATTGTCAAAGAAGAGGCTATAATGCAACACTCTCCTGCTATGAGAGAATGGGGAGAGCGAAAGCACTCATCATAAAAAGACTCATCGGTTTTGGAAAACTGGGGCTGATATGAAATGATGTGAGGGATTCGAAGGTTAAGGCGTGCCCTGCTCAGGTGTGAGCACAAAATGTATGTGAACTTGACACTTTGACTGCCTATTGGGATAGAAGAGTACCACTAGGTAAGTTGCTCACTTACGTGTTGGTTTGAATGATTAGCATTTCAATAATTTCAACATATTTTTAGGAGAGATTTAAGCGTATGAGGTAAATGTCATCATGCTATTACATTTTCAAACTTCTTAGGAAAGATACTATTATTTAGGGCAGTGAACATGTTTTTTAAACTCTGCTTCTTACAACCTTACCTTTTCAAGAAAAACCAGAGGCCGCCATTTGGCGATCTCGGCAGTGTTAATTTGGATCATTGATGTGACCCTCACCATTGCGAGCAGGGCACAGAGGGACTAGCACCCCTCGCCTCCTTAGCTGCTCTATGACGCTGTTGTACAGCCTATGCCTTTAAGAACGAGTGTGATCGTAATGTTCCATCTGGTAGCTCTTCTTGAGGTTGTCAATAATTCAAAGAATTTAAGGTAACCAGGGAACACTGAAACAATGATTTACAGCTTTTGTATAGCCATGGATTTTGATAAGCGATGGAAAAAGTGATGCTTTACTAATGGAGTTTTCTTAGTGCAGTACAAATTTTAGTGGTCCTAATTATGGGCGCAGTCTTCAATAGTACTAAGCAAATTAAATTAATGTGGCACCTATAATTTTTTTTGAGACGTGTTTGCTAGATGGTGTTTTTGTAGTGTTCACTGACATAAACTTGCTATATGTTTGCAAAGCTAGAGAAAGTCATGTTGACTAATGTTTAATTCCATGGAAAAAAATTACATTCCCATTTTATGCGTGCCGAAGAAGGAGATTGTCCTTCAGCGCATCTTGGCAACTGAACAGTTATTTAGGATATGTAGGATGTTTTGGACCATCTTTTTTTGGTTCATTGCTACCCATTCTTTCAGCAGCTATTACTTTCTTTTTCAACTTCTATCTTGTTTCATAAACTTTATTTTTTTTGTTTTTTTTGTTAACTTACTCATTCTATGCACTTGGTGCATAGGTTCTGCATTCACTCAAGTCCAGACTAAATGGCGCCTTTTGGAACGCCTTTGTTGCGGTTAACCCCCCTCGCGCCATCTCGCCCTTGTCGCGGGGAGGGGGCTTGCGTGCCTCTATGATGCCCTGGGCTGTGCTGCCCAGGTGCAACCATGGCAGAGTGGCCTGGGTTGAGGGGTCAGACGAATAGAGATGGCAGCATGTGACCACCCTACTGACTTGGACCTTCTAAATGGATTTGTGCTGAATTTCTCTCTTCGGATGACCCGGCTTTCCTTGGAACACGCTCTGACCTTCTCCTTGGTGGCTGGCGGGAGCCTAGGCCCGTCCTGCCAGTTTGAAGTCGCATGCGGCGAGGGCTAGTGGGAGGGGTGGCTGGGTAGGCGGGGGGCTGCTTAAACGTCCTTGGCGTGCGGGAACGCGCCCTTGACTAGTCAAGCGAATCAACCTACTGATCCTGGTTACTCTGACTGCTATGCCTGTACCTAGCGAGCGTTCCCGTTGGGACTACGTGTGCCCGACATCAGGGATCCCCTTGTAGGCGGCCGATTTTTGGTGCCGGCTCGGGGTGACAGGTGTAACCAAACCTTGCTCAACATGGAAATTTCACCTACTTCACCTTCAGTAACGACACGGCTTCTGCAAACGGACACAAGTACTGGACTCCCCCCAACTCTGCCTTTGGCGCAGCTAACACCATCGCAGCCTCCTGCGAGTGGTGACGCTGAAGCCAGGCCATCTGAGAAAACAAAACTTAGTCTTGAACCCTACGTCCCACCAACTCAGAGCCAAAGGGTGCTACCGCGTCGACCCAAGCGCCGTGTTCGGCGGCAACATTTATTTGCAGAGCCCCTAGCCAGAGTTGATGACAACGAAAGTAAAACTCTTCCCACGGAATTTAAGAGATTCTTCATAATCAAAACAAAGGACGGATCGCCCATGAGCCACGTTGACGTGATTGAAGCTAACCGTCACCTGTGCGGGGGACTTGGCGGCAGACCTGCCAAGGTAACGGAGACCCGGAACGGTGGCCTACTGGTAGAGGTGCGTAATCAACATCAAAGTGCGGCTATCTTAGGCCTGCGGTCCCTTGCAGGAGTTGGCGTGCAGGTTTCTCCACATGACAGACTCAACGAGTGCAAGGGTACCATCTGGTACGATAACTACCCTCAGTATAGCGACGAACGCCTCCTGAAGGCATTGTACCGGATCAAGAGATTTGAGCGAGGCGTTTTGACGCCCTCATCGATCTACATCCTTAATTTTGATCGCTGTCACCTACCACAGTCCGTGGAGATTGGATGGACTAGATGCTCCGTGCGCCAGTACGTGCCAAAGCCACGCTGCTGTTTCAAGTGTCAGGACTTTGGGCATGGTGCAAGGTCCTGTCGTGTTGAGCCTGGCGTGTGCGTAAACTGCGCGGAAGAGCAGCATGAGCTGCCTTGCGCTAAATCTCCCCGATGTGCCAACTGTGATGAGCAACACCCTGCTAGTTCCCAGGCTTGTTTCTATTACAAACTGGAAGAGGAAATCGTAGCAGTGCAGGCAAACCAACGCATCAGCTATGGCGAGGCTAGGCGCGTTGTTGGCAGTCGTTTTAATAAGACTCAGGGTACATATGCAGAGAAGGTAAAAGCCCCTCAAGCGGCGCCCGTCAACCGTGCCTTCGGTCCTGCTGGCCGGGACCAACAGAGGGACGCTGCAGTGAGACAGGAGCCCGGTACTAGTAGAGCGCCCCTACCGGAAATATCTACAACCGTAAAACAACCATCTGTACCCAAAATTAAAGCAAAAAGAAATCCACCCCTCAGTATTACCGAAACTACAGTTGCTGACCAGCCAAATCCATCTAATGAACCATTGAGAACGATTCCCTCAATTATAACCTCAAGAAAGCGAACGCAGAGCGGCACGTCTCCGACCCACAGCGGCAGTCAGGGGAGAGTGGCCAAGACACCTAGAGTCATCGAAAAAGCTCCTGATCTTTTTCCAAGCCAGGAAAACTCAGGACGGACTGGAGAGCCTGCTCTGGAGTCAGCCGCCCCTCTTGTGGGCGTATCGGAGCCAGGAAGTAAAGTGGAAAGAGTGCCTCGACCAGACGTGCGGGTGTACAGCCGTGGGGGTGGTGCTGTGGGGAGCGCTGGGCGTGACCTTTCGGTTCCTCGTGCGGACAGTCGTAGGTCTGAGCGGGATTGTGAACGACATATTGTGACCCAGCGTGTCCGTTCTCTGGAGCGCGTCACAATTGTCCCAGAAGATATTGCAACACACATGATGAAGAGATATCCGGTTCCGCGAGGTTTCCCGACTAAGCCTCCTCCTGCAGTGCCAATACATACGTGGGATGATAGACCCACAAGCCCCGTGCCGCCTGATCTAGCAACCGCCCTGAGTGAGGGTGTGGAAAAGGACTCCACGCGTGCTAAACCTCAATAGGGTAAACCATGACCACCTATATCCAATGGAATATTAGAGGATTTCGCCGCAACTATGGAGATTTGAGGGCCCTCCTTGAGGAGTACCAACCATGTTGCATTTGCCTACAGGAGACCCTCCTTGGAAACCTGAACCCTGCACCTCCAAACAACTATTGTATTGAGGTTTATTCCCCGGTGCCTAATCCGTTGCCCGGAACGGGACTTGCAATACTTGTGCGGAGAGATGTTGGCTACAGTAAAATAGCCATCAATACTAGATTACAGGCCCTGGCCCCCTCCGTATGTGTGTTGGGCAGCGTATGATCACGGTATGCAACATCTATACCTCACCAGGAGATCCCTTAACCTCACAGGACCTCACCCTCCTTAGCAATCAACTAACAAGGCCTGCTTTCATCCTTGGGGACGCAAACGCCAAACATGTTCGCTGGGGCAATCTGATAAACGATCGACATGGAAGAGCGGTGGAAGAATTTTTGGATGCTACCGAGTTGTGCCTGTTGAACACCGGAGTTCCCACTCATTTCCATGTACAAAGCGGTACCTCCTCTGCAATCGACGTCAGCCTGTGTACGCCCGACATCTTTCCTGATACTCAGTGGTCCGTGCTTGACGATACGTATGGTAGTGACCACTATCCCATCCTTCTGTGTGTCGCACGGTGCCAACCTGTGCCCATGGATCCACGATTTAATTTCAAGAAGGCCAACTGGAGAGACTTTGAAACCGGCTCACGAATGGAAGAACCCGATGAGAGATACAGTGTTGATGAGTTAGTCGAACGTTTTGTCGGAACGGTGTGTGCACAGCTGCCAACGCTGCCATCCCAAAGTCTCAGGGAGGCTGTCAGAAACATCGTGTTCCATGGTGGAACAACGAGTGTGCAGTAGCCAATAGTGAGCGGAAACGAGCCTTACGGCGCTATCAACGAACCAAGGAGCTGGCACATAAGATCGCCTATAACCGAGCCAGAGCTCGAGCGCAACTAGTCAAGGATGTAGCGCGTAAGACATCGTGGCAGAAGTATGTCTCCGGCCTGAACACTGATACTCCCATGGCTAAGGTATGGCAAAGAGTTAATAAAATGAAGGGAAATTATGGACACAGGCGACCGTGTTTGGAAATTGATGGCTCTCTCACCGCAGACCCGGAGCGTGTAGCAGAAGTGTTGGCCCGGAGCTTCTGTCGTGTTAGCAGGGGGCATGCTTCCTCGGCTCTCAGACGTCAGCAGGAGCGGCGACTGCTAGATTTTTCGACTGACTCCATCTATCCGTACAACGATCCCCTCACAATGATGGAACTTTATTGTGCCTTGAAAAAGTGCAAAAACACAGCCCCCGGACCTGATGGGATTCACTACCAAATGATAAAGAAAATGGATCATACGGCAATATCATGCCTTCTCTATATTTACAACAAAATCTGGACTACGCACACATATCCGCAACAATGGCAAACAGCAATAATCATGGCCTTTGCAAAGCCCAATTAGCCTGCCTCCAACCCTGATAACTATCGACCCATTGCCCTGACTAGCTGTCTTGGAAAATTGATGGAAAAGATTGTAAATGTCCGGCTAACGCGATGGCTGGAGACTGAAGAGCTGGTGAATCCTGTACAGTTTGGTTTCCGACAACACCGCGGGACCGTAGACGCTCTGCTGCGCCTTCAGAACTATCTAATAGCTAACCTCGCAGAACGTCGCCAGACTATATGTGTTTTCTTCGACCTGCACAAGGCCTATGATACTGCGTGGAGATATGGGATCCTCAAATCGCTGCATGGATATGGACTCCGCGGTAATATGGCCTTGTATATCGAGAAGTTCCTTGGTGAGAGAACCTTCCGTGTTAGAGTGGGTGGTACGCTCTCCTCACTGCAGCTTCAGCGTGAAGGCTTGCCTCAGGGTAGCGTCATGAGCTGCACGTTATTTAATGTAGCCCTGAATGGAATTACTACAGTCCTTCCTCCTGACATTTTGGCCTCGCTGTATGTGGATGACTTTATGCTCTATTCAACGTCTGCATTTTTGCCTGCGGCGACCCGCAGAATGCAGAAAGCCATCAACAGTGTAAACAGCTGGGCTCTTGAGCATGGCTTTACGTTTTCTACTGAGAAGACTGTAGGCCTTCATTTCCAAGGCCGCGGCCGCTGTGATCCTCCTCGACTGGTGCTGGGGGAGGGACAGATAGTTTTTGAGCGCAGCGTAAAGTTTTTGGGGATGACTGTGGATGATAAGCTCAACTGGAAACCCCACCTGGCTGCTCTCAAGGTTGAGTGTGCTCGGAGAATGAATCTCCTAAAGTGTATATCTGGAGTAACGTGGGGAGCAGATCGAGTGACGTTGCGACTATATAGAACCCTCATCAGGAGCAAGATAGACTATGGCTGTATAGTATATCAATATGCCAAAGAATCCTCACTTGCTAAGTTGAATCCAGTGCACCATGCAGCTATCAGGCTAAGCACTGGTGCTTTTCGATCCTCACCCTCTTACAGCCTGTGCGTAGAGAGCGGAGAGCCACCCCTGTGGCTCCGACGTGTGCAACTAACCTTACAGTACCTAGCCAGGCTGGAGCAAGTCAATTTGTCTCCTGCATGGGCCAGTGTGCACGCGCCCCTTGGTCGACACCTGCCTTTTCCACATTTCATACCCGCATCTGTGGATTACCCAGCGATTACAGCCACAATGCAATTGAGACCCATGCGTATACTCCCAGTACTCTTGGACAACTCTGCAACATGGCGCGTCCCTATAGAAAGTTTTTGCCCAGGATGCCGGATGCCCAAGAAGGAATCCATGCCCGATCACATCCTGAAGGGAATTTTCATAGACCATGTACTTGAAAAGCACGCAAACTCCGTGAAGTTGTACACTGACGGATCCAAAACGGGGGACGCCGTGGGATGTGCCGCCGTGTCTGGGGAAAGGGTCAGTGCAATGAAACTACTCCCAGAGTCATCAATTTTCACAGCAGAATTGTACGGTGTGATGGAGGCACTGAAATTGATTGAGGACTACCCATGTGGCTCTTTTACAATTTTTGTTGACTCGAAAAGCGTAATCGAGGCCACGCAAATGTATAATAGTACACACCCACTCATTGCTGAGATTCTCGTAATGTTAATAAACCTTGCGAGTAGACGTAAGAGTGTCACGTTATGCTGGGTGCCCGGACATGTGGGAGTATCGGGCAATGAGCGAGCTGACCGGGAGGCTAAGCGAGCTGCGGAGACAAATGGGGAAACGTTGAACTTGATGGTCCCATTCCGAGACTACTACCCTCGGATAAAGGCTGCAGTGAGAAGTTTGTGGCAACAGGAGTGGGATAGAACAATTAATAATAAATTAAGAAGTATTAAACCCACCGTGCGTGAGTGGATATCTTCTAGTTGTCGCCCTCGTCGGATGGAGGTGATACTCTGCCGCCTCCGTATTGGCCATACCCGTTTGACGCACGGGCACTTGATGGAGCGACAGCCACAGCCACGATGTGAGCGGTGCCACGTTCCTCTGACTGTCAAACACTTTCTTGTTGAGTGCCCTCGATATGCAGCTGCCAGGAATGTGTGTTTCCCGAGACTGCGAGGTCCTGATGATGTAATGATCGGAATGCTCAGGGAAATTTTACGCTCAACTTTTGATGTATCAGCACTTAAAATGTTCCTAGAAAAGTGTAATCTGATGTCAGAAATTTAACCAGAGAAAGAACAGCGTAAACAAGGAACTTCTTCACATCTGAGATGTGGAAGACTAAACTGCAATATGGCCGGGCGCGCTGCGTAGATGCCTCTGGGGGTTTCAGCGTGGGTAAGGCGCCCGGCCATAAATGGGTGGGCAGCTGAAATCCCCTATGGGGCCTTTGGCTGCCCGTGCTAACAAAGTGTGCGTGGATCTGTGGATGATCTCTTCAAAGATGAACTGGGGCTCTTATAAGATGACAAAATGTGGGTGGAAGTTAGAACGGTTTTTGCGATGGATGTTGCTATGTCTCCATAATGGTAATTGTGATGAACTTTGAATAGAGATTATATAATGTGCTTTTGCTGAAATGATGTGAATGTTGTATTTTTTGAACTGTGAGACCTACGGAGCGAAATAGTACGAATTACTGAAGCGCTAGCAAATCGATGCTAATACTACGACTACTTGTTGCGGTTAAGGAGGCTTAAACTACCATCTAATCTAACTTGAGTTACACTCAGAGGGAGGTATTATGATAATGTCTGTCCTCATCAGTTTACCTTGGAGAAGTAGTGCTCCTCGGTGGCTGACCAAGCTACCTAACGCTGAATCAGTGACCTTTGTTGCAGGAGTCTGTTTTGGGTTTAAATTTATCATTAGTTGGGCCTTCCAATATTTACTTCACATCACTCTAGTCTAGGGGGTGGTCGGCATATCATGAAATCAATCTGCACGAGAGTCTTGGTAGTTTATTCTTATTCACCTTTTGGTCTCATTTGTGATGGTTACAACTTTTGTCAGCATAGCGAGCTGTAGATTGACATATACAATCTTTTAACTTTCAGCAGTGCAACTGGCTGCACTGAGTGGATGAGGAGCAAAATAGCAAGAAATTCTGATGCACGAGTAAATATTCACCACTAAACTTGACTTCTATTTTAACACTGTTGATTAATTGTTCCCTTAGATTTCTATATAGTTGAAGTAGGGATCCTCGAATCCTTACCACGTTAGTAAGGCTCTGTATATGCAGAGCTCTTATGAACTAATCTGAGGACACTCTGACGGAGGAGATGTCTCTGAACCACGGCTCCCGCGCCGCGGCTGCTGCGGCCACCGCTGCTGAGGAGCTGGACCCCAGCAAGGAGGAGCGAGCTGGCCGAGTGCGGGAAGTGGGCAACCAGGCAGTCTGGTCGCTGTCGTCATGCAAACCTGGTAATGATTTTGCCAAATCGCTATTGTATAAATTGCAAGCATTACTTTGGTAGACTTACCAAAGGGACGACTAAATAGTCTCGGTCCAAGGTTGTTGTTAACTGAATTTATTAGTATTATTATTGTAAGCCTGGTTTATTTGTTACAAATTAGGTAATTTTTGAGTGGTATGGAAGTACGCACGCTGTAGGTAGCGCTGGCAACAAATTGGTTAGAGATAACTTGGTAATGACATCTAATTGAAAATACTTAGAAATATGCTGCATTGCTTACTCTTGTGCATATCTGCAACACATAATTCTTGTGTTTAAGATCACAAAGATAGCATTAAGTCTTAGAAAGTGTTTGTAAAGGGACTGTATACGCTGTTGCCGTTCGTCTCCTGCAGGTGGGATAAACTCGTTATCTGCTTACTAATAAGTGGCAACTAGTAGGGAAGGAGAATAAAACACTTGGAATTGCTAATTCCCTATTGAAATATAGTGGTACAATGAAAATGTAATAGGTGACTGATCTTTATGGAATTGGATACAGAAATAAGAGATTTATCTAAGGCACATGGGAGCCTGGATAAAGAAGGGTGGATTGCAGAAGACTAAATTAATGGAGCATAGATAGTGAAAAGTAAGATTAACGGAGCATGGACAAGTGGAACGGAGACACTGTAGGAAGGAATTCAAAACCTCAAATTAATTGCCCGCCATATGGGGCAATTATGATACCAGTGGAGGGAACCTGAGGAGCTTGGGATGCAACATGCCAATACCTTAACCAACAACAAAGTATCATTTAAGCAAGATGGAAAAAATACATACACAAATGCTATTTTGCTAAATAAGAAGAAAATTAGGGATTTCCAAAAGAAATGCATAATATAAAGAAATATTTTACACTATTTAACTTGAATGTGAACATAAAATAAAATAAATTGTGTTAAAACCCAAGAGTTCACAGTAGTGTGAAAGTAGCTCTTATGTGACCTGCTGGCTTGTAAATATCTTGGCAATGATGCCTGGAGATGTTCCAAACGTGTGTGGGAGGTAATGAACTCAGGTGAATGCGGAATACTGCGGTGCGATTATCGATTTTCAGTGTAAGATAATTGTAGTTGTTCTGCTAACTTGTACAAACCGATGCAGTTGTAGCCGTGCTGGCAACTGGTAAAAACTTAGTTAATGTTAGCCGTACTGTAAACTTTTAAGAACTGATTTAGCTGTACTGTCAACTTTTAAGAACTGATTTAGCCGTACTGTCAACTTATTAGAAGTGATGGTAGCCGTATTGTCAACTTGTGAGAACTGAAGCAATGGTAGCCGTTCCATCAACTAGAAGTAACTCATACAAATGATTGTGGGCAGGCCTGGGAGTGCAGCAGCTGCGGGATGACTGCCTGGACAGCTACTGGCAGAGCGATGGACCTCAGCCGCACCTTGTCAATATTCAGTTCCGCCGCAAGACCACCATCCAGGATGTCTGGATCTATGCCAACTACAAAGCTGATGAAAGCTACACACCCAGCAGGTATCTCATCCGTACATACTGTGTATTGACTGTGGCTTCTTCAACTATTATACCCTATGTCCCACAAAAACCTGAATCTAGTTTATTTTCGTGTATCAGTAATACCGCATAATTTTGCTTGAAATTAAATGCTTGTGGTATTCTTATGATGGTATTACTGATACGGGAAAATAAATACTCAGTTTGGGTTTTTGTGGGACCTACTGTATTATATGTACACTAGTGTGCACGGCCCTACAAAAAATGACGGGATTCAACACCTTTCCAAATTCAACACCGGGATTCAAGGCAAACTTCCAAATGTGGATTACAAACAAATATATCCATCCTAACAGTACCCGCGATAAAGAATATTATTGTACTTGCGCACTGGTGAAATTCGTATCACAGATACGGTCATTATGGCTATCTTTATGAGCGTGACATGGGAATGACATAGAAAGCAGATTCCAAACAAATAAACCAAAGGCATTATTAGGTAGTAGCAGTACCCGTGGAAATTCCTCGGACAATGTCATCGTTAAGCTAGATGGACTCGTGACAAAATTCTGTCAATCTTACCTAACCTTTGTTATCCTAATCTAATCCCACCTAGCCCAACCGAAGCTATCCTGATAAAATGTCAAACATATCAATGCATGTAAAAGCCATCTTTTAATGTAATACTGAGGAATTCGGTATCCATGATACCGCAAACTCAGACATCCTATGTTTCTTAAGAAGCGGACACCAAACAGATATATAAATCTAACCTAATAATACCCGTTGTGTGTTTATTTATATATTTGTTTGGTGTCCGCTTCTTAAGAAGCAAAGGATGTCTGAATTTGCGGTATCATTGATACCGAAAAGATGGTCTTCTCGGTGCATTGATATGGTTGAATTGTACCAGGAAGTGTTCGTTTAGGATAGGTTTGGTTAGATTAGGATAGAAGTTAACATAGGTTAGGTTATATTGACAGAATTTTTGCACGGGTCCGCCAAGGAATTTCCACGGATCGTGCTACTACCTAACAATTCCCATGGTTTATTTGTTTCAAGTTCGCTTCTTCCATTTCTCTGTCATGCTCAGAAAGCCATAATGACCGTATATGTGATACGAGTTTCACCGAGAGATACGAGTGCGCAAGTACAATAATATTTTTCATCACGGGTACCGTTAGGATAGATGTATTTGTTAGTCATCCACGTCTGGAAAGTTTGTTGAAGAAAGGTATCGAATCCCGTCATTTTTGGCGGGCCGTGAACACTATAATGGCTATAGTATATGAATAAACACACAACGGGTATTATTAGGTTAGAGAATCATCTCTTATGATGAGTTTGTACAAAGTTAATGTCTAATTCCTTGAGTATGGTTTTCCAAAATAGTTATCAGTGATAAGTAATTCCTCTTTTTATCGTTCAGAAGTTTTTTAATCAATTGTAATTATTTTTTTCTGACTAAGAATCGTGATATTGTTGGTTTTGCCCTATGGTCATCGTATCTCAGAGAATCACATCCAATGCAGTTTATTCCATGAGTCACCATTTTCTGACTGGCTTGTTGTTAGGGATAAATGAATCGTTCGCTATTGCAATAAAATGATCAAACGAGGACCCAGAAATTAGTCATTACTTTCATACCGTCCTGATATCCGTAGTGGGGTTGGATTCCAATGTTGTGTTGTCAAAAAGTAAGACCTCTTTTTTTTAGAGCAGTTTGTCATGGCTTCCACACCAGGCAGAGCAGCCATCAACGATGCGTTGGTTAGCTAAAAATTCTCTGGGGTGTAGGTAGGATACCAGGTTTGTCACACCGAGCAGACTACTAAAGGCACTTACTCTTATCTCATGACGTATTTCAGTACCTATTGCTTATAGCTGGTGTGTGGTACCTACTGGTTCATTTCAAGGGTATTTGCGGTAAAGGTTTTCTCCTCTCTCTACTTAATGAGGTAGAAGAAGTTGCATCATTATTTTAGGGGCTTTACCACCATTGTTTCGTTGTATGGTCCCCTCAGGGGGATACAACTATTGTATCTATGGAAATTAGCCCTCCCAGGTGAACAATGTGAGGGCCTGAGCTAAAGGTTAGGTAGGCTTTCTTTTCGTTAAAATAACATAGGTTTTTGTTATTTTCTTTTTATCTTTTTTCGGTTCACTGCTGTCCGGTTTTTTTCAGCACCTACTACTTCTTCAACTTTGATCTTGTTTCATGAACTTCTTTCTCATCTTACTGTTTCTATGTCCTTTCTGCATGGATTCTACGTTCTCTTAACTCCATACTAAATGGTGCCTTACTCTCTTTGGATCTCATTTGTTGAGGATAGGGAGGCTTAAACTAACTAATAATCTAATCTAATCTTCATCGTATGGTATCCGAACAGTGATGCTAGTCATTGTTCTTACATCATTCTTGTGTTAAGAGTTCAATTTCTTCACGTGTAAGTTGATTAAGAAATGCACCTAGCATTTTCGTACTAAAACACAGCAATTCATTAAAATCTATATTTCTGTCTAATTATAAAATGCAACGTTTCGACGTATCAAACATCATCCTCAGGCTGGAAAAAAAAACAGAATAATTTTCAGTCACATTGGAAAAAATGCATAAACTAACACTTAAGTAATATAGACTAGATAAGCAGATCACAAAAGACGAAAGCGACTAGACAAAATAACAACCTTTTTATCACAGAAATAGTAGTATGACTAGATACATTGTACAAAACCGATGTTCATCACACGAGAGACAAGAGCTAAATGGTCGAGCAGCCTCGTCGCACCTAGCAAGCTGAAGTTCTACGAAACAGTTTGAGAGCCAAAAAATCATTCGTGTTTTCATTAAGGGGAGGTTTAAGCTCATGAATGTGTAATGCTTCAATTATATGAATATGACCTTTTTTAATAACATTATAAAGAATTTTGGTGTTAGGGAACAGATCTTCATTGGATGATTGCAACTATGGTCAACACGAAAATGATTGAAAATGGAACCTTGATATTTATGAGCGGTTAATCTTTGCTTCAGGGTCATTCTGGTCATGCCAATTTAACGTTTATCAAGAGACTTACATTCTCTTCGGTTACATTTAAATTAATAAATCACACCAGCCTTGTCCAGATCGTTGACCCCAGATGCAGACAGATTATTTTTTACTAATTGGTCACTGATTTTACGGTTCTTATAATACACGCAAACTTTAATAGAAGTTTCTGGATTTATTGGTTTAACAAAAGTTTTAACAATGTTTTTGAAGACCCGTTGGTCAATTTTGTAATTATTATGCATTTGATTTTCGTAATAAATATTGATACGGTTTGCATTCGCTGAATTATTGTCACTGCTCATGATTCGGTTAAAAAATGTATCAATAGTTTTATCAATCAATATATTAGGAAAGTTGTTATTAACAAGTAAACGTTTGATTCGAAGCATTTCGGAATGAAAGTTTTCCCAATTACTGCAAACTTTACGAGCTCTATTTATCAAAGTATGTACGACGCCTTCTTTATAGATTTGATGAGCTTCACAATCGTAATTAATAGTTTCCCCAGCATGGGAAGGTTTAACATGAACGGATCTATGGAATGTACCGTTAGAAGCTTCAACCAAAACATCCAAAAATGGGAGCTTACCGTGTAGACCCAACTCATACGTGAAATTTAAAACAGATTTTTCAACAAACAAACTCCTCAACGCTTCCAGGTGCTCAAGGTCTTGTACTTCAACAAAAATGTCGTCCACAGATCTACAGTAAATGCTCGGTTTTACATCCATCGTATTTAACACCAAGTTCTCGACAAATGACATATAAAAGTCCCATGCTGGGGAAACTATTAATTACGATTGTGAAGCTCCTCAAATCTATAAAGAAGGCGTCATACATACTTTGATAAATAGAGCTCGTAAAGTTTGCAGTAATTGGGAAAACTTTCATTCCGAAATGCTTCGAATCAAACGTTTACTTGTTAATAACAACTTTCCTAATATATTGATTGATAAAACTATTGATAAATTTTTTAACCGAATCATGAGCAGTGACAATAATTCAGCGAATGCAAACCGTATCAATATTTATTACGAAAATCAAATGCATAATAATTACAAAATTGACCAACGGGTCTTTAAAAACATTGTTAAAACTTTTGTTAAACCAATAAATCCAGAAGCTTTTATTAAAGTTTGCGTGTATTATAAGAACCGTAAATCAGTGACCAATTAGTAAAAAATAATCTGTCTGCATCTGGGGTCAACGATCTGGACAAGGCCGGTGTGATTTATCAATTTAAATGTAACCGAAGAGAATGTAAGCCTTTAGATAAACGTTACATTGGCATGACCAGAATGACCCTGAAGCAAAGATTAACAGCTCATAAATATCAAGGTTCCATTTTCAATCATTTTCGTGTTGACCATAGTTGCAAACCATCCAATGAAGATCTGTTCCCTAACACCAAAATTCTCTATAATGTTATTAAAAAAGGTCATATTCATATAATTGAAGCATTACACATTCATGAACTCAAACCTCCCCTTAATGAAAACACGAATGATTTTTTCGCTTTCAAACTGTTTCGTAGAACTTCAGCTTGCTAGGTGCGACGAGGCTGCTCGACCATTTAGCTCTTGTCTCTCGTGTGATGAACATCGGTTTTGTACAATGTATCTAGTCATACTACTATTTCTGTGATAAAAAGGTTGTTATTTTGTCTAGTCGCTTTTGTCTTTTGTGATCTGCTTATCTAGTCTATATTACTTAAGTGTTAGTTTATGCATTTTTTCCAATGTTACTGAAAATCATTCTGTTTTTTTTTCCAGCCTGAGGATGATGTTTGATACGTCGAAACGTTGCATTTTATAATTAGACAGAAATATAGATTTTAATGAATTGCTGTGTTTTAGTACGAAAATGCTAGGTGCATTTCTTAATCAACTTACACGTGAAGAAATTGAACTATTTCGTAGGGCTGAAAAGTTAGAAAAGATCTTGTGTTAACAGTTGAACATTTTTCTGTGTTTCCGTATATTGCGTTAAGGTGTGAATCAGATCTATTTTTCAAGGAGACTCTTGAATACAGTCACCATAGAGTTTGCTGAAGGTACCGTGGCTCAAGTGCACTGCATTAACTGTCTGACGCTTTGCGTCACGCGTTATCTCATTATTGTTTGTAGGGTTAAACCACCGATCATTCTTTTCAGCCGAGGGATCACCATAGACGTTTTGGCAGTGTCTACGGTTAGGAATAGTGAAGCACAGGACCCATTGTATTGTGCTCGAATGTACAGAGATATATGGTACAAGAAGCTTCGATATGAGTTGAGTGTGGAGGAGGACCTATAAGTGTTGAATGGTATCAGACGTAACTGGGACCCCAATTCGGGGCGCCAGCTACCCGCCCGCGCTTCGGAGGCCGATGGGCCATTCGCCGCAATCACGGTAAATGAGGCGCTCCCATCACGCTGCTGCTTCTCAAATACATGAGTTAACGCTCAAATGAAATGAGACTTAAACTCGAGCCAGATGTGCCTCACAATATAAAACCTCGAGAATTTAAGGTGCAGATAGAGTCAAAGGAAATATTTAATTTTAAGAATCACTTTCACACCGTTGTGTATAAGCAAAAATATTTAATGTATGACAGTTTCAGTTTTTCTCTGAATAGACAAGCAAATTGGTAATTTCACACAATGAATTATTTTAAAATTAAGAGTTTATCAGTTTACGTTTTACTGTGGTCTTAAGTGGAGTGAATGTTTAAATTCAGCATAAATGGCTCTGTTGCTGCTAAAAATTTGATTGAAAACACTGCGAGAGTGGCAAGGTTAGTGTTTCAAAGAGAGAAAAGAAACGAGAAGAGACACGAAAACGATAGTGTGCGAAGTCTGCTGCACCTCTTCCGTACCTTTTTTTTGTCATTGAGGCCTCGATTTAATATTGTGATATCCAGGTAGTGGTTTCCCTGTTCGGTTTTGCAACATGTCTCTTGCAAGCATGCACATGCAGGTCTGTGTTACTGAAGGATCAGTTTCAGTTCATTGAACTTGTCAGTAGAATTATAAATTCCATTGAACGAAAGAGGACAATGAGGGGGACAATGTGATGGCCCGAGCTGAGAGTTAGGTATGCTTTCTTTTTGTTGAAATAAAATGTTTTTGTTTTGTTAAGGACCATCTTTTTTTGGTTCACTGTTATCCTGTTTTTCAGCACCTACTACTTTCTTCTTCAACTTTGGTCTTGTTTCATAATCTTTCACAACTTACTGTTTCTATGCCCTTTCTGCGTAGCTTCCGCGTTTCCTTAACTCCATACTGAATGGTGCCTTCCTCCTTCCTCTCTTTAGATCGCATTTGTTTCTGCGGGTAGGGAGGCTAAAAGTAACGACTAATCTAATCTAGTATGAATTCATTTCATTTCATTTTAATCCGCATAATATCTATGATGCCAAAGGATGTTAGAAAACCATTAAGTTCCTCCATAGTACGCTGAGTAAAAACTCTGCTTCGTACTACGCCTTATACCAAGTTCAATGTCCATTGGGGCTCCGCTATTGCTTTTTTGTCTGCTAATTTTTTAGGGATAGAATTTTTGTTGATATAAATTAGATGCTTCTAGTTAAAACCTGCCCCTTTCAGCTCCTTTAACTTGGGTAGGGGCCAGTCTCTTTCTTTAAATCGTTGTCTGTTTAAATGAAATTGAGGTTTAATGTAATGTTTATTCCAGGGAATTTCGTGGTAAAATACTTCTGAAAGAAAGGGTTTTACCTTCGAATTACCATGCTAATAGATTCGATATTAAATTGGACACACTTCGTGTCAATTAAGTTGGCGCCATTCAAATGACAAAATTTTGATGCCTGGGAAAAATGACTCCTAGACTTCTGAACGTTTGCAGTCAAAATATTTTTTATACACATGTTCAATTAAACATTCAATTCAAATAATTGCTTTCTTATTTTGGGTGTTAGAATGGAATTTATTTGATAACCGTGCTGAGTGCAGTGTTTTCCCTTGCAGATCCGTGGATCGTTTCATTCTTTGTGTCAAGAATATTTATTATTTGCGTTAACCAGGATTCATAAAATACTAAAATACTCTACTTTTCAAAAAAGGTATCCCACCCAGTTGAGAGTCAAGAACTTCCTTCCCTGCTTATAAAAAATTCTGGTTCTGCGGTCCAAAGAAGATTTATATTTGCGCTGACAAAGTCTTGAAACGAGGAGGGTTTTTTAGTCACCTTAACAGTCTTAAGGGGGGCATACCCCATACGGAACTTTTTTATTATTGAACCTAGAGCAATGAAATTTTGTATACTAATAGGAAATGCAATTTGTAATCATTCGTCTTTCTTGAAAAAAAAAAAACGATTTTCTTTAAAGAAAACGAGATATTCGAAGAAAGTGACTTTTTTTAGGGGGGGGGGGGGGGGGGGGGTTTCTAAATGCATCTCCTCCTTCAGTTTTCAAGCTAGAGTAATGATTTTAATATCATTGGATGTGGAACATTGTGTAAATTGTGGAATGTAAACAGGAAATCTCTAAAGTTATAATTGAAATTTTAATAAAAAGTTTTCGAGGGGCCATCTTTTTTTATGCGAAATTTTTTATTTGTGACGTCACAACTTTTGATCCTGACAAATTTAGAAGTAACTCTTTACACCCCATAATCTACATGTTTTTCTGCCTCCAATAATACCAAAATTATCACTGTAGCTTAAAAACTGTAGGAGGAAATACATTTTGAATCCACACATTCCGATCCTCCAAAATAAGGCAAATTAGGTAAACATGAACAATCTGAATTTTTCTTCGTAATTATTTGTGGGGTCAGCTAGGACCCTTGAAGTCATTATACAGTAATAAATAGACATGTAGACATAGAAGATGGCATAGCAACGTCACGCCGTGAAGAAAGAGCCAAGGGGGAGGTGTAAGGGAGGTGTTTCCCTGTTCGGTTTTGCAACATGTCTCTTGCAAGCATGCGCATGCAGGTCTGTGTTACTGAAGGATCAGTTTCAGTTCATTGAACTTGTCAGTAGAATTATAAAAATGATGTGGGCGAATGATAGTGGGCGAACGAACGTACGAACTTCATTTTTTCATAGAATCATTAGAATGTACATTTTTTTCACCACCGATAGCAGCTAAAATCTATTTCCCCCCACATTTCCCACTTTTAGGGGGGTATGCTCCCCTTAAGATAACCATGTTCTTTAAAATGTTCCTGTAAAACGGTTCCAACACTGGTTATGGAGAATTTGACAATTTCAGCTCAATGAGTCAATGACAACCTTTTGCTCACTGAGACCATGAAAAAGAAACCGCCTAATTTTTAGGTTAAATATCAAGATTTGTCATCAGAAAGAAGAGGCAAAAGGTGATGTTCATCGATTGTTCGCTCATGTCCGTTAGGGGCTACTTGAAGATCGTTTGTCGCTCTTGCACCATGTTCAGACGCGGTTCTCAGTTAAAACAATGAAACATGTTCGAACTGCCGTTAGTGGTAAGATAGCCCCTCAGGGGTAATAGAATTATTGTATCTATTGTAACTAGCGCTCCTAAAAGGAACATGTGAGGTTCCGAGCTAAAGGTTAGGTAGGCCTTCCTTTTGTTGAAATAGAACATGTTTTATGTTTTGTTACGGACCACATTTTTTCGGTTCTCTTCTGTCGTGTTTTGCAGTACCTACTCTCTTCTTCAACTTTTATCTTGTTTCATAAACTTCTTTCTTAACTTACGGTTCCTATGCACCTAGGCATAGATTAGATTCCACGTTGCCTTAAGTTCTTAACTTCGTACTAAATGTTGCCTTCCTCCGTCCTCCTCTCTTTGGAACGCCTTTGTTGCAGTTAGGGAGGCTTAAACTAACATCTAATCTAATCTAGTGGTAATATAGGCAGGGGTGAACTTTATTTCATCCCGAAATGTGATTATGCGAGCTCATAATTTTATCGATGACGTGAGAGAACTCATGCTCGATTTCTGGCAAATTCAAGAGGGGGGTAAATATATCGGATGACGATGCCCTTCGCCTCACATTTAAAAAGTTAATCTGATCATTAATTTTTTTTTAGAATGCCCAGGCAAATTCTCAGTCATTAACATAGTAGAAAAGCATGGAATACGACTTAAGATGACCTGGAGAAATCGTGACCTACCTGTATGTCAGACTGAAGGAGATAGTGAAGAATAGCGCCTACCTCAACTTCCCCTGTTCGTTTCTTCGATGGTCAGGAGGATCCAAATGACTCGCAAACAATAAAAAAGGCTTTACATTTATTGTAACCCTTAAGTGAAAAGAAAATGAAAGTGATTTGTACGTTTATGTTTCGTTGTTTTGTAGATTGTTCGCGGTGATTCTCTAATTTGTTGTTAGTCCTTGGAAAGTTGTGCTCAAGATGTGCAAATTTTATATCGAACTGTTTTCTTTAAAATTTTTGGTTTTCTGCAATTGTTCATGCACTGCATCAGTCTGCGGTAGAAATGAGCGGCGATAAAACTTAGACCGTCCTTTTTCAATTGAACTTGGTCACTTGTATTCTTCATGGTGTTCTAGTTGGGGTGGCACCACTTGGGGTTGAGTAAAGATTCACTATTGACCAACTTGATCAGGAGGAGAAAAGTCACCAGTTACCGCTGTGCAGTGCACGCGTTATTGCTCATTTATTGTGTCCGTGCAGGATTTCCGTGCGGTGCGGGAGCCACTTCAACGACCTGCAGGAGGTGGAGCTTGTGGAGCTCAACGAGCCGTCGGGCTGGCTACTCATAACTCTCAAGGTGCGCCTTCATTATTTCATATTATATTATTTGTAAGAAATTAATGGATAGTTTCCATCATATAGCGAGGGAGGATTTATGAGCAAATACAGGGTGCGGCAGTCAATCTTGCATTTTTAGGCTTCCCCAGCCTTCTCAAAAATTACGTGCCGCTTCCTGCAGTTTTTAGTTTTTTGTTATATAAAATTAGGCTAAATATTGTCCGAGAATATCAACAAAAGTTTTTATTTTCGCTTTGTAATTTTGATCATTTCGTTACAATCTATTTTCTGTGGAGCTCTACTTAATTTTATTTTGCTAAGAGTCTAGTTCATGTGCCACTTGTGGGTTTCTCACGACTACGATTGTTTGCATCCGCTGTGTGAGAAAGAAAGTTTCATAAAATGTTATAGTGTTCTTTTTGCTAGATCGACATTGCTGTAGTACATTGAATTTACGGTTAATCAGTGAAATTGTTTTATTTTAGTAATTGCTGTTTTATAACAAATGCAGCTTCTCAGAGGGATACAATTATTTTATCTATAGGAATTAGCGCTCTCAGAGAGAAAATGTGAAGTCCCAACTAAGAGTTATATAGGCCGTCTTTTTGTTGAAATAATTTCTTTTTTGTATGTTAAGGGAAGAGTACCCCCAAGATGCCGAATTTTCTTGAGATATTGGGCTTCAGCTGCCATAGGAAAGGTAAGATTTCAGGTACATCCTGTGAAAAAATGAAGTTCGTACGTTCATTGGTTCGCCCGCTACGGGGATTTGAAGAATGGGTGGGTGGGAGGTGGAAGAGATATTTTATCATTTTACACGTCCCCCTTGGCACTTTCTTCACGGCTTGACGTTGCCATGTCATCTTCTATGTCTCTTTATTACTGTATAATAATTTCAAGGGTCCTAGATGACCCAATAAAGAAAAATTGAGATTGTTTATAAATCTTTGTTTACCTGTTTTGCCTTATTATGGAGGATCGGAATGTAGCGGTTTCAAAATGTATCTCCTACTACAGTTTTTGAGCTACAGTTATGATTTCGGTATCATTGGATGCGGAATGACAAGGGCTTTCCGAAAACTAACTATGCAATTCAAAATTCATTTGTGATCAAGAGAAATAAAGACATTCCTAGGAATGTCTTTAAGAAATTAAAGACATTCCTAGGAACAAAAAAGACATTCCTAGGAATGTCTTTAAGAAATTAAGAAATCTTTAAGAAATTCTTTAAGAAATTAAAGACATTCCTAGGAACAAAAAAGACATTCCTAGGAATGTCTTTATTTCTCTTGATCACAAATGAATTTTGAATTGCATAGTTAGTTTTCGGAAAGCCCTTGTCATTCCGCATCCAATGATACCGAAATCATAACTGTAGCTCAAAAACTGTAGTAGGAGATACATTTTGAAACCGCTACATTCCGATCCTCCAAAATAAGGCAAAACAGGTAAACAAAGATTCATAAACAATCTCAATTTTTCTTTATTGGGTCATCTAGGACCCTTGAAATTATTATACAGTAATAAAGAGACATAGAAGATGACATGGCAACGTCAAGCCGTGAAGAAAGTGCCAAGGGGGACGTGTAAAATGATAAAATATCTCTTCCACCTCCCACCCACCCATTCTTCAAATCCCCGTAGCGGGCGAACCAATGAACGTACGAACTTCATTTTTTCACAGGATGTACCTGACATCTCACCCTTCCTATGGCAGCTGAAACCCAATATCTCAAGAAAATTCGGCATCTTGGGGGCACTCTTCCCTTAAAGGCCATTTTTTTCGGTTTTCTGCTTTCCTGTTTTTCAGCACCTCTATCTCTCTTCTTCAATTTTTATCTTGTTTTATAACCTTCCTTCTAAACTCTATTTACTATGCGCAGGGAATCTTGTGTGGGAGCAAGCCTTGTGCATCGTTCTTTTCTTTGAGCATCTTTTTTGTGGTAAAGGAAGCTTAAACTAACTTTTAATCCAATTTATAATAGCTATAGACTATAGCTTGACTAGCGTATGGGTTGCTGCCTGAAAAGTTGGGTGCTAAAATTTATTGAACTTGAAAGCTTGGGTGCTAAAATTTATTGAACTTGATAGCTTGGGTGCTAAAATTTATTGAACTTGATAGCTTGGGTGCCAAAATTTATTGAACTTGATAGCTTGGGTGCTAAAATTTATTGAACTTGATAGCTTGGGTGCTAAAATTTATTGAACTTGATAGCTTGGGTGCTAAAATTTATTGAACTTGATAGCTTGGGTGCTAAAATTTATGGAACTTGATAGCTTGGGTGCTAAAATTTATTGAACTTGATAGCTTGGGTGCTAATATTTATTGAACTTGATAGCTTGGGTGCTAAAATTTATTGAACTTGAAAGCTTGGGTGCTAATATTTATTTAACTTTAATGCATCTAAAACTTCCACTAAATTTCGTGAGGAGAACTAAAAGATTAGATTATAAGTTAGTTTGCGCTTCTCTAACATCAACTAGGGTGTTATCAAGATAGAAAGGAGGATGACACTGTTTGGTATGGAAATTAAAAACGGGGAATCTATGCTCAAGGCGTTCTTCTAAACCCTGTACATACATTTAACAGCAAGTTCGAACGAAATTCATAAAACAAAAAATCTCAAAAAGAAATGTAATGGCTACTAAGAAGAGGGCAGCAGTGAACCGAAAAAATGTGATCTTTTATAAAAAAAGAAATATTATTCCCCTAAAAAGGTGTGCCGAACTATAACCCTTTGCCTCCCGACGGGAACTCCAGTTCCCAGATGGCTTGTGCTTCCAGTTGAGGAAAATTAACAAAATTTCAGGGTGATTCAACTAGTAGGGAAATAATTTGAAGTAAATGACAAAATTAGGGCAATTAATAGTATTCCTGCAACTATGTTTTTAGACATTCCAAAAGTTTGACACGTGCAATTTGCTATTGATATCCACTCAGTGTAAGCTTCATGGTCTATGCAATACATTCAATACCTTTTTTTTATTCAACTTGAGCAAGTTTTTCGTACATGCGTGTATTTACAGCCAAAATTTAGCAAAAACCTAATTGATATTTTTTCTCAGATTTTTGGACCATTTTTTTTGGCGTCGAACCATAAATTTTTAAAGCATAATTTTTTTCAATTTAAAAAGGAAGTAAGTACCTGCTTATACAGAAAAGGCATGCTAGGGCAATTTTGCCGATATTTCAGGGTAATGAATGCAATTATATTAGAAAACTTTTCCCTTTAGCTATTTGAGTGTTGGGAAGCAATGGGTTGAGCTTGGGACCTCATAGCGCAAGTGAGCTAGAAAGCCTTTTTTTTTTGTGTGTTATGTAGTTTTTGAAGTTATGTGTACCCTCTTCCTTTGTTGGACGAAATGCGTTTCAGACAACTGATTTGATACATTCGTGACTGTAAAGATCTTCCGTAAATTTGAGAAGGGATTTTAGTGATCCCCTCAGGTGGATACGACTATTGTACTCGTATCTGAGAATCTACGCTCACAGGGGGATATGTGAGGTCTCGAGCTAAAGGTTAGGTAGGCTTTCTTTTTGTGAAAATAGAATTAGTTTCTTGTTTTGTTACAGACCATGTTTTTTTGTTCACTGCAGGTCTTTTTTCAACACCTACTTTCTTCAACTTTTATCTTGTTTCTTAAACTTCTCTCTTAAGTTACCGTTTCTGTGCACCGCATGCATAAATTTCGCATTTTCTTAACACCATGCTAAATGGTTTCATCCTCCTTTTTCTCCGTAGAATACCATTTTTTAGGTTTGAGAGGCTTAAACTAGTTTATCTAATCTCAAAGACGCGTTTTCGTATGTTCGGTAAATTCAAAGATACAATGTACAATTCATATGCCACAATTTCATGTTCAATTTTCGTCAGTTACTCCATAACCCATACAGCTTCACTCTGCTGATGCTTATCTAAATTCGTCATTCGTTTCTATCAGGATTTGAAAGAGCGTCCTGGCATCAACACGTACATGGTTCAGATCGCGGTGTTGTCCAACCACCAGAACGGCCGCGACACCCACATTCGCCAAATCAAGATCCACTCGCCTGTGAGGGACGCTCCCGTCGCTGTCTACGCGCCCTGCGCCTTCACTTCCCTAGCTCTCCGGAAGAACCAAACCATCAGGTAGCGGTCCTAATACACTGTAAAGCTAGCCTTAGTTCTCGTTCTTTGTGTTTTATGTAAGAATTTCATGAATTTGGTAAAAGTTTGGTGTTGTCCTAAGAATGTGGCGGAATGTACAGCAAGGAAAGCAAGAATAGGCAGAATCACCATCCAAAATATCTCAACATTTTCCCTACTTTGCCACGAGGGGGGGAATGTGAGGTGCCAAGCCGAGTTTATTTTTCTCTCGTTCTAATAGAACAGAATCTCTGTTTTATTACAGACCATTTTTCTCGGTTCACTTATGTCCTGATTTTCAGCACGTCTAACTTTCTTTCTCACCTAAATTCCTTGTGGCATAAGCATCTTTCATGACTTGCTGTTTCTACGCGCTGATAGCCTTGTATGGGAACGCACTTTGAGCGTAATTTCCTGCTTCCTAAATTACATACCAAATGGTGCCTACTTTCTTCTTCTCTTTGGGACATCGTTGTTACGGTTAGTGAGGTTTAAACTAACTTATTTATTGCTATTTTATCCTACTTCATTGCATGGACCGAATACATAACATCAAGGTAATAATGCAATGCACCCTCATGGAAGGCGCCAAGTGGGTAATTTTCACCGTTTGTATTTACGTGCACGGATTCTTTCCGTCACGGCTCATTAAATTCGCCTGCATTTAGTTGCCACGATTCGAATTTCGGTAACTCAGACGTGAAATTAACCTCGAATAATTCTGTTTTTTACTTTTTAGTATTAATTTCTGAAGCTTATTCATATATTGAGGTAGGCTCGTATAGCGTTAGCGAAGACGTTGACCTACTGTGTGAGTGCGAAGAAACCCGTGATGAGTGGAAGTATTAGCCTATAAAAGTATAAATATCCAACAGTAATATTTCTTACCGCGGTAGTTGAAATAATTGCTTCAGTAAAATGTGTACCTGACTAAGATTAACCTCATCATTGTAAACTATCTCTAATAAAGCTCATTGACGCAGCTTGTTTTAGTTATTTCATGTATGTACCTTGAACATAACACCATTTTCGAAGAGGTGGTTATGAACGAGTCTACAAAGCACTGGTCTACAGCCCTGCTCTTGTGGCCCCGTGCTGCAGAAGGCCGCAAAAGAGGCCCAGTAACAAAGTCCAGCAACCGTTGGCTCAGAGTACGTTTATTGTTTGTTCTCTTTGCCGCTCAAGTATATCCTACAAAGTGGGAGAAAGATCCATGCCTCCATCACTCGTGTCAACGGAGGGTCGGCAGCCTAGCTGCCTCCGCTACAGAGCCTGTGGCAGCGCTAGTCTAGTATGGTGTCTCGTGTGTCTGTGTGCAAGTGCATGAGTGAATGTACATGAAGCATAAATTAATGAATACACGACTGAAAAAATGAAATCTCGCATAGTCAACGCAGAGAGGAATGATTGAAATGCAAAAAAATGAACGCATGCGTAAATCATGGAGTACAAATGAATTCATTCATGAAGCACGAAGGAATGAATACACCTCTGTATACGAATGCTTCAATTACATCTAGTTCCAGTCACACATTTTCTGACGCGCGATAGACACAGTAACGCTACTCTGTAAATCCACTTTGAGGTTAGTGGTAAAAAGAACACCATTATGACAAAAAAAAATTCATTTCACACCCACCATTTACAAATACAAGGAACTACAAATAAATATATTTTCTCATTACATTAAATTCCTATACACACATTGCGAAGACGTCAAAGTAGCATAGAGCTGTTTCTTCAAATGCACAGAGTATCCACACGAAGTGATTCGCTGCTCAAACAGTACAACTATTGCACTCAAGTCCTATTAAAATCAACAAGATATAAATATGTGCAAAATTAATAGATGCTCCTTATGTGCTGCTCGTACAAGTCTTAGTACCTAATTTACACGAACAAATGTAAAAAATGTATATTCAACAAAAACATTCATTGCTTGTTGCACCGCTAGACTTGCAAATAAAAAGGTATTTGAGCGATTCGCTTCATAATTATTCAAAAATTAATAACAGTGAGCGATTCGAATTTGCTCTAAAGACTGAACTGAAATTTTTTTTTTATAATTTACTCTGTTGAAACATTAAATTTACCCAACTTTTTAATTACGGTGTAAATAAAACTTTAAACATCAAGTAATTCAAGGTGCGATACGATTTCCGCATTCACTGAAGTACTGCGCGAGGACAGAACAACCACAGCAAGTGACCTCGTCAGATATAAAGCACCCTTTACCTTTCGCAACTGGCGAGTTTGCAACGGTGAATAATAGGTCGAACCTGGCGCACTGGACTCAAACCGTCTTAGGTCACGATTTCATAATTTATCGTAATCTCGTTTAATCTTAGCTTTCAGGCGTAGGATATTCAAGTCTAATTCTTTTACATCCGATATTGGACAGTTACACGTACTTTTATTTCAAGAGGGCACATAATATGAAAATCGATTTCAAACAAACATGATATCACGAAATTCGGATGGGCAATAAATTATTCAACAATATCGCGCAAGAACGGAATCCAACTTCCAATAACCGGTGAGATAAAGATTACCTTTTACGTTAAGAGTATGGAAAAGTAGAGAGATAAGGAGAGAAAAGATAAGTTCACCCTGCCGAGTCGATACATATTGTCGAGGCTCTCCGAGAACAACCCTGGCTGTGTAATTAGATTTCACTCGTGACTATCACTAATCTAAGGGACTAATAATAACTTTACGGAAACTATTCTACCGGGGTCACTAAGGGACTAAGAGGCCGAAATGCATCTTGTCCGAAAGCACTAGGCTACGGCCGAAATAGATGTCTTGTTACTGAAGTAATACAAGGTATAGCTTTACGCCACCACAAAACTTACAATAGCACTCTTCCTGTAGTATGTAGCTCTAAATAATCCTAAATGAAGTAGGAACGCCACGGGCTTTCAAGATATCAACTGGCAGAGCCACCATTGCATGCTATTGAGATGAGCTCAGAAACTTCGCTTCGAACAGCCCCGAATCCTTGCAGATGACCACGTGAATCATTTACATCAGTAGATCTCTCTCGATAGGTGCAAGCGCACATTCGAAGCATTCAGTACATAAGAACGTAAGGTCATTGCCATCTGTGGTCAAGTTTTAGCTATTGTTCCAGCTCAATTAAGGCAATCATCACACGGAAACGCAAAGTCAAAATGTAGAGAAAATAGCAGCATAACGGTGCCAAGTCTCTCTACCTATCCAATGAAGCTCTCACACGAAAGCTGTGCACAGAAGCCTAGAGGTCCATGAGTAATATTGCCTTATCCAAGTACTGAATAAATGGAACTGTAAGAAAAATGTTAGCTAACATAATCACAATAGCAGTGCCCATATTGAATAGTAATGATGGAGCTTGATGACATCGCACTGGAAGAAAGGAATGTTTCACTTTAAAATTCAACGAAAACAATGCGACACCGGCGTTTCTGCGGGCGTCATCCTTCAGTTGCTTTTGATGTTGCGTACAGCAAGTCGGAAGATGCTCGAAACATTAACCTCTACTTAGAGATAAGTAAATAATACTTAAAGTGACTACAATTAAAAAATCTTACTCGTGAAGTTGAAATAGATCCAGCCACGAGAAATTGAACAGTTACATTTATAATGCCTATAAGAAGCTCGATCGTACATCATGAATTTGCGGTAAATGACAATGAATAAGAATTACACATTCCTCATCATGTATAATTACTTATACTCGCACCGTCAAAACTGACTGCGTTATTCTCACATTAGAGCTATTATTAATTCATAAAAGCTTTTAATGAACTAAAAACCCGTACCCTTTTAATTTTTTTTTGCTTGTTTGAATATCTTTCAAAGGAATTTAAATCGTATAAATTGTAATATAATACCCTTCCAAGGATACAAATTGATTGAATTGTGCATCTGTACTACGCATCAAACTAAAATTTTCACGCCACTGTACTTGAGTGCTAGAAAAAATATGTATAGAAATTTAGATACGTAAATCAACCACAGTTATTATTTCAATAGAAACAGGGTTATTTCTAGTTTCCGGTCAAAGGAAGGCATCAACCGTGGTGGGCCATCTCAAGGAGACAAGAACTTGAGTGAATACAGGACAAAATTTTGAGGATAATCAAGCTGATCGGTTGCACACGGTGCAGGCGTCTCACACGGAAAAGATCAGCCAACCGAATCAAAGTAATTCAATTCTCAACAGCTTAGCAAATATTTTCGGTTAATTCTGTGTTGAGTATAGCAGGGGCTTTTCATCCTGAGTATACCGATGATGAAAAAAAACGACAGCGCATTGAAGAACTAAGAACTGAGATTCGATGTACTACGATGACAGGAGAGAGTATGTAGGTCAGAAAAGCATTTACACACAAGTAAATGCTTCTCAAAAATAACCCTCCATGGCAAAACGCTTAAGGACGCTTGCTTCTCCACAACAGAACGCTCAATAAAACATAAATTCATAGACGATAAAAATCATTCTTCAAACATATCATGTACGTTATTCAGTTTCAACATTCAATATTTAAAAATAATGAAATATTTACAGCAGGAGCTGTCAAACTCCTATGTTATTGATAAAAAAAGTATTGTAGAAGACTTCCGTTGAATATCATTCTACATTATTTTAACTTTATTGGAGAAATATAGTGACAGCGCATCAAAACCAATATTGTTGAAGCTATGATCGGTAACAAATGATACCCAATGAAAAAGGAATTGATAGCAATTTGGGAGACTCGTGAAGTGGTGAGACTATGAGTAAAACCTTACTCATAAATCTCCAGCCTCAGTTGAATGAAAAGACAGTCATTACGGAAGAATACCCTAAGCAAATAATTTTCCAATCCAAAATTAATTCTTAGGTTTCTTCTTTCTTAGGTTTTAATAGTGAAAGAGGAAAACTTGAATGATAATACGGATCGTAAACAATGTTGCGGAAAAGTACTAGAATATCGTAGCAGGACGATTTTCCAATAGCAAATATCGTAGCAGCACGATTTTCCAATAGCAAATGTCGTAGCAGCACGATTTTCCAATAGCAAATGTCGTAGCAGCACGATTTTCCAATAGCAAATAATCTCCTAAATATTCTACTGAGCTGTGGGACTACCAAAGGTAACCTACTACTAAGCAAAAAATAAATATACATCCAAAATTGTCGTAGAATAAATAAAAGCACAAAAGCTTAGCATCTAACCCATGAGAATTTAAGGTGCCTGTTCAACAAGTTGAGCACCTTTTATGTGTTGATAAATATACAAAAGATGTTACACAGAACTGAAAATACAGTAATAAGAAATTGTAACAAAAATTTCTGGAGATTGATTGCTATCCTTTACAGAGCACTCGTCTTTGCATCCCCGCTCTACATCACATCTTCTGGATCCAAAAATAAGTTCGAGATCAAGCAGTAAATAAAAAGCAATCATTAAAATAATTCCATTATCAATTCGTTGCTACAATTGCTTCCTTTATTTGCTTCGTAAGCCTAGAAAGAAAATCAACTTCACCTCCTTATTAACCAGAAAGTAATAAAAGAAAGAAGGTAGACGAAGATTCAAGTAATTCACACAAGGGGCAAATCGAGGACACATGCCGTAAAATTGAAAATAACACAACTGAGATAACACAAATTCATATCCAGGTTATCTGAAATGTACTGGCACTCTTTGCCCTCCCTGTCTCGTGGTGAGCGTGCGGGAGCTACTCAGGTACAAAAAAACACAGGGAGTACGTGCCTACCGCAGCTCACTCGTGAAGTCGGGCCTGTCCATAAACGGGCCAAAAAGTATTCTCACTGCCTGCCAGTCTTATCGCATTCGGCCATCCTAGGCGCTATGACGCAATAATAACTTCTCACGAACACCCCCGTAAAAACGTGACTAAAGTTAAGACTCATTCAGGACAGTGCAATTTAGGTAAGGAACAAATACTGCAATGATGCAAAAACCCGATTTTCGAAGATAATCTTGTCCTCTAAATGGCTACTACACACAATTACACTGAACACACGTATTTATGGGCTTGATGAAAATTGTTAAAAAAAACAAGTGAAGCAATTATGGTGGATCACACTTCTCAACAAATTAGGTTTCTAAAGGATTTCTATAAGTTACAAATAAACTCTTACATTAAAATTGGTCGATTCTAAAACGCACCTAAAACAGCCAACGATCTTAATTGAATTAATTGAAATCCCTGCTGCTGTGGTTACAAAAACGGGATTTAAACAAATAAAAATATCAATTAGAATACAAAATATGAAGTATATAATAAGATACCCCATGAATATCGTTCATCAGGAAGGATATTCGATCCATAAGTAGCTCTTCCGCAAAAAATTATCTCATAACTGCTACCGTAGTTGTATAGAGCAGATGAGCCTTAGGAGGAAGAAAGAAAGTATAGTACTAAGAACATGAATAAAAATTAAAATTTTAGATGAAGCTGATAACTTCCGTCATCACACCCTAGGTACGGACACAGCGAATCTCGGCTAAGTAAACCGAAGATAAGACAGGCGAGGGAAAATTTCCTGCACATCACACCAGCGTTAGCAATACGACATAAAACCCTACCAATGAACTAGCATGAACTCCAGGAGTGGCCTTTACTACCCATACGGTAAATTGATGGTGCGGTGCTATACGCGCCGCTAATGTAAGGTTCCATAAGATTCCACGGAACATTGGAAGAATCATGGTCACAGCTCAACACAGAAAATACAGCATCAGGATATTATTCTTAGTTCATAGGAGAAAGTGGGTCGGTTAAATAAGTGATTTATGAAATATCTAGACAGTTTTCCTTCGAAAACAGCAAGCATCCAAATGAATTGGTGATTTGGTTGAATGAATGAATGAAGCTGCCTAAGTATTGTGTAATAATTGGCGATTTGGTAACAGGAGAAATATTTTACAGGAGTAATATTTCAGCTACAAAGCAAGAAACACAGAAATCTTAATGCCAACCAAAGAGCAGCAATTGCACGTTTTTCATGAGTGCACAAAAGCACTAAAAGAAAAAGGCGTCAGTCTAGGAAATTAATTCCACCAACTTTTAGCATTTAATTAGTTCTAAAACGGTTGCGCGCGAAGTAGCCTTAGCCATTACGAGCATTGTCGAAAAAACAAAATGGAATGCAGCACCGCAGCGTATCAGGAGTGGGCCAGGAGCTCAGTAGAGTAAGCTAATTATAAGAATACTGAGGCAACATTACAAATAACAAGGCACAAGTGATTCGGATGATATCGACTAGACCATTCATTGAAGCGCTAAGAAATTGTCTACGTAAAAACGCACTATGTAACACTGAATGACGGTAAAAAAAATCCTGCTCTGAACTATTTACACCATAGCAGACGAAAATGCTTATAATCGAGTCACAGACGAAGACGACCTTTAAACTCGGGTACCAGTACAGAAACTTTACAAATGAGCTTGTAGGCGATCATTCCTTTTAGCCTGGAGAGATCTCAAAAAGGTCACACAACGCTCGGAGGAGGAGCCTGCTTTAGTACTTGCTCCTTTTTTTCCTGCACGCGAAATGTCAACCAGGAGTAGACGATACTTCCGATCACGCTGGAATGAAAAGAAATGTTATTAAAATTTGCTCTGAAACATTTGAAATAAATGACAATAGGATATATTCTACAAATAAAAAGCGATGTCATGAAACTAAAGAAGGTTACCTTCGTCGTACTTAAACACGTAACTAATGCGATAAGAATGAAAACAAGTTCGGTTAACATTAATATATCCGAGAATATTTGCTAAAAATTTGAGCCACAACTGAATATAAAAAAGATCCCACCGCATACTGAAGCTTACCTGATGTTGAGCCCTATGAAGTTGTACACGGAGAAGATGTAGTCTCCTCCAATGAGCATGCCGAGGTAGGTGATAATGATGTTCTTTAGGCAGCCGATGATGGTGGTGGTAAGTGCTGAGTTGTACTGAGTGCACAACATTACCGAGTAGCTCAAGATGAAGCCCATCACGCATGATAATATGAACTGAATCAAGAACAGCGGATTGGTCCAGTCTTGAAAATTGTAAGCCTGTCAATAAACGATTATAACATGAGCAAAAATATTTTCGAAGAATTCCAGAGTAATGAAGATTTTCCTTAAAAATGGTAATTCAGCAAGTTGCACGCATGCTAGTTTGAAATGAGTAATGCATTTGTGCATTACTCATTAAATTCTTCACATTAGGCTCGCACTATTCGTTCCTAGTGTGACCAACTCGAAAGCTCTTAATGTAATGGAGTTGCTTTCTAGCCAATTTCTGTAAGCAAGGTCAAATGTACAATGGCTGACCATTTACCGACTCAAAGCACTGGTTTTGAACGAAAGTTTTTACAATAGGCTATTCCTCTCACACAATTTCTTGTACTAGAAAAGTAGAATAAACTCATCTAAAAATGCACATGTGTTATGATGCTATTCCTAAGTAGAATATAGCTTCAATTGTACGCTGTTGTAGACAATGATCCTCTTCATTTATCAAACGCGTCTTTACTCAAAACTGTTCGCATGAGTTTCCGTTTATTTTTCGAACACAAATTAGGCCAACGAGTTGTTCAAACCTAAACAATTGAAGTGCAAGATAAAGCCATGATATCGCTTTCATATTTTTGCGTATTGCCTCGACAAGTCTCAAGTGTCCCTCACCAGTTCGAGCTCTCCATTGTAGCACACGAGAACGAACAGAAATGGGAACATGAACAAAGCGTTGTAGAAGAGCAGGCCGTACTTGCCCAGCTCTTTACTGTCGAGCTTTTGCTTCGTGTACACTCCGTTGGCGGCAGTGAACACGTCGTTCACCAGCACGAACATGTACCCTACAGCGTCGAACGCAAGGTCGTTCCTGGAAAAGTTACGAATGCTTAAAACTTACAGGAGGAGACTCGGCATTAGATTAGATATTAGTTTGAGCTTTTCTAACCACAACAAAGGCGTTCCAAAGAGACGAAGGCCCCATACATTGCAGTATGAACTTGACACGTTGACGTATTGGGACAAATGTGTACCACTAGGTAAATTGCTCATTTGCATACCGGGATTGCATTTCAATTATTTCAAGTATCACGCAATCCAACCGTAGCAACCGCACAAACGTGGTCAACATGTTGAGGGAACGCGAATCTTTGGCCAACGTGCATAGAAACAGTAGGTTCAGAAAAAAGTTTACGAAACAAGAAAAAAACTGGAAAAAAGTAATAGATGCCAATAAAAAAAACAGCAGTGAACTAAAAAAAAAATCCCCTTAACAAAGCAAAACCAAGGGATTCCACATTTTCTCCCTGGGAGTACTAATTCCCATAGATGAAATAATCATATTCCCTTGAGGGGCAGAGACTCGGGAGAACAATTCTGAATATGGCCACGTTTTTCTCCGTAACGGGAACATCTAATTTGGAGAGAGGTAGCCCCTGGCAAGGAACACGACATACAATAAATAGGCACAGATTAGATTAGATGTTAATTTGAGCCTCCCTAGTTGAAACGAAGGCGTTTCATAGAGAGAAAGGAGCAAAGCACTATTTAAATAGAATGGACTTGAGGGTTCGCGGAATCTATACAAAGTGCACAGTAACAGTAAATTGAGGAAGATCTTTATGAAATAGATAAAAGTTAAAGAAGAAAGTAGTGTGTACTGAAAAATGATGACCCGTAACAAAAACAAAGTGAAAAAAAAATTCTATTTCATCAAAAGGAAGGCCTAACTAATCTTTAGCATGGGACCTCACATATTCTGCCTAGGAGCGCTAATTCTCACAGACATGATAGTTGTACCCGCCTGTGGTGACAAATTGGCCCAGTATCACTGTAAATATGGACACATAAATAGCCAGTGTGCTGGGGGGAGCGACACGCGCTAGGTACTCACAAGGCAGCGATGACCGAGCCGAGGATCATGGCGTAAACGGTGAGGCTCACCGACCACGGCGCCGTCACGCTGTCAATAAAACAAACATTCTCATTAGCACACAACAAAATCATTACATAAATTACAAATTTTATCATAATAATTACGATAATATACTATTAATAATTATGAAGCGAGATTCAAACTCAGGTTCACTTTCCTGATGAGATTATAAAGGGATAAAAAGCTAACTTCGATTTTGCATCTCATTGCACAATAATGAATATGTGATTGATCCACACACGAACAATCCTCAACTCACGAAAAATAATATTTACCAAAAAATTGTATATATCGAAGTATAATGAAGTTAAAACATGGCCATGCGCCAAATTATTACTGACATTCACTTTCAAAGATTAGGGAGGAATGATAAACTGAAAATGCTCTCATACACGTGCGTCACAGAAAAAAATGGTTGCACGCGAGAGTGGGCAAAAATAAAAACATTCCAGCCACCAACTTTTCTCACTCTAAAGGCGGGTGTTCAAACACTAGAATCTTGACCAATGTTTAAGGAAGGTGCAATTTCATCCATGGTGTCGCGCCTTTATTTTATAGGCATTTCACAAGATAGTTGCATGTCGTCTTGTGTGGTCGAGGTGGACGAGCGTCAAGCTCTATCTTTTAGAGCTACGTTGTCCGGCAACAAACATGATAAAAAAATGCATTTACAAGATTAAGCCGCAACCCCGCGTAGTCATAAAAGTTTCCGGTGAATTTCAAACATTTAATTCTCCGTCGCAAAAATCTGATCCCCACTGATTTTTCCACTTCGGTGCCAACAGAGCTCGGGCTTCTTCAGGCTTGAGTCACAGGCGGGCAATAGGCGTGATCGTGACAAAACTCAACACAAAATCATTTGAGCAACAACGTCCAAAGAGAGGAAGGATGAAGGCACCATTTAGTATGGAGTTAAGGGAACGCGGAATCTATATACAAGGTGTGTTCCCGTACAAGAACCCTTGCGCACGGAAACAGTAAGTTTGGAAAGAAGTTTATAACACAAAATATATTATTATTATTATTATTATTATTATTATTATTATTATTATTATATAAGAAAGTTTTAGCCTCCCTTAATTGCACGACAAAGATGTTCTAAGAGAGGAAGGAGGAAGGCACCATTTAGTATATGGAGTTGAGGGAACGCGGAATCTATGCACAAGGTGCACGGAAACAGAAAGTTAAGAAAGAAGTTCATGAAACAAGAAAAAGTTGAAGAAGAAAGTAGTAGGTGCTGAAAAACAGGACAGCAGTGAACCGAAAAAAGATGGTCCGTAACAAAACAAAAACCTATTCAATTTCAACAAAAGGAAGCCTACCTAACCTTTAGCTCAGGCTCTCACATAGTAACACAAAATATAAATTGAAGAAAAGAACCAGAAGCGGGAAAACGGGACAGCAGTGAACAGGAAATGATTGGTCCATAACAAAATAAAAAACCTATTCTATACATTTCATCGAACGGAAGGCCTACTCAACCCTCAGCTCAGGACCTCACATTTTTTCCCCTGAGCGCTATTTCCCACAGATAAAATAGTTGTACACTCTGAGGGTTTTCAGTAGCGTAAGCCAACTCAACTCTTTACACAAAAACCGAGAAAATTATATAAGTGTACTTCAAATCTCGACTTTCGACTCAATACGATTACTGCCAATAAGATACATAGGACTGTGGGTCATACAAATAATCTCGAGAAAATTTTTTCACAGCCAAGCATATGTCTCGAGATGTCGAAACCATTCAGATTTTCCTCATCCTTGTACAAAATTTATTGTTTTTGGCTAAATGTGTTCCTCAGAGGTTGGCAAGAATTGTTGATAGTTAGCACACCAACTTACGAGGTGGACAATAATCATCCCAATAACACCATGACAACACCAGAAACGTCAATATAAGTTAGTCTACTGTATTTTTCCTTGTGGAAGCCTCCATTTTGTAGCGGGAAAGTTCTCCTCGAATCCGTAACACGTCAACTGTGCATGAGTTTGTGCCTATCATATTGACTAACCCAAGAACAAGTCTTTCGCCAATCATGGTCATGAGGATGGAGAACCTCCTGAGCACAGTGAACATTGGCAAACTGAGCCGCTTGGTGCCGCCAAGACCGGACACTTGGTTGCCGATGAAGATGAGCGGCAGCGGCCATATCTTGGTGACCACGTCGTGGCTATAGCGAGGGAAGTCCACCACTTTCAGCTCCCGGCCAACGAACAACACCATGATCGTCGCAGCCATCTGCAAGCAAACGCGCCTTTACTAGCTACAGTCCATGAGCTCCACGTTCAAAACCCAAATTCCTCCATGAAGTTATTCAAACCAAACCAATACAAGTGTAAGATAAAGCACAGTTGATACGACACACATATTTTTACTAATCACTTTTACAATTTTAATTATATCACCATCAGCGAGCAAATCTAATCAGTGTGTACATTAGTGTGTCTATAATTGCTTGCACACTGCACTGGCAATGAAGTTTAATGACTGAACTCGCACTGATCATAATACACGCTGCCAAAAAGTTATCGTTTTTGACGTTCAATTATAGCATAGCAGCGCTTAATCTGACGACATTTAAGAAAGAGAAAATCGATAAAACGTAACTAAAATAAAAAAGCATCCTTCGAACATTGAAACGAAAGTTACTTAAACAACTCACCTTCCAGCATCACTTTGCTATCGGTATCAGTTTCTTTAAATCGCACTGCTACCACTTTATTTACTACCGGGAGGCACACACTCTTAACCATTATATCCAAACACACATCGACCATTTCTGAAGTGAGTCAAAGTAGTGCGATTTTTTCACTACTTCCATGCAACACACTTAAAACATTAAACTATACATGAACATTGAGCATTAACTGAATAATTTAGCGAATTTAGATCAAGTTAAATAGGTTGTTTTAAGCTTTTTAAAAAAAACAGTAAGTTAAGAAATAAATTAAAAAAACAAGATATGAGCTGAAGAAAAAAGTAAAAAACAATAAAAAAGACAGCAGTGAACCGAAAAAGATCGTCCGTAACATAACAAAAATGTATTCTATTTAAATAAAAACATTTTATTTCACCTTCCAGCTCGGGGCTCCACATCGTCCCCAGGGAGCTAGTAACTAAATGAACACAGCTGGCGTCCGATATCTGCACCAATCCTGTCAAGTGCTGTCATTTGTCTCCCACGGCTTATCAATACATTCGTAATCCGTAAAAAATGGTGACATGACCTCCACAGCCATCGCAATACATTCCACTCTCAAGTGTTCGTAACTACAGTGAATATATTCTCCGACTCGCTCAGTGTACCCGAGTGAACAGCACTTTTTCCCTTCATACACATTGCTCGTCACACCCGTAACACCTGTGGCTTGAACGAACACACGGCCAACCATCAGTATTCAGCACGTAAGCCAGCGCAGCTCCAAACTCTCAGGTACGGAGGCATCATTTGAAACGAAAGCAGATCACGTCATGGAAAGTTATTCATTTCGACCTTTTTGTTAGACGTTTTGAAAGCTCCCACATTTTCATAGAGCTTAAATTTTCGGCTGGATTTGCCCTAACCATCATTAGTGGACGAAGCCTTATTTATGAATAGAATTATGCGAGAAATGTTTATTTCATAGATTGGACACCTGAAGACATCATAAGAGGTTTCAGAAATGTCCCACGCACGGTTGGAGCACATCCAGCCGACAGCTTCAGACTAACTCAAGATTGTTGAGCTTTGATGCGTCGATGAAACAGGTGAAATTTATTTTCCATTGTAACCTATAATATTCTCATGCAGAAGCGATACATATTACTTTTACACCTACAATATGATGTACGTAAACGCAATACAATTGAGATAAGGGTGTAAGAATACACAACACACCCGTGTTTTGATTTACGAGAGACTGCAGCTGCACCGCAAATAATTTTATTGCCATAAAATGCGAGTTCAGTACAAACAAGAACCGGTGGCACCTCAACTACTGTCACGTGTTTGGGGAAGCCACTAACCTTCACTTGGTGATGATCATATGCGAGACATAATTGCGAAAATATATTGCTTTTATTCTTATCATCTTATCAAGATCATCTTATTTAGATCATCTTAATTCCTAATTCGGTGGTTACAGAATAGCTGGCTTTCCCTTCCAGAGCAAAATTCTGGCCGTCATGCTGCTATCAGTCTCTTCATTCCTGTAGGAGCGATATAGCAGAGCGATATCACGCTAGTACAAATCAATTATAAAACCTCAATTCTTTGTTATTATTAAGCCACGCTCTGTTACTCCCTCCTGAAAGGGAAAATGACAAGCAATTCCCCACAAAGCTTCGAATTAATCGTTAGATTTTAATCCGCTGAATAAGACAGCGAGCTTACAATAATAGTCGGTTGTGAACATACGTCAACTAGCGCCAGTGATATTCTGAAAAGCTGCCTACATATGTGTTTAGATGAATAAACAATTATTGAATTCAAGAATTGTAAAATTGACATGAGTAATAGCGCATCATTGGTGTTAGTTAATTTACACTAATTTTGAATTCTCTGAATTCAAAAGCCAGCACTATTCTGAACCGAGAAGGGCCGCAAAAACTGTACCTTCCAGCCAACCGAACCCAACTCTGTTCACAAATACCTTCCTCACCTTAAGTCAGTCACATGTGGGGGGTGACACGTAGTAGCGTGCAACGAGGCACAAAGTGATCAATAAGCCCCAACGTGTTAGCACACCTGATACACAGAACGTCCCAACACACATTTCTTCACTCAGCGAGCGCAAATAGAGTAAACAGTACACTCAAATAATAAGTAGTTTGATAAATATATCATTACTTTTACTATCAATAATTCCCTTATCATCAGCACCGATAACACGGAAACTCTGGTAATCTAGATTTCTAGTGAGAAAACCTGTACATTTATAGTAATGACGATAATTCAAATTACAATAACAAAACGCGAAAGAAATTCCTTGATTACAAATCTAAAGCGTTGGATTGTGGAAGGAATTAGGTGACAGCGGCCAGTGTATCGCCCCTCATGCTGGTCATCGTAACGACCATTGAGACGTGTGCCAGCTCGAAATATCGTCGGTCCAGTTCGAAAAAGTTCGGGGACGTGAATTACCTTGCGAATGAGGCGAGGGAGTGAGGGATGCTAGTTTCTGTATCTCTGTGCAGAGCTATAGATACCAGATTGGCACTTTTCTAGGCCAACGGTCTCGATTATTTCCCACAAAATATGACCATAACAATATTTCACACTAAAAGCCTCCTTCTGAAGCAGAATGATTTTTTTGCCCAAATTTAATTAAAGAAACAAATTTGGTAATTTGAGTTAGAAAACTTATTAAAAATCTAGTGCAGCGCTGCCATCACGAAGAAGAAATGTCGCACCGCACCGTGAGAAAGGTGCAGTCTGTCTACACTACGTTGCGGGCGAGGACGCTCCGATACCTAGCATGGTCAACACCTGACGCATCTGGGACATGCTGAGCACAACTTATTGCTTGATCCTAGCCATTGGTTTTTGATTTGAGCTCAATTGCGTGCGAAGCCAGTCAAACGGTTCGAATTTTTCCAATCATTGTCCTGTTAGTAAAATATATTAAACGTAGGAATTTTTGATACTTCCCTCACAAATATAGTGCGACAATTATAGATGAATAAGCACTTCCACTATCTGGCACAAGGTCTCGTTCCTATAGCAGTCACACCTGTCCCATGCAACTATGCAAAGCAAAATAATTAAGATGATGAAAGTGGCAGTACAATGCAACTTGGATCTAGCACCCTGACATCTAACACCACGATGAAAACGCGAGCTTATCGTACAACTTTGGCTGGGACATACCTGGCCAACTGCCACCACTTGGAAGGACGGAAAACTGAAAAAAAAGTTGAGCGTATTAGAAAAATTGTGACAAATTCACTTCCATAATGAAATCATATTGTGATTTCTGAGTACGTAAATGCAAAATAAATCTGAGAATTATCAATAGTAAGGGGCAGATTTAGATAAGATTATATGTTAGTGCATTCCTCCCTAGCCGCTAGAAAAAAGAACGCATCAAAGAGAGGAAGAAGGAAGGCACCAATTAGTATGGAGAAAAGGGAATGAGGAATCTATGCAGAAGAGGCTTAGAAACAGCTATTCGAGTAAGAAGTTTATGAAACGAGATAAAAGTTGAAGAAGAAAGTAGTAGGGGCTGAAACAAGATCAAAGTCGAAGAAGAAAGTAGTAGATGCTGAAAAACAGGACAGCAGTGAACCGAAAAAAGATGGTCCTTAACCCGCGCACGGTCGCGCATCCCTCAGAAAAGTAGTCAATTTACCCGCGTTACTCTGCCGTTCCCTGTTCACTTACCGTAATAGGCAGAGATGTAAAAATATGAAGTAATGAGTAAAAAATGTTGCTTTACACTTTGATGTTGTCAGATTTTTGATAACTTGAACCGTTTCTTTGTAATATGGAGTCAAACTCCGTAGATTTTTGCACAACATTGCTTCAAAGAGATCAATGGCCATTTTTGTGTTTTGGGAACAATGTAATGTTTTTCACTGCTATTTTATGCAGAAAATCCTTCCAAACCTGCTGATGTTTTTATTTTTCCTCTACAACAATTAGAAAAAAAGTTATGACCATTTATGTCTACTAGGTGTTATCCATTCTTCGTTTTAGTTCCTACATAAATGCATGTTTGCATGTCTGGTTATATTACTGTAAGTATAGTGTTTCGAAACTTGTAATTTTCACACAATATGAATAAAATACTGCTCTACACGCTACTGACTTCAGATTTGTCTTATTTGCCATTTTTACGAAATAAGGCGAAATAAGGCCCTGAGTAGTTTCGCTGGTAACTGAGGCTGCCACTGACTGTTCGCACGCACACCCTCTCACGGTCGCCTCATTTACCACACTGACTGTGCTTACCCCTCCCAACTTCCAAGTGGTTGGAGCTCTGCCTTAACCCCCACAATGTGGGGGTTTCTGGCTCTAGCTGTGTAGCACTCGCTGAGACGATCATTTTGGTGTATAACAACTTGGGGTTATGCCTTACGTCTGGCAACCAGTGAGCCTGGTAAATGAGGCGACCAGTTACAGTGCGCGGGTTAACATATCAAAAACATTTCATTTCCACAAAAAGAAGGCCTACGTAACTCTCAGCTCGGGCGCTCCCAAACATTTGTACTATCTGCTCTAAAATCCTTCATATGATTTCCCACATCATTATTATTTAATACGAAGGATGCCAGCGTGCCAGCTCGCGTTCATGCTAGAAACGCTGACGTTGTCTTTTCTCTAAATGACTACGATTTCAAACCTACCCTCACCCTCCCTTCATCTTTGCTGAGGACATTTTTCTTTTTCTTTCAAGAGGCAGTCATTACTTTTAAGACAGTACCCCTTGAAACGTCAAGCGTTCGGGCACTTTCTGTTACACTAGCACCTGCCATAGGAGCACCAACAATTTGGCCTCTATGGAAGTCAGAGATGTCTGCTATTTTTATAAGGTTATAACCAAATGTTTCTTTTAGGTATCTGTAAAAAAGTCAATTCAAATATAATATCAAATAGATACAGGAATAAACAATAAAACATTAAAATGTCAAGTTTGATTGTTTATAACATGACCAAAGATTATGATTCTAAAATGTTAGGCGTTTCTATTATTTTGTCCAAGCCCTGTAGATCGATCTTAAAACAAGTCATGCTCAAATATCTAACAGCTTGTTCATCTTCACGCCACCATCGCCGTATAAGTATTCGTTAGGCGTGTTATGGTGTTACCTTGCTCTTTAATTGTGCTTCTCCCAAAACAGCATTGTGACATATTGGCTTGAACCATCATTCATCAATTCTACTCATCATATGTGTTCTCCTGTGTTCAATTTCTTTTTGTAAGTTAGGGAGAGAGAACAAAACAAAACCTATTCTATTTCAGCAAAAAAAGAGCCTACCTAACCTTTAGCTCGGGCCCTCACATTGTCCCCCTGGGAGTGCCAATTCCCATAGATACAATTTTACTCATCAATAATGCGTTCTTTTGTGTTTAATTTCTTTTTGTAAGTTAGGGAGAGAGAAAGAAGACACTGAAATGGAGAAAAGGGACGATAATCATTAAATATTATGACGAAACACGCACGAATAAATGTGCAACATAAAAATACAGCTCTACTGATACGAGAACGAATATTTACCACGCTTATTAAAATGAACTATTGGATCATTTCCCTCATTAAATGAACTTTATCACTATATCAGCGTAAAATCTTTCCATTCTAAAACTGGGAGCAGCTTATACTGAATATCTCGTCGGAATGAATAATCAGAAAGATGATCATCCGAATCATGGAAGAAAAGAATTCACGACATATGCAGAAAATGATAGGAAAGACCGCGTCCGCAACTTTGACATCCAAATAATATCCCAACATAAGTGATGTCTTAATAAAAGAGGCTACATCAGTGGAAATATTACCACCTAGGCTAAATAATCGTCACATTGGGGGTAACAGCAGTAAAATAACAGCAGAAAAGCCTAGGTAATCCCAACAGCAGTGAGTAGAAAAAGCTAGTCCGTAACGTAACCAAAAACTAAAGTAATAAACAAAAACCCTGCTCTACCTTTAGTAAGGGACCTCACATTTTCCTCCAAGGAACGCTATTTCCCATAGACAACAATAGTTGTGTTGGTACCTCCCTGACGTCGCTAATAATTTACTTTTGTTGCTTAGAGCTTCATTCTTTTAGGAGTCTCGTTTTCGTAAATGTTCCCATATTAGGGAGTCTATTGAGAGATTCTGCAGCGCCAACATACAGAAAACTTAGCGTACGAGTAACAAAGAACTCCCTGGAAAAGATGCCTTGCCGAACACAGCACGCCAGTGTTCAATGCAAGGCGCATAGGCAGAACCAAGGTTAGGCTGGCATCAGCAAAATTCCTCACACATGTCGATGCTGAGCAGATGCACACAGCAGACCTCTAGTGCGAGGTAATATAAGCGGAATTAATGCTCAGAAGTAGCCAACACCTGTTTTGCAGAGAACGCTAGTCATGTTGTGAGCAGCTGCTCTATCTTCGAGGAGATATAACGACACCTGACATGGAAGTCTCCACTTTACCCTGCTCATCAATATGCACTGCAGCACACTGCTCCGGTAAATGAAACCATTCAGAGCTTCAAGAGCGTCCAACTACAGCGGCACATCATTGGCAAAAATATTCAGCTTTTGAAAGACTGAGTTTAGGGGCGAGACGTAGCTACCGTCATCACGCAGATACTAGTAAGATCAAAATCGGATACTGCTTGAAAATTATACTCAACATCTTCACATCGAGTAGCACCAATGTCTTTTATATCTCTAGACCAGCTAAAAGAGATCGTGAAGTCACATCAGGGGTCCGCCATTTGTGAAGACTGGATAGGGCGAAATCAAATTAACTTCAATCTAGTCTTGAGTTCCTATGGAACAGAGCTGAACAGGTTTTGAAAAATGTTAGGCCATACGCAATGAACCTTAGTGTTTTACTATAGAAAATTCAGTTTCGTATCATTATTTCCGATACGACAAAAAACTAATCGTAGGTGATTGAGCCTGATGCTAGCCGGCACCGTCAGGACGAGCAATTGAAACTAAAGAAATATTGTGCTCACGCATTTTTTAACAATATTATCAGGAATATGTTTTTAGCACTGGAACAAAACAAATTCCCCAAGCTGATGCTACTTCACACAATTATTCGTTTCATAATTAAATTACATCACTGGAGACCGTCAGAAACCGTTTGTTACAACTAAAGTTTGGCACAGCTCAACAAACAAAATACGCTTTAAATTGGACAATATGACTTAGCAAACTTCCTTAGCTACAGTTTCTTGCAAATACTGCACAGCTCATGATTGCGATTTCTTCATTTCACTGTAAATGAACCTGAACATACACCATCTACGAGCATCAAAGTACGTATCATGAATCTACACATACAATTTATGTAATTTTTGATTATTCATATACAATCTCATAGAATTTCTGAGGGAAATTATACCGAGAAACGCATTCATCATCTTTGGATTCGACACGCAACTGTCGGCATCTTCCAACCACTAGGGTGACGTCACCACTATTGTGCCACGTCAAGGGCCACGGCAGGAGATATGGGAGGCATTAGTAACACATGTCATTGTATGCTTCAATCAGCGATTGCGCTCAAAACGATCTTACCAGCAGAAATCTGCTCATCTGATCTACGATCCGCCGGTGGGTGGGTCGTGCTTAGGTTTTCCCTGCTGCGAAATGACCCATCGATGGGGCGTTTGAAAAATTCTCACAATCTTTTTTAAATTAATGGTATTCAATGGACCCAGTCAATGTTTGGTATTTATAAATTTGTTGATCACTTTTGACTTTAAATTTGAGTTGAATGTTGAACTTCAATTGAACCCATCGTAGTCAACGCGTTAATATGGCACCACGAGAGGACACATTTCAGAGTTATTATTATTATATAAGAAGGTTTTAGCCTCCCTTAACCACGACAAAGATGTTCCAAGAGAGGAAAAAGGAAGGCACCATTTAGTATGGAGTTGAGGGAATGTGGAATCTATGCACAAAATGCACAGAAACAGTAAGCTAGGAAAGAAGTTCATGAAACAAGAAAAAAGTTGAAGAAGAAAGTAGTAGGTGCTGAAAAACAGGACAGTGGTGAACCGAAAATAGATGGTCCGTAACAAAACAAAAACCTATTTTATTACAACAAAAAGGAAGCCTACCTAACCTTTAGCTCGGGCCCACACATGGTTCCCCTGGGAGCGACACATTTCAGAGATTGATTGATTTATTACAAATTAGTTCTAGCCTCCCTTTACCACAACAAAGATTTTAAAAGAGGGGAAGGATGAAGGTATCATTTAGTATGGAGTTAATGGAACGTGGAATCTATGCACAAAGGGTGTTCCCACAAAGGATCCCGTGCGCTTAAAAACAGTATGACAAGAAGAAAGAATATGAAACAAGATGAAAATGAAGAAAGTCACAGGTGCTGAGAAACAGGACAGCAGTGAACCAAAAAAGATGGTCCTTAACAAAACAAAAAAATTATAATTAAAAAAACTCCTACCTAACTCTGAGCTCAAGCCTTCACACACATTTCAAAGTTTAGAACAACAAATCACAAGCGAAGCTGAAGAAAGTCAGGGGACAAAGTAGAAATAGCGCAGATTCACTCAAGAGTCGTTAGCATTGTACCAGAGGGAAGCAAAACGACAGCTTCGAATGTCTCGACCCACAAGACTCCGAAAACAAGCGTTGCTCGGTTTGTTGTGCACAACTAAAGCTACAACGGAGGAGAGATAACACAAGACACTAAGACAAAACAACCACTATCAACACATCTCATCGCTCAGTGAATCCGAGGTATCCCATGCATTCCGCGCAGAGCGTCTATAATTCCCATTGAGAAAGACAATCCTTTGCAATACACGAGGCGATGCTTTCCACAGTTGCGCCTCATCAAAAAACGTCAAGAAAAAACGCTTTTTTTGTCTCGTCAAGACGAAATGCTCCCAAGAAACTTAAATTAGGATTATAGGTTAATTTAAGTCTCCCTGACTTCAACAAAGAGGTCTTAAAGAAAGAAAGGAGAGACGCGCCATTTATTATGAAATAAAGGGTACGGGACATCTGTGCATAATAGCCCGCGTCATTCTCTGGTAAAAATTTGAAAATAACCATGTACGTGTCCTTTTCAGAAATTTGAACGAAATTGCCGCTTGTAATAACGAAAATCGGGTAATTTAACAGCATGTCCCATAATCAAACAAGATCATGAACGTATTTCACAAAAGTTTGAATATAACTGAGCACATTTGTTTTCCTCCACTGTGACGTCCTCTTTTCGAAAATGTAAGCGAAATTATCCCATACATCCAAAAAGTGTTCTATTCTAGACTTCAAAATGAAAGAATTGAGTTATGAAAATTCTTAAATTTTGAGATCAAATAACGAGCACTTCGGCTCAATGAGAAACATTGTTAACTTTGATTTTCTGCATACCCTTATAAGCATGAATGAAGCCCTGCATGTGCGTGGAGATCAATTCCGTCGACGTCGACAAAGGATGTACAATTTAAGTGTGACCTCAATGCCTGTGCAAGTGATAGCAGGACTGAGAGAATTTTACGGAACAAGATAGAAGTTAAAGAATGAAAGAAGGCACTGACAAAAATGTCAGCAGTGAATCGAAAACAGGTAATTTGTAACAAAAGAGAAACTTATCTTATTTCAACAAACAGGAGGCCTTCTCAAACCTGCAACTCGGGACCACACATCTTTCTCCTCAGAGCGCTAATTCCCATGATAAAGAGATCCTGAAGAAACTCAATGCACGTCTGACAATCAGATTTTTTTTTTTAAATCAAAGATGTGAATGGAATACAGTCGCAACGACCACAGAATAACAACATTCCAGAACTCAAACCAGGAAACAGTACTCTAGCTTTCATAGATGAAAAATAGATATAGACCATAGTTCGATATGTTAAGATGGGATGCAAGGGGGAGCCGGATAGTCCACTGCAACTTTTTTTTTCTTAGTTACAGGTGGCCTACTAAACACGTTGACTGCCTATTGGGACATAAGAGTACCGCTAAGGTAAATTGTTTGTTTACGTATCGGTGTGAATGAACAGCATTTCTATTTTTTCGACATCTTTTTTAGAAGCAATTTAAGCACACGAGGTAAAATATCATCATGCTACTGCATTTTCACACTTCGTTGGAAAGATGCAATTTTTTCCGAGCAGTTAAGTCGTTCTTCAAACTCTGCTACTTAAAACCTTACCATTCAAGAAATGTGGCGGCCTCGACAGTGAACGTGTAAACTAATTCGTACTGGAGCATTGTGGACAGAAACGGAGAATTCAGGCAAATCCTGCAGTGAAGTCACAAAAACAGGCCCAGAACGGCAGGCAGGAAGTCCCACGTCCAGCAGCCGCGTAGAGCCTCAGGTGCACCGCGACCTTGACTTTCACTGGCGACACTTGCTCTCTGCAGCGCTGACATCACCAGAAATATGCGCGAGTGACGCGTCTCACGGTCACGTTTTAGCGCACCCAACACGCCACCGGTATCGGTTCAGGGCTAGGCATGTGCGTGCGCTACGAAGGAACTTATCATCTGAACACAGATGATAAGTTAGTTTTAGCCTTCCTAACTGCAATGAAGATGCTCCCAAGAAAGTTAAGAGGGAGGGATTATTGCACAGAGCGCGTCCCCAAATTTTGTGCATATAAACGGTAAAATTGAAAAAGGACAGGAGCTAAAAAAATCAGTAACTCGAAAAAAGTCCATAAAAAAAAAATAATTAAAAAAAGGAAGGCCGAACTAACTTTAAACTGAACACCACACCACACCACACCTGCGAACACCTTTCCCTGAAGCGCGCCAATTGCCACGAGCACAAAAGCGCATCCCCACAGGGGACAAGGGAACGCAAGAGGATGACGGAGCTGAGGATGCTCCGCAGACCCAGCCTGAGCAGCACGGCGGGTGGTGTGGGTGGGAAGGCCGGCGTGAGGGTGCGACGCTCGCATGAAGGTCGTCCCGACACCACTTGGGCAGGCACCAACATTCCAGGCAACCAACTCCTAACTCTACGACAGATTACCGCAACCTCAGGCATAAGTGGTCGGTCCTCAATACTTTGACTGCGACGTGAGCCACCGGTGGTACACGGATGGAATTTTTTCATAATGCTGCTTGCTGACCGACCAGTCATCACAAATTGAATTTTTATAAATACTCAATCAAAGCTAAATGAAGGTGCGATCTAGTAGTTTTCTATTTTCAACACTGCCAACTACCATTGAGTTGAATGTTAAACTTTACGTGCCGCAGTCAAAGCGCCAAAGTACTATCATTGTAGCCGTGAGTCCTGTACCCTATTGCTAACCCATTCGAGATCTTAGTTTCTTTCAAACTTACACTACCAATAAATAATTTGACAATGAAAATCGACCACAAATTATGCAATGCATTAATTAAGTGAAGATTAGGTGCGTAAATTATAAGCCGAAAAAGACGGTTAGGAACAAATTATAACTGCTTTAATAACAGGAAGGTCTACTACATCATCAGTTCGGAGCCCCACATTTACCCTTAAGAAAGCCAATTCCCTTAGATACAAGAGTTGCATCCCCCAGAGAGGCCCAATGATGACACTCAAGATTAAGATTATAAGTTAGTTTAAGGCCACCATCCCAGGCCCTTGCCAGATGCTCTCGATTCCATGGTCATTTTGCATGTTTTTGTTGTAAAAGGACCCTTAGGTCCTTAGGGGGTAGACTATTCGTTCCTAAAATTTTAGGGCGCTACGGAAAATAATTTGCCCCCCCCCCCGGGGGGGGGGGGGGTAAGGCGACCAAACTTTTTCAATTTTTCCGATTTTGACCCCACATAAAAAGAGAACAAATAGGAAATGGAATAGGAAATGGAAAAAAAGCTCAATGTGAGTTTGTTAGAAGTGTTCCAAGGATTCTAAAACTGTCTTTGCTTTTGTTCTAGCATCAAAACTGAAGAAGGAGTTACATTTTGAAATATCAATATAATTGAAAAGCACCCAAAATTTTAAATTTTTTCCCGATTTTGACCCCATATAAAAAGAGAATAGGAAATAAAAAAAAGCTCAATGTGAGTTTGTTAGAAATGTTCCAAGGATTCTAAAACTGTCTTTGCTTTTGTTCTAGCATCAAAACTGAAGGAGGAGTCCCATTTTGAAATATCAATATTAGTGAAATATCAATACCTAAAAACCAATATGTCAAATTTTTGCAAAATCTAAGGCCTGAATCAAAAAATGAATAGAATCAATTGTGTTTATTTTCAAAGGTTACATATCATAGTCAAATTTTATAAGAATCAGACTGAAAATAAAAAAAATCATTTTGTTGAAAAAAAATAATAATTTTTTATTTATTTATTTTTTTTTTGAAATCACAATTCACACTTCGAATATGAAGTTATGTATGGAAATTATCAAAATAAAAATTAAAACTGCATTCAATTATATCAATTGTTCATTATATTACACTTCAACACAAAATTTTATTTTTTGCTTATACCCAACATTTTGAATTTTCAACATTCATCCTGGGACTAGTTCTCGAGTTTTGATGCTAGAACAAATCCAAAGACAGTTTTAGAATCCTTGAAGCATTTCTAACAAACGCTCGTTCGGTTTTTTTCAAATTCGAATTTTGAAAAAATATATAGCTCTAAACCCAAAAAAAAGTTGCTGATTTTTGAAATTTTAAAAATTTTTGAAAAAATAGAAAAAATTTGAATTTGAAAAAAACTGAACGAGCGTTTGTTAGAAATGTTCCAAGGGTTCTAAAACTGTCTTTGTTTTTGTTCTAGCATCAAAACTGAAGAAGGAGTTACAATCTGAAATTTCAATAAAAATATACCAAAAACACATTTTTCGTCAAAAAAAAAGTAAGGCCTAAATCGAAAAAATGACAGGAGTAAAAAAGGTTTACTTTTACAAAATACATATACTGGCCAACTTTCAAACGAATCGGACTAAAAAAGTTGAAAAAGTGGGATGGTTTCCTTAAGCCTCCCTAACCGCTACAAAAATAGAGCGTATCGAAGAGAGGAAGGAGGAAGGCACCATTTAGTATGGAGATAAGAAAATGAGGAATCTATGCAGAAAGGGCATAGAAACAGTAAGATGAGAAAGAAGTTCATGAAATAAGATAAAAGTTGAAGAAGAAAGTCAGAGGTGCTGAAAAACAGGACAGTAGTGAACCGAAAAAAGGTGGTCCTTAACATAACACAAAAACATTTTATTTCAACAAAAAGAAGGCCTACCTAACTCTCAGCTCGGGCCCTCACATTTTTCCCCTGGGAGCGCTTGTTCCCATAGATGCAATAGTTGTATCCCCCTGAGGGGATGATGACACTCAAGAAACCTATATAAACTCATCGGTCATCGAAGAATGACGAACAAGAGCAATGAAGGAAGTTAGAGAGATCGACCAATTGAAAGATATTGGAAATTCCTCCCATCATTGAACGCATATCCTAAATCAACGAAGGAGAAAAATGAGTTATCACTCACTTAAAAATTCCAACTCCACAAAATTGCTGAATTACGCGAGTCCGATTCCACTGATCAATCAAGACAGAAAAAGTCAAAATCGCACAACTGAGACCGACGCAGAACACGAGCTCCACAACTGTGCCACCACCCAAACCGCGCGCACCGTCCACCAACAAATGCAAACATTGTCTTGAGAGGAAGGCATTGTCAAGAGAGAGGAAGGCAGAGCAGAAGCATGCAGGTCTGGTGTCTGGAGCCACATCAGCAGCAAGTGTGGTGCCAGCAGCAGCTGCTGTCTGAAATGAAGGGTCTGGAGTTCGCGAAAGAAAATGAAGGAAGGAACGCGAACACTTCACGACGGTGAAGATATCACACCCAAAATTGCAAATGACAGCCACCTACATGTTAGACTAAAAACTTCATTTACAAGTACTGTACATGCTGTGAGTGCTAATTAGTCCCCTGCAATGGGTAACAAGTTATGAATAGTTTTTCGATTACCCAAAAACTGCGTTTTTTCATTACACTTATTATTCCTTTAACTCCCGCGCGCGTTCAACTCAATTGGACTATCGTTAACCACTTAGTAACTCAGACGAAGATGACGAATAGTCTTCTTACAAAACGTCAACTTCGCTTGACACCAAAACGCAACTGCTTGATATCGTCTACCTCTCTCCTTCCCAGCTACAAATTCTACAATAGGAAACCGTCCACGTTACAGCAAAGCCAATTTATTTTTCAAAATAACTACCAATGAAATATACATTAATAAGTGAGAATATTTGACACCAGGACCACGCGAGCAGCCGGTCAGTAGCAGCAGTCATCCAAGAAACATAGATGGGAGCGCGTCACCCACCTGCAGTATTATTCTCATCACACGCGCCCCGACGGCTGTGAAGATGTGCACCAAACCTACACTGGACGTACGTTGGCTGATGTTACAAGAAAACTGACGTACACATAATCCACCAGTAACAAGGTTTGTGTTTAGATATAACCTAAGGTGCCTGCGTATCAGTAAAAATGATTCATCGGAAGACGAGCTACTGAATCTAATGCACGAGAAGACACGCTCGTAGATTCCAAACCCATCCATTGTTATCTCTCAGCTCTATATAAAGGTAATAGTATCTTCACAGAGCTGCAGTACAGCACGTCTCAGCGATAACGGTAGCCAGTGCTGAACGATTTCTACAACAGAGGGGCAGGACACGTAGTCAAGGTGCGGTGGTGCAGGCCCCAAGCTCAAGTTCGGGCAACGACCAAGAAGTGCTCTGCGTGAATGCAATGCCAAAAAAGCCACATCCGATGCACTGGCAGACTACAGCGTCATGCACATAAACAAGCAGCAAGCAGTGTTATGTAATAAGCATAAACAAGCCTCTAAGGGTTCATGGTAACAGTAGAAGGTTTGCTCGTCAAAATTGAGATTTTCTATCACGTCAGAAATAAACCTACCAATAAATCTAAAACGGGGTACGTTTTTACAACCAACATCGAAGGTGTCCACTACGAACATACTTATGTCCCATACTTCAGAACCTGAGCATAAAAGAAATCAGACAAGACAACACTCGCAATTTGGGTTGAGGCAGGGCAATAGGTAGCACGGATTCACACTCCTCGTTCATCATCTACAGTACACACACGTACCACTCGCCCCAGCACCTGGACACTCTCACACAATTCATCCTAAACACACAACTAGCGCCACGAGAGTAAAGTGTTATTTCTCATTAAACTTACAATTTTGAGTCGATTTTCTGAAAGCCAAACTTTGAACTCTAGAAAAGGGTATTTGCAACTGTTTCACTCTTACACTTACATGCTGAACAGCTTACAAGTTTACAAGCTACCTCACATGAAGTACATAGAGATTCATTCGTACAACAAGCAAGCCACTTCTTGGCTTCATTTCCACTTAATTATGTATTAATTCCAGGGTTGGCACATAAAAAACCCACCCAAAAAGCCCAAAAAAACCCACACTAAAAAACCCACTAAATAGTGGGTTTTTTGGGTATTATTATTGTTATGTAAATTTTATTTGTTTTCAAGCTTATAGAATCAAAATGAGCTAAATATTTATCTTGTCAAAATAAGTATCTAAGTCATGTGCATGACTATGACAAGAAAACCTTGAAAAACAAAACACCAACCCTATACAAATTAAATTAGAAAAACCATAATCACAAAAAACTTGAGGGACTAATATATTTTAATGAATTCCATTTCCAAAGTAAAAAAAAAAAGTTTAGAAACAAATGCAGTTTGACTACTTAATATAGAGACTTCTAAATTTTTCCTCTTCTAGACTAGACTGCTACTACAATACTACTGTGTTTCTCTTTCTACATCCACTGCCATTTCATCGTTGTCATCCACATCATGATCATTTATAAGGTGGCGATATACTGAGACGATTTCTGTGCGCGTTCTGATCCTAATCTATTTCTCAATTTATTCCACACAATTCTAAATGTTGAGAAAATTCTCTCAATGGATCCTGAACTTGCGGGGCAAGAATGAAGATTGCTTATAAACTTGCAGCAACCCTCTGCCAGTGTTTTTTTTCATGAATCTGCATTTTCTGCTGTTTCATGTCTTGACTATCCCCCCATCAACAAGGAGTCATTGTCTTAGTGATATTCTTCATTGAACATGTGTTTTGGGAAGATGTTGGAGTCCTTCAATTAATAGGAGTAAAGCGTACCGATGAACTCCGGATTGTACTCAGCCAACCACTCTTCAATATCAGTCTCCTGTGAGAGCTTTGCCTTAAATGTTGTAAAATGAAACATCAATATCGAGTTCATTATCTTGTTGATCAGTCTAATGTGAAACTAGGCTAAGTGAATTAGGTTAAACAATATTGTACGCCCTAGAATAATGTAATGGTAGGATGCCCTAGAAGTCACTGAACTTATTCGGGCCCACAGGTAGCTATACTCAAATTTGACCATTGTATTAGACTTAAGAAACATTCTAACTCTGTATCACCTGTGGTAAATAAATTGTTCAAATTGTTTAAATTGAAATAAGTCTAACAACTATAGTCAGATGGGGGCAAGACAACCGCAGCCATCATGGGGTGAGAAAGTAAAGAAACTACTGGCCTATGGGGAGCATTCCAGCTGCACTGGAACAAATTTGACGATGGAATCTGTTAGAGCATTTACTTCCAATCATTTTAGTGTTTGTTGCTATCCTGTACTGCAAAAAGTGAATATTTTGGCAAATTTAAAAAAAAAAATTGGCATGTCACTACATGTTGTAACATGTAACAGTGTGGTTGACTGACTTGACTTGCGCAGCTAAGCACTCCAGCTCACACAATACACATGTTATGTTGTTAACAGCATGACTGTTAAGTGATGTGCAGCTGTCTTGCTTCAAGCTGCTTGTGGTGGTTACTTATGATCTGCATGATGCTTCCCTTTCACATGACTTGCACCTGTCTGCTGCTAAAACAACTTACTATGAATTGACGAGCATAGCAATTCTCTTTGGACATCTTATATCTTTACAGACTGCAGAGCTATGTCTCTATGCATATGGTAATTGGTAAATGGTAATTGTGATGGACAAACTTAATTCATATATTGTTCATATGATGTAATAATTCATATAATAATCTAATATAATGTTGGAAATAAAGTAATCAAATAACAATATTTACTCAATAAGTGTATGTATATAAATCTCAAATAGGGGCAACATGAGTTGTGTGAACAACTCTTTTACAAAAACAGGTATTACAAAAAACCCAATAAAGCCCAAAAAAAACAATAAAACCCATAAAACCCAATTTAACCAAAAAAAACAGGTGGGTTGGGTTTTTTTTAAAAAACCCTGGGTTTTTTCCATCCCTGATTAATTCAGCCTTTTACAGTTCAGTTCTTTTGGTCATGGTACTGTTATTAGCATGGTACAGACTCATATTACCAACGTCATAACAATGAAGGACCTGCTAGTTGACCATGAACATTAAAAGACACTGGAGCACAAATTTAACAGAATTAAAAAAACAGACCGAAGATGTTCGACACTTCGACTGCGATGGGTTAAACTGAAGTTCAATGTTCAACTCAAATTTCAAGTCAAATGCTGTTAGCAATTTTATAAATACCAACATTATCTGTGTACATTAAATAAAATTAATTTTAACACGTTTACTGCGTTTCCACGGTTGTTAACGGTTGGTTTGGTTAGTTTGTAATTAGTACAATTGGGAAATCGACTTTAGTGCTCGAATACAATTTCATCCTTCCTCTAAGAAATATGAAAATACAATTGCATGATAACATTTCCCAATATATGAGTTATATTTTGAAAAGTTCGTGAAACAGATAGATGTCGTTTACTTACACCGGTACTTGAATGAGCAATTTACCGAATGGTACACATGTGACCCAATACGCAGTGAACGTGTTAGATTTGATATCCTCCTGGACGGTAGCGGAATAGTGATTGGTAACTCCTGGAACTGGAGGCAGTGTTTCCACGAGCAGGGTAATTACCCCAGTTTAGGGTAATCAGGGGTGCCCTAGGGTAATGTTTAGGGTAATGAAAAATATGGGCAAATCTAGGGTAATCAGAGCTTCGTGAAGGAATTGACCGCCTAATCTACGAAAAATTGAAAATTGAAAGCCAATATGAAAGCACCCTACTGGTTACCACTTGAACGAAATGTAATGAAACGGGTCAGAATTTAGTGTTCAAAAAACTGCACTGCTGCTCTGGGTTAGTGTCGCATATTTGAATCTCATCAGGTATCGCTCACGAAAGACGGCGTCAAGATACGAAGCCATAAAATCTCTTGTCCACTTCGTTTTGAAAAACGATTCTGAGTTGCATTTTGCTAATAAAAACTCGATCGGTGTGACGGTGTCAGCAACAGCCAGTCGACGAAAGTCACTGTCCAATTCTGATTTCGCTAATAGTTAAAAGCTTCAACAGAATATTGACAGGTATGTTTGTTGTTTCGTTAAATTCCACAGCTAATATATTTCATCGTAGAAATAATTAATAGGTTCATTCTTGTGATAGTCATTGAATTAACAGCAGAGTTACCTCACAGCGCCGGTATTTGGCCAGCTAATTAAATGGGAGGCGTCCTATTTCTTAGCCATGTTGCACGCCAAAGAAGCATGTTATTGTAGCGATGCAAGCAAAATAATTTAGACAGGGTTCTTTGACACTTCGAGTTACAAAAGGTGCTAAAAGCGAAAGGAAGAAGCTATAAAATTAGTTACAAAAATTCATATAAACAAAAGAGTGCAGGTATCGACTTAAAACTTGCAATATATGTTTGTATTCTCACGGTCTTTTTTAGGCGCAATAGCACGGACGTTGAATTTGATATAGCTGCAATCATGCCTAGAATTCACTCAACCTGAATTGAAGCATAAGGGGTTCTACAACTGATTGTTGAGGAAAGATTTTGCATATAAATAAAGGCAAGGTTATTTTTTCCAAAAACCTCTGAATTTCCTCACCCGCCCTTAAGGAAATGAATAAATTTGGTCACTTTACGATCAACTTTATGAGTTGATAAGTGAATGTGATTGCAACGAAGTCTTTGAGAAGTATATGTGGTGTAACAAGATTGGATAAAATCCGTTATGAAAAGATATGACGAAGGTCATGTGTAAGCGAAGCCAGAAAGTCATCAGAGCGAGTGGATCAAAGTGTTAGGTTAGATTGTGCTTGTGGAAAGAATGGCTGAAGTGCGTGAATGGATAGAAAATTAAATAAAAAATAAATAATTGTACTAGGGATAGGTACACATTTTATTGAATTTCTTGCAGCACAGCAGATGATCGCGCACCGAGTGAGGAAGAGCCAACGACACCACCTCGAAAAATGGAAAGCTCAACTTGAAAGCAAGAAACTACCAGCGGAAATTTAAAGATTCGTTGACATCGGAACCTGGGTTTAAGGGATGGTTAGCCAAGTTCTCAAAATCAATAGAGCAAAAGGATGTGGAACATTGTAAGGTTTGTCGAACCTATATTACTTGTGGGAAATCGAAGATCAAGCGTCACATGCTCTCAGCGACACAAACAACGATCCATGGTGGCAAAAACCATCAATTGCCAGCTGCGTGCTATCCAATGATCTTCTCGAAAATCGTGCTCGTAAAGTGTAACTGCAAGTTTGTGCATTTTTAGCTAAGCACCACCTATCTCATTGTGTAAGCCTCTTTAAGTTTGATGAAAACAATGTTCCCAGATCAGGAGCCGCATAAAAAAAGGGCGCCTTGGAAAACAGCAGGCATCAAAATCAATTCGACAGGTTTTTGGCAAACATCTTGTACGTGATTTCGTCTGGATATCAAACCAGCATTCTAACGTCGTTCGACTGGATTTCCCTCCTGACGCTCATGCAGTATGTAACACAGGACTTATTCATACTGACAGAGCTCTTTAAACCAATTTATTTACCTTTTAGTTAATTAATAGATCATAGGTCAGGATTAGCTGTTTTAGGGTGATCTGGGGTAATCAACACCCTTCAGTTAGGGTAATTAGAGTCGCCTCGCGTGGAAACCCTGACTGGAGGAGACGTGGCACGGTTCACGGTACGGCCGGCAGACGAGGAAATGCCTAGCGAAGCGATGGTAGTGGCCAGACTCGCATGAGATCACTGCTCCGCGCCGCTGCTCCAACCTCGCTTCCTTCCAGCGGCCAGCGCCTGGATTATCCAACAATTACGTCGTCGTTGTCGTACAGTCGGCAGAGATGGTTTTTCTTTTGACTTAGCGACGCTTGTTACGATTTTTCCTCTTTTGGTACACCCAAACTTAAAATTTTTAAGCAGAGAAGACAGCACACAGCCAGCCGTCCCCAAGTTGAAAGATAAATTTTCGCAACTTGCAGTATCGCTACAACGAAATTTATCACTCAAAAATCTAGCCGTAATACCAATTACTCGTTAAGTTGACGAGAGCACAGAATTACCTTCACAAATGTGCAAGAACGAGCAGGCTCCAAAGCCACGTTGATGGACCCTTGACCTGCCGCTGGTGATAACTGCTGAATACGCGCACGTGGCAATCCTGTCCTGTCTTTCCCCTCAGTTAAAAACTTGAATGAAGTAGAATTTTAAATTAACTTTACAGTAATTCACGAGATTAACTTTTCCCCAGGTTCGCTTAAACATTACACTACCGTGACTCATTTCTACTTAACTGCTGATGACGTGATCCTGCGATGGGTATGAGGTGGCTGCTAGATAAAGGGAACAAGTTTCCGGAATAGAAGTGAGTGCTTAATTAACATTTACCGACAATGCAAAAGCTGTTACAATAATTGTGAGCACTAGACACTCGAACGAGTTGTAGAGTATAGTCATCTGAAGCTCTATTTAGTGAAAATATACTCGCGCGAGCTGCGTTAGCCGGTGATCTTCACCAATGCAATCAATTATATAATTGTTTATACTCCTGTCGCCTCAAAAAGTTTACGAAGACAAACGTACACACATGCTTTTCTGTTTACCTCACACCTCACGCGTGTTTTCATTTTGCTCATTTATCACCAGCAGATAGGCAGTTTTATATATCTCTCCCTCTCTCTCTCCCTCTCCCTCTCTCTTTACAGTTTAGGCTTGACTCTCTCCCAATATATTCGATTTTACAAGGGTTGATTCAATTCGCCATCAATTAGATTTAAAATTGCACAGTCAGTTATCGAGATGTGTTAAGTTGAGATCAGATGTGAGTTTTAGCTCTGAACTTGTGCAACAGATTTGGAAGCACATTAGACTTACCCCCACAACTAAACGGAAGCAATTTTGCCTTTAAAACTTTGACCGCATTTGGTTGAACTGAAGTTCAATATTCAACTCAAATTTAAAGTCAAAAGCTACAAATACCAAACATTAACCAGTTCCATTAGATATCATTAATTTTAAAAGATTGTTACATTTTTTTATGAACGACCCATCGATGGGTCGTATCTAAAGCAACGTGTTAGCTTATTTCATACTTAAAAATTGAATTAACTAAAATTGGAGACTGTGAGCCTTCCTCAAAATTAATGTTTGCTTGATAACAGATACTTTATTATACTTTTCATATCTTGATAACAGATACTTTATTATACTTTTCATATCTGGAGGGGAACGTTCTCCTATTTTTCTCTCGTAGATGATCGACGTGCCTCATGCTATGGTTGTCAAACTATGGCGTCAGATACTCAAGCGTACGAAGGTGAATGTTCTATAAATAAATATAAAAATAAGATCAACACGTTGAACGCGATTGGTTAAACTAAAATTCAGTATTCAACTCAAATTCAAAGTCAATTGTAGTCAGCAATTTTGAAAATAGCAAGCACTAACTGGGTCATGCCATCATTTAGCTTATAGAATTTATAAAAATTGAGTTTGACTACTGGTTGGTCAGCAGCATTATATGAAAATTCTCTTCGTATACACATGCGGCTCACATCGCGACCGAGGTACGTGTCTTTTTCTTTCATAGACTTATTTTTCACGTATAAACCTTTCGTCTCTTAAAACTCGTGATGAAGCGATTGTCTTGTTTGCTCAGTAGTCGACAAAGTTTTTTAGTTTTGCCGCCGGGATCTGTAGTAGAAACGTAGCCAGCAATGTTTCACCGAGAGAGTAGAGACGAATCGTGAATAAAAACACCAAGGTTGCTACTCTCAAAGTCAACATTATTAAAATTATTTATTGCTTCAAAAGGTAAACGTTTCGAGCACCAGGCTCATCATCAGTACAAGCGTTCTGAAAAAAAACAAAACCGAGATGGACAAAAATATACGAAAATTAAACACAGAATTAAAAAAATATATATATACTACTACTAAAATCAAGAGGAAACTATGTACAAAGGGTGGGCACTATTAGTTTCATTAAGAGGCGGCTTAAGTTTAAAAATGTACAAGGACTCTAAAATTCTTAAATCATTCTGATGGCTGGCTGAAGCTAAAATGCTAAAATTACTGCACTGTACACTGGAGCCACACTGTTCACTATGGAGGCGCACAGAGGAGTGGGGGGGATGGGCAAGAATCCTCGGGCAAACAAACGTGGCGGAATTTTTTTAACTTCCGTTTACCGAAAACCTACTTTTACGGGACTTGGTACTAGTTTTTTTAGTTTTACACCTAATCTCTTTAAAATTAATGGCATAAAAAACCCGTTACATAGAGCCTTTAATGTATGTTCAAATTACAATTTACTTCACGATGAATTCTCTTTTTTGTGTAATTTTTTCAAGAATAATGGCTATCCTGCTGGTTTAGTTCAATCTTTGATAAAACGTCTTTTAAATTCCAAATATAGCTTACCCGCCAATCTCGTCGATAGTACAAGAAAGAGATTATACTTACCTTTTTTATACTTTGGGCCTAAATCTGAACAAATGAGAACAGAGCTTGTCAAAATTCTTCACTCATATTTACCTGATGTTGATTTTAAAATTATTCTTACAAACAAATTCACTATAGGTTCACTTTTCAACTACAAAGATCAATTACCTTTCAGCATGCGCCGCTCTCTTGTATATGAATTTCGTTGTGCACAATGTGCATCCAGTTAAGTAGGCTCGACCTACAGAACTTTGGGCGTTAGAGTAGCGGAGCATGCTGGACGTAGTAGCCGCACTGGAGGGATTCTTGCCCATCCCCCCCACTCCTCGGTGCGCCTCCATAGTGAACAGTGTGGCTCCAGTGTACAGTGCAGTAATTTTAGCATTTTAGCTTCAGCCAGCAATCAGAATGATTTAAGAATTTTAGAGTCCTTGTACATTTTTAAACTTAAGCCGCCTCTTAATGAAACTAATAGTGCCCACCCTTTGTACATAGTTTCCTCTTGATTTTAGTAGTAGTATATTTTTTTTAATTGTGTTTAATTTTCGTATATTTTTGTCCATCTGGGTTTTGTTTTTTTCAGAACGCTTGTACTGATGATGAGCCTGGTGCTCGAAACGTTTACCTTTTAAAGAAATAAATAATTTTAACAATGTTGACTTTGAAAGTAGCAACCTTGGTGTTTTTATTCACGATTCGTTTGCGTAAGAAAGCAATTCATGATGTTCTACAGTAGAGACGAAGTTTTACTCTGCATCAGCGATCTAACATACAACAAAGGGAACCCACTAACTGTCGAGTTTACCGCTCCATACATCGATTTGAATTTCCGTCAATGATTAATTATATTGATTGATTATACGCAAGTTTTAGCTTCTCTTTTCCACGACAAAGATTTTCAAGGAGAAGATGGATTAAGGCACCATTTAGTGTAGTGTTAGGGGAAGGCGGAATATATGCACAAGGTGCGTAAAAACAGTAGGCTTAGAAAGGAATTCATGGAACAAGATAAAAGTTGAAGAGGAAAGTTGTAGGTGCTGAAAAACAGGTCAGCAGTGATCCGAAAAAAGATGGTCCGTAAAAAATACAAAAAACCTATTCTATTTCAACGTAAGGCCTACCTAACCTCAAGCTCGAGACCTCACATAATCCCCCTGGGAGCGCTAATTCACATAGATAAAATAGATGTCTCACCCTGAGGGGGATTTCCTTCAGTCATAGATTATGGAATAGGAAGGTTGACACGTGAGACCACATTTTTTAACGAGGCGACTGAACTCCAAACAGAACTTATGATAATTATGCACTAGAGCCTTCGATTGCTACCCATTCACTGCATCAGTTTGACGAATTAAGGTCAACTTGAGCGGCAAATGAATGGTTTCGTTGTTGCAAGCCGCGTTTACAAAAAATATTAAGGTACTTGTGGGTTATCTGTCACCAGTTTCAAGTTATGGTTTCCTTTTGATGCTAAGGTTAGGTTAAGTTAGGTTTGCTTAATTAAATCATTTTTCATTATTTTTTATTTTTGTCTTGTTTCAGGCCAAAATGAATTTCTGGGACCTGTATTTAAGCTGTATTCTTTACTCTTTAGTAAACCCATAAGAGTGGTGACAGATAAACCACAAGTACCAATATTAATAACCATCTCCTTTCTTCAATTTGATACGAGTTGAAATTCCTCCCTGTCTGCGTATTTCAATTTCAACACTTTGATTGCGGTTTCTAAATATTTAGTTCAACACCAAACTCAAATTTAAAGTTGATTGTAGTAAGCTATTTGGAAAATACCAAACATGAACTAGATCTGGCCTTTATTTAGCTTCGATTTAATATTCAAGAAAATTGAGTTTGCGACTACTGGTTGGTCGGCAGCATTATGAAAATTACCTCCTTGTACCACCGGTGGTGCACGTCGCAGTAAAAGTGTTGAGAAGCGAAGCTAAAAAATCCCCAGTTACTGAGGAGATGAGACGAAGAGTGCGTGAGCAGAAGGTCGGTGATCGCCGCCGGAATGTTGCGACTCATGCTGCACTCGGCAGACTGCAGCGGGCACGTCCCTGCCGCCCTGGCACAACCCAGGTCCCAATTCGTCAGCCCTGGGATGCTGTACTGCTCCCTACAACTAACATGTTCCTTCTTGGGATATCCCACTCTGTTGCCATATGTATCCCATGTCCAAGCGTCTGCCGAGTCCCAATTTGCAAGCCCTGGGATGTCGTATATCTTTGATGATCTAAAACTAACGTCCATTTTCGGGATATCCCACTCTGCTGCCACATGTATCTCATGTCGAAAATGGACAGCCCAGGAATTTCGTATCAAGTCGTGGAGTACAGCGCATCTGCAATGCTTCAAATTGCCAGCTCTAGCATATCGCACTTAGCACTGGGATGTCCCACGAATTCAGTTCTCAAAATTGCCAGCCCTGGGATATCGCACACCCGAATATCCTAAACTGCGATTCAAGGGGTATCGTCCCCCAAGCGCTGGTATGTTAAATCAAAAACAACGGTGTCGCTAATCATGGAATGTTTTTGCAAATCACCGCATTAGTTCTGACTTTCAGTGCGGCGAGGCGGCAGATTTCAGGTCTGATCACTTAATGTTCCCAGATTCTCTGGGCCCAGATACACACTCTGCGCCAGTCTAGTTGACAGCCACTGACCAGCCTCACCGCAAACTCATGGACAAAAGTTTGCTCAGATGATGCAGGTGCACGAGTGCGCTGGTACACGGAAACTCAGGCCACTGAGCGCATCAATACAAACCTCGAAATTAAATGGGCTAGAAATTTTAATTTTCAGTCAATCATTAGGTCTCGCCATTTCTTAGTCATGTGTGGGAATTGGGATATAAACATCATTTTCATTTACGGTGGAGGTGAAAATTATATGAATAATAATTGAGATCGCAGTGATGAATCTGAATTTCTTTATAATGTTTCTTTTTCTTCATCCGTTTCGTGGGCGAGCTTCTAAACTAAACTATAGAACCGGGGTTCCCATCCTGGGGTGCGAGAGAATATCCAGGGAGTGCGAGAAAAGTCGAGTCAAAATGCAAAAGTACGAGGTTCGAATGAAATTTTGACGGGTGCGGACCGAAAAAAAGTTGGGAATCCCTGCTCTAGAAGTATTGCACTACCTTCTGCCACGGGATTGGTGAGCTCTCATTTAAATCTGTTACTTTGCTCGCTCGTAAATTGAAGCCAGTGTAGTCACTGTCTATGATTTCTGTTTTGTTCAAGTGCAGGCCTCACTAGCACAAAATCCTTTCGTTAGATAGCACTGCTCAATTTTAAATTTATTTCCTCCCGAAAGTTACAAATTTTGTGGTCATTCGAGATTTTTTTCAAATTAAATTCAATAACTTTCCGTGAATGCTCATCCTTGAGTATTCATACCGTCCGTTAACCACTTCCCCAACAATTTTTTTGTTAAAAACGTTTCTTTTTCAGACTAATTTTTTCATTTTGGTTCTATATAGTATTTTTGATGCTGATAATGAAAACAGTTTGTAATTCTTTTTTCTTCCCATATATGTGGCTAACTTTTTATTTTGAAAATACCTTTGTCGGCAAAAACGAGTCAAATAGTCATTGTCTGATGAACTGGCAGAGATATCAGAAGTATTCAAGCTTCTGAGGGAAGGTTCATATTAACTATCTTCTGTTGAACTAGACATTTGGGGTGTAACACTTGAAAATGGTACAAAAAATGAATGGAAATGGGGATGCAAACACCCATCCAACGTCAATGGCTGTCGGAGCAAGTCCAGTAACAATGTCCTTGAAATCTCACAGCTCTACCCTATCGCCTCTGCCATGCGTACAATTTGACGAGAATACTCGTTTCACACGTAGAATGGCTTACAAAGGCTTATAATTGACGAGTATATACGTATGTAGCGGGTTTTTGAGGGTAAAATTTTAGAAGAGTATACTCGTCGACGACTGAAAAACGAACATTTTGTGAAAACGAGTGTACTCTTTTCTGCCGGGGAAGGGGTTAAAGCCAGAATTTCCCTCCAAGAAACGTTACCAAGCGGCCTACGCGTAGTTAGGCATGACGAACAAAGGGCTAGAATTCTGCCCTGACGCAAGGGAACGGGAAATTTGTACACCAAGTTTGCCCACACTAGACCCCCTGCGCTTAGAAACAATGTTACGAACGATTAGATTATTGGTTAGTTTAAGCCTCCCTATCCGCAACAAATGCGATCCAAAGAGGGGAAGAAGAAAGCCACCATTTTCGTATGGAGTTAAGGGAACGCGGAATCTATGTAGAAAGAGCATAGAAACAGTAAGTTGAGAAAGAAGTCCATGAAACAAGATAAAAATTGAAGAAGAAAGTAGTAGGTGCTGAAAAACAGGACAGCAGTGAACCGAAAAAGGTGGCCCTTAACATAGCAACAAAATATTTTATTTGAACAAAAAGAAGGCCTACCTAACTCTTAGCTCGGACCCTCACACATTTCCCCCTGAGAGCGCTAATTCCCATAGATACAATAATTGTATCCCCCTGAGGGTGATTTTCACAGGTGCTATCCACGGACACAAGAGGAAGAGGATATTCAGGCAGGAGAGCGCACAGATTCCGTGTCGACCGCATCAGCGGAAACATGCAATGACAAATGAAGGCCTACCCTGCCCCCAATACTAAACCGTAGAGCATGTCGCGGTGAGCTGTATCCCTAGATTAGATTAGATTATAAGTTAGTTTAATTAAGCCTCCCTAACCGCTGCAAAAATAGGGCGTATCGAAGAGAGGAAGGAGGAAGGCGCCGTTTAGTATGGAGAAACAGTAAGATGGGAAAGAAGTTCATGAAATAAGATAAAAGTTGAAGAAGAAAGTCAGAGGTGCTGAAAAACAGGACTGTAGTGAACCGAAAAAGGTGGTCCTTAACATAACAAAAAACATTTTACTTTAACAAAAAGAAGGCCTACCTAACTCTCAGCTCGGGCCCTCACATTTTTCCCCTGGGAGCGCTAATTCCCATAGATACAATAGTTGAATCCTCCTGAGGGGGCTGTATCCATAGAATCTGACGCAGGTAGCGCACGGTGGTTGTTCTCCAAAGATTCTTTTATCACTCAGGACAAAGCGCATTTCTTAGCTTTACCTTAAAGTAGCTCAGGAACCCTAAATGAGAGCAGTTGAGAATGTTACACACACATATCCCTGTATAAGAGATACGGCTCGAAGATACATTATTATTATTATTATTATTATTATTATTATTATTATTATATAAGAAAGTTTTAGCCTCCCTTAACCACGACAAAGATGTTCCAAGAGAGGAAAAAGGAAAGCACCATTTAGTATGGAGTTGAGGGAACGTGGAATCTAAGCACAAGGTGCACAGAAACAATAAGCTTGGATAGAAGTTCATGAAACAAGAAAAAGTTGAAGAAGAAAGTAGTAGGTGCTGAAAAACAGGACAGCAGTGAACCGAAAATAGATGGTCCGTAACAAAACAAAAACCTATTTTACTACAACAAAAAGGAAGCCTACCTAACCTTTAGCTCGGGCCCACACATGGTTCCCCTGAGAGCGCTAATTCCCATAGATACAATAGTTGTATCCCCCTCAGGGGGCTCGAAGATACAATAAAACAACATCTCCATATTGAAGCGCACTGCCTCAGTAAGCACTGAACAGTACCAATGATACAACACACGTCCTGCTGAAATAGGCTGCGTCACTACAATTACTGTTATGATATTAACAGCATTCAACTCAAAGCCTGAGAAAGCTTCAAAAGCACAAAAAATAGTTTCAGCAATCTACGATTTTAATAATAAAGCAACAGAACGGGATAGAAGTTGAAAAAGACGAAAGCAAACAGTTGAGAAACGAGTTCAAAATGCTGCCAATGTAACAATTCGCGCACAAAACTGGACGTCATCAGCAGCAAAACTACAAAATTTTAAATTATCGGCACGTTGCTCAGAATTCGCGTAAACATCAAGCGTTTATCTAATCGTGGTCCACTGACTATCGCAACTGGACAGCAGAGCAGTGTGCAGGCTGGCAGTAATGGGAGAGCGCGGCAGTGTGCAGGCTGGCAGTAATGGGAGAGCGCAGCAGTGTGCAGGCTGGCAGTAATGGGAGAGCGCGGCAGTGTGCAGGCTGGCAGTAATGGGAGAGCGCGGCAGTGTGCTGGCTGGCAGTAATGGGAGAGCGCGGCAGTGTGCAGGCTGGCAGTAATGGGAGAGCGCGGCAGTGTGCAGGCTGGCAGTAATGGGAGAGCGCGGCAGTGTGCTGGATGGCAGTAATGGGAGAGCGCGGCAGTGTGCAGGCTGGCAGTAATGGGAGAGCGCGGCAGTGTGCTGGCTGGCAGTAATGGGAGAGCGCGGCAGTGTGCTGGCTGGCAGTAATGGGAGAGCGCGGCAGTGTGCAGGCTGGCAGTAATGGGAGAGCGCGGCAGTGTGATGTGTGCAGGCTGGCAGTAATGGGAGAGCGCGGCAGTGTGCTGGCTGGCAGTAATGGGAGAGCGCGGCAGTGTGCAGGCTGGCAGTAATGGGAGAGCGCGGCAGTGTGATGTGTGCAGGCTGGCAGTAATGGGAGAGCGCGGCAGTGTGCTGGCTGGCAGTAATGGGAGAGCGCGGCAGTGTGCAGGCTGGCAGTAATGGGAGAGCGCGGCAGTGTGATGTTTGCAGGCTGGCAGTAATGGGAGAGCGCGGCAGTGTGCAGGATGGCAGTAATGGGAGAGCGCGGCAGTGTGCAGGCTGGCAGTAATGGGAGAGCGCGGCAGTGTGCAGGCTGGCAGAAATGGGAGAGCGCGGCAGCGTGCAGGCTGGCAGTAATGGGAGAGGGCGGCAGTGTGCAGGCTGGCAGTAATGGGAGAGGGCGGCAGTGTGCAGGCTGGCAGTAATGGGAGAGCGCGGCAGTGTGCAGGCTGGCAGTAATGGGAGAGCGCGGCAGTGTGCAGGCTGGCAGTAATGGGAGAGCGCGGCAGTGTGCAGGATGGCAGTAATGGGAGAGCGCGGCAGTGTGCAAGCTGGCAGTAATGGGAGAGCGCGGCAGTGTGCAGGCTGGCAGTAATGGGAGAGCGCGGCAGTGTGCAGGCTGGCAGTAATGGGAGAGCGCGGCAGTGTGCAGGCTGGCAGTAATTGGAGAGCGCGGCAGTGTGCAGGCTGGCAGTAATTGGAGAGCGCGGCAGTGTGCAGGATGGCAGCAATGGGAGAGCGCGGCAGTGTGCAGGATGGCAGCAATGGGAGAGCGCGGCAGTGTGCAGGCTGGCAGTAATGGGAGAGCGCGGCAGTGTGCAGGCTGGCAGTAATGGGAGAGCGCGGCAGTGTGCAGTCTGGCAGTAATGGGAGAGCGCAGCAGTGTGCAGGTTGGCAGTAATGGGAGAGCGCGGCAGTGTACTGGATGGCAGTAATGAGAGAGCGCGGCAGTGTACTGGATGGCAGTAATGGGAGAGCGCGGCAGTGTACTGGATGGCAGTAATGGGAGAGCGCGGCAGTGTGCAGGCTGGCAGTAATGGGAGAGCGTGGCAGTGTGCAGGATGGCAGTAATGGGAGAGCGCGGCAGTGTGCAGGCTGGCAGTAATGGGAGAGCGCGGCAGTGTGCAGGCTGGCAGTAATGGGAGAGCGCGGCAGTGTGCAGGCTGGCAGTAATGGGAGAGCGCGGCAGTGTGCAGGCTGGCAGTAATGGGAGAGCGCGGCAGTGTGCAGGCTGGCAGTAATGGGAGAGCGCGGCAGTGTGCAGTCTGGCAGTAATGGGAGAGCGCAGCAGTGTGCAGGCTGGCAGTAATGGGAGAGCGCGGCAGTGTGCAGTCTGGCAGTAATGGGAGAGCGCAGCAGTGTGCAGGTTGGCAGTAATGGGAGAGCGCGGCAGTGTACTGGATGGCAGTAATGAGAGAGCGCGGCAGTGTACTGGATGGCAGTAATGGGAGAGCGCGGCAGTGTACTGGATGGCAGTAATGGGAGAGCGCGGCAGTGTGCAGGCTGGCAGTAATGGGAGAGCGTGGCAGTGTGCAGGATGGCAGTAATGGGAGAGCGCGGCAGTGTGCAGGCTGGCAGTAATGGGAGAGCGCGGCAGTGTGCAGGCTGGCAGTAATGGGAGAGCGCGGCAGTGTGCAGGCTGGCAGTAATGGGAGAGCGCGGCAGTGTGCAGGCTGGCAGTAATGGGAGAGCGCGGCAGTGTGCAGGCTGGCAGTAATGGGAGAGCGCGGCAGTGTACTGGATGGCAGTAACTGGAGGCTGTGGAGTCACAGGATCAAGACTGGCCTAAAACTCTTACTTCAAAAAAATGCAATGCACTGATTGTGCTCATCCTTAATTTATCTATTAAAATCTAATAAGCGGTGATGTGAAACAAGTTCAATTCAAATTCTCATAAGAATTCAATATTCATTCTGACCGTCAACCGGTAACCTCAACATTTTTGACTCCAAAATATGTCAATATTTTCAACATTTTGTGAAAATGAAAACTTTTGCTGAGTTTTTTTTTTCAATAGACTTTCTTTCCCAAAAACCTCCTAAACCACCATAACACTGGAGTCTTTGAAAAATACCGTCGCCGTGGGCATGCAGAAGTTCTGCAAATTATTGTCGAACTGCGCTTTTAGTGCAAAGCAAAACCTGATAGCGCATCGTTACTCGAAATTGATGTTTATCAGTTTTAGAATGATGTTTCAGAGACAAACTTTTGCATAAAAAATTATGCTGTGGATAAGACGGTGACCTCAATACGTTCAAACTAGCATTACCGCACATCACCTGTTCACTTACCAACCTTCCAAGTCTCGCCTCTTCAGTGTTGCCGGTTCGGTTCGTACCCTGCCAGTCTCATTGCTTGAATTACACATCTATTAAAATCAACATGAATATACAACGCCAGGTGAGCATCAAACGAAAAATATGAAAGAAAAAACATAAATAGAAACCACAAACGACCGAATTAAGATGTAAATGAGTGAATATTTAACAGGTAGAATTAACGCGGGGCACAAGTTGGCGCGGGGCACAAGTTGGCGCGGGGCACAAGTTGGCGCGGGGCACAAGTTGGCGCGGGGCACAAGTTGGCGCGGGGCACAAGTTGGCGCGGGGCACAAGTTGGCGCGGGGCACAAGTTGGCGCGGGGCACAAGTTGGCGCGGGGCACAAGTTGGCGCGGGGCACAAGTTGGCGCGGGGCACAAGTTGGCGCGGGGCACAAGTTGGCGCGGGGCACAAGTTGGCGCGGGGCACAAGTTGGCGCGGGGCACAAGTTGGCGCGGGGCACAAGTTGGCGCGGGGCACAAGTTGGCGCGGGGCACAAGTTGGCGCGGGGCACAAGTTGGCGCGGGGCACAAGTTGGCGCGGGGCACAAGTTGGCGCGGGGCACAAGTTGGCGCGGGGCACAAGTTGGCGCGGGGCACAAGTTGGCGCGGGGCACAAGTTGGCGCGGGGCACAAGTTGGCGCGGGGCACAAGTTGGCGCGGGGCACAAGTTGGCGCGGGGCACAAGTTGGCGCGGGGCACAAGTTGGCGCGGGACACAAGTTGGCGCGGGGCACAAGTTGGCGCGGGGCACAAGTTGGCGCGGGGCACAAGTTGGCGCGGGGCACAAGTTGGCGCGGGGCACAAGTTGGCGCGGGGCACAAGTTGGCGCGGGGCACAAGTTGGCGCGGGGCACAAGTTGGCGCGGGGCACAAGTTGGCCCGGGGCACAAGTTGGCGCGGGGCACAAGTTGGCCCGGGGCACAAGTTGGCCCGGGGCACAAGTTGGCCCGGGGCACAAGTTGGCGCGGGGCACAAGTTGGCGCGGGGCACAAGTTGGCGCGGGGCACAAGTTGGCGCGGGGCACAAGTTGGCGCGGGGCACAAGTTGGCGCGGGGCACAAGTTGGCGCGGGGCACAAGTTGGCGCGGGGCACAAGTTGGCGCGGGGCACAAGTTGGCGCGGGGCACAAGTTGGCGCGGGGCACAAGTTGGCGCGGGGCACAAGTTGGCGCGGGGCACAAGTTGGCGCGGGGCACAAGTTGGCGCGGGGCACAAGTTGGCGCGGGGCACAAGTTGGCGCGGGGCACAAGTTGGCGCGGGGCACAAGTTGGCGCGGGGCACAAGTTGGCGCGGGGCACAAGTTGGCGCGGGGCACAAGTTGGCGCGGGGCACAAGTTGGCGCGGGGCACAAGTTGGCGCGGGGCACAAGTTGGCGCGGGGCACAAGTTGGCGCGGGGCACAAGTTGGCGCGGGGCACAAGTTGGCGCGGGGCACAAGTTGGCGCGGGGCACAAGTTGGCGCGGGGCACAAGTTGGCGCGGGGCACAAGTTGGCGCGGGGCACAAGTTGGCGCGGGGCACAAGTTGGCGCGGGGCACAAGTTGGCGCGGGGCACAAGTTGGCGCGGGGCACAAGTTGGCGCGGGGCACAAGTTGGCGCGGGGCACAAGTTGGCGCGGGGCACAAGTTGGCGCGGGGCACAAGTTGGCGCGGGGCACAAGTTGGCGCGGGGCACAAGTTGGCGCGGGGCACAAGTTGGCGCGGGGCACAAGTTGGCGCGGGGCACAAGTTGGCGCGGGGCACAAGTTGGCGCAGGGCACAAGTTGGCGCAGGGCACAAGTTGGCGCAGGGCACAAGTTGGCGCAGGGCACAAGTTGGCGCAGGGCACAAGTTGGCGCAGGGCACAAGTTGGCGCAGGGCACAAGTTGGCGCCCGCATAAGGAACAGTTTCAACAACCTTCTGACATTCCCGCAAATATTAGACCGCAGCAACAAGCCAGAGCGCGCCACATGCTAGCATTCGGCCACCAGCAGCTCATTGGAAATATTCCACCCTCACACCTGACAAGTAGCCAACCAACACAAGTGTTCCAAGACGATCCCTGAGTATTTTTTAAGATTAGGAGCATGAAAAAGCCAGTACACTCGGCGCTCGATATTTGCAGTACTGCGCTGTACATGCGCCGAATGTCAGCGTGTTTCTTTTTTTACGATCTAATACAGTGACTGCACTGCTAAGACGACATGAATTGCTAGTAAATAAAGCTTTACAGCTGCGCTACCAAGCACTGCGCAACCGCTGCGTCGTTCTACCTCCCTTACACCTGGCTTTCCACCAGTCAAACACAGGGCGAGTAACAAACGTCAACCGAGCAGCAAGGGAAACACGCAAGCGAAGAGCTGAGGCGTGTTGAAGTACAAATGATGTAGGGCGCTATTAATTGGGAAGTTTATAAGCAGATGAGTAAAGTAGAAATGGATAGGCAGGCTTTAAGTGCTCTTATCCCCATCGCCACAGCACAAACGGTTGCATCAACTAGTAGCTGGATTGGAAACTTGTCAATAGTTCTTAAAAACGCGAAATAGTCCACAGCTCAAAGAGCGATGTCATCGAGTTTTTTGAGCAGTCCTGTGACAAAACCAGGGAAGAATAACACCAATAAAAGCCTAGTACATCATACCTAGCGCCATGATCCTCTGATCCAAGCACGAGGAAGAGCACACCAGTAACCCAAACGAACATTTACAAAATTATTGCTTCCATAAATCTTTCACAAATTTCCGCCCATTCAGGCTTATGAAAGTACAAAGTCGTTCCAAACTTGGGCACACAAACGCCACAAAATTGCATACAGTTCGCATCCATAACACACACATAGGCAGGCAGGGACTCACTTGTGGGTGGTGAGGACGTTCTTGTTGCACACGACGATGAGGAAGCTGCAGAGTCCGTAGAACAGCGCGGACAGCACGCGCTTCAGAGCCATCGAGTTCATGCTACGCGGTGGCCAGAAAACAACAGGTCAAACTCACACGACACGAATGCGACACTCAAAACGGTAACGATTGTCTGATATCAATTCTCAATGAAAACGAAGTGAACGCTAGAACAGTGCACCAACACGAAGTTTTGGAGAAAAAATTGAGCTTGCTCCATTAATCCATTCCAGACCATCGTACGTTTAGGCAGACGCTATATTAATGAACACATGAAACACAAAACCAAGCGATTTCAATAGGATAGCATAGAGTGAAAGGTTCATACGCGTACTAACTTCTAACATTTACAACACTACCAATGCTAAATGGGAGAAGAGCAAGTTACTTAAGTAGCTGCCATTCACAGAGTCAGAAAATTGAGAGAATTATTCTTAATGGAAAATAATTTCAGTACAAATGGGTTTGAGACGAGCCTATCACACAGCCCTTCTTTCTACCTAAACAATGTGTAGTTAGTTAGGCACCACACTATGTCCAGCAAGTCTGTCACAGCTGAGCACCTAAGGCGACTGCCACACTGAGGCATCTCAGCCCAGCAGTGGTGACAGTGACACAACGGCAGCGAGGCCACTGCGGTGCGGGACAGGGTAAGCAGACGTGCGGTATTATCGCATGGCAACGCGTGACGTAACCAAAAGATAATACTAAGGCATGAAAACTAACACCTGGACTATACTAATATCAAAGATTATTACTAGATTATTAGTTAGTACACTGTAATCAAAGTAAAAAAGTTGAATTCTCCATAAATGAATCGCTTGAACTGCACGAAGTGAAAGATGGTGTTATTAAGGCCATTTAAATTAGAGAGCAGCCGCCAGGATAACGAGGTTCTGCTCAGAAGGCGAGGGAACCGCACACGGAGGGAGATGGCTCGCATGCAGCAGTGAAGCATTACAAACCAAAACAACCGAAGCCGTGTGAAACACTCCACGAAAAATCATGCAACATCCACCGCACTAAAACAAACCAAGAATTTAATCTGTGCTAGAAATGTTAGAAGATATTCATGCACAAAACGTTTTACTACAAACAAAGAACTACGCATACTGATTTCTAGGAGAAATCCTTCAAGGGACAATTTAGCTCTACCAGAAGTACAGCTCCTTAGCCCTTAACCAATTTTTTTTAATTATTTTCAATAAAGAACTAATTTTTCATGTTAAGAACAAAACATGCCAATATAAAAAATAACCAATCGTATTTTAAAGTTATATAAATTGAATACTGTACGAATAGCATAAAATATCCGAACTAACCCAAAAATATGTTCGATTTAGCGTTAGAAAATACGGTAAACTTAACATCCCAGAGGTCAAGTTGAGAACTGAACGTGATAGACTGAAATTATTAGGCAATGCGGACGGATATTTCTGTGTTAAAACCGGCTACGGTGCGGCATGTTTCGGGACACAAGATTCCTAAAATTCCTAACGTGCTTCATCGACACTCAATGTGCTGATTTGTATTAAACATCATCTTATAAGCCCAGTCAAACTTTTTTGCCGGAGCATGCATGTTTTTCGCCGCCCAAGCGATTTAATTACTTGGGCGGCGAAAAACATGCATGCAGGCGTCGAAAAAGTTAGACAGGGAAATAGATCAAAGATTCTCATTACATGTTGGTGCTAAAAATGATAACCAAAATAAATTTACAGTTTCACATTGCATAGTCACCTACGTTTATCTTACACGATCAATTAATTCAAATTAAGGACTAAAATAAGCGTTAATCACTAGTAATATCACTTTTTCAAAGATTTTCTTCAACAAAACTGATGCACTAGCGGGTACATTTAAATACTCAGAGATTTACCTAATGAACATTAACAAAAACTGCAGATTCAGATCTGACATGTTACATAAGCGCTCTGCTAATTGACGAACAATAATTTCTTCTATGTTCTATAATTTTCGTGAAACCTGAAGTCTTCAGGCACTGACACTACACTCACGTAAAAATGGCCAAGTATAAACTAAGAAAACTAAAGGCAATTTGCGTAATATTTAATAGTTCATATGCGAGCTTCACTTGAAACAATTTTCCCCGAGCAAGGGTTGAATATTGTATAAATTAATTCACGTGCGAAAGGGTCATAACTTCGAGAAGCTTATGAGCATTTCGCTCATTGAGAAGAACAACGTCGTAACTTGAAATTTTGGAAAACTGACTTATCCATACCGTTAAATTCGCCATTTCGTTCTACGTAGTTTCGTAAAACCGTCATCATAACTGTACCTTCAAAATTGACCATGAGGAAGGATTCCTTTTTCCGAGCAAGACTAATTACAATTAACTTGTAATTCAAGACTAATTCCGATTACAAAGTTGAAATCACTTCTGAAAAATTAAGCATTTCGACCTGTGACGTTCATCCCAGTGAGTGATTCAACCTTGCTCGTATCTATAATAGAAGGTTGACTCGGTTGCTCGAGTTTCCTTACGTAACAGGTATTAGGAAATATACAATTTTTAATGTGTAGAACTCATAGTATTCCCCCACATAAGAGAAGCCCCAGGACTCACACACGACAATAATGGCAATAACAGCCCGTAATTAACAGACAGTTCAGCAGCTGAACTAACTACACCAACAGGAAGAACAACAGCATATGAACAAAACTAAAGCACCAACAAAATCCTTCAAAATATTAAGAGAACTTCTTTTATTACCTTGTATCACCTTCCATCCTTTTTACCCACCTTAATATAACTAGTAAAATCTAGTACAGGCACGGTCTGGAAGACATGCGTCACAAGCTATCAATTTCTTATACAAAAAAAAAAGCAACTCAGTTTCACAGGAGAAACAGCTTCCAGGTAAGAAAGGAAGTTCATTTCATGGCATGAATAAACGTGTCATTGAGTTCTAAAATGCATGATGAAGCCTAAAATGCATGAAATAAGTCCCACCTATTAAGAGCGATAAGCAAGTGGTCGCGAGCAAATAGTTGTACAGCACACAAAATAAATTTTATAGAAGGGGGAAGGTGCATGACATGACACAAACATACCGCTATACAGTACCTTTAAGCGCGTTGTAATATTATCGACCACATTAGGGCAAAATCATTGTATTGACGATTGCATAAAGGTAAAACGAACGTATCTACAGCACACAATGCATATTGACTGCCAATAAACAGTGCATCATTGAAATAGATAAACAGCACGCAGCATGCATCCAAACGCCTAATGCCTCCAGGAAATGCATAGATGTTAAGCACAGATGGACATTATCGGATATCAGATTTTTTCTGCGCGACCAATGCACTGGTTTCGTCGACACTTATGTTCTAAACTAACAATAATTGATAATTTCACTTTTGAGTTGCGGTGTTGCACCGCGGCGACATGATTTGGAGGCACTACCAGGTATGAGCGAGCTGGGAACTGAAGATATACTGGAAGCAGTGCGGAGCGGCCGGTCTTGACGTCTTTTAACGCACCTGTCGTCAACACACTGGGCCGTCTTCAAGGGAAGAAGCCACACTACCTGGGCTGCCGAATCCCAACCCTCACGCGACCAAGACGCTCAACTGTGGCCAGCGGCCTGCGAGCCCTGGTCAACATACGCTGAATTCGAATAGAGGTTCGCCGCTACTTTCGAGCATGACGAGCGTCTTCTGGTCACTCCCTTGTTTTCCAAGTTTCGCCACAGGTGAAATTTGAAGAAAGAATGGTCAAGAGGCTAAAGGTGGAGAAGAAAATGGAGATCTTGTGTCGTGCTGGAGACCGTCAGCAGCAGCAAGGACATGGAAACTGAGGACTTCCAGCAATTGTGATAAGGAGGATGACACTAAGGGTCATCGCATGCCATTCGCAACGGCTGTTCAAATTGCGAGTGTGGCTGTAGGCCACAACAACACAGTCCTGCAGACTTTGCTTTCAACGGTGAAGATGTTCTCATGGATTTCTCATCATAGGCACAACGTGGTGAAGCCGGCGCTGCCGCAGTGGCAGCAGGGTTGGCACATAAAAAAAACACCCAAAAAAGCCCAAAAAAACCCACACTAAAAAACCCACTAAATAGTGGGGTTTTTTGGGTTTTTTTGGGTTTTATTACTGTTATGTAAATTTTTTTTTTTTTCAAGCATATAGAATCAGAATAAGCTAAATATTTATCTTTTCAAAATAAGTATCTAAGTCATGTGCATGACTATGACAAGAAAACATTGAAAAACAAAACACCAACCCTATACAAATCAAATTAGAAAAACCTTAATCACAAAAAAACTCAAGGGACTAATATATTTTAATGAATTCCATTTCCAAAGTAAAAAAACCAAAAATTTAGAAACAAATGCAGTTTGACTACTTAATATAGAGACTTCTGAATTTTTCCTGTCTTCTAGACTAGACTGCTACTACAATACTACTGGGTTTCTCTTTCTACATCCACTGCCATTTCATCCTTGTCATCCACATCATGATCATTTGTGAGGTGGTGATATACTGAGACGATTTCTGTGCGCGTTCTGATCCTAATCTATTTCTCAATTTATTCCACACAATTCCAAATGTTGATAAAATTCTCTCAATGGATCCTGAACTTGCGGGGCAAGAATGAAGATTGCTTATGAACTTGCAGAAACCCTCTGCCAGTGTTTTTTCATGAATCTGCATTTTCTGCAGTTTCATGTCTTGAATATCCCCCCATCAACAAGGAGTCATTGTCTTAGTGATATTCTCATTGAACATGTGTTTTGGGAAGATGTTGGAGTCCTTCAATTTATAGGAGTAAAGCGCACCGATGAACTCCGGATTATACTCAGCCAACCACTCTTCAATATCAGTCTCCTGTGAAAGCTTTGCCTTAAATGTTGTAAAATGAAACATCAATATCGAGTTCATTATCTTGTTGATCAGTCTAATGTGAAACTAGGCTAAGTGAATTAGGTTAAACATTATTGTACACCCTAGAATAATGTAATGGTAGGATGCCCTAGAAGTCGCTGAACTTCTTCGGGCCCTCAGGTAGCTATACTCAAATTTGACCATTGTATTAGACTTAAGAAACATTCTACGTCTGTATCACCTGTGGTAAATAAATTGTTTAAATTTTTTAAATTGAAATAAGTCTAACAATTATAGTCAGATGGGGCAAGACAACCGCAGCCATCATGGGGTGAGAAAGTAAAGAAACTACTGGCCTATGGGGAGCATTCAAGCTGCACTGGAACAAATTTGACTATGGAATCTGTTAAAGCATTTACTTCCAATCATTTTAGTGTTTGTTGCTATCCTGTACTGCGAAAAGTGAATTTTTTGGCAAATTAAAAAAAAATTTGGCCTGTCACTACATGTTGTAACATGTAACCGTGTGGTTGACTGACTTGATTTGCGCAGCTAAGCACTCCAGCTCACACAATACACATGTTAAGTTCTTAACAGCATGACTGTTAAGTGATGTGCAGCTGTCTTGCTTCAAGTTGCTTGTGGTGGTTACTTATGATCTGCATGGTGCTTCCCTCTCACATGACTTGCGCCTGTCTGCTGCTAAAACAACTTACTATGAATTGACGAGCATAGCAATTCTCTTTGGACATCTTATATCTTTACAGACTGCAGAGCTATGTCTCTATGCATATGGTAATTGGTAAATGGTAATTGTGATGGACAAACTTAATTCATATATTGTTCATATAATGTAATAATTCATATAATAATGTAATATAATGTTGGTAATAAAGTATTCAAATAACAACATTTACTCAATAAGTATGTATATAAATCTGAAATAGGGGCAATGGGAGTTGTGTGAAAACTCTTTTACAAAAACAGGTATTACAAAAAACCCAATAAAGCCCAAAAAAACCCAATAAAACCCAATAAAACCCAATTTAACCCAAAAAAACCCAGGTGGGTTGGGTTTTTTTAAAAAAACCCTGGGTTTTTTCCATCCCTGAGTGGCAGTGCCCTCTAAGCAACAACATCATCAGGGCTAAAGAGGAGCTCCCTGTCGAAGAAGTACTCTATGCGCATGCTTACAAAGGGGAACGTGCAGCAGAATTTGGTCTAGAATATAGCTGCGCAACTGTAGTTATTTTACTAAAAACTGTACTTTTCATTGGTGAAGATTCAAGATAACAATGAAACCGGAATTTTTTGTAAAAATTTTCTCATAGTTTTTTAATTTTTCTAGGAATGTTATAAATTTTCCAAGATGAAGATTTGAATTTGTTTTTTTTATTCAGATTACATTATAGGTTAGTTTAGGCTTCCCTAAGCACAACAGAAGTGTTTCACAGAGAAGATGACTGCCCCGTTCAGCACGGAGTTTAGGGAATTCAGAATATATGCATATAGTGTGGTCTCCACACAATTCTTTTGGCATAGAAAGGAAAATTTAGGAGGGAAGTTCATGAAATAAGATAAAAGCTGATGAAAATAGCAATAGATGCCAAGAAACAGCAACATTGACAAACCGAAAAAGGATTGTTCACAACAAACAAAAAAATCCTATTTTCAAATAAAAAGACCTGTCTAACTCTCAGCTGAGACCTCCTATTTTCCCCCTACTAGGAATGCAAATTCCGAAAAAACAACAGTTGTATCCCACCAAAGGGATCAATTTTCTTTTTGACATATCAAAATTGTTATAGATTTATCAGTTAGTGTGATTCACTTTCTTCGTCATCCAGCTCACCAATGAATGTGAGGAAGCCAGTGAAGAAAGGCGGACGACACTGCGGGCACTAGATGAAGCCTGCATTGCTTCTTGCATATGTGGTGGTGTCAATTGAAGCCATTGTGATTAAAGCTCAAATAAAAAATACGCCATTGTGATTAACACTTTGACTCCGAAGTGGTATATATGTGTACCACTAGGTAAATTGTTCATTTATGTACCAGAAATACAAATAACATTTCAACTATTTTGCTACCATTTCTGAAATAAATTTCAGAGTAAAAGGTAACATTATGGTTCAATTGTATTCTCTATACTGTTTAAAAAGGTTGAAAATGTATTAAAGCAGAAAAGCTGTTTTTTCAAAACGACTTCTAGCCTAACCAAACTGACCATAGCATCTGCACAATCGTAGTCAACGTGTTAAAGCTCAAATAAAAATTATACCATTGTGATTAAAGCTCAAATAATAATTATCGCATAAAGTACAAAACAAACGTAATGGAATTTTTCTTTAGCAGAGAAATAGATTTACTAATGAAAGTAGAAGTACAACACTAGCAGCTAGAAGATGCAAGACAAGTAGTAGTTGCAGCAGTGCCAGGTAGCACCTGTGCCTATAGGCTGCAAAGCAGCTGCACAAAATGATCTCTTATAGAAGATAAGACACAAGTGATACACAAAATTGCCAAGGTAAAGCCTAATGGAATGATAGCCGGCAGCACATAAGCTCATGGTGACTAATACCAATATCCGTGCACATTTTGCCCCTCCCTTTTTGACTGATGACCATGTTAAAAACTGGTGCTATAAAATTCAAAAAACTAATGATAGTTGCATATAACAGACAGCAAACTGAAACACAATATTGTAATAAATGAGAATAGAGAAATAGTCAAGGATGACATTCTAGCTAGCACCTTTCCCAGGCATGACACCCAGAGTCTGTTGAAAAAATTCAAATAAAACAGCCTAAAATATAGTCATGCATAACAATGTAGATGAGAAGCAAGTTTAACACAAGTTCTTTGAAAAATGAGGCAGCAAGTTGACCCCATGAGGGATGTTATAGGAGACCATGCAAGGAAGTCACCAACTGGAAGCTACATCACTCAAATAGCAAGAGAAGTGAGGCAGCAAGCTGACACCAACACACCATGAGGGATGTTACAGGACACCATGCAAGCAAGTCACCAACTGGAAGCTACATCACTCAAATAGCAAGAGAAGTGAGGCAGCAAGCTGACACCATGAGGGATGTTACAGGACACCATGCAAGCAAGGCAGGGCCAACTAAGCTAAACTGACCTGAACGGGGCCCGGCCCGTCAGATGGCAGGGCGAGGCCCACCAGCGCATCCTGGGGCAAGGCCAGAGCATGCTAAGGAACAGAGGTTGCAGATGTTGTCTTGCATGCACCTCAGACAAATGTGAGTTAAATACAACCAGGAGCTTTCTGAGCATGCAATGACACCATGCTTGCTACTGAACCTTTCTAATTAGTACCACAATCTGTCCTGTGTAAAATGTAGCAAGCCTTGAGTCAGGCAGAAAATTATCAGTTTTAAAAATAATATGTGTACAGTGATACTCATTTAACATTTTGGCAAGCACCACTATGTAATATACAGATATAAAGAAAGTCTGTCCTATGAGATATTCTGAACACAGAGTATTAGAATAAATGCACACAATCAGACAGCCACAATTTCACAAATCTGGCTTCCAGCTTACAACAACCAATAAGTACTGAATGCCAATAAGCCAAGTCAAGTTGGCTGCATCTGTACACTAAACTTTATTTCATAGAGTAAAATAACATACTAGCACACTGGCCCAGTATATAAAACTAAAATAAGCTTGCTTCTTGAAAATCTTTCAAAAATTTAAAAAGAAACAATTCCCCTTTCTAACTTCATACATGCATAGGCAATAATAGCACAAGGTCCCTTTAAATACCAGACAGAATGCTGATGCCAGTTACAATGCTTTGCTCAGTTTCTTATGAGCTGTAGATTAAGTGTTTTATGGAGCAAGAATATGCATTTAGACTAGATCCTTAAGCACCAATTTATGCCAAAAAATTATTAGCTTATGGAATCATTTGATATAGGTGCACCAATGCATGATGCTTAATATAATAAAAGATGCAAATAATTGCCATAACAACAGTGTTTGTACAGTAACATAAAAACATCATGCATTAAATATTTATTCTTTTAGGCAGAGTTGTCTTAAATTGAAAGAACCTTCCATACCTTCATTTTAATTGGGTTTTATTGGATATGTACTTTCAAAATAAGACTATCACTCATATGTTACAAAATCTCCTTCACTTGCTGATCTAAGAACTTGAGTGTGTTACTAACTGCTGCTCTAAAAAAAGTAAATAGTAGCAATAATTACAGTACCATCAATGCAGCAAGAACATCACTAGCACAGTTAAGGGAATTTAATAAGGGAATGCAGCACCAGCTGAGGCAGTAATAAAATACATCAGACTTGGAGCAATGATTTGTCTACAGGATCACTTTACCAACCATGCTAGCTTAGATTTGACTGCTTTATGGAAAAAATGGCCTTTGTGTGTCAATGATTTTTCATAGAATTTCCTTTCTAATAACAAATGAGGTCAACAATTTTTGATGGTACAAATTGTCAGTGCATTGCAAAATAAAATTTTACAAACATTTAAACTGGAGCAAAGATAAAACTTGTAATCAGTATCAGCTGCATAATGATACAGGAACTATTGCCTCAAAATTGCTCCCAATCACAACCAGAACTTCAGTTTTCCATAGGCTAGGCAGAAGTAACATATGTGGTCCTTTGGCAGACAGCCAGAAATGAATGCATGCCATCACCATTCAAATGGTGATAGGCCAGAGGTACCAGAATTCGTACAGTATTAACTGGATTGCAGCAAATTAAATAGAAACAGAGCCCTTACAAGCAGTTAATAAATGAGAGCTTAATATTCAAAAAGAAGTTGAAAGCTCATACTTGAAATATATAAATTTCAAAAAATTGAATCTATTTGCAAATAAAGCTTTCACTTCCCAGTAATAATCATGAAAAATACATGAACAACAACAATTATATCATCCAATTGAAAGCTAAATCTCTCTTCACATCACAGCAACAGTTTCAAATACAATTTACTACAATTTTTCCCTGCAGAAAATAATTTCATCAGAGATTATAACCATAGAATAAAATTGAAACAGACAAAGAAATGTATTTTGAATTTTTTTGACTGTAGAAGTTGATTAATAGAAATAAATGTTTTTCTTATAGGCCTACCAGAAGCTGATATTTGTGTAGAAAGGATTCAACTACAATGATTTATATAATTTACCATTTCATTTAGAGAAAAATTAGCATGATTAAACTTTTATAATTATAAATAGTAGCATTAATAGCCATAATTAACAAATTTAATTAAAAACCACTTGTTTGAAGGATTAAATAAAATGTAAACTTTCAGCTGAGAAGAAAAAAATTTCTTGTTTATTGTTGATTTTTTACGGTAGATAAATTATTTATTCAATTCTATTTACAAGTAAAGAACAGACAACTATGTCTGTCCACTACCTATGCTAGAATTCAGTGTATAGAGCTGACTTGATTCTAGTCATTTGCTAAGAAAAGTTACGGTTCAAAAGCTAAAATTTAAAAAAAAGATCCTGATCACTGGAACACCAACATAGTTAACTTTACTTGAATATAATGATGAACTTATAATATAAAACTTATACTATAATTATTCATTTAAAATCTCTCTGGCTTCATTTAACATTGACATTTGCAACCTGAATTTCAAGCAGATTATAAACTGTAGAGCAGTTAAATTTAATATTTAAAGCAATTAGCTAATATGAGATAATGAAGTACTTTGAGTGACATTTCGGTCAATATTGAATATAATGTTGTCAACAAATTTCATAATTTCGTTGGTATAGATGGGTAATATAGTCAATTATAAGACGTTTTACATGAATGACATTCTGCCCGGCGATGCGTTATTTTTGAATTATTCAACTTTGAAGCTGGCTTGTGCGCGCCATGGAAGCGCGCGCGGCTAGCGTATTTTAATCAATAATGGAAGCTAACCCCCCTATTACAAACGTAAAGAGGTTGGGTCGTGAGGGGTAGCCACAGTTCTTTTAGTGATAAGTATAAATAAAGCTTCTAGCCCACCCGTTAGGATGACGATTGCAATCTTGTTTACATCGGCACAAAGATGGCAGCGCCCATGGCGGCAGCCATTTTCCTGTCGATGTTAACAAACGTCACTAGAAACCTTTATTTATAATTTTCACTAAAAGAACTGTGGCTACCCCTCACGACCCAACCTCTTTACGTTTATAATAGAGGTTAGCTTCCGTTTTCATTGCAAAAACAATGACTGTTTTTGCGCAAACAAGGCCATTCATGAGCGCCGTTTGTATAACTTCAAACTTAAATAACTCGAAAACTAAGCATTTCCGGGTACATTGTCATTCTTGTAAAACGTCTTAAAATCAACTATATTACCCATCTATACCAACGAAATTATGAAATTCGTTGACAACATTATATTCAATATTGACCGACATTTCTAACATAGAAGATTTTTAAGGTTTAGAGAATCTATCAAGAAAATTGTGAAACATAGACCATTGTTTTAAACTTTATAATCAGAAAGAACATTTTAAAATTGTTTATGCATAAACCTACCAAACACTTTAACTCTATAGCTGCCCTTTTTCAAAGATTGCACTGTCCAATTGTTTTCCAAGTTAAAGCATATGTACAAATTACTCCTAAGAATTTAGGATCTTACTAATGTTGAAGATATACGTCAAGTCAGACCAAAAGAAACAAGATTTTAGCTACTGCACAACACTGCATGAACACAAAAAAAGTGGCAAGGTAGACACCACCCTGAAAATTAAATTTTAATTTAACCTGCAGTATCAGATTACATTATTTGTTATTTATACAAGGTTATGCTAGATAAATGTGGACTGACATTACAGTAAAACTAAAATTTAGCAATTTTTCTTCAAATTATTTTACACTGATTTCTGTTTTACAGATTGAAGTTTTATTTTGATTCACTAGTATCAAGATTTTAAGGTTCTTACTTATAAATAGATTATCAGTCATGGTGAAGGAATCGGTCACAATTAATTGTAATTCATAATGCTTACTATCCAAGAAGACGAACCAAAGCTTTGAATATATATTTATTTTTTTTGTTAATTCACCTGCAAAACTAGTTAGAATTAAAATGGAATATTTCTCGCAAAAAAAATACAATTACAGTTACTAACAAGGAAGATAAAATACCTATAGCCTTGTATTAAATGTGGAAATAACTGAGAGTCGATCTTACACGAAAATTGTAGATCGTCCTTCGCTTTTACACCGCTACTCTCGTGAGTCCCCCACGAACTGCTCGGTACATTCGGGCGCTTATCAGCCCCAACGACGACTGAAGAGCCAATGAAAATGAATGAATACAATTACAAAAACAACACCCAGTGTGGTACTTCGGCACTTGAGGAGGTACGCCAAGTCGATGTCACTATGGCAGACGTACTAAAGAAAATGTTAATTGAAATTACTGAAATATTTTATATGCTCACATTTTCTTTTTTTAACCTTCTTCCATTTCATGTTTTCTAAGTGTTTTTAATTCATTCTGAAGTACTTCAATTAAATAATTTACGGTATGTACGATTAATAAGAAAGAAAGAAATAAAACGAAAAAACGTTTATTTCCAAGTTGCCACATGAGATACATGCCTGTGTAAGTCTGATTGTCCGCTGGGGTGAATTGACGGGCAAAGACTACAACATCTCTCGACAAGTAAATTTGAGCGACTATAAGAGGGATAATGAATGACAATTCTTGGTTAACTCAGCTTTTTCCTGCCGTGTAGTTTATTGAAGGAAAACCAAGGAGAACTGGCTTGGATCTTGATCTCGGAGAGCTTGTCTAGGTGGGCAATCCGTGCCGGAGAGCCAGGCTGGCGTTGGCGAAGGCCGTCACGCGATGGAGTAGGCAGGGTGAGTGTAGCATACCGCTACATAAGCGTAAAAATTAGAAATTCGCTATTCATACTTAAATAAATTAGGTAGTAGCATTAAAAATATTACTCTAATTTATTATTAATTATTTTCTACTTCTAATTCACCATCATGGAAGTTTTTGTGTAAATGCATGAAACAATAAAAGTAACACTTGACACATTTCGAGAGAGAAGCCCTCTGGTGGCAACACTGCGCACTTGCGCGTCTCTTCTTTAAAAGCCATTCTGACTTATGGCGTCCTACTAGCAGTGTTACAAGAAAATTCTCGTGAGTTAAATGTGTTATAAAATTATCGTGTTCCTTTTTCGTCGTGTCAGACCTCTACCTCGTCGCCATACACTCAAAACATTATCCCTGGGTCTTGAGCTTTACTTTTAACTCAGCCTCGAGTTTCACGTCAACTAACGCCACAACACATTATCCCTGGGTTTCCTGAGTGCCATGCTAAATGCTATTCTCACATAAGCAGTCACGTAACTTGCTCCCGTTAATGTGCTAATGTGCTGACTTGCTTCTGCTCACATGAGCCTGATTTAACTTGCTCACTCACCCTTCATCTAATATTGAGTCATTAGTTCTACCTGAACTAAGTCACTGACCCTCGCTCAATTACCTCCAATTGCATAACTCAAGTTCCCAAATACAACTCACTCACCCTGCTTACCTCATCGCGTGCCGGCCTTCGTCAACGCCAGCCTGGTCCTCCGGCAAGGATTGCCCACCTAGACAAGCTCTCCGAGATCAAGAACCAAGACAGTTCCTGGTTTCCTCTTCCAATAAACTCCACCTTAAAAAACGAGCTGAGTTCCAATCCGTCTTTCATTGTCCCTCTCAGAATTTTCCCAGATAACTATCGAGAATCGTTCGAGATTTTATTGCCGTCAAATTAATATTTACATTCAAAATAAACAACGGCTAAAATCCCGACACTGGTGCATTGGCCGGGAATTGAACCCGGGCCTCCCGCGTGGCAGGCGATGAGGTACGACGAAGGCCGGCACGCGATGAGGTAAGCAGGGTGAGTGAGTTGTATTTGGGAACTTGAATTAGGCAATTTGAGATAATTGAGCGAGGGTCAATGACGTAGCTCAGGTAGAACTAATGACTCAAAATAAGGTGAGGTGTGAGCAAGTTAAATCCGGCTCATGTGAGCAGAAGCAAGTCGGCACATTAGCACATTAGCACATTAGCAGGAGCAAGTTAAGTCACTGCTCATATTAGCATAGCATACTAGGATACTAGTAAGCCCAGGTCCTTAGCATTTAGCATATTATGTCGCAGCTCATATTGGTAGGAGCAAGTTAAGTCACAGCTTATGTGAGAATAGCATTTAGCATGGCACTCAGGAACCCAGGGAGATTCAAAACTGTGAGTGTGGTGTGTATGGCGATGATGTAGAGGTCCTGCAAGGAGTCCAAGAAGCTGGATGAGCAGTCCAAGGAGACATCAAGGAAATTTCACACTGAAGTTATCCCAAAGTACATGATAAAACTCCCATAAAGTAGATCACTCCGAGAAAGTCCTACAGATCCAACACCAGCTAACTTAAGGACGGATAGGAAAAAATCAATTAAGAGATTCTGATACAAATGCTCTTGCTTTAAATGCAAGGCATGAAATTTAAGAATTTAGTAATTAAGGAAATGCTTAACATGAAGATTTAAGCTTCTTTATGTACTCTAGAAAATCTCCATAACGGTACAAGAATACAGAGAAAAGAAATTCCTAAAGTTCATTTATAAATTCTACTGAATTTTACTGATAAATATCGTTTGCAATAATGAAGGAATAAAAGGAATGTATATATCCCCAATGATAAAAGGAAAAGGAAACCTAAACGTTGATTTCACAGAAGGAAAATACGCGAAGAAAAAACGAAAGCAGGAAAATTCCGTGCGGCGATTTAGCCGGGCGGCTTTACACGTCGGCCTCAGCCAAGCCGCCAGCAATTTGCACACACTCAAGATAGGCAGATGGTAGTGGGTGTTTGTCACAAGAATGCGATGAGTTAAATTAAATTTTATTGAAATGTTTTATATTGAAATAAGTGCGGTTACGTAAAGGTTTCAAAGAGTATGGAATTAAGAAATGAAATTCCAAAACTTAGCAAGCATAGACATGAATACTTTTCGTAATTTAAAAACTACTGCAAGTCGGTTTGTAAAAAAAAGAATAAATGCTACTATAACACATGCCTATAGTGAATTATAGTCACGGAGTAGTGACAAGAGACGACGGTGTGATGTTCCGCCATTACACAAAGACGCTATCGACAACGAACGCCGGCAATTCCGCCGCGTTCGTTCCGAGTATCGAATCATGAATGGAAACTGCAGGTATATACTATTGTAGTAAAGAAAGGAACGAACATGATTATGTTTTGATAATAAAATCATGACACGGAAATACAATGCACATCTGACGCAAAAGTTTACGCTAAGTCATGTTGAGAAAAAAAAAACACTGAATGAAAACATGCTACATCACAATTCCTACGCATAACTACGTATCCAAATAACACTGCACTGTCAACTATTAATACTCACTGAACACGAAGAAAGAACACGATTATTTTCTAACACTGATTACTCACGAGAAAAGTGCTGTGAGCGAGCTAGGCAACCGCCAAAGTAAGAGTGCTCTTTTTGAAACAGAGACGCGCCTTGCGCAGTATTGCCACCAGAGGGCTTCTCTCTCGAAAAATGTCAAGTGTTATTTATATTATTTCATGCATTTACACAAAAACTTCAATGATTACGAATTAGAAGTAGAAAATAATTAATAATAAATTAGAGTAAGATTTTTAATGCTACTAATTAATTTATTTAAGTGCGAATGGCAAATTTCTAATTTTTACGCTTATGTAGCGGTATGCTACATGCCAACATGCCTCCAACATGCCTCCATCCTGAGATACATGCCTCCAATCACTAATAATCTAGATTTTTCGTCAAGTGTGTTCCTAATGCGATATGAAAGAATATTAAGGTTCCGTTAATTTTGTTGCGCATTGTTTCTACGAGTGAATTGAAAGTCATATTTTTGTCAAACCAAACACCAAGATTTTTTACCTTATCTACTTGTTCAATTGTATCGTCTCCAAATGTTAGCGTGAATGGTGGTAAATTTTTAGTCGCATTCTGTGATTCAAAAATAATGCATTGCGTTTTACTTGCGTTAAGTTTGAGGCCATTATGGTCATACCCAGGTAGCAAGAAATTATTAGGCCAATATTGGGTTGATAATTTTTTATTGACCTGATATTGGAACCTTGGATTACAATATTAGGCTAATAACAAGACAATATCGAAAAAATATATATTTATTTATGATATCAACTTGTTATTGGGACAATGTAGTAAATAGTTTTATTTCTAATATTAAACTAACAGTGTATATATATATATGTACGATATTCATATAAGTGGAAACTATCTCATAATAATCAAAAATCTCGCAATTTAAAAAATTTGTTAAATCTAAATTATTATTGCCCAAATATTGGGTTGATATTGTACGCCAATAATACGGAGTAATTTTTTTAAGGAAACACCTCAATATCAAATCAATAGTGACACAGTAATTAGCTGATACTGGGTTAAAATAAGTTGTTATTGGGACAATATATTCTACCAATATCCACTTGATGTCAGAAAATAAGTATTGGGCCTGTAGTACCCTACCTTAGTTACTCCTCAAACTCAGTTCTAGTCCATTTGTTTTCAGTAATACTAATACGTGTAAATGTAAAATTGTCAAAAAGGAAAGTGGTAGAAAAAAAAGACGTATTTAACCTATGAAACGACTTGAGTAGTACGAGGGTTTTTTCAATGGTCGATGCTTCATTCGCCGCAAGCGAAACTTGGTTACTGAAACAGCAGAAACTCTAGGCCTTACATGGCAACATTTTTCTAAAGAACGTCTAAATATGAAGTCCATAGTGACACATGAATAAGCATTGGGTTAGTGAAATTATCATTATCGTGGCCATATGTTTTACAAATATCAACCTATCAGGAATTGAGTATTAAGCCAATATTATTGAAGGGAACACTTTATTATCAAGTCAATATTGACACAATATTTAGTTGATATTGGGTTGATGATAATATTGTTATTGGGCCAATATATTTTTCTAATATCAACCGAATTTTAAAAAAAAAGGTATTGCCCCAATGTTCATTTTGAATATCCAGTCAATATTGAGACTGTATATTGGCTCAATATTAGGTCAATAAATTTTGCCACCTGGGTACCACAATTTCAGATTTCTCAGACGGTTTTCAGCGTTGGCTTGCGTTTCTTTTAAATCCGCTGTTTAGCTTGTCATGAAAATTTGTACGTTGTCAGCATACAGTGAGATTTTTGTGTTTGCCGGCATGGTGGGGAAATCATTGATGAAAATTAAAAATAGGAGCGGGCCGATGATTGAACCTTGAGGAACGCCAAAATTATTTTGTATGAATGATGACATTTTGTTATTCAAACACACTGTATGAGAGCGGTCTAATAGGTAGCTTTCAAACCACCGAGTGTCTATTCTGAGGTTTGAAATTTTTTGTAGAAGTTTCTTATGCTCAACGCTGTCGAAAGCTTTGGAGAGAGCAAGCAATAGTAGGAGAGTTAATTTTTTTGTCATTTTCATTGTAAATTTTTTCTGATTTTTCTCAGGATGTATTCACACTGACATATTTTTGTGTCCATGTGTGTGTGTGTGTGCACGCATCTGTTAAGAGTGCTTGGTTGTGTACGGATGCTTCATTTCAATCAATCAAGCCTGATCCATATCATCTTATACATCGGTTTTTCAAATGCCTTATAACTAACACCAGGATGCAATGAAGATTAAGCCAGGTCAAGCTGGTACTCATTTCAAACACTTGGACCGAGGAATTGTGCTTGAGTTCTCCCTTTCCCCAACGTGGAGAAATCACCGCGCAGCACCCGTATTCGAAGTTTCGAACTGCCGACACTTTCACGGAAGGGCGCGTGCTTAATTAACCACTCAGCCATGGTGACCAAAGCGAGTGAATTATTTTAAGACACGCATCGGTTCTACTTGTGTTTGAATGTGGGTTTCGATCTAGGTTTTTATGGATGTATGTGTATTTATTTTATCAAATTTTCTGTGTGTTTTAATATTGACTTTTTTTCTTGTTTCAGTATGTCAAACATTTTATTGAATTAATCAGAAAACATATAAACGTGTTCTTTATGGACATCCCTTTGTCTTCTCATTCGATTTTGGGTTTGGAAAATAGTAAATACGAACAAACAAAGGAGATTCTTATAAATCTGGTTTTTGAACCATGCAGAGAAGACCAGTTGTGAATAATCTGGTAGTACTAGAAATGGATAAGCCCATTCCAGTCATCGAATAGTGAACCATTCAAAAATTTTAGAGAGCTCGAGGAAACCATTGAGGCTATTATCTCGATTGAGGGCTCATTAAAAACATGGGTAAAAATACCCATTTTGTTGTTACGTAAACCAAAACGCAGCCACCTTGCAAGAGAAAGCCGTGCAACTTAGTAATGAACATCTAGGTTATGAGAGACGATCGGGAGCAGGTGCCAGAGGAGTGAATATAAGTATGAACTTGAGTTTGGGAAACAAAAACAACTCAGAAAGAGGCATACTACAACCGGCGTGCCAAATTTCGACCATTCGCGCGAACTGAAACTTAAACGCACTCTTTCTCCCTAAAAACAGGGTAAAAAAGACCGGCAGAATTTGTTGAGATTTCTTAAGTAAAACTCGTGCGACTTTACACTTCAGTTGGCCAACCATAACTCTTGAAAGAATGCATCGATCGACTTCAAAATACTTGCAAATGAAAGAGCGAAACATTCTCTTTCTCTCTAATATAAACAACACCCTAACGGTTTGCCGAAAATTACAAAATACTTCGATAGACCTTGCGCACTCACGCGCAGTAAAAACACTTCAGTTGGCCAACCGTAACTCTTGAAAGAATGCATCTATCGACATCAAAATACTCGCAAATGAAAGAGCGAAACATTTTCTTTCTCCCTAATATAAACAGCACCCTAACGGTTCGCCAAAAGTTACAAAATACTTCGATAGACCTTGCGCACTCGCGCGCAGTAAAACTTCAGTTGGCCAACCATAACTCTTGAAAGAATGCATCTATCGATTTCAAATTACTCGAAAATGAAAGAGTGAAACATTCTTTTTCTCCCTAATACAAACAAAACCCTAACGGTTTGCCGAAAGTTACAAAAATTCTTCGATAGACCTTGCGCACTCGCGCGCAGTATAGACACTTCAGTTGGCCAACCGCAACTCTTGAAAGAATGCATTTATCGACGTCAAAATACTCGCAAATGAAAGAGCGAAACATTCTCTTTCTCCCTGATGTAAACAACACCCTAACGGTTTGCCCAAAGTTACAAAAATTCTTCGATAGACCTTGCGCACTCGCGCGCAGTATAGACACTTCAGTTGGCCAACCGCAACTCTTGAAAGAATGCATTTATCGACGTCAAAATACTCGCAAATGAAAGAGCGAAACATTCTCTTGCTCCCTGATGTAAACAACACCCTAACAGATTGCCGAAAGTTACAAAAATTTTTCGATAGACCTTGCGCACTCGCGCGCAGTAAAAACCCTTCAGTTGACCAACCGTAACTCTTGAAAGAATGCTTCTATCGACTTCAAAATTATTTGCCCTGTTTTTAGGGAGAAAGAGTGCGTTCAAGTTTCCGTTCGCGCGACTGATCGAAATTTTGCACGCCGGTCATACTACAGCCATTTAACCCTGCACGAGCATGAGAGGACAAATGTTTCGATAGAACACCCTCTTCTAAGTAAAAATTGATACTGAAAAGTGCTGCAGAAAAATGAATAACGAATTTCATACCCATTAGGATAATAACGATTATTAAGATCATTTACTTATTTTGCTCTCCGTGGCACAGCGGTTAAGGGATCGGACTTGTATGCTGGAAGTCGCGGGTTCGTTCCCAGCGCTGGCGCGGAGATTTTCCCCGTTGGGTATAAGGGAAAGCTCAAGCACAATACCCCACTCGACCCAGGTGTCGGAAATGGGTACCGGCTTTACGGGGGAACCGTCATGGTGTCCTATATATAGGGTTAGTTATAAGACATTTGAAAAACCAATGCCAAGATCATATGTATCAGGCTTGATTGGAAATAAAGCATCCCAAAGATGCCGATGTTAACCTCTAACCTTTATGTAATTAAAGAGCATTAGAATATATCAAATTACATAGATAAACATAGAATGGAGTTTAAAATGACATTAATGGCATACAGAGGAAAATGATACAATGCTACATATTGCCATATAAGGTGGGCTAAATATTATACCAGTACGAGCTATCTTGCATGCTGAATTTGATGAAAAATTTGACCTAATTGTAGTTGATACAGTGGATAATTTTATAATGAATATCTAGAATGGCAAAAGACGGCTTTGAACAGTTAGTTAGGTGGAAGTGATTTTGGTGACCAACAACCAGAAAGAATTTACGTTGAAAATACGCTTTTATTTTCCCAGTCATGCCTATACGATAAATTTGGAATGGGATATCATTGGATGACCTCTGCGTATTTGCATTCGTTGAGTCTAGCACTCCACTCAAGCAAGAAATTCTAGAGAGCCTGTGGCGTGTTCTCCCTCAGGCTGCTTTACACTCCGGGCGGACTTGTGAATATCGATAGACTTGTGAAATATCTTTGCACGGTGTAATGGGTGCTCTAGCGGCATTATATCTATCTTCGCTTCGGCACGCATTAGAACGGAAGACGTAGGGGCACCAAGAAGAACACGTGGTTTCTTCGGTTTATTTCAAGACCCGTTGACTCGGTAAATCTGCGCAGACAGGTATAGTCAGACTCGGACTAGCGATTGCATGACAGGAGAGTTCCTAATCTAGGATCACAGTCGACTGACCAGTTGCCGTATACAGTACTACATAACAAGAAAGTAAATTCATACCTCGAAGGTATATGAGAAGTAGCTGAGTGAGACATAAGAGGCAACTGAATAATTCTAGCACTAGACATGATATTCTAATGACGGAAGGGCGATAAGAGTGGTCACGAGGCATAGTCATGGGAACGACATAGCATAATGATATTTCATGACTCAATTATTATCATTATATAGGAAAGTTTTAGCCTCCCTTAACCACGACAAAGATGTTCCAAGAGATGAAAGAAGAAGGCACCATTTAGTATGAGGTTGAGGGAACGCGGAATCTATGCACAAGGCGCACAGGAGTAGTGAGCTAGGAAATAAGTTCCCGAAACAAGAAAAGGTTTCTGTTGCATTGACAGGGAAGAAAACAAGTCTCTAGTCGAGGAACACATTGTCAAGAACACCCTGCCAAAGACACACTGCTAGGAAACACGTTAGAAAGAACACGTTTATGATACACGCACACGAGTATTGTAAAACTCGTGTCACTGGCCGAAAGAAATGATTGAGGGCGATGTACTCCTAATCTTGCTCAATCTACACTTGATGATACATGCAATGATAATTATAAGAGACAACACAATTTCATGGACGATGCATTCTCATCGTGAGGTGAAAACACTCTCGACGGTTTACATGTACACGACATAAACTTCGCAATTCCCGACGCCAGGAAATAATACATGAATCGCTTGTTTCGGCCAATGTTCGAACTGTCATTTTAAAGAAGCATAACAAAATATATATATATGAATATACACCCGTATATATATACACACGCATATGCATTCAGACACATACACACATGTATACATACACACATACATGTACACACGTACACACAAGCATGAGGGCCAAGAAGACTATAAGTTCCGTATCTCTAACCCAACAATTTTAACATAGCGGTCGTTAGTTAATAAGCACTTTATCCAAACAAAGGTGGATGATCGCACAACAAATGTATAGTCTTCACGTGAACTCTTCACAATAATAAAGAGCTGACGAGTTAGGTAATGTTACAAGTTGAGAGAGGATACTCTAAAATACTTACAGACGATGGGGGAAGGTCCCTCACTTTAGACTTGGAACAGCTTATTTTAGCATATAAAATAAGTGACTACTCTGTCTTTTTCTTTAACCTATCTGTGGAAGAGGGACGGCAAAATTAGGTCTCTGAAGCAGGGGCAAGTTACTTAGGTTATCAGATCAGCCATCGTCAACAAATCCAATTATCAAAAAATGAAAGCGGCAAGTACACGTTTATCAACGTCGCTTTGAAAACACAAATCACATGGGCTAGTGGTCTCAAATTTCTGCGCCTATTCTCAGTCTACTGAGGATGGCGAACTTTAGGCTTCCACCTTACTGACTGGCGCAACTTGCCCAGCACAGCTCATAGGTGAGAAGCCAATTGACTAAAATTATTTTACTTTATTTCACATCTTTCTATTAATGAATGTTATAGAGAGCGCAATGCAAAGACAAGAAAAAATCATGTTCCTGAGTTGGCACAAGTTTAGCACGATGTGTCATGAATTTTTCACTATCAACAACTGATGTCTAATCCATGGAAGAACCACCATAGTTTTTATTTTCAGTACACAAATCTTTCGATAGTGAAGCAGTGGTTGATTTGTATTCTTAATTAAATGTAAAATTGTGTTAGTTTTGTGTCAAACTATGAAATGTAATAAACTTAAAATGAATCTTCTGTGTCAATTCGAATGCATTGAAATGTCAGTCTCTACATATTACATTTACTGCCTATGACACTGTTTACAACGCTATATTTACTTTCTATGACAACATAGCTGACATGGCTTGACTATTATGCAAATGTTGCTGAGCGAAAAGAAAGAAAAAACATTTGAACGTAATACAGAATCACTTGGAGCAGTGAAAGGAAAAACAGAAATCAGTTTATCAGTCAAATCACACACTCTCTTCTAAAGTACTGCCAAAATGGAACCTGACATTTCCAAACATTACACTGCATCGCACTTGCTATGAAACGATACGACGGCTAGTCTAGCTTAACGTGGGTGGTTCACCGGCCACCGGAAGCATCCTCGAATGCTCTAAAAGCCGGCTGTTCACCGCTATCTAAACACAAATATGTTAAGGCGATCGACAAATGTAGCCACTAAGTTAACACGTTTAAGTTAAAATAAATTTCTAACACGAATTCACTTTTAAAAGACACAGAAACTTAAGATTATCCGGGAACCTGTTCCTCCCACGAGCACTTCAATTCAAATAACACGCTGCGTCACTCTTGCGGACCAGCGCGGATCCGCAGAATGTTGCCAAAATAAATTATCAAAATTCTTCAAATTTTTTCGCGTCTTGTAAGACGCGACACACGGAGCGAGTGCCTGAGGTGCAAATGAACCCGACAGGATAAGGAATACACAACTGGAATAAAGGCCGTATTATTGAGAAGATCGCCGACAGTATGGCACACGAGGTAAATGATTACAGGCGGTAGTATAGTACACAAGGACGACTTGGAGGACCGACGGTTGTCGGAAAGTCGCGTCGTGCGTGCCGTAGCGTAGCGGTGCGCCGTCGAGGTGGTGATGGAGGCCGTGAGGCTACTGCTTGCTGAGCAGCCGAGACAAGTGAATGTCGGAGTCACTGCGCGGAGAGTCGCATGGAGAAGTCTTGTGTGAGCCGCTGCTGTGAGGAGGCTCGTTGGAAGACTTGTGTGAGCTGCTGCTGTGAGGAGGCTCGCTGGAAGGCTTGTGTGAGCCATTGCAGTGACGAGGCTCGCAGGAAAAAGACTTGTGTGAATATCAGGGTTCCTACGAGTGCACTGGGTGACATGTGCGAACTGAACTGCGCTTTCCGCGCGGCTCTTTATATAGGGCTGGCGACGGCCTCGCTGACGAGAGCTAGCCCTCTGGTTAGTGGACTCGCGGTGCCGGGTTTTCGGCGTCTGTGCTGTGCTAAACGTACGTGGGTGTATTCAGATGTTGTCTGGCTGCTAGGAGCGCGCAGCTTGTAGAGGCTCGGTCCGGCACCCCAGCGCCCGCCTCGAGCTCTGATTGGTCGTTCAGTGAGAGCGCTTCGAGGCAGTGGGGTGGCGCGTTTGTGCTTGTTTGGTGGTGAGCGCGTACAGCTGGACGAAACCACCACAAGCCATTCTTCTGCGTGCTTGGGTATCAAGGGAATCTTAGGCCGTAACAAAGGCCTTCACTACCAAACAGTTGCTCCATCGGTCGTCAAGTGTAAACACGTCGCGGTGTTGTTATACGATTCAACTGTGTTGCCCATAAGTGCGATTGCGCAGTGTGTTATTTGTGAGTGATCTGTTATAAAAACCGGTCAAGTTAAGCACCAGTACTTTTGTACCTGGAAGAGAAGCTAGGGATTTCATGGGCCCTGGCCCAAGTGGTGACCGCAAAGGCGGTACCAGTGCTAGAGTACAAGAGAAACCAAAAAACAGAACGAAACCTCACCTCGCAAAATATACAACGAAGACTGAGAGTCATTCTCGCAAACGACAATCTACTTTTCCTCCTCCAACATCAGTGTCTTCAAAAAAACAAACTGAAGTGTGTTGCTGCAGATAGTGACCGTTCAGTTATAAGTGGCATACTATCAGACTCAAGCGAAAGCCTCACCTCGGGGCAACCAAACCCAGCCTCGGTATCAGTCAAGATTGCCACCCAAAACCCCATAAGTGCTCGACTGAACCTATAAACGCCGAAGAAAATTCAGATAAAATTCCAAGCTCAACTCGAAATGTGTTAATAACAAGCATTGATCCCAAAATCTGCCTTGCCAAAATAAACACTTTTCATCTGGCTAAATCCATCGATAAACTGTGTGGCCCAGTAGAAAAAGTGACTCATCAAAAAATGGGAGCGCTACCAATTACAACCGAAACCCTAACCCAAGTCCACACGCTCCTAGAAGCCACCACCATCATGATAAACGGCTCTACAACTCCAATCTCCACCACTATAGCTTGGTCAACGCACTTTTCATACGGCAAACTCTTTGCCCCAGAACTGCAACAAGAACCCCTATCATTCCTCCTGACTATACCTAAAGAAAACAAAGTTATTGGAATCCGAAAGCTTTTTGTGTTAGACCAGAGAGGCCTCTTTCCATCTTGGAATAATGGAGTACGGCAACGATTATAAGTATGAGTGTGGGGTATAGAGACACAGTAGGTAATCTAGGAACTACATGTACTGTGCGTCCGTCGAGCACGGCGGCGAGAACAAGAAGAAGGAGCTCGGTCGCTCTACAAAGGCGGTTAACACATGAACATAGAAAACGGGACGGAAGCAATTTAATGGGCGACTGCGACAACTCATATATAATAATAAATATATATACTGAAGTTGGATCTCAACATTTTGCAGATCCCAAGAGAACCGCAGTTCCCCTGTACGTACTAACGTTCTTAAGCCCAACTCCTCCGGACAAACTCCGAATAGGATATGTAGACTACGAAATATACAAGTACTACCCCAGCCCCCTCCGCTGTACACAACGCTGCCGTTATGGGCACTCCAAAGCGAGATGCTCACAGAAGGATCCAAGCTGCAGCCATTGCAGTAAACAAGGTCATACCTATGAAGAATGCCCATCATCAAATGACCCAAGCCCCCCCCCCCTATGCGCCAACTGCAAAGGTAACCACTCAGCCGTCTCTCGATCATGCCCAGCATATGAAACTGAAAGTAGAGCATGCAAACTCACTACTTGAAGGCCTAAGCTTCGCTAAAGCCAGAGCGATGGTAAGAAACAAAGGAAACGAAAATATCAAAAGTACAATGGGTTCAGAAAATACTTCAAATCAACTTACCTCCCTTCCAAATATAAATTCCATCCAAGCATTTCCCACACTCACTCAGCTCATGCAATGTAATGATGATCTTCTCCCTACCCCTGGAAATTGCTTCAACACCACAACGGCCTCCTCGTACAACATTAGAGAATCCACCAACTCTCCTTGGATAACTCAAGAGCAGCAAAGCCGCCCAAACACTCACTCTCCTCGCACATCCGAGGTAAATCTCAACTCGAGCCAGCCCCTACTTTTACCTAACCCCCAGGCCACTAATCTCTCAGCCCAGGCCCAGCCACTCGTTTCTCAATCCAACGCAAATACTCAGCATCCTTCATCCCAACTCCACTCATCCCAACCCCATCCATACCAAGCTCACTCATCCCCACCTGACTCACCCTTGCCTTTCCCATCCCATTCGCTCCCATCCCAACCGCACTCATCCCAGCCCCAATCATTCCAACCACGCTCATCCCAGCTTCACTAACCCCGGCTTCACTCATCCCAGCTTCACTCATCCCAGCCTCACTCATCACAGCCTCACTCATCACAGCCTCACTCAACACAGCCTCACTCGTCACAGCCTCACTCGTCACAGCCTTACTCATCACAGCCTCACACGTCACAGCCTCAGTCGTCCCCGCTCCACGCGAGCCCCCCCTCCCCTAATCTCATCCAGGCTACACGCCTTCACTTCAATCAACCAACTCATCATACAACTTCTGCCAATCATCATACGTCTTTTCCTCTCCTTACAAATTAGCGAAAAAGTAGAATGCTTCACGCAGATCGGTCAGCGACTGAAAGCGGACTCAATCGTAAACGAATCCATAGCTCAACTGGGCTATGGATTGGTTAGTATATACCCCGTTAGGATGGTGTACGTTAGAATATGTTATATTAGTATTTGTTTGTTAATGTTGACCGAATTTCTTCATGGGCCCACCGAGCCTAACGATGACATTGGTTAAGCTAGGTTAGGATAGGATAGGTTAGGTTTTTTCATGTTTAACATATCAGGAAAGCTTCGTTTGGCATAGGATTGGTTAGTATGTACCCCGTTAGGATGGTTTACGTTAGAATATGTTATATTAGAATTTGTTTCTTAATGTTGACCGAATTTTTTCATGGGTCCACCTAGCCTAACGATGACATTGGTTGAGCTAGGTTAGGATAGAATAGGTTAAGATATGTTAGGTTGGGATAGGTTAGGTTAGAATATGTTATTTAGAATTTGTTGAATAATTTAGAAAAAAAATTTCACTGGTCCACGGTTTTCTTTATGTTTAACATATTATCAGGATAGGTTCAGTTAGAGTAGATTAGGCTAAGTTAGGTTAGGATAGGTTAGGATAAGTTAGGTTAGGATAAGTTAGGAAAGATTAGGTTAAGTTAGTATAGGTTAGGTGAGTAAAGGTTAGGTTAGTATAAGTTCGGTAATGTTGATGGAATTTTTTAAGGTGTCCACGGTTTTTTACGTTTGACATATTATCTGGATCGGTACGGTTAGGATAGGATAGTATATGAAGTGTGTATGTTGGCGTAGAATATGTTATGTTGAAATTAGTAAGGTAATGTTAACCGATTTTTTTTCAAGGATCGATCTAGCGCAACAAGGGCATTGTCCGTGGAATTTCCATGGGTCCTGCTAGTAATAATAATGTTGCGATACGAGAAGAGGGTGGGTTTAGGACCCCCTTCCCAGACGCTGAGGGACTCTCAACCCCCCGCAAATTTTAAAGTATCGTCCTTCATGCTTGCGTACACCTGCATACCAGACATGGAGAATAAAAGAATTTGAAGATTTACATGAATTTATTTTAGGTAACACGTGGATAAAGTACACAAGGCATTGGAACGAAATGATTTGAAAAGGCACAATTGCGTTGAAGAAAGGCACACACAAATCTACCGTCATAAGACTTTAAACACGATATGATATAAATGTGATGCTTACCGAGAATTCAAGTTACCAATACTCCATCGCTGACAACAATTTACGCATCCACAAAATTGCAGGTTCCACAAGCAACACAAAGCACAATATTTGCGAGAATAATATATCACGATTTAACCTGGACTTGTGACAAGGGGTAGAATTATATGAAGCGCCGCACCATTCACAACGTGAATTCGATCCTCGACCAAATAAACACAGGTAACCGATTTCCTATAATTTAGATGATTTGCGCGATACTCTGACAAGCACTTTTCTGTGTGCTGTTCTACATTTGAAATTGAACTTCTATCACCACCTTAAAGAGCTCTCACAACCAAAAAGCACTCGCCCTTTTAATAATAAGTGTGTGCTGCCTTCGCAGCAATTTAGGAAATTTCTATTTTCAAACAGCGGTAGAAAATTTGTGCCTTCGAATATCGAGGGAACCAGTCCGCACGTTCACTCGTTTTCCGGAAACGCTCTCTTCCGGTACATTAGGTATTTAAACTCTGCGAGCTGAGTAGAGGCCGCCAGTTGTGTTGAAGTAGTGTGTAGACTCCAGAGAAGGAAATGTAAGTAAAGAGTGCTAAATATTAAGTGCATTGGGTCCCTATAGATGTCTGTTTTGTGTCTCCTACTAGACAGTGAATTCTTAGGTCCTAGAAAAGCTAAAAGATTTCAGGGGATGTTAGAATGTGTGTTGTCACAGTTTTTCTGTTTGTGCTTTTACAATTCTAGATACTGATTCTTCATTCGCGGTGCCAATATAATGTAATGCTGTGTTTACCTATTTGTACCTGGCTCAAATTGTCTAGTAGTATTGCCCTGTGTTGGACAGGGTTGTGAGACTTTCTTGCAAACACTCAGTCATGTTTTGATTATATTGTTGAGCCTGATTTGTTCTGTGCTTGTCAGTGCTACTTAATTTATTTGCTGGAATTCACAGCTGGATTCATTGTGCTCAGTTGTTGATTTGATCTAAGCACATTGCATTATATAGATCCTTGTTATCATTCACGATTAATGTTAGTGGATTTAAACTCTGGTATTTGGACTCTAGAATTGTGTAATTCCTCACTCAAGTTGCTATTTTACCAGTCTGTAGAGTGTGGTGGTTTTAGCCTATTTTTATTTGTGTGATTTTTACTGTGCTGCGGATATTTTATATTGCCTGGTTGATGATGTGTTCATGCCTGTTAGGTAACTATTTACTTGTTCAGAGGTGTCTAAGTGTGCCCCCTTGTTCACTTATTAACCACCTTTATAGATGGGTGTGTTTTAACTATGCCCAGGTGGTACTATAGATTGATAGACTTTTGTGACTAGTCATGTGAGTCAGAAACAACTCAAGTTGTCAGGCACTGTTTACGTAGGAATAGCTGTGTAACTTTAGTTCAGCGTCTACCGGGTTGGACATGCATTTTTATATGGGAATAGCCGTGTAACTTCAATTCAGCATCTACCTGGTTGGACATTAGTGTGTAGAGCCTACTGCCTGACCTTAGTATTTAATGAGGGCCTCATTAGGTTGACTGGTTATATCTGATTGTGCCATTGGGATGCTCGTATGAAAATTGTACTAAGTCTCGCCAATGATTTGGGTGTTGAATGAGCCGCTGAAGTATTACCCGTGTTCTCTGAATTAGATTTTCTTGTGCCAGTGATGCAGTTCTGCCCCAATTTTTGCGTCCTTATTTTCTGGTTTGCCCTCTGAATCACTTTTAGGTATGCAATCTCTAAAAACTGTATATTTTTTGTATTACTTTTGTGCTAACTAGACCTTTCTATTTCAGGAAAATTTATGTACAATAAATGGCTGCTTAAGACAAGTTTTGCATCATCCGTGGACTTTTCTGAACCTTCCCCTCGTCGATAGAAATTGTTGAGGCAGTCACAATAAATTTTCAACAACATCTCTGCAATGTCTCAAATGGCCAAAAGAAGCTTAAAGAAAACCCTTAAACTAGCTGAAGTTGAAGCCGTAAAGACCTATGACGATCTTTATGAAGCCCTGTCCAGGGAGAGTCCAGGAGAGGATGAGACGTCGGCCATCTTATCCTTCATAGCTGAACTTAAGGTCAAGCGCGATCAGTTCATCACTTCAAGCAGAGCCTTTGAAGGTTCCTTGGAACGAGCAGGACATAAGCAGCGGTACCATGAGCAATTTTTGAAGAGACGTGTGATGCTGGAAGACTGCTTTGGTCGCATCGCGACGCTCAACAAACAGATGGAGAGGCTTGGAGGGGACATGGTTTCCAACCTTGATCCCAAAGACCTGTCTTCTCTGCGTAGTGAGAGAATGAGTAAACTTACCTCCGTAAGAAGAGAAAAAGTTGGACCTTTTTCCACACCACTGTCGGTAGCCTCTGAGGTTTCTACTATCTCAGAAGGAGAGGATGAAGAATATCAAGAGCAGGAAAGCAACCTAGATGATCTGGCAGGGCTGATGGAACACGCTTCCGTGAGCTCTCGCAGGTCGATTCTAGAGCCTAGAGTAGAGGCAAACCATCGACTGAGAGCTCCTAGGCAGGGAAGCACTCTAGATGCAGCTTCTGTTCACCTTATCCGGGCCGAGCTGTTGAAGACCCCTGCCAACCCCTTCAAAGGAGACATCGGATTGTACCATTGCTGGGAATCTGATCTGAAGAATCGACTGCAGGGACTAGCTTTGGGCCCCATCGAAGAGCTACAAGTTTTGGCGGCCAATACCGCGGGTAAACCCAAGGAGTACGTTCAGAGAACTATGAGGTCAGTCATCGGAAACAATGCAGAGGCAGTGTTGCAGGTGGTATGGAACACCCTTCGTGAGCGTTATGGTTCGGACTGGTTGCTAGCAGAACACACGGCAGACCAACTTCGGAACTTCCCAAACATCCCTCCTGGGGATCTTACCGCTCTCCAGGATTTCTTAGATTCTACGAGTACCGCACTTACCAACGCAGCAAGATCGGACGAGCTGGAGGAGTTTTGCACTACCAGAGGCATGAGGCTCTTGGCACTCAAACTCCCGCCAGATCTGCAACGCAGATGGCATAGGAAAGCATCTGACCTACGAGCCAAGAGTGGGCAGCGCCCAACGTTCTCCTTCTTCAACCAGTTCCTAAGAGACGAAGAAAGAGCGATGAGGGATCCATTTTTCAACCCAGCACTGTCAGGCGGAAGACCCAAGCCCGTTCGGGTCCTGCACACAAGCGCTGACCAGAATACCAAGAAAGAGTCTAGTGAAGGTGATCAGTCCATGGTGGCCTACAACAAACCTGAGTCAAGATATGAGGCGCAAGGACCTCACAACAAAAAACCTCCGGAAACGGACCATAGAATCAACAAATGTATTTTCCACAAGGTCGACGCCCATGGAACCTGGGAGTGCCGGTCCTTTGGAAGACTACCCATCGACCAGAAGAAGAAGCTCATCACCGAGGCGAAGGTATGCTTCCGATGCCTTGGTCCCCATTACATCAGGAACTGCGACAAACAAGTGAAGTGTTCTCACTGTCAAGGCTCACACTTGACGGTCATGCACCGGGCAAGCACTAAACCGGTGACCCCTGGTGAGGTCGCCACCTGCACCAGAACGGGATGCCTCGGTCTCGAGTCCAGGGAATTTTCCAAGACGCTGTTAGTAGATGTCACCTCGACGTCCACCCAGAGAAAAGTGCGTTGTTACGCCATCATTGACGAGCAAAGCTCAAGATGCTTTGCGGACCCTTCTCTGATAGAACAGCTCGATCTTAAGGCCACTCCCTGGAAGTACGCCCTCAGAACACTGAGTGGTCTGTCGTCTGAGGTGGAAGGACACGCCATCACCGGGCTCAAGATAAGGGGTGTGGGTGAGAACCGATGGCATCAGCTACCCACTACAGGGACCAACGAAAATATCCCGGACACGACTGACGAAGTAGCCACTCCCGACGTTGTGAAGAAGCTCAGCCACGTTGCGCACCTGGTCAAGCACTTCAATGAGCATGATCCTTTGGCTCGGTCACTGATACTCATCGGAAGAGATGCCGTGTCGCTCATGGCATCTAGACACTATGGAGTACGAGGTCCTCTTGCCTGCAAGACCGCCCTGGGCTGGGCACTGTTGGGACCATTGAACGGAGGAGCGAGAACCCAGCAGACCACTGCCCTGCGGACGTCATTCGTGAACCACGAGGATCATCACTTCTCGATCAAGATACGTGGGCCCAACCCTGGGAGGCAGACGCTCGACGTCTTTGAGGAGCGAGTCGACGACGAGCTCCAGGGTCTGAGTGTGTTAGACAATAAATTTGTAAGTATTTTGAGAGCTGGTATCGAAGTGAAAGACGATAGGATTGTTGCGCCCTTACCCTTTACTAGAGATCCACCAAATTTGTGTAATAATTACGTGTCTGTATTGGGAAGAACGAACACGACGTTGGGAAAACTGCGTCGAGATCCCTCAAGTGCTACACTAAGTCTCGAGAAAATGCAATCGTACATTGACAATGATCACGTTGAGGAAGTAGTCGCAGGGGAACTTCCTGAGAAAGGCGTGGGATGGTACTTGCCTATCTTCCCGGTAAGGCAAGCCCAAGAAGGGAAAGTTAGGTTGGTGTTCGATGGTTCAGCAAAGCACAAGGGACACTGCCTCAATGATGAGTTGTTGACGGGCCCCGATTTGAACAACAGCCTTCGGGGAATATTGCAGAGATTCCGACTCCACCAGGTAGCCTTTACAATTGATATAAAAAATATGTTCCACAATTTTCGAGTCAAGATTGAAGACAGGGACTATCTGCGTTTCTTTTGGTTCAAAGATAATCGGGTTACTAACGAGATTGTCCCCTACAGAGCTAAGGTCCATGTCTTCGGGTTGCGGAGCTCTCCGGCCGTCGCTGCGTTCGCCCTTCGCCATATTGCCGACCTGGGCGATGCATCCGGACGCCCGAGCCGGGCCACTGACTTTCTCCGTCATGCGACGTACGTTGATGATGGGTCTGCTAGTTTGGACTCCCCAGACGAGGCCAGGGAGCTGCTTGGCGAGGTGCGGTCTCTGTTGCACAAGTATGGGTTGAACATTCACAAAGTTGCCACGTCTGACACTCGGGTAACGGTGGGTCTGCCAGACAAGGAACTAGCCGCACCAAAGACTGTCACTTGGGACGGATCCGTTATCCAACGAACATTGGGGATCCATTGGAACGTCTCCGAAGATCTGTTAATATTCAAGGTCAATATCCCGGACAGACCCTTCACTAGGAGGGGTGTGCTGTCTACTGTGAACTCCTTCTTTGACCCCCTCGGACTAGCTGCGCCTCTTATTTTGGGTGGCAGACTTCTACAAAGAAAGGCGCTGTCTGATAGCGCTGCCGAAACTTGTCGTGACCCTCTTTATTTTATCTCGCTGAGGTCACGGTCTTCATTTTTCTCTGCCGTCATTCTTTGTTTTGTCGTGACCCTCTTTATTTTATCTCGCTGAGGTCACGGTCTTCATTTTTCTCTGCCGTCATTCTTTGTTGTGATGCATGATATTTTCCATGTGATATTATTAGTCGTGACATTATGATTATTCGTCACCTTTCTTTTATTTTCTACTTGTTAATATCAAGGTAGCTGCCACCAACTCAGAGTAAGTCTGAGTAAACATTTAATTCAATCTTCGGTAAGCGTTGCGACCGGCTTAAGGCCATAAATTAATCGTGCATTTTAGCCGTGTTTCCTGGCTTCAAACATTATTATTTTCCTTCTGAATCATATCATCCTCCTTTCCTAGCTATCTAAAGGATATGAAGAACACAAGGACATTAAAGAAATTCGCTATTGGACACAGGAAAATATTGAGACATTAATCATCGAAAATACGCATTAATTAAACGCACGCGATCTACGCATTCACATCCTAATATACTCAGAAGCTTGAGTGGGGACTGGGATTTGACATGAAATCAGAGGGAAACTTATCTTGAGATTTGGAGATTGGTCTCGCAGTCTGAATGTCGCCTGGCTGACGCGCTGGAGCAAGATCACCATGTTTGGTTGAGGGCAGAGAGACCAGGTTGATGGCTGGGGCTATGCCGACAGCAGTCTAGATTGACAATCTCTAATTTACGTTATGCTGGCACTGCAGTTGAGTATTCTTGAAGTTAATCACTTTCGAGCGAATAAGGGCACAGATATTCTAGGATGGCTTTGAGTAGTGAATTTAAGAGGCAAGGCCTCGGCCCAACTGGACCAAGGTAGAGGAATAAACTCGTATGCGGCTGCTTGTGATCGTGTCCCAGCCTCTACTGCCCGCTCTCCCTCAGGCCACCGCGTTCGGCGTCACCTTGAGGTGCCAACTCTGAATAACGACTTAACAAGGTTACCAATAAGAACGTGATATATCCCTACTATCGAATAGAAAACATACATCATTAACCTTACCCTCATTACTATATAAAAATCCCCACAAACAATGTTATACATATTAATTAAAGCAAATGAAGACACCCGTTGAGGTTCTTGGCATCTTCGGCTGGCGTCTTCGTTCATTACGTGTATCGGCGACGTTCGAACGTTGTTCCTGAAGAGTCGATTGTTCTAGAATTCAACGATGTGATGCTTTCTCGCAGAAATCAGGCTTAATATTCGGTCTTTTGAATCATTTATGAATAAGTCGTTGGCCGGACGATTATTCGGATCCTTAGCGATATTCCTTATCACAGTTATGCGGAGAAGCATAACAGAATCCCCCGTGGCCGAACAAATCACAAGCTCCTGCTTGTGCTCGAAAGGCTTATCTTCGACGTTGCTCACACGTGCAGCCGACGCCTTAAATGCGTGGATCATGGAAGAGTCAAGATGCTTACAACTGGAGTTTGCTCTTCTGGCGAGCGCTGATTTAGAGTCGTCAAATAAAGGAGTCATTATAGTTGTCCTATGGGCAGAACCGTGTCCTATAGATGGCACCGACTTCTCCCTCCGTTGCGTGGATCACTGCAGTAATCCTTGAGAGTGAAAACCCTCGGAAGTGTAGCGAACACTTCCAAATACACCCAAGTCGTATAGTCCTGGGCTGCATAACTTGCTCCACCACTTTGCAGAAGTCTTATAGAGATCTCCGAAAATTATTCCGTGTGTCGTCGGTCGAAGTGGACTACTATCTCGTGGAGTTCATCATCTTTTTTGGGGGTTGCGTAGGATTCGCTGCCTTTATGCTGAGATCTTTGAGTTGATACGTTGATTTTCATCTGGGCCTCCGTATTATTTTCATCGTCGTTGATTACATCTGAAGCCGTCGTCGTCGAATCCATCCAAAGTCCGAAGTCGTGATTGAAATCCCAATGTTGAGCTGTCCTTTAAATTTTAAATGCCAGTCGTTTTCTACTCACAGTGCCTCAGTAGAAAATTAGCCGCGGTCGTCGACCCAGTCCACTGATAAGAAGTTTTCTTCGCGTACTCGTTTTCTACGAGTCGGCGTGCGAGCTCTGTTCTGCCGCTGCGTGTCGCGCTTCAAGCGTCGAGGTAGATGGTGGGGTAGGGAGCAGGGGTGCAGCGTACGTTCGTGTGTGCGCGGCCAACCCGTAGTAGTGATGCCGTCCAAGCAGGGCGACGGTGAGAGCGGTGATGCAGCGCGTGTTCGTGGAGGTGCCGCTCTCACCAACCATGGTGAGTGGTGAGTGATTGTGCCGGCGCGTGCGTTCAACCGCGCTCAGCTGATGTCATCCACCATTCCTGGAAGGTCAATCCCATTAAGTGTTTGTTCTGATATCCTTCTTTAATTTTTCCCAAGTCTCCCTCTACATCACGTCAATCAAGCCTTCCCTCTCAAACTCCCAAGTATTTACAAAAAGACTTAAGCATCCTACGTTTGAATTTTACGTTATTATAAGCAAATTACGAATAGAACATAAGGTTCAAAAAATTTATTTAAGTATAGATCGCAAAGTTTAAAATTAATTACATCCTACGAGCACACACACATTTACGGAATTATCGAAATACATGAAAGTGAAACAAATTGAACTATTTTCCCCACACAGAAATATTAATTACAAAATTTATACATATTATTTAAATTTGACCAACTCGACGCAATGAAATTCATAGTTATGTTCGGGACCAGTAGAACGTTTGAGCAAACATATTAATATGAGATCGTCGTGACTGAATTCTTTCGTTAGAAATAAATCCTGGCTGTATCAAATTTTTCTTTGAAATCACGAATTGAATTTATTTCACTATTCAGATACGTTGTTGTGTTTTCCTAGTAGTTCGCGCATCATTTATACTACGTTTCAGTGACAGTAAGAGTCCCCATGTGATGCATTCGCAGGTTATTAATTATTTTAAGAGTAATAGTAAATCTAATTCTTTAGATTATTCGCCAAAATGAGATTGGTCCAAGGAACCGTAATTAAATTTTTGCAAACCTTAACTCACTAGTAATTCTAATAGCAGACAAATGTCTCCAGTTTACATTCATTCTCATTGGAATAATGTCATTGGTAATTGGATTTGAATTCATTGTACGTAATACCCAGATAATTGATCAAGAACTCGCACATCATATTGGGAAAAGATTAAATTTATTATACGTTGACTTTAAATTGTAATAGCAATTCCTAGCATCCGTAGTAAATTCTCAGACAAATTTCGTGTAAGATCGTTAGTGTTTACTGATTAGATCGCATAAATTTCCCGTAGCAATAATGAATTTAATTGAATTTTGTTCTCGCACGTTATCAAATTAAATTTTATTTGAAAGCGTAAAGTATTACATCTAAAATTTACCAATCCGTGGTTCGTGAGATTTTACATTCGTGTTCCACGAAATTTTTATCGTCAAAGCTGGGGTGAGAGCCTTGCGGCTGCTCACACGACGACAACAAAGGAGCTTTGATCGTGCTTGGATGCCAGCGTGAACAAGGTGTGGCTCGAGTGCCGGGAAGGTTATACTCCAGATATTGAAATAAAATTATCTATAAGCTGGTTTTGATCATTAGCATTTAAATTTTGAATACAAAATTCACATGATATTGACATAATTATGCCGTGGTATCCGCAGAAATTTGTTTGATGAACGTCGAATTAGAAATTTTACACGCAGTAATGATGAAATAATTAAAACTTTACGTTCTCACATGTAATTAAATTTATTTTTCATTTGAAAAACGTAACCTATTACACGCCTAAATTAAGAAATTCGTGGTTCACGACACTTATTGTCCACGACACGTATTGTGTTATTGAAGTCTAGGAGCTCGTAAGGCTGCTAAGTGTGTGCATGAGAGCAGTCGTTCGGGCGAGGATACGAGGCTTTGTTTATGCGACATAAGCGTCTGCGGCTGGCGCTAAGCCACCACCACTCCTAAGGACTTAGAATGATCGACTTCAACATTCGTCCCCAACATGGCATGTTGCTACCTCATAGTTTTAACGTTGGATAGTGCAGAATATGTTACATCATACGGTAATTTAATTGATGAAGGGATACGTTGAACATTCGTACATCTTATGAGTCTATCGACAACATAGAAATATGAAACATTGATGCAACATTCATTCATCGTTCCTGATGACATCCTGCAAATAAGTATTCATTAGGAAGAGAGAGATGAGATGATTCAGATAAAGAAATTATTTTTAGTTGGCCAAATATCAATTTTTAAATTTGAATGTTTGAATGCACGTATATATTTTTATTCGGAGGTATAAGTTCGGTAGGCATGAGATTTTACAGTAACATTTACATTTAAAGCAAAACTCAAATCCCACCGCTCAGCCCCCATTTGTCGTGACCCTCTTTATTTTATCTCGCTGAGGTCACGGTCTTCATTTTTCTCTGCCGTCATTCTTTGTTGTGATGCATGATATTTTCCATGTGATATTATTAGTCGTGACATTATGATTATTCGTCACCTTTCTTTTATTTTCTACTTGTTAATATCAAGGTAGCTGCCACCAACTCAGAGTAAGTCTGAGTAAACATTTAATTCAATCTTCGGTAAGCGTTGCGACCGGCTTAAGGCCATAAATTAATCGTGCATTTTAGCCGTGTTTCCTGGCTTCAAACATTATTATTTTCCTTCTGAATCATATCATCCTCCTTTCCTAACTATCTAAAGGATATGAAGAACACAAGGACATTAAAGAAATTCGCTATTGGACACAGGAAAATATTGAGACATTAATCATCGAAAATACGCATTAATTGAACGCACGCGATCTACGCATTCACATCCTAATATACTCAGAAGCTTGAGTGGGGACTGGGATTTGACATGAAATCAGAGGGAAACTTATCTTGAGATTTGGAGATTGGTCTCGCAGTCTGAATGTCGCCTGGCTGACGCGCTGGAGCAAGATCACCATGTTTGGTTGAGGGCAGAGAGACCAGGTTGATGGCTGGGGCTATGCCGACAGCAGTCTAGATTGACAATCTCTAATTTACGTTATGCTGGCACTGCAGTTGAGTATTCTTGAAGTTAATCACTTTCGAGCGAATGAGGGCACAGATATTCTAGGATGGCTTTGAGTAGTGAATTTAAGAGGCAAGGCCTCGGCCCAACTGGACCAAGGTAGAGGAATAAACTCGTATGCGGCTGCTTGTGATCGTGTCCCAGCCTCTACTGCCCGCTCTCCCTCAGGCCACCGCGTTCGGCGTCACCTTGAGGTGCCAACTCTGAATAACGACTTAACAAGGTTACCAATAAGAACGTGATATATCCCTACTATCGAATAGAAAACATACATCATTAACCTTACCCTCATTACTATATAAAAATCCCCACAAACAATGTTATACATATTAATTAAAGCAAATGAAGACACCCGTTGAGGTTCTTGGCATCTTCGGCTGGCGTCTTCGTTCATTACGTGTATCGGCGACGTTCGAACGTTGTTCCTGAAGAGTCGATTGTTCTAGAATTCAACGATGTGATGCTTTCTCGCAGAAATCAGGCTTAATATTCGGTCTTTTGAATCATTTATGAATAAGTCGTTGGCCGGACGATTATTCGGATCCTTAGCGATATTCCTTATCACAGTTATGCGGAGAAGCATAACAAACTAACCAAAGCTCCACTCTGTGGGACGAACCTCTACCTAAGAAACTGGAAGAGCATTGGGAATCGTGGAAAGACGGACTGAGAAGATCAAAGGAAATACGCCTCAGTCGGTGCGTGAAGCCGCGCGACTTTGGGGAGGTTTCACGGCACTCGCTTCACGTTTTTTGTGACGCCTCTCAGGAGGCCATTGGCTATGCGATTTATTTGCGGCTGACCAGTACCCGAGAGCAGAAACATTCCACCTTGATCAACGCCAGTTCGAGGGTGGCACCTAGGGCAGCTACCACCATACCACGGTTGGAACTGTGCGCCGCAGTCGAAGCAGTACTGGCAGCAAGAGAGACCCTCAACGACCTCAAGGTGAATGTGCAAGAAGTCAGATACTACACGGACAGTCAAATTGTTCTTGGATACCTGAAAAATGAGGATAAACGCTTCACCAGATATGTGACCCGGAGAATAGAGTTGATTAATAAGCATTGCTCTCCGACTCAGTGGTACTTCGTAGACACGAAAGAGAACCCCGCAGACATGGCTACTCGTCCCACGGATGTAGAGCAGCTCGTACACAGCCATTGGTTCACCGGCCCTGCCTGGATATTAGAAGATTGCGTCGTCGACGCTCAGCCCCCTTTTGAGGAAGCGCAACTAACAGAATCGTTGCCGGAGACCAAAGCCTTCACGACCTTGACCGGTTCGCCACCTCCATTTCGTACGGTGATGGACCGACTGAGTAGGTGGACCAGGCTTCTCGGGGTTACCCGCACCGTGCACAACCTGGCACATAAGTGGCTGATGCGAGCGAGATCTAACCTCAACACTTCTTCGGAACCGACACTACGTATACTTCAGAACGACCAGGAAGCTGAAATGTACCTCGTTAAGGCCGTCCAACAAGAATCTTACAGCGAAATACTACCCAAGACGGGGAGACCAGGTCCAATGCAGCTACCGGAAGGACATCAACTGACACCACTGGCCCCCTTTGTGGATGAAGAGGGTCTGATCCGTGTAGGAGGCCGCCTAAAGCACAGTGACTTACCAGTGGATCAAAAACACCCTTTGATCCTACCCAGGAACCATCCCTTCACTCAGATAATTATAAGACGGGCACACCAGCTGGTGGCTCACCAGGGCCGTCTCCTCACCCTTGGTAAGGTGCGATCTCTGGGCTTCTTCATCCCGCAAGGTAGAAAGCAAATAGAACGACTCCTGAGGAGCTGTGTGATTTGTAGGAGGCTGAGAGCTCCCTTTGAGCAACAGATGATGGCCGACCTCCCGGAAGATCGTCTCATCCCCACCCCACCTTTCACCCGGGTGGGCTTAGATGTCTTCGGGCCGTTCACTGTACATGACGGACAGAGCACCCGAATCACAAAGGCCACGAAGAAAATGTATGGCCTACTGGTGACCTGCCTTGTGTCCAGGGCAGTTCACGTTGAACCTCTCTGTGGGATGGATACTCCTTCCTTTATGAACGCATTGCGTAGATTCATCTCTGTACGAGGCACCCCCCAGCTGATAAGAAGCGATCGAGGCACCAACTTTACAGGTGCGGTGTCTCAATCTTGCGATTTGAACAAAGTATCAAAGGACATGGAGACTAGGGGATGCGAGTGGAAATTTAATCTCCCTGGAGCGAGTCATCATGGAGGTGTGTGGGAGAGAAAAATTGGAGCGATCAGAAAGGTACTCGACCTGACCTTGGGGAGGTCAGGAAAGGTGACACTCAACCGTGATGATATGCACACCCTCCTGATAGAAGCCGCGGCCATTGTAAATTCTACGTCCCTGTACGCCCCTTCCGAAGACCCCAATGATGTGTTCCCTATCAGTCCCTCCACTTTGCTAACCATGAGGGACGCCTCTCGCACACAGTCGTCAGACTCGTTCACAGATCGCGACCTCCTCGCTTATGGTCCACGAAGATGGCGGCGAGTGCAGCTGTTGGCGGACCAATTCTGGCAACTATGGAGACAATTCTACCTTCAAGAAATCAGTCGTCGCAGAAAATGGACGACACCAAGGCGTCCCTTGTCCCAGGGGGACATCGTACTGGTACGAGACTCGCAGTCTCCAAGATGTCAGTGGCCCCTGGCTCGGGTAGAGTCGGTGCATCGCTCGGGATCGGACGGACGCGTGCGTGGGGCGACGCTGCGGCGGACGGACAATTCCGGAGGTACCAAAAGTTGTGAGCGATCGATTAAAGATATTGTAGTAATCTTACCTAGCACTGTTGAGAGAGAGGAGTGTGCTGCCTTCGCAGCAATTTAGGAAATTTCTATTTTCAAACAGCGGTAGAAAATTTGTGCCTTCGAATATCGAGGGAACCAGTCCGCACGTTCACTCGTTTTCCGGAAACGCTCTCTTCCGGTACATTAGGTATTTAAACTCTGCGAGCTGAGTAGAGGCCGCCAGTTGTGTTGAAGTAGTGTGTAGACTCCAGAGAAGGAAATGTAAGTAAAGAGTGCTAAATATTAAGTGCATTGGGTCCCTATAGATGTCTGTTTTGTGTCTCCTACTAGACAGTGAATTCTTAGGTCCTAGAAAAGCTAAAAGATTTCAGGGGATGTTAGAATGTGTGTTGTCACAGTTTTTCTGTTTGTGCTTTTACAATTCTAGATACTGATTCTTCATTCGCGGTGCCAATATAATGTAATGCTGTGTTTACCTATTTGTACCTGGCTCAAATTGTCTAGTGGTATTGCCCTGTGTTGGACAGGGTTGTGAGACTTTCTTGCAAACACTCAGTCATGTTTTGATTATATTGTTGAGCCTGATTTGTTCTGTGCTTGTCAGTGCTACTTAATTTATTTGCTGGAATTCACAGCTGGATTCATTGTGCTCAGTTGTTGATTTGATCTAAGCACATTGCATTATATAGATCCTTGTTATCATTCACGATTAATGTTAGTGGATTTAAACTCTGGTATTTGGACTCTAGAATTGTGTAATTCCTCACTCAAGTTGCTATTTTACCAGTCTGTAGAGTGTGGTGGTTTTAGCCTATTTTTATTTGTGTGATTTTTACTGTGCTGCGGATATTTTATATTGCCTGGTTGATGATGTGTTCATGCCTGTTAGGTAACTATTTACTTGTTCAGAGGTGTCTAAGTGTGCCCCCTTGTTCACTTATTAACCACCTTTATAGATGGGTGTGTTTTAACTATGCCCAGGTGGTACTATAGATTGATAGACTTTTGTGACTAGTCATGTGAGTCAGAAACAACTCAAGTTGTCAGGCACTGTTTACGTAGGAATAGCTGTGTAACTTTAGTTCAGCGTCTACCGGGTTGGACATGCATTTTTATATGGGAATAGCCGTGTAACTTCAATTCAGCATCTACCTGGTTGGACATTAGTGTGTAGAGCCTACTGCCTGACCTTAGTATTTAATGAGGGCCTCATTAGGTTGACTGGTTATATCTGATTGTGCCATTGGGATGCTCGTATGAAAATTGTACTAAGTCTCGCCAATGATTTGGGTGTTGAATGAGCCGCTGAAGTATTACCCGTGTTCTCTGAATTAGATTTTCTTGTGCCAGTGATGCAGTTCTGCCCCAATTTTTGCGTCCTTATTTTCTGGTTTGCCCTCTGAATCACTTTTAGATATGCAATCTCTAAAAACTGTATATTTTTTGTATTACTTTTGTGCTAACTAGACCTTTCTATTTCAGGAAAATTTATGTACAATAAATGGCTGCTTAAGACAAGTTTTGCATCATCCGTGGACTTTTCTGAACCTTCCCCTCGTCGATAGAAATTGTTGAGGCAGTCACAAAGTGATTCACTGATAGATATTCACTGCCGATGTGCTATCGTTCACTGCTGTTCTCCTTCGTCGTTGCGTATAATTGCTGCTGTCCTGGGCTGATGTCTCGCCAACGCGCTGCAGCGGTACCTGCTGCCGCTCCTTCTCCGTGCTGCCGGCATTACCACTCGCATTCGCCGCTGCCCTGGTGCCGGGAATTTCTTAAGAGTTTCGTTCAGCTCAGGATTCCTTGAAGCGTTGGTGAGCCAATTCACTGTAGTTTTGTGCGCTAATCTTTGCATTGTTGGTGAACGAACTTGACTGTTGATACTCGCAACGTTAGCAATTGCGTGGCTCCAAATCTTGACGCTGAAGTTGCCTGTGAGTTCGTCCCCGATGCAAAGATATTTGAATCACCGCTGCGAGGCCGGTTTACTTCGATCAGGTTTCTTTTGTGAGACGGTGTTCACCGGTTGCCAACGTCCAACGTTGTATCCTGCACTTCGAATTATTAACTTTCAAATTGCAGTTTGGTAGAAGGCAAGCCGGCGATAGCCGACCTGCTGTGTAGTGCACCCTCAGACCTCGTGCGCAGTGCTCTCTCGTGCGTTCAAAAATCCCTCTCTAGGCTTCATCTACCCTCCTTATAAGCGTTTCGCTTCCTTGCTTCGAGATTGATCTCGAACCTTCCCATCTACAGAGGCAGCATCTGCATCCTGATTGGCGGAATCCTTGTTTGTTCTGACGTCTGGGACTCCCATTGGTGTGTGCTCAGACACACCTTCTTGCGTCATTCCTTTTACGAGCGGTGATTTGCTCAGGTTGTGTGGGTCTCTGTTCATACGTCACTTCAGCCTCCTGCCCTCCAAAGTCTCGGCTTGTGCCTTGTGTGCGCTTGTGTTGTGCGTGTGTGTGTGTGTGTGTGTGTGTGTGTGCGGCGATGTGTGCTGTGTGTTTTTGTGCTTTTCTTGTGTGTGTGAGTCGTTCACGATGCCTGCGCTCGCAGTCTGGTGAAGTGCTGGCCTCTTGAGGCCGTGAAATATGACACACCTCTACCCCAGTTCAGCTTCTCTCATGTCGAGCCAGCCTCTGCGATATCGCTCAAACAATCGCTGCTTGTTTTTCGACAGAACATTGAAGAATTGACCTTATACACACGGGTAAACTTTGGTCCACATTCTCACGCTCAAGAATACCAGTGATAACGGTTTTTGACATTTTCTTGAAGTGAAGTATTTTCCCAAAAACATTTTACGAGCATGTTTCCCCCCAAAAAATATATTTTACGAGAGTATTTCTTAATAATTTCCAAAAACATTTTATGAGAGTAGTATTCCCTCACAATAATAATAATAATAATAATAATAGTAATAATAATAATGAATGCATCTACGGATGCTTTATTTCCAATCAAGCCTGATACATATCACCTTGTATATTGGATTTTCAAATGCCTTATAACTAACGCCAGGAAGCCATGACGCTTTCCCCCGGTCAACACCGGTACCCATTTCAGACACCTGGGTAGAGTGGGGTATTGTGCTTGGAATTTTTCTCCTATACCCAACAGAGAAAATCGCCACCGCCAGCGCCGAGTTTCGAACCCGGGTCCCGGCCGCACGGCGACAGAACCTCTAGCACATGGCTATGGCGAGCACAGTACCCAGACATCATATGCCTTCAAGAGACCCCCTTCGCTCCGGGCGCTCGCTTCTCTCTTAAATGGATACTCACAGCCCGCTGCTCGCTGTGAGCAGGTGTGTGGGGGAGGCGGTGGTGTGATGGTGCTCGTCAAAAACAAGCAACCGCACACTATCCTCACCATGACCATTTCCCTGGAGGCATGTGCAGCACGAGTCTTTCTTTCTAACTTTACTATCACTGTCTATTCACTCTACTTCCCTCGCTCACTTCCTCTTACTGTCATAAAAGCTGAACTTCTTCTACTACTACAATTGTTGCCCCGCCCATTGCTTATATGTGTTGACGCAAACGCCCACCATCTATCATGGGGATCCCCACAGGCTGACTCCAGGAGAGACTTCATTGATAAATGGCTAACCGATAACAACCTATGTCTCTTGAATAACAGTGAACCAACGTACCTAAGCTCATCAGGCAAATATACCCACATTGACCTGTCTATTGCTACCCAAGAGGTGGCGCCTCTACTGACGTGGCAACCCCATAGCAGCCCCAGTACGAATGACCACATACCAATAATAATAACAACTGCCCTCCCAGCTCCCCAAACGGAGCTTCCGAGATGGCAGCTAAGGAGAGCCAACTGGGCAGCGTACCGATCGACTCTCACTCTCCCCACCAAATTTCTCTCACTAACACAGGCCTGCGGTGCTATCACGACAGCCATAATGAAGTCTGCTCTGGAACATGTCCCGACAACCACCAGAACCAAACACCCTTCAGCTAATTGGTGGACTCCATAATGCGCTGCAGCACGCCGAGCCAAAAACAGAGCGATGTCGAGATACAACAACCACCTAGGAAACATGTTACTCTGGATCGCATTCAAACGCGCCAGAGCTGTTTTTCGATCAACAGTCGTCGAGGCGCGTAAAAGCAGCTGGAGCAATTTCCTGTCCACGATGAAAAAGAGCGCAAACAGCACCACTATATGGCGGAAAATTAGCGCCTTGTCCAACAAAGCTCCGGTAAAATCAATCTTGCTTCAAATAAATAACTCCATCACAGCTGACCTTAACGCAGTCTCAAACGAACTAGCTACTCGCTTTGCCAGACAAACCAATGGCAGAACTCAAAATGCACTATTCGAAGCACACCAAAACACAGTTGCTGCCTCACTCCCCGCCTTTACGCGCAGACCTACTCCCTGGTATAACTCCGGATTTGAAATACACAAACTAGGACGAGCCATTTCAACCTCCACATCCAAGGCTCCCGGCGCAGACAGAATCCCTTTCTCATTTCTACAGCATCTCAGTGAACCCCAAACACAGGGACTGCTTAATTTCTACAAGTACCTCCGGTTTCCGAACGATACCCAATGGAGAGAGTCAATAATCATACCGATCCTCAAACCTGGCAAAGCAGCAACCTTGGCCACATCTTATCGCCCTATTGCCCTCACAAAATGTCTGTGCAAAGTGATGGAAAAAATCATCAATAGGCGCTTGCAAGCACTTCTCAAAAGAACAAATTTCTACGACCCGTGCCATAGTGGCTTCAGAGCTGGGCACGGCACTGCAGATGCACTAGTAAGGCTAGAGACTTCAATTCGCAAGTCCTTCTTCCGCGGGAGCTTTTGTGTGGCGGTCTTTCTCGACATATCCAAAGCCTTTGGCTCTGTGTGGCATCATGGCATCCATCTGAAGCTTCATACAATGGGCCTCGATGGCAACATAGCTTGTTTTATAGCCGACTTCCTGAAACTGAGAACTTTGAGAATCCGCATAGGAGATAGGCTATCCTCGTCCCATCCGCTGTACGCTGGTGTCCCGCAGGGATCTGTGATAAGTCCAACACTTTTTCTAATGCTCATCAATGACCTTTTCTCAAACATCCTCCGAGGCATGGAGCACTCGCTGTCTGCAGATGTTGGCGCATGTGGGTGAACAGTCATTCTCTACCAAACGCAGTTGCCCTAATGCAGCAGGCTCTGCATGAGATCGAAGAGTGGAGCAGCAAGTGGGGACTTTCTATATACCCTACCAAAACGACAGCCATCGTCTTCATTCTGAACCGTCCTAACTCTATACCCCAACTTTTGTTGAATAATATCTATACCCCAACTTTTGTTGAATAATACTCCTCTCTCGTATGTGAAAACAGCAAAATTTCTCGGAATGATCTTAGACTCTCACCTCACATGGGGTGAGCATATTTCTAGTCTCGTCTCGCGAACCCAAAGCGATCTCCGCCTTCTCTCCACCATTGCAGCCAGGAGGTGGGGCGCTGATTTTTTCACTCTCCGCCAACTTTACAACACACTGATCCGCTCTAAACTTGATTATGGCTCTTTTCTTTTCTCCACTGCTGCGCCATCACACTTGGCACGCCTCGATCGAGTGCAGTACGCCGCGGCTAGGGTGATGTTAAGGCCCTTTTACACTGACGGTGTCTTCGCGCTCCACACCGTCGCTCCATCCCGCCAGCCAAATAAGCTCCGCCCAGCGCAGAGCAAAATGACCCTTATTGCCACGCTCACGGTAAGGAGCGGCAACATTCTGCATGCTAAATATTGGCGGTGTGCACTGCTAGGCAACAGCGTTCAGTTGCTCTTGAGACCATAGAGAGCATGTGTAGTCATGGCTTACATATTATGGGACAAAGAAGAAATTAAAACCATTATCGAAAAAATGTAAAGAATTTTCATGTTTGTGGAACGTTAAGCTCGTAGAGTATAAAAACAGAGTGTCCAGAGAAGATGATTTGCATCTCACTTCCCAAATTATAATATTTCAATGGTTAAAATGAAAATTCTAACACTGAGAGGCCAAGATAGGAAACAGCTCTCACTATTCAAAAAATCAAAGAAACATACACAGCGTGTGTGAACGTAAAATTAATTACAGCGCAATTAAAATTATACAGTGTGCATTGCTCTCAGGAAAAGTACTTCAAGTAGACGAAAAACATTCGCCAGGTGTCATTAGAAGATTATTGAAATTAAAGGAAAAGGAAAAAAGTTCACCTACAAATTAGTAATAGGTATTTATTTTTTCTTTCTATTTTCAGTGTTTTTGAAGGTAATTGGGTAGTATTAAAGTTTCTTAGAATATTACCTTTTTACTTCTGCAAAATATTCGGTATATACTCTGCAAATTGTTCTGCCAAGTATTTTGTCAGTATTGCAAGAACAATCCTGACGATCAGGGCTCCCATTGAAAATGTTCAGATAAACCTAGATTGAACATGGAAAAAAACCAAGATTCGTTAAAAATAAACGTAGTAGTGTAGTTTTTATAAGAAAAAAGTACAATTTAACATTCTTCAGTAGAAACAATGATGGTAATTCTGATTTTATTCCTGTATTTCCTTCTAATTCTCTTCTGCAGCGCAAATTTCAATATTAAGTCGACTTTTCTGTTGTACAAGGCGCTTTTCATTACGCTGGTGACATACTCTGTTGATGACATCTCGTACCAATTTCGGTTTAAGCTTCCAACGGTGACAGGTTTTTCATTCTTTCCATTAACCATTTTTGGAGGGCTAGACATTTTGAATACTAGTGCGGCAATAATATGAAAATTTGAATGTTTAAAAAAATAATTTTTAGACATTCATTTAAGAGAATGCCCGACCAGTTTTACGATCAAAATGCGTGTCATCTCACTGCAACGTGCCAAGCAAATCGAAGCAACACAAGGGGAGTGCCGGCTATACCTGGCTTGGCCGGGCTCGCAAGTTCGTAAAGGCCCCGATACACTCGGCAAAAATCGCGGTCATAACCGCCAGCACGCCTCTCAATGTGCCTCCCATCCCTGCACACCAGCCAGTTGGCAGAGTGGCCACCGATCTTTCAGCGATCCGAGCATGTCTGGATTAGGACAGTCGTCACTGCGATGAGCAGTACCGTTTGGAACGTTGACGGGAGTGGTGCGACGCAATGTCTTGCTCCGCAATTGAGTGGACAAAACTCGAACACTGAATAGTATAGACGCATTTAAAAAATTCGACGCTTGCAGAATGTGATAAGCAGCGCCTACAGAGGGCTATAGCACAGCGCAATGTGCGCTTCGTTTTGATCCTGCGCTCAATACGGCTGATCGCTAGCGCGCACCTAGCCGTACGACAAGCTGAGGCAGACTGACGCCTTGTTCACTGCATTCCGCGGTGCTTCATCTTGCGTGCTGAGTGTATCATGTCGCCAGTTCTCACTTCAACTGGCGGACGAATCCACTGCCGCAATTTCTCGAGTCATGAACGCCAGTGTATCGGGGCCTTAAGATACTCGATCGTTACGCGTTTTTAAGGTCGAGAAACAGATTTAACACGTTCTACCCCATCCGATAGGCGTGGTTTTGAATCATTTATTCATTTGCATACGGTTGTGAAACAATAATTCTTAACCGGATTATTAAATTTACTTAAGTTAATGATGAATTTACTGTTTGACTTGAGTAAAAAAAAACATATTTAGCAATCGATCAAAAATTAAACCTAGCAACCCAGGAGTGATCGAAAAAAACAAGATCTCGGTGGAAAAATCCAGGAGAGGGAGCCTTGCGTGACGATTGCTGTCTCTCGGGAAGGAGCGTTGTGTTGAGCGGCAATGTAAAAGCAAGTAGGTGTACACTGACGCTCAATCCTCTCGTGGGAGGAGCTATAGCAAGTTCACCGTCGCTCCATACCGTCGCTCCACACCGTAGGTGTAAAATGAGCTTTAGGAGCTCTGCGCTGTACCCCGACAATAAAACTCGAAGCTGAGACAGATTTAACTCCTCTCCATATACGACGGCGGTAATTACTCTCTGGATACTGCTCGCGTATTCTTTCCATTCCCAGACACCCACCTCGTTTACTCCTTCTAAACTATTACTCGTTCCTATTTTATAACGTCATTCCACGCCCACTACCGTTCCCTGGCAGAGCCCTAAAAGAATTTGAGTCATTAAGCATGGAATTTTCTGACATACAGGTCATACCCACGTCTTGCAGATACATCCGCACAACTATCCCAGTGCATAAATCGCTAGCCTTCCAAAATAAGAACTCTTTGTCCAATGAACAGTGGAACCAGGCATTCAGCGATCTGACAGAGCACAACTACCCAAACCGCATCCTTATCTTCACTGATGGCTTCGTACAAGAAAACTCTGCAGGCTGCGGTATCTACTCTGAAACATTCAACCTCAAAGTGAAACTTCCCGATCACTCCTCTATCTTTACCGCCGAACTTTATGCCATCTACTCTGCAATTAAGTTTATCCCCAAGTCAAAAGAATGATACGTTATTTTTTCCGACTTCCTCAGTTCAATCTACGCTCTCCTATCCCATTCACCACCAAATCACTGCCTTATCCCATGGATTCTCGAGGTGATGGCCTCGATGCAACCTGACCAGGTCTACATTGAGTAGATTCCTGGTCACGTGGGTATCCGGGGCGATGAGCTCGCCGACCAACTAGCAAGGGAATCCTTGACTCTGCCTTTACAAACAAAAAAAACCGTTTATTTCCAAGTTGTCACATGAGATACATATGCCAACATATTGGCTTTTAAAAGTTCCTTAATATAAGACGTTCTAAAACAAAAGATCCATACGAGGAGTATTAATTGACAAACCATCCGAGGTGTAAAAATAGATAAGCCATACAAGGCATAATAATCGACAAACTATATGAGGTGTGCTAATAGATAAACTATCAGAGGTGTACAAATGGATAGACCATACGAGGCATATTAATAGACATAATATACGAGGCGTACTATAATAGACAAACCACACGTGGTGTGCTAATAGTCTAACAAAGTTCCATACGAGGAATACTAATTGACAAACCATACGAGGTGTACAAATAGATAAGCCGTACGAGGCATAATAATAGACAAACTATACGAGATGTAATATTAGACAATACTATCATAGGTGTACAGATAGATAGACCATACGAGGCATATTAATAGAAAAAATATACGAGGCGTACTAATAGACAAACCATACGGGTCGTGCTAATAGTTCAATTCTGTCAAGGGTAGTTGAATGAGAAATGAGAAATATTATCTCTTGGATATTTTATATTCCAAGAGATTCCGGTACAGCGCTTCTTGCCTTTTTCCTACTTCGATAATTTCAACTAAGAACTTGGCAGTTTCGAAGAATTCTTTAGTATTTTTCGAATTATTTATAAGATCATCGAAGTAGGAAAAATAAAAAAAAACGCTACACCGTACTAGATTGAAACAACACCGTAAATGACAATCAAGTATTGAGAAAAGATAGTCTCGAAATAATTTGTAAAGAACATCGCGCAACACAGCACGCACATCTAGGAATGCGTAAACATACTTACACTCAAAATTGAAATGCATGGCTTGTTCGGCATACAAATATAGAGATAATTTTTGCACGAGTGCTTTATTTCCTTTGTCTGTTTATACTTTTTAATTTCTTCTGTTCACAGAAATGCCCTTCGGGGTCGTGATAGATCGATTTATAAATCATAAAGCAAGCGCAATCAATTTGTTTATTTCTGAAATTTGGTGCAGTGTTAACTGATCGCAGAGCTTTAGGTAAAATGTAATGTGTCTTGAGGTTTTGTTTTTTTATGCAAAAAGTAGAAATAGAAACCGATATATGTACATGTGCGCATATATGTGTGCGAAGCGTGTGCATGTTTACACTGATACATAAACATTTATGTTTGCGTGCGCACACGTACATACTCATGCACACACCAACACACATATTCATATATATATGTATTGAAAACGAATATAAGAAAAATGCTAATAGACATGAAAAATAATCTTACTCTTTCAATATTTGAAATGACAGCCCAAGCTCTGATGAATCGTAGTAAATAACCTGAGGAAAGATAAGGAATAGAAAAGGACTTCGAAAAACGTATAAATGGAATGGTTTTTTAATTTCCTAAAGGAAATTTTAAGAAAACTCAAGTTACCGCTGAGGAACAAAAAAAAACATATATCTTCAATATATCATATCATATATCATATCTTCTCGATATTCTCTGCAACATCATGCGGACATGGGTACATGGGATAAAATGGAGATACAGTGTAGGCCAGTTTCCACTCATGATTGACAAATATCTACAAAATTTTGGCAGAAATGCGCAAACAAACATATACTCAACATCAAAATTTGCTTGTACAACATACGGACAGAAAGATAATTTTACCACGATTCATACGCTCAAATTACGATTAATTTCATTAATTGTATTTGTCATTAATCCGATTCACAGAGACGTCCTCTGGAGTAAGTGGGAGATCTATTTTTGAATCATTTCGCTAGTGCAATTAAATTTATTAACCGGATGGTTTTTGTGTAAAGAAATGAAATGGAAACATGTATATCTATTTATGTAGATATATATATACCTATATACGTACACACACATATTAATATATGTACTTATTGAGAATGAAATATAAGAAAAAAATACAAATATAAAATAAGAGGATAGAAACAACCTACCATCTATTACACCGATAATGACAGTTGAGCTCATTGTAATCCTAAGAAATTATTCGAAAAAAAAAACTAAAAGGAAAAGATGACTTCGGAAAACGTAAAATGAACTGATTTTTAGTTTCTTCATAGAAATTTTTAAGAAAACTCAGGTTACAGTCAAGAAACAACACAACTCTTCAGCATTTTACAGACATGTGTACATGGGATAAAATGGAGTAACTTTGTGGCCGGATATCACATTTGAGTGGAGAATATTTACAAAATTTGGTACATATAGGTAGATTAAGCAATGGTCCAAAGTGATAATTTTGATAACACAATTTAACAGTTTTTTTCGATTTTAAAGTTTAGTGCTGGTGTGCACTGAACGCACGGAAAAATATTATAAGACTAAATGAAAATGCTTAAATTAACCCCTCCCCCCAGCTCAGCCGAAATCGATTGAAAACATTTTCGAGAATGATTTTGAAATAGCGAGACAACGTTAGCCAAAATTTAATTCATTATAAACTTTGCACAATCCTCACATTTATAAACCTGTATATTGGTGTACACACAAAATGTATTTCAGAGTATGTTTTCCATACGGATGTTGTTCCGACTAGACTGCGGATATATGATCTTCGAGAGGTCTAGTCTGAATTACGGGTATCGAAGGCATCGAAGAAATACGCGGTCTCTTCGAATTGGTTTCTTTATTCAATGGCCGTTGACACCGTAAAAACTGCACAATAAGGGCATGTTTTAGATTCAAGAAATAAAAACTATAGTTAACAGCACGAAATGTACATTTCTGGGTTCAAAAATGAATTTTAAGGACAACGCAGAATGACATCCTTAGGTTGAAAATTATAGTTGAAATTATGGCTAATCGCACACAAAGACATTTTCTAAGTTTAAGAATGAACTCACAATGAATACATCTTGGGTTCAAATGAGAGAATCTGCAATTGACTACACAATCAAGAAATTTATAGGTTCAAAACTTCCACGAATGACCACAATGACATTTCTTGACTTCATGAACAAACAAGAGAAACAACCGACTAATGCTCGAGGGGCAACTAGCTATCACTAGAACCAAACAAGATATTCTAATAATAATGAGCTACCACGCCAGTCTCAAGAGTCTGTGGCAGAAAATAAAATTTGACTTCTCAATCATGAGATGCATTTTTGCACACGGCAATGTAGAATCGCATCCTATTCACATAAGACTAAAGGCACGACAATGAAACAAGCACTATTATATTTGAGGTGGAAACTAGAAATTTGACCCTTCAAACTTGAAATACATTTGCACACGGCAATGTAAAGTCACACGTTATAATATGCACATGGAAGTCGCTCTACTTGCCTCCCATAATTTCTGCACCGTGCACCTGCTGTGCGCTGTGGTCAAAAGAGGACAGTCTACTCTCGCATACTCACGTTTTTTGGGGGATGGTATTCTCACGCCATATAAGTCTTCAATTTCAACCTACATATAGATAGAAAGGCTATCCTAGTTTTGCTTTACTCTACCTGGGGGAATACACAAAATAATTAGGTTTTTGATGCTGAAGGAACGTTACAGCAGGAATTTATACTATGATTATATCTTTGTCCTAAGCTTGAGAAACAGTCCTACCATCACTCGTGTGAAAAGCCGTGTAAATCATACGTATGCTAGTATCAACCTAGGCACATAAAGTCACACGGGCATGGGTATATTAAGAATTCCTGCGGACATATTCTCAGTCTACCTCAAATTCACTTCAGCTCTAGGCTTCCACCTTGCTGACTGGCGCAACTTGCTCAGCCCAGCTCATGGGTAATGAGCCAATTTAATATAAACATAAAAAATTTTTTTATGACAAATAAAGGAGAACTAATCTCAGTCCGAGCTACGCAATTTCTAGAAGCACGGGTTATCAGTTCTATCTAGCTGCTTATATTTGAAAGTGTCAATTTACTAATTATGCTCACTCTCAGCAAGTATTGGCTGCTGCCATCCTCCAATAATTCCAGACGAATTCATATTGCAGCATAAATCAATTCACACTGCACATCCATAATGCAGCATAAATCAACCCACACTGCAAGTTCACAATACAGCACAGATCAACTCACACTGCACAAACAGGAAAAATTCTCAATGGCAAATTCCTGTTGCTGGGAGCAACAGGAGTTCTGTTTACAATGGTCTGACTCGATATAGGTGTTTCGCCGGTTGCCAGCAGCATCGTTGAACGCTCTAGGAACCGGCTGTTCACCATCAAACACACAAGACATGGACATATATCTAGATCAGCGCACGAAATATTTAAAGATTAAATAATTTCTAACACGTTTACACTTAGAAGTTACAATCTTGAGCTCTATCTTAGGAGAACGTCTGCACTCGGTCAAATTAGACAATGGAAGACGCTGTGTTGGGCTTGCGGACCAGTGCGCGGATCCGCGGCCGATGTTGCCACAGAGTTTCTTAAAAATTCGCGTCTCGTAAGACGCGACACTCCCCTCTTTTAGTTGGTGCTGGCGCCAACTAATTACTGCCGCCGGGGGGGCGCTGGAGGAGGACCAGTTCGGTGGCAGGACGCACCACTCGTTGGACCCTGTCGTCGTCGTTTCGTCGTGCGAGCCGCACAGTGGCCGTCCTCAACGACCCATCGTGGCTGGGGTGGGTCTCTTCGATGATGCCGGTCGGCCAGGCTGTTCTCCTGGCCATCTTCTCCCTCACCAGGACGATGTCTCCTTCCTTTAGCGGGGGGTTGACGGCCCTCCATTTGCTGCGCTGCTGCAGTTCGTAGATGTAGCCCCTCCTCCACTTCAGCCAAAACTGATCTGCTAAGTGTTGCACCTTTTTCCATCGCAACTTCCCGTAAGCGGGTTCGTGCCGGATCAGCGCAGGCTTATCGTGCTGTGGTGAGCTGGTTTTCTGCGTCAGGAGCATGTTTGGGTTCACCGGTAGTGGTTCGTTGGGGTCAAAGGACGTCTCCCACAGGGGGGTGGAGTTCACAATAGCTGCCGCCTCCTGCAGTAGGGTGTGCAATTCGTCGAAGGACAAAGGGTGTTGGCCGGCGTGCAGGAGGGCTGCTTCTAGACACCTTCGGATTTGACCTATCTTGCGCTCCCATACTCCGCCGAAATGAGAGGCATGCGGCGGGTTCATTTCCCAACGCACGCCCAGGTCCAACAGGACCCGACTGGCCTGCTCGATGTTCACTTCTTCGGCTAGATTCTTGGCTCCGACGAAATTGGTGCCTCTGTCGGATCGCAGGACTGAGCAGGGGCCTCGTACCGCTATGAACCTCCTGAAGCTGTTGATGAAGGTAGGAGTGTCGAGGGATGGCAGCATCTCGACGTGAACTGCACGAGAAGCGAGGCACGTGAAAAGCAGAGCCCAGCATTTTTTGAGGGGGGCGTTTCTTCTTGTGGATGCTCCGTTGTTTATCATCCAGTGACCAAAGACGTCGAAACCCACGAAGGTAAAGGGGGGCGCGGTTTCGGAGCGTTCTTTCGGTAGATCGGCCATTTGCGGAGTCAGACAAGAGGCCCTTAGTCGTTGGCAGATGACACAGTTCCGAAGTAGCTTCTGTATCGCTCTCCGGCCGTTCTCGATGTGGTACCCGGCTTCGCGAATGGAAGCGTGGGTCACGTGCCGGCCTTGGTGCTTCGTCTTCTGGTGGTAGTACATCATGACGGCGGCACTGATGGGGTGGTCGAAGGGAAGTAACAAGGGGTGCTTGATATTTTCCGGGAAATCTGAGATGGCGAGTCGACCCCCCACTCTGATCAGGCCGCTTTGGTCGACAAAAGGCGCGAGGCTGGAGAGTTTGTGTCGAGGTCCTATGCTTCCCCCTTAATTGGCGCATCTGGCGGAGAAGATCTGGGAAGGCGGACTTCTGGGCTTCCAGGACCAGAGCGGTGTGAGCCAAGGCTTGGGGATCGGCAGCCGTGAGGTGGCTGTTCGAGTTGGCTCTTTTAAGCAGGACTTTGTTGAGTAGCTTCTGTGACAAGACTACTACCCTGGCGGCGATCCTCAGGATGGCTGACCAGGAACTGAATTTAGAGAAGAGCTTGAAAAATAGGAGTTCAGCGACGTCTCCTGTTGATCGAAGAACTCGTACGTCGTCCCCCTTTTCAACTTCGGGGAGTTCCTCGGGGTCCGCGGGGTGGCCCGAGGTGGAAGGGGCATGGGCGACGTCGTCGACTAGAAATGCCGGACCCTGCAGCCATTCCGTCTGCATTAGTCTCGAAGGGTCTGTTGGTCTCGAGGCTAGGTCGGCGGGGTTCGATGCGGTGTCGATATAGCTCCATTGAGACGGATCGCTGTTCTGACGGATGATGTCCACTCTTCTCTGCACGTACCGACTGAATCTTGCCGAGTCGTTCCTGATATAACCCAGCACGACCTTGCTGTCTGAATAGAAGTACACGCGAGCGGGTTTCCTTTTCAGTTCCTGAATTGTTTGCAGGCTCGACAACACCGCTCCCACTGCTGCACACAGCTCAAGCCTGGGGATTGAGGTGGCGGCTCTTGGAGCCACTCTGCTTTCTCCGTGCACAAACGCGACGTGACCGTGACCGTTGTTGGTGTTCGTACGTAGGTACGTTACGTTTCCGATTGCCTCTTGTGAGGCGTCCGAGAAGATGTGCAAGGTTTGAGTGTCGTCCCCTTCCGATTCCGGCGGGAGGAAGCACCTTGGAATTGATAGTTCGTGCAGGCATTGAAGACTCTCGAGCCAGCGTATCCACGACTGAACTGTGCAGCTCGGAATGGGTTCGTCCCAATCCAACGTCTTCCCGCCGGATGCTTTGTCGGTTTCAGAGAGTAGGTTGCGGAGGATCAGTCGTCCGCCAAGGGTGACTGGGCTGGCAAAGCCGATGGGATCGTATATCGAGTTGATTGCAGATAGCAGTCCTCGCTTGGTGTGAGGGCGGTCTGGTATGTTCACTTTCAACACAAAGCAGTCGCGGGCGATATTCCATGACACGCCAAGGGTACTATGGTTGGGAGCCGCAATCAGGTCGATGTCGTCTTCAGTTGCTCTCTCGCTCGCGGGGAAGGCCTCGAGGACTTCCATGGAGTTGGACATGATCTTGTGTAATCTGATGCGGTATCGCGACAGGAGGTATTTGGCTGTTCGCAATATCCCTATGGCCCTGATGGGGTCCGGAGCGGTTCCGAGTCCGTCGTCGCAGTAGAAGTGCGACGTTACATAGTCTTGCGCTGCCTTTAGATGTTCTACATCTTCCAACTGCAGTTCGCTGGCGGTTCCTTTGGCAGCACGGTGAAGGCACATCGTGGCTACGGCGGGGCTGCTGGTGTTACCAAATACGTGCACGCGCGCCCGGTGTTGCACGAGGGCTTTCTGAGGGTTGTTGTCGGCCCACCAGTAGAATCTCATTAGGTCCCTGTGAGCCGGTGGTACGTGGAAGGCGTGGAACATGCTTTCAACGTCGGCCACGAAGGCGATCCTGTGCTCCCGGAATCTCGTTAACACATTTCGCAGACGGTTGTTGTAATCCGGTCCTGACAGTAGGCACGTGTTGAGGCTTGTCCCTTGATATTTGGCGGCGCTGTCAAAAACGAGCCTCACCTTGGATTTCTTTTCTTGAACCACTGGGAAGATCGGAATGTACCAGGTGAGGTCGCCCTGTTGGTTCCTTTCGCCTGCGGGTATCTGTTCGACGTGTCTCATGTCAAGATTTTTTTTCATGGCGTCAAGACACTGCTGTAACTTCTTTGGCTCCTTCTTTAGCCTCTTCAGCGTGTTTTCTTGACGACGGAACACGGCCACTCTGTTGTCGGGCAGTATCGTGTCGAGCGATCTCAGCGGCAGTGGCGCTTCAAGATGTCCCTCGCTATTTACTTTTATTTCCTCCATCGCCTTCAAGAACTTGCGGTCGTCGTGAGACAGACCGGGCATTTCGTCGTCGGGCTGTTGGACGAACATGTCCTTTTCGGGGGGTGGCCCGAAGCACATCCTGGCGCTGAAATGTTCGTGAGTGGCTTCGGCCGCGATCTTTAGAATTGTGCATCTCTGTTCGGCTGAGGGGCCGGTGATGTCATTCACTTTACCGACCACGGCCCACCCCAAGGCAGTGTGATGGACAAATGGAGCGCTTTGGCGATGTTGATCGGCGTGGCTGTACAGTATGTCCCCGCTGTCCGTCCCGAGAAGCACCGATACTTCTGCTCGGTCGTCGAGGGGGAGGAAATGAGGGGCGAAGTGAGCTATTTCCGGGGTCTTTTCCACACGCTCTTTAGTCGCCACTTCCTTCTTGGTGTCAGGGATGATATCGCACTCGAGCATTGGCGGGAGTTCGAAGATCTTGTCCTCAGAAACTCCCCTGATCTTCAATCCAGACACGCATCTGCCCTGTCGAACGACAGATTGATCGGACAAGGTCTCCAGTGTGTAATACGATTTGGGACCTGTCGCTCGAAGCGTGTCTAATAGCTTGGAAGAACAGAAAGAGGTGGTGCTCTGCTCATCGAGTATGGCGTATACGCGACACCACACGCCTGACCTCTCGTTGAAGACGTCGGCCAGCACGGTTTTGCTGCAAGCTCTTCCTCCGATCGTAGCCGAGCGAGAATTCAGAGCCCTGGCTTTCGGCTTCTCTCCGGCTTCGCTCTGGTTTTGTTTGTCGCTCGGGGCCTGCTTGGGGTGTGTCTTGCTGATAGCTATTCCGGAATATCCAGCCTTTGGCCGGTCGAGGTGGGCTGTCGTGCTGTGATGGTCGGATCCGCAATCGTCGCACTTTACGACTTCCTTGCAATGCTTGGCCCAGTGAGGGCCTAGGCAGCGGAAGCACAACTTGTGCTCGCGGATGAAGTCCTTCTTCTTTTGGGGCTCCATCTTCCTTATCGCCTGGCACGAGCTCGTCTCGTGCTGTGCACCCTGGTGAAGAATGCAACTGCCGGGACGATTCTCGGCAGACGTATAAAGCACTCGTGGCGCCTTTGGCTTAGGGTGAGGAGGAACTGAGGCGTTGTGTCGAGTGCTCATCCAGTTGAGACTCGAGGCCCCGAAACTGTCGCATTGAGTATCCGACAGTGTTCGGATAAATTCACAGAACCTCGCGAAACCAGGTAGTGATCCGGACAATTTTTTGTACCTAGTTCTCTCACCTCTCCAGGCATCCAGCACGAAGAAGGGCAGTCTCTCTACGATGGGGGCTAGCCCCATGTCGGTGTTCAGGAAGGACAGGGCCGGGGTGTACGTCATGGTATGCTGGACCGAAAGACAAACGTCGCCGAGCTTTCGCAGCTTAGGGCCGACCGTGTGGTCGCCCTTTGACCCCTTGATGTCTGACGCGCGCACAAGGCGCTCGATCAGGCTGTTAGCCACCTTGTCGCTAGCGCCGAAGCGAGTCGTCAATTGGTCGATGATGTCGGTGAGCAGGGCCGCCGTGTCCAGGTAGGTCGCGGACATTATATCATCTATGAGGCTTCTTGGCTCGCCACAAGTGTGACTCGTGAGAATCTCGATGGCGTCGATAGGCTCCACGGCGAGCCTTTCCATCCTTTTCCTGAGGGCATTGAACCACCTGTGGAACAGATGGGGCTCTCCCGCATAGGGCTGATGGGGCGACCTTTTTAGGTCTTCGATCATCGAGAGCCTCATAACTCCGTCAATCACTGGTGGCCTTGATTCGAAGACCACGGCGGGCGAGTTGGTGGAAACCTTGGGCTGGAATGATGGTGCAAAGGGGTTCATCGTGGGCGCGTGAGCGGTGTCGTCGGGTGGAAAGTTCGTGACCGCCGCCGCGCCCCCTGCGGGCTCCACGACGCGGTGTTGGAACGCTTGGTTGACCCAGGCTCCGGTGCGTGCATCCTTGTCCTCGGCGTCTTCCTCGCCGATGGGCTGATCGTTCCCCGTGCGATTCCCACACCTCAATTTTGACCTCTCAATGGTGATCTGTGCCAACACCACTGATGGGTCTTCTGTGAGGTCGATGAGCATTTTCTCATTGCCTCGGCCAGGGAACCCATGGCGCTCAGACTCCCTATCCTTGCGATGGGAGCTAGCGCTTGGAAGGCTCTGGCTGTGGTCGCTCTCGCTGTCTTGACTCTGGCTGTAGTAGCTCGAGCATTGATGACTCTGGCTGCGATGGCTGGAGCTGACCTGGCCACCGCTCTGACGTTTGGAGCCGTGTTTGCTCCGACTTTTAGCTGAATGGGAATTTGAGGACCTTTCTTCCCGGGTTGCGGTGTCCTGCTGCTGTTTCTTGGACGAGATCTTCTTGGACTGCTCGGAAGGTCTCTTCGCCACACTCCGTGACGAACTTCCCAAGAGTTCTTCGTTTCTGTGGTCCATTGAACTTGCCAAGTCTCTTCTGCGAGCTCTGGCGAGTGTCAATGAGTCCCGAACAACTGTTGCTTCAGCCGTGGCCCCTGAGTTCTCAAGAACGGTGACCAACTGTTCACCGAGTTGTTTCACCTCTTTGGCTTTGGCTCGAACTCCAGCGAATACCTGCTCGACTTCGTTGGAAGTTCTGAGTTCTCGCGGTGCGGCGCCGTTCAAGAGACCGTTTAGAGCTGCTAATGCTATGTTGAATCTGTCTTCCAGCTGGGGAAGTCTGGGTGTGTGCGAGCGCCTCAGGGGGCTCATCTCTATTCTTGTTGCTGGAGTACCGACCCCCAAAAACTTTTTACTGTTCCGACTAGACTGCGGATATATGATCTTCGAGAGGTCTAGTCTGAATTACGGGTATCGAAGGCATCGAAGAAATACGCGGTCTCTTCGAATTGGTTTCTTTATTCAATGGCCGTTGACACCGTAAAAACTGCACAATAAGGGCATGTTTTAGATTCAAGAAATAAAAACTATAGTTAACAGCACGAAATGTACATTTCTGGGTTCAAAAATGAATTTTAAGGACAACGCAGAATGACATCCTTAGGTTGAAAATTATAGTTGAAATTATGGCTAATCGCACACAAGGACATTTTCTAAGTTTAAGAATGAACTCACAATGAATACATCTTGGGTTCAAATGAGAGAATCTGCAATTGACTACACAATCAAGAAATTTATAGGTTCAAAACTTCCACGAATGACCACAATGACATTTCTTGACTTCATGAACAAACAAGAGAAACAACCGACTAATGCTCGAGGGGCAACTAGCTATCACTAGAACCAAACAAGATATTCTAATAATAATGAGCTACCACGCCAGTCTCAAGAGTCTGTGGCAGAAAATAAAATTTGACTTCTCAATCATGAGATGCATTTTTGCACACGGCAATGTAGAATCGCATCCTATTCACATAAGACTAAAGGCACGACAATGAAACAAGCACTATTATATTTGAGGTGGAAACTAGAAATTTGACCCTTCAAACTTGAAATACATTTGCACACGGCAATGTAAAGTCACACGTTATAATATGCACATGGAAGTCGCTCTACTTGCCTCCCATAATTTCTGCACCGTGCACCTGCTGTGCGCTGTGGTCAAAAGAGGACAGTCTACTCTCGCATACTCACGTTTTTTGGGGGATGGTATTCTCACGCCATATAAGTCTTCAATTTCAACCTACATATAGATAGAAAGGCTATCCTAGTTTTGCTTTACTCTACCTGGGGGAATACACAAAATAATTAGGTTTTTGATGCTGAAGGAACGTTACAGCAGGAATTTATACTATGATTATATCTTTGTCCTAAGCTTGAGAAACAGTCCTACCATCACTCGTGTGAAAAGCCGTGTAAATCATACGTATGCTAGTATCAACCTAGGCACATAAAGTCACACGGGCATGGGTATATTAAGAATTCCTGCGGACATATTCTCAGTCTACCTCAAATTCACTTCAGCTCTAGGCTTCCACCTTGCTGACTGGCGCAACTTGCTCAGCCCAGCTCATGGGTAATGAGCCAATTTAATATAAACATAAAAAAATTTTTTATGACAAATAAAGGAGAACTAATCTCAGTCCGAGCTACGCAATTTCTAGAAGCACGGGTTATCAGTTCTATCTAGCTGCTTATATTTGAAAGTGTCAATTTACTAATTATGCTCACTCTCAGCAAGTATTGGCTGCTGCCATCCTCCAATAATTCCAGACGAATTCATATTGCAGCATAAATCAATTCACACTGCACATCCATAATGCAGCATAAATCAACCCACACTGCAAGTTCACAATACAGCACAGATCAACTCACACTGCACAAACAGGAAAAATTCTCAATGGCAAATTCCTGTTGCTGGGAGCAACAGGAGTTCTGTTTACAATGGTCTGACTCGATATAGGTGTTTCGCCGGTTGCCAGCAGCATCGTTGAACGCTCTAGGAACCGGCTGTTCACCATCAAACACACAAGACATGGACATATATCTAGATCAGCGCACGAAATATTTAAAGATTAAATAATTTCTAACACGTTTACACTTAGAAGTTACAATCTTGAGCTCTATCTTAGGAGAACGTCTGCACTCGGTCAAATTAGACAATGGAAGACGCTGTGTTGGGCTTGCGGACCAGTGCGCGGATCCGCGGCCGATGTTGCCACAGAGTTTCTTAAAAATTCGCGTCTCGTAAGACGCGACAGATGTTAAATATTAACACAGAGAAGAAAAAAATAACAAAGTAAAGATGAGGAAATACTCCTAATTATGGAAACAACGTTCATTCTGCTGTATTGAACTCACGGCTGGGGTGCTCATTATTGTCGACAGAAATAGTTAAGATGAATGCACGAATGGCTTAGCAAACGTAAAATGAAATAGTTTCTAATTTTCTAACAGAAATTTCAGGAAAATTAAAATTTCTGGTAAATGGGAAATTCACACCGAAATGCTGCAGGTCTATAGAGATGCAAAATGACGTGACACATTTACTCTAAATTCTTTTACAGTTTTAGAGTTTTTGATATGCTGGGGAAGCTTGTTCCACAAAAAAGCTCCAGAAACTGAGAGAGCTTTTTGTCCCACGTTAGATGAACGGTAACTGACTAAAACATCATTCCTCCGATTTGGTTTTTTGTTTGGGATATTAGATGGAAAAAATTTTACCACCTCTGCATTACTTTGGGGGAGGTACAGAGAGGAGAACACTCGTCGAGCTTTTTGGATCATGAATCTGTTCGGTATTGGGATCCAGTCGAGTTTTCTTAAAAGAGGGGTTACATGATCGTATTTATTGAAATTTCCTTTGCACACCACTTTGGCGGCGAAGTTTAGATGTTGGCTTACCGTCCAATTCTGCTTTGGTGCCTTCACCGCCAGCAGAACCGTCAAGCAGCTGCCACAGCTACTTGACCGAACACCGGAAGCAAGGCACCCGCCTAGCTTCACAGACGCGACGCAAGAGACACACCGGGACACGACGCAGATCCGAGGAGCGAAAGCACACGCGCGACTACACTCCACCATGTCCATTCCAATACTGCCGCGACTCACGCGCCGCCAGTCAGTCGCGGCAGCCAGGAAAGGCTGCGACAGCCAGTCGGCAGCCAGCAGCCAGATCCCGCTCCTTGGGAGCTGCGGCGGCTAATTCTTCAACGCCACATCTCCCCCAGTTTCTCACGAAACTCACAGCGCCCAGTGCTTAGCACTCGTACTCGTTTAGGTACGATGGACGCCGTCGTTCACGGCATGACCGCCTTAATTGCGCCGGCTCTCCCTGGGGCTGCTCTACCTCTCCATCGGCAGTGGCAGGCTCCTCGCCCTCTTCCTCAAGTGAGTCTTCACTAAACTCGTTGTCTGCCGCCGGCGCCACTGGCGCCGCGTTTAATGCGTCCACCACCACCCTCTCAGGCAACGCAAGAGGAGCTGCGCCACCGCCGCCACCTCCGCCGAAGATAACTACGTCGGGCGCCGCAGCGCCATCAGCGCCCCTATGATTCTCGGGGACACGGCCCCGGTCACCCCCAATGCGCCGTCTCCTGACGTCGCGCACATGCCTGGGCATGCCGTCTACGCAGACCACGTACTTTGACACGACGCTAGTAACCTCACCTGACGTCCACTGCTTCGTGCATGAAGGCAGCGGGGGCTTCACCCACACCTCATCGCCGACAGCAAAGCTGTTGCTCGCGCAGCCATCAATCACCCGAAGATTGACGTCAAACGGCACTCGCCAGCGATACCGAAAAATACCGCTCGAAGGGACTGAGCCCGCCTCAGTGTCCTTCCGAGGCGTCACATTATACCAGAATGTAGCCTCCTCAGGAGTGATACCTCCCCTGGCGGCGATCCTCTTGATCGTCCGATGATTTCTCTCCACGATCCCGTTGCCGCTCGGGGCGTAGGCGGCACGGAATCGCAGCGAAATCCCCCACGCATCAGCGAACTGTGCCACAGTCGCTGATCGAAACGCCGTCGAATTGTCCAGGAGCAACTCGTCACACGGCCCTCGCTCAATTACGATTTCTCGCAAGTGAGCGACAATACTCGCTGCTGACTCATTCAGCAGCCGTCGCCAGATGGCGAACCGCGAGGGACCACAGTCAACCAATGACAGGTAGAGCTTAGTGCCATAGTGGGTCACATCAATTGCAACCCGGCGCCAACTCTCCTCCACAGACAGATCCCCCCGCTCCACGAGATTTTCCCCCCGCAGCGCAGGGTCGATCCGCTGGCAGGCCTCGCATCCAGCCAGCTCCCGCTTCACCTGTTCGCGCGACAGATCACTGCGGATCTGACGCGCCAAGTAGAGCGTCCGATCAATGCCCAAATGATGCGGCAAATGAGCCGCCCAGATGGCATCCTCGACACTCTCTCCAGTGGCAAGCACGGCCGCCACCTCTGCGCCGGCTTCCCCACCATCGCGGTAACTAAGCCACCTCTTAGGTACCCTGGTCAGCTGGTCGGCCTTGTTCTCGATCGTCGAGACGAAGCAAACAGACACGACCAGACCATGCTCAGCGATCGTCTCACGGATCACCCCAAGACGTCGCTTCACGAGCATCTCCGCCGCGCCCTTCGTGCGAACACGATTGCGGCCATCGACAGTGTTGTCCATCCATGTGACGACTGTCCGGGAATCACTGGCGACCGTGAAGGTCTTAAAACCCCACGCAATCGCCAAATTGATACCCCGCGCCACCGCTTCCAACTCGGCCACATTGATATGAAGGTGGTCTGACTCTTTTCGGAGCCAAGACGCATCCTCCACAATGCGGCCATCGACCTCAAGGGCCACACCAACTCCGAGGGAGCTGGCATCAGCCCACACGGTAACCGTACCATGCGAGTCGACACCCCACACGCCCCCAACAGGGTCGTCCCGACGAGCCCGCGCCAACAGCTCCGCAGCCAACGAGCTGACAGAACCGTCAACCGGGTCGTCCCAAGAGCCACTGCACCCCAGCCGTTTCAAAAAACTGCAACAAGGACGCAGCCACCCCGCCACGGGGTAATGGCCAACTAACCGACCGCACAAGGAGAACAGCCCTCTCTTCGTCAGGCCGGCATTCACCGAGCCAAACTCGGAGAGAGCAGTCCCCCGCGACATTCGAAGATGTCCGTTGGCATCTTTCCGCAAAGAAATGCCCAACAGCCGACCTCCATCCAGGCACTCAGGCTCCTTTGACACAAGTCCGTACCGTGCCAAATGCTCCCGGAGCTCCTGCGCGCTGAGAATGGACTCACACACCACTACGTCATCGATATAGTGGTCCGTCCCTCGACGAACGCGATCGGTCAGCGACAGAACCTTGCCGAGAATCACCGTCATGATTCGAGGCGCACACGAGAGGCCAAAGCCTAATCGCGTCAAAGCGTAAGGCACACCCTTAAACTTCACGATCTGGTACCGCCACAGATCCTCGGAAACGTGGATCTGCAGGTACGCGGACTTAAGGTCGACGACCTTAAGCTCGCCCCGCAGCTGCCGCCACTTCCGAATCTTGTCGCCACACACAGCGACCATGTCATCGCCAGTATGACATTCGACAAAGCCGTTCAACTCACGATAATCCATGACTGGACGGACTTTGTCCTTCGTTGGTTGCACGACGGCCAGCAACGGAATGACGCCCGGGATGGGCCATGCCATCGCCTCAACCAACCCTTTGAGATCCAACTCTGAATCTCCGCCTCATAGCGCTCCCGCACGTGAGGCGCCTGAGTACATCCGTACTCCGCGACCCGAGTCTGCAACCCCTCGGGCGGCTTCTCGGACCACCGCCAACTGACGGTCCACCGACCGTCAGCGAACCTAGCAACAAAGTCAGGGTCGACGATCTCGATCGGTGCTGGCGCACCTTTCGACCCCACCGACCCCGCCCCCGTCACCAGGCCGGCTCCCAGCTTGGCACGGGTGAGTCCATTGCTGGGCCCCCCACAGCATCCAGTTGACCGAGATCTCCCCCAGTCAACCGCATACTTCGATTCAGGACCTCTTCTGACGGTGACGCCCCCCATGTGATCGATAACATCACTCCCGAGTAGACAGTCCACGCCAAGGTTCCCCAACTCCGGCATGACGAGCGCAGTGACACCAAAACAATGCCCCTGCAACCCGACTACCACACGACAGTGCTTCCCCACATGGGAAGTTCTGCCGTCCGCCGTTAGCAACGGCCGCCCCGGCCGGGGGCATTGGCCCACCACCACCCGCGGACAAACCACCGTCCGCTCGCTCCCGGAGTCTACCAGACACCAAGAACAATCCCCATTCAGGATGGCACGAACGACTGGCAACCGACGCCCCGTCGTAACGCCAGTCGCTCCGAGCGATTCTAGATCGCCCCGACCCAGCGACACACCCGTGCCGCTCAAGGTCCCTCTCTTCGAGGGGGCGCCGTCACCTCCCTCGGAGGGAGGAGACCTCCGGTAAGCTTGGCTTACGCGGATTCCATTGAGGAGGACGCGTCGCCCCGACTAGCGTCCTCCGCAGCGAAACCCGACCCACCAACCGCAGGCCTACCTACTGCCGGGCAGTCGCAGGCAAAATGCCCGACCTCCCCACATGCAAAGCATGCAAACCTCCTTTTTGCGGGAGCCTTCATGGCCCCCCTACCAGCAGGCGCCGCCGCGCCTGGCTTCTGCGGGCAAACCCGCACGCGGTGTGCGCCGCCGCAGCGGTAACAAGCACCCTTGCCACCACTGCCCTGCTTCCCCGCAGCAGCAAGGTCTGCTCCGTGCCTGGCCTCCTGGCCACGCCCGGCAGCAGCCCTCTGTGCGGCCATCCTCTCCCGCACTCTCGACACCACCTCGTCGAACTGCGCAGTATACGCGTCCCCCCGCGAAACTGCCCACGTATACAGAGTAGTGGGGAGACCCTCATAGAATTTGACCCTAAAAATCAAATCCTTCTTGGTCGACCCCACCCTCCCCCCCAGACGCGCCAGGTCATCCAGGTACACGTCCACCGACTCCCCGGCCCCAAGCCGACGGTCGGTGAACCGCCTATACGCTTCCTGCATAGGCAAAGCAAATTGCGAGGCCAGCACAGCCCTAACTGCCTGCCACTGTCCCGCATCACCGACAGTCATCGAGCGAAACACTCGGGCGGCGTTGCCGTCGAGCATGAACCCGATGATGTCGGTCGGAGCTACCCGCTCCAGCTGGCAGAGCCTCTCCAAGCTCTCCAGCCACTCAAGCGCGTCGACCGACCCATCGCCCGACAGCTTAGGCAACTGCCTAGACAGCCGGTCGAGGATCGGCCCACGCGCCTGAGTCAGGATGTTCGCCAGCAGGCTAGCATCCACAAGCACACCACCCGACATGCTCCCCGCCGGCGGCGCTGGCGATGCCGCATCGCCAGCTCCGGCTGCCGCAGCCTTTCCAGCTGCGTCAGCCACCTCAGCCGACGCAGCCATTCCAGCCGCCGCCATCTTGATGCCCACAAGAAGGCTACCGCCGCCAAAAGCCTAGATAGCTTGTTGGCTTACCGTCCAATTCTGCTTTGGTGCCTTCACCGCCAGCAGAACCGTCAAGCAGCTGCCACAGCTACTTGACCTTCCTCGTAGAACTAGAGGAACACCGGAAGCAAGGCACCCGCCTAGCTTCACAGACGCGACGCAAGAGACACACCGGGACACGACGCAGATCCGAAGAGTGAAAGCACACGCGCGACTACACTCCACCATGTCCATTCCAATACTGCCGCGACTCACGCGCCGCCAGTCAGTCGCGGCAGCCAGGAAAGGCTGCGACAGCCAGTCGGCAGCCAGCAGCCAGATCCCGCTCCTTGGGAGCTGCGGCGGCTAATTCTTCAACGCCACATTAGACATTTTTGCAACTCTTCCTGACGATATTGAGGTAAATTTCCCCATACAAGACTGCAGTAGTCCAGGCGCGATAAAACTAAAGACTGAATCACTAACAATCTAGATTTTTCGTCAAGTGTGTTCTTAATGCGATGAAAGAACATTAAGGTTCCGTTTATTTTGTTGCACATTGTTTCGACGTGTGAATTGAAAGTCATATTTTTGTCAAACCAAACACCCAGATTTTTTACCGTCTCTACTGGTTCAATTGTATCGTCTCCAAATGTTAGCTTGAATGGTGGTAAATTTTTAGTCGCATTCTGTGATCCAAAAATAATGCATTGCGTTTTACTTGCGTTAAGTTTGAGGCCATTATGGTCATACCACAATTTAAGGTTTCTCAGAAGGTTTTCAGCGTTGGCTTGTGTTTCTTTTAAATCTGCTGTTGAGCTTGTCATGGCAATTTGTACGTCGTCAGCATACATTGAGATTTTTGTGTTTGCCGGCATGGTGGGGAAATCATTGATGAAGATTGAAAATAAGAGTGGGCCGATGATTGAACCTTGAGGAACGCCAAAATTGGTTGGTATGAATGATGACATTTTGTTATTCAAGCACACTGCATGAGAGCGGTTTAGTAGGTAGCTTTCAAACCATTGAGTGTCAATTCTGAGGTTTGAAATTTTTTGTAGAAGTTTCTTATGCTCAACACTGTCGAAAGCTTTGGAGAGATCAAGCAATAGTAAGAGAGTTAGTTTTTTTTGGTCAATATCATTGTAAATTTTTTCTGTTATGTTTAACAGGGCGTCCTGAGTACTGGTATTCTTTCTGTAAGCATATTGATTGCGATGCAGTAGATGTGACTCGTCTATGTAAGACGAGAGCTGGTTTGTTATTACTTTTTCTAATATTTTGGTCGCTAAGCTGCCTCCCAGTGGAACAAAGATTTGCAATAAACACAAAGCGCACTACCGCCAGGTGTGGTAGTTGGTGCTTAGCGTGGACTTCCTCACAATGTTACCTGCATGAACCAATCCTTAAATAACCCAGTTCCATCCTGCCTGCCCAGATACTTACAAGTCTCATATACTCGACTTAGACTGAACACTTGCCTCATCACTATTTCTCATTTCTTTACCAATTCCCCTCCTTGATCATGCCTTATCTGCCACGAGAATATCACTTTGAAGCACATATTCATCGAATGCCCTGCCTACGAACATCACCGCGTTCATCTCCGTCGCGCATGCTTTGAGAATAATCTGCCCTTCTCATTGACCAAAGTGCTGACCAAGCAAATTTCACCAAAGCTGGTGGTCGAATATTTGAAGAAGACTAGTCTTCTTGGCTCTATATGAAGCAGTCCGCAAGACCAGTGGCTTTAAGAGGGATAGACCATCCTTCACCTCGAGAAGACCAAGCGCATAGTGGGTGCCAATACCAGCATTGGGTGGCGCACCGTACTCTAAAAAAGTAAAAAAAGTAAGTTCACTACCATCTTCTTTGAAGTTAAATGAAAAGATTTTACCAGTGTAATGTCATTTCGATGAAACTATGAAACTGCACAATGAATATTATGCTGCGCCTTGTTTCGTTTGTAGCTCATGGTAATACAATTAGGGGAAGAACAATGTGTATAGGGTATTTCCAAAGGGGAAGTAAACAAATAAATACCTTTCGACAAGCAAGCCACATCAGCAAATATTTTTTACGGGGATAAACAGCCCTCATATCAGCGATAGCTTATTTTCTTGTAGGTCTGAGAGATACAATAGACTATTTAGGAACATTTTATTCCCCGCTTTGAAGTGATTTAATATCAGCCGGTAAAAATTTCTAGTTTGTACCATTGTTTTGATCGATTTTACTATCTTTCAAAATTTAATAAGTGTAAAACAAATATTTCTCTGCTGCGTATTCATACTTTGACTATTTTCATATGTGGGGTTTACTGGTGACCAAATAATTGTATTTTATTTCTTTGTGTAAGCCTAGTTGGTTGTAAACTTGTAAGCCTGTTTCATTTGTGAAATCAAGCTTGTATTAGAACCTTTATAATTTATGAGTATTTGTTGTATCATTAAACAAATACTTAGTCCTTTAGGTCAATGTGAAGTTTAATGCAATCACAGAAATTAATAATTATATTCCAAACAATCACTAAAGGAACATATTTAAGAACGTTTTACAAGAACGACATTCTGCTCGCTGATGCTTTATTTTTGAATTATTGAACTTTGAAGTTGGCCTTCCCGCGCCAAAGGAAGCGAGCGTAATTTAATTAAAAATGGAAGCTAACCCCCTTTTACAAACGTAAAGAGGTTGGGTCGTGAGGGGGAGGCACAGTTCTTCTAGTGAAAATTATAAATAAAGCTTCTAACCCACCCATTAAGGTGACGACCGCAATCTTGTTTACATCGGGTCTAACATGGCGACCACCATGGGCACCGCCATTTTGGACCCAATGTCAACAAGATTGCGGTCGTCACTCTAATGGGTGGGTTAGAAGCTTTATTTATAATTTTCACTAGAAGAACTGTGCCTCCCCCTCACGACCCAACCTCTTTACGTTTGTAATAGCTTCTGTTATTAATTAAATTCCGTTTCACGCGCTTGCTTCCTTTGGCGCCAAAGCCAACTTCAAAGTTCAATCATTCGAAAATAACGCATCAGCGAGCAGAATGTCATTCGTGTAAAACGTTCTGAAATGTGTTCCTTTAGTGATTCCTGGGATCGGCATTATTATTTTCCGTGATTGCATTAAACTTCACATTGACCGTCCTTTAAAATAATGCTGATTGAAATTTTTGTTAAATAGGCCTATAGTGTGTTTTAATTGCTATAGATGGGTATATTTTAATGATATGTATTTGCAATGATGTGTATTTGCAATGATGTGTATTTGCAATGATGTGTATTTGCAATGATGTGTATTTGCAATGATGTGTATTTGTGCTGTGTGTTTGTGCATGTCATAGTCATGTAACCAGGGTTTCTGCCACCGTGCGGCAGACCCGGGATCGAATCTCGGCGCTGGTGGTGGCAATTTTCTCTGTTGGGTATAGGAGAAAAATTCCAAGCACAATACCCCACTCTACCCAGGTGTCTGATATGGGTACCGGTCTTGACCGGGGGAAAGTGTCATGGCGTCCTGGCATTAGTTATAAGGCATTTGGAAATCCAATGTACAAGGTGATATGTATCAGGCTTGATTGGAAATAAAGCATCCATAGATGCATTCATTATTCAAGTTTAAGGCTTGATGATGTAAAAGCCTGTCAACTGCACAGGAGGATACTGTATGCAAAATGTTTTGCATGCAGTATCCTTTTACATAATATCATTTATGTAACACATTTTAAAATGTCTCCAATTACCTAAATGGGTAAATGTTGAGGATTATTTGGGAATTAATTATCCACTTCTCAAATGCTAAAAATAGTAAATTAGATCAAACTAAACAAGTTTTCTTCTATGCACTTTCTGTTGTTAATGATTATTTTACGAATTATAGCGGTAAGTTCAGTTTCATCTTTGATGACAAATGCGGTCCAATAAACAGCTACTCATTGATTTTTTTAATTTATGTTGCTTGAATCATGGTAATAACATTGAAATAAACTACTTTTCTTCCATACACTTTTTTCGTCGAATGAATATTTTACGAGTTAGCGTGGTAGGTTTAGTTTCGTCATTAAAACAAGAAAACCTGAAGCGAGATGCCATTGCAGCATTGCCATTCGCCGGGCCAAATAAATTACTTCCCGCTTCAAACACTTGAGTTGCGGTAACTAATTCACCGCTATAACTCGTAAAATACTTAGTTACGACGGTAAGTGCATAGAAGAAAACTTGCTTATTTTGATCTATTTAACTATGTTAAAACACCTAAAAATCAAATATTGATTCCTAATTAATCCTCAACATTAACCCCTAAATGTGGCAACAAATTTTTCAAAATTGTTGACAACAGTAAAATCAATATTGACCTATTTGACAATATTTTTGAAGCCCATCCTCTATTCTCTCACTCATTATCTTGTCATAGATTTACCGTGTCTAATTAGGCTTAATTCAAGAAATTACATAGCTATGTTATATACATTTTTTAAATATTTTCAGATATTCAGAGGGATACAACTATTGTATTTGAGAATTAGCACTTGCAGGCAGAAAATGTGAGGTCAAAAACTAATAGGGTCAATGTCTGGTTTAAGGAGAACGTCTGGGTAAAAAAAAAGTCCGTTATTTATGGATGGATTTCTCTGACATTTTCACAGTAGGTGTGAAATGATGCGAAGATCAATTGTTATTTTGACAAAAATTTTGTAACTGCACTTTGTTTTTAATTTTTTTTTCTAAAAATATGAAAAAATAAGGGTTTTTTAAATCTATCTTCTTCTACAATTTTGAAGTTACAGAACCAGTACTTCGTTTTTAGGTTGCTTATATGTCTATATAACCATAAGCAATAGGGAATTTTGATAACTTCTTTTTGTGGATTTTGGGAATTAAAAATAAAAAAATTGACTTTTTCTTCATTTTTTTTTCTTTGTCGTGTAATTTTCAAAATAATAAATGTATCCAAAAATGCCATTGCTTAACAGTACTCCTTGCTAAGCCCTATCGAATGGTATATAAACCATTCTTGTAGCTCTGAAACTGTGGAAGAAGATACATTTGAGGAACCAATTATCATGTTTCCAGATAAACGTGTTTTTCACAAACAAAATTGTTTTTCTTTTTATCTTTTGAACTACAGAATTTTCTACAATGAACTCTTGAGCGTTTGTAGCTCTTTTTAAGCCCTTTCAATTGATATAATTTACATTGCTGTAGCTCTTTAACTCTGGGAAAAAATGTACAACAAAAGACAATACGTGTAATGCTTCAAAACGACCACTTTTTTATTTTTTCATTTTTTTCCAACCAAAATAGGTTTTTTTTTTCAAGTCAACTCCTCTGTTTTGTAGCTCTTTTCAAGCCCTTTGAATTGGTGTGCTTGCCATAGCCGTAGCTATAATACTGCAGCTGTCATTGAGCTATGAATGAAAGCTGCGGTATTATAGATACGGCAGAACAACTAAATTCTGAAATTGTCAAAAATTATAAAAAAAATATTAAAATGTTTCGTTCGTATAATGGAAGCACTTTGAGTAGCCCATGAACGAACTATATTGTCATTTCCGCAGAGAAACACGCTCAATTGACCCCAATAATGAGGGGGGAAGGGTTCAAGGTCACGCCACCCCCATCGCTTTCCCCCCCTCTGGTGCGCGCACTATTCGGAGTAGACGTAAACGGAAAGTACCAATGGAAGCGCAAGAAAATCCTCTATAAGATGCATATTAAAACAGAAAATCAGCACATATCCCGATTTCCATCTAGACGGTACCCAGACGGCCTCTTTAATGCAACCACAGCAAGTAATAATTTTATTCCAAACAATCACTAAAGGAATCCATTTAAGAACGTTTTACGAGAATGACATTCTGCCCGCTGATGCATTATTTTGAATTATTGAACTTTGAAGTTGGCTTTCGCGTGCCAAAGGAAGCGAGGGCACCAAGCGCAATTTAATTAATAACGGAAGCTAACCCTCCTTTTACGAACGTATAGAGGTTGAGTCGTGAAAGCGAGCCACAGTTCTTCTTGTGAAAATTATAAATAAAGCTTCTAACCCACCCATTAGGATGACGACCGCAATCTTGTTTACATCGGCTCCAAGATGGCGGTGCCCATGGTGGTCGCCATCTTAGAGCTGATGTAAACAAAATTGCAGCCGTGACTCTAATGGGTGGGTTAGAAGCTTTATTTATAATTTTCACTAGAAGAACTGTGGCTCGCTCTCACGACTCAACCTCTATACGTTTGTAAAAGGGGGTTAGCTTCCGTTATTAATTAAATTGCGCTTGGTGCGCTCGCTTCCTTTGGCGCTTGAAAGACAACTTCTAAGTTCAATAATTCGAAAATAACGCATCAGCGAGCAGAATGTCATTCATGTTGAACGTTCTTGTATGCGTTCCTTTAGTAATTCATAGCAACGGAATTATAAATTTCCATGATTGCATTAAACCCAACATTGACCACTAATAGTTAGGTAGTGCTTATTGTAGTGGAAGAAATAAAAATATTTGTTTTGTTACTGACTATTTTAGTTTCGATCTACTGCTGTCCGCTTTTCCGGCAGATACTACTTTCCTCTTCAACTTTAAAATTGTTTCATAAACCTACTTGCTAATTCACTGTTTCTATGTAAAGATGATTTCTATGGAAACACCTTATATATAGATTTCTAATGATGCATTAATTGGCAGCTAAGAATGGATTTAAATCTTTGCTAGTAAGAGATGAAGCAGAAAAATTAGAGATGAAAGGTACGCAAAGAAATTGGAAGATAGAAAATTGGAGATGTGAATGTTCTACTCACTGTGCATTTACTTCATCAACATGAAAAAAACATCTACCTAAAGGTTTCCAGGTTTTATTTTAATTTAAATTGTATATTTGAGTAAGATTAATGATTAAGCTGCATACAACATAGTAAAACTTAATGGTAATATTGATACACAAGACATAAAGAAGCCATAAAAGTCATTAGGGAGCCGTAGCAATCGTAATAAAAATGAAAGAGCAAGACAAGCTACTTGAATCATTTAAGGTATATATTCAAATAAAACCTAATTTCAAACGTTTTGGCCACAGGCCATCATCAGTGATTAGAAATCTGAAAAGTACAAAGTAAAAAGTAAGAATAGACAAAAAGACAAATCAAATCTAAGAATGACCATTCTAAAAACAAGCTATAAAATTGCGTTAATTGTGATTATCTATTTACAATGGCTAAAGGAAAAGAACTCAGAGTGTTATTTAAAGCCGGCCTAAGTTTAAAAATGTACAAGGACTCTAAAATGCGCATATCTGTATATAACTGGGGTTTTGCTAAGATTGAAAATTGATTAATGGAAATTGCACTATCGCACTCGTCCGAATGCTCTCGAACGGCGGAAAAAGGGGGTTTTGCCAAAATTGAGCCTGTTCTAAAGCTCCTACCATAAGCCAGCGTTTTACCGATGGTATCTTGACGATACGTTTATTCTTTTCAAAAATAGCCGTGATCCTGAGCAGTTTTTTCATAGACATAAAGAAGGAAACAGCAATACATAAAATTGAAGATGCTTATGTAATCAATTTTGTATACATATATATAATTGGAGATGCAAAAAAAAGAAGTAACTATGATAAAACACATCCAGGATAAAAAGGAAAACCAACGTGGCTAAGAATATCATGATAAAAAACAAACGTTTTGGACTATAAAAATTCCATCTTCAGTATTCTGAAAAGCAATAAATCAAAGTATTAAAACATTGTAACTATAAATCTTCTGAAAAAATCGAAATTTAAGATAATAAAATTTAAAAGACATGATAAAACAAAACTATACAAAATTTTTAACAAACAATGGAAAGTTTCACCGCCGTATCACACGTTTATTGATGGACGGTTCTTTAAAATGTATATCGATTCTAAAATGCGGAGATCGGATAAAATTGATGTTTAATCCAAAATTTTAAAATTTGTATTTTTAAAAATATGGTCTCTCTCCAAACAGTGCTCTCTTATCTATAGATGAGTTGGATGGTTTGGTAAGGTTACAGCCAGTGCGAAAGGAGACTCCCCTGTGTTGTGCACACCTCACGAACAATTGGAGCCCAGTGCTACCAATGTAAGAGCGCTCGCAGCGGTCACACGTATATTGATATACAACTGAGGTGCGCAACATCACATCCGGAGTATCCCTTCGCTTAAAATATGATCCGAGTTTTTTATCATTTTTAAAATATGAGCAAGGATTTATTTGTGGAAAAAACTTCTTAACTGTTGACACAACTTCCATTTTCATTTTCCCTGTGCGGGATCCTATAAAAGGTAACTGAAAATACAACCTTAGCTTCGGCACAGTAAGAATTTTTGGCTTAGCGGTGAACTTTCTACTCAAAAATTTCCGTAATTCACTAGTAAAATATTCTTCGGGTAATTATTCGAACAGAAATAATTTTGCAAATAATTCATCTCTAAATGGAACAACTCGTAAGACAATGAAATTTCAAACGCTCTGTGAATTAACGTGACTATCCCTGAAGTTTTGTATTTTGAGAATATATTGCTGAAAAAGTTCGTGCCCAATCCCGTGAAAGTGGCTCTTCGAAACACTGAAGTCGTGAATTTGTCTCCAGATCTTGTAACTTTTACATCTAAAAATGGCAATTCATTATTCACTTCCAGTTCACATGTGAATTTGATATTCCTATGACATTCATTAAAGTATTGAAAAAACTGCTCGGAATCACGGCTGTTTTTGAAAAGAATAAACGTATCGTCAAGATACCTTCGGTAAAACACTGGCTTAAAATTATCTGGACCATAAGCCAGCGTTTTACCGATCCAACTCGCACTGGCTGTAACCTCACCAAACCATCCAACTCATCTACAGATAAGAGAGCACTGTTTGGAGAGAGACCATATTTTTAAAAATACAAATTTTAAAATTTTGGATTCAAAATCAAATTTATCCGATCTCCGCATTTTAGAATCGATATACATTTTAAAGAACCGTCCATCAATAAATGTGTGATACGGCGGTGAAACTTTCCATTGTTTGTTGAAAATTTAGTATAGTTTTGTTTTATCATGTCTTTTAAATTTCATTATCTTGAATTTCGATTTATTCAGAAGATTTATAGTTACAATGTTTTAATACTTTGATTTACTGCATTTCAGAACACTGAAGATGGATTTTTTATAGTCCAAAATGTTTGGTTTTTATCATGATATTCTTAGCCACGTTGGTTTTCCTTTTTATCACTAGAGTGAGATTTCCCAGAAATCAATCTATTTCATTTAAAACGCATCCAATACCAGAAGATCTTGCGTTGTAATTTTTTCTGCAAAGACTTTAATGAAACACAATACTCTCAAATTAGAAAACTCCACAGGCTGAATCTGCTTCAAAGTTATTTTCTAGTTTACTTCCAGCCTGCCCTCCGTTCTGTATCTTGTGACTGGGTTATCAGAAGTGGGATACCAATCTGAAGTCTACCATTTTTCTGCTCAAAGGTTGTTCAAATTAGCCCGTTTATCCATCAATGATACCCTCATCTTGTCTGGTCTCAATACGTTTCTCTAGATCCCTAATGATGCAGCTGTTTTTGGGTGCTTTTTGCTGTGTACCAAAACACATTTTACACATTCCCTCATTGCAATACTAAATGGTGCCTTCCTCTTTTCTATCTTTTGAAATTCTTTGTTGTGGTTAGGGCAACTTTAAGTTTGAATCTAATCTTATAAAATTTACTGTAATAAAAGAAAAGTTCAGTTATGGAATAGCTTTACTTATCATGCAGAAACTAATTAAACCGTCGCCATGTCCTGGACTCTTAGAAAGTCGGCAAAGCTAGTACATGTGGCACATCAGCAAACCTAGGGTTGCCATGAATGGTTTTAACACTTTACGGACAAATTATTTAATTCTATCTTAAAAAACTAACTAATTAAGTTTTTGAACTATGAACACTTTGCTATGATCATGTAACACTAAAATTTGGAAAAAAATGTTCCATAAAAGATGAATTGTAAAGACAAATTCGTCCCTCTAGGAATCCTATGCATGCAGTATGCAATGGATGAATGCATTCGATGGTACATGACATAGATATAATCGAAATAGTCAAAAATATTTAATTTTGCTAATGCTCTGAACTTCAGGGATGTGATCCATATGGTCCAGACGGACATAGCTATCTGGCGTTTGTGTCGAATGACGTTTCGCCAGTTTTGCCTTCGAAAGACTTGGTTTGCCTCTTCGATTACAGTTTTGACATTTTTTACAGCTCGCATCAGCGTATTTGCAATAGTAAGTTTGAGAGCTGTGAGGGGAAGGATCTATTTTCTTTTCAGTGATAAATATTTTCCTGACGACTGATGTAGGATCCAATTATTCACCACAGACAAAACAATCATATTGAAAATCAAGCCATGGTACATTTACTTTGACCTCAGGTACATCCTGTAGAGAGCCAGCAGAGCATGGGCAAGATCAGCCTTCTATGCCTGGATTGTACTGCGTAATGATGTTTGGTTTTACTACCTCAACGAGCTGCTTCTGTTTTCTGTCGAAGCGTGAGACAGCTTCTGTTGGTTGAGTCATGACGATGGTTGAAACAGCACGGGCAATCTTATTATCATACCACTTGATGTAAGTTACTTCATGATCCAGATTTGTCGTCTTGTTTTCAATACTAGATCGTCTTCCTCTTTCCATGAGATCGTTGTCAAGTGTTTTGTCTCTTAGGCCGTGATGCCTCATAGGACGAATTGCCCCACAGCTCCAGATTACCCGGCTTGCCAAGTATTGTATCAACGGAATAGAGAACCAGTTGTCATGGTCCACAGGTAGTTCTTGTATAATTGGAATTTTTCTGAACTCTTTCTGAAGATCAATGATAGGGCGTATCTTGAAGAGTTTGTCTTCGTTAACCTGCGTATTGTCCGCTAAATGCCGAGAACTTTTGATTTCCTCATATCGGTCTTGGGTCATTACAGCTGATATTTGATCGTTGAATCGGACAATAATTGTGCTCTAATGCAACCTTGTGTAAGGTAATTTTGAAATAAAAAAATTAAAGAGACAATCCAAGCCATTCTTGTAGTTCAGCACGAATCAATTTCAAAGGTTTGTTTATATTTTTCAGCGTGGCGTAAAAATTGCTTTGCTCTACTGTAAGGGCCATAATATCTTCACTGATGAATGTTTTCCAATAGTCCAGACTCTAGAGGGTGCAAGATGGTCCCATCATAGTCGTTTCCATCTTCAAATGTTGGGATCTTAGTAGAATCAACGCTAGTGCTAGTAACTCAAATTGGAAAATTCGTTATGTTGCTCGCTTTTGAATTGGTTTTTCTTTCTGGTGGGATAGAAACCTCTTCTGGTTCATTTACTTCCAGTAAAATTGTTTGCGTGCTTTCAAAATCTGGATAATTCATTATGTTCATCAGAAATTTTAATCTGTTCTTCAAAATGCAAAGTCAAGGTCTGCTACTGAACCGTCCAACCCTATAGATATACAGTTATTTTTGCTTTCATCACTGCCTCATGCAATACTATTGGCATCGATAACAAGATGGAGTATGGGAGCACGAGTTGGTCCATTTCAATTGAAAAATCTTGGTGGGAACTCTGAAATGATAGAAGCTGGAAAATTATAACTCAGTACATGCAGGAAATTTGATAAATTCTGTCAAAATATTTCTTCAAAACATATATTCATTCCTATTAGAACGATTTTGTTTATAGTAAAGCAGGTGCACAGCAATCCGAATTGGACGAATACGTCTTGTCATGAGTCAGGTATATTTTTAAGTTCATATACATTGTAACAAAATAAATGTTTCTCTAAATTGAAGAATGTATGTTAATTTCATCATGAAATTTTTTGATACCTTGTACCTTACCTGTATGATCTGCCATGAACCTTCAAATTTGACCGATTTGGAGTAGGCAAGCGTATCCTCCCCACTCTATGTCTAAGACTGCACTGAGCCAACGATGCAACTTTGGCAGGTTCTGATTTGAAGACCAACTACAGATGCTTGCATCTTAATAGGCTCTAGAGCATAAACTAGGAATTTTTCAATATATGAGCAATAATAGAAGTGCAGACGAATTTGTCTGCTTCCTCTGTAAAGGGTTAAGCATCTCGTTGAGCGCTATTTATTGGTGGAAGGTAAAATAAGGATGGGGGGTGGCAGGGGAGGAGAGGTAACATGTTTAAATCAGTATAAATTCTTCCGCTCAGTCTGGAGTGTGGCTACCGGCGCTGCAAGACCTCTTAGAAAGCCAGCAGTATAGCTGAGGCATTGCGGCACACACTCTGCCTCTTAGAAGGTCGCCATCGTTTTTGTTTTACATTTTATTTTTGTTTCAAAAATGGGAGTTCAAAATCTGCAGATCTACTCCTAGGCAAAAAATACCACCATTGTATTTGGTAGGAAAAGCTGCATGCATTGTAAAACTTTACAAACAATTAAACTGCTTGATGACAGCCTATACACAAAATGAACTATAAAAGAAGAACTGGAAACTGATCATTTTACATAAAATGCTCATAACAGCGGAACTATTGCAGCTAGAAAAAATTTCCTATACCACAAGATTCAGCAAATCAAATTCTCTGAAAATGTATCATAATAAAACATGAAAGTGCAATAGATAATAAATGGCCAATGGTTTTCCAATTTCTGTTTATTTTTTGTATTTTACCAAAATAAAAACTTGAATTCCATAGATTTTTGTTGAGGTAGCAGCATTTTTCTTCACTGACGAAAAAAAAACTCTTTTTCTTTACAATGAATTCTCAACAAAACTTCTAACTTGAATATTGAATGTAAAGTAAGTTGCAAAGTTTACCCATTTTTTTCAAACCTACCGTTAGGTCAGCCATGTGGTGACGGGTATATTTTAGGTATATATCTTGAAGAATGCACAGACATACAGAAACGGCTATTTCACAAACTTTGCCTAAATAGCAAGGTCTTCCTTTGATCAAAATTTCCTGTGTTGTCTCTATGTTATGGTGATCGTCCCAGGCACGTTGGTCTGGTGAGATTTTTTTGTTTTGATGTTCGAAAAGTACCCTTAGGTGGTGGACTTTTTGGTCCTAATACTTTATGGCGCTACGGACAATAGATCCCCTTCCCTCAGGGGGGGGGGGGGGGTTTCAAAAGTCTTGAATTTTTGACCACATTTCAACCACAAATATAAAGAAAACAAAATGGGAAATGGATAATTTGAAAATTCACTTGTGTTAGAAATGTTTCACAAATTTTAAAACTGTCTTTACTTTTGTTCTAGCATAAAAACTCAATGAGGAGATATGGTTTGAAATATCCATAAAGATGAACTAAAAACCAATATGTCCAATTTTTTTTCAAAAACCAAGGCCTGAATCAAAAAAATTAATAGAAAAATTGCGTTTCTTTTCAAAAGTTACATATTATAGTTCAATTTCATAAGAATCAGACTGAAAATATGAAATTTAATAATTAAAAAAAAATTTTTTTGTTTGGAGATCACAATTCACAGTGTGAATATGAAGTTATATGTAGAAATTATCGAAATAAAAATTAAAACTGCATTCAATTACATAAATTGTCCATTATATTACACTTCAACAATAAATTTTGTCATGGCTTATACCCATAACAAATAACTTTCAACATTCAAACCGTATCTACTCATTAAATTTTGATGCTAGAACAAAACCAGACAGTTTTAGAATCCTTGGAACATTTCTAAAAAAATATAGGCTTTTTTCAAATTTGAGAAAAAAATATATAGCTCTAAACTCAAAAAGTAATTTTTTTATGATATAATCATAAAATATTGCTTATCACAAAATTTTTTTTTCACAAAGTTATAATTTTCCTTCATTTTCTTGTTAGAAATGCTTCAAGGATTCTAAAACTGTCTTTGGTTTTGTTCTAGCATCAAAACTCAAAGAGGAGATACAGCTTGAAATATACATAAAAATGTACCAAAAAACTAATTTTTCATAAAAAAACTAAGGCCTAAATTGAAAAAGTGACAGGAGTAATAAAAGTTTACTTTCAAAAAATATGTATGCTGGCCAATTCTCTAACGAATCCTACAAAAAAAGTGGAAAATTTGGGACGAACTCCTTAAGAACATTTGTTGTAGTATGGGGAAAGGGAATTTTCTGTCATTCAGGAAGAATGTATGTGGTAGGGAAAAGATTTCTGTGAATTACAAGTGGCATCTGATTATGTTTAAGAAAATGGTTTGGGGAAAATTACGGACAATGGTAAGTTTTTGGTTTATTAATACATCTTATAGAGAATTTTCTTCCGCATCCAACTGAATAATTTGCTCTCAAGTATGTGCATTGGCTCTCAAGTATGTGCATTGGTTCGTCTCCTAGACGGGGTAGAAGACGCGCACTAGCGTGACCTTGGCGAGTGCCAATGGATGGGTGACCTCCCTCTTCCCCTCTTATTTTGAGTCAGTTTTGAGCATTCCTCTGCAGGAATATCAAGAGCGTTCTTTCATGGCCATGCTATGCTCGAAATGCTTTTGTACTCAAACTAAACATTCTAACACTCTGTGATAAATTATGATGATGTAATTGTTTGTTTTGAGTCTGGCTGCTCTGCATCATCAGCAAATTAGCTAGCTGTGTAAAAATATAATTGCCTCATGCAGTTTTGAAGCTGCAGGAATGGCAAATATATCAATCAAAATGGCATACAAAGAGCTACAAAGCTATAGAGTTTATTTTAAAAATTGAAGAAAATTTTTCTTTAAAAACTGCTCTTCTAAAATTTACGTTAATTGTCTTTTGATACGGATCCTTTCCCACAATTTTGAAGGTACAGAAATAGCTAATATTTCATTTGATAGAACTTAAATAGAGCTACAATGGCAGTAGAGTTCATTTCAAAAAATTACTTAGTTCTAAAATTAAGAACATAGTAAAAACAGGTTTTAGAAAAATGGCTACCATTAAAATATGCCTTTTTGACCTTTCAAGAAATTCATCTCCCACAGTTTTGAAGGTATTGAAATGGTAAACAAATCGATAACAATTATAACAATTTATAGATCCGTTGAATACAATTTTTGCATTCCAATTCATATTGAAAATTCTATGCAAAATAATTTTAGGAGGATACAAATATTGTATCTATGGGCATTAGCACTCACAGTGGGACTGTGTGAGGGCCCGAGCTAAAGGTTAGGTAGGCTTTTTTTTGTTGAAATAGAATAGGTTTTTGTTTTGTTATGGACCATCTTTTTTGGTTCACTGCTGTCCTGTTTTTCAAGACCTACTACTTTCTTCTTCAACTTTTTCTTGTTTCATGAACCTCTTTCTTGGCTTCTTGTTTCTGTGTACCTTATACATAGGTTCCGCGTTCCCTCAACTCCATACTTAATGGTGCCTTCCTCCTTCCTCTCTTAGGACATCTTTGTCTTGGTTAAGGGAGGCTAAAACTTTTCTTACATAATAATAATAATTTGAAAAAGAGAAAACGGTAGTAGGTTTTTGAGGTAAAAAATTTTTAAAAATCAAATTATCAAAAAACTGTACCACCTTATCTCTAGACAAGACAATTAGCTATCTAGAACATATTTTGCCAGTTCTGTAACTGCAAAATTGTAGGAAAAGAATCATTTTCTACAACACCCTTTTTTCAGGTTTAAAAAAAAATTCATATCTGATGAATTTACGAATAAAATACAAGTTCTGAAACAATAGGCGCATCATTTTACTCCTATGGTGGAAGTCTCAGAAAAATCCTTCAAGAACTTACGGACTTTTTTTAACCAGAACCGTCTTCTTAGGTGGATGCCCTACTTGACTTTGCTCTTAAAATCTAATGACATTTTTCCAATATTGTTGCACAATATCTAGCCTAAATATTAGAAGCCTACTCTGTAGAACAATAAGCCTGGCTTGTTAACAATCTACCTACATGGCACCTACCCAACGTGTGTATTTAAAACTTGCTGATGCCAACAGTGAGGCCTTGTAATAATTAATCTTTTAATAATCCTGCCATGATTTTTGATTTATCAAAAATAAAGTCAGATTAATCAAGATCAAGTCAAAAGATAAATCAAATTCTGATTAATCCTTTGAGTTTGCTGATCAAAGATGATGACTTGTAGAAATAATTAATCTCTGTATTTTCTGTGGTCTAGCAAATTTAGTAAAATATTTCTACCTGCAAGTAAAATACACAGAAATAGAAACCATTCTATTAGTGTATATATTCAAAGGTTTTGTTTTACACACAAGGACCTAAAGGTTGCATTTGCATAACTGAAAGTTAACTTTTTTAATGCAATTGGTTTAGATTTGTAGCAATAAATTTAGTTTTTTTTTAATTACTATTTAAATCCTTCAGTTTTGCATTGTGTTTTGTTTGTTGTTAATTTACAAATGAAGTGATCATAATAATGTAAAATATATCTAAAACCTAAGTAAATATTTTTCTTTCTTTGCTTTTCAGATCAATATATCAGGAAGCCTTTCACTGGCATACCTTCAGTTTTACTTCTGTCTGAAATGTGTTAGCATTTCTTCTGTTGAAAGGTTTACATTAAGTGAAATTTTTGATTCATCATGTCCGTGAATTTGCTTGTCTATCCTGTATTTTGTGTTCTGGTTTTAGGAGCTTTTGTTCTCCAGTTTACTGCTAGCAAAACTAAGCAGCAAATTGCTTCTGGTAACAACCCTCACTTCAAAAAATTTCAATACTCCTTTTTCCTGGTATACTTCATGGCTTTATTCTCAGATTGGTTGCAAGGGCCATATGTCTACAAGCTGTATGCATACTATGGTTATGCCAGCAATCAAATTGCACTTCTTTATGTTGTGGGATTTGCCAGCAGCGTTGTATTTGGCACAACAACAGGACCTTTAGCTGATCGGTTTGGACGTAAAAAAATGGCATTAGCTTTTTGTATAATGTATTCCTTGTGTTGTCTAACAAAGCTGAGCTCCAGCTTTTTCTGGTTATTCCTTGGTCGCATTTTTGGTGGAATTGCAACCTCGATGTTGTTCTCTACGTTTGAGTCCTGGTATGTTTATGAACATACTGAAACCCATGACTTTCCATCAGAATGGATTTCTGTTACTCTGTCAAAAGCCACCTTCTGGAATGGCCTTCTTGCCATTAATGCTGGAATATTCTCCAATGTTGTAGCTGAGACGCTTCATTTTGGTCCTGTAGCTCCATTCATGCTTGCCATACCATTCCTCATGATATCCGCTCTCATCATCGCTAAGACTTGGCCTGAAAATTATGGCAATACATCAAATAACTTGAGACACTCTTGCATGGAGGGCTTACGCACAATTGTTTTCAAAGAAGAGATTTTGTTCCTTGGTATTGTTCAGTCCCTTTTTGAAGCCAACATGTACATATTTGTGTTCCAATGGACTCCCATCTTGGATCGTGATGGTACTCCTCTAGGAATGGTCTTTGCTACTTTCATGGTATGTATCATGGTTGGATCTTCTCTTTATGCCATTCTTCTCCACAAAAAATTTAGTGAACAAAGTCTCTTGACATGTTCTGTTGTGATGGCCATGATGTCTATGGCAGCATGCATCCTCTCAACTGGCATTCAGCAGCTAGAGGCCCTCACCTATGCTGCTTTCTTATTACTTGAAGTTTCAGTTGGAATGTACATGCCATCTACTGGCTACCTCCGTTCTCAGGTAAGGCCACCATTCTCTGTGGTACTAAATAATGATTCTTCTCCATTTTTCAATTATATTTGTGTTTTTGAACTGTGGCTTGATAATTTTAACACATTAACTGCAATGGGTTAAACTGAAGTTCAATATTCAATTCCAATTTTAATTCAATTGTAGTAATCTACTTTGAAAATAGCAAACATAAACTGACTGGATCGGGCTTTTGTTTACCTTTCATTAAGTATTTATAATCAATGAGTTAGTGACTGCAGGTGGGTCAGCAGCACTTTGAAAAACACCTAAAGGACCACCGGTGGGTCCCTTTGCAGGGAACGTGTTAAGTTAGTGTGTAGCTGATTATTTTCAGAAAAAGGCCAGCACTCATTTTGAAAAATAAGAGTGCTTCTCATTTTTATAGAAAAATTGATATATCTGAAAACTGGTCTAAAGCCTTGAGTTAAATCTTTAACATCATTAGGATTAAACTATGTCTTACTGACTGAGCTGTATACTCAAGCTTGTTTAACAAGATACTCTTGATTGATATATGGTGAAATTGTTTGCAATTTTGGGTATTGTTGATTCTGAAGAGAAGTACATTTTAGTATATTGATCAGTTTTAAGAAGGTTGAACTTAAAACTTGTAAAATTGGTAGTTACGCCTGGTTTATAAATATAGGTAAGAACAAATACTCTATTAGATTGTTACTCCACAAGGCATCAAAAACCAAGGTTAACACAGTTCTATCAGTCAGTGAGCTATTATTGATGTATTAGTAAAAGAAGAGCTGTGTGTGTGATGTCCCATCTTCTATTTGTACTTAACCAGGTTCTCTATGTAAATAAATGAACCATTATTCCTAATTTTACATTTTTCTAGGTGATTCCTGAAGAACTTCGAGCAAGCATCATGAACTGGTTCCGGGTTCCAATGAACATCCTGACATGCAGTGGCCTTCTCTTGTTGCACAACAAGACGCTGATCAGCACCACGGAGAGCATGTTTGCAATCTGCACTGTGCTCTTGGCAGTGGCCACACTTGCTTCTTTGCGCTTCTCCAAGCTCTACTCAGCAGTTTCTGTGGCTGCATCACTGGTTGCGCCCAGCTCTGAGAAGCAACCTCTCAACATAGGTGCGTTTGACAAAGTCTTTTAACGCTCACTGTGCTAAAAGTATATCAAGCAGGGCCCTCTAGATGAAAAGTTGTGTATGATGAGTACATAATGAGAAGTGGTTTTATTTCTAGGATGCTTCAATTACTCAATTTTTCCGAAGGAACCTCTTGCTTAGAATTCTGTTTCCTTTGCTGAAAAATTGATTTTAAATTGGATGTTCACCTTATCAGTTGCACCTTTATTGCCTTGTTTTGAACAGTTTGAATCAATTAAATCTCATACTGACACCAAAAAAATTTGCCATTTCAGTAAGTTTTAATTTTTTATATATAAATGTTATTTTGATTTTCACATATGATTAAACCCTTGTGTCATGCATAAAATACAAAAAATGGGGCAAAAATCCTACAAATTTTTATAATTGAGTTGAAAATGCTCAACCTAACTAATTACTAAGTAGTACTAACTTACTCATATAGAGTTTATGTGAAAGAAAATTCAGAATAGTTTCCTCACCTTAAGTGCTTATAAATATTTACAAGCTTTTGACTTGGTCAACACATGGTCTATCTTGCATATTGCTCCAAACAAAAAAGGTTATGAAAACTTGCTGGACACTTTTGAAGTTTCACAATGGATGAGCACAAACCTCTTGGCAGCTGCTTCTGTAGTTGCTTTTCTGGTTTTTGATGAATTAGCTTCCACTTCTTTCCTGTAATTGGAGATGAATTGAATCGCTTAGATTATGCATATATTATTCATTGCACCACTGATCAACTAAAAAGCATGTAAACAATTTCAGCTGTTTCAATTTTGTCAGGTAGATATTTTAAGTTCCTTTCATTGTATTTGATGAATTAGTTCTCTCACTTTTCTTGGGAAAATGTAACTGAATTACTGAACATGTGAAATGATAAGATTTACTATACTCTTAGCATCAAATTTTTAAAAATTAGCAAAAATTTAATGCATTTCGTTTGTATTAAAGTAAAGGGTCTATTCATTTACATAGCAAGGGTCTGTCATGTGAAGGAATTGAAACTATTTCAGAGTGAAATAAAACAGAAATGACTAAACCCATCATCACCCCCAAAAAATTGATCCTGTTGGGCCTGGGCTTCTTTTAAAGCATCAGGTTTTGCCTACATTAGCATTGTGCTTTTGTTTGTGTCTGTTTTAATTTTGTGCACTTTGATGCTTTTTATATCTGTCAAATCAATTCAGCTGTTTCCCAAATGAAATTGTGTAATTTCTTGAAGTTAACATAGAGATCGAAGAATATTGATGCAGCTTAGAGAAGCCAAAACCCTCATCTTCTTTAAAATTAAACACTAATTCTGAATAATTAATATAATTTAAACAAAACACTGCAGAAACTTTTACAATATTCAAATATAAAACCTTAAATACTTGTGTTTGCATGTGACAATTATTCTTTTATTCTTAATACTTTTTTATTAATTATAAGTTTTTTTGTTGGACAACATCTCTTGCTACCTGTGGCATTGATTTTTTTATGTTGGGCGTTCAAAGGATATTTGCTACCCTTAAGAAAGGATATGATTTCAGACATGCATGCGCTTAATGCTTAATTGTTTAACAATCTTTGTGTGGGGATGTCTGTAGAGAATAGATTGATGGTCAGGTTGTGAAACCTCCGTTCTACGATATTGTGAGTCACAAGTGTTCAGACGTGAGTCACTACAGCTACCACTATTATCACTTTTGACCTGTCAAAAGCTTGTGTTGAGTCTATATATTAACCTGACGGAGTAGCTCTTCTAATTGACGGCGGTCTCACTTCTGATGGTAATTGTCGAGTGCCTTCAATGTGGCACCTAAAGTCTGTCATCTGTGGAAAAAAGATTTGATTTTTAGCTCACAAACTTGTCAGTGCATTTCCTGGTCATTCTGCAAGAAATATGATGGACCAATACATAGTCCGGCATTCAATAGTAAGAAGTTATTTCTGAGCTGTGTGTAGAAATTTAATTTTATCACATGAAAATTGGCACCAGGAGATTTCCTTGTTCTCTTGATTTTGAGCTCCTTAGGGGGTACAACTATTGTATCTATGGAAATTAGTGTGTACTTTCAGGGGAAACCTGCAAGGTCCTGAAGCTGATGGTTGAGTGGGCCTTCCTTTTGTTGTAGTAGAAAAGTTTTCTCGTCTTGTTGCTGAACATCTTTCTTAAATTTACTGCTATGAATTTGCAAGTATTTTTACAGAAAAAAAAAAATTTCCTCTTGAATTTTTATCTTGTATCACAAACTTTTCCAATCGTGCCGCTTCTGTACCCATGGTGTGGAGACTCTTTGTGCATAGATGTTCCCTGATAGGTAAAACTTCATCGTTGATCAGAGTAAGTAAGAAATTACTCAGTGAGTTATTTCACCTAGAAGAAAGTGACCTTAAACTGTGCTGTCACTTTGAAATTTGCGTTTATTGCACTCATCAAATGCTGGGCTTGGGCTGGGAAGTGATCTCATTGTTTGCCTGTTTCTCTTCATGTAATTTTTAACTGCAGTGGTCTCAAGTTCTCTTGAATGTGCTTCATACAATTTCTGTTTTAGATCCGTTGCCATCAGTTCAGGGGCTGTAGATATGAAGTCATTGCTCTTCTTTCTGCAAGATGATTATTAGGTCAAGGGAATGGACGGTGTGTCTTGTTCAGCATAGCTTGTGTGCTGCTCTGCAAATCTGGGCTTCTCTAATTTGTGCCCAGTGGTGCAATGAGGTGTGGGACACATGTTGCATGTGTCTCAGTGTGTGTGTGGGTGGTTCACGTGGCATGTGTCTCAGTGTGTGTGTGGATCACGTGGCATGTGTCTCAGTGTGTGTGTGGGTCACGTGGCATGTGTCTCAGTGTGTGTGTGTGGGTCACGTGGCATGTGTCTCAGTGTGTGTGGCTCACGTGGCATGTGTCTCAGTGTGTGTGGCTCACTTGTCATGTGTCTCAGTATGTGTGGCTCACGTGGCATGTGTCTCAGTGTGTGTGGCTCACGTGTCATGTGTCTCAGTGTGTGTGGCTCACGTGTCATGTGTCTCAGTGTGTGTGGCTCACGTGGCATGTGTCTCAGTGTGTGTGGCTCACGTGTCATGTGTTTCAGTGTGTGTGGCTCACGTGGCAAGTGTCTCAGTGTGTGTGGCTCACGTGTCATGTCTCAGTGTGTGTGGCTCACGTGGCATGTGTCTCAGTGTGTGTGGCTCATGTGTCATGTCTCAGTGTGTGTGGCTCACGTGGCATGTGTCTCAGTGTGTGTGGCTCATGTGGCATGTGTTTCAGTGTGTGTGTCTCACGTGGCATGTGTCTCAGTGTGTGTGTGTGTGGCTCACTTGTCATATGTCTCAGTGTGTGTGGCTCACGTGGCATGTGTCTCAGTGTGTGTGGCTCACGTGTCATGTGTCTCAGTGTGTGTGGCACACGTGGCATGTGTCTCAGTGTGTGTTGCACACGTGGCATGTGTCTCAGTGTGTGTGGCTCACGTGGCATGTGTCTCAGTGTGTGTGGCTCACGTGGCATATGTCAGTTTGTGTGGCTCACGTGTCATGTGTCTCAAGTGTGTGTGGCTCACGTGTCATGTGTCTCAGTGTGTGTGGCTCACGTGGCATGTGTCTCAGTGTGTGTGGCTCACGTGGCATGTCTCAGTGTGTGTAGGTCACGTTGCATGTGTCTCAGTGTGTGTGGCTCACGTGGCATGTGTCTCAGTGTGTGTGTGGGTCACGTGGCATGTGTCTCAGTGTGTGTGGCTCACTTGTCTTGTGGCTCACGTGTCATGTGTCTCAGTGTGTGTGGCTCACGTGGCATGTGTCTCAGTGTGTGTGGCTCACTTGTCTTGTGTCTCAGTGTGTGTGGCTCACGTGGCATGTGTCTCAGTATGTGGGGCTCACGTGTCTTGTGTTCTAGTGTGTGTGGCACAAGTGGCATGCATGTCAGGGCATGGGGCACAAGTTACAAGTAACTAGGGACACAAATGGCATGTGTGCTAGAGTGTTCAGTGCAGACAGAGCTCCCCGCTACTCTGCTCTTCTCTCTCCCACCAGACGCTCCAGAAGATGAAGACACGGATTATGGCTTTGCCATAGTGAACGGCAAGCGAGAAAATTCCCCGACTACTCTCAAAGGGGCTGTCCAAACTTAATTGCGATGTCTAGATTGCGCTTAAATGCGGCTGATCCTGGATTGAAGTGTGGCTCTCAGTATCTGTGTTAGAAGTCTTCACTGACTGGTTCATAGCGTCTAACTTGCGTTCATTTAGAAAACTATCCAGTAGTGTGTTTTGGTAGTGATGTGATTTTTATCGTAACAAAAATGTAGGTAAATCTCATTTAAAATAGAAAACTAGCCGATTCATTATTTATTCTCACTGGACTGCTTCTAATATCTTGACATTACTGCATTGTGTGGAGTTGATTGCTGAACCTTGATGGCCTGTAACCATTTTTGTGATAACTTTTTGAATATTTCATTCATTGGGTGGCTCAGCTTTCTTTAAACTGAGTAAGATATAGGTAAAATACCTTCTAATTTTGTGAGCTACTGATAACTTGCATTAAATCAGGTGTCGTAAATTCTTCATTTTAGTCTGCCAGTCATGTGCTATTGCTGCCACTAGCTAGCCTAACTCCACTTTCTTTGTTTGCTCCAGCTCTTGTACTTGCTCATATAACTTATTATATAACTTATTTATTTTACGAGACGGGATCACATCTGCCTTCTCACACCATGACTTAATTTCCCTCTAGCAAGTGTTCTGTCTCTACTCCTGATGTTCCAGATCAGTTCTTCGAATTATAGAATTATACCAAGAATGGGCACGAATCAATTGACAACAATTCGAAATGTAGCAAGATTCCACCTGAAAAAAGACAAGCATAGAAAGTAGAGCTTAGTTGTTACCCATTGCATGTTTTCAGAACAATTTAATTTACTCTAAGGTTTATTTCAGACTATGAAATATTTTATTGGGATTTTTGCGTGATTGCGCTGCTTCCGGCAGCATTGTTGGACTAGTGCTTAAGTCGCATTACCTGAGCACTGTCATGGAAGGCAACTTGTGTTGTGATCATTAGCTTATGGTTTGATTTGTGCTACTTGTCCGTTGTGCTATTTATAGATATTTCTTTTGGTTGTATTATCAACTTTGGCTGGTGCGTTGTTTATTTGCTTTTGTGGTTCTGCATGAAAAGCTTTTGGCTCGGTTTGATAATCTTGGTTTTGCTGACCTCACTATCGCAGAGCGTGCCTGTATTTTCATTCCACTCCCAATGAGGAGACGCAACTTAGTGTCTATGGGAGTCTACACTGCTAGAGCTAAAATGTGTGGTCTCAAGCTGAGGGTGAAATAAGGCTTAAACTAACTCATCATCCAAGCAAACCTTCTCTTGCACTCTTCATATCTGAAAAATTGAGAAACATTTCATTGTGTATTGGCAAGGTCATGAATGGTGAAGTTTTAGCGGAACGCCAGTATCTCGGTGGACCAAGTATTGGTTTATGCTTAAGGTAAAGGTGCATGGCCAATGTAAAGGTTTATGGGAGGAACTCGCCACACACGTTGAAAGCAGCAATACCCACTATTTTTACTCAAGTCAGATGTCTATGGTTGAAAATTTGTGATGGAATTACTGGGCTGAACTGCGTTCAGCCCTCAAGTATAGTGTTCGTCACTAGTCACAGCAATTCGCTTATTTTCCACGTAATTGGCTCTTTGAGAATCTGATGTTAAATCTCAACTTACTTTGGTTATACTGTCCGAGCGTGACATTTTCACGCGCTTTCAAAGAATCTAAAATTTAGATTACTCCTCATATGGTAATAAGAGCGTTGTTTTGTTGAGGCCATCTCGGACATATGTAACTATGACCGACCCTCTATTTCAGATCATTTTTATGAACCTCAACTTTTAGGATAAAAATGAATCCAGTTTTTCGAAACTTGAATCAAAAATTCTATTATTTAAAAACTGAAACTACTTATTATCTGTATATGTTGAATTTCTCATAAAATGAAATATTATAAATTAGATGGGCTGTATTTTGATGTTTGGATGGCAGATAAGTGACGACACACACAGCATAACTAGCGTGTGTCCTGCTGTAGATGTGGAGGTTGCGTGATGGCGGCTCTCTGCTGGCAGCTCCTTAAGCTGTCTGTCGCCAGTGCACCTCAATACGAACAATTTTTATATTCATATAAGTGTTTTGTTATTTAAAACACGGCACGTGCAATTACGGAGGATTTTAGTCTTCTTCTAAATGTTTAAACTTGAATGATGAAATGGCGTGGTAAGAGACTTGTCGCTAGTAATTGAGTATTTCAAGCGAGTTTGTATTTGCTTAAAATCGATAAAAGCTCTCTGACGTTTGTGGAGAGACAAAACTTAATCCACTCAGGCCAAATGCTCTCGCGTTTTCTGTCTAGATTAAATTTCTATTTGCAACTCAAACCCTAGTGTCATGGTTTGAAGAATTTTCTCGCTGCCTGCTTAACTTGTACGAGTTTGTGTGGCCTAGGCCATCATTAGTAAAATTTTTTCTTGTTGATTTACTCCTACATTGTGAATGGATTAAAGTAGTTGATAATTTTTGGCCCTCGGTATTCACTCAATTTCTCATGCATCCAGTCGCCAGCTCATCATTAACAATTTTTTTCTTGTTGATTTACTTCTACATTATGTATGGCTTCAAGTAGTTTATAATTTTTGGTTGAGAGCAAGAATTTCAGCAGCACTTTCACATCGTGATTGTCACTGAACTTATTTTAGCTTGTGAACGTATCGCTACTTGTTCATTACTCTATTATTATTATTATTATTATGAGTGAGACTTGATTTTGCCTGTTTTTACAGCACGGACTGAGTCACGGTTGTAACGTGTGTAACATACGCATCGTGTGTCATGTTCCACTATTGCGTGTTGATTGACTGGAAAGTGGTTTGCTTTCTGGTACATTACAAGTTTACAACACAAGGCGGCCTACTAGAAGTATCCAATAATCATTTTCAAATTCTATATTTTCACTTCCTCTGCAACTTGAAAAATATCTTAATGCTGACTTAGCTTCAGCAGTTATCACATGCTAGGGTACCGTGTGTTTGGAAGTTATTTTTTTGTTGGCTATTGTAATTCTTGGAATGTTTTACTTGCACTTTATTATACATATTACCGTTTTGTTGCTATCTTCTTGTTGTTACGCACTGCCGTGTGATTTTGCTTTGTTACGCACCTCAGGACCGGATCAATTGATGGGTGTTGATTGCGGGTTGTGAGAGTGTGCTGTGCCGCGTGATGTTTTGAACCTGCGCTTTATTTTATATGAACTTTATGGCACGTGAACAGAATTTTTATAGTTTTTTGACACCCTGTAGGTCTAAGTACATCTGAGGAAACTTAAATCTGCCTGCGTTGGCGTTATTTCTATTGAGTCTCGGGAAACTTGAGTGTTATGTGCGGCATGGTGAAGTCAGGAAGCGTTTCTAGCATAACATCCCTCAGGAGAACGCAACTATAGTATATTTGGGAATTAGCGCTCCCAGGGAGAATATGTGAGGTCCTGAGCTAAAGCTTAGGTAAGCACTCCTTTTGTTGAAGTAGAACAATTTTTTTTCGTTATGGACCATCTTTTTTTCGATTTGCTGCTGTCTTTTTTTTTTCACCACCTACTACTTTCTTCTTCAACTTTAATCTTATTTCATGAACTTTTTCTCAATTTACCGTTTCTAGGCACTATGCTTATATACCGCGTTCCCTTAACACCATACTAAATGGTACCTTCCTCTCCCCTCACTTTGGAGCATCTTTGTTTCGGTTAGGGAGGCGTAAACTAACATCTAACCTGCGTGAAGAAAGCCCGGAAACGTCTTGTTAAGTACACTGCGACACTTATCATTGGTCCAATTTTGGAGTTGTGTAGTGTGAGTAGCGGTGCCTGGACTGGAGTGAGCCTGACCGAAGGAAGCTGTGAAGTCCAATGCTCTCCGTAGTGGCTTGGGAAATGTCGGAGCTCTTGAAAGGGGAAGCCTTCTGTGCCATGCATTGTTTATTAATGTATATTGCTGCAGAGTAGTGGTATTTGCATTACGTTGCAGTTTGATTTGAATCTTAGCAGTATGCTGACATTGCTTTGTAGTACATATAAGTCCTGTAAAGAAACTGTGTACACAGGGTAGTTTATGCGTATGATATTGAAAAACGTAAACCTACGAAACTTAGTGACTTCTTATGTGTAGAAAAATCATTTAGTAAAATTTTATTTAGTTTCAATAATTTTTTCTGTAACTCAACGACAGAAATCGATATTGAAATTTGCGTTCAATTAGTAATACTTGATGGAGTAACTCAGAAGTTAAGCAGTGCTCAACACACTGGCGATTGGCCCCTATTGATAGCAGAAGTTGATGTTGTCGTAGCTGTAAAATTTGGTGTTGCGCCTGCCAAATTATACGAGGCAAGAACAACGAAAGTGAATTTCATTCTGCTCATTGCCATTCTTTCCAACTTCCTTGATCAGCTTACAGCGTGGCCATCGTAGGCTTCTCAAATATCCACGCAGCCGCCACATTTTGTTGCCGACACCAATTTTGGTGTTCACAAAGTTTCAAAAACCATTCGCGTCGTAGAGCTGAGTTGCTAGTCGTAAAGTCATCGCCTGGCTGATATAGCACATTTGACTTCAGGTATTTCGCTCTCTTTACTTATAACAGAGAGTAAAATTAAAGACACATGGTTACGTCACTTCGCTCGGCACTCCAGTTTGCGGCAGCGTGTCATATGTTGCTCGAGTTGAACGTTTCTTGAAGATCTCCATTGTGTCGTGAAATGTCGCGTTCACCAGACAGTGAAGTTGTGAGAGGTAAATGAAGACGTGAGCTGAGCTAAAAATATCATACTTCCTCACTTTAGTAAACTGATGTCTGATCTATACAGTTGATGTCACCATTACTTTAAGTTTGGGAGTGGAGTCTTGTTGTGTTAGTACATTTTTTTACTCGGGAATTCGTTTTATGTAATATTGCCATTTCTTTTTTACAACCCGTGTGTTCATGAGACTCTATGAAGGGCATTCCATTTCCGCTACTATCCGGTCAAGTCTTGATGGATGAACTATGTTTCACTTGAATTTAAGTACCTGTGTACTATTTTTATGAGTAATAAATTGTTAGAACACTTTCTTTCCTTCCGTCTAAAATCCTGACTTCGGTTCCTGGAAGTATTTTTGTCCACCAAACCACTGGTCCACTTGGAAAATTAAAAAAAAAATCTTGCAAGTTTGACCAATTTGAACCTCGTTCCAGTTCCATTAGACAAGATCCTAAACGTGTTCAAGATGTATTGCTACGCGTTACTGGCTCACACGAACTGCTTGTAATATGTAGAATTTGCTGTTGAGTTGACGCCAGGTGTTCTATGCGAGTGAAGACAAACACATTTCAAATATATTCCACTCTGTTGATCGAGGAGAGTGACGAACGCCACGCAACGATAGGTATTCGCATGCCCACCGGTCCCGTCAAGTTAGCGTTAGCTCACGCAAAGCTTGCTCGACGACCTCCCTTTTGAATGCGAGTCGTATCGGCGTACGAGCGGTTACGAAACTATCGAGCTACTTGGCAGGAAGATATAAGAAGAAATTTTTTATGCAAAAATATAATTATTACGTTAGAAATCAATGTTTACGGAGTTTTTTTTACTGAAAAAAGTACATGTCATTAATTTAAGAGATATTAAAAAATTCCCCTCATTTGTTGCGAAGTTTACTGGTTGAGATTGGTGAAATTTAGGATTTAACACACAAATCGAGGTCAAATGGTCAGGCTGAAGACATTGCAAAAGGATATTTCAACGTAACTGCAATAATGAAACAGGCGATGGACTGGACAACAATTGAGCCGAAACGTTTGACCACGAGCTAACACTCGGCTTCAAACACGGTTATCTTAAAGGTAATTGTCTTAGGAAATACAAACATGGGAACGTGCTAACTTTGAATGCGGTTCCGACTTGATTCTCTCTCACGAGAAGAAAACACTTCCTACACCCGACTATTTCTCTTCCATCACTACAATAATATGGCAACGGCTTCTTACAAATACAACCTAGAGATGAATTATTCAATCACAGAAAAATGTAGTTTCCAAATGAGATGCTTGTGAAAAGTACACCACCTGCTACACTTTGTTATTTTTATATCGTCACAGTCTAATTATGAGATTTTGGTTCCACCTCAAACAAGAGACGACTATTATAACTTACAGCGCTGTGCACTTCATTAATCACGTCGGGTATCCCTGAGAAATTTCCCTAAAGCTGTGTTATCACAGTTCGTATTTTCGAAACATCAACGACCAACGACAAATCACTGTAAATAAAGAACGGTTCTGTCGCGAGTCACAAAAAAGAGGACACGATGAGGAGAAATATATAGAGGTGGCGCAGTGCTTCAGTGACATGGCCTCCTACGGACAGGACACAACTAAGACTGCTGTTGCAGCAGCTGGTCGACGGCTGCAGGGTCCAGGTCTGCAGGGCTGTTCTTCTTCATGTCTTCCAGCATCTTGGTGAGGCCTTCCGGCACCCTGCCTTCGTCCAGCTCCTTGGCCCACTGCCGGTACTGCACACACAACATGACACACACTGCCGGTACTGCACACACAACATGACACACACTGCCGGTACTGCACACACAACATGACACACACTGCCGGTACTGCACACACAACATGACACACACTGCCGGTACTGCACACACAACATGACACACTGCCAGTACTGCACACACAACATGACACACACTGCCAGTACTGCACACACAACATGACACACACTGCCGGTACTGCACACACAACATGACACACACTGCCGGTACTGCACACACAACATGACACACACTGCCGGTACTGCACACACAACATGACACACACTGCCGGTACTGCACACAAAATGACACACACTGCCGGTACTGCACACACAACATGACACACTGCCGGTAATGCACACACAACATGACACACTGCCGGTAATGCACACACAACATGACACACTGCCGGTAATGCACACACAACATGACACACTGCCGGTACTGCACACACAACATGACACACTGCCGGTACTGCACACACAACATGTGACACACTGCCAGTACTGCACACACAACATGACACACTGCCGGTACTGCACACACAACATGACACACTGCCGGTACTGCACACACAACATGACACACTGCCGGTACTGCACACACAACATGACACACTGCCGGTACTGCACACACAACATGACACACTGCCGGTTCTGCACAGAACATGACACACTGACAGTATTGCAAAAATGACACCTATACTCCAGTAAAATTTCAGTCGTTGTCTTAAAATTTTCACTCTTTCCAATATAAATCAGTCCTCTCATAATTCCTTTATTTGTCTTTATTTTGGTATGTCCCCATTTCAAGGCCTTTCTCTTTTCATTACCATTGATTCTTTCATGTTTTCAAGTCGATCCTTTAAAATTTCTAGACTATTTCTAACTATGTCCAGATCTTTTTTTTAAATACGCAACACACGTATTGCTAACTGTGCCACGAGCGTCAACTACTTTCAGAATCTTCCTTTCAAACACGCGCCTAGCGATGGTGATGGAGGTTCGGTTTTCCTTTTAACGGAACATTCATGTGTTTTCATTTGTTATCGGGACTCAAATGACGTAGTCTCAAGCACACAGGATACCCATGGTGATAATTTGTGGATAATTTGCTTAGAAGGTATAGTTACCCGCTTTACCAGTTACCCTAACACTAGATTGGAGTTAGTCAAGGTTATTTTCATCATCAGTAAATAATTAATGGCAAAAATAATGAAGAATTTGACCCTAAAACTCCTCCATCGTTCAAGTATGCAAACACCATCAAACGAGGCCATAAAACTTGCGCAACAAACTTTCCATACTAAGACCCCCGCTCGCGACTTCCCATGTGTGTGTGTGCGAGCTAACCCCTGAGGCAACCTATTGGATCTGACCTGGTCGATCTCCTGGTAGAGAGCGAGTACGGCCTTCTCCCTGGTGTTGGCGAGATCCTCCAGGTACTGATAGCGCAGCTTCTTCCGCGCCCGGCACTCCCGCGCGCTCTGGCGGCTGCGCTCTGCACAGCACGCAAGTCATAGCAGTGTTAGTAGGTAGGAGCCGAAGGGGAAATAAAATTAGAGAACACGCACTTTATTAACACGTTCACTGCCGAGGCCGCTAAACGGCGGCCTCGGCAGTTCGTGATAGTGAAGGTTGTGATTAGCTAAATTTAAAAAACGGCGTTATTGCCTGAAAAAATTGTCTCTTATCTAAGAAGTGTGAAAATGTGATAGCATGATCATATTTACCAGAAAGTACCATTTAGTATGGGATTAAGAGAACACGGATTCTATGCAAAAAGGGCATAGAAACCGTAAGTTAAGAAAGAAGATTATGAAACATCAAAATTTGAAGAAGCAAATAGTAGGTACTGAAAAAAAACACAGCAGTGAACTGAAAAAAGATGGTCCTTAACATAAAAACATTTATTTCAATAAAAGAAGGCCTACCTAACTCACAGCTCGGGTGATGGAGGTTCACACATTTCCTCTGGGAGTGCTAATTTCCATAGATACAATAGTTGTATCCTCCTGAGGAGAGAAAGAGTGAAGAAAAGGGACATGGAATTCATACACAAGCTGGGTTACCACACAAGATCCTCAGAGTGCAGAAACTAACTTTAAGAAATATGAGGAAGAAAAGATGAAGAGATGGCAAAAAAAGACATTAAAACTGGAAGGCACAAAAGACTGGAGTTCTGAGAGCCTGTCTCAAGTTGAGGAACTTGAATATATCTCTGGGGAGGGAGCCAGTGCCCACTGCATGGTATAGACAACCCTAACTAACCTAAACCTATTGCCTGTCCCATGTTGCCTCAGGCGAGAATTGTCTCAAGTCTTGTAACAGATCAGATGTCAAGTTAATTTAGGCCTCTTTAACTACAACAAAGATGTTCCAAAGAGAGGAAATAGGAAAGCCCTATTTAATATGGAGTTAAAATCAACATGGAATTAAAGCACAAGTGTTTTTCCAAACTAGATCTCCTGCGCATAGAAATAACAAGTTCAGAAAGGAGGTTCTGACAAGAGATAAAAGTTGAAAATAGTAGGTGCATGAAAATAGGACAGCAGTGAGCAAAAAAAAGGTCCTTTACAAGACAAAAAATTAATTTATGTAAACAAAAAGATCTATCTAACTCTCGGTTCGGGACCTCGCATTTTCCGCCTGGGAGTCCAAATGCCCATAGATAAAATAATTGTACCCTCCAAAAAAAAGTCTTAAAAGAGATGGATGGTGTTGTAGGACGTAAAAGCACGTTAGCCGTATGACAAAAACAATGCATAACAAAAAAATTCAAGGGTGCACTAATGAGTGGGTTACATCTCTTTAAAGGCCTGCGTACACTTATGTACCATTCCTACTGAGATGCAAACAAGATTCATATAAGAGAGCATACGGTCCCTTTGTGTGTTTTGAATGTGAATTTCATTGCTGTCACGTCATAGAATTTCCTAGATTTTTCCAGATGTTTCAACAGGAGATTAAGATTATTAGTTAGTTTGGGCCTCCCTAACCGTTACAAAAAAGAGCGTATCGAAGAGAGGAAGGAGGAAGGCACCATTTAGTATGGAGATAAGAGAATGAAGAATCTATGCAGAAAGGACATAGAAACGGTAAGGTGAGAAAAAAGTTCATGAAATAAGATAGAAGTTGAAGAAGAAAGTCAGAGCTGCTGAAAAACAGGACAGTAGTGAACCGAAAAATAGTGCTCCTTAACACAACAAAAAAAACTTTAATTTCAACAAAAAGAAGGCCTAACTAACTCTCAGCTCGAGCCCTCTCATTTTCCCCCTGGGAGCGCTAATTCCCATTGATACAATAGTTGTATCCCCCTGAGGGGCCAGATGTTTCAACGAACACTCAAAATAATCAAGGTCTGCAATTGTAAGCACCAATAAAAATTTTGTTTGATGGCAATGATATTTTTGAAGTGATTAACACAGTTAAAACACTTCAGTGAGTGGAGTCAGCTAATGAAAGCTTGACACCACACACGAGTCTGACTCGACTGGTGCATGCCTTACCACAGCTTTCCTGCAAAACGAATTGTTTTCTATTTCCTCCGATTGGAAACAGTTGGTTCATATGAATGTTGAAGTTAGTCGGAAATACTTCTGTAAAACTATTGTTAACCTTTTAGAAAGGATACTTGCAAGCTTTATTCCGCAATCCACATATAAACATCATTGAATAATATTTTCATGAAGATAAATAACAAAAGACAAACTCTACATTATATTCAAATACGTGAAATTTATACTGTATCGACAGAAGAAATATATTTGCCACTATATAACTCAATGTTTGTTAATTTATTCTTAATTTTTTTTTTGACATTTGAATTAAATTTGGAAGAATTCCTTTTCTTTCTATGTAGTTGTACTTTCGACAGATGTTGATGCCTGCAATTCTTGCCACTGTCAGCCAAAATAATCAAGTTCCATTGACGGCTGCAAAGCAACAAAAAGGTTCAATACTAATCTCTGTAATTCCTCCAAGCTAACTGTCACTGTTTCAATTAATTCATCTACGTTACGTGGTGCTTTTCGGTAGTGAAGGGATTATATTGAATTGAAATAGCCGAGGGCTGTAGATCTCTCAAGAAATGCCTGCAATGCTATTCTTCTCTCAGAATCTGTAAAATCTTTTGTCTGTTGGTTACATGGGCATTTTCTTTTAGTGTCACCTTTATTTGCCATATTCTGCAGGTAATTCCATAAGTTTTCAATATTATCTGAAAAAGGAAAAAGACAAAATTATATTAACTCTCACCCTGTTATTTGTTAAAGGTGGAAATTTGTGTTCGACACGCTGCGCACGATCGTCTACTGTACTCAAAACAGAAGTTCGTAAAAGACGCAAAAATGCGGCGAGTTTTCTCTTTGTGAAGCAAATATTTCCGACTGGATGGAACAAAATTTTGTGAAGCATGACAGTGATGAAAGATTGGCTTCCAAATGTTTTTATTCTCGCACCTTGCTTTTCTCATTTATAATTTCTTTTCTTGACACGTAGCCTCACTCACCGAGTTTCACTTTCATGTCAGACTTGACGGTTTTGCGACCTGGCTTCCTTCCGCGCTTGTTTGGAGTGCGACCGACCTGCGGACAACAAGGCGAGGTTAGGACTATTACATGCCATAAACACCGCTTAAATTGCAAACGTCCCAAAATTGCGTATACTGAGGTTGAATATAGCCACTCCATCCACCGATAACTTCAGTCCTATGTTAAAAAAAAGTCAATAACACGTTGACTGCGACGAGTAAAACAGAAGTTTAGTATTCAACTGAAATCTAAATTCACAAGTTTTTAGAAATTTTATAAATACCAAACATTAACTGGGTTCATTAAATACCACTAATTTTAACATATTATTAAAACCTTTTCAAAGTTCCACCGGTGGGTCACAACGCAGTCAACGCGTTAGTCAAATTTTTGCAGACTTAAGCAACAAATGAAGTGAGCGAGCGTTTTCTCTCTCTGAGTTCGATGCATGAGTTAGCACTATCTTGGATCAATAACCCTGTCTTATTCGATGCGTCATAAGCCAGAGCCAGCCTGGAGCTTATAGCGTTAGATCCACGTACGAATGAAAGTTATCGTGACTAATAAGTGCGCAGCAGCGACGGCCACGACACTGACGGCGCTTATCACAACCACAGTCTGGAAGTCACAACGGCAGCTGCGCCAAAACTCGTCTTGGGGAGAGGTTCTGCAAATGTTGCCAACGAGATGTGCGTCGAGTAGGAACAACAGATAAACTGCTCCGTTTCCAATCAGACAGATAAACTGCTTCATTTTCATCCAGACAGATAAACTGCTTCATTTTCAACCAGACAGATAAAATTCTCCACTTTCTATCAGACTGATAAACGACTAATTCAACACAGTTTTTAAATGCTTTATAATTCATACCAGGAACCAATGCCAGATACATCCTCTCGAGCCGATATTCGTAAGGAAAAAAAACGAGTTGGGAACTGCGAAAGGAAGGACGCTAGGATTCAAACACGCTCGAAACCGTACACTCACATGGCCGCACCAGCAATTGAAGAAGAATCTCGAGTTGCTCCATGGACTTCAACAAATGCAAGTAAAGGCGTCCGACCAAGCTGTGGCGTTATTGTTCCAGATACATGAGCACATGACTAAGTAAACGAGAAATTGAGGTGACGACTGATCAGGAGTCAGATTTGCAAACAATTTTTGCAGTAATACAGAGGGAAGCAGAAGTTCTAATAACTCGAGCGAGATGAATTTGAGCTATCAGCTTTATCGCTGACGTAAATCGCTTGAAAATCTGGCTCCTTTACGCCCGTGTTAGCAACACAGATAGCGTAGCTCGCCCCAGCCGCTGACATGGCGGCGTAGTGACAGCCGACCCTCCGCGCGCCGAAGCTCAAGCACCGCCGAAGCTCAAGCACAGCCGACCCTCCGCCGAAGCTTGGGCATCGCTCAAGGGTCACAAAAACCTAACTTCACGCTAACATGTCCGTAAAAAAAAACTAATCAAAAGTACAAGGCATGAATATTTCATGCAGCATCCATTACAGCAACTGGGAGTGCAAATGAATTATTCATCGCTCAGATAAGAACACAGTGACGATTTGAGCTGCATGTAAACGCAACACAATACACTGCGCATCCCTGTGACAATACTAGTAAAATATGGAAGTAACATGCGTTAAAATTACAATGTAAAAGCATGAGAGTAAAACAAAGGCAAACGCGCTCATGTGCGCATAACTGTAAGCACACCGGCACAGCAGCCTCACCTCGACAACTACGCCGCAGATCACGACTACCGCAACGCACGCACAACCTCCCTCGACCGCCGGCGCCCACCGTGTGAGAGACGCACGACTGGCAGGTAGGCAAGCATCATCTCTGACACAAGTGTCACAAGGTTATCATCTCCTGTCAACACTGCTTCGATATCCCACGTAATTCCTGGACGCGTGGACTACGCAGCAGTTATTTCACGCGTTGTAGTAATATGTCAAGCGTAGCAGAACGCGCATGGAAAGCAAACGTGTCACAATTTTCAAAAAACACGCGTCAACTGTAGCAGCAAAATCCCATTTCACTCATGAAATTTTCACAAACAATAAGGTACTTTACATCACGCGCGATTTGTTGCGCGGGAGACAGGATCAGCTGGGCTCACCAGCGCTCACATCACCACCACGCAACGCTCGCCGCCTTACTGCGCCGCAAAGAACAAGCACGACGCACTTCTCGTCCCGTCCGGCCAAGATGGCGACCACGTGACATCTCTTTTACAGAGCCCTGCCATCCGTCTCCTCGGTTGATATTGGCATTGCGAAGTGTTGCACCGAACACATTTACTGGTAGAATATTTCCACAAGTCTAAATACCTCAATTTAACAGCTTATAACTCGGAGTTGCAGGCTGGGACTGCCCTAATGACGTACCAAGACCAACAGAGAACACCGCAACGATCAATGGAAAGCAAGCGTATTTTTGGCAAAGAAGCTCGGGCAGGTCTGTTGCCTACACAACGCAGCATGAGAAATGAGTAAACAGCGCGCCACCTATCACAAACATGACACCCGCTTGCGCTACTGCTGTGGCGATTTCACGCGGACAGCGTCAGGTTTTCAAGAACTCCGACGAGCACAAACCGTATCTGGGATTCATACCCTTATAGTTAACGCATATTGTTTCACTTCAGACGAGAAGGGCCTGGGTTCCATTCCCATCACGTAACGGTACATTGGTAGAAGCAAGCGCTGGTGACATAAAAAATTGAGAAGGGATCGCAATGAGGGTTGCGGAAGACTTCAATTCAAGACTTCAATTGTATACAAATACAATTTTAAAAGAGAGTGCTCAAGAAGACTTCTTCAAAAACGAATAGCTCTCCTGTTTCTGCCTGCCCGATCTGGATCTAGCTCTAGAATCCTAAATTCTGCCGCCCTACAGACGGGCAACAGTCCCCGCGCGTGCTGGGCTGCGATGGTAAGGCACAGCGACGCAACCTCGCCGGTATGTGAGGAGGAGCGCCTAGTTGTTCTTGTTACTTGGACCACTACTGGCGACTTTCATCAGCCACTGCCGACAATCTCACATAGAATGTTGCAGCTAAATTGATACATAGAATTATCACTTGAAACTAATCAATTGTATTTCGCTTCAAAATTAATCACTCGAAATTGGCCAAGGGATTTTCATATGAACTAAAATGGATGAAACGCGGGCACAACACGAGCTTCAGATACACGCGCACCGACCAACCTTCATAAAAAAAAATTATAAATTAATTTAATTACGTCTTCGATGAACTAAAAGGCTTTGACTTGTACCAACACAGCTCCAGCATCCAAAAAGTAAAACCGCGAACTTCGCAGGCAGAGAACTGAGTAAAATTACGCCCAACACACGACCTGTTAAACCTCTCTCTATGAACCTCTAGCCGCGACAGCCAGCCTCTTACGTTGGAGCGTCCACCACTCACAGAAAATACACCCGCCCACACACAAAGAAACCATTAAATTAGCATGACTCATTTTCAAAAACGAAATTTATCAGAATGCAGGAAAACTCCAAGCTATGACAGAAGGTATGGAATGTGTCTGCATGACTTGAGTTGCGAAATTAAAAACTCTCGAGAGCCGGAGATGTTCTGACTTGCACAAGACAACCACATATGAAAGCAGAACCCTCTTTGACCAAACATGAGCAAATGGTAAATTTCTTTAAAACTTCAGTAATTCACTAACCTCCGAAATGAGTCAAATAACATTTCTATCTACAATCAACTTTCAGCCGAACATCGTAGAATAAGACCATTTGAAAATGTAATAAATTAAAATTTGTCAAAGAATCTTGAAACTCTCTAAGTAAGACTACAATAATTAGTTATTTTAAGCCTCCCTAACCACAAGAACGGTGTTCCAAAATGAGGAAGGATGAAGGGAACATTTAATTCGGTGCTGAAGGAATGCAGAACTAATGCACAATGTGTGTTCCTACATACGAGTATGACCCCCAGGCTTAGAATCAGTAAGTTTAACTAAGTTACAATAAAGTTTAAGAAAGAAGTTAAAAGTTGAAGAAGAACTTAATAGATGCATGAAAACATGATAGTAGTGAACTAAGAAAAAGGTCATCTTCAAAACAAAAATGCCTTTTCTATTTGAATAAAATGAAGGCCTAAAAACCCTTACCTTGTGACTTCACATTTTCCCCTTGGGAGAGCTAATTCTCATAGATACAACATTTGAATACCTTTGAGGGGACTAATAATTCCAATGAGCAAAGATTTTATAATTCATATCATAGCATAAGCTGTCCATAACGAAATCCCAGAAAAAAAGAACACAATACAATATTTATTTTCTGGCTTTGGCTAGATAGAGCTACACATATTGTGACAGTACAGGTGTCATGTGTTGGCAAGAAAGGAAGTGCAGTAAGGAGCAGGTGGAAAAACTTTCATGGGAAGATTTTTTTTTAAATTATTTTAACCTACCCAGTACACACACAACTGACCAGTTTTACATCCGGGATGTTTATGCATCTGCCTTAATCATCTAATCAAATTTTTCCTCAACAGCCTCAAGATACTTCACACATCAAGGGCCAAAAAGATTGTAGCATAATCCTCTTTGCTGTATTTATAGAAAAAATGAGAACAGTTTATAGGGTTATTCATAGAAACTAAATTGCAGATTAGTTTACTGATGATTAGCTAACCTGCACTAGATCATAGAATCAGAGTATTCTAGGGAAGCACAAGTAACATCTTTTTTGACCAATCTTGTCGTTAATCTTTCAACTGATGCTAATTCAACTGTAAGGTGCCAGGTACCAATTCTTCAAATCTGGTCTTAGCAGAGGCTGCAGAGCTCTGCCATCATACCACCTAATATGAATACTTCTGAAGTTAACATCTGATTCAAAGCTACCATTGCTATCATGTGTATTTCTTTAGGTCAAAGTATTACTGAACAAAGAAGATTATTGATTATCTGACTACTGCACACGGCTGTCAGATGCTAAATGCTCTTTGTGGTTGAATTCTATTTAGGCTAAAATAAAATTTAACAATGCTGGTTAGCAAGATCTGGCTAAGTGAGCAAAGCAGCTGTTTGTTTATACAGGCAATGACAATAAAATTTGTGGGCTCCAACACATGCATAAGCAACGACTACAAATGTGTCTTGGGTGTTCATTAATCTCCATCAGTGTCAGGCATCAATTTATATGGTATTTGAGTCATCAGAATTTGATGACTAGGAGTTAGGAACAAAGCTTTGTTTGGTTAAAATACCCACAATCATGTCTTTTATTAAGAATTATTTAGTTTTCATAATTTTTACCATCTAGAATTAAATTATTTATATTTTTTTATATGACTGGCCTTTTTACAAAGAATTTTAAAATCTAAATTCCATTAGGGAATAAAATGTATTTAAATGTATATGTACATTAATCAAATCTAACTACTTCATGAACATTGAACACACTAGTTGCTACCTGGTGCCAGCTTAACATAGGGAACAAATAACTTTACAGAATATAATATGAATCCTTCAGTACTATATTGACATGAACACATTTAAATTTGGATGAAGTATGTGGAACAGTGCAGAGTACAACAGCTGAAGAGTGGCATGGCTTTTACATTTCATGCTAATTAAAGCATTACTCTTCACTTCTCACATGATCCTACACTTACCTGAACAAAAAAACAATGGTAGGAACTAATTGAGCAAACACGGGACAGAATCAGAAATATCACTGAGTACTAATGAGTTTTTGATATTTTACTCAGTTTATTGGCCAAGTTGAAAAATTAATGAATGTTTTTCAGATGCCTATTTATTTATTTATTTATTTATTCATTCATTGCCAATATTCATTTGTCAAGTGATTTACTTTTGCTTATTTCAGAGCAAAAATAGTTAACGTTCATTCAACAAAAGCAAGGAAAGCCACCATATATGCATGCATATAGTTGCTAAAGAGGTTTCAGCACAGTCATTGTGCAGCTTCATGTATGTACTAAAAAATTTTATATAATTGAATGCATATCTTTTATATCTTCTATTGGTTTTGTGTACAGCAGATATTTTGTGTACAACAAAGCATCAAAATTGAACAACTTACTTGCACTTTGAACCTAGAAACAATTCATAATTTCTTTGTGTGTTATCTCCAATCAAAATTCAACAAAACTTGTATTTAGTCAGGTTACACATTTGCAGCCCCACATGTACACAAAATTTTCACTTCCAGCGTAAAATTCACCAAAAATTTGGAAACTGAAATCATCACAGAAGTTACACCTGATCCCCTTGGCAATTCAACTCTGAAAATGAAGCATAACCACCGCTAATTTCAACCTCCATTAATTCAGGGTGAAAGATTCACCCAGAATCTGGCCCAGAAAGTGTTTACACTAATCGGAGTAATTGGACTAGGAGCACATAATTAGATGATTCTACTAAGCTTAGTGAGGATTGAAGCACACCTCAAGTGCACCTGAGCTATGCATTACCCCTGATCCTCATGCTTGGTACCAGGCCCCTGGTACCAATTATGGTACCGGTTTTGATAAGGAACCACAAAATACTACGATGAAAGACAGCCAAAATTAAGACAATATTTCAGAATAGCTTTCAAAACGTTAACTGAGCTGATTTCTCAGAGCAATATAGCTTGTAAATGAAAAAAACTTTCTGTACAAAAATGCATTTATTGTACAACTCAAATATCAATATTCAAGCCACTTCTTCTCAGAAACCAGTTATCGTAGAGCAATGGTGTATAATTGGATGCGCAAAGAGTTGCTGCATAAAGAGTCGGAGAATCTCACTGAATTTCATGGTGGTATTTTAGTTACATTAAAAAATCTACGGAAAAATGAATGACTCTTTGAAAAAAAATTTTAAAACACCACAAAAACTGAACTATTATGAATTTCAAAATAATCCTCTGACTCTTTATGCATCAACCCTTTGTGTATCCAATGAGATACTTAGATCATTGCTCTATGTAAACAACTTTTTTGAGGAGAAGTGGCTTGAAAAATTTCAGTTTCCCTGCCCACTTTCTTCCCATTATCTCTGCCATTATGGCGAAAATGGAAAAAGTGTACAATACAGCCCCTATTTATTTTCCAAAATACATAGGTATGCCAAATTTTATAAATCTAGATCCCATAGAAAAACGTGGCGTTTATTTTTTTGACGAACAGGTAATTCTGACTTGACGGTCCCCTTAAACCTAATTTGAATTTATATATCATAGAAATAATTTGAGAACTATTTAGGTACAAATAAGAATAGTTTTCGACTAGACATAATTAGTTTTCTATTAGGCACGGAAACATGCGCTGGATGGAAGAAACGTGGGAGTTGGAATGGCCTTCACTTCTAATAAAACTCAGTGAGACTTGATTTATTTTTCCTTCAAGCATATTTGAGTATTTCATGTTTTTTTCAGATTGCTAACAGCTTGACGTCCAGGCAAATTGCATCTACATAATCAGTTCATTCAGGAAATTTGAACATTTTTTTACTTTTTATTTAGGAATTTTACCCTTATAAGCTGTGCAGCAAAAAATTGCTTGCTAAATTTCATAAAAATATTTTATACTTGAAAATTAAATTACTATATTCGAGATTATTATCCTATTTTTTAGGACAGAGTGTTTAATGCCAACTCTGCAAGAGAAGCTCAAATTGCGATATACATATAATACAAATGTTGACTACATTTTACATGCATCATCTTGAAGAGTACTAGCAATTTTCAACCATATTATCCTCAAATCCATTAGTTCTCTGTAACAATGGGGCAAATGCAGGATAAGCAGATACCTAACTTTTTCCACTTTACTAATTTAATCTTACAATCTTTATACTTGTGCCCATTTGGCTCATATTTGGTACACCTCTGACAAACCTAGTCATCAAAGTGTTAAAATTTTTGCCACAATTCTTATGTCAGTTGCTATCATCAGCACTGTGCTTTGTCGACTTGCGTTTAGGTATGTAAACATAACATATTTACAGAATAATTTTCAGTCCAGAAGCAAAGACTGCTATAAGAAAAGACATGCACAGCCAATTTCCTGGTATTGAGAACAGAGGCTATCACATCCCTCATTGTCATTTTAGCCAAACCTTCCACTAGTTAGTTCATAAATGTTTTTCAAAATATCCAAGATGATGAATATGTCCAATAGAAATAGAATAGATTATTCAAAACTAGAATCATACTAATCAAACTTAGTTTGATGATTGAAGTATTAAGTAAAGGCCTACAAGATCATTATTTGTATTATTCACTTCAGAAAATTTCAATTTTTGCTCATAATACAAGTTGCACTCAACACTCACCATTATATGTCAAGGTCATCAGGCAAAAGTTAAGCCATTCATCATGGGTCACTGACAATGTTATCCATTGTTGTTTTCAAATAATAGAAAATTTCTTACATGTTTAACTTACAGATGAGATAATGCCAAATTGTTCAGTGACCAATTCTACCAAAAAATTCTGGTATCTTGGCCCTTCAAGGAAGGATCAGCAGTTCAACCCTTCCATGCTACTCGGTGATTCTCCCTATTTGGGAAGGGATAACTCAGCTATAATTCCCCATTTTCCCAGGTATCAGAAATGGGTACCAAATTGACCAGGGGTAACCATCATTGCATCCTTGATGTTAGTTATAAGGCATTTAGAAATCCAACGCACATGAGAATATGTATCAGGCATGATTTGAAAACAATTCTTTCTTGATATGGTTCTGATATCTCATTAGTTTATGGTTTTCAATCTGGCAAGGTCTTTTTTAGCTATCTTATTTAGTCACACATGCAGTACTGAACCTTCAATTAATTTTTAATGTAATGTGCTAATTTTTACATCAGAAAAATTATTTGTACAATGAAATACTGCCCGGCAGCCTACTGTAGAAGTTCCCATTTACTCCAAAATTTACAGTCTTTCAACAATCTCAATTTAACTTGTTATACTGAATACTTCATGTATGAATTTGAATTACTATAAATGAACAAGTTATTTCTAGTTAAGCTCATGAATTAGAATATGAAAAATTAGAATATACAACAATATCAGGCACCTTGCAAGATGTTCAAACCAAAATTGAATCATGTTTTGTTCAGATTTCCGCCAGGTCATTAATCTTTCTATGAACTATCATCTTCAATAAGTATTCTTGAACTTGCATACAACAGTTATTCTCATACAAATGTCAGAACACAAGTATAAAGGGGTTAAAATGTATAATCTTTTGAGTTGTGATATCAAAAGAAGTTCACTTTAGTAAAAGCATGCAACTGACCACAAGAGAGAAAGCCCACACACACCATTCTCCTATAGTGGCCAGGAGGCAACTGACAGAGCAATACACTCGGGGTTTGCTCAGTACAGCCAGATATTGTTACTTGGCATATGCCGCTACATTTACGTACAATGCACAAGTGTTTCAGTCACCAGACCACACTCCTTTCGTATTCAAACTTCTAGTGATGTACCGATGTATCGGTATCGGTATCGGCAGTATCGGCCATTTTTAGTGGTATCGGTATCGGCAAAATCCGGCCGATACTTTACCGATACTTTCCAAAAATACGTATTTTATCATTCAAATGAAGGTCATAAATCATGAAAGTAAAAGTATTTAACCTAATAATACCCGTTGTGTGTTCATTTATATACTTATTTGGTGTCCGCGTTGTGTGAGTTTGCGGTATCATTGATACAGAATTCCTCAGTGTAACATTGAAAGATGGCGTTTCCATGCATTTAAATATTTGACATTTTATCAGGATAGGTTTTGTTAGGATAGGATAGGTTAGCTTAGATTAGGATAGGCTAGGTTAGCACAGGTTAGGTAATACTGTCAGAATTTTTTCTCGGGTCCGCCTAGCTTAACGATGACATTGTCCATAGAATCTCCGCGGGTCCTGCTACTATCTGATAATACCCTTGGTTTATTTGGAGTCCGCTTCTTCCATTTTCTTTGTCACGCTCATGAGGAGAGTTAGTGACCGTATCTGTGATACGAGTTTCACCAGTGCGTAAGAACAAGAATATTTTTCATCACGAGCGCTGTTAGGATGAATGCATTTGTTGGGCATCACATTTGGCAAATTTTTTCAAGAAAGTTAGTGAGTCCCGTAATTTTTGACGGGCTGTGCGTACTTGTAATCAAATAAAGAGCCTTTTCATACCTAGTAAATTAGATAGCTAACTGTTGAATTATAGCGTTCAATCAGGCCCGCTAACTGAATTCACTACTTTGAATTCCCGATGAATCACGGTCATAACTGAAAGCTATGTAAAATGAATAGTTAAACCCTGTAGATACATAAAATTTTTAAACTTTTACGACTAAACCTTTATAGTTTGACCTAATGTCCATATCTTAAAGTATGTGACAGGCTAACAAAAACCAAACCAATTTAATAAAGTTGAAGGTGCATTTGAAAGTTTTTGTGAATTTAGTACAGAAATTGCCGAAAATTCTATTTTAATTTAGCTTATAAATCGCTAAATATTACGAAGCTAATAATTTATTTTAACTTAGCATGCATATCACCGTTCATTACGAATTTAGCATTTTTCTTCTATGTTAAGATGTTTGAACAATTCACGAACAATCTTATAGTTCAATACATCTGAACGGGTCAGTTGATTGCTTTCATCGCAACTTGATGAATTTAAAAACGAGGAAAATTCCAATGAACTTAATTATATTTACTAGGAATACGTTTCGGAGTCCAGCTCCATCATCAGTTCGTAAAATTAAAATTCATTACGACTACAATAAAAAAAATAAAATGTTGGATACAGTCATCAAAGAAAATCACGAAAACAAAAAAAAATCAAAACATGTCCCAGAGAAAGTAAAATCGACATCTACTTCCAATTTACGATGGGTAGGAACTGTCAGAATTGTTGAGGGCTAGTTTTCGTTTAAAAATATGTAGCGACTCTGAAATTCTGAGGTCACATGTAGTTGAAGCCGAATCTAAGGTTTTGAAGTCCGCAGAGGATATCGGTTCGTTGCATTTTACTGCGTGATTACGTACGAATTGTGCGAATTCATTCCCCGTGCGGAAGCTTCAACCCCGATGTTCGGTCATTCTGATATAAAAATTTTGTGCCGTAATGCCGACTTACGATGATGTGCTCTGCACACAACTGTAAGAATAAATCAGAAAGGCTCTTTCTCCATCAAAAGCGTATCCTCGTACCGGAATTGTATAATTTTATGGTTGCTTCACTTTTCCGGTACAAGGATACGCTTCCGATGGAGATGCGAACCTCGATCTCTGATTTATTTTTAACAGTTATACAGTTGTGTGCAGTGCACATCATCGTACGTCGGCATGACGTCACGAAATTTTTATAACAGAATGGTCGAACATTGGGGTCGAAGCTTCCGCGCGGGGAACTAATTAGCTTACTCCTCACACTCCGCAGTACGTAATCACGCAGTAAAATGCTACTAAATCTTAGATTCGGCTTCAACTGCATGTGACCTCAGAATTTTATAGTCGCTACATATTTTTAAACGAAAATCGGCCCTCAACAATTCTGATAGTTCCTACCCATAACAAATTGTAACTAAATAGTAATCTTGTCGATTTCAGTTTTTTCTGGGACATGTTTTAATTTTATTTTCATTTTCTTGATTTCTTTTAATGACTGTATCCAACATTTTGCTCTATCTTTTATTGCAGACATGATGATTTGTAAATTTACGAACTGATGATGGATCTGGACTCCAAAACGTATTCCTAATAAATATGATCAAGTTCCTTGAAATTGTCGTTTTTAAATTCTTCATCTTATAGATGGGTGCGTGTTAGCGGATATGTTCGGTTTCGGGGCTTACCGAATTTTAATATTTTCTTTCGCCAAAGTATGTACTCGTATTTGGTGTGAATAACACGAAAATGACAATCCTTTTTTCGGAGAAACTATTGTTTTGGTCCACTTTTGGAGCCAGTTGCTATTATAGCTAGTTTACATTACGTTACAATATACGATTAGAAACACTTATCTATTGAATGGATTTCATTTTGTTGTTTTTCTCAACAATATAGTTAACATGGCAAGAGCATTTTATTTTTCACAATCGGAAACTTTTTTGTCAATATTTTTGTATTATTAGATATGTAAGGAAATAATTTTATTATAACTCCCATGTATAGGAGTTATAATGGTTTTATTTTAATACAAGTGTGCACGGCCCGCCAAAAATGGGATTCAATACTTTTCATGAACGAATTTTCAAGATGTAGATGATAAACAAATACAGTATATCCATCCTAACAGTACCCGTGATGAAAAATATTTTTCGCACCGTTGAAACTCGTATCACAGATACGGCCATTATAACTATCCTTATGAGCGTGAGTGACAGAGAAATGGAAGAAACAGACACCGAACAAATAAACCATGGGCAAGGGTATTATTAGGTAGCAGCATGACCCATGGAAATGCCGAGGACAATGTCATCGTTAAGCTAGATGGACCCATGGAAGAATTCCGTCAACTTTATCTAACTTATGCTATCCTAATTCTATGTCGTGACTCGCACCGCCGCAAAGCACGTTCACGACGCGAAGGCCTAGCGATCGTCATTACATGGTAGCAACTGCGGTTCTTGTAGACCCTACACCACTAATGCGTTTTCCTCTGTTGCCAATACGTAGAACGGAAAGTTGGGTAGGTTTACAATGTTTATGCCGAACACATATGCACAAGAACACACTAAGCTCTCTTGACTCGGAGTTCCCCTCCGGTGACAAATCACCATTACTCAAAAATGATTACTTCGGGCACAGCTATTCACCAAATTACTATATCTAATTTAATGTCTTTTAATTATTCAATATGTCCTGAAAGCTGCACAAAAGCGACGTGGTTAGGAAAATGCGTAAATTACGGCGATCACAACAACCTATCCAATACTACTAACCTATCCTGATAAAATTTCAAACATATCATTGCATGTACAAACGATCTTTCAATGTTACACTGAGGAATTCGGTCTCCGTGATACCGCAAACTCAGACATCCTATGTTTCTTAAGAAGCGGACACCGAACTAACGCATAAACTAACATACAACGGGTATTATTAGGTTAGATGATTGTAAAAGTATCGGTATCGGTAGTAGTATCGGTCAAAGTATCGGTATTTTCAAGTATCGGAGTATCGGTATCGGTATCGGCCAAAAAATGGGTATCGGTATCGGTATCGGTATCGGCCAAAAAAATGGTATCGGTACATCACTACAAACTTCCATACCTACTACAGCTACCATGAATAAGTTGATTTCCAGAAAAACGCAGTCTTGAGAGAAGCATGGTGAATGGCTATGTAGTGATATCTTGAAGTTTATTTGAATTGGACTGATAATTGAGGGTACTGTGAAAGGAGTGATTGTGTAGGCATTGAGAAACCTCTGCTGAGCTCTCAACAAACTATTTCGCTACTATATTTTGACGCAAAATAACTCGTCAGCTTTATAAAACTCAGTTTGTAATTACTCAGTTCTTCTGAAGTTTCTACCAAGAACTAGTGAACTATAAACCTATGGATCCTCATGCCCAACCCTCAGCCAATGATATCACTAAACGAATTTTGGGTATGACTTACAATAGCACTTTTTATTCTATTGCATATTCAGAGCTGATTATAGAATAATAACTTCTGGGGCTCAGATGGACAACTTGCATACATTTTACACAAAATTTGTTGATATTAGTGATTTAAAAAAATTGTGTGGCTATTCTCCAGCTTTTGATTATGCAAAATTAAATCATTTATCATGCAACTTTGGTATATTCACTGGGATATGACTCACTGATCGGTCCTGCGCAAGTTTTTCCAGTCACAAAACGACCCATCAATGAGTCATTTGAAAAATTCTTCACAATTTTTTTAAATTAATAGTATTTATTTCATCTAGTTAATGTTTTCTACTTATAAGATATTTAAAAACTTTCAACTTTTAATATGAGTTGGATCTCGAACTTCAGTTTAACCCATTCCAGTCAAATGTGTTAGGTGCAGCATCCTGTTGGACTATTAAACTGCTACCAATTCTCTTCCAGATACTTTTGTTTAATTTTTGAGCTAGCGACCGATTAATGTGCATTATTAGTCAATTTTCATGCATAAAAAATTTATTTTCCTTTTCTTACAAAGTTCACTAGTACACTAGTGAGCACATTTACTCCAGAGTTGATCAATTTTGCTGCAAAAAATTGAATTTTCCATTGGAATTGTGCTAGTTTGTTTTACAAGCAAAAATCAAAGACAAAGCACAGTTCAAGAATTGAATTAGATTACAGTGATATATTTCAAAACTAGCTATGATACACATAATATAAATCAATTTTTTTGATCTCTATAACAGTGCTGGCACCACAAAAAAGCTCTGAAAGGAATAAACTCATTCAGTTATTTTACTGTAGTATCTCAACATAGGCCTTTCAGGCATGATGTCCTTATCACACTTGGTTTGGGATATCGCGGCACCGGCGAATCGTTGTAGATATTACTCACTGTTTCCACTACAACGTCGAATTGAAGACAGCAAACTGTAGAATGCGCCATCTTAATTTCGGAGCACTTGTAACGTTCAAATTTACTTTGGAGATTCGAAGAGTCGTCGCCATTTGTTATATCGTGGTTTTTCATCACGATATTAGGATTAGTAATTGTAGCTGCAAACTACAGTATCGGTAGCTGTAACTACCGTAACTGAAGCGTTAACTTCAGGAGTATGAAAAGGAAACTCTTAGCTAGGTTCCTATTCTTGTACTGAGTCATCCAAACACCGACACTGCTTATAAGCTATAGCGCTCGGAAGTTAAACAATGCTCTTCCGGTGCATACCAATGCGATGCGCTCCCAAGGCACGGTTTCCGGCGCGTGCGGTCAGGGCGCTTCCGACCCATTTGAACCCAAGTATGATATAGACATAGGGCAATCCGCAACCAGCGCTTCCGTCGGCTCCGTCTTGCGGTTAAGACGCTTCCGCCGGTGCCGCGATATCCCAAACCAAGTGTGATAAGGACATCATGCCTGAAAGGCCTATATTGAGATACTACATTTACTCAAGTTATTACATTACATTTTTGTTATTACATTTTCAAGTTATTACATTACATTTTTGTTATTACATTTTCAAGTTATTACATTACATTTTTGTTATTACATTTTCAAGTCATTAATTACTTTATTACATTTTTGGCAACTAATAATAGCTTCATTCAATTGGGAAATTTAAGCCTCCAGGTTTGAATTTGTGTTAGCTTGCTACACCTGTTAACTGGTGCCTCCTGGCAAAGAGATTGATTAATAAAAGTTGAAGAAGAAAGTCAGAGGTGCTGAAAAATAGGACAGCAGTGAAATAAAAAAGATGGTCTAACAAATCAAAAACCATTTTATTTCAACAAAAAGAAGCCCTACCTAACTCTCATCTCAGCTCAGGCCTTCACTTTTTCCTCCTAGGAGCACTAATTCCCATAGATCATCCTAGCTCAGAGGTCCTTGCAGACATTTGAATGGCTCGGTACACGTCAGTGATATTGTTTTATAGATTGAGCAGACACTGAAATTAGATGAATATAGATACATGGTTGGGTAAACAATTATTGACATTACACTTACTCCTCACTATGATGACAAGCAAGTTTTAGTGAGAAGTTAGCATAAATTTGATAGGTATGATATAAGTATATTCTTAAATTTACATCTTTATTATATTTTAGTTCTGTGGTTGGTCACTGGCCAGCTTTATTTTATGTTTTGAAGTATAGATGTTTGCTGATATACATTATTAAATTCTAATATTAAAACTAAAATTTACTGCACAGAGTGGCAAAGACCAAATGACCATATTTGAAATGGACACAGTACAATGACCTTCAGAGATACTGGAATGGAATAAAAGAATTTGTGGTTAACAAGGGGAAGTTTTTTCATTATATAGACAACTAATTTTTAAAAATTATACCTGGTAAATGGTGTCCTTATACACCGATGCATTGCTGCAAATGATCGTTAAAGTTTCTCATCACATCTTCTAACATTGTAATCGAAATCACTGCAATTTCAAGTCATATGGTTTCTTTTAATTCTTAAATAGCGCGTGGTTTGCCAAGGGACACTTTGGACTTCAAGTATCCCCATAAGAATTCGCAGGGGCTGAGATTAGGCAAGCGAGGTGGCCACGGAATGTATTTTTGGATAACAGGCATTCCGCAAATGTTTTACGGACGACATTCATTGAAACTCTTGCGGTATAAGCAGGGGCTTCATCTTGTTGAAACCAGGCATTCAGAAGGGAAGTGAAAAATTCCTGTAGCATAGCCACATATTGTTCTGGAGTCACCATTGTTACCGGGAGGCCTCCTAAGGTTTTCATCACGCACTATCGGCTGTGGTTTTTGTGTGCTCTGTGATAACATTGCTTGGCATGCTTAATTTGTGTGTTTCTTTTTGTTTGTTTCAGCCTAGATTCTTGCTCTGCTATAAACTATTATTGTGCATAAATTAATCTTAAGCCTGGAAGACCTGGCTTGCTTGAGTCCTACCATCTTGGGAGCTGAGTTGAATGGTTCTTCTAGTTAATAAGCTTGTGCCTGGATGGAATTTTTAGTTCATCAGTTTTGGTTCTTTTCTTTTATTTTTTCCCATTGTGTCTTTTGATTGATTTCCTTGATTTTGAATGGAAGTTCTGTTATTTATGTTCATTTTACTTATATAATTTGCATTTTTGATTTATTTTGATTTACTTTGAATTTTGAGATTTATTTGCTTCTGATTTCTGTTTAATTTCTGTTTGTTTGTTTTATTCTTTTTGTAAAGCCCGGTCATGGGAGTTGCTTGCGGTTCTTGTACTTATAAGCCGCACTCATTCTTTTCAGGCAGCAAGTCAACACCTCATGTCCATGCTCCCTATGCTCCCTACTCTTGGCTCATTTTGTCATACCTGTTTGTACAATTTCTTCTAGTTGCTGTGCCTCTGGATTAGTTAATTCCCATATTCTGGTTCTGAGTAAACTATGACAAACACTAAAGTTTCATTTCACCAATAGTTAAAGACTTATTATGCAAGATCAATGATGTATTATAGGAAATTCTGACCCTGCAACACCATCACTACCTGCCTGAGCTCATCTTCAAAAAAATACCGCCCGATTATCCCAACCTTTGACAAAACATACCACACTGTAAGCTTTTCACTATGCCGAGGTTGCTGGTGCAATTCTCTTGGGTTTACTGTTGATCAATATTGGCAATTATGCTTATTGACAAAGCCGTCCAGATGGGAATGTGCTTCATCTGATGCAATGATCATTGCTGAGTCATCTTGAAGAACATTCAACATGTGTTCACTAAAATGCAAATGTTGTTATGCTATTGCCAAAAGATGTTGACTAGTGCCTCTGCAATTTACCAGGTGGGAAAATAATTCTTCTCACAAATAACTGAGCTTGCGTATCACAGATACTTGCAAAACATACTTCCGTCACGGACTTCAAAATTTCATTAGCTTGATTTAGTTCGGCTCTAAAACTTCAAAGTTCGATTCAATTCGGCTCAAATTTTAAAGCTTGTTTTATCAGCTCGGAAACTTCAATGCTTGAAATTAACTTGAAATCAAGCTTGAAAACAGCTCAAAAATTTTTAAAACTTGTAATCAGATCAAAAACTCTGAAAAATACCGGAAAGATTCGCAATTGAAAACTGTTGACGAACCCCATCATAAAATAAATAATTAGCCAAAATCTGACTTCTCTCTTATCCCTGAAGTATAAGGAAGATTTCCTCAGGAATAACAAGCCTCAGAAATCCCTGAGATAGGGAAAATATCAAAGGGTGGCATCCAAGAAGGACCAACCCAAAATAACTATCAATTGGACTGAACAGGACTCCCTCACCAAAAATAATCTATTAACTGGCACCCAAGAAGGATACGCCCTCCAAATATTTAACAAACGGCTTCAGTCAGAAGGAGCTTCTGGACGATGAAATCTTATAGGGATGAAACTTTAAATGTTTTTTCATGATGGTTTGAAGGCTCTGATAGGAAATTCCAAGTGCTCGCGTGTGACGTCTCATTGAACGTCGTGGTCTTCTTTCAACGAACACTTGGACACGATTGACATTTTTGGGCGCCACAAAAGTTGGAATACGTGTAGCGAGATTTTTGGAACAACATTACCATGATGACGAAAATGTTCAACCCACTTGGAAATCGAATAGTTGTTTTGGATTTGCACAAAAAGCAAGGTTGAAATGAGCCCTGAAGGTGCGCCGCGTGGCTGCAAAACACTCATTTTTGCGGAAAAAGGTCTCCACAGCAAACAAGCGATGCTGAACATTCCAATGCGCCATGGTAACTAAACTTCCCACTTTACGCAACAGAATCAGGGGTTAAACAACCCTCCCCCTACCCTCTACCACAAGCTACACCTATTACAAAAGTGGTAGTTTGGTCTTCCACCCTGTATAAGAGCTGTATATAAATAATGTATTGATATTTATATTTTTCTCTGCAAGCCAATGAAGTGTGTTAAGCTACCCTCAGTGTAGAAGAAGAGAGGACACTCAATGCACAGTGGGAATTTTTTTCCCCGGACACAGAAAGTGGGCGTCACTAGGAGTAGGCCAAGAGTGAAGACATACCAAGAGCAGCCGTTGGATTTTAGTTTTTGTAAAATGACGGAAAACTTGAAAAGTAATATTGCATCAAATTTTGACAAAAGCATGGCAATACCCAAGCAAAAACCATTCAAAAGCTTCAACACTTTGACTGCAACTACCAAATATATTAAGTTCAATGCCAAACTCAAATTTAAAGTCAATTGTAGTAAACTATTTTGAAAAAACAAACATGAACTGGATCGTGCCTTCACTTAGTTTTGATTATTTATGAAAATTGAATTTGCCTCTACTGGTCGGTTTGTAGCATTTTGAAAATTACTTTCGTGTACCACCGGTGGTGCACATCCCAGTCAGTGTTAACCAGCTTTGGAAAACAATGCCATGAGCACCTCACACTTGATTGAGAGGTAAAACTGCTTCAAAGATGGCTGCACATCAGCAGTCAGTAAACCATATTCATGCAGGTGCTCGAGTCAGAATGACACAGTTATTAAGCAAGTGTAGACTGTAGTCTAGCAAAACACACAAGGCCAAACAACTACAAAGAGCATTACCAAGAGGTACTTGGTCCTGATACTTTGCTATGCAAATGACCAAATATGCGGGCCGCATAAACATGAGAGTTTCATCATGATAGAGCGTCTGCCCATCCTTCCTGTTTTGATCCATGCATTGATTGCCAAGCACAATGTTCCCGTGGCCTGCCAGGATTCCTACTAAATCAACATTGCTCCATGTGAGTTTTGACTATGTCCTAAGCTAAAAATCTAGACTCTAATAAGAGCCACGTCCGTCTAACTGTCCAAAGCCAGCCGACAGTGTGAGATGAGCGTATGTGATACGAGCTTGGCCTCATCAACTCTCTAGAGATTGAATTTTTCATTTCTTTGGGCATTTCTTTCATATTGCCTTCTTTCTCATTTCAAATATAGGGGATGGGGGGGGCTTGGTGGACTAGTACCAGTAAAAGAGACCCAATTTGATCCCAGAGAAGACATACAGAATACAATGGCATGGTTGCTTACTATTCTAGAAGTCTTTTCAACCATCAGGAATGCTGGGAGAAGCGCATGTATTACTAAAAAGACTACTTTCAAGAGGATCAGTGTTTTGAATTTCCAAATCAATGAATATATTTTTGAACACTAAAGGTTTGATACTTTTTGAACATGCTTTGCATTTTTAGAAAACTTCAAGTAGTTTCATGCCAACATCTCCCAAGGGTAGACATTTATATCTTCAGTTTCTCAATATGATTTATTTTATTTAAGCTTCTTTTCAACAATTCAATTCAATGAAATGACTAAGATGATGAGCGTATGGGATGGTCATCTACAGAAATGGAAAGTAATCTTTATCAACCTGTGCCAACCATTAATATTTTTAACCTTTGCTCAAAAAGAACTTTTGTATAGAAAGTTTCCTTTTCAAATTTACAGTTGATTTATGTTGGTTTCCTTACACTCATTAGGAGTATCAACATTTTTAAGTTTGGGATATGATCCATTATCTAAATGGTGTAGATGAAGTTCATGGTAAATAATAATTTAAATTTAGATATTTTGCAACTTGCAGATTGATCTGGAATATTTATTTAGTCATTAGGAAACTAATGATATTCACATGCGTCATCATATTACAAACATCTTTATACATAATCCCACAGTATATAATATCACTAACAGAAAATATCTTGGGCAGTCATCTGTTGCAAATCAAATATTAAACAAAGTTCAAGTATCCTACTTTGGAATCTTCTTCAAATTTTCTCCTACACAAATTCTAAGAAGTGGGAAACTAATTCAATTTCAACCCTTTACGGCCTACGTGAACGAATTCGTACAGTGGAATATATGAAGGAAATGCGAGAGATATTTTACGCTAGTTGTTTCATGGCCTAACTAGACGCATTCGTACAGCTCCGATCTGCATGCCGTATGTCGCAAGATGGTAATGACGCACGAGAACTAGTGAGTGCGGCGCTGTTTGTTGCTAGGTGCGGTTCGTTTTGTGAACTTCCCCTGACACTTCCCTTTATTACACTCATGGATCATAAAAAGGTGAGTAACACTGAAATAAAAAATATTGACAATGAATATACATCTTCAATAACAGCATGGAACGATGTTTTTGTTTATATGTCACAATGCGCGTTTACTAAACCATGATAAGTTCAGTGAACTAATTCGTTCAGTTAGTATTATGAGCGTTCTGTTTTGGGCTGTACGAAACAGTTCAGTTTGGCTATTGTCGGTGGAAAAGTTATAATTCATTCATATTTGTTCTTAATTTGCAGGAATAGAAATGAATCTGTACTACAGTAATAGATCTAATCATCTCAGCGGTACCAGTAATCCGTTTTTGGCTGCTGCCGACAGCGATATTGACAGTGAATAAAAATGTTGTAGGCCCTACATATGTTCCGGACGAAATTCATTTTTATGGGGAAGGTAAAATAATAGGTTACAAAAATAGGGATACTTATGGTAAATTTCTGTTATATCATTATTTCGTGCCTTTTTATATAATTATTTCACTGCTTTTCGTTATTTCAGACGCAGTGGCAGAGCCCGAAAACATCTAAACATCAATGTAGAGGTTCCTTCTGGTGAAAAAACTGAATTTGGTGGCAATCCCGTTGTCATTGGAATAAATAATAATACTATATCAACTGATTCTAGAGACCAGCGAGCTCTGGAAAGGAAGACAACCAATTCAGGGCTCTGAGGGATTTGGCTGATTCAATACAAGCGTCCGTATTCAGTACTGGTGAAAGCTACCAGGATCTTAGTCTCTCCAGTCCTATCGCCTACGTAAAAGAATTTTTTGTTTGAATCTCCCTGTGAACCAAAGCAACTTATACTCAGCTCAAAAAATAGTTCGAAATACTGATTGCAAAGAAATTGAGCAATGGATTGGCCCAATTCATTACTTTTCTTGGATCAAAGTATCAGTGTTAGGATGCATTGGAGCACCCAGTTACCCGGTCTTTGCGAGGTGCCGGTAAGGCATGAGCAGATAGATGGCTCGAAGTATAGTCCAACCTACATTGGTGGGGACTGGGGAATACCTCCCCCATGACCACACCATGCCCATGACTGAAGACAGGTTCAGCAAGGTGCGCCTAATGGTTATTCATCTACAATTGAAGTTTTGAAAAGTCAGCTCACAAAAAGAAAAGATTCCTTGTCCCTTCAGCTCAGTTTGAAACTCATGTGAGGTATCAGACAGGCCACTGGGCATATGTGGCTGAAGCACAACGCATTTGCAGACTTGAAGGATGCACAGGGGCAACAAATGTCTGTCGTAAATGGAACGTGCATCTATCTGTGTTTCTGTGGAAAAAGTAACCATTTTGCCAATTATCAAACTCTGCAAGCTCTGTGTGAATTTCCTGTACTAAAGGATTGGTAAATTGAAGCTTTACTCTAGCTAAAATATATTGATCTAGCTTTAGCAATGATGTTTACAGAAAAAATTAATCTGGCATAATTTTGATCAGATTTACTTGGTGTATATTTTTTGGTTATTATACATTTTTACTGTCTTTGATAACAATACAGTTTATTTCAATACATTTGTTCAGTTGGAAGGAATTGCCATATTCATAAGCAATAAGTAATTTGAAACCAATTACAAAGCCTTTTACTGTGGTCGTTATTTACTAGTCCTAGTTCATATACTATTATAAACAAAATAAACACTTCTAAAATAGGAATTAATTAATTTTTATCTATAGCCGTATTGGTATTTTTTTGGAAAATATAAGGACTGTGTTTTATAATAAATTGTCACGAATTATTACTATTTTTTAACCATTTATGTTAGATGTTCATATTTTTCCATGATAGCGAAATACCCACTTGTGGCCCTAACTGAACGAATTAGTTCAGTATATGTAAATTCATGAATAATATAATTTTTAAAATTTTATGACTAGAGTCCAACTCACAACTGTCCGAAACGTCGAGATACCGAGTGAAATTTTTTTTCTGCACGAACACATAGTCCCGGTCGTAAAGGGTTAAAAATGCGCATGGGAGGATACCACCAGCACACTCAAGAGCGAGTAAAGCAAGGCTATTTGGAATGTGCATTTCCCCAAAGAAATTGTATTGTACTGATGTTAAAGTAGAAATTAATTCATAGAAACAAAAAATTTACAAAAGAAATGGTAAATGTGTAGCGTTGGGTAGTAATCGATTTTACACTTTTCGGTGCCAAAATAAACAAGTTTTCCTCTATGCACTTTCCGTCGGAAATGACAATTTTAAGAGTTATAGCGGTATGTTAATTTTCGTCTTTGATGACGAATGCAATCGAATAAACAGCTAGTAATCGATTTTTAAATTTTTGTTGCTTGAATCATGTTAATAACATCGAAATAAACTACTTTTCTTCTATACACTTTGTGCGGCATATAAGTTTTTACGAGTTAGAGTGGTAGGTTCTATTTTTTGCGCAATCGAGCTGTTAGAGTACGTTTGAATACTTTGTAAATTATTATTAGCTTACCCCGCGAAGCTTGCGGAGCCCTGAACTCACTTCTAGGATCTTTTAGTTAATAACACAAGGTTTTCACCCAAAAATAACGTATAGCGGTATGTTAACTTTCGTCTTAGATGGCGGGAACGCACTCAAGCATTCGGACGCGTCGGAAGGAAGCGTTCATTGCAGTGTTGCCATATGACGCGCTTAATGAATTACTTGCCGCTTCAAACACTAGAGTTGCGGTAAGCCATTTACCGCTATAACTCATAACTCATGTAACTCTACCGCTATACTCATAACTCATGCACAGCCCGCCAAAACTTACGGGTTTCAATACCTTTCTTGAACAAATTTTCCTGACCTGGATAACAAATATATTTACCATAACAGTACCCGTGACAAAAAATATTATTGTACTTGCGAACTGGTAAAAATCGTATCATAGATACAGTCATTATGGCTACATTTATGAGCGTGACAGAGAAATGGAAGAAGTGGACTCCAAACAAATAAACCAAGGGTATTTTAAGGAAGTTTCTGGGCCCGTGGAAATCCTATGGACAATGTCTTTGTAAGCAAGGTGGACCAGTGAAAAAATTCCATCAACATTACTCAACCTTTCCTGTCCTAACCTATCCTAGCCAAAGCTATCCTGATAAAATATCAAACATAAATGCATGCAAGGGCCATCTTTCAATGTTACACTGAGATGTTTGGTATCCATGATACCGCATACTCAGAAATCCTATGTTTCTTAAGAAGCGGACACCTAACATATATATAAATAAATATATAAACACACAACGGGTATTATTAGGTTAGATGCTTTTACTTTCACAATTTATGACCTTCATTTTCATGATAAATTACGTATTATTGGAAAGTATCGGTTAAAGTATTGGCCGATTTTGCCGATACCGATACCAGTAACAATGATCGATACTGCGGATACCGATACATTGGTATATCACTAAATCTAACCTAATCCAACCTAACCTAAAACGGCCTAACATAACCTTAAGTAATCTAAAGCAGCCTAACGTCACTTAAAAATCATTGAAGTGCATTACAGCTGTTGGGACAGATTCTATCAAATTCACCCCTCAAAACTATTTTTCTCATGCTTGAAAGTATAAAATTGTGGTAAGTAAACTACCACTCTAACTAGTTAAATACTCATTAGTGACGGAATGTTCACCGAAGAAAAATTTTTCATTTTGATCTAATTACCAATAAACAAGTACCAAAAATTGGGAAATTGATTATTGTTCTTTTCTTCACATATACAACGTATTCAATTTTAGTTTCTGATTTGTCTTGAAATTTCAGTACATGCATACAAAATAACATTTTTGCTTTAAAAATTTGACCATCTAACAAAATTTTGAACTCTCAAATATTAGATGATTAGATTTATTTAAACTCCAATTATTAATTAGCACAAAAAAAAGACAAAGCATGCTTTTATAAAGCAGTACAATAACACAAAAATAAACTTGAAGCCCAAACTAAGGCCATTATATCTGAAATGAACAATTCCATGTATGATGAGAGTCCATATTTTAACCCTACAGACTACTAAGGATTACTCCAAATACATTTTTCAACAATATTCTATGGCAGCACCTACTTAATATATTTTTAGTATTATTTTCCATTACACTCACAAACTAATGAGCAATAGTTTTGACAAAAACTAACTTAGCCAGAAGAAATATAATTTAATACGTTAAGTAGGGTGTAACCCACCGGAGGTCATTCAAGTTATTTTTATAATGCTGCTAGCCGATCAGCAGTCACCGACTCAATTTTTGTTAATACTAAATGAAAGTTAAATGAAGGTTAAATGAAGGTATGATCCAGTCAATGTTTGCCATTTTCAAAATTTCTTACTACAATTGACTCTAAATTTGAACTGGATATTGAACTTCAGTTTAACCCGCCGCACTTAACGTGTTAATTGGCAATGCTGTTTTTTTGGTAAATGTTGAGGATTAACAAGTATTTGATTTTTTGGTGCCTTATCATAGTTAATTAGATCAAAATAAACAAGTTTCCTTCTATGAACATTCTGTCGTAAATAAGTATTTTACGAGTTATAGCTGTAAATTAGTTACCACAACTCAAGTTTTTGAAGCGGGAAGTAATTTATCGAGCACGTCATATGACAATACTGCAACGGACGCTCGCTTCCGGCGCACTTAAATGATCGGCTCCATCATCATGGAAATCCTATGTTCAAACCATCTAAGACAAAAGTTAACATACTGCTATGATTCGTTGTTTTTGGGTGATAATTTCTATTGTGTATGTGGGTTTTCACCGGATGTAGGATATAAACAAATGTGAAGCGTAACCAAATGTAGAGGCATGACTGGATGCGGGGCATCACCGGAAGAGGGAGTGAAGTGTTGTCGGATGGGCAAAAGGAATTTTTGGATTTTGGAGCTGATAATTTATTAGAAAAATAATAAGCTCCATTTCCATTTCCGGGCACCATAGATGAAGTACTACTAATTGTGGAAAATGCAACCTTCATTCCGCTGCATGGAACCAACAGTTGTGATGCTCATTATAGTAGACAGGAATAAGTAAGATCAATATTAGACTGACTTAGCAAACGTAAAATAAGATAAATTTTTACTTTCAAGCAAAAATTTCAGAAATTGAAACTTAGAAATTGAAACAGAAACTGAAACTTAGTGCCGCCCTCCAAATGGCAAACGATCCATTGATACATATTATTGTTTATTTTTAATTAAAAAACTTGTGCTTCTCTCTAAATCCAGTGTTGACAATTATCATGTGTATTACGATAACCATGTATGAATAGCAATTAAGGATCTAAATCATATGTTTCAACACTAAACATTGGTATTACGATAACCATGTATAAATAGCAATTAAGGATCTCTATGCTAAGGTATTTGAATGCATTTTTCGCTTTCATTTTTCAATACTTGTGCGCACTAATGAAAGTGTTTTTCAAATGAGCGTCACCAGGATTGTGCTCTTTTAGTTCAAAATCAAATTAGGCAAGGAAAATAACTCATTTTTGTTGTAGTTTTCTATCAATCATTTTGTTTCAACATTCTACATGGGTATTACGATACCAATGTGTTATAATCATTTAAGGATGTTAATGTTGATGTGTTTTAAAAACCAATGTATTGACATTTCATGTTTGTACTTTATTGGAAATAAAATTTTTTTTTTCTGTGTTATTAACTAAAAGATCCTAGAAGTGGGTTCAGGCTCCGGAAGCTTTGCGGAATGAGCTAATAAAAATTACGGTAAATGTGTAGCGTTGGTCAGTAGGGTAAGTTCCGAAAATTCGTCCACTTCGAAATTCCGTACACACCAGGTATATTTTACTTTAACAAGCTAATATGGAGTTGAAGTTCATCAAAAAGTGGTTCACGTGGTAACTGCTGGTTTATAATATTGTATAATTGCCACACACCGCAAATAAATATCACTGTTTGAACAAAAATGGCAGCCCAAGTGAATGACCTGCGTTTCAGTTGTTTATGAAGTCGTCACACCTTAACTGACTACCATTTTGCATCGCCGACTAAAATTTTTTCCGTTGACGAAGTTGTTGCGTTAGGCGATGTCGTACCTGTGTGAGTGTTGAAAAATGTAATGCTGTCATTTTACCGAGTTTTTTTTCTCCCTTTGTTTTTTTCTGAGGTGTACTAAATTTCAAATCTTTTAACGGCTTGTGTTATTACTTCGTCCACATGTACGGAGTTTTGAAAAAATCATTTTTATGAATTCGTTTGTTCGTACAACGTTTTTTCTTCAAGTTTCTCCTCATTGCTTATGATACTTAATATCTTTTCAGGTATTGATTTAATAGTTTATGAATTGGGACGAATGTTGACCTTAAATTATGGCTCCTCGTAAAAAAACACCACTACTGCAATGATGATCTCGTTCACGCATTAGCAGAGATAAAAAATGGAAGTTTGAGTATACGCAACGCAAGTGACAAATATGGTGTTCCAAAAACAATGCTTCAAGAGCGTGCGCAAGGCACTGGCAGGCCGCAGCCCAGACGGTTCAAGAAACGGTTTGTGAAAAGTGCAGAAATTTCTTGAGTCCTGTTATATTCCTATTTCCTCTCATCAATGCCGCATTGTTCGTTGGCCAATTTTCAGGAGGCAATTCTTTTCTCTTTGCATTATTTTTTGTCATTTTCTCTTTGCTTTCATTTTTTTAAGGTCGAGACAGAAGGTCTCCATTATTTTATTTTGTCATCAATAAAGATCAAATATACTGAGACTTTTCAATGTCTTTTACTATTAATGGTAGTTTTGTTGTCAATCAAATAGGGCCTTATTAGGTGAATGACGAGATGGTTGCAACGTAATTTAATGTTATGATGATGACGTCTTTCAATTAGCAAATGGATGACACATTCGGAAGTTGAATAACACACAACATACATACATCGTATTCTAAATCTATACAGCGTATTAAAGAATTTACCGTTAATTAAATGACAATAACATTATCAGATCTTGGTGATTACGTTAGTTCTGATCTATCAAGTGACACAATTATTGGAATTCGCATTATTACATCAAATAAGCAGGTGAAGCCTTTAACGTGACTAACAGACGCAACATATATCATTAATATATTGAGAAGTCTGACAAGAACATTGTATAAGGGGTGGAGCCTCGACGCTAGGTTATTCAGTTGAAAAGCAAAGGTCGTCAAACACTTCCAACGATGCTATCCTACGCCTAGACATGAAGCTACTAAGACATGAGTGAGAGTATGGATAGACACATTGAGGGGTATACTTAGCTCGGTCTTGAGAAACGCCCAGTTAGTCTATGCACGACTTTAACAGCCATTGGAACTCTTGGGCAAAGAGCCCACTCCCACCTGTCCGCGAGGACAAGCGAGAGAATCACACGTCTTACTCTCTTAATGGCGCAGGCTCTAATGCCGCTCGCGCACACTGCTCAGAAGGGAGGCTGTGCGACGCCGTCTCGAGTGAGGACGAACACGTTCATTCGTAACGAAGCTTTACGTTAAAATATCATAGGAAATAGCAAGTGTTGCGAGATAATTAAAGTGGATTAAGCTTTACAATTAATAAACAAGTAATATATGTAGAATGAACAAGAACTTAAGTCAACAAGGAAGGAGTTGAAATATACGAGTAGAATGGAAGCGTTTGGAAATGATCCTCGGTACAAGCGTCGGTCGCGGAGCAAAGAGTAAAAAGTCCAATGGTGGATGCTCGTAGAGGGGGGGGGGGTGCGAGGTTTGCTGGTTGATTCGAATGATGCTTGGCGGTTGGTGAAGCTCATCTCGAAGCGTAGTTTGTAGAGTTCAGAAATGCTGTGCTTATTTTCGAGGACATATTATCCAACGTCGGGTCTTTTAGAAGATGGTTGCTTGGCAAAAACAACCCTTTCTTAACGTTATTTGAACACGACGAGAATCTTCCATAGTAGAACTATGACAGTCCTACTCTAAACTTCAGTCCACCACTCGTAACTTTTAAAAAAAATGCACCTATCGACTTCAAATTACTTTCAAACGAAAGAACAAAACATTGTCTGCAAAGGTGTTATAAACACATTCAAAATTGTTTCTGAAAAGTACAGAAATTCTTCGATGAACCTGTACGACTCACGCGCCGTCGAAAGACTTTAGTTGACTCTTTTGCGCTCGCGATGGCAGGCGAATCAAACATTTTTATCGAAGAATTTCTGTACTTTTCAGGAAAATTTTTTGAACGTGTTTGTAACACCTTTGTAGAAAATGTTTTGTTCTTTTGTTTGAGAGTAATTTGAAGTCAATAGGTGCATTTTTTAAAAAGTTACGAGTGGTGGACTAGTTAAAGTTTAAAGTAGGACTCAAGAAATTTCTGTACTTTTCACAAACCGTTTCTTGAACCGTCTCGGCTGCGGCCTGCCGGTATCAAAACGTACGTATCAAATCCATTAAAAATGAACAAGCTATTATATTACATAAAATTCGAACGCTCACAGGTAACTTTAGCGCTAAACAAAAATATAAATTTCATTTTAGAGGATGAACGAACTTTTGTAATGAGATTCGAAACGTGGTCGAAATTTTGAATTAATTTCGAATTTGGTACGAACTTTCGAAAATTTCAGTTGGAGAAAGTGTTCACAAAGCAAGTTGTTTTTTTCACATCAAGATTTGAAAGATCCTTTTTTGAGCAAAGCACGATGAACCCAATGCATTTGCGCTTTTTTGACGATATTTGCTGCAGCAATAGCGATCTTGAGAACCGTTTGAGAGGGTTTGAAGTTTGAACCGTTTAAATCGGACGAACTTTCGAACTTTACCCTAATTGATTTTCCACTTTTCAGTGCCTAGAAATAGGTAATTAGATCTAAAACAATTTCTCTTCTATGCACTTTCTTCCGGAAATGAGTATTAAACAAGTTATGGCGGTAGGTTTAGTTTCATCTTTGATTACGAATGCGCTAGAAAAAACGGCTACTCGTCGATTTTTTAATTTTTGTTGCTTGAATTATGGTAATAACATCAAAATAAATAGGGCCTAACTTTTTTACACTACACATTTTTTGTCAAATGAGTATTCAACGCGGCATAGCGGTAGGTTTGGTTTCGTCTTTGATGACGATCGGACTGGAAGCGAGACTTCATTGCAGCGTTGCCATACCACGGGATCAATGAATTTTTTTTCGCTTTAAACACTGGAGTTGCGGTAACTAATTTACCGCTATAACTTGCAAAATATTCATTTCCATCGGAAAGTGCGTAGAAGAAAACTAGTTTATTTTGATCTAATTAACTACGACTAGATACCAAAAAGCGGAAAATCGATTACTGACCAACGCTATAAATATACCAAAATTACAAAGTATTCAAATTTACTCAAACAGCCCAATCGCACAAAAAATAAAACCTAACGTACTAACTTGTATAATACTCGTTTGACAAAATAAGTGTATAGAAGAAAAGTAGTTTACTTTGATGTTATTACCATGATTCAAGCAATCAAAATTAAAAAATCTGTAAGTAGCTGTTTATTTGAGCATATTAGTAATCAAAGACGAAACTAAACCTACCGCTATATCTCGTAAAATACTCTATGACGGAAAGTGCATACAAGAAAACTTGTTTATTTCAATCTAATTTACTGTGTATAGGCACCAAAACATGGAAAATCAATTACTGGTTAATCCTTAACATTTACAATTTTTTTCTTCTAGCAATCCTGATCTGGATGATAAATCATGATCAAAGTAGCCATAGCAAATAAAAGATAAGCATGGTTCTCAACTTTTAAAATGACTAATGCATTAAAAATTGTTATTGATTTTGTAAAAACTCTTAGCATTGTTGGCCTCCTAGTGATTTTCATGATAAAGGCACTTTCAAATCTTTGTCTCTATCTCCTGACTCCATTGCCAAATTTAATTACATTTTACAATTATGCTTTTCTGCCGTGCAGTCAAAAAATCCTGATAGCTGACACTTAGAAATGTCTAAATTTTTATACATCATACTCTCGAAACGAATCGCTAGAAATAGAAAAATAAATAGAAAAATTGGTAAATGTAAAGGACTTGACCATAATTGATATTCGAATTTTCGATGCCTTAATAATGTTAATCACATGAAAATAAACAAGTTTTCTTCAATGCACTTTCCGGCGGAAATGAGTATTTTAAAAGTTATGGCGTTAAATGAGTTGCCGGAACTCCATAGTGCACCACCCTATTACAAACGTAAAGAGGTTGGGTCATGAGGGGTAGCCACAGTTCTTTTAGTTTTATAATTTTCACTAAAAGAACTGTTGCTACCCCTCACGACCCAACCTCTTTACGTTTGTAATAGGGGGTTTGCTCTTCGTCGGCTTGGTTGGCGCGCGGGAACGCCTGATTACTTTCACGTCGGACCGCGCGGTATATTTTTCCCCGCCTCAAACACTGGAGTTACGGTAACTCATTTAATGCCATAACTTTTAAAATGCTCGTTTCCGCCGGAAAGTCCATTGAAGAAAACTTGTTTATTTTCATGTGATTAACATTATTAAGGCATCGAAAATTCGAATATCAATTATGGTCAAGTCCTTTACATTTACCGAAAAATTGTCTAGTCACTATTATGAGACTTGACACAAATACTAAAGGTTAAAGGTTAACATCGGCATCTTTGGGATGCTTTATTTCCAATCAAGCCTGATACATATGATCTTAGCATTGGTTTTTCAAATGTCTTATAACTAAGCCTATATATAGGACACCATGACGGTTCCCCCGTAATGCCGGTACCCATTTCCGACACCTGGGTTGAGTGGGGTATTGTGCTTGAGCTTTCCCTTATACCCAAAGGGGAAAATCTCCGCGCCAGCGCTGGGAACGAACCCGCGACTTCCAGCATACAAGTCCGATCCCTTAACCGCTGTGCCACGGAGAGCTACCAATGATAATTTGTATTGGAACGATATCACACGTTGTAGGATATATGAATTGAAATCTCACCTCATTTTCACCGTCATCCATTTTAATCGAATCATCTTCAACCTCCATCTTGCGTAAATGTCCTCGAAATAGTTATATAACAGACAGTCAAAAATATAACAGTCAAGTTATATAACACAGTGCAGTCAAAAAATCCTGATAGCTGACACTTAGAAATATCTAAATTTTTATACATCATACTCTCGAATCTAATCGCTAGAAATAGAAAAATAAATAGAAAAATTGTCTAGTCACTATTATGAGACTTGACACAAATACTACCAATGATAATTTGTATTGGAACGATATCACACGTTGTAGGATATATGAATTGAAATCTCACCTCATTTTCACCGTCATCCATTTTAATCGAATCATCTTCGACCTCCATCTTGCGTAAATGTCCTCGAAATAGTTATATAACACACAGTCAAACTACCAGGAAGTTTGTTTACCAAAAACAGCTGGTGCGCAATAACGTGGATGCTCTCTGCGACACACGGAAAAGTTACTACGTTCAGAAACAGTGAATCAAGAGGACATCTGGCGGGATAAACATCACTCTCACAACCTGTTGTTTCAAAACCTGTTGTTTTTAATACATGATTATGTAGCATACCGCTACATAAGCGTAAAAATTAGAAATTCGCTATTCATACTTAAATAAATTAATTAGTAGCATTAAAAATATTACTCTAATTTATTATTAAGTATTTTCTACTTCTAATTCGTAATCATTGAAGTTTTTGTGTAAATGCATGATATAATAAAAATAACACTTGACATTCTTCGAGAGAGAAGCCCTCTGGTGGCAACACTGCGCAGTTGCGCGGCTCTTCTTTCAAAGCCACTCTTACTATGGCGTCCTAACTTAGCGGTGTTACAGCAAAATTCTCGACCTCTACATCGTCGCCATACACTCAAAACATTATCCCTGGGTCTTGAGCTTTACTTTTAACTCAGCCTCGAGTTTCACGTCAACTAACGCCACAACACATTATCCCTGGGTTTACTGAGTGCCATACTAAATGCTATTCTCACATAAGCATAAACTTCTCACATAAGCAGCAACTCAACTTGCTCCCGTTTACGTGCCAACGTGCTAAAGTGCTGACGTGCTTATGCTGGCATGAGCCGGATCTAACTTGATCACTCAAAAATTCATCTTATGTTGAGTCATTAGTTCTACCGAAACTAAGTCACTGACCCTCGCTCCATAATCTCAGAATTGCCTAATTCAACTTCACAAATACCACTCACTCACCCTGCTTACTCCATCGCGTGCCGGCCTTCGTCAACGCCAGCCTGGTCCTCCGGCAAGGATTGCCCACCTAGACAAGCTCTCCGAGATCAAGAACCAAGACAGTTCCTGGTTTCCTCTTCCAATAAACTCCACCTAAAAACGAGCTGAGTTCCAATCCGTCTTTCATTGTCCCTCTCAGAATTGTCCCAGATAACTATCGAGAATCGTTCGAGATTTTATTGCCGTCAAATTAATATTTACATTCAAAATACACAACGGCTAAAATCCCGACAATTATGCATCGTATCCTTTATATATCACCTTTAAAAAACGTTTGATATACGTGTTTGACGAAATGCATTAAAATGGCACTTAGTATTAATTAAGTAAAGCAATGTCTTCACTTATTTTTTTCGAACAGATCGTATACCTACAAGCATTACTCTGTAAATTTTGCTAATTTTATGGTAAAATGGACAGCCGCACAAAAAAAAATTACATGAAATTGGTCAATATCCATCATATAAAAGAATATCGAAAATAAATTTCAACTACACATGTTATGAACAAAATTAGTTTGAGATTTATTAATAAACATACAACTGATACACTACTGATCAAAACTTTAAGACCACTTAAAAATTTAGGAAAATGCCAAATTTTCAATGATAAATAATTAAATGCATTCAACTTGGATCGGTAATTACTGTAGGTAAAAGGCGAGAAAGACATGAATAACAATTGTAACAATTTATTAAAAAATCAAGACTTTTAATAAATAATGACTTTTCAGACTTTTGGTCGCCATAGCGCAAGTGGCTAGGGGTTCTGCCGCCGTGCGGGAGACCCGGGATCGATTCTCGGCGCTGGCGGTGGCGACTTTCTCTGTGGGTATAGGAGAAAAATTCCAAGCACAATGTAGTGATCGCCCTCAGCCGTACTTCAGCCTAATTTCATAAAATATTAAAAAACTAAAATCTTAAAATTAAATTATACCAATGTAGTTATTTTTACAATTTTACAAGACCAAATTAATTCGATTAAACTCAAAATTGTACCAAAACTGTGTTTTCGAAAATATTTGCCGATCACGTTTCCGTCAGTCACTTCCGTTGGAAACATTCGCGCAGAACCATTTGGCAAGCTCGATAGCCATTTTCCAGGCAGACTGCTCATTTCACGTTGTGTGTTCTTCAGATATTAGTCCTTGGGCCCCAGAAGGGCAATTGTAAGTATCAAGTGTAACGATAAGTGTGTATTATGTCTTAACTTTCCTGTGTTGTGTCTTAACTTGTTCCGTGTTAGGGAGCTCTCGTTATTGTGTCGTAGAAATATTCACTATGTTGTCTCGGTGCCAGTGTTAGTTAGTCACCAGCCTCAAGCTCACGGCCCCATCTTTGCCATAGTTTTCGTGTTTACTATTCTCCGATGATTCCGTGTTGTTCTTCAGTGTTAGACGATATTGGCATTAGCTCCTAGGATGTTTTTAGTGCTGAGCAAAGTGTTAAGACACTTTGATGTCCACAGAGATCATTTGTTAGTGCTCAAATTATTTGTATGTTCCAGCTTCTAATTAATTGTGTCCTCAACTTTTGTATTTTAAGTAAGTCGTGATTCAAACAAGTATGGAATCCTTTTCACGTTCAACACTCAACGTTTAAAGTCCAAAAATCTTAAGAAATAAAATAGGATATTGCAGCAAATCGCGTTTGTATTTTCTGCAGTACTCATTTCAAGTCAATTCATAAATAATTGTTCCTTATAAATACCTAACTACATTTGACATGTCTTTTAGGAATAGAAGCAGTGTTCTTATGTTCAATATTTTTCCATGAATTAATTGAGCCTTTTTTAAATCACTGTAACTTTGTTCTCAGCTTAGTTGTTGTGACTTTCGTGTCCGTTTATGGGCTGCTCCTTTTTATGTAACTTCTGCTGCAATTCTTGCTCATCTAAATAATAGAGTATAGAGACTTCACCTTTTCTCATACTTATATTTTTTTAGTACATTAATTATCTAATTACCTCAGTGCTTTAGCTATTATTTTGGCTGTAGCTCATTTAAACTCAGTTGTGTTGCTGCTTGCAATGTCAGGATAGAGCTTGTGACCAGTTGGTCTGGAGCACTGATTCTGGTGTTGAGATGATTCAGGCTGCGACTCGGGCGCTAGAGTTGCGGACTGATTCTCAGCACCAGACCTCTGCCATTGTTCATCCTGTGAATGTTGCAGTTTTGCGCAGTCTTGCACATGTGTATGAATAGACCCAAATTTTGTGTTCAAAATAATTCAAGTCACCTGCTCCCTCACAGGATCGACGGGACCACACATTCAAGCACTCACAAACACGTATGAAACCAAACCCTAACCTCTTAATTTAAGGAGCTTACCTCCTCCGAGTTCTCCTCCAAGTGTTCCCTCCAAGCTTCTCCTCATATTCAAAGTTCACTATACTGGAAAGGCCTGCACCCCTGCAGCTAAGCCGCTAAAATCTCCAGTTGAGGCCATTTGGGCGAGAGTCACCAATTCCTACCGAGTTTTCCCAACCGGTAATCAACTCCCTACCCAGCACTCAAATCACCAATCACTTAGTGTCGGAACCCCCCACACTTACAAAACATCGACTTCACACTCCAGCTCGCGCTTCACAAGCCTGAGCTGAACGAATCGTCTGAAGTCCTCCAACCTCCTCGGACTCTCCCCAAGAAGTCTCGCGAACAAGAGTCAAGCCTCGCACTTGGGAGTGCAACCTTCTCTTCAATAAATTCCATACCGGCGAGTGAAACTATTCTCTCATTTTCCTCCGGTGTTGGCTTGTGGTAGTTTTGTTGTTTCATGGATTATTAGACGCTAGATATATTGCGTCCGAATACCCCGAACTCCTTCAGAGTCAGAGGCCGAAATCATTCAATTAGCAATTAAGTGTGCTTGGAAAAGCACTGGTGACCTCGCCATTGTAAAAGAACATCCTCTTTTGAAAACGATAAATTCCTCAATAATCAACATTTAAAAAAAATCAAATTCAATTAGTCCCCCATAAGGGAGAACTTTATGCTGGTGACCAGAATTCATACCAGAGTTGATAAATAATCCAACAAATGGATTGCCGCAGCCATCATTTGGAGGTTTTTGAGCGCATGTCGAGGCTGTTGCAGCTGTTGCATGTTGAACTTTGGAGGAGGTAGTGTTCCTTTCCATCCTTTTCCTCTAATTCTCAGTAATCAAACATAGTTTTTCATCTCTAAACTCTTCCCTAATAATAAGTTATTGCTACTGCAGCCTATTCTAACAAATTCTTCATGTTTTTCCATTGCTACTGAAGCCACCTTTTACAAAACTCTTCATGCACTTCCATTGCTACTGAAGCTCCTTACTAATAACCTTCGCAATTTCCATCGCTACTGCAGCACCATTGCTACTGAAGCACTAAAGCAAGCAAATGTCTATGTACGAAACACCAATTTAAACAAATTAACGTTAACTTCACAATTGTATAGACTTGCGAAATACTTAAGATGACGCCCAAAAATATGCCCAACCATAAATTTACTCTCTGCGATCGTTGCAAGGGACTGCCGGGTGTGCACCGTTGGTCTTTTGTAAGTTCCTCCGTATCCCAAATACCAAGCTCTTTCCCGATCTTCCATTTTTTGTATCGCTGTCTGGTCGGTGTGCTTGTAGCCTTGGGGACGCCTGAGGAGCACGCACGTTGCCTAGGAAGGCTGTACAAACGACTTACGTCGCACATTTGCTGTATTTAACCGGCATATGTGTTTTGGAAAGTAAGGAACTGATCTTGTATATTGTTTTGAGGGCATAATGTCACAAACCCAGACTAGATTTCGCTTCAGGTCAACACCTGTCGAGCCAACGAAATCGTACGTCGTAGTTCGCTTTGAGTTCTAAAGTCATGGAGGTCGACCAATTCTAGATTCCCCGTTACACCGTTCAAAGAACGCAGTCGGAATCAGGTTTTTCGGGCGCCTCCATTTCGGCAGATACTCTGGCACCGTATGCCCAGTGATGCTAACCTCACAGATTCTTTTACGGTCCCAGTTGGGGATCCGAGCTGAAACTTTCATAGTTCCAGAGTTAACCTTCCACTCTTTTCATCTATTTTCCTCTGTCAATCTTTCTTTTGGGAACTTCCCTTAGTAACTCCCTCGAGCATCTTACAAGTAACAGCTTCAGTGTTACCAGACCTTTCGGTCTACATGCGTTGGGGAGTAGCTGTAGTGATCGCCCTCAGCCGTACTTCAGCCTAATTTCATAAAATATTAAAAAACTAAAATCTTAAAATTAAATTATACAAATGTAGTTATTTTTACAATTTTACAAGACCAAATTAATTCGATTAAACTCAAAATTGTACTAAAACTGTGTTTTCGAAAATATTTGCCGATCACGTTTCCGTCAGTCACTTCCGTTGGAAACATTCGCGCAGAACCATTTGGCAAGCTCGATAGCCATTTTCCAGGCAGACTGCTCATTTCACGTTGTGTGTTCTTCAGATATTAGTCCTTGGGCCCCAGAGGGGCAATTGTAAGTATCAAGTGTAACGATAAGTGTGTATTATGTCTTAACTTTCCTGTGTTGTGTCTTAACTTGTTCCGTGTTAGGGAGCTCTCGTTATTGTGTCGTAGAAATATTCACTATGTTGTCTCGGTGCCAGTGTTAGTTAGTCACCAGCCTCAAGCTCACGGCCCCATCTTTGCCATAGTTTTCGTGTTTACTATTCTCCGATGATTCCGTGTTGTGCTTCAGTGTTAGACGATATTGGCATTAGCTCCTAGGATGTTTTTAGTGCTGAGCAAAGTGTTAAGACACTTTGATGTCCACAGAGATCATTTGTTAGTGCTCAAATTATTTGTATGTTCCAGCTTCTAATTAATTGTGTCCTCAACTTTTGTATTTTAAGTAAGTCGTGTTTCAAACAAGTATGGAACCCTTTTCACGTTCAACACTCAACGTTTAAAGTCCAAAAATCTTAAGAAATAAAATAGGATATTGCAGCAAATCGCGTTTGTATTTTCTGCAGTACTCATTTCAAGTCAATTCATAAATAATTGTTCCTTATAAATACCTAACTACATTTGACATGTCTTTTAGGAATAGAAGCAGCGTTCTTATGTTCAATATTTTTCCATGAATTAATTGAGCCTTTTTTAAATCACTGTAACTTTGTTCTCAGCTTAGTTGTTGTGACTTTCGTGTCCGTTTATGGGCTGCTCCTTTTTATGTAACTTCTGCTGCAATTCTTGCTCATCTAAATAATAGAGTATAGAGACTTCACCTTTTCTCATACTTATATTTTTTAGTACATTAATTATCTAATTACCTCAGTGCTTTAGCTATTATTTTGGCTGTAGCTCATTTAAACTCAGTTGTGTTGCTGCTTGCAATGTCAGGATAGAGCTTGTGACCAGTTGGTCTGGAGCACTGATTCTGGTGTTGAGATGATTCAGGCTGCGACTCGGGCGCTAGAGTTGCGGACTGATTCTCAGCACCAGACCTCTGCCATTGTTCATCCTGTGAATGTTGCAGTTTTGCGCAGTCTTGCACATGTGTATGAATAGACCCAAATTTTGTGTTCAAAATAATTCAAGTCACCTGCTCCCTCACAGGATCGACGGGACCACACATTCAAGCACTCACAAACACGTATGAAACCAAACCCTAACCTCTTAATTTAAGGAGCTTACCTCCTCCGAGTTCTCCTCCAAGTGTTCCCTCCAAGCTTCTCCTCATATTCAAAGTTCACTATACTGGAAAGGCCTGCACCCCTGCAGCTAAGCCGCTAAAATCTCCAGTTGAGGCCATTTGGGCGAGAGTCAACAATTCCTACCGAGTTTTCCCAACCGGTAATCAACTCCCTACCCAGCACTCAAATCACCAATCACTTAGTGTCGGAACCCCCCACACTTACAAAACATCGACTTCACACTCCAGCTCGCGCTTCACAAGCCTGAGCTGAACGAATCGTCTGAAGTCCTCCAACCTCCTCGGACTCTCCCCAAGAAGTCTCGCGAACAAGAGTCAAGCCTCGCACTTGGGAGTGCAACCTTCTCTTCAATAAATTCCATACCGGCGAGTGAAACTATTCTCTCATTTTCCTCCGGTGTTGGCTTGTGGTAGTTTTGTTGTTTCATGGATTATTAGACGCTAGATATATTGCGTCCGAATACCCCGAACTCCTTCAGAGTCAGAGGCCGAAATCATTCAATTAGCAATTAAGTGTGCTTGGAAAAGCACTGGTGACCTCACCATTGTAAAAGAACATCCTCTTTTGAAAACGATAAATTCCTCAATAATCAACATTTAAAAAAAAATCAAATTCAATTAGTCCCCCATAAGGGAGAACTTTATAACAATACCCCACTCCACCCAGGTGTCTGAAATGGGTACCGGTCATGACCGGGGGAAGGCGTCCTGGCGTTAGTTATAAGGCATTTGAAAATCCAATGTACAAGGTGATATGTATCAGGCTTGATTGGAAATAAAGCATCCGTAGATGCCTTCATTATTATTATTATTCAGTTGATCATAATGATAAGACCAGGGTAAAAAAGTTTAGTTTAAAGGTAATTTTCGGTATTTTAAATTAGTTACGGGTTGGCACTGATAGTGTAAAGGTTTCACCATGCTCAAAGCAAGCAAACTTTCCAAATTTGAACGTGGTCGCATTGTCGAACTGCATAAGCAAGGCTTGTCGCAACGCGTAATCGCAGCTGAGGTTCACCGCAGTAAAACTGTAATTTGCAACTTTCTAAAGGACCCAGAGAATTATGAAACGGCAAAATCTAGTGGTGGAACGAAAAAAAATTTACCTGCATTTGGTAGGAGAATAAAACGGGGGCTTCTCAAGACAGAGGACGGTCTTCCAAGCAAATTAAGGCCCTCACAGATGCTGATTGCAGTACAGTAACGATCAGGCGGCACTTACGACAAAACGGCATGAAGAACAAAAAGCGTCTACAAGGTCCTCGGTTGCTTCAACGTCACAAAGTGGCCCGTTTACAGCTTCCTCGTGAGCATCAAACATGGGACGTTGAGAAGTGATCTTAAGTTTTGTTTTCTGCTGAGAAAAAATTCAATATGGATGGCCCTGATGGCTTCCAACGGTACTGGCATGACAAAGAAATCCCTCCTGAAATGTTTTCAACTCGCCATAGTGGTGGAGGCTCCGTTATGGTATGAGCGCATTTTCCTACAGAGGAACAATGGAGCTTCAGGAGGTGCAGGGTCGTCAAACTGCTGCTGGTTACGTTGGAATGCTGCAAAGATCATCTTTGTCAGCAGAGAGTTCTCGTCTGTGTGGTGATGGATGGATTTTTCATCGAGATAATGCAGCAGTCCACACCGCCCGCCAGACTACGACTTTCTTTCAAGAAAACGGGTTCACTGTTTTGCGTCATCCAGCATGTTCGCAAGTCTTAAACCCAATAGAAAATGTTTGGGGGTGGATGGCGAGAGATGTTTATGGAAATGGTAAACAATTTGCGGCAGTAAACGAACTTCGTGCTGCCATCTTCAGAAGCTGGGACAACATTCCTCGAGCCCTCGTGAAAACCCTCGTTTCTAGTATGCCATGAAGAATTTTTGAGTTTATTAACAAGAATGGAGGCAGTAGACCTTACTCATTACTAAGTTCAATGTTTGCTCACCTCAACGTCGTTGAAGAAAGATTTCCTCTGATTTTTGTATGTGGTCTTATTTTGATCAACTAAAAAATCATTATTCATTAAAAGTGTTGATTTTTCAATAAATTGTTATTTTTTGTCTTTCTCAACTTTTACTTTTAGTAATTAACGATCTCTAGTTGAATGTATTTAATTATTTATCACTGAAAGTTGACATTTTTCTAGATTTTCAAGTGGTCTTAAACTTCTGATCAGGAGTGTATGAAGTTCTACAATCACTTGCGTAGCTTCTGACTTTACCATCAAGTTGTTCATTTAATTTTTTCATCATTATTTAAATTATATGCTAACCGAGAATAACTTTTAGCATCATTAAAATCAATTCTTTTATTAATTTTATTTTATTTCCAAAAATAGCAATTTAGTAATTATTTTAATAGCAAGTAATCTCAGTCATAAATAACTTTCTATTCACTCCAATGCGGCAGTACCAACTTCCATTGGGTTTTTGATTCGTGAGATAGTGCGCTCCATCAGTTAGTCATGCGTGCTATTTTCTTCGTTCTTAGAGGATATTTTTATTCTCTGGACCTAATTACGAATAAGTCACGCCCAACCGAAACGTGTATTTTTATACCTTTCCACCCATTTTAATGATCACAACTGAGACGTTCATCAAAATTGACTCTATATGATCTCGTCCCTCCGAGGCGGCGTGCAATAAGCCATCTGAGCTTCCTCTTGTCTCTTTAATTCCCTCAAATCAATATCGGAAGCCCGCGTTCAACTACGACTGTTAAAAATTCTGAAATATTTTGGAGTTGGCTCAATGTTTTTTTTATTATCAGCAATCACCGAATATTCACAAGTGTCTTGATCACACACATTGTTCGACATCTTAATACTCACAAATTACATCTCATCACTTTCGAAGCCAACCTCACAGTAGAAAATTTTATACTCACATTAGAGAATTGTATACTTAGAGTAGAAAATTTTAAAGTTCAATGAGCTATTTCTACTGTGAAGAAGCTCATCATATAATGTAAGGGAGAAATATATTGAATCTAAGTTGAAATTACATTGCATTAATTTATTTTATTTCACTTACGGTACAATATATTAATATGCAGTATTTTCTTACATATTTTTTACAGTAAAACAATTTAGTAAAAAGTTTGAGATTAATACCGTAGAGTTGTGTTAAAAATCTGCCATTCGTTCTTCTAATAGAAGGAATAGAGTTAGCAAGAACCAAACGATGTAGCACTTACCTTTGGAATCATGAGTTACACCTCAACGATTTATACCACAAACAAATATTTTGTAATTTGAAGGATAATATGAAGCGTCAATATTATAGAACAATAGTCGAGATAAGATACATCAGTGAAGCTTGTCTCAACACTTTAAAAAAAATTACATGAGGGTCTTATTTTCTCTTCCCTGTCGGAAAAATGTTGTTTCCAAGAATTGGGAGACAGAGAATTTGATGAGTTTTAATTTAGCTTTATTTAAAGGGCCTTGCAAACTAGGTTAAGAAATGCTGCAAAAAAAACTTAATGTGGCTTTTTAGTTTGTTAATTGCGTGGTTCAGAGCAACACTCCGCTCAAGAGCGCGGTAAACCATAAGGAAGCTTATTGAAATGAGTTTTAGTCTGAATAAACAAAATTATGTTGAGTTGCTCTCTGTAAACTTAATGATTATCAGTATCAAAGTTGAAGCTTTGACTTAAAGTTTTCCTAAGAGAAGACTTTGTAAATGTGTGACTTTTAAAATGCTCCTGCATTACACATACTGTATTATGAAAAGTCATAGGATAAAACTATACACAGGGAAAATTAAAATAATACATGTGCTAACGAACTCACTAGTATAAGAAGATAGAAAGAGCAACATTCAACAAATTCTTGAAGAGCATATAAAGCATTGATGAGGACAGATGTTTAGATATTTTCAGTGAAATTCCATTTCTATGAAACAAACGTTACTTGATTTAGGCAACGTTACTTAATTTATCGTCATTAAAATGTCATCAGTACTTGTAATTACCTAGGTTGCAAATTTTTAAACTGAAGAAAGGCAATTATTATACCTCTACATGGTAGCAAGGTTTATCTAAAAATGCAGTATCATGGCAAAAATAAGCTTAAATATTGAACAAAATTATTTCTCACAACGTTGAGAATGTCGTGAAGTTATTGGCTTCTAGGACCTAGGTTGCCTACAATGCCTAGTCGTTGCATCACTACCACGGTATGATCACTTCTCTTTCTTTGTTGTTCGCGGAGGTAAGTTGTGCGCGCGTGGCGGACTCATGGATGCAGTGCCTTCAGTAGTTCTTGTATAATATGCCTATGTTGAAATCTATGCAGGAGTGGAGTATCCTCAAACCAATTCAGGCGATAAGCATGTGCTAAAATTATCGGTGTGGTGCAACAAAACCTCGCGTGACATATGAATAGCTTCATTTATATATTTTTTTCTGAACTTATTTCCTATGAAAAACTTTACGAGAGTTTGAGTGTTCATTTCTATGGCAAAATGACCAATGAAGGTCATAGGGCTAGACAGTTTGGTCAATATGAAGTTTAGGGGATCCACCGAAATTAAGAATACCATTCCAAAGAATCATTGAAGGAACCCATTTAAGAACGTTTTACAAGAATAACATTCTGCTCGCAGATGCGTTATTTTCGCATTAATGAACTTTGAATTGAAAGGTATTCGCGCGCGTAAGGAAGCGAGCGCGCCAAGCAGACTTTAATTAATAACGGAAGATAACGCCCTATTACAAACGTAAACAGGTTGGGTCGTAAGGGGGAGCCAAAGTTCTTCTAGTGAAAATTATAAATAGTGGTTCTAACCCACCCATTAGGGTAACGTCCGCAACTGTGTTAACATCAGCTCCAAGATGGCTGCGACCGTACTTGGTAACCGCCATCTTGGAGCTCATGTCAACACAGTTATTGACGTCGCCCTAATGGGTGGGTTTGAGCCTTTTTTTATAATTTTCACTAGAAGAACTGTGGCTCCCCCTCACGACCCAATCTGTTTACGTTTGTAATAGGGTGTTATCTTCAGTTATTTATTAAATTCTGCTCGGCGCGCTCGCTTCCTTTCGTGCGCGAATACCTTTCAATTCAAAGTTCATTAATGCGAAAATAACGCATCTGCGAGCAGAATGTCATTCGTGTAATACGTTCTTGAATGGGTATCTTCAGTGATTCTTTGGAATGGAATTCTAAATTTCTGTGGATCCCCTAAACTGCATATTGACAGACAGTTTTGTTACTTGAGCATTTGTGGTGGTTTGTCGGAAAAGTTGGGACAATTGATGCATGTTCACGTTGAATAACTAGTTAAATATTGGAAAGGAAAAGATTGATAATGACAGTACCTAATTAAAAAAAGCTTCGCAATGACGAGGAAGAAGACCTCGTGTGAGCGATGAATTAAGTGCATGAAGGAGGATGTAATGTAATATTCTATTTGGCAATGGGAAGTGGTGACCGCGCTTGCGGACGACTGTGCGATTCTCTTCCGACTACTGGGCTCATAAGTTGAAATAGCTATTGCTTTAATCTCAAGCTTTCAACTAATTTAATCATACAAGATACAGTATTTACATGAATATTATAATGAATACTGTAAGATCTTGCCATGCAATACCGCAAGCTATCTGCAAATCTAAAATCTGCCACAAGCGAGATTTCATGGTGTCCGTCACTGTGTTGAGTGAGAGTGAGTGACTGAGTGTGCCGTCTTGCCGATAGTGCGTCTCGAGCAGTTGGGTGGTGCTGTGTCGCGCAGAGTGTGTTCCTCTGCTTCCTCAGTCGCGTTGTTGCCACAGCAGGGATAGCATAACAGGTCGAGATGGCTTCCATGTTCCTGACTCGCGCTGTGAAGGGCCTCCACCGCGCTGCTTTCAGCACAGCTGCCCTTCCCAAACCTTCTGTCAGTCCTGCCATCGAGCACACAAATGTAAGTGCCATTCTTGGGAGAGAGGGTGATGTTTTAGTAAGCGCAATCGGCTAGTGCATGGTCGTTGTAAAAGCTGTGCATCCTGAAGGAGACGCGAATCAAATAGGGTTGCCAAGATACTAGCAGGTGTCAAGTTTAACTTTGAAAGCTTGGTTCGAGAAAGCTACGCGATAAACACGACGCTAAATTTGGGGAACGCTAAGAGTCTCAAAACTTTATTATTACGAGGGTAAAAAATTTTACGGTCAGATATGTTTCCTGAAATACTGGAATTTTACCGTGAGTAATTCTGTGGTACTTTTTATGTTGATAATTAGGGAAATTTATTTTATTTAGGGTATTAAAGAATGGAGAAACGCTAGACTTCGCTATAAAAACTATATTGAATTTTGTAAGGGAAGTTTCAACTTGGGAACATGACTTGGAATGATCTTACAGGGGGAAATCCGTTCTTGGTTAGGACAGAAAATGTAAAACACGTGTTACGAATCACGCGGCATAACTTTCAGAATGAAGGGTAAGTTGCACTTGAATTGTAGGATGTACATCCTAAGATCTTTATGTTGTAACGAACAGGACTCCGTTACGAAGACGGAATTTCAAAACTTAACTATACAACGAAAATTTTTTTCGCTGGTTTACCTTTCTTGATGTATCATGAGGGCGGATATCGCGACTTACGGATTTGAGGGGAACTTCACGGAATCTGGGCTACAACTAAACTTATAGTCTGAGTGGCTGAGAAACTTCTTACAGAAACAGGAGAAATGCTTAAATTAGGTGAACTTAAAGGGAATGTATATAGCCGTTACTTGATTTATTGAATGGGGATATCCTCAATTTCGGTTTATCTCTGAAGCAGATCCCAGGCGGTACGATGCTAATATGAATTTTCGAGTATCCGCTGCGTTCTCTTGGGCTAAAATTATTCATTTCTCAAACTACTTAATGACTCATTTTCAAAAAGATAATGAACATGTGTAATAATTTCGTTGTATTAAAATGCGCGATTATACTCGCTCTTTCTTTTAGTTGTCTCTAAGTCTCAGCGGTTAGGGACATTAGGTTTAGTAAATGTTCTTCTCTTCGTCGAACTTCTTGTTACTTTATGCGGTAAGTTTCTGAGTGATTCGGTTTCTGCAATGCACTTAATTGAACGTTTTCCATGATTTTACCGTTTGCTTCGTAATTTCTTTCAAGTGAGGAACTACGGCACCGTTTAACGTACTGTTGTTGACTTAATGGGAAAATGTGACGTCCCGTAGTTCACAGAGAAACCAGAGTTCCTGAAGCAAACAAGTCTTCTTGTAACTTCTTTCTTGTAATCATTGGGTTATTAACCTATTTTTTGGGCTATTTCCTCGAAGGATATCGGCAAAGTCTTGCGTGGTGCACAAAATCATGTTTTGTTTTGTGCAGTTCGTTCCTGAATAAAAGTATATAGCAATGATATGAAGGGAAATTAGAAGATTCTGACCTATTCTTGAAATCTTTGTGGTATTTCCATTGTTAGATAATAGTTTTCCCGCAATGTTAGCTCCTAACTTTTATCCATTATGACTTACTGCTTAATGATGAATGAACATTGAACAAGTTAGCACTTGAACACCTCAAAGTGACAGTTGTTAGCACAATTGGAGCATTTTAAGTTCTAGTAACAAATATTTGATTGAAAGTGAATTTATTTATACTGAACACGAAATTTGTCCTATAAAAAAGCTCCTTTATACCCAAAATATTCGTGATTAAATATAATTTCAATATTTAACCACATTTGTTGTTTCTTCAGCATATTCTTAGGTTATACATACATGTAAAAGTATTAAATCGGGTACGCGTCGTTTTTGTTTTAGAGAGATGTTTCTGTATTGAGATAGATTCAATGGGTCGTTGTACCTCTTGAAGCTTTAACAGAGATCATTGCGAGTTGGCTTCGGATAAACCGAGAGTTCTGCTGCTTGTTAATTCTGCTGACGCTGAATCATTTCTTGGAAAGCTATTCTAAATTTTTTTTCAGGGATGAAAAACCAGAGAAATTCCATGGGAATTATTAGTATTTAATAAACAGAAACAAACGTCGGCATCTTTGGGATGCTTTATTTCCAATCAAGCTTGATACATATGATCTTAAGCATTGGTTTTTCAAATGTCTTATAACTAACCCTATATATATATGACACCATGACGGTTCCCCCGTAAAGCCGGTACCCATTTCCGACACCTGGGTTGAGTGGGGTATTGTGCTTGAGCTTTCCCTTATACCCAATGGGGAAAATCTCCGCGCCAGCGCCGGGATACGAACCCTCGTCTCCAACATACAAGGCTGATCCCTTAACCGCTGTGCCACGGAGAGTATTTAAAGTAGTATTTAATGGGAGAACGTTTCGGGGTCCAGCCCCATAGTCATAATCTTTTCCTGCTTCGTATGAGAATTGGATATCCTGATAACTGAAGTGGAAGAATTATGAAATTATTCCCCTTGGTAATGTGATCAGGGAGTCCTCGGCATCTCTTTTCCAAATGATCTGCTGACATGGGTTTCGATGTAGTTTGGTTTCGTTTTTTTAGACACCCAAGTCCCATATCAAAATTTGCAAATAGTACTGCTGATCTCATTAGTACTTGATGCTTTTTAGAGTTCATTACACTGAAAAAGACTGGCTTCCGTCAGTCTGAATTTCAAGATTGTTATTATTTCAGCTGCGCTCAGTATGGTGCATGCGTTCTATTCGTGTCATCCCCTTCTGCATTCCTGGCACTTGCTTATTGCAAGTTAATGAAATTATTGAAGCCATCATATATAATGCTTTGTAGTGAACCCAGCTACGTACAGCTTGCTGAAATGGCTCTGTGCATTAAAATTTTAAAAGAAATTGAATAATGTAATTTGTCGAATCTAATGTCCCTAATGCTCGATCAACTAAATAGGCGAGTTAGGAAGACAACTTTGATACTCGCGTGTAAAAACAAACTACAGATTCTTCATGTTGAGATTAGAAAAGTAAAATACATCTCACGCATCAAATATATTAAAAATAAACCTTTTTCTTTTCTTTCCTTTCTAAATGCGCATTTAAATTGCAAATCATTTGTAATAATTATACATTTTGGGAACCTGTTCTTATAGGGACATGAAGAATTATAAAATTATCCTTACGGGTATCCCTCTTTCTTCGTGTTAGCCTGTGATTGGTCTAAGGAGATGACGTCATCCATTGTAGTGTGTGCCGCGTCTATTAGCGTCAGTTTACGATGTGATCCAGTAGTGTGTGTACCCAAGTGTGCGCTCGCGAAGTCGGGCGTTTGGTTGTCTAGGTGCTTCTACGAAATTAAGAATGTTTGCTATTTAATTAATTATAAGTGATTAGCTAACTGTTTATATTAATGGCGATGCAGAACTTCGGCACCCTGTTTATGTGAATGCAATACAGAGCTTCGGCACCCTGTTTGTATGTATGGCAATACAGAGCTTCGGCACCCTGTTTATATGAATGCAATACAGAGCTTCGGCACCCTGTTTATATGAATGCAATACAGAGCTTCGGCACCCTGTTTATATGAATGCAATACAGAGCTTCGGCACCCTGTTTATATGAATGCAATACAGAGCTTCGGCACCCTGTTTATATGAATGCAATACAGAGCTTCGGCACCCTGTTTATATGAATGCAAACAGAGCTTCGGCACCCTGTTTATATGAATGCAAACAGAGCTTCGGCACCCTGTTTATATGAATGCAATACAGAGCTTTGGCACCCTGTTTATATGAATGGCGATACAGACCTTCGACTCCTGGTTTGATGACTAGCTAACTATACTAATAGTAAGAACTCCTTGCCGTTTGATTTATCTTTCAGACCTTGATTAAGACTATTATGTCAGATGTTTTTTCGGCTCTTATGGAGGATCTGGACTCGCATAATGCTTCTACGGCATCTTGCCTTACCAAAGAACCTAAAGTTGATCCTCCTCGTACTAGTACGTCAGATAAAAGTGCAGCTGAGAGAACTAAGACCAATGCCTTGAATTCCTGCTCTGCTAAGGAAAGTTCGAAGTCGAGTTACAAAGACCCTGGTAAACCTACCAGAAAGGACTCCTCCAAGAAGGACAACTCGGATTCCTTTGAACGTTTAGCTGAAATCATGGCTAATGGTTTTCGGGATTTGAAAGATTTGATGGCTGCGGCCACCTCAAAAATGGCCACTGTAGCAGCCCCTGATGGTTGCGATGATTGTTCCTCTACCTACAGTGGGAATGATGAAGACCCAGATTTATTTGAGAATTTAGACGAGGATATTCGGACTGATGATGCAGTGGGTCCTGAGGTAATTCCTAGCCTAGCTGGGTTGGCTAACAAGCTTTTGCATTTCAAAATTAGCGATAGTTTGCTGAAAGAGAAGCTGAGTTCACACGCGAGACCAAAAAATGTGAATTACTTGAAAACGCCTCAAGTCAATAAACCTATTTGGGAAAATTTGTCGCCTTCTACCCGTGCTAAAGAATTTGCCTTTCAAGGTCTTCAAAAGAATGTGCTAAATAGTGCTGTACCTATCCTCAAGGTAATGGAAGCCATCAACGAATCAAAGGAGGATTTGTCATGCTTAGATGCAAAATCTATCATTGACGCTCTCAAAGATTCCCTAATTTTTTTAGGTTCTGCTAATGTCGGAATGATAAAAGCGCGTCGAGGAAATATACGCCGTGATCTCCCGAGACATATGCATGGTTTATGTAGAGACTCGGTGGACTTCTCCAGTGAATTTCTCTTTGGTGATGATCTTAACAGCACTATTAAAGAAGTGTCAGAATTCAACAAACTTTCCACCACTATCAAGCGGAAAGGTGTACCATCAAGAGGTTCGGCATTCAGAAGAGGCTTTAATAATCGTAGAGGTGGTTTTTTCCGGAAAAATGGCACTACTAGAGGTACCTACAATAAACGGTTCTCTCCGTATCCCACCAATAAACCAGAAAGGCCGTTAAACCACCAGAGCCCCTTCAGAAAATAGAGGGGCTTACTTGTGCTGTTGATACTAAGGCAAACGTTACTCAGGTTGGTGGCAGATTAAAACTTTTTCTCACCTTTTGGAAAACGTTAACGTCTGATGAAACTATTTTTACAAGTCGTGCGTGGTGCAAAAATAGATTTTAATTGTCAAATAGAGCAAACGGCACCTTGTTATCCAATAAAGTGTTCCTTAGACGATAAGCTCAAAATTGATGTTGAGATAGAGAAATTTCTGAGACTCGGTATCGTGGAAAAAACCTCCCATTCTTACGGGGAATTTGTTAGCCAAATTTTTCCTACCCCAAAGAAAACGGGGGGTATACGCATAATCCTTAACTTGAAACCTCTCAATGCGGATGTTACCTATCAACATTTTAAAATGGAGAATTTAAATAATGTATTGGATTTAATTGAGAGAGATTCTTTCATGTCTTCAATTGATTTAAAGGATGCATATTTCTCTATTAATATTCATACGTGTTATAGGAAATTTCTGCGATTTTTATGGAATGGGCAGTTATATCAATTTACTTCTCTGCCTAACGGCTTATCTTCTGCCCCACGATTGTTCACTAAGCTCATGAAACCAGTGTTTTCCTCTTTGCGTAGCCAAGGTTTCATATCAGTGTATTATCTTGATGATATCTGGCTCATGGGGACGTCTAAATCTAAGTGTAATGACAATGTTGCAGCTACAGTTAGTATATTGGAAAAGGCTGGTTTCCTTATTAATGTCGACAAGTCCGTATTTGAACCATCGCAAGCCATCAGCTTCTTAGGCTTCAACTTTGATTCTGTCAATATGACTATCAGTCTTCCCATAGACAAGAGGGAAAAAATTTTTTCAATATTGCCAATCGCTTTTAAAGGGCAGCCTCTTTAGTATACGCTTTGTATCTAAAGCTATAGGTACATTAGTTGCTAGCCTGCCGGGGGTGAAGTACGGTGCCCTTTTTTACAGATACCTCGAACATGATAAAATCCAGGCATTGAAATCCTCAGCAGGTAATTATGATAGCTCGATGAAAATTAGTGAGAATGCTAGAGGTGAACTTATGTGGTGGTTATCTAATATATTTACTAACGTTAAACCGATCAGTAGACCTTCAGTCTCTCACGTTCTTGCTTGTGATGCCAGCCATTTAGGCTGGGGTGCGGTTCTTGGTGGTGAAAGTACTGGAGGGCACTGGTTACCCAGTGGATCTTTGATGCATATAAATCAGCTAGAACTAAAAGCTGTTCTCTTTGGATTACAAAGTTTTTTCTCGGACCTTTCTAACATCCATGTAAGGATAAGATCGGACAATATAACCACGGTGGCTTATATCGAGAATTTAGGAGGAGTAAAATCCCTTCCTTGTCACGAATTGACAAAAGAAATTTGGCTCTGGGCTATTGAACGTCATGTGCACCTCTCTGCAGAACATCTACCTGGTTCTGAAAATGTACTTGCGGATAAGGCAAGCAGAATTTTCGACCATAAAACTGAATGGACTCTCGATTCAACAATTTATTCTAATATTGTCGAAGCTTTTGGCCCTTTTGATATTGACCTTTTTGCTTCTCGTTTGAACCACAAAGAATCCGTTTATGCCTCGTGGAAGCCTGACCCCTTAGCTTTGTTCGTTGATGCTTTTAGTAGAGAGTGGTCAGGTTTTAACTGTTTTTATGCCTTTCCCCCTTTCAGCTTGGTTCTGAAATGTACAAACAAAATATCAACGGAGAAAGCTCAGGGGGTGCTGGTGGTCCCGCTTTGGCAAACCCAACCTTGGTTTTCCCAAACTGATGGAGCTCCTAATTGCAACACCCTTAATGATCCCCAAAAATGTGCTTCATCTTCCCTTTCCAAATGCTCCACGTCACAAACTTCACAGAGATCTCCAACTACTTGCCTGTCTAGTATCAGGAGTCTCTACAGAGGCAAAGGCTTATCGGAGGACTCTCTCCTTATTTTGTCCAAGTCCTGGAGAGCATCTACGATCAAACAGTACGAAAGCTGTTTTAAACAGTGGAATACTTTCTGTATGCTTCGATCGGCTGATCCCTTGCAATATAATGAAGCTCTCGTGATTGACTTCTTAACTATGTTATTTAGGCAAGGGAAAGGATATAGCGCCATAAATACAGCCCGAAGTGCCCTGTCTACTTGTTTGATCAGTCAGTTTGGCGTTAGTGTGGGTAACTCAGCATTGATAAAGCGTTTTGTTAAAGGAGTGTTTGAACTAAGACCGCCTACAGCTCGCTATAAATTTATTTGGGACGTAAACGTAGTACTAAATTACTTAACTAATTTTTACCCCAATGCTGATCTCCCTATGAGTATCTTGTCATTTAAATTGATAATGCTTTTAGCGCTAACTACAAAGCAAAGGTTACAAACCTTGCATGCAATATCTATAGAAAATATTTCTTTTGGCAACAATTCGGCAGTAATTCTTATTAAAACCTTGTTGAAACATTCCAGCCCCCGTCTATATAATCATTCTCTGCTTTTGAAAACTTTTGATGAACCTGCTATTTGCGCTTTAACTACTTTGAAACATTATTTGCAAAGGACTCAATTAATTAGAGGCTCCAATAAGCAATTATTTATAAGCTTCAATAAGCCGCATAAACCTGTTTCAAAGGATACGCTAGCTCGTTGGGTACACAAAGTATTGTTCGAGGCAGGTATTGACACGGCATTGTTCAAATCTCATAGTACTCGTGCTGCTGCAGTTTCTGCGGCAAAACTGAACAATGTACCTTTAGATGAGATATTAACATCTGCTGGCTGGTCTAACTGCAAAACTTTTGAGAAATTCTATGATAAGATTGTTTTGTCTGATGTTTGATAATATAACTTTATACTGTTGAAGCGTTATACAATTGTTGTTCCGGTTACTGGTTAATGAATACATATTGTGTTCTATAGCTGGTTTTGATCATCCCCATTGCCGTTGCTTTGAAATCTCCTTAGACCAATCACAGGCTAACACGAAGAAAGAGGGATACCCGTAAGGATAATCGGAATGTTATCCGAGACTTACCTGTAAGGGAAGTTGAAGGATGACAGAGATTATCCGATGGGTATCCCTCTTTCTGCGTTTAGATCCCACCCGGGTTAGCCCGCCCGGGATTGGGTCTTCTGTTTGAACGGCAAAAGGTATGATCTCTGGCTTTGAAAACTGACGCTAATAGACGCGGCACACACTACAATGGATGACGTCATCTCCTTAGACCAATCACAGGCTAACACGAAGAAAGAGGGATACCCATCGGATAATCTCTGTCATCCTTCAACTTCCCTTACAGGTAAGTCTCGGATAACATTCCGATTATAGTCCAAAAATTTTTCAAATGCCCAAGAATTTGTAATCGCACCGCACTCCTTAAGATCTGCTTCGACACTAAATATGAAAATTGTAAAAATTGTCCAATAAGGTCTGACTTGATTAATCTAAGATGACATTCTACTCATTAAAGGGGGAGGGGTTTTGTTAGGTCGTAAATTTTTAAGCGATTGTAGGTGGTGTGTGTTGAATGAAGTTGCGAGTTCCCAGAGTTGAGATGTCATGGCAAGAAGTGCACGCCACTAAATGTACTCGCTAGCGCAATTCATCATTTACGAGCTCGCGTTACGTGTCGCGCTTACGTACTTGCGTGCAGGTCCGAACGGTGCGTGTTGTGGGTAGCCGACACACAGCGTGTCCTCAAAGGCATCAAGGTCAGGCTGCAGGTACACCAGATAACGCTGGTCATTGCCAGCGTTCTCGTTATCAACAGACAACAGTAACCCGTCTACTTCTAACTAGGATATTTTGTAGTGGTTCTCAGCTCTCGACGGCGGGGTCATAATTCATTTCGATAAGAGCGCTGATATTGCGGTTCTTTGATCAACCCCACTTAGCCCGTCTAGATCATTAGAGAACCTCTTCACTTAGTTTGCGCTAATTTTGCATTATCTGTTTGGAAACGCCCACCATGCAATGAGATAGCGCATAGTAATTGCACGAGTTGCTCAACTCCAACATTTCACAGTACTCTTAAGTTTCTCAAAACAGTGAACCAGTACTAGTTCAGAAAGTTAGCTCTGCTTCTCTACAATGTAGGCTGGGCTTCTTAACCTGCAACGCAGAGTTACACTGGCTCACTTCAATTGAACTCGGGAAACTAGCCTCCTTCTTCCTGTCAACGCCGCAAGATTATAAATCTTAGACATTGTCGCTCGGTGCTCGGCTCCCTCGTTTTCACAAGGATGTTCTTTCGTTGCTACGCGAGGAACCGGTCGCGCTTTTTGTACCGTAAAGTTGGTGTGCGTGCCCGGCACTAGCTGAAGGCCGACACACGCTGGCTGATGCTTGAAGCAACGCGAGTGCAGCGAGGGAGAGCAAACGTAAGGTTGGAATGGAAACAGCAATGGACTTGTGTTGAGCTAAAGCGGTGGCTACTCGGGTCATTGTCCTCAAAAACTGGAGATAATTTTCGTTGTTTTTGCGTTTCTTGTAATCCACGGGGCATGAGGTCCGTCGCTTCGTAGACTACGTAGTGGGCGCGTTTGTGCAGCATTGCGATACTGGTCACTACAGCAACACTTGTCTCGCTGCACCAGTGAGAGAAATTCGTTGTAACATCTGTGATGCATGTTGGCACACTTGAATTTCCTACATGTGAAAATGCGTCTATGGCCCTCCTCTAGGGGATCCCATGATTATATTTATGGGAATTAGCGCTCACCGGAGGAATACGAAAGGTCTCGAAGCCTATAGTTAGGTAGGCCTTTTATGTGCTGAAATAGAATAGGTTATTTTGTTCTGTCAAAAGCCATAATTGTTCAGTTTACTACTGGCCTTTTTTACAGCCACTCGATCTTCAACTTTTGTACCGTTTCATAAACGTTTTTCCTAACTTAGTTACTGTGCGCAGAGGATCTTGTGAGGGGACTCAGCTTAGGCAGAGATACGAATGGTTGCATCTTTTCTCTTCGGAACACCTCTGTAGTCGTTAGGGAGGCTTAATTTAATTAAACTAATCCAAATTGTTGAAAGACTATGATAGACCTTTGCGAACATGAAAGGGACTTCCGTCAATGAAAAACTAACACTCAAAATAATTGCAAACCACAGTCTGATCCTTCGAGGGGATACGACTTTTGTATCTATGGAAATTAGCACTCCCAGGGGGAAAAGGGTCAGTGCCGAGCTGACAGATGAGCTTTGTTTTGGTTGAAATGGTTTTGGTTTTGTCGAGTACGATCCTTTTTGGTTCGCTGCTGTCTTGTTTTTTTCAGCACCTCTGATTTTGTCAACTTTTATCTCGTTTCGTAACCTTTCTTCTCGGCTCACAGTTTATATGGGCACATGGTCCTGTGCGGGAACGCACTGTGTGGCAATTTTTCTGATTAGCGGCCCTTGAAATAAATCGGAATCGATTAACCAACGCGATTGTGGAATAAGCGGCCAGTAAAACTGTTAGAAGAAAAATTATTCGTGTTGTACCTTATACCGGGTGCACGTTCAGAAACAGTGCGAAAAGGCTTTCGAGCCTGCATGCGGAACTTGTGCTCAGGTATTTTTACCTGATCGTTTGTTACTACCGTAACCATTTCTTAGAACAATTTGTAACGTTTAACTTGGCGCTGTTCTGTATGCTCATTTGGAATTTTCCAGCGACGGGTTTATCGTGTTGACCCGCTCTACGAAATTGAAAGAATGTGTCTAGGTAGTACTGAAGTTGTGATAGTCGTGCAACGCGTGTGAATAGAGCGTTGCTCGTGTGTACCCAGCTGCATCTGGCGAGCTTGTAGCTGTGTACTGCACATCTAAATCTATGAGGCTTTTCCTCGCCTCTTCTCAGACTTGAGTTCTATTCCACTGCTGCTGCTGCTGCTGCTGCTGCTGCTGCTGCTGCTGCTGCTGCTGCTGCTGCTGCTGCTGCTGCTGCTGCTGCTGCTGCTGCTGCTGCTGCTGCTGCTGCTGCTGCTGCTGCTGCTGCTGCTGCTGCTGCTGCTGCTGCTGCTGCTGCTGCTGCTGCTGCTGCTGCTGCTGCTGCTGCTGCTGCTGCTGCTGCTGCTGCTGCTGCTGCTGCTGCTGCTGCTGCTGCTGCTGCTGCTGCTGCTGCTGCTGCTGCTGCTGCTGCTGCTGCTGCTGCTGCTGCTGCTGCTGCTGCTGCTGCTGCTGCTGCTGCTGCTGCTGCTGCTGCTGCTGCTGCTGCTGCTGCTGCTGCTGCTGCTGCTGCTGCTGCTGCTGCTGCTGCTGCTGCTGCTGCTGCTGCTGCTGCTGCTGCTGCTGCTGCTGCTGCTGCTGCTGCTGCTGCTGCTGCTGCTGCTGCTGCTGCTGCTGCTGCTGCTGCTGCTGCTGCTGCTGCTGCTGCTGCTGCTGCTGCTGCTGCTGCTGCTGCTGCTGCTGCTGCTGCTGCTGCTGCTGCTGCTGCTGCTGCTGCTGCTGCTGCTGCTGCTGCTGCTGCTGCTGCTGCTGCTGCTGCTGCTGCTGCTGCTGCTGCTGCTGCTGCTGCTGCTGCTGCTGCTGCTGCTGCTGCTGCTGCTGCTGCTGCTGCTGCTGCTGCTGCTGCTGCTGCTGCTGCTGCTGCTGCTGCTGCTGCTGCTGCTGCTGCTGCTGCTGCTGCTGCTGCTGCTGCTGCTGCTGCTGCTGCTGCTGCTGCTGCTGCTGCTGCTGCTGCTGCTGCTGCTGCTGCTGCTGCTGCTGCTGCTGCTGCTGCTGCTGCTGCTGCTGCTGCTGCTGCTGCTGCTGCTGCTGCTGCTGCTGCTGCTGCTGCTGCTGCTGCTGCTGCTGCTGCTGCTGCTGCTGCTGCTGCTGCTGCTGCTGCTGCTGCTGCTGCTGCTGCTGCTGCTGCTGCTGCTGCTGCTGCTGCTGCTGCTGCTGCTGCTGCTGCTGCTGCTGCTGCTGCTGCTGCTGCTGCTGCTGCTGCTGCTGCTGCTGCTGCTGCTGCTGCTGCTGCTGCTGCTGCTGCTGCTGCTGCTGCTGCTGCTGCTGCTGCTGCTGCTGCTGCTGCTGCTGCTGCTGCTGCTGCTGCTGCTGCTGCTGCTGCTGCTGCTGCTGCTGCTGCTGCTGCTGCTGCTGCTGCTGCTGCTGCTGCTGCTGCTGCTGCTGCTGCTGCTGCTGCTGCTGCTGCTGCTGCTGCTGCTGCTGCTGCTGCTGCTGCTGCTGCTGCTGCTGCTGCTGCTGCTGCTGCTGCTGCTGCTGCTGCTGCTGCTGCTGCTGCTGCTGCTGCTGCTGCTGCTGCTGCTGCTGCTGCTGCTGCTGCTGCTGCTGCTGCTGCTGCTGCTGCTGCTGCTGCTGCTGCTGCTGCTGCTGCTGCTGCTGCTGCTGCTGCTGCTGCTGCTGCTGCTGCTGCTGCTGCTGCTGCTGCTGCTGCTGCTGCTGCTGCTGCTGCTGCTGCTGCTGCTGCTGCTGCTGCTGCTGCTGCTGCTGCTGCTGCTGCTGCTGCTGCTGCTGCTGCTGCTGCTGCTGCTGCTGCTGCTGCTGCTGCTGCTGCTGCTGCTGCTGCTGCTGCTGCTGCTGCTGCTGCTGCTGCTGCTGCTGCTGCTGCTGCTGCTGCTGCTGCTGCTGCTGCTGCTGCTGCTGCTGCTGCTGCTGCTGCTGCTGCTGCTGCTGCTGCTGCTGCTGCTGCTGCTGCTGCTGCTGCTGCTGCTGCTGCTGCTGCTGCTGCTGCTGCTGCTGCTGCTGCTGCTGCTGCTGCTGCTGCTGCTGCTGCTGCTGCTGCTGCTGCTGCTGCTGCTGCTGCTGCTGCTGCTGCTGCTGCTGCTGCTGCTGCTGCTGCTGCTGCTGCTGCTGCTGCTGCTGCTGCTGCTGCTGCTGCTGCTGCTGCTGCTGCTGCTGCTGCTGCTGCTGCTGCTGCTGCTGCTGCTGCTGCTGCTGCTGCTGCTGCTGCTGCTGCTGCTGCTGCTGCTGCTGCTGCTGCTGCTGCTGCTGCTGCTGCTGCTGCTGCTGCTGCTGCTGCTGCTGCTGCTGCTGCTGCTGCTGCTGCTGCTGCTGCTGCTGCTGCTGCTGCTGCTGCTGCTGCTGCTGCTGCTGCTGCTGCTGCTGCTGCTGCTGCTGCTGCTGCTGCTGCTGCTGCTGCTGCTGCTGCTGCTGCTGCTGCTGCTGCTGCTGCTGCTGCTGCTGCTGCTGCTGCTGCTGCTGCTGCTGCTGCTGCTGCTGCTGCTGCTGCTGCTGCTGCTGCTGCTGCTGCTGCTGCTGCTGCTGCTGCTGCTGCTGCTGCTGCTGCTGCTGCTGCTGCTGCTGCTGCTGCTGCTGCTGCTGCTGCTGCTGCTGCTGCTGCTGCTGCTGCTGCTGCTGCTGCTGCTGCTGCTGCTGCTGCTGCTGCTGCTGCTGCTGCTGCTGCTGCTGCTGCTGCTGCTGCTGCTGCTGCTGCTGCTGCTGCTGCTGCTGCTGCTGCTGCTGCTGCTGCTGCTGCTGCTGCTGCTGCTGCTGCTGCTGCTGCTGCTGCTGCTGCTGCTGCTGCTGCTGCTGCTGCTGCTGCTGCTGCTGCTGCTGCTGCTGCTGCTGCTGCTGCTGCTGCTGCTGCTGCTGCTGCTGCTGCTGCTGCTGCTGCTGCTGCTGCTGCTGCTGCTGCTGCTGCTGCTGCTGCTGCTGCTGCTGCTGCTGCTGCTGCTGCTGCTGCTGCTGCTGCTGCTGCTGCTGCTGCTGCTGCTGCTGCTGCTGCTGCTGCTGCTGCTGCTGCTGCTGCTGCTGCTGCTGCTGCTGCTGCTGCTGCTGCTGCTGCTGCTGCTGCTGCTGCTGCTGCTGCTGCTGCTGCTGCTGCTGCTGCTGCTGCTGCTGCTGCTGCTGCTGCTGCTGCTGCTGCTGCTGCTGCTGCTGCTGCTGCTGCTGCTGCTGCTGCTGCTGCTGCTGCTGCTGCTGCTGCTGCTGCTGCTGCTGCTGCTGCTGCTGCTGCTGCTGCTGCTGCTGCTGCTGCTGCTGCTGCTGCTGCTGCTGCTGCTGCTGCTGCTGCTGCTGCTGCTGCTGCTGCTGCTGCTGCTGCTGCTGCTGCTGCTGCTGCTGCTGCTGCTGCTGCTGCTGCTGCTGCTGCTGCTGCTGCTGCTGCTGCTGCTGCTGCTGCTGCTGCTGCTGCTGCTGCTGCTGCTGCTGCTGCTGCTGCTGCTGCTGCTGCTGCTGCTGCTGCTGCTGCTGCTGCTGCTGCTGCTGCTGCTGCTGCTGCTGCTGCTGCTGCTGCTGCTGCTGCTGCTGCTGCTGCTGCTGCTGCTGCTGCTGCTGCTGCTGCTGCTGCTGCTGCTGCTGCTGCTGCTGCTGCTGCTGCTGCTGCTGCTGCTGCTGCTGCTGCTGCTGCTGCTGCTGCTGCTGCTGCTGCTGCTGCTGCTGCTGCTGCTGCTGCTGCTGCTGCTGCTGCTGCTGCTGCTGCTGCTGCTGCTGCTGCTGCTGCTGCTGCTGCTGCTGCTGCTGCTGCTGCTGCTGCTGCTGCTGCTGCTGCTGCTGCTGCTGCTGCTGCTGCTGCTGCTGCTGCTGCTGCTGCTGCTGCTGCTGCTGCTGCTGCTGCTGCTGCTGCTGCTGCTGCTGCTGCTGCTGCTGCTGCTGCTGCTGCTGCTGCTGCTGCTGCTGCTGCTGCTGCTGCTGCTGCTGCTGCTGCTGCTGCTGCTGCTGCTGCTGCTGCTGCTGCTGCTGCTGCTGCTGCTGCTGCTGCTGCTGCTGCTGCTGCTGCTGCTGCTGCTGCTGCTGCTGCTGCTGCTGCTGCTGCTGCTGCTGCTGCTGCTGCTGCTGCTGCTGCTGCTGCTGCTGCTGCTGCTGCTGCTGCTGCTGCTGCTGCTGCTGCTGCTGCTGCTGCTGCTGCTGCTGCTGCTGCTGCTGCTGCTGCTGCTGCTGCTGCTGCTGCTGCTGCTGCTGCTGCTGCTGCTGCTGCTGCTGCTGCTGCTGCTGCTGCTGCTGCTGCTGCTGCTGCTGCTGCTGCTGCTGCTGCTGCTGCTGCTGCTGCTGCTGCTGCTGCTGCTGCTGCTGCTGCTGCTGCTGCTGCTGCTGCTGCTGCTGCTGCTGCTGCTGCTGCTGCTGCTGCTGCTGCTGCTGCTGCTGCTGCTGCTGCTGCTGCTGCTGCTGCTGCTGCTGCTGCTGCTGCTGCTGCTGCTGCTGCTGCTGCTGCTGCTGCTGCTGCTGCTGCTGCTGCTGCTGCTGCTGCTGCTGCTGCTGCTGCTGCTGCTGCTGCTGCTGCTGCTGCTGCTGCTGCTGCTGCTGCTGCTGCTGCTGCTGCTGCTGCTGCTGCTGCTGCTGCTGCTGCTGCTGCTGCTGCTGCTGCTGCTGCTGCTGCTGCTGCTGCTGCTGCTGCTGCTGCTGCTGCTGCTGCTGCTGCTGCTGCTGCTGCTGCTGCTGCTGCTGCTGCTGCTGCTGCTGCTGCTGCTGCTGCTGCTGCTGCTGCTGCTGCTGCTGCTGCTGCTGCTGCTGCTGCTGCTGCTGCTGCTGCTGCTGCTGCTGCTGCTGCTGCTGCTGCTGCTGCTGCTGCTGCTGCTGCTGCTGCTGCTTTCGCCTAATGTTGTGTGGACAGATTTGCGCGGTTGCATACTGGGGTTCATGGCATCTCTTTCGATATTCCGTTTCTTTCGTGTCGAATTTCTACCAGACTTCACCTATTCTTCGTACATGAGAACGCCTCATGTTAGTGTTAGTGTTACGAGAGCCAGTCACGTCGTGTCCCACTGTTGCGGTTTGAGGTCCGATTGGGCCTAGATGGCAGGTGCTCTACTCATTGCCGGGTGCTCAGCTCGGATTCTAGAAGTTTTGGCTTGATTACTTGAAGTTCTGTGTGGATACTAGACATAGCGCCCAAATGCTGGGTGCTCTGCTTGGTTGCCAAGCAGGGATGCTTCAGCAAGTGACAAAAGTGCCTCTCGACCTTGAACGCAGCGCTACTCGCTTATCGTGTCTGGCCTAAACCTGAACTTATATATTTTCCTCTCGACTGTAATCATGCTCGCAACCATCGAGCGGTTCTATTTGATGCAAATTAAGATTTTTCGTTATTTAGCGAATGAACCTGCATAGGGACGCGTTTTCCTAGATTTCAATTTCTACGTAAATTGTATATTTATTTTACGTATTCGTTGCGTTGTTGTAGTCATTCATGATGCAGACTGCGTATTGACGTAGCCGTACTATGCAGTATGCTTTTGGGCGTTTGTGCCGACGCTGGTCTACCAAGCCTGAGCGTGCGTGGTGCAGGTCTCGCTTGCATGCCCCAAAAATTAGATTGAAAAAAAAAATTGAAAGCTCCCCTCCGTTGGCAATAATAACAGGTTACTTCTACTCACGCACTACTTTGTTAAGATCGTTTGACTTCCATACATAGTTGTAAAATTAGGGCAAACAAATTGAAAAGCAAAAAAATTTAAAACTTGATTTCCTTCTTTAATTGACCCATCAGTTTAGCTTGTAATTAATTCACTGTTTATTGAAGTCACTGCGTTCCGTAAATTGTATCCTCGATATATACAGTTTCTAGTAAAGTAAAATTTACGATCGAACTGGTTTTAATTTAGTCCGACCAGGGCGAAGGATATAGACTATGGGTTTAGGTTAGTCAATCCTGTGCTATGGGACCAGATGCTCCTAAGAAACGCACTGTTGTTACCTCGGCTATGAATAATCTTACAGGACTTCCAATTTTTGTGCCCAATTTGCTTCTTTTAGTTGTCATACCTTCGCTAGCTTTTTTTTTTAGCTTCCACATCAATCTGAACTTGCGGATTCTATGTGCGGGGACTGACCTTGTGCATAGTTCCTACGTCTTTAGTCCATCTCCTCTAAAAGATCTCTATGGGAATTAGCCTTCCCCGGGGGAGAATGCGAGGTCCCGAGCTGGGAGCTAAGTAGGTCTTCTTTTTGTTGGAATAAAAGTTTTTGTTTCACTAAGGACTATATTTTTAGCGTCAGTGTTGTCCTGTTTTTCAGCACCTACTACTTCCTTCTTCATCTTCTATCATGTTTTATAGGCTTCTTTTTCAACTTGCCGTTTCTTTGCCCTTTGTGTATAGATTCAGCGTTCTCTCACCTCCATAGTGAATGGCGCCTTCATTCTCTTTCAACGTCTTTATTGTGGTAAGGTGGGCTGAAACTAACGTTCAATCAATCTTCAGTTTAATACTATACTACTATTAAATTGAAGCCATGTATGCAATTGAACGTCATCTAATAGTATTATCAGTTAGACATAAAATCAAACCTCTAAGAGCTCTGACTAGTAATTCAAAAACCTTTAGAATCGTGGGATCACTTCCTCAATACGGCCGTTGCTTCAAGGTAAAATTAAAGCAGTGGAGCTTGTGTGTGAACATTCAGGACTGTGAATGCAACTTTTTCGTTTACTGCTACTCTGGTACATGTACGTAATTGGTGGATGACGATGCCTAACTGCGTTTGAGAACAAACGACTCGGCTCGTCTCCGTTTTAATGCTAAATTCTATCATAATAACAGTCCGATGCTTCCTGCTAACCTGCTTGTGACAGCCATTTTCGTGGATTGAATATTCTGTTTTGTTTCAGCTGTTCATCAACAATGAGTTCGTCGAGTCTGCGAGCGGGAAGCGGTTCCCTACCATCAACCCCAGCACCGGCGAGGAGATCTGCCAGGTGGCAGAGGCAGACAAGGTGAGGGCAGGTGTACGTAGGTGTACGGTAGCTCGCTCACAGTAGGCAGACAATGTAGGAGCTCCAGGTGTACGTAGGTGTACGGTAGCTCGCTCACAGTAGGCAGACAATGTAGGAGCTCGTTATGTGACATACAGTATGGGGGTAGGCAATGAGATGTACCGGTAGTTCTTAGACTTCTTACAGAACTCGTGCTCAATTTTCTCCAAAGAATGTATAGTTTCATCACCGATGATAGCTCTAGGATTAGGGATGTTGAACGCCTAGTGTTTCTCATTCTATGAAGTCTTCAACACTATCAGTGTACATTTAGCTCTTAGCTCTTCAGCGCATTGTAGAGCCGTTGAAGCTAGCACGGAGTCGACTTAGGGTCATGCAAGTTCTATTTTTCATCAATTTCGCTCCAAATTTCTGATAATGAAGTTTTGTTTCTATGTTGAGCGTTGCGTGTCTTCAGCAGAATGAGACCATTGTATAACGGGTAATTTGCGCTCCCAGGGGGAAAATGAGAGATTCAAAGTTAGGGATTGTGTAGGTCTTTCTCCTACACAAGTTTTTGTTCAAGGATTTTTTAAGTCCGCTGGCATTTTATTTCTTTTCAGGACCTGGTACTCCTTAAAATTTCATTTCGGTTAGTAAACTACCTTCCTAAGTTACTATTTATATTAAGAGGATCTTCTTCGTGAACACACCTTGTGCATAGATTTCCCGTTTTTTTATTCATTACTTAAATGGGGTCTTGGTCCTTCCGAACGCGTTTGTTTTAGTTAGAGAGGCTTGAGCCAACTTATTTAATCAAGCTTTTCGTTCTCCAACTCTTCTAATCACGTGCTGAGGTTTCCACTGTAAGATAATTCGTCAAAAATATTCTCCAGTACAGTTGAGCTACCTGTTACAGTACAGAGCTACCCGTTATCTATCAGCTGGTCATGTGGCCAGCTGATGCAATAGTCTTGGTATCGCTACCGAACAGCTAACGTCGTCAATCGTTGGTGTATGCGTTTTGAATCATGTTTACTTACTGTTTCTGCCAATTCTTTCCGAATGCCGGGAGATTTCTCTTTGAGATGTGTAAAAGAAAGTAATAAATTCACACCGCTATCGTAGTACTAAACGAACATCACAAAGGAAAGTGATGCTACTGATCTAAACAATAGTTTTACATCCATACCGCGTCTCTCCATTCATCATACTTGAGAAATGTCAGATAATGTCCGTAGCACAGATACTAGCTTGAAAGTGCTCGGTATCCGTGCACGAGCAAACTGGGAAACATCATCTGAGAAATATTTTCTCTTCACTTATCAGCCCGAAAGCCACCATTTTCGACGGGATTCGTACCTCTAGCAAGAATTGGGTAGCTAAAAAGTTCGTTTTTTGAAAGTCATCTTTCCCACTTTCTAACGATCGTTTTATGTTCTTGTTTTCCAAGTTCTGTACTCCGTACAGCGAGCATGCTTAAGTCAAGTGTGTGCTTTACTAAAAGTCGAATGTAATTCAGATCAGGCGCAACGCCCAAAGGAAGAAAATTTCTAATCTACGGTAGCATGGATGCAATCTACTGTACATTTCCTTGGTTACGAGCATGCCCAGTCATTGTTCTAATTATCTTCATCGATTCACTGCGGTCCTATACTTCTGCATCTACTTCTCTAAATTTGCTCTGGTTTCATGAATTAGACTCCTAACTTGTTTCTATGTGCTGGGATCTTACATGGGAACACACCTTGAGCATAGATCTCCCCTTTGACTCCATACTAAATCGTAATTTCCTCGCTTTGGGACACCTTTGTTGTAATCAGGGCTTAAACTTTCTTTTGGAGATTTAAAAATTTGTAGTTGAAAAAAAATCTTATTTTTCTTTTTTCTTTCAAGTTAAAGTTTTGGTGCACTCTTCGCTTGAAGTTTCTCATGTTTTTTTCTGAAATGTTAACACATTTGCGCGTGAGCTTGACAACAATGCAATGAATTCGAGTAACACACCGCTTCATGATGCATTAGATGGGGGTATTTGAAGTAAAATGGAAGTCGCTGGATAAGAAATTTTGCACGAACTCCTGTACGTAAGCGTTGAATCTGAACTTGCATCCAATAAATGTCACGTACGCTTATTGCCAAAATATGGGATCAAATATTAAGCTATGTGAGGAAGTATTTTGCAATAAATCTTCCGATATGCATTGCAGTATGCTGTTATAATTGTTGTAGTACTATTTTGGCTTAAGATTCTGACATTGGTTGAGGTACATTTTTACGTTCTGCAAGTTCTCCCGCAGCAAGGTGGCTACTGTAGGCAGCTTTTTGTCCATGTCTTGAGAACGGTAACTAAGCAAGACATCGTTAAATAACCTTGGAGTAGCCCTACGGCACAATAACTGTACCTAAACATCACGAAGGAATTTAGTCCTCTTTAGCATACATTTGAATCAGACGCATGCCCGAGGCTTGGTTGAGGTGCAGCACGACAGACGCGCAGTGGTGTGCGTGCTGCAGATTGGCAGGTCGCTAACTTCATTGTAATGCGTGATAGATTTATTTATCGCAAGCATGTACACGTTACGAGCAAGACTGAGGAAGATACCTCGCGTCTACAAATAAAAGTTTGAAACTAAATAAGCCAAGAGGCTTCTATGATAACCGGTTATCAAGGGAAGATCTAATTCAGAAGTAAAATATTGGTAACGATTACGTGTAGTTCAGATGTTAACTAATAATTACGAGTCGGATACACTTGATACGAGATGTCACACTAACGCCATGCCCTTGTCCAGGCTGACGTGGATATGGCAGTGGCGGCAGCGCGCGCCGCGTTCTCCCTGAACAGCGAGTGGCGGACGATGGACGCATCGCACCGCGGCTTCCTGCTAAACAGACTCGCCGACCTCTTGGACAGGGACAGAGTCTATCTCGCTGTACGTCCTTCTCGTGTTGGTATGCTGAAGTTGTGTCGTCCCTGTGAGTGTGTACTGTGTAGTGCTACACTTGTAGCGCTGTCCTTCTTGTGCGAGTGAGCCGTGGTGTTGTATTTCGTATTTATGCTTTTGGTCACCGAGCGCACCACTGAAGTCGGCTAGCTCGAACTCAACGCTCTCACTTCGATTTCTTGTTTCCTCCAGTTCTACAGAATATTCGGTAATGCGCCTTCGCATCGAGAATCTAGACTTTCTTATCTCGTCGGGAAGATAACATCGTATCTCTAGGAATAAGCAGTTGTAAGAGGATGATGGGAAACGCCAAGCTAGAAGTTAGGTGTCCTTTCAGTTGAAATAGTTTTTTTAGTTGAAGGATAATCTTTTTCGGTTCATTCTTGTTCTTTTCCCCCTACACTTGTTTCCGTCTTGCTCACCTTTCAGCTTATATCTTCAAATTTTACCTTCCTTCCTAACTGACTTCTGTGTACAGAGGATCTTGTGTGGGAACATACTTCGGCAATAGATTCCCAATTTCCTCAATTCCATACTAAATGGCATCTTTGGCCTTCCTCTCTCCGAAACCGTTTTTGTGGTTATGGAGGCTTAAGGTAACTTACCCAGCCTATTAAAGCTAGGGGATAGTTTTCTTCTTAACTCAACTTTTGTCATTTGTCCTTTAAAGTTACTTCCGTTAAAAAGGGTCTGTTAAATTGAATGAGGAAGTTCATTAGTTTTGTATCAGTCTTGCTTCCCGTTGGCGCCAGGTGTTGCCATCGCTATCATATCGCCATTTATACCAAAGGTTATTTTCCAACAAAATATATCTTTAGCCTACTATTGTATTCTACGAATCAAACTCTGATAAAATGAAGTTTTTGGTTGCTGAAAAGCTTACTGTGCCTCAAAGGCCAAGTTAACAAAAGTTTTTGTATAGAAGCTTTCTTATTACATAAATGGTGTAAAGAGACGTTTTTAATGCGTAAGAGAAATAATTTTTCAAATTTATGGTCGCTTGTTCTAAGGCATTCAAACACGGTTACTGCTGTATGTGCAATAATTTGTTCCATCATATCCTGGATATCTCGGCTCTCTGCTGATCCAGTAAGCTAGCTGTACCACATCTGTGAGCGGGTTTTCCTTTGTTCATCGTGGTCATTTGAGCAGAGCCTGGAGACCCTAGACAACGGCAAGCCCTACCGAGACTCGTACCTGGTTGATGTGGAGGCAAGCATTAGGAACTTGCGTTACTTCGCTGGCTACGCCGACAAGATCCATGGCACGACCATCCCCACAGACGGGCCGCACTTCGCCTACACGAGGCTGGAGCCAGTGGGCGTGTGTGGCCAGATCATACCCTGGAACTTTCCGCTCCTCATGCAGGCATGGAAGCTCGGACCTGCCCTCGCTACAGGTCCGTGAACTTTAGATTGAGGTAGATGGAAAAAATATTTGTTTGGTTAATCAATTTCTCAACCATTGGCATAGCCCTGGTCACCTCGTATGGTATACAAGTATAATAACTATAAACTAAGAATCTATACATTCATCCCTTGAAATAAACCATGTTTTTAATTTTTAGGAATGAACTTTTTTGTAAATACAGGGTGTCTCGAAAAAAAATGTACGGACTACGAATGACGAGAAAAACATTTGTGAAATAAAGAGTGGAATGGAATGGCTTTGAATTCAAAAGATAAATGTGATGTGATTGAATAATCATATTTAAAAATGTTCAAATTGAAAACCATATTTGTCCAGGCAACCGATAACGCGCACTGAGGAATATCGCTACATTGTCTTTCAATTTCCATTTTCAATGCTTCAATTTTTTTTGTGGGCATATCTCAAACACGGAGTTCAAACAAAGAAGTTCACGTGCGTGAAGTTTTATCTGCTTCAAATTGTCTGATGCGAGCCATAGTACGGCGCGTGGGTGGCGGTTTTGCGAATTCAGTTCTGAATCGCCTTGAACTTGAACTGCGTTTTCAGTCTCCCGATAACATTTCAGGACAAACTTCCTCTCTTCCTAGCTAAGTTAATTTCCTGCCATGCTGTGAATTAAATACACCTGCAATTCAGAAAAAGCAGCATGTTAGCGACAGCTATAGTGTTTCTTACACTCTGTATATAAATTTGTCTTCATAAGGGCAGTGTATTGCAGTTGCTCATCACTTGGGAGCTACTGGTGGGATTTGTACCTGACGTATATACATGGGAATGACGATTTGATTAATTTTATTGGCGCTGAGGTACCGAACTCGCTTGCTTGGACCTCATCATGCGCGTGACGTTGTGTAGAGCAGCACTGATCTACATTGCTGTCTCCAGAGTGGTAGGGGTTGGTTTGGGCGGCGGCGGTGAGTGCGTGATAATCCACAGTAGTGGATATGCTAACTATCCCATGCTTGACTCGGTCAAGGTATCACGTTTGGTTCTGTCGCCTCAAACAAAACCGTGCACACCGGGACACACTCTTGATTGTTGTGCTCTCTGTTAAGCGGTTGACTGACACAACCAACTTGAGGCTCACAATTGATAGCTACGACGTTATTTCTTCTTGTCATGTGCTGCCTGTGGCGCCAACGTAACGGACAGCACTAGTAGCATAAGCGTGTGGTGTGGCAGGCAACACGGTGGTGATGAAGCTGGCGGAGCAGACGCCGCTGACGGGCCTGTACGTGGCCTCGCTCGTGAAAGAGGCAGGCTTCCCTGCGGGTGTGGTGAACGTGCTGTCGGGCTACGGGCCCACCGCCGGCGCCGCCATCGCCTCCCATCCTGACGTCGACAAGGTCGCCTTCACCGGCTCTACTGAGGTCAGATCGGCGGCACCAGTTGTATGAAGTGATGACTTAGTAGTTTTATATATTGTCTTGTTTGTTCTTTGTTTGTGTGTTCAGTTCGTGCATTTACATTCTGATATAGATTTTCATTATAGGTTATCAGCGGAGTTTTGAAAGGTTGAGAATGAGTTTTCTATGAAATACTTGGAATCGAAAACTTGCTAACTCTTCTAGAGTGTGATCGATTGCATGTATATATTGCATTCAATCATTCCTGATGAAGCGTTTCCACTTCAAAACAATTATTTAAGTTACTAAAAACTACAGAAACTTGAACGTAGGCATTAACAATCGGTTTCCGGCGAAGAGAGAATCGATAGTTACTAAGTAGATATCCGTATGTATTTAAAATCTGGTTTGTTTGTTCCACTCTGGCATATATCCAATACTTAGAATGTTGACCGTCTTTAATTTGCGATACAATCGCATGCGTATTGTTGAGAGCCAAGCTACGGTCACTACAGTGGTTGTAGAAAATACGTTCGAAGGTACCACTGTCAGACGTGAACGAGCTAAGTATGAAGCGTTCGTGATTAGTATTCGTAAATTTTTGTCACTTCAATAACCTCAAGACAGTTAGGTTACTAAAGCTAGAGACAGGCATTCTGGGCATCTGTCTTTTGTGCCGACTTTGTATTTTCAGCTTTCATTTCTTTCTCGCCATCTAATCGTCTTTTCTTCCTCTTCCTTCTCAACTTGCTGTTTATTTTGGCAGGGTGTTCTTCGTGGGAACTCGCCTTGTGCATTATTTCAAGGTTTTCGTTTCTTCATTTTAAATGGTCCGTTTTCTTTCCCGCATGAAAAAAATCTTTGCAATAGAAACGGAGCCTTAAACTAACTGCAATTCTTCCACTTTTTCATGTCAGTGTTCGCACATATTTATTAGCGGTAATTTTATGAAAACATGAGCAGCGTATCATTTTTTTAGTGTTTTTCACATTTTGCCCCTCAGGGGGATACAACTATTGTATCAATGGGAATTTGCACTCCCATGGGAAGAATGCAAGAATGTAATCCCGACTTGAGAGTTGTGTAGGCCTTCATTTTTCAAATAGAATTGTTTTTATAAATTCTTCAGACGAATTCCAATATGAGTGTGGAATTGAAGTATGGGCGCTTACCCTACGAGGCAGCGTTGTAACACACCATTGCCCCGCAGGTCGGTCACATCATCCAGCAAGCGGCGGGAGCGAGCAACCTGAAGCGCGTCACGCTCGAGCTGGGCGGCAAGAGCCCCAACATCATCTTCAAGGATGCCGACCTCGGCCACGCTGTCGAACAGTCGCACTTCGGGCTCTTCTTTAACCAGGTCAGTGATCTGATGCTCTTGATACGAGACCAGCGTAATGTTCCGCGTTGCAAGGCTGTTGTGCAGTAACCTCTGATTGGTGTTGAGAGGCTGTTGTGCAGTAACCTCTGATTGGTTTTGAGAGGCTGTTGTGCAGTAACCTCTGATTGGTTTTGAGAGGCTGTTGTGCAGTAACCTCTGATTGGTTTTGAGAGGCTGTTGTGCAGTAACCTCTGATTGGTTTTGAGAGGCTGTTGTGCAGTAACCTCTGATTGGTTTTGAGAGGCTGTTGTGCAGTAACCTCTGATTGGTTTTGAGAGGCTGTTGTGCAGTAACCTCTGATTGGTTTTGAGAGGCTGTTGTGCAGTAACCTCGGCTAGAAACTGAAAAATGATTAAAAGTTGCTCTTCATTTTCTGCTACAAAATAGTTGCTTGATGTGAGAACAAGCGAAATGATATTTTCCGTAATTTTACCTCTGCTCTTAGCGCTGTCAAGTGGATTTGTTAGATTCTTTGCGATGGTTTGTCTTCGAAAGAAGACGTCCAGTGGGAATTTGTGACCTGAAAGCAGCGCAGCTATATCCCTGCAATTTTCTTTCCCCAGGTTTCGCAAATGTTGAATTTAATTCAACAGGCCACACATTTTTTTAAGAGCGTGACAAACGCATGGTGTCCGACATTTGTTGCACTTATTCATTCCCCTCAGGGGTCACAGCATAGGCAACAAGCTTAGAGTTAATTAGCTGCGTGTCTTAAGTGCTACGGGGACTGGTGCCCCCAGAGGAGATACCATCAACTTATTTGAGCTATAGATAGGCCTTCGGGAATTCTATCTTTCATGCCCTTTTTCCATCTTTAACCCGTCTCCACATGGTCGACCTACCAAGAGGTTTGAAGAAAATGGGTCAACTGTGCAACTTACTGTACATTCATTAATCATGTAAGAAGTTTCATTGGGGGTTCATTGTAAAGAGAGAGAGTTGCTCTTTCTGTCAGTGGGGAAAAAAAATACTGCTACCCCAATGAAAATCTACGAAATTCGAGTTTTTGTTTCGGTAAAATACAAAAAACAGAAATCAGAAAATCACTGGCCATTTTTTATTTATTGCACTTTTATGTTTTTTTATGATGCATTTTCATAGATTCTGAGTTGCTAAATCTTGTGGTATGTGAATTTTTTTTTTCAGGTCCAATAGTTTCGGAGTTATGTGCACTATATGTAAAACACATTTTTTATTTTTTAGTTCATTTTCTGTATAGGCTGTTATCAAGCAGTTTCATTGTTTGTAAAGAGTTTGATATGCATAGAGCTTTTCCTCCTAAATACAATGGTGGTATAATTTTTTGCGTAGGAGTAAATCTGTGGATTTGGACTCCCATTTTTGGAACAAGAAACATAAGAAAATAAAAATGATGGCGACCTTCTTAGAGGCAGAGTGTGTGCTGGTATGCCTCAGCTACACTGCTGGCCTTCTAAGAGGTTGTGCAGCGCCGGTAGCTACACTCCAGACTGAGCAGAATAATTCATACAGATTTGAGCTTGTTACCTCTCCTTCCCTGTTCCCCCCCACCTAATTTTACCTTACACCAATGAATAGCGCTCAACGAGACGCTTAAGACCATATATGGCAAACCTAGGTTTGCTGATGTGAAACATGTGCTAGCTTTGCCGACCTTCTAAGAGTCCAGGACGTGGCGACGGGTTAAAGCCTTTGTCTTATTTGTTATCTTTTCTTTATTTATCCTTCTCCTCCCTTCGTAACTTGCCGTGTTCTTTGCGCAGAGTCTCCTGTATGGGGACACATCGTGTGCTTAGTTACCAATTTATACCATTTATTCCAAAAGGTTCCTTCTCTCAGCTCTCTTGAGATCACCTTTGTAGTGGCTAATCTTAATTTACTCGTTGTAAATAATAACTATGAGGCACTTTAGCTGGCGTGACAGGGTCACTGTATTCCTCGTGAGGCAGTACTCACTCTATTGACGGTCATTCGTTTGTTGTGCGCAGGGCCAGTGCTGCTGTGCAGGCTCGCGCACGTTCGTGGAGGACAGCATTTACGACGAGTTTGTGGAGCGCAGCGTGGAGCGCGCCAAGAAGCGAACCGTCGGAGACCCCTTCGACTTGTCCAATGAACAGGGCCCGCAGGTTTGTGCTGGTGCAGACTTGATCTTAGAGCATCCTCGTAAATTTCGTAGGGAGCACCTGACCATTTTAACTTCATGCGTTTGGTATATTAGGCGTGCTCGCAACGTACTTCACCGTGTGGTAAGTCGTATCGCAAACTCTCCACATTGCGCGTTCAGGCTCATTGGAACCGCATGAAAGACTTTCTCGCATGAGAAGCATTAATTATTATTATTCTCGGTGTCATCCTGGGGTTTACGTTTGAATTTCTTCTGAATTGCTAATATCTCAATGTCGATTTTACGGTGATGAAACAAATCGGAGTTCATGACCTGTTTTTCTGATTCTAAAAACCTTGAGCTATTTCATTGTCACGGGTTTTCAATGTTACCTATTTGTTTTGGTTTGACAAATAAGTAATGAATATCTAGTTATTGCTGTCGTACATTAGTTATCTATTTTGATCAGGTTGATGAGGAGCAAATGTCGAAGATTCTCAGTATGATCGACTCTGGCAAAAAGGACGGCGCCAAGCTACTGGTGGGTGGTGCTCGGCACGGTGACCGGGGCTTCTTCGTCCAGCCCACTATTTTCGGGAACGTCAAGGACAACATGAGGATCTCGCAGGAGGAGGTGCGCTGCCGTAGCTCTGACGCTCTTGGTCACATGCTCTTGTATGGGTGTTTGTCTGCTCGCAGGGATTGAACCTGTAGCCAGTTGGTGTTGATTGTTTACTGGGAATGAAGCTGAAGTCGAATTCTCATTCTCCCCATGTTGACGGTGTCTCGTGTCGCAGATTTTCGGGCCGGTGATGCAGATCTTGAAGTTCAGCGACGTGCAGGAGGTGATCAAACGCGCCAACGACACACAGTACGGCCTCGCCGCCGCAGTCTTCACCTCGGACTTGGACAAGGCAAACCTCTTCGCTCAGGGACTGCGAGCTGGCACTGTCTGGTGAGTGGTGGTTGAACAAGTGCTTATCTGCTTTCTACTGTTGCTTGTGTCAACCGAAGTGTGCGCTGGTAAGTTTAGCAGGCTGTGCGAATTGCGGTGATACAATCTGAGTGTATTTGAGCTATGGGAAACGTACGAGACAGTTGAGGTAGGAAAGCGCCAAGTTGTTCAGCTGCTCGCCGGCCCTGCGATGCGTAAGCATGTTCTTCCATTAAAGGTGTCGAGCATTTCGTGCTGAACCGCCAGGCTCTACAAAGGTAATGTTAAAGCGAACACTTCAGAGTGAGACTTTTCGTATACTCTTAATTTTTCCAACTTCTTTTATTAACGGATCTATGGGAGAAAACAGCGCCTACAATTCATGTTTGAATACTACGTATACATAGCAAGTCCTGTGACCGTGCGAGCGCGTTTCAAGCTCATTTTCTTAAAACACACGGTTGTCCGTTAATGAATAAAGATAAATATCTGCGTGGGAACATCGAACTAGATTACAAAAATTTTTCTTTTCCATTGACAATTTTACGACGATTTGATAACTGATGTGAGCCCTGGACCTCCAACAGGATCAATTGCTACGACGTGCTCAACGCCCAGACTCCCTTCGGAGGCTTCAAAATGTCGGGCCAAGGGCGCGAGAATTCAGAGTACGGCCTGCGTAACTACTTGGAGGTCAAGAGCGTCATCACCAAGCTGCCTGTCAAAAACTCATAAGATGCATGTCACTTTTTGTCAACCACACGTGGCGGATACTAATTTACAATTTTTTTTAATTCAAGGTCTCAACCTTTATATTATAAGGCGAGTAGCATTGCAGTGTCTGAAATTTTTTATTTCTCAAGTTTTGAAGCACAAAATTCCTGCTAATTTTTCATGGCGTAGAACACACCAAGAAGTTTTGTCGCTTGAATATATGAAACTCGTTTCAATTGTTCTACAACTTTGTGTTAGTGCGAATTCACGAGTTATCTTGTTAGCCTGAGTTCTTGCTCTGGGTACAGTTACGGCGTTGGTGACGATTTATAAAAGTGAATCTGCAGCAAAGGAAGATTACAGCAGAGCTGCGGTCGATTTTCTGCGAGAAATAGCGGTGTTGATGCGGTGCTACCTTGGTTTTGACCAGCAGAATAAGAAGGAATAACTTTTCCTTTGGTTTTGAGATTTAGAGTTTCAAAAAAATGTAAGCATTGTTGAGTGGTGTGCATGTCTTGGCAATTGCCTGATTGCTTCTGCAATCTTAGAATGATAGTATAGTTTCACAATTAATTAAAATTATTGGAATTATATTCAAATAAACTTTCTATTTGCATTTCGATTCGAATTCTTACAACCCTTTTTGCTTCAAATTGAGCTACAGGAGATGAAAATGTTGTCACTGCATGTCCTGCACTTGCGAGGGCAGCGGGTTTGGAGCAAAAGAAGTTACCGAGTGTTGCAATTTCGTCAAGGCAGCTAGAAGTCGGAATGAAAAAATAGGTTTGCTTAGATCGATGCCGGCAAGTGAAGGTGAAGGTCAGACGAGCGAGTTATTGTCAATTTTTACTGCAGAAAAAATTGCACGCCAAAGACATCCTAACATTCATCAGAGAAAACTTTAGGTTATCAAGTAGGATTGAGCAATGGTACTCAATAAAACCTGCAAGTTGGTATGAGCCCCATACTGTTCGGTAGAAATGAACTCTTTTCGACACAAAGCCATTAGTTATTGAATGTGAAGCTTGAAATGGGCATACATTTTTACGTAGCTTTTGATAACTCCTGCACAACAGCTGCCTCTCATCGCAACAATGTGGTGGTGAAGATCTACGTGTTAAAAACACGCTCTCGTGATGCTCCGGTGACAGAATAGAGTACTTTAACTACTGGCTTGCTATGGCATATTCCTTACTAGGTTAGTAAAGGAGCTGTTTGCTCTCAAGTCGCAAATTGGAAGAAGTTTCATCATATGAGTCTAAATAGCGCTAGACTCGAATGGTACAGCGATGTCGACGATAATGGCGAAACATTACCATTTGGTCTCAGAGTGACGGAAGCCTTCAGCACAATCAAGATATGTAACCTGAACAGGTAGTGCCACACGTGCCTCAACATTACCTCATCGCGGTATTGCTGAAGATCCAGATAGCAAATTTCTAATAACGACAATAAGGGGGTCACTCGGAGTACGAGAGCCTGTTTAATGAAAATTTACGAACGTATAATAATATAAATAACATGGCACTTCATATAATGCACAAAATTGCTCTGACATTTAGAACGAAATATAGTTTCTAAAGTCACTGGTGATAGCAGAGCAAGCAAAGCAGTTAGCCTCTGTAGCCACGCAGCGTAGGAATGAACACAAGCTAAGCGCGCAGAGCAACAGCACTTTCCAATGGCTGTGGAGCACCCCAAACAAGGCAGTACGCTTCGCTCAATTTACATAAATAAATTAACTCAAACATTAGTGTTGCATTCAAAATAAATCGTAAGACATTGAAAACATAACTGAAGATTTTGGGACGACATGAAATTGATAAACTTTATGACAATTGGAACAAGCACAAACTGACTGAACCTAGAAATTACTTCAATAGAAAATATCTCGTTTTCCTTAACACTAGCCAAGGCATTTCATAAAAAAATAGAATAACTTCTCAAACGCAGAAAATGTCTCATCATTAGAGCCTCTGAAAAATCTATTTAATAAGAATCAGTTCGACGGAAATTAAACAGCCACGATACGAGATGAAATAAAAATTTACTGAAATTTAACCTACGTAGATATGAATTATTTGAATAGTTTGAGATAGCTAACTGATCATGAAAGCAACCGAGTCTTCGATCAGCTCGAGTGCAAGCAAAATATGTAGATGAACTAAAAAAAGCTATATGAATTTGCCACCGTTCACAGACCCTGAAGCGACATTTTCATGCATTGCAGCTAGCGTCGCATACTTGCTTGCTCATACAGTCGACCTTGGGTACATCATTTTGTGCGAACCTCAACACACACGGAGAAAAATTAGTCTCTGTTAATTATAGCTTGTATCGAAACGTTTTAGCAAAATAACCGATTTAAAAAATAATAGTTTCAGCTCTTCATCAACTGAATCAAGCATACCATTATTTGAATAATGGTTCCAGCTCTTCATCACTTGAATGAAGTATTGCATTATTTGAATAACAAGAACTAATGTTTTGCCGCGTAAGCCGAGATTTGCATAAGAGAATGTACAGCTCTAGGATCAACTGTACTCCCCAGCAACGCACGGCACAGGACGTGGCTCTAGTCAAGCCAGGAGAGCGGCAGCGTCCTGACGTGTAAGCTGCAGCAGCACGGAGACACGGAGGCCTCCTCTCACAAGATGATCTCGTTCTTGTAGCTGTGAGGCAAGTCCTTGTGTGGCAGCACGATCGAGTTCAGCACCATCACCTCGGACGGCACTGACACGTTACAGCCTGCACAAGGCGGGCGTGCCGAAACAAACCTAGATTAATTCATCGCAGGAATTCTAAATAAATGAGACTACGTTTCAATGTAAAAAACAGGTAATGTAAAGCATATTGTCATAGAACAAATCTTGAGAAATATCAGTATCCACACGGTATCTCAGAATTGTTAGTATGAGGCAATGAGCAACGGGATGTTATTTGAAACCAAAGAAGTATCACAAAAAAAAAATTAAAACACTAAAGCTGGACAATGAAAAATAAAAAACTACATGAAAAACAAATTGGCTGTTAGAAAAAGCTAAGCAAAGCTACGAATATCTTGGAAAGGTGGACACAGGCGATTGGTAGTGAATTGCAATGCTGTCATTAAAGAAGAAGAAAGACAGATTAGAATAGATGTTAGTTTAAGCCTCCCTAAAAAAACGTTCCGAAGAGAAGAAGGAACCATTTATTATAGAGATTAGGGAACGCAGAATCTATGCAGAAGGGGCATAGAAACAGTAAATTGAGAAAGATGTTTTTGAAACAATGTAAAAGTTGAAGAAAGTAGTAGGTGCTGAAAAACAGGACAGCACTATTTCAACAAAAAGAAGGCTTACTCAACTCTCAGCTCGCATCTACCCCCTGGGAGTGCTAATTCCCATAGATACAATAGTTGTATCCCCTGAGGGGAGTAAGAAAGACAATACTCCATCTACCATACTAATAACCTAAGGAAGCCCATTAGTACCCCATAGTACCCCAATACAAGAAGCACATTTTTCAAGGCGTTAGGTTACTGGTATCGATGGCCAAGGTTTCAAGTGATTAAAATTTGCAAAATGTTATACCTACGAACTTCCCACCGAGTGGAATAAGTTAAACGCAAGTTGGAGCGCTCAAGCATATCAATGATGCGCTGTCTGTGTTACATCTCAGTCCCCTAGAGAGCAGAATCTTCTAAGAAACTCATAATGGAATCTCTGGCTTTTCCGGCTAAGTGTTATGACATACTATGCGGTTGCGGCAGCGGGAAACCGTTACCGCAACCGCGCGCGGTAAAACGCATTTGTAGGTAGATGACACATTGGAGCGGAAACCGCGATGGTTGTCGCGCGTTTTTTCGTGCAGTGCTGTTTGGAACTCTGAACAGAATGGAGGTTTCGCATTTCATTAATGTTGCAACTGTGTGCGCTGCTGAAAGCGAAGGATTATATTGAATATGCCTCGTGTACGGAGATATTCCGTGCACACACCAACGTGGCTGAGACAAGTTTCCTGGTTTTTATGAAAATATTAGAGAGCACAGTGATATATGAAATAATAATAGCTTTTACATATCAAAAATAGTGATTGATAATAAATAAAATAATAGTAATAAATAATATTTGATGAAAATATTTGGATATCTTCCTAATATTCTATGGGAAACTAGAAATGAATTGCGTTTACTGCAGCGCTGTGAGCGGTTAATGTGTCACTAGCCATTACTTTCTGTGTTGACTGTTCTAAACCGCGCCGCGGTAAATTTCCTACCGCCGACATGCGCGGTAGTAAAAATACCGCGCGCGTTTTCCGCGCCGCGGTTTCTCTAGTATGTCAGGCCTGGTAAGACAACACGTGCTATCGGATTTGCGGCTACCGCAGCTTTGCGCGGAAGCGCGTTTTAACGCGTAGTATGTCACTACACTAACTTATTATGATTACCGCAAAGATTAGATTAGTCATTAGTTTTATCCTCCCTACCCGCAGCAACAAATGCGATGCAAAGAGAGGAAGGCACCATTTATTATGGAGTTAAGGAAACGCGGAATCTACGCAGAAAGGGCATAGAAACAATAAGTTGTGAAAGAAGATTATGAAACAAGACCGAAGTCGAAGAAGAAAGTAGTAAGTGCTGAAAAACAGGACAGCAGTGAACCGAAAAAAGATGGTCCATAACAAAACAAAAACCAATTCTATTTTAACAAAAAGAAAGCCTACCTAACCTTTAGCTCGGGCCCTCACATTGTCCCCCTGGGAGCGCTAATTCCCATAGATACAATACCTGTATCCCCCTAAGGGGTCTAGAGAGTAGAATCTTCTAAGAAACTTCCGATCGAATCTCCAGCTTTCCGGCTAATTTATTATGACTACCGGAAAATGACAGTGCTTCTATTCGTCAACAAACAGCTTACTCAAGGAAAAATCTATTTTGTATAGAAGTTGAATCAAATGCAAAGAAGAAGGAGAGAATTTTTTATACTACTATTGCAGTTTATGGTACATATTTTATCCTAAGAAAACGTGTTTCTCTCACTTGCTCCGTTCAGTACACTTATGTGCTTCTAATGTACCTAAACAATGTGCGTTATTGCTGCTGAACTATTTCATCTTTTATTACAAATTACCTCAACACCATTCTCTTCTCTCTCCAACTCCATCACCGAACGTACTCTCCTACATAAGCAACAATAAAACCATGACATTCCAAGCCAAATTCTTGCACACCTTGTTTCCAACAGCGTATAATTCCAAAATGAAAATATTTTAGAAGTTAAAACCAAAGAAGGAATGGAAAATAATTAGGATGGAGAAATACAATTGCGTTAACTAAAGCATTAAATTCAACTGAGGATATACCTTGATATCGAGCAAGTTATAGGGTTGACAACAAATTTCTAATGCAGCGAAAATCAGAGAAACATTTAACTTTCAAAATACTGTTGAACAACCAGAGGAATTTCTCTCTCTCCAGTTAATATACATCAAAATCTACTCAGCAAACAAGTCTTCACTACGAACAGTAAAATTTGAATGGATCGCACAAACGCAACTCGCCGCCTTTAGAGTCACCATCACACACACAAAAAAAAAACATTCTGGGGATCAATCGAGGTTGGTTCAATTTTTTTCAGCTTTTCCAATGAAAGAACTTCCTCTTCAAGTACACTCGACAGCCATACCACAATGAGTTAACACCCAAATTCTGGCGGTTTCATTCCTATCCGTACTTATTCGGCTGCAGTCAATACTATAGCACACATTTATTGACCTCAACCTCGTACCAAAAACCCTGACCTCGTCCTCAATTTGAGGAAACATATTCTTTCTTTTTCTTCTCAGGCGTAGTCTTAACTTTTTCACTGTGAAGTGACCCGATTTAACAGCATTCACTATAAAAAAAAAACTAAATAGACCACAAATTAGGTTAAAGACTCTTGTTAATACTGAACAGATCTGAGTGTTACTCTACTCCACAGCACTCGGATGTTATACTGAAGGAAGCAAAATGCACACAATAATAATAAACTCAGTTAATGATAACTTTGGCCAAGGACTGTTTAGTTGTTGCTTAGGTAACTACACAAGCAATAAGAGGGCAAAACACGCACGGCACCTTTGGACGCGTTTGCGTCAAAGTACAATGGCGTTCTTGATATTGGAGTCGAGCTCCTTGAAGGGCAGCACGATAGCATTGAGCACGACCAGCTCGCCGTGCACCCGCACGTCGCTGCCTGACGCCGGCACGGGTAACTTAATACATTTGAGCAGCTTACATCAAGGTTCTCAGATTCCCCTTTAGCAAACAAAAATCCTTTAGTTGACCTACTTCGAATAGAATTTAAGCAATCAAAAAAGGCTCTCTGAATATGGCCAACCCATAAAGTAACCGGATGCTGAGCGCTTACTACGGCCTAATTGTGTTTGAAAAATACGAAACTCAAAGACTTGACGTTTGTACAAGAATAAATATAAGCTGTATAAATAACTTGAAAACATCGAAACAACTACGTTAACATCAAAACATCGATTTCTGACAAGACAAGCATCTATTAGCTGGTGAAGAGCCGTTGACACAATAGTTAATGGTCTGCACACGTGAATATGGACTGTTTAACTTTTAAGGAACGATATTTTTACTGAGAGTAAGACTAGATTTGTAATTACATGAATCATTTTTTTTAAATTCAACGTAAAAGTTCTAATACTTTAACAATGTAGGTACAGAGGCAAAGTCAGAATTTTTAAGAAATCTATCAGACTTCATGGAATGATTCATGAAGAGATTAAAAAAAGCTACATGCGTGGAAATTTGGCTTTCAAACTCTTCTTTGTTACGTTTGTCATATGCATAGTTTGACCATCACCATCACGGTGTTTTCCGCTCAAAATATTTGTTGCTTAACTATTGCTCTAACCTCTTATTCAAAATTACCTCAAATTTCAGTGCATCTAACTCCAAAAAAGGCACATCGAATGTATGATACACAAAGATCATTGTAACAAGTCAATGCCACCATCTCGTTTTTACCAGCAGTACCCAAATGAAATGAGAGCTATACTGCAGTACCGAGAAGCTACATAAATCATGCATGAACCATGACCGGCATCACAATAGGCAAGAGCAGAACAAGCGACACCAAAAACTAGGCAACGTATCAGGTTGGAACAAATGCATAACCAATGTTTTCTGTTTTTTTTTCATTATTTTTTTTTGTCACTGGAGGGGATTATTTTGAATGATAAGGAATAACAGTGATTCTTCCTCACATTATAAGAATACTGTTCATAATCCTTAGCAGTAACTTCTTCCTCAAAGTTTGTTTCATCTCCTTTCCAGAACACCTGGGACGGAGTAAACTCTGAGTTTCATTGTGGCGTCACTGCACGCACAGCAGCAAAAGCATTGCAGGGCGCTGATAGAGGTGATGAAGTCAATGGAAGAATTCGGAAAAAACAGTCATTCAGTTTTCAAAGAGATGACCTACGCATAAAATATATGACTCAATAGCTCGTCCAAAACACGCGCAGATGCAAACCTGGTTGCTGTTCGTTCAGAAAATGCCACCACAACTTTGAGGAAATAGCCGGATAACTTAAAGCAAAAACCACACAAGTCTTGCGCTCATTGAAAATATTAGAGATGCTTAGTTGTCAGGAAGAACCGAGACTTGCATCAGAGCCCCGCAAAAATGTGAAGCAGCGCACTTGCGTGTTGAGGTGGTTTCTACCATGGCACTTTGGGAAGCAGATTTTAGGTTGACTTGTTGTTGAACATAATTCGAGCCTTGATTAGTGACCCAGTGGAGCAAGCCAAATACAAGACTTCAACGCTTCATCTTAGGAATATTTTGTTAGGAGGAAGTGTGCTAGACATTAAAAGAACTATCCTCAACGAACTGATACACAATTCCTAGTGGAAAAATTACTGCGGATTATTACTGGGATAAACTTCTGCAGTTTTCAATCATTGACTGACGTGCTGGTTTGAAAGAAGTTCATCTTTATCAAAAGCAGATGGCATTTTTCCCTAGATAATACTCGTCCTTAAACAACACAACAAAATTTTGTAACGAAATGAAACTTTATCTTCCTTATTTTCATCACCGTTTCTTCAGAATATACATCAGTTGATTATAAAACAATTCAGGTAATTTTACGTCGGAATGGAGATACAGTTGAGAATGAGTTGAGTTCATACTTTGCATTAGAGCCAAAAGAACTCACAAAAAAAAAGACTCTAATCAGCTTCCAAGTATGAGGAAAGAGATTCTAGAGAGCGATAGAAATAAAGGAAGTGGCAATGCAGTGTCATAAGATAAGTTTCCTCTCAAAGACCATTACATTAGCTAACACTTTCATTCCAACCTGATAATACCGATGAAGCCACTTGACAAGCATGTAACAGGCCAGAGCAATACAACCAGGATAAAAGTACCTACCTAAAATAGTGATGGACGGGTTGAGTTTGCCCTCCACATTGAAGAGGGGAACGTTGTCCATCTTAGCGAAGGGCTTGTTGGGATTGGGGTCGCAGGGCGTGCCTTCCACTCGCGACCAGCTGCCCACGGTCGAGTTCCAGCCCACGATCCTGCCAGACACACCATCATTGGCACCTTACGCCAGTGCTCACAGTTCCAGCCAGATGCAGCCATCAGCACCCCAAACAAATGCTCATTTTCACATTAACTGCAAATCTACTTTTCCATCAATTTACTACGGAACGATTGAACTAAATTAGGAGACAAACGATGACAGAAATAAGGAAGGTCTAAGAAAGAGAACCTTCAACACTGCGTTTGCGACAAAACTAGTTTTGTGAATCACAGTTGCGGTAAGACTGCAGGAGAAACGCATCACATAACAAGAGAAACAAAGGAAGCCACTCACGAGTAGAGAACACAGCTGTGCTCCTGCAGCGTGGCGTTGCCGAGGATGATGCTCTCTTTGATCCGCACACCCGCCCCGACGCTCACGTTCTTGCCTATGCTCACGTTCGGGCCCAGCTGTGACAGATCAGTTGATGTGAGCACAAAATGACGCACATGAAACACAAAATGCATGAAGCACTAAAAGCGAGTTGATTGATTATAAATTAGTTTTAGCCTCCCTTTAGTACAACAAAGATGTTCTAAGAGGGGAAGGATGAAGGCACCATTTAGTAGGGAGTTCAGGGAACGTGGAATCTATGCACGAAGGGTCTTCCCGCAAAGGTTCCCGTGTGCATAGAAACAGTAAGATAAGAAGGAAGGTTTTGAAATAAAATAAAAGTTGAAGAAGAAAGTCAGAGGTGCTGAAAAATAGGACAGCATGAACCAAAAAAAGATGTTACTCAACAAAACAAAAAATTTATTTCCACACAAAGAAGGCCTACCTAACTCTCATCTCAGGACCTAACATTTTCCCCCTGGAAGCACTAATTCTCATAAATACAATAGCTGTACCTCCCTGAGGGTGCTAAAAACGAATGTATCCATCACTCAAAAGACAATAACAATAAAGGTTTGGGCCAAGCTGCGGCTAACCAGCTGGTGTGAGCAGCACAAAATGATGCACAAGTAACACAAAACACATGCAACACTACAAGCGAATGTATCAGCCCCTCAGAAAACAATAACTTTGCAAATAGGCTTGAACCACAAAAACTTCCCTAAGGAACACGAAAAAGATGATCTAGAAAACAAAAGTTGAAAAAGCAGCATTTATATTGTATTCTATTTTACTTTCCATCAAATAAAGAAGAATCCATACGTTACTGAGGTAATTTATTCTTAATGTACACTGAAAAACAAGATGCTGACCACAGCAGTGGGATGGACCGTGGCGGTGGGATGGACGAAAACATCGCCGATGATGGTGGGGGTGGTGTGGGAGGTGGCGAGTCTGTCGGTGCGCTTGTTGCGGCGGTACAGCTGCAGGTAGTGGCGGTTCGCGTAGATGGCAGACCCTGCAGTCTTGATCTGCGACCACCACCTGCGAACCACAAACACAATTGCACTCCACCTAGAGAGAATAACTTCTTAGCTCAACACCTGATAAACGGCTCCATTGGGCAAACCAGCCTCAGGAATAACGGAGCTAGCAAGACGGCAGAGAAAGGAAGTGTGTAGGTGGATCATGTGAGGGAGAAAATAAGCAAGAGACGGGAACATATGAGAAATCAAAGTTTAATGGTAGTTACAAATACTTCGATGTTACACAGATCGGAGCCATTTTAACTTTGAAGATTTTCTTTTCATTTAACTTTTACTTAGACTTACTTCCTAATGCCGATATTACCACATTACGATCAACAATGAAACTTAAACAATACCAACGATTTAGGCGCCTAGAAGCCAATAAAGCACTAACCACTTTGCCATTGACCAAGGGCTTCTAAAATTTGGTTTCTCACAGAAACTTCAAGCCTTCAATGTCCCACAGGACTATGCTGTTTTCTTTCAAAATAGCTAAACTATTCAATATTTTTTGTTACATAATTGTTCCTTAATGTGGTTGAAGTTTACAGCCAAGTGGCAATTCCTTCCTCATACTGATATCGGTGATTACCGGATATCAGTGCCCCTTTAATGATGGTAGTTGCCATGACGGTTGTCTGAGCACAACAATGCCAACGTTAAAGGATTAAAATAAAAAACATCAGAAATAAAACCAAATTTACATATCTTCCAAATTTGTTTCAAGCTTGAATTTAAGTTGACAAATGACAATGAAGTCATACAATCTGCCATATGTAACTCACAACTGTCAACTGGCGTAAAATGAAAAATTTTACACTCTCGTATAAAGTTTGACCTTTTTGGATCCTATGAGCTCACATTGTTACAAGATTTTACAAAACAAATAATGAACAGGCATGCATAAAAAACTAAACCTGTAGATTTCTTTGCACTCTTACATAAAGAAGAAAAAAGCACTTTTGAGCCAAAAGTAAAAAGTTGATAACTTGCTTCAAACGAGAAAACTTGCAGAGAAATTTTTCTGTACTCATAGATCACGACTCTTTGAAACAAGCAATGGTGAAATGAAATAGCATTCTCTTCCTCTGGCAGTGAAGATAAAACTAAACATTAAAGTTCAGGAACAATAGTTTACCTCCTACTTTTCAAGGCGTGCAGTCCTAAGCAAAATTTTATTTGCTCTGAAATGCTCATTGAAGAAAAAATATTTTTTTATGCACAATTTCACTTCTGATATTAGCAATACTCATGTTTGTGCTCCACTAAAGCAAAGCAGCGACCCAAGATGCCAGTTTTAGTGACGAACATTTCTCCTATTCATCTTTGAAATGTAAATAAAAACAGGGTCAAACATAGTTGTCAGGAGACTACATTCAAATTAAAACTAAAGAGACCATAATAATAGAATATTATCATAAATAAAATGTAACGTGAGTTCATCGAAACTCACATACAATTCAATTAAAAATTAGAAACTTCAACACTGTTGACCTAAAAGAAATGACCGATCCTGGTGATGCCCAATAATAACATCTAAAAATGATAGTGTCTGAGGATAACCATTCCAAAAATTGTAAGAATTTTTCAAGTTTTGTTAAATAAAAATCAACAGGCAGCAATGAATAGAACAGGAAAAAAATTGATTTGACGAGTTTCAAATCGTCACTATTCCAGAATATGCAAGGGAGAACTAGAGTGCATGATGCATGGTTGAAATCATATACAGGACCTAGTTCACAAGATAGAGCATGGTATGCAAAAATTTGTTGCGCATGAAAGGCGACAGCACTGTCATCATACAACTATCCACCTGAAAATATGAACTATAATGCAACCTTGATATATAACACCCAAGGTCCCCTGAGTGATGATCTTTTTAGGTACAAATTCTCAAATTTGTTTTTCTCTCGCATAAAAGTTGTCCAGAAAAGTAAACATCAATCAGCACATAAGAACCCTTCAGGAATGCAGTTTGCTGCTTGATTTTTAGGAATAATGTTAATCTAAGGATAGTATAAATTTGAAAACTCAGGCCACAAAATAGCTAAACCTGGCAATCATGATGAGACTATGAATCTGTACCACATTACCTGTCAGAGCTGTAGACAAAAGCTTGTCCGGTGCCAGCCAGCGGTTTCAGCACGTCTATTTCGAGCTGTATCGCGTCACTGCTCTCCAGCTCGTCACTGCAACAACAATTCTAGTTGTTCTGGCAGGTCGTCACTCGAATAGTGTTTGTCTCAAAACTATTTTTATAATGCTCTCAATATACATAGCCCTCATGCCACATTATCAGGAGATGGTTGTTAAATGAGAAAGGTATGTACACTTTTTTTGAAGCACAGCCATACAGGTGCGGCATCCAAATATCAAGAAGAGAGTCCCTAACAGAGAAGAAGATAGCTGCGTCAGACTGAGAAAAAGTGGGCTTCCCACAATTCGTGTTTAGATCTTGACGATCGCGCAAGAGCTACAGAGTTCAAGTGTCCTGCTGGTCTTGTTGGTGTGTTTTGTTTAACTCAGCTGCCTAAGATTTACGCATGGCAGGCAGCCATCAGCTCACCAAGAGCTCGCCAAACTAACTGCTCACTCAAGCACCACATAATTGTTTGTCCACTCTTTCTTATAACCTAGAAACTAATAGAACACAAATTTATAATCCAACAACTGCAACAAAGAATCAAAGACCACAAGCATTTATAATCTTTGATGCATGTAAGCACCAAAGTTATTGAATAATAAATTTCTTTAGCCTTCTAGCAAACACATTAGAAGTTGCTTATTGGTCCTATTGAAACCTCGACAATCATTCGATAGGAATTAGCACATTAATAACAAGGGCAACACAACAAGCAAATCCAGCATCACACCTCCATTCTGGACTGACATAGATGTAACTGTCTGGTTGGCCCACCTGCCCAATTCTGCAATTTCAAGTGATGCCACAGGAAGGAAATTCATAATTTTCATCCATGGAAATACATAATTTTCATCCATGGAAATACATCATTTTCATGTACGTCCAAGAATGAAGTTTAAATTTTAGCAGTCACCATAAATCTTCTTAACCCGCGCACGGTCGCGCATCCCTCAGAAAAGTAGTCAATTTACCCGCGTTACTCTGCCGTTCCCTGTTCACTTACCGTAATAGGCAGAGATGTAAAAATATGAAGTAATGAGTAAAAAATGTTGCTTTACACTGTGATGTTGTCAGATTTTTGATAACTTGAACCGTTTCTTTGTAATATGGAGTCAAACTCCGTAGATTTTTGCACAACATTGCTTCAAAGAGATCAATGGCCATTTTTTTGTTTTGGGAACAATGTAATGTTTTTCACTGCTATTTTATGCAGAAAATCCTTCCAAACCTGCTGATGTTTTTATTTTTCCTCTACAACAATTAGAAAAAAATTTATGACCATTTTTATGTCTACTAAGTGTTATCCATTCTTGTTTTAGTTCCTACATAAATGCATGTTTGCATGTCTGGTTATATTACTGTAAGTATAGTGTTTCGAAACTTGTAATTTTCACACAATATGAATAAAATACTGCTCTACACGCTACTGACTTCAGATTTGTCTTATTTGCCATTTTTGCGAAATAAGGCGAAATAAGGCCCTGAGTAGTTTCGCTGGTAACTGAGGCTGCCACTGACTGTTCGCACGCACACCCTCTCACGGTCGCCTCATTTACCACACTGACTGTGCTTACCCCTCCCAACTTCCAAGTGGTTGGAGCTCTGCCTTAACCCCCACAATGTGGGGGTTTCTGGCTCCAGCTGTGTAGCACTCGCTGAGACGATCATTTTGGTGTATAACAACTTGGGGTTATGCCTTACGTCTGGCAACCAGTGAGCCTGGTAAATGAGGCGACCAGTTATAGTTCGCGGGTTAAGCTGAAAGTAATCAATCAACACAGCTGCATGTTTACATGATGTGCAATAAGACTCACTCGTAGTGGTCCTGCTTGACACTGTGCAGTTTCTGCAGCAGCTGGAAGATCTCAGGGGAGCAGATGTACACCCCACAGTTGATGAGAGTCGACACAAAAGTTGACGGCTTCTCCACATAATGCAGCACCTCGTGGGTCTCTTTGTCCTCCACTGCAAGGCATCAGGACATTTCTTGTTAACATGTTTGCCCAATCAGAATAAAAAAAATATAATGTGCAATAACTTACACCAATGCACTCTTTTCACAGAGAGAAGCGGCTAATGTCTACTCTTGCTGTGAATATGACACCCTAATGGTCAGTTAAGATGGTGTAGTTAAAATTAGAAATGTAAATTTACCTGTCTTGTTGAACTCAAACTAATAGAAATTATAAAATTTCAAAAATTGACATGGTGCATGGGGATTTACAGGGCAGTAATATTTGTAGGATGCTCTACACAAGTTACTAGCACAGAAATGACAGGTCCTGACAGAAAAAGAAAACTTCATTTTAACTTTTGCCACAGTCTATTAATAAAAAACACAAATTGAATTTACCACATGGCTTAATTACCCATGGCTATTTGGAAAAAGAATTTATCCCCTTCCATAAAAATTCACTGGCACAAATACTTCTTCGGCATAGTCAAATGATGCTAGTGACTGAAAGTCTAATTTTTTAGTTTTAATAACAAAAAGCTATAATGATTAAGCCTAAATCAGAATTTCATGAGACATTCTTGGTCAATAGGGCCTAAATAAATACAATGTATCAACTGAAGTTAGATAATATAGTAGGAACTAATCGTGAATTAAGCATATTTCATTGAGATGAGAAGGAGCACGCCTAGCTAAGTTAAAATTAGTATACTCTACTATAAAGTGAAGGTCTCTCACCAATGCAGCCGTACATGCAGGACTGCTGTCTTGTAGCTTCAGTGGCAAGGAGAGTCACCAGAGCATTTTTGGCAGCTCTGGACTTGTGGAACTTGAGCATCTCATCAAGAGGAAAATCTCCACACACATCACCATTCAACAAAAAGAAAGCATCTGCTCCACCAGCTCGGATTTGGTCTCTGAAGTGGTAAATCCCCCCAGCTGTCCCCAGTGCTGTGTACTCCTGTAAATACCTGCAAGGAACCACAATTGTATTAACTTCATGTACCAATAAAACAGAGGACCAAAAACGAAATGAAGACATAAGTTACAATGAAATCCGTGTACATATTGCAGAAAAACATGAGAGGAGAATGCATTGCAAAATTCATCCTAAATGAAACTAAATAATTGTAAATTATGAGTCACCAAACTAAAGTAGGCCAAAAAAAATTGTACTTAATAATCACAAACAATTTAAGGACACAATATCATACCTATGAATATTAATTTGAAATAAAATATAAAGCTAATGCAATGCATAGTATAGTCTAGGATATCCATATACCTGGTTCTAATCTTGTAAGTATTGGCCATCTCAGCTGTGAACTGAGCCATCTGATTGGCTGGGAAAAAGCCAATAAGGAGTATCTCTCTAAGACCAGGCACTGCAGCCAAGGCCTCTATGTGGTGCTGTACAGTTGGCAGTCCTGCCACAGGGAAGAGAGGCTTTGGGATCTCCAGTGACAGCGGACGGAAACGGGTGCCTGCACGTGAAGAACTCTGTTTAGTTTTATGCTCACTGGTTCTTAATGAATAAAATCTCTCAAGACAACACAAAATAAAAATTTCAATTTAGTTTGAACACTCAAGAAATATAAAAAATTATAGTACAACAAGCATTTTGAAAAATTTTTCACATGAAAATTTGTTGAACATTCAAAAACAATGACATAATGAAGAAAAATGCAAATTCAGAAACTTCAAAACTGATTTTATGTGAACAATGGAGAGGATGAAAAATTTGAGGATGGTCAGCATATTTTTGAACCTCTTCAAAAATTAGAATGCACACACACAAGAAAGGTTAGTAAAGAAGTCTAACTCTTGTATCCGCACAATAGTTTTCCATATACTATTTATTTATTTTGATATAAAACTTGCCAAGTTTATCAAGCAACGACAAAAAAATAACCAAGATAATAGTTGCATATGAAACTTTTCATAACTAATATAAACAGAGTTTATTGATGTACAGCATTAATACAAACAGCACTGGAGGTTATTCAAAATTACAATAAAAATGCAATTAATGTCTAAGTCATCAATTTGAAAAAGAAAGAAATCTAAGCTGTAGTCGATCAGAAATTAAATTTACACCAAACTAATCTTAGCTAAGAATACAAGTATGTTATTTAATACACTGAGAAATTCTAAATATATTTTCTGATGATAATTTGAATTGTTGGCTAACAAGATATATAGATAATTCAACTATGAAGGAAAAAATATCATTTCATGCATTCATTTTAACAGACCTAAGAATACAAGCATAAGGAAAGAGCTGGTAATTTGAATTAACCACTAGGGAAAAATACAGTAGGAGCAAAACCTTCTATAAACTTATCAAGACTACTGAATTGCTTGATAAGTTTATAGAAAAGTTTATATTTTTTTATATTGCTACAAGATAATTGCTTAATATTCAAATTTAATTTTTATATTTAAACCAGATGAATCTTAAATGCATTTTTTTGCTGACCTTTAGGAAGTGATGCATAATCTGGAAAAATTCTGCAACTTAGGCACTGCCACCATTGGTACAACTTATTTAACTTCAATTAGATTGTATAATTTTGTAAGGCCAAAATAAATTCAATATCAACAGAAATAAAATTGTTTGAAGATGAATGCATAGAATCATATTCCTCAACTATGCCGGCATTGGGCATTGTTATTAATGTTATATATTATAGTTTTTTTTCAACTTTTAGTCACTTGCTTAGAAAGACATAACTACCCTAAAGATATTTCCTCAACTATATTATATTAGATACAGTTTAAAGTAGTTTATGCAATATATATTACCAATTTGAAGAAACTTCCTAATTTTATTGTTTTTTGCAACAACTTTTTATATGATTATTCCTTTATTGGTAACTTGATCAATATCTTTATATTAATATTTATTACTAGGTATCTCAAATTAAGCATCTGAAGTGCTCTTGGTATATATTTAAAAAATTTTCTTCCACAATTTGGTCAGGACACGAATATAGCATATTTGTAAAATACTATATACAAGATTCAAAATTTTTTATTTTGTAATTAGCAGTTTAAATATATTAAATTTTGTAATAACCTTTAAAATAATTGGATGTAAATTAAGGTAAATCTGAAGGATACGTCAGTTATCAATTTTCCACTTTTTGGTGCCTGAACCTAATTATTTGAATCAAAATAAGGTAAATGTAAAGGACTTGACCATAATCGATTTTCCACTTTTTAATCAACAAAGATTGTTAATGAAACCAAAATAAACAAGTTTTCTTCAATGCACTTTCCGGCGGAAATGAGTATTTTAATAGTTATGGCGTTAAATGAGTTACCGGAACTCCATTGTGCATCACCCTATTACAAACGTAAAGAGGTTGGGTCGTGAGGGGTAGCCACAGTTCTTTTAGTTTTATAATTTTCACTAAAAGAACTGTTGCTACCCCTCACGACCCAACCTCTTTACGTTTGTAATAGGGGGTTTGCTCTTCGTCGGCTTGGTTGGCGCGCGGGAACGCCTGTTTACTTTCATGTCGGACCGCGCGGTATATTTTTCCCCGACTCAAAGACTGGAGTTACGGTAACTCATTTAATGCCATAGGGTAAGTTCCGAAAATTCGTCCACTTCGAAATTCCGTACACACCAGGTATATTTTACTTTAACAAGCTAATATGAAGTTGAAGTTCATCGAAAAGTGGTTCACGTGGTAACTGCTGGTTTATAATATTGTATAATTGCCACACACCGCAAATAAATATCACTGTTTGAACAAAAATGACAGCCCAAGTGAATGACCTGCGTTTCAGTTGTTTATGAAGTCGTCACACCTTAACTGACTACCATTTTGCATCGCCGACTAAAATTTTTTCCGTTGACGAAGTTGTTGCGTTAGGCGATGTCGTACCTGTGTGAGTGTTGAAAGATGTAATGCTGTCATTTTACCGAGTTTTTTTTCTCCCTTTGTTTGTTTCTGAGGTGTACTAAATTTCGAATCTTTTAACGGCTTGTGTTATTACTTCGTCCACATGTACGGAGTTTTGAAAAAATCATTTTTATGAATTCGTTTGTTCGTACAACGTTTTTTCTTCAAGTTTCTCCTCATTGCTTATGATACTTAATATCTTTTCAGGTATTGATTTAATAGTTTATGAATTGGGACGAATGTTGACCTTAAATTATGGCTCCTCGTAAAAAACACCACTACTGCAATGATGATCTCGTTCACGCATTAGCAGAGATAAAAAATGGAAGTTTGAGTATACGCAACGCAAGTGACAAATATGGTGTTCCAAAAACAACGCTTCAAGAGCGTGTGCAAGGCACTGGCAGGCCGCAGCCCAGACGGTTCAAGAAACGGTTTGTGAAAAGTGCAGAAATTTCTTGGGTCCTGTTATATTCCTATTTCCTCTCATCGCTGCCGCATTGTTCGTTGGCCAATTTTCAGGAGGCAATTCTTTTCTCTTTGCATTATTTTTCGTCATTTTCTCTTTGCTTTCATTTTTTTAAGGACGAGACAGAAGGTCTCCATTATTTTATTTTGTCATCAATAAAGATCAAATATACTGAGACTTTTCAATGTCTTTTACTATTAATGGTAGTTTTGTTGTCAATCAAATAGGGCCTTATTAGGTGAATGACGAGATGGTTGCAACGTAATTTAATGTTATGATGATGACGTCTTTCAATTAGCAAATGGATGACACATTCGGAAGTTGAATAACACACAACATACATACATAGTATTCTAAATCTATACAGCGTATTAAAGAATTTACCGTTAATTAAATGACAATAACATCAGATCTCGGTGATTACGTTAGTTCTGATCTATCAAGTGACACAATTATTGGAATTCGCATTATTACATCAAATAAGCAGGTGAAGCCTTTAACGTGACTAACAGACACAACATATATCATTAATATATTGAGAAGTCTGACAAGAACATTGTATAAGGGGTGGAGCCTCGACGCTAGGTTATTCAGTTGAAAAGCAAAGGTCGTCAAACACTTCCAACGATGCTATCCTACGCCTAGACATGAAGCTACTAAGACATGAGTGAGAGTATGGATAGACACATTGAGGGGTATACTTAGCTCGGTCTTGAGAATCGCCCAGTTAGTCTATGCACGACTTTAACAGCCATTGGAACTCTTGGGCAAAGAGCCCACTCCCACCTGTCCGCGAGGACAGGCGAGAGAATCACACGTCTTACTCTCTTAATGGCGCAGGCTCTAATGCCGCTCGCGCACACTGCTCAGAGGAAGGCTGTGCGATGCCGTCTCGAGTGAGGACGAACACGTTCATTCGTAACGAAGCTTTACGTTAAAATATCATAGGAAATAGCAAGTGTTGCGAGATAATTGAAGTGGATTAAGCTTTACAATTAATAAATCAGTAATATATGTGGAATGAACAAGATCTTAAGTCAACAAGGAAGGAGTTGAAATATACGAGTAGAATGGAAGCGTTTGGAAATGATCCTCGGTACAAGCGTCGGTCGCGGAGCAAAGAGTACAAAGTCCAATGGTGGATGCTCGTAGAGGGGGGGTGCGAGGTTCACTGGTTGATTCGAATGATGCTTGGCGGTTGGTGAAGCTCGTCTCGAAGCGTAGTTTGTAGAGTTCAGAAATGCTGTGCTTATTTTCGAGAACATATTATCCAACGTCGGGTCTTTTAGAAGATGGTTGCTTGGCCAAAACAACCCTTTCTTAACGTTATTTGAACACGACGAGAATCTTCCATAGTAGAACTATGACAGTCCTACTTTAAACTTCAGTCCACCACTCGTAACTTTTGAAAAAATGCACCTATCGACTTCAAATTACTTTTTAACGAAAGAACAAAACATTTTCTGCAAAGGTGTTATTAACACATTCGAAATTTGTTTCTGAAAAGTACAGAAATTCTTCGATGAACCTGTACGACTCGCGCGCCGTCGAAAGACCTAAGTCCACCATTCGCAACTTTTGAAAGAATGCACATATCAACTTTAAATTACTCTCAAACGAAAGAGCAAAACATTTTCTACAAAGGTGTTATAAACACATCTAAGAAAGTTTTCTGAAAAGTACAGAAATTTCTCAATGAATCTGTACGACTCACGTGCCGTCGAAAGACTTTAGTTGACTCTTTCGCGCTCGCGATGGCAGGCGAATCAAACATTTTTATCAAAGAATTTCTGTACTTTTCAGGAAAATTTTTTGAACGTGTTTATAACACCTTTGTAGAAAATGTTTTGTTCTTTTGTTTGAGAGTAATTTGAAGTCAATAGGTGCATTTTTTAAAAAGTTACGAGTGGTGGACTAGTTAAAGTTTAAAGTAGGACTCAAGAAATTTCTGTACTTTTCACAAACCGTTTCTTGAACCGTCTCGGCTGCGGCCTGCCGGTATCAAAACGTACGTATCAAATCCATTAAAAATGAACACGCTATTATATTACATTAAATTCGAACGCTCACAGGTAACTTTAGCGCTAAACAAAAACATAAATTTCATTTTAGAGGATGTACGAACTTTTGTAATGAGATTCGAAACGTGGTCGAAATTTTGAATTAATTTCGAATTTGGTACGAACTTTCGAAAATTTCAGTTGGAGAAAGTGTTCACAAAGCAAGTTGTTTTTTCACATCAAGATTTGAAAGATCCTTTTTAGAGCAAAGCACGATGAACCCAATGCATTTGCGCTTTTTTGACGATATTTGCTGCAGCAATAGCGATCTTGAGAACCGTTTGAGAGGGTTTGAAGTTTGAACCGTTTAAATCGGACAAACTTTCGAACTTTACCCTAACTTTTAAAATACTCATTTCCGCCGGAAAGTGCATTGAAGAAAACTTGTTTATTTTCGTCTCATCAACAATATTTGTTGATCAAAAAGTGGAAAATTGATTATGGTCAAGTCCTTTACATTTACCCAAAATAAACAAGTTTTCTTCTATGCACTTTCCGTCTTAAATGAGTATTTTACAATTTATAGCGGTAAGTTTAGTTTTGTCTTTTATAACAAATGCAGGTAAATCTGAAGGATATGTCAGTTATTGATTTTGTAAATTTTGATGCCTTAGCATAGTTAATTAGATCGAAATAAACAAGTTTTCTTCTATGCACTTTCCGTCTCAAATGAGTATTTTATTAGTTATAGCGGTAAATGACTAACCGCAACTCCAGTGTTTGAAGCGGCAAGTAATTCGAGGAGCACGTCGGGCACCAATACTGCAATGTGCACTCGCTTCCAGCGCGATCGTCATCAAAGACGAAACCAAACCTACCGCTATACCTCGTTAAATACTCATTCGACGGAAAAAGTGTAGAGAAGAAAAGTTGTTTATTTCGATGTTATTACCATGATTCAAGCATCAGAAATTCAAAAATTGATGAGTAGCTGTTTATTCGAGCGCATTCGTCTTCAAAGACGAAACTAAACTTACCGCAATAAATCGTAAAATACTCATTTGAGACGGAAAGTGCATAGAAGAAAACTTGTTTATTTTGATTCAATTAATTAGGTTCAGGCACCAAAAAGTGAAAAATTGATAACTGACATATCCTTCAGATTTACCCAAAAATAAGAGTGCATAAAAATTATAATATATCAACATAGGTGTGACAAAATGCTCGTTCATTCTCGATTTTTTATAAAACACTGATTTGAAGAAGATAAATACCTTCATCCTAACCACAGACCGCAACATCCATTATATACTTCAAGTTAAATAACAATATATTTCAGTTTAATTTACCTTTTTGAGGTCCTCCAAGAAGAATAACGGCCTTCAGCATCATTACGGTTAACCAGAACTTTACGGCGCGAGAAAATTACGAAAGTCAAATTAGGATAGCTGTTTTTAAAGTCTGTTGGAAATGCCAACACGACAATCCACACACCCGACACGTACGACTCTTACGTAGCATATGACAACAAAACTGGCGTCTGGCTGACTCTGGCAGCCAGGCTTAACAGCTGGCACTACGCGACAGTGACGAAACCGGATCATCCAAGTTGATCCAACTAGCGTAGTAGCGCTGCAGCACCGTCCGAGCTATTATAGGCACATGATTTTTATTTTAAATATCCTAATGTTTCATCTCAGTAAGCTTTCCTAGAGTATTATTCATACATTCAGCTAGTATTCTTATATTACTTGGGGAATCATTTAAATCATTTGACCTGGTATCATCATAAACAAAGCACTGCTCGATACAAGAAATATTTTCAGTGAATTTCAAATTTTTCTTGAGATGATTTAGATTAGGAATGTACTTTTTTAATGTTAAAGTAATATTGATTTTCAATTAGATTTTTACTCATATGCCATATCTGGCTGACAAAAGTCACCGTGGAATGCTCGCGTCAGCAAGCCGTAAACGATCGTTAAATATAACGAACGATACCAACCCAAAGCTTAATTTTTCCTGAGAAAGAGAACGAGTTTTGGTTTGTTGATTTGGTACTAACACTGCGCCTCCCAAGGCCGATAAGAATCCTTGCGCGTAAGCTGTTCAGTGACTGGTGGACACTCTGGGCTAGGCTAAGATTCGTATCAGCGGACTGCCAGGCTACTCATCAAAACGATCACTATGGTATGGGATTCTGAGCATACTGTATATTGCCACAATTGTGCTCCTAAAGTTTGGAATTCATTGCGATTCGGTTCAAATTTTTTAATTTAAGCAAAATTGTGTATAAAAAGTCCTGAATAACTAAAGCATTGCACATGGTTTCCAAAGTAAAGTTATAACTTTAAAAATGAAGACCACATTGTTGCGTTTAAATCTGCTTCACATAAGCCGTTGAAGCAGTAAAACTCACTCTGAATGTTCGTGGCTATAAGTGAGCTACAAGGCAATCATGCGGATTAGGATATCGCACCAACATATTCTTTGCATTAGTGCGCTACAGGAAAGTATGTGTGCGTATCAGGAAAGTATAAAAACTGTTTTTGCTCTCCCAAATTATAAAATTCGCTGAACTAATTTATTTACTTAAACTTATGTTTTATTTCTGATTTCAACATATTGTTTTATCTCATTTAAAAATGTTACCCTGGTTAATCAAGTTTAATTTAACAGAGTTCAGTAAGCAAAATCATAGCAAAGACAGCCACAATGAAATGCTGTCAATATATCATAACATAATTTTTTGACTCAAAGACAGACATTTACAGACAAATATTTCAAAATGCAATTAAAAAAATGTACGTACGTATAACGTTATAACATACTTTTCTTGGGTTTTAATGTAATCAGAAGCATCAAGCTGAAATGTTTATACTAACATCAACTTTCAAGAACTTCACTGTTATCATACAAACAGTATCAAACACTTGAGCATAAGAACATTTGCACAAATTACTGGAATACTTTGCCACGATTTACTTTTAAAGTAGTAGGCTCATCAAACTGCTGCGTATTATTTTGAGAAGGTATGACGCTATAGGCTTATTTTGTACCGTTATAATTTACGAAACCAAAAACCACAGTTTTTACACAATGAATAATCAAAAGGCTAGGAAAATTACTGCTAAAATTTTTCAGAGCACCTGCTGCACTCCATGGGAAAACCAGTCACAAAACGAGTTGTTATGCGCAAATTATTTGGCTGCGTCTCCCTTGTCAATAACCAACTCGCCGCATAGTTATAGCAGTGCATGAAAAATTCACAGAACATAGTTATAGCAGAGCATGCGAGCTGATAAAGAGACAAAAGTTCTGGAAGCTTCAGCAGATCCAGTCCCTGACACTTCCTGTGACGACCAATATGAGCCTGCACCACGGTAGCCTGCGCAGCATCAATCTCCACATCAGCTGACAGCACCAGGCTGTGGAGATCTTGTCCCCAATGACTGTCAGGCCGAGTACAGGGTATCATGGTCCTCAGGTGTAAAAATACGAAAATGCCGAGTGTACAGCTAGGTAACAAGGAAGTAGAATGAGTGATTACTGATTAGAGTAGTAAGAATCCCTTTAGCTCTATGCCTTCGTGAACGTGTTTCTGTGCGTCTATGAAGAGTATTCGGTAAATCACTAAGCCAATGATGGCTATCTTCAATCTACGTATAAAATTATTTAAGATATTTTAAATTTGAAACATCAGTCTGTCACAGAGTTTTCCCATGTCTGTTTTTTTTTTCGGGCGATACCGAATATATGAGAAACCTAAAATATTCTATTTTTAATCTCGGATTTTCCGATGTTTCAATTAAGTCTTCCTAGAACGTTCACAAAAAATTTACTTGCTCATTTTTAGATTCTCAATTTAAGCCCTCTCTTTTTCCCATATATCAGTGATACAGTCGTCAATTTTACAAGATTTTTATTTTATTTACAATTTTGACAATGACTCGTATTAAACTGACTGCGGCTTCAAACATTATGATATAAATCTGAAAAATGTTATTCAGCGAGTAAACCTTGTACCTTGACTCATTCCTTGAACTAGATTTATCGCTCGTCTCGTGATTATTATATTGTCTGTTTCCTAAAATGTAAACAATTAATGAAAATCACTGTAATCTAATGCTTGAAAGTTATAAACCATTTACCTATCCTATTTTCACATATTTTTGTATTTAAAACCATGTGAATTTATTTCAGCTTGAGCATTTTTTATTTTCTTTATTTGTTTAGAGACAAGCGTGTTTTTCTGCATTCGAAAATCGCAGATGCTGGTAGTATTTGAACGTGATGTTTTTAAATTAGCCATGCGGTAGGCATGGTTACTCCGATTGGAGCATGCGATATTCCTTGCATCAAATTCCTGAGCAGCATACCTGTTGCTTTACTTGTACCATAATTTATTTCAACTCATACTTTCAACACCCTGGGTAATTAAGGTGCAATCGTGAAGGCTCAAGTATCATTGTTATATGTCGTTCAAGTCGTTCAGCGTCTCAGTGTTTTCCTTTTCGTTTGTCAAAAAGAGTGTTTTTTCAACTTATAGTGAATTAAGAGAGCAGGTTTTCATGTTGCGCTATCAATTTTTTGTACCACCATAGATATAAAAATACTCAATGTGATATTTCTACCGATTAAATATAAGAACCTTCAAATCAAAAAACTTAAAATTCAATGAGTGAACTCTGTATAATTTTTGCATGTATACTGTTTGTGTTTTCTTTCTTCCTTCCTTCTTGTTTTTTATCCAGAAAATTCTTAGGCTGAATTTTTATTCTTTATTCTTTTTATCTTTAGGCTTAATTTTTTTTTCAAATTCATAGACCCGAGATAGCTGTGTTTTAAGATGCAAAATCGATCAGCTAAAAACTACAAGTACTAGATGTGTGGGAACACTGCCGTTTGAAATGACCTGCGCACTGTTCTCCCTTCGCTCATGACGGGGAATAAGAATAACCCAAACCCCTAATTCTTTTATCATCAAGACATAAGAAAAAGTAATAACTTATTTTTAATAACTTCGTTTTACCAGTAACATACCTTTGTGAAAGTAGTTTTGGTTTACTTCACTTACTTTTCTGCGTAGGATCTTCTCGTGATGATTATATAAGTTTCGTAGAGTACTGTCTGATTTGTTCAGTTTGCTTTCTCGCTGGTAATTTTTTTAGCTGTACTTATCATTTTAATCTCGTCTGTTATCTATTCGGTACGGCTAGAATGACTTAATTGTTACGCAAACTATTACAGGTATCAAAATAGCCATCTCAGTGATTAAATAAAATTTGGAGAGAACTCCATAAAAGGTAAAAAAATCCCTTGGTTAGTCCACTCCAAATTAGTCAGTTTATAAAAAGCGTCGTTTTGATGAACCAAGCATTATCTTCAAACAGAAAATTGACAGAAAAAATTATTCCAGTTACATTGATGTTAAGCTACATCTGACGCAACAAAAATGTTTAAAATCACTATACATGTCGACTAGATACGCATAGTTTGTCCTAAAGAAACTTGAGATCATATTAAGACTAGCTCATTGTACAACAGCTATCAAATCACGTGCAAGATACTGATATGTATATACAGGCGAAATAGACAATCGAGCGGACGGATGTATTAATCTTCTTAGCAGCTGCTCGTCGTAGCTGTGAGCCTAGCGAACTTGCCTCCGTCCAGGCAGACCCTGGTTCGAGTCCCGGCGCTGGTGGCGATTTTCTCCGTTGGGTATAGGAGAAAAATTCCAAGCACAATACCCCACTCTACCCAGGTGTCTGAAATGGGTACCGGTCTTGACCGGGGGAAAGCGTAATGGCGTCCTGGCGTTAGTTATAAGGCATTTGAAAATCCAATGTATAAGGTGATATGTATCAGGCTTGAAATTGGAAATAAAGCATCCGTAGATGCCCTCATTATTGTTGAATAAGTTCAGAGTATTTGCTTTTTATTAAGGGCCGGCTCAAGTTCAAAGATATGTAATGTATATGTAATAATTTTTTAATGTATTTGTAATGATATGTAATGTATATGTTATAAATAATTTTTGTACTTGAATCTAGATCTTCGTTTGAGGGCTTGCAACTATGATCAAAATGCAAATGATTAAGAATAAACCTTGATATTTTTGCGCAGCTAACTTTCGTTTCTGGGTCATCTTAGTTATGCCTATGTAATATTTATTAAGAGACAATATTCTCTTCCGCCACACTTGAACTGATACATCACATAGGCTCTGTCTAGAACCTGGATCATTGACCCCGGACATAGAAATATTAGTTATTAGTAAGAAGTCATTGATTTTATGATTTTTATTTTACACACAAACTTTAATGGTCGTATCCGGATCTTTCAGCTAGACAAATGTTTTGACAATACCCTTAAAAACTCATTCATCAATTTTGTAATTCAAATGCATTTGATATTTATAGAATGCATTTGAATGAACCTTTATAATCTAATGCCTATTAATTACACACCGTCCGGTGTTTTCAGTCGTAAAATTTAGTAAAAATTACTTTGTATTTGATTGATACTAGACTTTATTGACAATAACTGTGAAAAGAGCGCTTCAAGCAGAGTTGATTCAATTACTATCATAAATAGTGTAATATTTCTTGTGGTATTACACCAATTAGAAAAAAATAAAACAGTTAGTACCCACAAAAGTTGAATGAAAATATAAGGAGCCTTAAATGAAGAACTTCTCAAAATCTAATGACTTTGATACGTATTATTGGGGAGAATTTTAATAAATATATAAAAGGGACAATTTAACCGTAGGAAGTTGCACTCATTAGCTACTGGAATCCCCAGGCGTTGCGGTATCCAGTTTACAGGCAAACTGTCGATCAACCAAACAAGTGAGCAATGAACTTTATAGTTTACCATACAGTGCACACGACCTGTCAAAAATGACGGGATTCGAAATTTTCTTTAGACAAATCTTCCAGATGTGGATGACAAACAAATATATCCATCCTGACAGTACGTACCCGCGAATAAATAGTCTTGTACTTGTGCATCACCGTGTCGTGCACTGCAGAAACTCGTATCACAGATCATTATAATTTATAAGTATCTTTCAAGAGTGCGAAAGAGAGATGTACCCACTAACCAAGCAAGCAGCAACTGTGTATCATTATTTATCATTATAAAACTGTGCATTAATCGAACGTAAACTGCACTGAAGAAAGAACTTATTTATTATGAATGATGGTATCCAAATTGCAAAGTAATGTTTATCCAAAATTACATTTTGCTGATATAATTTTCTCAGGTTTTCGATACGGATCTGACAGTACTGTCTGGTGAACCATTCATCTTTGAAGTAATGAAACATATAAATAAAATCTGCGTTTTCAATATACATGGTTCAGAAATATTTCAAATGCATAAATTTTTTCACAAATTCAATGTGTTCAATGAGATTGCCATAGTAAAAACTTACTAGAAATATCTCACAAAAAATCTATAAATTAATTTATTTAAGGAGACACTTGGCATTTTAATATATATGATAAGGATACAGGAAAAAGATGCATACAAATACATGATGGAAAACAGGGAATTTCAGAGCAAATATTTATGTTGTTAGTCAACACTGATTAACAAATTCTTGCAAAATCAACCAATATGACGATCTGCAATCGGGTGAAAAATAATGCTTTCTATGATGTAGAATACTTACACTTGCTTAGTTTTTATTCCAAATATGCGAGAAAGTTCCAAACAGACATTAGTAAAATGTTCAATGCTTAGTTTATTGTACTTTCTGAAATGGCCCGGGCTAAATATTGTTTCGTATTATTAAGAGCACTTCATAAGCGATGGATGACTAAAAACCGGTGTTACTTCATATACCTTAATTACAAGGCTTTATCTCTTTTCAAAACCTTTTGTACGGAGGCTGTTATTAAGACTGAAATTCAAGCTTGAAACAGTTTGAGCCCAAATCTCTTTTATTGAGCATCTGAGCGATAACACAGACTCCAATGACGTTGGATGGGTGATGGTTATGATGTAGGCCGTGTAGTTAATCAATGAGTTTATTTCATTAATCTTTCATTCGTTCATAAAAAATTCACTTCGGTTATAGTTAATCCTTTTATTATTTATAAATGTAATGGAAGTTAAAAGATAATTTTTTCAGTATGGTTTTTATGACAGATAACAAACAAACAATTATTACTCTGAATTTCCTTCAAACACCTATGAAATTATACTAAAGAAAAAGAAAAGAAAAACGTTTCTTTCCAAATTGCCACATGAGATACATGCCAACATATTGGCTTTTAAAAATTTTTCAATATAGGACATCCTAAAAAAGAAAAAAAGAAAAACAGTATATTTCCAATATAGATGGTACAAAAGTACCATCACTGGTTTTTAAAATCTCTTAAAATTAATACACTTAGATGATACACACACACGAGTATTGTAAAACTCGTGTCACTAGTCGAAAAGAAATGATTGAGGGCAATGTACTCCTAATCTTGCTTAATCTACATTTGATAATACATGTAATGATAATTATAAGAGACAACGCAATTTCATGGACGATGCATTTTCATTGTGAGGTGAAAACACTTTTGAAAGTTTACATGTACATGACATAAAACTTCGCAATTCTTGACGCCAGGAAATAATACATGAATCGCTTGTTTCGGCCAATGTTCAAAAGTGTCATTTTAAGCAAGCATGAAAAAAATATATATATAAATATACATCCGTATATATATACACATATATATATATATATATTCATACATATATATACATGTACATATACATGTATACACGTACACATAAGCATGAGAACCAAGAAGATTATAAGTTTTGTATTTCTAATCCAACAATTTTAACACAGCGGTCATTAGTTAATAAGCATTTTGTTTAAACAAAAAGTGGATGATCGCACAACAAATGTATAGTTTTTACATGAATGCTTTACAATAATAAAGAGATGACGAGTTAGGTAATGTTACAAGTTGAGAGTGAACAGAAAAAAGACCATTATCTCTAGTAAAATGCTAGTTGTCAGTCTAGTACACACATGTGTGCACATATACACGCAAATATATACACATACACATGCACGCACATACTTACACCAAACTCGTAAGGATACACAAATGCATTTCTATGCATCGAGGCAATACATACGCATTCTATTTAGTGTCATACGCATAGCGTGCACACGTACACATATATACAAGTAAGCATGTGCGCGAATATCAGCGTAAATCAGTCAGTATAAACCAGAAATTCCAATCGAGGGAAACGGAGAAAATATCTTTTATTATGGCATGAATTTTATAAAATTTCGTACTAAAAATAGTGGCACAAAACAGTCTACCTAAGTCTGAAACATGAAAACGATTGTGGGACGTGAATAAGAAAGAAAACATTAATGTCCTACAAAGGTTTCATATTAGAAAAAAAAATCACATTATCTTTGAAATATGGCGCAAATTGTCGGCAATTGATAAACAAACATAGGTATCACATTATCATAAGCATATAATTATAAGCGTAATACTGCAGTATAAATGGATGATCACACAACGAATTTATTGCTTTTTTTACATGGGTGCTTTACAATTTCATATTAGAAAGTAAATCACATTATCTTTGTAATATAGTGCAGAATGTCTGCAATTGATAAACACACACACACACATGGGTACCATGACGGTCTAGTTTGATGCTTGCACAGAAATGGAGAGGAATGACATAAAATGCAACCTTCGACTGGTTTATCTACTCTAGTGCACACAGGTGTACGTGCACATATGCACACCCATATGCCCACATACACCTATATACGTACACACATATTCAAGTAAGCATGTTTGCAAATGGCAGCGTATAGGCGATCAAATCACAATACCTACGCATACTTTAAAACTGTTGTGTGATATCTTGTATTATAAAACAATAAGCGAAGGAGATTTTTGAGCAATGGATATTTTTGAATGAATGTACGTAGTGTAGAGTGCATGTCTGCAAAACTGTATCTGGGTGTATATAATGTATGATGTGCACAGAAGCTATAATTGTAAATAGATAGAGAAAAACCAAAAACTTGAAATGTAGGTACATATGGTAGGTCGAAATTAGCGTAACATAATGTGCTTGTGTATTGAAGAGAATAGATAACACTCGTAAATAAGATAGTGTATAGGTAAAAACTCATTCTCTAATTATAGGAGCTAGGTGATGTATATGTGTAGATATTAGATTGTATATACTCGTAGATCAATAACTAGATAGGCCTAAGTCATAGTTCAGTAACAAAGAATGAAATTTTAGGTATTGCTTACTGTGTAGGTAAGAAAAGTGTAATTGTTTAGATAGCTAGAATGTAATGTAGGTAATGTAAAAAAATAATAATAATAAAAAAATAAATAAATAAATAAAATCAAATAAAAATGAAAAAATAAAAAAAAATATAAAAAAAAAACAAAAAAAATAAAAAAAAAGATGAATAAAAAAATATATGTATTGCTAATGAAAATGTATAGATGCATATTGGTGTGCATGCGTGTCGTGTGCGTGTGTGTGCTGGTTTGTGGGTGTATGGGTATGGAAGTGTATATAACTATTTGTGTGCTCATGTGTCGTGTGTGTGGGTGGTAATGTATATATAGGTATGATAAAATAAAAATTGTATATATTCATATGTATGCCTGTGTATCGTGTGTGTGCGTAATAAAAAAAAATGTATGGATGCACGTGTCGGGTATGTGTGTGTGTATTTGTATGTAAAATTTGTATATGTGCATATGTATAAAAAAAATAAATAAAAAAAAAATAAATAAATGAATAAAAAAAATTTAAAATTATATACGTATAGGTTAGTATATAGTATATGTATATATAATGTGTGTATGTATATAGGGACGTGTAGATGAGCATAAAATTGCCTAAGCCTAAATTTAAATTCACTTCGTGTACGGATTGCTCATGTCGCCCTCTACCGTAGATATAATAATACAATAGAGCAGAGTAGACGCGGCATAATACAAAACATGAATCACTTTTAGCAAAAAAAGCCCTGACGGGTACTTTTCACTTATTATATTAACTAACTAGCAGTATGAATTAAACAAGATGTACAAGCAATTTTTAAACAATTTAAACAATTTATTTACCACAGGAGATACAGAGGTAGGTGATACAGAGGTAGAGTTTTACTTAGTCTAGTACAATGGTCAAATTTGAGTATAGCTACCTGTGGGCCCGAATAAGTTCAGCGACTTCTAGGGCATCCTACCATCACGCTATTCTAGGGTGTACAAAAGTTTAACCTAGTTCACTTAACCTAGTTTCGCATTAGACTGATCATTGAGATGATTAACTCGATATTTTACAAGTCGGCTATATTTAACAGTATGTTCGATAAAACGATTCAAGAGCAGAGAGAAGATTGGTTATGGTACACAAGGCAAGTTACATTATGACATTATCATTAGTTACATGTAGGAGGCAAGATTTCGACACGGTGATCTTACACTACTAGTATTCTGATAGGAAGTGAGACTCAAGATGTCTTTTGAATACTTTGTACGAATTACATTCACGGATCTCTGCAGGTATAGAGTTCCAAGTTTTGGTTCCAACGAAGAGAATACTGTGTTGCGACCTGGCCTTTGAATAATAAGGAAGCACGAATTTACTTCTATTTCGGGTTAAATGGTCGTGATGACCAGTTTGCGCAGTCAATAATTGTCTTAGGCTATTGTCGCCATCATTTCTTAATGTTTTGTAAATGAAATTACAGATGGAGATTTTGTATAGATCCGAAAGTTTAAGTATTTGTAAATTTTTGAAAGAATCATTTGTGTGAGCATTATATTCTAGGTTCTTTACCGCTCTGACAGCCCTTTTCTGCAGAGTAAAAATTTTGTTGGTTTTATTTTTATCAGTTCCGTGCCATGCTTCTATTCCGTATTGCAAGTATGGAGAAATGAGCGTTCGGTAGAGCATTTGTAAAGCTGTTTCAGGCAGAAAATTTTTAACTTTATTTAGGATTCCGATGGATTTTGATAATTTAGAACTAATATGAGTGATGTGCTCTTTGAAGGTCAGATGTTTATCTATTATGATGCCCAGAAACTTACATGAGTTGGTTTCTTCGATTTCATCTTCGCCAATTTTAATGCATGGGAGAGATACATCTTTCTTGTATGAGAAAGTAATATAATTTGTTTTATCGATATTTAGGCTTATTTTATTAGCTTTGAGCCACGATGAAACCTTGTGAAGTTCAGTATTTATACTCTCCACAATCATAGCAGGATTTTGGTTCGGAAGGACCGCAGAAAGCGTACTGTCATCGGCAAAAAGTATGAATTTGAAGAATGATGTAGATTTTACAATATCATTGATAAAAATCAGAAACAAGAGAGGCCCGAGAACAGATCCTTGTGGAACTCCATGGCTAATTGTCTGTGGGTCTGATTTTGCGTCGTCAATGACAACGTATTGTTTCCGATTTGTTAGGTATGATCTGAACCAATCATGGGCAATCCCTCGAATGCCATAACAGTGTAGTTTCGATAATAGTATTTTATGGTCCACACAATCAAATGCTTTTCGGAAGTCAAGAAATACAGAGAAGACAGGCTTTCCTTCATCTATATTAGAATAGAGGAATTGTAAATGATTTAATATAGCCTGTGTTGTTGATTTTTTAGAGCGAAAACCGTATTGTTTATCGTAAAGAAATGATTTTTGTTCAAAATAAGAGTACACTTTTTTATACACAATCTTTTCGAATACTTTGCTAATAATTGGTAGAATGGAGATAGGTCGATAATTGTTTACACAGGTTTTTTCACCACTTTTAAAGATAGGGGTTACTCTAGCAACTTTGAGGGAGTTCGGGAAAGTGCCTAGTAAGAGAGACTGGTTAATAATATTTGATATCAGTGGGGCTACAATGTCAGCAATAACTTTAAGTACTTTAGTCGGAAACGTTTGTAACCCACTCGATTTATTTTTCATGTTGTTTATGCACGTAATTACATCGGAGGAGTTTGTAGGCGTAAAGAAAAAGGAGTTGGGTTCTCGAATATGATCCATAAATTCCAGGTGATCAGTAGGTTCACTTGGAATACCATCAGCTATTGTTTTCCCTACGTTTACGAAGAAGTTGTTAAAGAGATTAGCAATTTCTTTCTTCTCATGATATTTTACATTATCTTGAACAACATATTCAATTTTCTTTTTATCGGCATTATTCGGTTTACAGCAGGAGTTAAGGAGATGCCAAACCTTTTTAACGTCAGTTTTGAATTGAGTAAACTTGAGCGTAAAGTAGTTCTTTTTTGATGTTCTTATCTGGTTTGTTACATAGTTTCTAAATCGGTTATATGTTTCTCTAGATATTCGTCCTTCGCAAAGGAGGGCTAGGTACGCTTGACGTTTCTTTATATTTATCACGATGTCTCTGGTAATCCAGGGCTTATGTTTATTTTTCGGGGTAACTGTACGAGTTACAATTGGGCAACACTGATTGTATGCGGTCATTATAGTTTCAGTCAACTTTACTACTGCTTCATCAATGCTCGTAGTATTATTGTTTTGTTGAGAGATGTGCAATGTAGGCATTGATTCTTCTAGAACGGTGCGCATTTCTTCAAGATTTGATTCGTTTATTTTACGATATGAGTAAGTTTCAGCCCGTGCCTTGGTGCAAGCAATATAGACATTTTTCTTAATAAGAAAAACTGGGAAGTGATCTGATAAGTCAGAAGTAATTATTCCAGCAAGAAAATCACTAGGGTCTGTCATAAAGATATTGTCAAGCAGCGTAGCACACTCTGAGGTTATTCGTGTAGGCTTTGTAATGATCGGAAGGAAGGATTGAGACTGAAAGGTAGTTAGGAAATTAGAGATTGGTTCATGGCTTTCATGTTTCAGTAGATCATAATTGAAGTCACCGCATATTATTATGTCATTGTATAAGGGCCTGTTGAACTGAGAAATAATACGATTCAATTCATTCAGGAAGGATATAGGACAGGCTGTAGGAGGCCTATACACCGTTCCAAGCACAATGCGTTTACCATCTCTAAAAAGTTCTACGAAGAGTGATTCTATATGCTCCTGATTCATGGTTGCACTTGCTATGGTTCTCGAGTCTATGTGGTTAGATATATATGTGCTGATGCCTCCGCCCCTCTGGTTTTTTCCTTAGAGAATGGTAACTATGATAATTTTCAAATCGAATCATGTCTTTAGTCGAGTCATCTAGCCAGCTTTCGGTGAAGCTAATCACGTCTAGGTTATATTTAAGTTCAGTAATAGTACATTGTATCTCTTCCAATTTTGGATAGAGTGACCTACAGTTCCAACACAGGAGTGAGAAATCTCGGTCAGTTATTCGTATAGTTTCGTTGAATTCTGATATATTAGTATACCTACACTCTTGAGAGTCGTTTAGGTTTGGATATATTCTGTTCAAATGATTGAAATCTGGATCGATTTCCTCAAATATTACAGGGTGATCAGTCATTTAAAATAAGTAAAGTAAGAATTAGGTACTATAGAGCTTAAGACGAAATACAGAGTCAAGCTTAAAGGGATATTTCAGTCTAAAAAGTAGCTTATTAAGTAAGAGAGAATAGAGTAAAAAAGAAAAATCTAGCGCGATTTCGTGAGTACACACAAACTCAGTCCATGAGCGAGTGATAATGGAGTTCAATATCACAACATTGGTGCAAACAGATTGCTAAGGGCGTTTTCGCAAGTTCACATACAACAGGTAATAAATTTCTAAAGATTATGACGACAATGATACAATCAGCTAATATGGTTTACGCGTAATAATAACTGTAGTGGTAAATAGAGAAGAATTCACAGTAACATTGGTTGGTGAAAAATTACTAATTGCGATGTTACAAAATGTGACACACAGTTGTCATAGATGTTTACACACACATCTATTATTTATTTGTTATAATATTGGAGTTCGATATCACTACATTGGTGCAAACAGATTGCTGAGGGCGTTTTCATAAGTTCACATACAAGAGGGAATAAGTTTTAAAGATTATGATGACAATGATACAATCAGCTAATATGGTTTACGCGTAATAATAACTGTAGTGGTAAATAAGGAAGAATTCACAGTAATATTGGTAAGTGAAAAATTGCTGATAGATTATAATGACAATGATATAATCAGACTACAAGAAGACTACAACGACAATGATATAATCAGATTATAATCTGATTATATCACCGTCGCTGCAATCTTCCCACAATCTGATTATATCATATTAGCTGGTTAGCTGATTATATCATTGTCGTTGTAATCTTCTTATAATATAAGAAGATCACAACGACAATGATATAATCAGCTAATATGGTTGTACGATGGCAGTGGAGGGCAGAAGCGATTATCAGATTATAAGAAGATTACAACGACAATGATATAATCAGCTAATATGGTTTACGCGTAATAATACTTAAGTGGTTAAGAAGAGAAAAAATTCACAGTAACATTGGGAGGTAAAAAATTGCTGATTGCGTTGTTTCAAAAGTTCACACACAGCTGTCATAAATGCTTACAAGCACATCTGTTATACACTTGTATAGATTCAGGTTGAACGAGCATCACGTTGAGGTTTACTGACATGATACCTAATTGAGGTTAAATTAATACGAAGTTGACATATTTAGGGGATGAAAATGAAATTGACTAATTTAGGGGATCACCTAGTCTAGGGAATTTAGGGGATCACCTAATGACAATGATATAATCAGCTAATATGGTTTACGCGTAATAAAAAAAAACTTTAGTGGTAAAAAATGAAAAAAAAAAATCACAGTAACATTGGGAGGTAAAAATTGCTGATTGCGTTGTTGCAAAAGTTCACATACACCTATCATAAATGTTTACAAACACATCTGTTAAACATTTGTATAGATTCAGGTTAAGCTAACATCAAGTTGAGGATAAGCTGATATGATATCTAATTGGGGTTAAACTAGCACGAAAACTGACAATCAAATTGAGGAGATCACCTAGTCTAGTCACCCATGACTTGTTTTGATGTCATATTGAGTTGTTGCATCAGGTATTGCTCGAGGTCATCTGGCGTGTTGATCTCGCGGCGTCTTGAATCTGGGTTTCCGGGGTTAAATATGAAAATGTTTCCATCCTGTGTTTTTGGGGTTCCAACTTTATCCGGGAATTTCCTTTTGGCCATCCTCAGAATGTACATGGCGTTAGCTCGTGAAGGTATGAGGTATTCATTTATGAAGAAGAACTTTGGTTTCTTTTCTCGGCAGGCGTTGAGAATTTCACGTTTTTTGTTGTAATCTTTTAGTTCACCTAATTATGCGTTAAGCGCCTTTTTCTTCTTCCACTATCCTTTTCCTTTTCTCTCCTCCTTTTTCTCTTCTGGCACACTCTGTGCCAAACTCTAATTCTCTTCTCCTCTTTCCTATTGTCACCGCCCCCTCCCCCCCCCCCCCCCCCCCCAGCGCCAGATTTCAGCGCTGATTGGTCGTTTAGAAGGATCACTTCGAGGCTGTGAGGTGGCGCTTATGAGCTTGTGTGGTGGTGAGCGCGTACAGCTAGATGGAACCACCACAAATCCGCAGTTCATCGGTGTGCTTTATTTGTATAAATTGAAGGACTCCAACATCTTCCCATAACACATGTTCAACAAGAATATCACTAAGACAATGACTCCTCGTTGATGGTGGGATATTCAAGACATGAAACAGCAGAAAAAACAGATTCCTGAAAAAACACTGGCAGAGGGTTTTTGCAAGTTTATAAGCAATCTTCATTCTTGCCCCGCAAGTTCAGGATCCATTGAGAGAATTTTCTCAACATTTGGAATTGTGTGGAATAAACTGAGAAATAGATTAGGATCAGAACACGCACAGAAATTGGTCTCAGTATATCGCCACCTCACCAATGATCCCGTGGATGAAAATGGAAAATGATGAAATGACAGTGGATGTAGGAAGAGAAACACAGTAGTACTGTAGTAGCAGTCTAGTCTAGAAGACGGAGGAAGAATTCAGAAGTCTCTATACTCTCAAGTAGTCAAACTGCATTTGTTTCTTAGTTTTTGTTTTTTACTCTGGAAATGGAACTCATGGAAATATACTAGTCCCTCGAGTTTTTTTTGTGATTAGTGTTTTTCTTATTTAATTTTAAAGTGTTTTTTTTTTGTTTTTCAATATTTATTGTCATAGTTATGGAAATGCCTTGGACAAATTTTTGACAATATAAATATTTAGCTCATTCTGATTCTATAGGCTTGAAAACAAGTGAAATTTAAATAGCACTAATAAAACCCAAAAAAGCCCAAAAAACCCACTATTGAGTGTTTTTTTACGTGTTTATTTTTTGTTTTTTTTGTGTGTTTTTTTTTGGGTGGGTTTTTTATGTGCCAACCCTGATTCGAATACTTTAAGAATTCTTCGGAACTTCCTATATAGAACAAATATAGAGATAATATATATGAACCACCCACTTCGGAACAAATATAGAGATAATTTTTGCACGAGAGCTTTATTTCATTTGTCCGTTTATACTTTTAATTTCTTCTATTCACAGAAATGCCCATCGGGGCCGTGATAGATCGATTTATGAATCATTAAGCAAGCGCAATCAATTTGTTTATTTCTGGAATTTGGTTTAGTGTTAACTGATCGCAGAGCTTTAGGTAAAATGTTATGTGTCTTGAGGTTTTGCTTTTACGCAAAAATTAAAAATAGAAACATGTATACGCACATGTGTGTATAAATATGTGCGAACAGTGAATGCACATGTCGAATACTTTATCGCAACTCACAACCGCAACTTTTTAATTATTAAATATAATTTTAATTAAATATTGTTCAATTAATTTTACGTATATATTGCTATGTATAACTTTAAAAAAACTAAAGTTGCGGCGCAACCGCAACTTTAAAAAAACTAAAGTTGCGGCGCAACCGCAACTTTAAAAAACTAAAGTTGCGGCGCAACAGCAACTTAAAAAAAAATAAAGTTGCGATCGCAACCGCAACTCACAACCGCAACTTTTTAATTATTATATATAATTTTAATTAAATATTGTTGAATTTATTTTACGTATTTATTGCTATGCATAAAATAATATTAAGTTATTCAAAATAGTGCATTGTTTTCCTAAAAAAATTAGTAGATCGAGTAAATGTGTGGACTAGAATTGAATGAAATATCAAGATACTAAAAGAAACGTATCATTTGTAAGTATAGCATGAACAATGAAATGAATTTCATTTTCTAATAATAATGAAGTTGAAAAGGTGCCTAGCTAGAAGCTATATTTTCATTGGAGTTCCGTATGTATATTACAAAACAAGTAGAAAAAAAACGTTTCATTTGTAAATATAGCATGAACAATGAAAAGAATTCCATTTTCTAATAATGATGTTGCAAATGTAGCTATATATTTGTTGCAAAGGTAGCTAAAGCTAGTAGCTATATTTTCATGGGAGTTCCGTATATATGGCAAAAAAATTAGAAAACAGAAAAGGGCAGATCATTTTTACAGCCTTTATAACGCATAAAGAAAAACCATGCATATGGTACTGTAATACATGATATTCCTCTGCTTTTGCTGCTCCTCTGTTATGATTTAATACTGGTTCATGGTCTCAATGTGACAATGACAATGCACTGTAATGACTATCAACGTGGTGCTACTATTCATTGTGATCTAGCTATGTAGATTCGCCGTATAGCACGTAATTTTGCCCTTACAACTCATATCATTGCTAATAACATATGTTACATAACGAGTTGCATGAAATATACGAGTTGCATTAAATATATACTGTAAGCAAAGTGTATGTGTATCACTGTATCGCCTAACGCTAATAATAAACAGTTGCCAGATATGGGTTGTACCCTGTACGGTTTAGTTTCAAACGAGTATGAAACGCGTATTAAACTTTATTGAAGTTATTTTAGAAATTAAATTACCATCGAGATGTTGCGGTTGCGAGTTGCGGCCTGACACGTCGAAAATTGTTGCGATCGCAACAGATTCGCAACTTTCCAAAAATTGCTGCGGCGCAACCTCAACCGCAACTGAAAAAGTTGCGATCGCAATTGCGGCCGCAACTTGTTGCGGCGCAACTGCCCAACACTGTGTGCGAACGTGTGCATGTTCACACAGATACATAGACATTCATATTTGCGTGCGTACACATACACACACATGCAAACACTTACAAACACATATTCATATATATACGTATTGAGAATGAAAAATAATTTATTATAAGAAAAATACTGACAAACATAAAAAATAATCTTGCTCTTTTAACATTTAAAATGACAGCCAAAGCTCTGTATAATCGTAAGAAATAACCTGAGGAAACATAAAGAATAGAAAAAGGACTTCGAAAAACGTAAAAATAAATTGTTTTTTAATTTCCTAAAAGAAATTTTAAGAAAACTCAAGTTACCGCCGAGGAACAACAACAAAAGAAACATATTTCATATCTTCTCGATATTCTCTGCAACATCATGCGGACATGGGTACCGAGGATAAAATAGAGATACAGTGTAAGCCGGTTACCACCCATGATTGACAAATACCTTAAAATGATCGTTATTTTTGTTCTTTTGAAGGCTTTAAAGCACCATTAAATATATTTGCTCTAAATTTATAGTAAAAAAATGTTTCAAAGTTATTAACTTGGAAATACTAGCGAAGTGACTGCAATTAAAAGTAAAATAGACGGTTTACGCATATTTCGATTTTCTTCTGCATTTCTTCGTACTGGTCGTTCAATAAATACGTATTTCCTTCCATGAAGATTTTCAGCTGGATATTTTCATCGGACTAAGATGACCTCTTGGTCCTGAAGACATCCTTCTCCATCAAAAAAAGACGCTCAACTGCAGCACTTGGAGTGAATAGCTGAGTTGTACTTAATAAACAAGTCCAGCAACATTGTTCATAAAAGAAGGCTGCATCAGTGGACATGTTTTTCCAATAAGTCTCCAGCAAGATTTTCATCAAGTGTTAGACTTTGCTCTTTACAGACCTGTGCGTGTTGTTTACCTCTTTCGAAGATGGTTGACGCCTATAAAGTTGTCATCCTCTTCCTTCTCCTCGTTGGTGCTGCCACCACTGTTCATTGTTGCTGTGAACTTTGCTGGATTCTGTATCATATAACTTTATTGACCATACCCATCATGGTTTTTCTCATCTTGGCGAATTTGGTGTAGTCACAGTGATCGAGTGGCTAAGAGCGCGCGCCTTTCCCGAGAAGGATCTGCCATTCGAATCCCGCCAGTGCTCGCCCGGTGATTCTCCCCGTTGGGAAAAGGAAAAGGGAGAGCTCAGCCACAATTCCCCACTCTACTCAGGCGTTGGAGATGGGTACTGACTTGACTAGGAGTAACCATAACTGCATCCTGATGTTAGACGTAGGGGATTTGAAAAAACCGATGTGCAAGATGATATACATCAGGTTTGAGTGGAATAAAAACGTCCTTATCCTTTCCTAATTAGATGAGGTAAAGATTCCAGTGGAAGGCCGAGCATATTTGCATTTGAAGGAATTTTTCTCTTTACATATGAGGGTGCAAGCTTCCTCGTTTTTACTAAACTTCACGTTTTTTCAACTCCATCATTTACTTGCTCTGAAAATTTAAATTTTAGCGAAATAATTTTTCAATCGCATACAATCAAATTTTCGAGCGGAATTTAATTATGATGGAAAAAGTATCAATGTTTTCAACTGTGTTATGGTACTTTTGAGTGGGATAGACTTGAAATTGTTAGTACTCTATATCTGTATTTAAAATTTGGTATTAAATTTCGAACGTTTGTCTGTTAAACTAATTCCTTAGGGTAAACGGATTTGAGCTAACAGATGTTAAATGTAACAGGTCTTAATGGGTTCCTTGACGATTTGAATGTATAACTAGAAAGTTAAATCGTTAATGTCGATATTAACTTCGTTGGTTAACGAATGAAGGAAAAACGGTTTAGCGCCCAGCTCTGGAAACAGGAAACCAGTTACTAGTTAGTATGAGATCGAGGTCAACCGTACTTTTTATCTATGGTGCCCGTATGCATTGCGTTTTTTTACTAAAACTGGTTAAAAATAGGTAGGTAATTCAAGAGCAGGCTAGAGCTACGGAAAAATGTAAAAGGATTTTTTTTTGTGGAATTCTTCATTTTTACAATCGAGTCTAACAAATGTTTTTATCAGTTTCTTATCTTATGGGATAGATTGAGTAAGTGAAGTGCAGCCCAATGATTTGGAGTGTTCATTTTCTATTTACTTCCACTCATTTTCTATGTTTCCTTCTCACAGACAATGGTGAAAATATTGAGAGGGCCGCACTTGGATCAACGAACAACGGCATCTACGGATGCTTTATTTACAATTCAAGCCTGATACACATCACCTTGTACCTTGGTTTTTCATATGCCTTACAACTAACACTAGAACGCCATGACGCTTTCCCCCGGTCAAGACCGGTACCCATTTCAGAGTAAAGTGGGGTATTGTGCTTAGAATTTTTTCCCTCTACCCAAGGGATAAAATCACTGTGTAGGTCTGATTGTCCGCTGGGGTGAATTGACGGGCAAAGACTACAACATCTCTCGACAAGTAAATTTGAGCGACTATCAGAGGGATAATGATGACAATTTTTGGTTAACTCAGCTTTTTCCTGCCGTGTAGTTTATTGAAGGAAAACCAAGGAGAACTGGCTTGGATCTTGATCTCGGAGAGCTTGTCTAGGTGGGCAATCCGTGCCGGAGAGCCAGGCTGGCGTTGGCGAAGACCGTCACGCGATGGAGTAGGCAGGGTGAGTGAGTTGTATTTGGGAACTTGAATTAGGCAATTTGAGATAATTGAGCGAGGGTCAATGACGTAGCTCAGGTAGAACTAATGACTCAAAATAAGGTGAGGTGTGAGTGAGCAAGTTAAATCCGGCTCATGTGAGCAGAAGCAAGTCGGCACATTAGCACATTAGCACATTAGCAGGAGCAAGTTAAGTTACTGCTCATATTAGCATAGCATACTAGGATACTAGTAAGCCCAGGGAGATTATTAACTGTGAGTGTGTTGTGTTGTGATGACGTGGAGGTCGTGCAAGGAGTCCAACACACTGGATGAGCAGTCCAAGGAGACATCAAGGAAATTTCACACTGAAGTTATCCCAAAGTACATGATAAAACTCCCATAAAGTAGATCCCTCCGAGAAAAATCCTAAAGATCCAACACCAGCTAAGTTAAGGAAGTGTTAGACCAGAGAGGCCTCTTTCCATCTTGGAATAATGGAGTACGACAACGATTATAAGTATGAGTGTGGGGTATAGAAACACAGTAGGTAATCTAGGAACTACATGTACTGTACGTCCGTCGAGCACGGCGGCGAGAACAAGAAGAAGGAGCTCGAGTGCTCTCTACAGGCAGTTAACACATGAACATAGAAAACGGGACGGAAGTAATTTAATGGGCGACTGCGACAACTCATATATAATAATAAATATATATACCGAAGTTGGATCTCAACACACCCCCTCCAACTGAAGTATTCCATCCCACTATGCATCAATTAACATAGTAATCAATTAGAGCTAACATTTCAACTTTCAGATCTTTCATTGAGCATTGAACAGAAGAAAAACAACAAAAAAAATCACCAGTGTAGATTAACAGATTACACTGACCACGATACAAAAAAAAATACGCACAATAATGCATAGTCAGCAATAGCGTTAAGAGTATTGTACCCAAGAAAGTTCTACCTTTTCTTGCAATTGGTGTACACAAAGCTAAACTAGAAACATGTCAGACACAGTAACTTAGAATTAAACACACACTTTGAACTTGAGCAACGACTGTCTAGTAACAGGCTTTGTGAACATGTCAGCCATGTTTTCCTCTGAAGGAACAAAGCGCAAAACCGCTTTATTGTCTTGAATAATTGCTCGAATGAAGTGAAATCTTATGTCTATATGTTTCGAGCGTTGATGATGAACAGGGTTTTTGGCTAGTTCAATAGCACCTCTATTATCAACAAAAATTTCAACCGGTTCATCATATCCATCCATATCACACAGAAGCTGTTTGAGGAAAATTCCCTCCTGCACAGCATAAGTCAAGGCAACATACTCAGCTTCGCAGCTTGAAAGAGCAACAATATTTTGTTTCTTGGACTTCCAAGATATCAGTGAACTGTTGCTAGATGACTTAAACACATATCCTGATATGCTCTTCCGGTCAGAGGATCCACCCCAGTCAGAGTCAGAGAAACCAGTAATTTGCACGGGGTTCTCGGATTTCACAAATTTCAAACCGTATGAAATAGTACCTTTAAGATACTTCAACACAAATTTACACAAATTCAGATGAGCATTTGTTGGACAAGTTAAATGTTGCGACAGTAATGTAACAACATAGCAAATATCAGGCCTAGTACAAGTCATCAAGTAGATCAGGCTGCCAACTATCTCACGGAACAGTTTTGGATCGCACAAATTCCTAGAATCAGAGCTTACATCAAGCTTGTTGGCACTGGGATCACAGGGAATAGACTTAGGCTTACAATCAGACATCCTAAATTTTGACAAAATTTTCTCAACATACTTTGACTGCTTCATCTCAATTGAGTCATGCTTCACATCAAATTCAATGCCTAGAAAACATGAAATTTGTCCAAGATCTTTCATTTTGAATTTATTTGACAACGAACATTTTACTTCACTCAATACAACAGCGTTAGAAGAGGCCAAAATTAAATCATCAACCCATACAATGATAATCACTTTTCCAGAGTCGCTTTCCCTCACATAGACACAAGTATCACTGAGAGATTGAACAAAATTTTGTTCAACAAGAAAATGATGCAAAAGGTTGTTCCAGTTACGGCCACTTTGCTTTAAGCCATACAAAGATTTTTTGAGTTTGCAGACTAACTTCTCTCCATTTTTGTCAAGTTCAACAAATCCCTCAGGCTGTTCTACAAAAACATCACAGTCAATTTTTGCATGAAGATAAGCAGTGCACACGTCCATCTGGTGCACAATGTACGACTTTTGCACAGCAATATCCATCAGCATTCTAACAGAAGTTAGACGTGCTGTAGGAGAAAAAGTTTCTTTGAAATCCACATCAGCTACTTGGGAATATCCCTTGGCTACATAACGAGCTTTGAAAGTTTCCTGGTCATTGGGTCCTGATTTAACACTATAGACCCATCGTCCCCCAATAACAGATCTATCTTTTGGCTTTTCAACAAGTTCGTACGTCTCATTATCGGCTAGTGCAGCTATCTCAGTGGTCATTGCCTGTTTCCACTCAACAGAATCTGGGGATGAAATTGCCTCAGAGTAAGACTTAGGGATACTGCTCACTCTGTAGCAATAATCAGCAAAATTATTAGTGATATCCAATTCATCTGGATCAACATAGTCTTTTAAATAAGCTGGGGGCTTCTTTTCTCTCAAAGGAAATCTTCTAGTGGGCTCTGCATCTGAATGAGTTTCATTTTGAATCACTTCTGAAACAGTCCCAGGTTTCAACTCAGCCTCAGCCTTGTCAGCCTTCTCACTTTGTTTCAGCTCAGCAGGGTTATCTACAGCAATGAACTCATCCTCACCCACCACATTTCTAGAAATTTTATCACAGAATGTGACACATCTGACTCTTTTTATTTGACAAGTTTCAGGGAAATAAATCATGTAAGCAGGGCTGCACGGGTCATATCCCAGAAAAGTACCCTGCTCTGACCTAGGGTCAAGCTTTCCTGGGTCTTGAACCATGGCAAAACATTTTGATCCAAAAATGTGCATATTGGAAAGGTCAGGTTTCTTTCCCGTGAACATCTCAAAAGGAGTTTTGCCTGTCCTTTTGTTGAAACACCTATTTCTAATGTAAGCAGCTGTTCTTACAGCATGATTCCACAATTCTTTTGGCAAATTTGCATGCAGCAACAAACACCTAGCCATCTCAAACAATGATCTCCAAGATCTCTCAGCAGTCCCATTCTGATGGGGAGAGTACGGAGCTGAAAATTCATGCTTTATTTTGTTCTCCGTGACAACAGCTTTGAACAAGTTTGAGGAATACTCGGTGCCGTTATCTGTTCTTAAACGTTTAACAGAGCCAAATGGAGCAGAATCAGCCAAGAATTTTTTAAATGCCCCAACAGTGTCACTTTTACTTTTGAGGAAATACACAAAAATGAGGCCTGAAAAGTCATCCACAAAAGACATGACATACTTGGAATTCTCAAAAGAAGTAAGGCTTATAGGTCCAGCTAGGTCACTATGGACTAGCTCTAAAGGTTTTCTTGACTTTTCATCAGGGTCTCTGTTCCTATATTGACACATTTTACCCTGGACACAGATCTCACAATCGAAATTATGCTTGTTGGTAATTTTCATTCCTTTAGTAATACCTTCTAGGCTCAACACATCTTTTACATTACAATGCCCAAGAATATTGTGCCACTCCTCCAGAGTGTGTTCACCAACAGCATTAATAGAATCAACACAGCTTACAGAATTTAAATAATACAGCTTACCACATTTTTTAATATTAAATGCATTCCCATCTGAAACAAACAACTTTGAGGCGTTTTGATTGAAATTAAATGATGCACCCTGATCAATAGCAGCCTGGACAGAGAAAATATTCTGCTTAAAACTAGGAATACAAAGAACATTTTTTAAAAGAACATTGTGTTTCCTATTTTTGGCGTCAGTCAGGGTAATTCTCGCATCACCTTTACACTCCACAATATTGTTCATCCTAGAACCATCTGCTAATTCAATGAAATGATTCCTAGGGTCAAAACTTTCATCTAAAGATACAAACTTAGATTTATCACAAATAATGTGAGCAGTAGCTCCACAATCCACCAGTAACTTTGCACTGTCTACAACAGAAGCACTTTCTGAGTCTGTTGATACTCTAAAACAAAAAGAGCTTTTCACATCTTTGCTATCAGTAGCCATCGCTTTTGCGGTATCTCTCTTTCTGCAAAAATTAGTATCATGAGATGCACTTTTACAAATTGAACACCACCGATTTTTCTTTGCACTGTGACTTTTACACTCATATTTCTTGTGACCTGACTTACCACATAAGTAACAAGTAATTTTAGAATCTTTCACTTTCATAATTCTTTCTTCACTTTCACTGTAGCCTTGTCGGGTCTTCTTTGTTTCCTCTTCACTCTTGAGAGCCGATTTGAATTTCATGAAGTCCATTTCTTTACTGTCAATTTGCGTGATGACGGTAGAAAACGCGTTGTAAACAGCTGGCAATCCCCTGATAATCATGGCGATTATCAGTCCATCGCTGATACTCTCGCCGGCTTTCTTCAGGTAGGATGCAGTTGTCTCTGCCCGCAGCAAGTAGTCGGTTACCGTCTCGCCATTTTTCATCTTCAGCGCGGCCAACTCGCAATACAGAGAAATAATTCTCGGTTTACTGCTGCCGAGGTAATGATCACGCAGAATCTTCATGGATTTTCTTCCATCTCCATAGGCGTCTCTGATAATCAACGAGAGACTTTTATCATCGAGCCTTTGCACAAGCTCGGAGAAAACTTTCTTATTCTTCTCAACATCCAGACTTGATTCTTCGCCCTCGAGGACGGCACCCAACGATTTCAAGTCTAGGTAGGCCCGAAATTTCACTTCCCACAACTCATACCTTTCGTCATTGCCATCAAAAGTTAGGTTACTGGGCCCATAACCTGTTAGACCAGAGAGGCCTCTTTCCATCTTGGAATAATGGAGTACGACAACGATTATAAGTATGAGTGTGGGGTATAGAAACACAGTAGGTAATCTAGGAACTACATGTACTGTACGTCCGTCGAGCACGGCGGCGAGAACAAGAAGAAGGAGCTCGAGTGCTCTCTACAGGCAGTTAACACATGAACATAGAAAACGGGACGGAAGTAATTTAATGGGCGACTGCGACAACTCATATATAATAATAAATATATATACCGAAGTTGGATCTCAACAGGAAGGATAGGAAAAAATCAATTAAGAGATTCTGATACAAATGCTCTTGCTTTAAATGCAAGGCATGAAATTTAAGAATTTAGTAATTAAGGAAATGCTTAACATGAAGATTTAAGCTTCTTGATGTACTCTAGAAAATCTCCATAACGGTACAAGAATACAGAGAAAAGAAATTCCTAAAGTTCATTTATAAATTCTACTGAAATTTACTGATAAATATCGTTTGCAATAATAAAGGAATAAAAGGAATATATATATCCCCAATGATAAAAGGAAAAGGAAACCTAAGCGTTGATTTCACAGACGGAAAATACGCGAAGAAAAAAAAAACGAAAGCATGAAAATTCCGTGCGGCGATTTAGCCGGGCGGCTTTACACGTCGGCCTCAGCCAAGCCGCCAGCAATTTGCACACACTCAAGATAGGCAGATGGTAGTGGGTGTTTGTCACAAGAATGCGATGAGTTAAATTAAATTTTATTGAAATGTTTTATATTGAAATAAGTGCGGTTACGTAAAGGTTTCAAAGAGTATGGAATTAAGAAATGAAATTCCAAAACTTAGCAAGCATAGACATGAATACTTTTCGTAATTTAAAACTACTGCAAGTCGGTTTGTAAAAAAAAGAATAAATGCTACTATAACACATGCCTATAGTGAATTATAGTCACGGAGTAGTGACAAGAGACGACGGTGTGATGTTCCGCCATTACACAAAGACGCTATCGACAACGAACGCCGGCAATTCAGCCGCGTTCGTTCCGAGTATCGAATCATGAATGGAAACTGCAGGTATATACTATTGTAGTAAAGAAAGGAACGAACATGATTATGTTTTGATAATAAAATCATGACACGGAAATGCAATGCACATCTGACGCAAAATTTTACGCTAAGTCATGTTGAGAAAAAAAACAAAACACTGAATGAAAACATGCTACATCACAATTCCTACGCATAACTACGTATCCAAATAACACTGCACTGTCAACTATTAAGACTCACTGAACACGAAGAAAGAACACGATTATTTTCTAACACTGATTACTCACGAGAAAAGTGCTGTGAGCGAGCTAGGCAACCGCCAAAGTAAGAGTGCTCTTTTTGAAACAGAGACGCGCCTTGCGCAGTATTGCCACCAGAGGGCTTCTCTCTCGAAAAATGTCAATTGTTATTTTATCGTCTCATGTATTTACACAAAAACTTCAATGATTACGAATTAGAAGTAGAAAATAATTAATAATAAATTAGAGTAAGATTTTTAATGCTACTAATTAATTTATTTAAGTGCGAATGGCAAATTTCTAATTTTTACGCTTATGTAGCGGTATGCTACATCACCACCCAGCGCTGGGATTCGAACGCTCAATGCACGCACAGAGGCAGGTCCTCAACCAACACGGCTATGACGAGCACCCTCAAGCCAGGTGAAGCTTGCACCCTCAAGCCAGGGTCTTCATTGTCGAAAGTGTATTAAGCTTATTTCCTGCTTGGAAGAAGACTTAGAGATACTAGGGGCTAACTTGGAACATTGCCTGTCAAGTGAAGATATTTTTTATATATCTTAAAGAGCTGTTTTAACGATACATATTAGGACACAGTGCAATGACTTTTTTACTTGGTTATTAAATCTATCATTCATTAAACTTGTCATTACATCAAGCTGCTTTGGTAATTGTTCTAATATCGGAAAGGACCAAAGTAATTCTCAAAAGAATAAATGCACGTTTAGTTCATCAGTAATTCTTTTTTTTACATCAAAAAGATATCTTTTGTATTTATCGATCACACCATCTAGTTGTTAGTGTGTGGGCGCCACAGACACGCAGTAGGTTGGTGCGTTAACATCGAAGTCGCAAAAAAATATTGCGTCCAGTTCAATCGCTAAAGTTGAAATATTAGCTTGCGCCGAATAGCTGTTCTTTAACTAAAGTGCATAAAGTACATTTTTACAGAAATCAAGGGTCATGTACGAAATTCTGAAAAGATTTTTGCAGCCTACGTGGCTTGTGTGGTCTAAGTAAACAATTGCAGTGAATTGTTCGACCTCCCCTTCATCAACCAATTTTTTACAGCTTGGACAAATACTAACTATAAGTTAGGTGTCTGACTAGGAGCGCAAATAAACCACAATTTTTTATAAAACCTGAAACCGGAGTCTTGGCCCTTCAAAGCTAATGTTTTACTTGATTTATATCTATCTGAAGTCCTTTCACGACTTGTTTATATTTGTTAAAGAAGGGTGTGCTGGAAAAATGTATCTGTCAATATTGAGTTTAATGTTGTCAACGATTTTCATAATTTTGTTGCAAAGAACCGGTAAAAGAACACTTTTAAGGATGTTTTATATGAATGACATTCTGCTCACTGATGCGTTGTTTTCGAATTATTCAACTTTGAAGTTGGCTTATGAGCGCCAGGGAAGCGAGAGCACCTAACTAGTAAGCGTAATTTAATGGTCAATATCTATTTTGATGTCGTCAACAATTTTCGGTAAATGTTGAGGACTTGACCATAATTGATTTTCGAATTTTCGATGCCGAAATATGGTTAATGAGATCAAAAGAAACAAGTTTTCTTCAATGCACTTTCCGGTGGAAACGAGTATTTTAAAAGTTATGGCGTTAAATGAGTTACCGGAACTCCAGTGTGCATCACCCTATTACAAACGTAAAGAGGTTGGGTCGTGAGGGGTAGCCACAGTTCTTTTAGTTTTATAGTTTTCACTAAAAGAACTGTTGCTACCCCTCACGACCCAACCTCTTTACGTTTGTAATAGGGGGTTTGCTCTTCGTCGGCTTGGTTAGCGCGCGGGAATGCCTGTTTACTTTCCCGTCGGACCGCGCGGTGTATTTTTCCCCGCCTCAAACACTAGAGTTACGGTAACTCATTTAATGCCATAACATTTAAAATGCTTATTTCCACCGGAAAGTGCATTGAAGAAAACTTGTTTATTTTTGTTTCGTCAACAATCTTTATTGATCAAAGAGTGGAAAATCGATTATGGTCAAGTCCTCAACATTTACCCAATTTTCATAAGTTAGTTGCAAAGAATCAATAAAGGAACACATTTAAGAATGTTTCACAAGAATGACATTCTGCCCGTTGATGCATTATTTTTGAATTATTCAACTTTGAAGCTGGCTGATGAGCGCCATGGAAGCGCGCGCGGCTAGTGTAATTTAAGGTAAATGTTGAGGAGTTGACCATAATTGATTTATGACTTCTGGGTGTGTAAATATTGTTAATGAGATCAAAAAGAACAACTTTTCTTCAATGCACTTTTCGGGGCAAATGAGTATTTTAGAAGTTAGAGCGGTAAATGAGTTACCGGAATAAGGGAAGCAAACGCCCTATTACATACATAAAGAGGTTGGGTCGTGAGGGGTAGCCACAGTTCTTCTAGTGAGAATTGTAAATAAAGTGAAACTCTGGCATGCATAAACGTATTTACATTTACAAATTGAGGTGGGAAAAATGCAAAAGCTCTACCGCTCCTACTGCTATATAAGCTCTAAGATGGCGACCACCATGGGCGCCGCCATCTTGAAGCCTATGTAAACAAGATTGTGGTCGTGACCTTAATGTGTGTTTTAGAAGCTTTATTTATAATTTTCACTAAAAGAACTGTGGCTACTTCTCAGGATCCAACCTCTTTACGTTTGTAATAGGGCGTTTGCTTCCCTTATTAATTTTTTCCCGCCTCAAACACTCGAGTTCTGGTAACTCATTTATCCCGCTATAACTTCTAAAATACTCATTTGCCCCAGAAAGTGCATTGAAGAAAAGTGGTTCCTTTTCATCTCATTAACAATATTTATATATCTAAAAATGGAAAATCAATTATGGTCAACTCCTCAACATTTACCTAATATAATTAATAACGGAAGCTAACCCTCTATTACAAACGTAAAGAGGTTGGGTCGTGAGGGGTAGCCACAGTTCTTTTAGTAAAAATTATGGTCAATATTTACTTTAATGTTGTCAACGATTTTCATAATTTTGTTGCAAAGAATGAATAAAGGAACACATTTAAGAATGTTTTACATGAATAATATTCTGCTCGCTGATGCGTTGTTTTCAAATTATTCAACTTTGAAGTTGGCTTATGAGCGCCTGGGAAGCGAGAGCACTTAACTAGTTAGCGTGATTTAATGGTCAATATTTACTTTAATGTTGTCAACGATTTTCATAAATGGGTTGCAAAGACTCAATAAAGGAACACATTTAAGAATGTTTCACAAGAATGACATTCTGCCCGCTGATGATGCATTATTTTCGAATTATTAAACCTTGAAGCTGGCTTATGCGCGCCATGGAAGCGCGCGCGGCTAGCGTAATTTAAGGTAAATGTTACTCGTTACCCAAGATGGCGGCCGCCATCTTGGGTACCGTGTGGCTGCCATTGGAGATGATGTAAACGGACATTACTAGAAACCTTTATTTATAATTTTCACTAGAAGAACTGTGGCTTCCCTTCACAATCCAACCTCTTTACGTTTGTAATAGGACGTTAGATTCCGTTATTAATTAAATTGCGCTTGGTGCGCTTGCTTCCCTAGCAGGCAAAAGCCAACTTCTAAGTTGAATAATTCATAAATAACGCATCAGCGCTTAGAATGTCATTCGTGTAAACGTTTTTGAATGGGCTCCTTTACTGATTGTTCGAAACGGAATGTTTGATTTCGGTGGATCACCTAAACTCAATATTGACCGTTTATTATCTTGTTGTGTTATTTTTTCTTTGAATATATGTATGTGCAAATGATCTGAAAAACAAAAATATTGAATACATTGTTTTGATATTATGTCCACTTATGTAATAATTGAATTAATGTATTTTACCTCTCATGAAAGATTACTGCCAATATCAGTGACTTGTAGTCTACAATTTAGAGTTAAATTTGCTATGGATGCTGGAGGTGGCAGCAGCTCTTCATCTCCCAAGTCAGTCGAAGAGCGAGGCAACGTGTGCATCCAGAAGCAGCGTTCTTCTGATGCTCCTGTGCAGTTTGCTCATGCCAAAGATAAATCTCCATCTCAACCTGATGGTGAGTCAAGTGCTAGTTTTGTCTGGCTCTTTGGTAGGCTGAAAATTCTCCAACCTTTGACTTGTGACAATTGCTTGTTTGAATTTTTTTATGTTCTTCATTGAATCATGTTTATTGAGGATATTTCAAAGCAAAAATTTGATTGATAGCAAATTTTCACATTTTTCCAGGTGCAAGTCTTACAGAGTCAAGCAATGGTTTAAGTGAAGCATGTGGTGGGATATCAGCAATGAAAAAGCCATCACATTTGCCCAAAACCTTGAGCACCCGAGGAGAAGATAAAAGTATTTTAAACTTGCATCCTTTACTGCCACCCCTTCAAGCCATCCAGATGCAGCAGCTACAGTTGCAAGAAGCAGACAGCGGTGCAATGACGGTTGTGCAGCCTTCCTCAGCTCCCACCTCTCCCAGTCACCGCTACTCTTCTTCTGACTCGCCTCCTTCTCCATCTCCAAAATCTCCTGGCCACAAGAGCATGGGAGGCATGTCCACAGTTGCATCAGACCCCAACTTTTTAGCCAGCAGCTTGAGGGAGCGCAATGCAGCCATGCTCAACAATGAACTCATGGCAGATGTTCACTTTGTGGTTGGTCAGCAGCCCAACACTACAACCTTCCCAGCTCACAGATATGTTTTGGCCGTTGGCAGCTCAGTTTTCTATGCCATGTTTTATGGTGGACTCAAAACTGAAGAAGAGGTTCTTGTGCCGGATGTTGAGCCTCAAGCTTTCTTAACGTTACTAAGGTGTGTTCTTTTCTTTTGTGTCAAACTTTAAGCCTTGGAGTAAAATTCACTATAAAGCTGTCTGTGTAGGTTCTACTATAGTTACGTTTCATTTCATGGCAAAACTTTTGTTTCACTTTAACTTGAAAATTATGTACATTTTGGGGAGGTGTTTCCCTGCCATAGTTTTCCCGCCCATTTTACCCTTGCACCTCACCCTGCACCTTTTCACTCTCTTCATGATCCTCCCAGCTCTCTCATTTGATCCTCCCAGCTCTCTCATTTGATCCTCCCAGCTCTCTCATTTGATCCTCCCAGCTCTCTCATTTGATCCTCCCAGCTCTCTCATTTGATCCTCCCAGCTCTCTCATTTGATCCTCCCAGCTCTCATTTGATCCTCCCAGCTCTCTCATTTGATCCTCCCAGCTTTCTCATTTGATCCTCCCAGCTCTCTCATTTGATCCTCCCAGCTCTCTCATTTGATCCTCCCAGCTCTCTCATTTGATCCTCCCAGCTCTCTCATTTGATCCTCCCAGCTCTCTCATTTGATCCTCCCAGCTCTCTCATTTGATCCTCCCAGCTCTCTCATTTGATCCTCCCAGCTCTCTCATTTGATCCTCCCAGCTCTCTCATTTGATCCTCCCAGCTCTCTCATTTGATCCTCCCAGCTCTCTCATTTGATCCTCCCAGCTCTCTCATTTGATCCTCCCAGCTCTCTCATTTGATCCTCCCAGCTCTCTCATTTGATCCTCCCAGCTCTCTCATTTGATCCTCCCAGCTCTCTCATTTGATCCTCCCAGCTCTCTCATTTGATCCTCCCAGCTCTCTCATTTGATCCTCCCAGCTCTCTCATTTGATCCTCCCAGTTCCAAAATGAACACATTAACTTGTTTTGAGTCTGTGAACTCAGGAATTTTTTCATGAGGTTTTGACCACCAGTCAACTGCTCATGTGTTGCTTTTCAGATTTACTACCCTAAAGGGCTATAACTTAGGGTAAAGTTGGAATTTCAACAGTTCAGTTAAATATTAGTCAAAATCTGCAATCTGAAAGGAGTGGCAGAGAAAAATGCATTTCATTGACAATGTGTTTTCACTGCCTGAAAAGTCAAAATGCTGCAAGATTGCACTTATGTCATTACTTGTTTGAAGAATTTTCAATTATCTGCGTGTTTTGTATCGAAAATCAACCTCTGGAATTTTGATTGATTTATTGGGATCAAATTTGAGCATTTCCCTCTGTGTGTTATGTTTCTTGGAAGTTTTGGGAAATTATTTCTGCGGCACACTGGACATGTCTCTTATTCTATTGAATTTTCATTTCCCTGTGATGCCTAAAACCTAAACAGCACTTATATTGGAATAAAGTTAGAATAATATTTTACACATGTCCCTTAACAATCTGAGGTATGGTATATCTTCTCTGGAAACCTAAACAAGACTGTGAAAATTCTTATGTTGTTTCATTAGCTCTAATGCTTCTAACATGATTGCTTGCCCAATGCTCCTTCTCCATCACTTACACCCTGAACATATTCTTTGCTCCTGCTGTAGATAACACTAATGAATCAAGTCCTTTCAGTGCAATAATTTCCAAGTGGGAATATTCTTTGGGTTTTACCCACAGACTAAGCTGGTGGAACAGGTGCAGTGCAGATATAGCTCATCCAGGTGGTAGTTTTTGTGTGTAATTCATGCTGTTTGTTTTATAAAAAGTAAGGTATGAAGAACAGGTACATGTGGAATTATTTTGCTGTGGTCTACCATCCCCATTTAAAAATGGATAACAGACATTTCCCTTTTCAGGAACTAATAATGCTTTTGAAATGCTTGTCTTCATTAGTATTGAAGTGAATGCAAATTTGATCTCTATATTTTAGTTTTTGCAATTCACTATGAAGCTTGTCATACCCTTAAGGAGACCATCCCACTTTTTCAACTTTTTTAGTCCGATTCGTTTGAAAGTTGGCCAGTGTATGTATTTTGTAAAAGTAAACCTTTTTTACTCCTGTCATTTTTTCGATTTAGGCCTTATTTTTTTTTTTTGACGAAAAATGTGTTTTTGGTATATTTTTATTGAAATTTCAGATTGGGACTCCTCCTTCAGTTTTGATGCTAGAACAAAAACAAAGACAGTTTTAGAACCCTTGGAACATTTCTAACAAACGTGCGTTCAGTTTTTTTCAAATTTTTTCTATTTTTTCAAAAATTTTTAAAATTCCAAAAATCAGCAACAATTTTTTAGGTTTAGAGCTATATATTTTTTCAAAGAATTCGAATTTCAAAAAAGCCGAACGAGCGTTTGTTAGAAATGTTTCAAGGATTCTAAAACTGTCTTTGGATTTGTTCTAGCATCAAAACTCGAGAACTAGTCGCAGGATGAATGTTGAAAATTCAAAGTGTTGGGTATAAGCAAAAAATAAAATTTTGTGTTGAAGTGTAATATAATGAACAATTGATGTAATTGAATGCAGTTTTAATTTTTATTTCGATACTTTCCATACATAACTTCATATTCAAACTGTGAATTGTGATTTCATAAAAAAAAAAATTATAAAAATTTTTACTCTTTTATCAAAAAAAAATTTTTTTCTTTTTTCAGTCTGATTCTTATGAAATTTGACTATGATATGTAACCTTTGAAAAGAAACACAATTGATTCTATTCATTTTTTTGATTCAGGCCTTAGATTTTGCAAAAATTTGACAAATTGGTTTTTAGGTATTGATATTTCACTAATATTGATATTTCAAAATGGGACTCCTCCTTCAGTTTTGATGCTAGAACAAAAAAAAATGCAGTTTTAGAATCCCTGAAACATTTATAACACACTCACGTTCGGCTTTTTTTCCATTTCCTATTTGTTCTCTTTATATATGGGGTCAAAATCAGGAAAAAGTTAAAAAAATTTGGGTGCTTTTCATTGATATCGATATTTCAAAATGGGACTCCTCCTTCAGTTTTGATGCTAGAACAAAAACAAATGTAGTTTTAGAATCCTTGGAACATTTCTAACAAACGCTCGTTCGGTTTTTTTCCATTTCCCATTTGTTCTCTTTTTATATGGGGTCAAAATCGGGAAAATTGAAATATTTTGGTCCCTTCACCCCCCCCGGGAGGGGGGGGAATTATTGTCGTAGCGCCATAAAATTTTAGGAACGAATAGTCTACCACCTAAGGGTCCTTCTACAACAAAAACATGCAAAATGACCATGACATCGACAGGATCTGGCAAGGGCCTGGGATGGTCTCCTTAAATTGCTTCTTTGTGTAACTTTATGCTGCCTAGAGTTCTGATGCATTGTGTGTGTTGCAGGTATCTGTACTGTGATGAGGTTGTGGTGGAGGCAGATACGGTGCTGGCAACTCTGTATGCTGCCAAGAAATACCTTGTGCCACATTTGGCAGCTCAGTGCGTCAAGTTTCTGGAGGTTAGTGTTCTTCATTTGAGTTGATGGCTAGGTGAGCATAGGAAACTGATCCATGAAGTGTAAGTGGTTCTTGCTACTCTATTTTTATTTTCAATTCACTACTTGCCCTCTACTTCATTAATGCTGTCTACAATTAAATTTATTTGAGGTTCCAATTCAACACCAACAACATGCTGTAAATACGAATAGATTTCACTGAATTTATGTCTGTGGCATGAATGCTAAACTAAGTTTATTGGTTACAGGTGTCCCTCACGGCGCGCAACGCGTGTTTGCTGCTGTCGCAGTCGCGGCTGTTTGAGGAGCCTGAGCTCATGACCAGGTGCTGGGAGGTCATTGATGCCCAGGCTGAGATGGCATTGCAGTCAGACGGCTTTGTTGACATAGACTACCCGACGCTAATTTCTGTGCTGTCACGGGAGACACTCAACTGCAGAGAGATTGTTCTTTTTGAAGCTGCGCTCAACTGGGCAGAGGCCGAGTGCGAGCGTCAGGGGCTTGAGAGCACGCCCAGCAACAAGCGCAAGGTTTGTGTCCCACATCTGCCAGACTCGCACTTTATTCATGTTGTCTTTGTCTCTCTCTTCCCAATATAGATGGTGGGTTTGTAAACGTATTTTAAGCATTTACCAAACTTTTGGCGTGTTGACAAAACTTCGGATGAAGTGCTAGTAACACCTTTTTTACTGTTGCTGCAATTGTTTCAGTGAATAACATTTGTTGTATAATTTTTCCTTGGGTTAAGTTTGGCTTTCTTTACAAACCTTACCTGAACTCTTTGTTGAAACAGTGTTGCCCTTGTTTTGTTGCATGACTGACCATGTTGAGGCTCTCTGTTCTAGCCTTAAAATAGCATTTCGTGTGTGAAGATGCATTTCATGAATGGCAGATCGAAGATTAGATCTTTAATTTAAGACATTTCATTTATAATGGAAGACAAGTGAAAATGAAAATTTTAGCTTCAGTCGTTCTCAACAAGATTTGATATGGAACATGGAGTTACACAAATGCAATAACTGAAAGAAAGAGTTCTCCCTTTAGGGGGATACAACTAATGCATCTATGGGAATTATCTCTCTTCGGAAATATGTGAGGTCCTGAGCTGAAGATTAGGTTAGCCGTCCTTCTGTTGAAATAAAATGGGCTTTGGTTTTGTTACGGACCATCATTGTTTGGTTCACTGCTGTCCTGTTTTTCAGCACATAATACTTTCTTCTTCAACTTTTACCTTATTGCCCGAACTTCTTTCTCAAATTATTTCTATGTACTTTGTGCACAGGTTCAGTGTTCCCTTAACTCTATATAAAATAGTACCTTTCTTCTTCTCTTTGGAACGCGTTTGTTGCGATTAAGGCGGCTTGAACTAACGCATGATGTGAAAGAGCTGTTTAATGTGGGAAGTTTAAGCTGTTTAATGTGGGAAGCATACGCGCGGTAGAATACTGCACTAGCACACTATTGTGTGAAGCTCATTTTGAGAGTAGTGCTAGGGTTTGGAGAGTTAGAACAGGCTAATCTTCTTTCCTTAGCTGCGTTGCATTGCAGCAACTCGGTTGTTAGACTCTTAAAAATAATAAAAGTTATATCCAGTAGCTTACAAACAGTCGTGAAGGTGAAGAACAAGCAAATGCTTATGGTGATCATGGTTTAGGGCACTTTAAGTGGTCGTACTACGTGTTATTGGGCCAAAAAAATCATGATTGAATTATTTGTGTGAAAAGCATTTCTTGTTTTGCCCATTGTTGCTTGTGTTGCTCTCCTCAGAGAAGTACAACGAATGTATAAGAATAGACAATATTTTTGGGTTAGTCGAGTTTGTCTGTCCTATGCTATGGAGACTGGCGCCCTCAGGAGAGAGACACTTTTTGGTTACCTCAGCTAAAGGTAGGCCTTACGGTCTTCTGTCTTTTGTGCCCATTTTGCTTCTTTAAGTTTTCATAGTTCTTTTCTGTCTCTTCTTTGTCTGTTCTTCCTCTTCCTTCTTACTTCGCTGCTTCTATGCGCAAAGTATCCTGTTGGGAATATACCGTGTGCATAGATTCCCCGTTTCCCACAGCCCGTACTAAGTGGTCCCTTTTTTGTTCTCTCGATATTGCCTCTGTTGTGGCCAAAGGGAGTTCAAACTAACTAATGTAATCTACTACTAACAATGACCGTCGTGTGTTTATATATTCAAATGTTTTGAGTCACATTCTTAAGAATAGATAGGAAGAAATTAGCACTGGCGTTCTTGGCTTTAGTTCACTGGTAGTTTAGTTCTCATTTTTGCTGCACGGGTGCGCTATAATAATTCACTTTAAAAAAATTTAGAGAGATCAAGAGCCTTATATACTCGAGTCTGTATCGTGGATACAGAGTTCAGTGGAGTATTGCATATTAAAATATACTGTATTACAATCTTCTTACGTAGTAATACTCTTGGTGAGTTTATTCGTTTCGTGTCCGCTTCTTCCGTCTCTCTGTGACGCTCTTGAGGATGCTAAATGACCGTATCTGTGATTCGAGTTTCACCAGTGCACAAGTACAAGAATATTTTTATTGCAGGTTCTATTAGGATGGATATCTTTGTTTGTCATTCACACCTGGAAGGAAATTATAAGGAAAATATTGAATCCCGTCATTTTCGACAGGCGTGTACACTAGTTATACAATATTCTTTCCCTGATAAGAGTGAAGTCGTATTCACTTTTGACGCCCTCCCAAAACATTGAGTTGTTCGCTACATGTATCACCTGCCTTGTCGCTAGTTGTCTTCTAGCTCTCTTCTTTACCATCTTCTTAGAATTCTTTGTCTATTTGTAATCTTTAAATTATCAATTGATGATTTCGAATTCATTAATTCAATTCACTTGCTTGACGCACGCTGTTGGACAGTGACTGTGGTAGGTTGGTATTCTTTCATCATGAATTTCATATACAAAAGAATTAACATCAGTACATAGGCACGTCTTGGAAATTATTAAGCTTTTGATCATTTCAATAAGAAAGAACGAATAAACTCAAACACCTTAAACAAAAATTACGATTTTACATTCATGAACTGCTAGACCATGTTTTCACACTCGTGTCCACTTTTGTTTGTTGGATTGAAGGTGTTGGGAGAGGCACTGTCACTGATCAGGCTGCCGTGCATGGAGCTCACGGAGTTCGCTAACGGAGCGGCGCAGTCCGGCCTCCTCAGCCTGCAGGAAACCACCGATCTGTTCCTTTACTTCACGGCCTTCAATAAGCCTGCTGTCTCTTACCCCACCAAACACAGGGCTGGCTTGCGCAAGCAAATATGTCACAGGTGAGCTGCTTTCAAACGTGTGTTGTTTCTCGCTCCCTCCTGAGACAAATATAATTCAAACTTATAAACCAGTGAGGTACTCCTTTGCAATGGCAGCAAGTGCAAAATTTTATTCTGAATTGTTAGAGGTAGATAGGTGTCGACAAACTTTCAGGATGAAAGCTGTTTAATGTAAGAAGCATATGCGAGGTATAATGCTCAAAAGAAAGTGATTCCTCAGTTTTTGAGCTCCAGGATTTTGCAGTCATCGTGTTGAAACATAAGACCTGCTGCCCGTATGAGCTTGCTAACCACGCATGGATGACCACTTCATCAGGGACGGGAGATTTAACTCGGACAAGTTGACTGCGCAGAGCGAGTGCTTTACCTTCATTTCTCTGTCTGGGTCGCTGATACAAAATATAATTTCTGCCTCACAGCAGTTGAGCAGCAACAGATGTAACACTGTATGACTGCCCTAGTACACTACTGTGTGAAGGTGATTTTGACGGTTGTGCTGGGGCTTGGAGAGTTAAACAGGCTAATCTACTTTTTTTAGCTGTGTTGCATTTCAGTGACTCCGTTGTTAGACTCAGATCCGTGAGAGAAAAGCGCTTCTCTTTGGCCGGCTTTAGGAAACAATAAAGTAACATTTCTTTTTGTTATCAAGCATGTTTTTTTTTCTGCTGCTAATGCAGTTTCAAATTTCATTGCCAAAAGTCGTACTAGAACGTTTGAGTACACTTTATTGGTGTACAGAAGCTTTCATTATCTGGTATTCATGAAAGTGTGTGGAGGAGGTGGAATTAGAACAACTTTAATTTTGAGGGTTCATGTTTGTTAGCACTTAAGTTTGGTCCCCATGCGGAGACGTACGTGTGTCCTGTGTTTGTAAAATTACTTTCTTACCTAAACTAAACTTCAAGACTTTTGGCCTGCATTAGTAACATGGTCAAAGGAAGTGCGAACTCCGAACGCCTCGCTGACTAGTCTCATGTTGACCTAAGGTTCCAGTCATGCGCGTACCGCAGCAACCAGTGGCGCTATCGCGGCCGCGTTGACTCGATCAACTTCATGGTGGACCGTCGCATCTTCGTTGTTGGCTTTGGCCTCTACGGCTCCTCGAGTGGTGCTGCTGACTACAACGTCAGGATCGAGCTCAAGAAATACGGCGAGGTGAGGACGGGTGTCTTCTTCATTTGTGTGTTGTATTTCAATGTGCTTGTTCCTGTTTGTGAGGAAAAAATATCATGGTGTCATTTTATTTGGCTATAGTAGAAGGAAGCGTGTAGTCCTTTGCATTAAATGATCATTCACTGATTCACTGACGATCAAGGTTTTTCAGATTTAATTTTTTAGCCTTAAACTCAGTGATGTGGTAGTTTCCATGGTCCCCTCAGGGGGATACAACTATTGTATCTATGGGAATTAGCGCTCCCAGGGGAACCATGTGAGGGCCCGAGCTAAAGGTTAGGTAGGCTTCCTTTTTGTTGTAATAGAATAGGTTTTTGTTTTGTTACGGACCATCTTTTTTCGGTTCACTGCTGTCCAGTTTTTCAGCACCTACTACTTTCTTCTTCAACTTTTTTCTTGTTTCATGAACTTCTTTCCTAGCTTACTGTTTCTGTGCACCTTGTGCATAGATTCCGCGTTCCCTCAACTCCATACTAAAGGGTGCCTTCCTCTTTCCTCTCTTGGAACATCTTTGTCGTGGTTAAGGGAGGCTAAAACTTTCTTATATAATAATAGTAAGAATAATAATAATAATAAAAATAAGTTTCCATGGTGAACGTGTGCAGACCCCAAGTATAGACCGACCGGCCAACCCCGGCCATTTTTGCTGACCCCGGCCCCGGCAAGCCCCGACAATTTTTGCAGACCCCGGCCCCGGCAAAATAAGGCCCTAAGCCGGGGTTTTTAGTATTGCACTACACCTTTTTCACTTCAAATTAATCAAAGGCAAGTTAAATTTAATCCAAGTCAAGTTCAATTTATCCAATTCAAGTTGAAATTAATCCAAGTCGTTTTCAAACTAATCCACGTCGAGTTCAAATTAATGCAAGTCAAATTAAAATTAATCCAACCCTAAGTTGAGTTAAAGATTGACATAATAACTTGTTAATTTGAGCTTTTTTGTGTTAAATTTGTATCTAATAGAAGTGATGAGCAAGAAAAACGTTTTTCCTTTCAGCAAGGAATACATAACATTTCTGCAATATAAAAATAAGCTGTCGTATAATGTGGTAAGCATCCAGCATCAGGAGGCAGAGTGTGATTCGGGTCTTTGAGCGGAGTAACAGATAGAAATCAATTATAAAAACTTCGTATTATACTACACATTAAAGTTGTTTTACAATTCTACATTAATGGCAGCGTGCATCCATTCAAATATTTATGTTGAAAGACAATTTTATGTTACACATGCATATGCACATGGTAGTATCGAGGATTTAATTACTCATATAGAGATTCATATGAGTGAAATTCCACTTTATCACATACATAAAGTCAAATATGCATGCAACTACGAAAGATTTCCATTGGACGATATGAAGATTTATCCTTTAAAAGAAATATAGCAACAAAGTCTGTTTTTGCTTGTTCAAACGATTTTTGTTAAAAAATGTTTCAATTTGTTTCATCGATAGAGGTGATATATTTGCCTAGGCCTATTCATTTGAATGGATGGCAAAATTTCTATTGCTATTGCAGGATTGTATATGTGTAGTAATGTACTCATATAAATTGTAATCAAATGGTATCGTACATGAGTATTCAGTGAATCGCATTTGCATATTTCTTTTAAAGGTTAAATCTACACATCGTCCAGTGGCAATCATTTATAAGTGCATGCATATATTACTTCATATATGTGATAAAGTGGATTTTCACGCATGTAAATCTTTATGAGTGTAAATAAATCCTCGATACTACTATGTGTATGTGTAACACAAAAGTATCTTTGAACATAATTATTTGAAAGGATGCACACTGCCATAAATTTACAATTGTAAAACAACTTTAATGTGTAGTATAATACGAAGTTTTTATAATTGATTTCTGTTACTTCGCTCAAAGATCTAAATCACACTTTGCCTCCTAATGCTGGGTCCTTAGCACATTTTACGACAGCTTGTTTTTATATTGCAGAAATTTTATGTGTTCCTTGCTGAAAGGAAATACGTTTTTCTTGCTCATCACATTCAATAGATACAAATTTAACACAAAAAACGCTCAAATTAACGAGTGATTATGTCGATTCTTAATTCAACTTGGGGCTGGATTCATTTGAACTTGATTTGAATTAATTTGAACTTGACTTGGATTAATTTGAACTTGACTTGGATTAATTTGAACTTGACTTGGATTTAATTGAACTTGACTTGGATTTAATTGAACTTGACTTGGATTTAATTGAACTTGACTTGGATTTAATTGAACTTGACTTGGATTTAATTGAACTTGACTTGGATTAATTTGAACTTGACTTGGATTAATTTGAACTTGACTTGGATTAATTTGATCTTGGCTTGGATTAATTTGAGCTTGGCTTGGATTAATTTGAGCTTGGCTTGGATTAATTTGAGCTTGGCTTGGATTAATTTGAGCTTGGCTTGGATTAATTTGAACTTGACTTGGATTAATTTGAACTTGACTTGGATTAATTTGAACTTGACTTGGATTAATTTGAACTTGACTTGGATTTAATTGAACTTGACTTGGATTTAATTGAACTTGACTTGGATTTAATTGAACTTGACTTGGATTTAATTGAACTTGACTTGGATTTAATTGAACTTGACTTGGATTTAATTGAACTTGACTTGGATTTAATTGAACTTGACTTGGATTTAATTGAACTTGACTTGGATTTAATTGAACTTGACTTGGATTTAATTGAACTTGACTTGGATTTAATTGAACTTGACTTGGATTTAATTGAACTTGACTTGGATTTAATTGAACTTGACTTGGATTTAATTGAACTTGACTTGGATTTAATTGAACTTGACTTGGATTTAATTGAACTTGACTTGGATTTAATTGAACTTGACTTGGATTTAATTGAACTTGACTTGGATTTAATTGAACTTGACTTGGATTTAATTGAACTTGACTTGGATTTAATTGAACTTGACTTGGATTTAATTGAACTTGACTTGGATTTAATTGAACTTGACTTGGATTTAATTGAACTTGACTTGGATTTAATTGAACTTGACTTGGATTTATTTGAACTTGACTTGGATTTAATTGAACTTGATTTGGATTTAATTTAACTTGATTTGGATTTAATTTAACTTGATTTGGATTTAATTGAACTTGATTTGGATTTAATTGAACTTGATTTGGATTTAATTGAACTTGATTTGGATTTAATTGAACTTGATTTGGATTTAATTGAACTTGATTTGGATTTAATTGAACTTGATTTGGATTTAATTGAACTTGATTTGGATTTAATTGAACTTGATTTGGATTTAATTGAACTTGATTTGGATTTAATTGAACTTGATTTGGATTTAATTGAACTTGATTTGGATTTAATTGAACTTGATTTGGATTTAATTGAACTTGATTTGGATTTAATTGAACTTGATTTGGATTTAATTGAACTTGATTTGGATTTAATTGAACTTGATTTGGATTTAATTGAACTCGATTTGGATTTAATTGAACTTGATTTGGATTTAATTGAACTCGATTTGGATTTAATTGAACTTGATTTGGATTTAATTGAACTTGATTTGGATTTAATTGAACTTGATTTGGATTTAATTGAACTTGATTTGGATTTAATTGAACTTGATTTGGATTTAATTGAACTTGATTTGGATTTAATTGAACTTGATTTGGATTTAATTGAACTTGATTTGGATTTAATTGAACTTGATTTGGATTTAATTGAACTTGATTTGGATTTAATTGAACTTGATTTGGATTTAATTGAACTTGATTTGGATTTAATTGAACTTGATTTGGATTTAATTGAACTTGATTTGGATTTAATTGAACTTGATTTGGATTTAATTGAACTTGATTTGGATTTAATTGAACTTGATTTGGATTTAATTGAACTTGATTTGGATTTAATTGAACTTGATTTGGATTTAATTGAACTTGATTTGGATTTAATTGAACTTCAATTGGATTAATTTAAAGTGAATAAAGCTTTGTGTGCCCGGCTATCCTCACGTAAAAAATTCAGGTGTTTTTTACTCAAATTTAAAACGATTTCTCAAGAGATTTTCGATTTCACTGCAATCCTGAAGAACATGCAGTCACTGAGAAGAAAAAGCAGTATTTATGGTACCATCCATTGTAATTATAATCCAGTGCGCAGTTATTGACATGAAAGAATTTCGACTTGGAGAGGTCCTAATATCAGCAGTTATTGAGAAGACGCTACTTTCGTTAATTAACGTGCTTTTGTATTTCCTCTGAAATGGCAAACTGAATTTGGATACTGAGGTCCGGAATTAGTCTTGTTCTAATTACCTTCTCTGATGGAACTTGAAACTTCATATTCAAAAACCCTACAAAATTCAAAAAAGTTTCCTTTTCTACATGGTCGTAACGATTGAGTGCGTCACAAAGCCAGTAAATTAACAATTTCTCTCTATGTATTTGGTCAGTATTATTTGGCTGCCAGTTTTTAGATTGTGTAAATGTTTCTTTTAAAGTCAGCTGTGTGCCAGTAGACGTAGACGACTGGCTACAATCGGCAGTTTTGCCACTGCTGCAACCAAAACTGTCTTTGTTTGTTTTCAATTCATAGACATTCAGTTTTTCTTCTTATTCGTTTTGTTTCTATTTTTCACTTCTTTTTCTTTGTTTGGTTTTTCTTCAGCTTCCAGGAATTGATCATTTTGTGTCGATTTTAGATGGCCCCATAAATATTTAGTTGATAAAGTTTTCTGAGATGCACCAGCCGGTCCTCGTCGTATATTTACTTCACAAATGGTGCACACTGCAATTTCTACACTCTTCATCGATATCTAAAAGTAATCCCATACTGCTGACGCACTTCTTTTAGTCATTATACCGAGTGTGCAACAAAAATTTCCCTGGATTTTTAATTGATTATATCTCCACTTTAAATTAACATATTTTAATTGTCAATTTGGCACAATCTAGTAAATTGTATTGTATTTCCGAATAATTTTTGTTTTTAAAAATCGTTTAATAAGCACTTTACATTGATCGATTAACTGAAATGGATAGAAAAACTAATTGTTAAAAGGAAAATTTTTAAAACAATATTGATATTCTTCCTTATTTTGCGCTTTCAAAAGAAAAAACAGAAAGAACAAAAATTTAAAGGAGTAACATCATTACCTTAAATAAAGAGTATATAAAAAAAGTAATTTAGTATCCCTCAACATATCCTCCATTTCTCTCAAGGCAAGCATTACTTTTAGCCACCATTGAACGAAGAGTTTTACGGATCATTTCACCGTTTTCTTTTAGTTCTTGAAACACTTCTTCAATTCGTTGTTGAAGAATTATTAATGATGGAGGTGATGTTTTGAAAATGCGTTTCTTGACAGTAGGTATTGAGAAATGAAGAAAAACACAAGTGTTGAGTGTTGGTTTTTAAACTTTTCCTTTGAACAATTGGTTTTTCTGCCTCTTTCAGTAAATCGATCACTGTAAAGTGGTTATTAAACGATTTTCAAAAACTTAAATTATTCGAATAGGAAACAAGATTTACTACATTGTGAAAAAAAGACAATTGAAATATGTTAATTTAAAGCGGAGATAGAACCAATTAAAAAGTTGGGGACATTTTTTGTGGAACACCCGGTACATATAATTACTATAATTGCTTCTGTATTAAATAATTCAACAAGCACTGCAACTGCAAGTCTACAAAACTTTAGTGATTTGACATAATTACACAACCAACCGCAACCGTAATTCAACATGCATTGAGCCACTAACCGGTGTTTTGCATTACGTTGTCGTGACACGTCCTGACACGGTCTGAACCCGGCCTCGGCTCAGGCCCCGGCCATGACAAATTTTTTGACCCCGGCCCCGGCCTAATTTTCAACCCCGGTCGGTCTATAACCCCAAGTTGCTGTAGTGAGATCACATTTTGATTTGTTTCCCTTTCGATTTTCACCCGTCTGCCCGCCGTAAGGGATTCATGTCCCCTCAGGGGGATACAATTATTGTATCTATGGGAACTAGCGCTCCCAGGGGGACAATGTGAGGGCCTGAGCTGAGAGTTAGGTAGGCCTTCTTTTTGTTGAAATAAAATGTTTTTGTTATGTTAAGGACCATCTTTTTTCGGTTCACTGCTGTCCTGTTTTTTAGCACCTACTGCTTTCTTCTTCAACTTTTTCTTGTTTCATAATCTTGTTTCACAACTAACTGTTTCTATGCCTTTCTGCGTAGATTCCGCGTTTCCTTAACTCCATACTAAATGGTGCCTTCCTCCTTCCTCTCTTTGGATCGCATTTGTTGCTGGGTAGGGAGGCTAAAACTAACGACTAATCTAATCTAATCTAATCTAAGGGATTCATGTTTACTTTCACTGCACGATTTATGCATAGAGGAATTCATGAAATATGGGTATATACCTTTCCTGAATATTTTTATTTTGTCATTTTAGGATCGGCTTTGATTTCTGATTATTCATTGTATTGTTATGCAATACTTGTATAATTATTTATTATTCATCTTTAAAGTTCAGTCAAGTGGCTGTGTCAATTTTTTAGATTGCTAGTTATTTTTAATAACAATCAAGGCTTAATTTTATATCATTCATTATTCATTTACAACGACTAATTGAACACTTGTACTCAGATTGATGATAGCCTTAGAGCTGATCCTTTGTATAATTGAAATTCAAAGTCACCTAACAGAGACTAGAACAGGATTACATGCCTTCCTCTTCTGTGTCGGGGAATGATCTTTAGTGAGAGTCAATTTTTCTTATAGCGCTACGATCACTTGTTCTCATCTGTGCTACGGCTAATCTCATTTGTAATTTACTGTTCTATGCGTGGGCTAGTGTTGTCACTTTGAGATAAGCACGATTATTTGATTTGATGTTCCATACTGGCTCTGAATCACTTGTCTCAATCACATAAATATGAACGTCGAGATAATTATACCAATTTGTTTTCAGGTGCTTGCTTCACACAGCACCAAGTTCTTCAGTGACGGATCTTCTACGACTTTCCCAGTATACTTCCCTCATCCCGTGCAGGTTTGTGGCTCTCTGCTCTACGTTTGTGTGTTCATAGCCAGTTTATGAACTATAACATATTTTATGTGAGCTTCACTCTCGTGAATTTGCTTGACCTTCTTCAGTGTTCTGGTTAAGGTTTGTTGTTACGTAGCGTCTGCTGTAAATTTTGGAGAATTAGTCAAGTGAAATTTTCATCAAATTTTGGAAAGGGGAAATTTTCTGTGAATCAAGGGGGAATAATACATCAACTGGATAGTCCTTATGAAAAACTTGGTGCTTTTAAATGGCTTAAATTTTTGAGGAGCAACATCGAAGCCTTTGGTAGAGAAACTAGTTACTAAAGATTATTAATAATCTTTTGATTCAATGGGCATACAAGTGTCCTGGTTCATACCATAACGTTTCATTTTGAGTATCCTTTATTTAAATAATTTGGTCAGAGTACTTGTGGCGTACTTTTAGTAAAAATTATATTTATTCCTTGATATTCCGCGAGTTGCGAGTTTGGTCAATTTTACTTGAGTGTATTAATTGTATGGTTAATTTTACTCAAGTGTAGTAATTGTATGGTCAATTTTACTCAAGTGTAGTAATTGTATTGTCAATTTTACTTGAGTGTAGTAATTGTATTGTCAATTTTACTTGAGTGTAGTAATTGTATTGTCAATTTTAAATGAGTGTACGAGTATTAATTGTATGGTCAATTTTACCTGAGTTTAGTAATTGTATTGTCAATTTTACCTGAGTTGAGTAATTGTATGGTCAATTTTACCTGAGTTGAGTAATTGTATGGTCAATTTTACCTGAGTTTAGTAATTGTATGGTTAATTTAACCTGAGTTGAGTAATTGTATGGTCAATTTTACCTGAGTTTAGTAATTGTATGGTCAATTTTACCTGAGTTTAGTAATTGTATGGTCAATATTACCCGAGTTTAGTAATTGTATTGTCAATTTTACCTGAGTTTAGTAATTGTATTGTCAATTTTACCTGAGTTTAGTAATTGTATTGTCAATTTTACCTGAGTTGAGTAGTTGTATTGTCAATTTTACCTGAGTTGAGTAATTGTATGGTCAATTTTACCTGAGTTGAGTAATTGTATGGTCAATTTTACCTGAGTTTAGTAATTGTATGGTCAATTTTACCTGAGTTTAGTAATTGTATGGTCAATTTTACCTGAGTGTATTCATTGTATGGTCAATTTTATCTGAGTGTATTCATTGTATGGTCAATTTTACTTCAGTATATTAATTGTGAGTTTGTCAGGTGGAGCGAGACGTTTACTACACCGCGTCGGCCATCTTGGACGGGACCGAGCTGTCTTACTTCGGCCAGGAGGGCCTGTCTGAGGTGAGCCTGCCGAGCGTCTCGTTCATGTTCCACTGCTCGTCTGAGTCGACCAACGGCACCGGGGTGCAAGGGGGCCAGATCCCGGAGCTGATATTCTATGGTCCCACCACTGAGAGGCAGGACTTGCCGGAACACAGAGACTTGGCCTAGTATTGGCTCAAGGGGCCCACTAGGAGGAGGTTCACTGAGGGCTGCGTGAAGCCGAGGCGGCGCCGAGGGCAGCCTGGCAGGAACAGCATTGGTGGTGGGCCCAGCGCTGGCAAGGAGCCCGTGCAAGCGCTAGAGAGAAGGGTTTGAAGGACGGCAATTTTAACCAAATCCGAGGCAGATCATTGTCAACGCAGTGAGTATTTAATGCAAAAATTGCTGTAAAGGTTACATTTTACTGTCATTCATGTGGAGGGAGCTTTGAAGAGGAATGAAGTCAATAATTATAATTTTTGATGACCCTTCAGAGTGTAGTACTAGTTCAGATCCGTGAAATGTGTCTCATGTTTGACGATTTGATTGCGGCGTATGGCATCAAAAGCCAAAATATCGATGAGGCAATAGCAGTTGCCTTCTATTATTTTATTCTTAACAGTCTAAAGAGAAGATCATATCTCATACTGGATAGTCCTTGAACACTAGGCTCCAAGTTAACTAAGTGCCAATTTTGGAACATGCATATTCCGAGACTTTTGAATACCTAAGAAGACTGAGTGGCTGATCGTGTGACTGTTGAAGTCTTGATTGACACACAAACCGTCTAACTGGATTTATGACTGATTGTCGTGGTATTACAGTTGGGGTGGCAGTACCGAGATTATAGTGCGATATTACGCTGCTTTCCATTTCAATTGTCAATAACCTGCCATCAAGGGACTTCCTTTTTTTGCCCACCTCAGGTCACTTCTGGTTTGCACTGAGTAGTTCATTTCATTAAAATAAGTAGGCACTTTTTACTCGAATTTTTACGCGTGCATGAATAAGTTGGCAGGTCCAGTTTAGACAGGTTCCACATGGTTAGTCCTAGTAACCATAGGAATTGGTATCTACGAAAGTGTGCCAAAATGTTTCAGAGGACGACTGGATGAGAGGCGTAAACTTACCATGTCTGTTCTAGTGCACGCTGATCTGCCTGGACCTGTTTTCTTTAGGGTCGGATAAAAAAATTGGCCTTCAAAATGAATACCTAGGTAATCCTAAGTGCGATCCAAGATGATCAGGAAATGACACCACGAATGGAGTGGATGCAACTCCCAAGTACTGGGTATTAGGAGGCATCCTAATCTGCATGCATGTGGTAACTTACAACTTGATCGTTTGGCAAAGTTTGTTTTCTAAGATCTGAGGCATTGTAGGGCGTGTAGATCTTAAATTAACAAGAATGCAAAATATTAAGCTGACAAACTTATGCGTTAATATGCCAATAATACAAGCATTAAATTTACGATATTTTAACACGTTAACCGCCATGGGTTAAACTTAAGTTCAATATTCAACTAAAATTTAGAGTCAATTGTAGTAAGCAATTTTGAAAACAGCAAACATTATGTGGATCGGGCCCTTACGTAGCTTTGATTAAGAATTTATAAAAATATAGTTTGTGACTTCGGGTCGGTCCACAGCATTATGAAAATTCCCTCCGTGTACCACCGGTGGTACACGTGACGGTTAACGTGTTAAGTTTAATTTATAATATATATATAGGTTGAGCTGTTTGAAACCGACCGCTTATTTGGCAGTTCTCACTGTGCCAATATTTCTTATGTCCGATTGCTTTAAATCGAATAAGTGTGCATAGAATTTCTGTTTGAATCTCCTGCGAATTGGTGTAGAATGCTTTATAAGTTTGATCTTCAAAAGAAGCACAAGCGAGAAAGATAGATTCAGATGCAGAGCTGCTTGTGGAAAGTCATTGTGAGGCTCGAACGCTTGAGGGAAGTTTTGTTTTGAATAAATGATGCCAACAGGCAAAGTTTTGGTGACCAGGATGCGTTCTGTAAGGGAGACTTGCGTCACATGAATGCATTTCAGCCTCTAGTGAGGAGAAGCTGGGGAAATTTAACTATGCCATTCAAACAAGGATTATTCGCACCCTTGATGTGCGCATTGCGTTACCTTTCTTTGGAAATTATCTGGTTTTATCTAGCCTGTGTCAGTGTTGTCTGATGAATTAAGATGGGGACATTCCTGTGCTGTGCAGTGAGTTCCATACTTCATGTAGTATGAGCTGCAATTAATTTCAATTGACTTTTGAGTTGGTGTCCGAATTGAAGAAATTAGCTACCTGAGTGGCGATGTCAAATTTATATTGTATTATCGATACAAAAATATGAATTTAGAAGTGTGAAACTCTTGCATTTCGTTGTTTTTAACAGAAGGGTTTGTTTTGGTATGCCTAAATGCTTGATTTTGTAGATTAAAAAAAAAGAATACGCGAGAGATATCACTGCTGGATATTCTGCTCGGAGGGATCCTTCATGCTTCGTGACCTACAGAAAAGATGTTGGTATCCTTAAGTAGAAGCGTAGTTGCCATTTTTATTTACTTGTTGATGAAACTGAGAGCCTTTTTGTGCTATAGCCGGAAAAATGTGAGCTGGAGTTACTCAACACAAAGAACGTTCTTCCTTCAGTTAAAGCGATGGTCACACATTGAGGCTACTCATAGTTCTCTGATGAATTGGTTGCAAAGTTTTGGCCTGCTTCCCTGTGAAGTTCAAAAAGTTACGTTTCGACTCCAATGCACGTTTTATGTTGCATTCACTAGTACTGTACTTTAGTGTGAGTAGAGTAAGTGTGCTTTCTGGTGTTACGCGAGCTTTGATGCACGTGAGTCCTAGCCTACACTTTACATTTCCGTTGCTGATAGAGATAAGAACGGTTCATTCCGCTTGCTCCTTACCTCATCGTATTGTAAGGTTTGAGCTCATTGAGCCAGGACGTGTGTAAAAACCTTGTAGTGTTTGTTCATAGGCATTTGGTAGCGAGTTGGTTGCGTAAGATTACTTTTAATCCATAACTGACCTAAGGTATAACTCGTGCAGAATTCTGAGTTTGATTGCAGGGCTTCAAAATAAATTAGATGTATTGATAGATATTTTAGCTGTGAGAGTAAATTCCCTCTTTTTATAACTAATTGATATACTAACTTCCTTTGTTTACAATACTGCATTAGTAAGTAAAGCGTATAGCTAGTTTTTAAACCACGTGCAGATAACATCGTGTGTACACTTCAAAGCCGGATGTTCGTTTGATCTGTGAAAATTCAATACTGAAGTAAACGTGATTAAACTTTTAAAAAAGTTTTCCATTGCGTCTATACAAAATTTAGCGTTGATAGTTATTCGAGAAGTTCGTGAACAGTAATCTTCGTTCAAGTAAGTCATTTTGTTCGATGCAAGTCTTCATAGTTTAACAGCACCCTATCTTCAGTTGTCTATAGTTGTTTTGTATTCGATGTTATAATTGGGCTAAGCTTACCTGCGGTGGATTTGAAATTAGCGAATTCGTCGAGTTTAATAAAACCAACCACAGTTACTACTGAGCTATAAGTGTACTATAATTTTAATTATATGCAGTAATGTATAAACTTGGCCGATGTGCATCAGCAAGGTGAGTGAGCGAAAGTTTACTCAAATATGGACAATTCATTTACTCACCGCCGCAGATCGGTAGGTTGATGTTTCAAAGACTTGAAAGTTCTTAACTTTTAAGAGCTTGACTTGCTACGTAACTGGACATAAGTATCGAGTAAATTGTGACCTCTATTGTTCTTTATTTTGTAGGCATTTGTGGGATGATGATTCATCTTCATTTTGACTTCATTCGATAATTTTTACTTTCATCAACAAGCTTTTTTTTCGCGCGCATTTTGAAAACTTGTTGCATCTGGATGCGTGAACTTCAGCAGACTGTGTGAAAATAGCAGAGCCCCTCGCCAGGGCGTGTTCGTGGTGCCCTCGAGCTATGTCGGGACGTCGAGTATCGCTTGTTACGAGTATCTCCTACGGGTCTCCATGTTTGGGGCAGACAGGTTCTGTTTTCCTATCTCTTTTTCTACTTTCCGAGAAGTTCGCCGAAGTGCCATCAGTGGATTGCGCGAATATGATTGCTTCTCAATTAATTTTCATTCATATTCAAGTATCTTGTGCGAGAGGATCCTCATTGGTTAGGATGCATTTCTGTCTTAGGGAACCATAAAAAACTTAGTAATATGACAGTCATTAAATTTCAAGTTTGGCCTTATAATAGCAGTGAGGTTCCCACGTTCTGGTGTTCGGTTCTAAGCAATTCGTATCCAGTTGAACAGCGGTATACCCATACGTGAGCACTAAATTTTGTTCTCGTTCATAGTATATGAAATTATTCGATGGGCCAAATTTACTTAAGTTCTATTGTTGACTAAGGGACAGAAACAATTGTAGTGTATGACAAATTATTTTTCGTTTTTATTGTACTTTCGTAACTAATTTGATGCATTTCACGCGGAACTGCTGACGGTTGAAATTTTATGTTTCAAATTAAATACGTTCCAGTGTTAATGCTGTTGAGTTTATTTATCGAGGTTGCTAGTTTAGTGTTAAATGTAGTAGATAGCATGAACCTAGTGTTCGTATCCCTAGTTTTAACCCTAGAATTTGATGTTTCTTGTTCCGTTGCTGCTTTAGGTTATTTTGATCTTAAGTGAGCCATGCAGTTTCGTACTCCCATCTCTTGCGCAAGCATTGTAAGCTAAGCACTTTTTCTCATCACTCTTTCCGAAAATAGAAATTGTTTAAAACGGGTGTGCGTTTCGCGCAATTTTCCAAAATAGACAATCTGAGCAAGAACAACTCGCTGCGGATTCAATGTGCACTAACCTTACAGCCGGAAAGACTTGTTTGTCTCACTGGAGCTCATTATCGCGGTTTTGTAATTAGTAGTAAGAAGTATTTTAACGTCTATTCCTTTCTTTGATTTATGGTTTGTTTCAGGAATGGATTATCCTAAAGCTCTTTTTCTGCCGCATGTGAGAAATGCATTGAAAATTTACTTTCTCAGAAATGTCGCAAATCGCATTTACGATGAGTTCGCTACAGTTTAGAGCTAAAGGTTAGGTAGGCTTTCTTTTTGTTAAAATAGAATAGGTTTTGTTGTGTTACGGACCATCTTTTTTCGGTTCACTGCTGTCCTGTTTTTCACCGCCTACTACTTTCTTCTTCAACTTTTTCTTGTTTCATGAACTTCTTTCTTAGCTTTCTGTTTCTGTGCCCTTTCTGCATAGATTCCACGTTCCCTTAACTCCATACTAAATGGTGCCTTCTTCCTTCCTCTCTTTACATCTCATTGTTGAGGATAGGGAGGCTTAAACTAACTAATAAACTAAACTAAACTCGCTACAGTTTAGGGAAAAGGTTAACTATCCTCCTAATCTGTGCTGTTCTCAGTTAATATCGTTTAGTACTGGGAACAAGTACGAAATGTTTAACTGTATTAAAGTAAAGCTTAAGTCGAACCTAAAGATTTGCCATCCATTTCGCAAATCTTTTTTTATGCATTTATATTAATATTTTTACCCTGCAATTTTGTTCATTGATGTGTTCGAGCAGCTTTGTTACCCCGTTACAGATTTTTGTTGGCATATTTAAGATTTTGTTAATATATGTGTAATACATTAAGTTTAACCTACGCAGATTGTTATTTTTAGAGTTAATTTTAATTGCATTGCGCGAAACCCGTCATTTCTACATCCGCGTGGCTCGTGTTCGCATGTGGCGCTATAAGGATATGTTGTGTTTGATAAGGAGTCATCGTGCGAACTTTTCAGTGAGCATTTGACTAGTTTTATGCGCGTACGAGTTAAATTAGTTGAATTTCGTGAACTCAATCAGATTTTGTGTCTTGAAGATTATTAAATTTTTAGCTCTTTTTACGTAGTTCAATTATAACGCATTAACTGGCAGCTAAATTCTCGGTGTTAACGCTCACTTATCACTGGAGTATTGATCGGCTGCTCAAGTGATCAACTGACTTTGAGGAATTTTCTACGAGGTGGCATTAGGACTGACAAGAGACACGTTTTTTCCCTAAAGTCTAGCTTAATGTGTACAAATACGCCAAAATTTTACTTTCTATAATAATAATTAATTTAGGGTTGAGTTTCCACTAGGGTCACCAGCAATTTGCAACTATGGACTTTCCCCAGTTTACACTAGGTAATCATGAATTGGGCTTGCTAAACCCCAAGTGGGTTTACTTTCTAACCTGGTTACGATGTCTGTAACTGTTTGAGTTATAGAACCAAACGCAAATCATCTGAGCTGATCTAAAGATTCACAGTGATTCAAAGTATTTCATGAGTGCTGAATGTCATACTTGTGTTCTCTTATCTGAACGGTTTCACGGCCTGCGTACAGGCGCCGTATACATTTTATTTCGTCGACTCCAAAGACACGGTGTAGGGTGAAGTGTGTAAATACATTAGATAATTTGTCAATGTTTTATTTTATTAATTTCCATCGAATGTCGGTAGTTTAGATCTCAGTTACGAAGTAATCGAATTTAATGTTCATTTAATTTAATGAATCTTTGGATGTAGTAAAGAAGACTTATATAATCAAATTATAGTCAATACATTTTTACTTAGGATTTGCCACCTGTCGTCTAACACTCATCTCTAAATAAATTTTTGGACAGAGCGAACGATCGCAGAGATGGGTTATTTTACAAGTTTCACAAAATGGTGAATATTAATAAATCTCCAAAGAGTTTTAGATTCCAATCAAGTAGGCGATTGCCGCGTGTTTTACGCATAACAAGTAGTTACGAGACAATAGAGTAAATAAATTTTGATTTGAAAATGTGCTCTTACGAGGCTGTGGTGGGCACGCCTTACCGAATCCCAGAATTTCATTTGTTTCTTTCCTTTCGATGACAATAAGGCCATAACTTTTTCAAACAAGAGGAAAAAAAGTAGAAAGAGGGCCTCTAGCGATGTGGATTGGAATGCTCTAAATCAATCAACAGTTCGCCAGAACCTTTCAAGTCTAGTAAGACGGGATTTAAGAAGAGGGATGCTGTAAAATTAGAAATTCCCTACAGAAGCCATGCCAAGTTATTAGCAGCAGTCTGCTATGAAGCCACTGTAAGAAGGTAAGAAACTGCTCGCTGAGAAACTAGACAGCAGCAGATTAGATTAGATTAGATTAGTAAGTTTAGCCTCCCTATCCGCCTTTTACGTGCTCGGAAATGTATGTATTCCTTGCTGTACTACTTGAGGTTTAAATTGAAGTCGCGCTGTAACGCGTCATAGTCAAACGTGATATCGTCTTGGAAGTTTGAAGATGAAGAAACTGTAATATGGCCGGGCGCGCTGCGTTGGTACCTCGGGGGTTTCAGCGTGGGTAATGGGTGGGCAGCTGAAACCCCCTACGGGGTTTGGCTGCTCAGTGCTTTCGAATGTACTGTGTTGTGTACAAATTTTAATGGGGAGACACTTGTAATTTTGAGTTGTATTTGTGATCACGATTTTCATATAATTTTGATGTTTCAAATAACAGTGATGTTCATCTTGTGTGCTCATTTGGAAGAGTCTTGATACGAATTGAAATATGTGACCTTCGGTGCGATATAATAATAATAATAATAATAACTCAGTTAACGACAGCTTCGGTAATAAACTATTTAGCTGTCGCTTTGGCATTCAGGCCAAAGTTGAACCACAACAATACAAGTTCACCAATATTTCAGATTACATTACATCGCATAGTATACACAAAATACATTTCCAGGTTCCACAGATCACCTCTACCATATGCAAGTCACAATCGATCCTTGGTATTACAATCCACCACTTCAAGTACACCTGAACCCTTTGGGCAGCCCGACCCCTATGGGGGTTTCAGCTGCCCACCCATTTATGGCCGGGCGCCTTACCCACGCTGAAACCCCCGGGGTATCAACATAGCGCGCCCGGCCATATTGCTCGTTCATCGTCTATACTGCCAAAATCAGAGACATCCTCCGCTGAAGCAATGAGTGTAGTTTGAGGAATTACATTGCATTATTCCACAGACTTGGCTAGTGACCATTACAAATAACCGTTTGGTACAATAAGATTGACTCCGCTCTTTTCCCTTTGTTCTTATAAATTGCCAAATACATTTACTTCTTTCACAAATTCTAGAACTTCGTGAATAGGTCCACCGTCAAATAACAGCTTAGCCACACTGACGCTTCCTCCAGTGACTGGTCGAAGTACTCTGTCTCTTGTTTGCTGTAGCGCAACACACTCCACCAAAAGATGCTTCACTGTCAAGACTGCTACTCCACACCATCCGCATAAAGGTCTCTGTCCAAGAGCTTCCGGGTCCAAGAGGTAGCTGTGGGTTAGTGCCGTGTGGTTCAGTCGCAGCCTGTTGATGGCGACTTCTTCTTGGCGATTTACCTTACAGCCCCTCGTCTTCCATCTTCCGGGACATGTTTTTATTGCTCTGACGATTCTACACGCCTCTTGCCATTCACAATTCCAGATCTCGTATGATCGCTTCCTTATTACAGGGAACCAATCTCGGTACGGAATCAACACAAATTCGGCTGGTCTCAATGCTGCAGCCCTTGCAGCCTGGTCTGCACGCTCATTCTCGGTGACACCCACATGCGCTGGGACCCAGCTGATCGTGATGTTCTTGCCCTCTTCAATGATTTGATGCATCTCTAGCATTATCTTCTTTATAAGTTCATTGTTTTCTGCATAGTGGTCGATTGCTTGTATGGAGCTCATGGAGTCGCTGCATATCACAAAGTTGCGAGAGGGTGTTTCTTTTATTATACTTATAGCGAGCCTGATAGCGTGTAGTTCTGCTGTCATGATGCTTGCAACAACTGGCAAAGAGAGAGTTTTGAGGAGAGTTCCCATTACTGCTGCTGCTCCAACTCCTGTCGGAGACTTGGAGCCATCTGTGTAAATGATCTTACAGTTCCCAAATTTACTGATATTTTCTTGATGGATGTGCTTCATTACAGATGACATCATTTCCGTTTTCTTCCAGTCTGCCATGTGCTGCTCAATTTTAGGTCTCTGTAGCTTCCATGAATAGTACTTAGGTGTGAAGGAGGGTTGCACTGGTTGTGTAGGGATGTTATACTCGGTGATGATCTGGCGAAGTCTCTGGATAATCGGTTCTGAGAGACATTTACGGCTTGTAAAAAATAATTCCAGGTTTGAGTTATTGATGCAACTATATGCTGGATTCAGGAAATGGCACTTGAGTTTAAAGTAATATCTAAGCAGCAAATCTTTCCTTCGCAGGTCTAAACTAGGCTCATTGCAGATGACATGCAGATCCGCTATCGGTGTTGTCTTGAACGCCCCTGTGCTTATGCGCATTGCCTCGTTCGCCACAACATCTAGTTCTCGCAACGCCGTTTTGCTCGCAGAGCCATATACTATACAGCCATAGTCTATCTTGGAGCGGATGAGCGACCGATACAACCGCATCAGGACTTCCTGATCTGCGCCCCACGTGTAGGAAGAGACTGATTTCATTAAATTTAAATCCTTACTGCATTTGGCTTTAACCTTGTGGATATGGGTGATCCAATTGAGTTTCTGGTCCCAATGGAGTCCGAGAAATTTTGTGCTATCAACCATGGGAATAGTGTTGTCCCCCAATTTTAACGTTGGAATGAGCATAGGTTCCTTTCTTCTGTAGAACTGCATTGCTGTAGTCTTTGTAGGCGAGAATCTGAATCCGTTGTACTTGGCCCAATGAGTAACTCGGTCTATTGCTGACTGCAAGGTTCGTTGAATTTTGATGCTGTCGTAGTCGGCGTACGCAATGAGAAGGTCGTCCACAAACAAGGAACTGAAAATGTCCTCCGGGATTTCCTCTGCCAATGAATTTATTTTGATAGCGAACAGAGTCACACTCAATGTACTGCCCTGTGGTGTTCCTGTAGCAAGCTCAGTTGAAGAGGACGTTACGTCTTGCACTCTCACACGAAATGTCCGGTCCTTCAGAAATTCTCCCACAAATTTCGGTAATCTTCCCCTCAAGCCGGCAGCTGCAAGATCTCTTATTATTCCGTAGCGCCAAGTTGTGTCGTATGCTTTCTCTAAATCAAAAAATACCGCCATAACAGTTTTATCACAGGCCAACGCCTTCCTTATGTACGTATCAAATCTCACGAGATGATCTATCGTCGCTCGATTTTTCCTGAAGCCACATTGAATGTTAGTTAGTATTTTATTATTTTCGAGATATTCCATTAGTCTTCTATTTATCATTTTTTCATAGGTTTTACATAGACAACTGGTCAATGAAATGGGTCTATAGTTAATCGGGTTGCTGTGGTCCTTGCCAGGTTTTGGGATTGGGATTACAATTGCCTCCTTCCACGGTCGAAAGACATATTCTTTAACCCACAGCATGTTGTATACTTTCAGTAAGTAGTGTTGCGCGTTGTCTGGCAGGTTCTTGATCATGAGGTTACTGACGTTGTCTGGTCCGGGTGTTGTAACTCTATTGCTCCTGATGGCCGATGTTAATTCCTGCATGGTGAAGAGCTCGTTGTAGGGTTCACTGTTGTCACTCATGAGGTTGATTGGAGTTTGTTCTGTCAGTTGTTTGTACAATTTAAATTCGTCCGAGTAGTTAATGTCGCTGGATACGGTTTTGAATGTTTCTGCTAATTTTTCTGCTATTTCACTCACAGAAAAGGATTGAGCATCTCCATCATCAAGTATTTTTATTTGCTTTTTTGCTCGGCCACGAATTCTGTTAACTTTGTCCCAGATGTTGCTGCTCGGTGTATTGGTGTTGAGAGTCGAGACGTACTCTCTCCAGCTGTTTTGTTTTGCCTCCCGGAATGTTTTCGCTGCAACCGCTCTCGCCCTCTTCCACTTCACCTTGTCTTCCATCTTCCCAGTCCTCTTATACAGCCTGTAACCCTTCTCTCTTTCTCGCCAAGCAGCTTTACACTCGGCCGTCCACCAAGGCTTAGCGTAGACACGTCGTCTTTTGTATCTAGGCACCCACTTCTCAGCAGCATGGGTGAATCTCGAGTATAGCTCCGTAATCGCAGCTTCCGGGTCTTCTGGCATTTCGAGATCTTGCACATTTTTCCAAATCTCATCCTGTCGGTACTGTTTCCAATTGCCCATCTTGAAATTCCATCCCTCAGTCTCATCGCGCCCGTCTGCCTGCCGTACTGATAAAGACAACGTTATCGGATAGTGGTCGCTGCTCAAGACGGAAGGGAGTACAGAGAACTGTATGTCTGGTGTAATGTCAGGGGAGGTTAGGGTAAGATCTATGGTTGTTCCTGAGATATGGGTTGGGGTGTTATCGTTAATTATATTGAAATTATGTGAAATGAAATTCTGCAGCACTCGTCCTCGTCTATCGATTGTATCATTTCCCCAGTCGCTATGATGGGCATTAAAATCCCCCATTATGACAGCTGGCTTTGGTAAGGTTTTCATTATCGTAAATACTTCTTCAAGGTTTGCATTTGATTTTGGTGGTAGATACACTGATGCGACCGTGATGACTTTGTACCGGCTTAGACATATTCTCACTGCTATTACTTGGACCGATGATTGGATTTGGATCTCCTGTGTGGGCAGCGATGAGTGGACATACAATGCTACTCCTCCGTGGAACCGGTGATTATAATGGCCTTGTTTGCAGTAACCGTTGTATCCCACAAGAGGTGATACGAAATCGTTACCATAAAAGGTCTCTTGCACCGCTAACACTGCAGGTTTAAAAGTATCCACGAGGTTAATGACGTCTTCTTTGGATGACGCCATACCCTGTACATTCCACTGAATGAATACAATCTCTTCTTGTGCCATTATTTCCACCTGCGCTTACTTTCTTCAAGTGTCCGTCGCTCAAGCTTTTTCCCTTCTTCTCTGCCCCTCGGCGATCTCCTCCGGTACTCTTCCCTTGGGGTTCCACGTCTCTGCCGTCCTGCTCTTTCTCTTGGTCTGAAACGATTTGCCCTTCTTAGTTCCTCCTCATAATTATCTCTGTCCATCTCTTCTGTTCCTCCTTGCGCTTTATGAGTATACTCATCAAAAATCTTTCTCGTCTCTCTTCTTCTGGATTCTCTCTCTTCCTCAGGTGCAGCTGTTACGCACTCAAGGTTGACTATTGTTGTGAAAAGTCTTCCTGTCTGGGGGCTTTCACAAACCACTTCCGTTCTCCTTGGCTCCTCCCCTTCACTCATGGACGACAGCCTACTCCTCCTCTCGTCCAGTTCATTGGTTTTTCCGACTTTCTTCCTGCTTTGCTGGTGTTCCGATGTTGTTTCCTGGTCTTCTTGACGGTTTCTCTTCTTGGTCGATACCTCTGTTTTATCTGGGTCGGTGCGTGTAGCGACTGCCTTAGCAAAGTTCATGGAAGAGTTGGGATGTCTGTGGTGGAATAACAGCCTGGCTTGGCCCTTGGAGACTCTTTCCCTGTTCTGAATCATCAGAATTTCTTCCTCGATTGCTCTGATCCTGCAAACTTTCGCACCAGCAATATGTTGCTCCCCGCAATGGTGACACTTGATTGCATCCGATTTGCAATCATCAATTCCGTGACCAACTGAACTGCATCTTGAGCAGATTTGTTCTCCTTGGCAGTACTTTATCCCATGACCGTATTCCTGACATTTCCTGCACAACATAGGTTTTGGTTTTATCTCGTATACTTTAGATTTGGCTTGCTCCCCTGGTATGTCGATGTATTCTGGAATTATGGGCTGCCTGAATGACATTAGAATGGGCTTGGCTAATTGGTTTCGAGGCTTTATCCATGTTGCGGGAATCGCATCTTGCACACCGCAATTTTCTAAAAGACCTTTTTTGAATTCTTCGAAGTTGCTTAAGTCGTACTCGTAAATGTATACAAGCCCCTTTTGGACGGCGAAGTTGAGATTCTCTTCTACGGAGATGGGTAATTGGTTCAGTTGATTCAGCTGCCTCATCCTTTGGCTCTGTGATGCATCACATACTTCCACTGTAAATACTGTCTTGTTGCGAGATCTGATTGCTTTAGGTTTGCTGCCAAGATGCTCGGAGATGCACCTTTCCAGGAGCCACGGCGTCATCTTCCGCCTGTGAGCTTCGTTCATCTTGCAGTCAAAGTGGGTGATAAATTTGTTAGATTGTTGTACTTGCTCGATTTCACTTGTACCTTCTCTAATTTGCTTTGCTCGTCTCATGGTCACTTTTTCCTTTTCTATTATCTCCAGCAAACTTCTTTCCTCCACTTCCCTCGCACACAAGATGCTCCCAGCAGAATGAGGGCCCTCGCAGTGAGGACACTTCAGTTGATCAGACGTGCAGTTCAGAGAGGTGTGCCCCACCTCAGCGCACTTCCTGCACACAGCTGAGGTGTTGCGACAGCGCTTGGCAGTGTGCCCATATGCTTGGCAGTTAAAGCACATCATCGGCTTGTTTTTGAATGGGTACACTTTGGTGTCTTGTCTTTCCCCTGGAATGTAAATGCTATATGGGACATTCGGTTGTCTGAAAGTTATAAGGAAGGCTTGGGTCTCCGGATATCTTGGCTTAATGAAGGTAGCTTTGGTAACTTCCACAACGTTGTATTGTTCTTGGAGTCCAGTCTTGAATTCTTCGGTATCCGTTATGTCAAAGTCGTTGATGTAGATGAGGCCAACTGAATGATTAAATCTGCTGTACTCAGCAGTCTGGCACGGTACACCCTCCACGCCTGTTAGGTCAACAATCCTCTCTGCTTGCTCTGCGCTTCGCACCTCCACCATCATCATTTCACGGCTCATACTGAAAATTCTCTTCGGCTTAGCGCCAGTTACTTCTTCAATGCTTTTAATGATGTCAAAAGGGTTCACTGTCTTCTTTCCAGTGTCGAACGTGACGGAGAAGTACCTAGGAAAGTACTTCTCCTCAGCAAGTGTTAAAGGGACATATTTCCTTCTCTCTTTTTTTGCAGCTTTCCTGTTATCCGGTCCTGGTACCTTTAAATTTGCTGGGGCGCCAGACTGAGCCGACAACACCGCTTTTTCTATTTCTGCCAACTGCTTCTCAATTTTCATTATCTCCGTGGCACTCAGGTCAGCAGGCATACTTTCCTCGTTTTCTTCACTAAGCCCATTGAGCATTGAATCTATTGCTTTTTTAATCCTTCTCTTAGTACTTGCAATCTGGCTTATTCGCTCCATCTCACCAACAGCGCCTCCTTTGGTTCCTTCGCTGCATAACCGATGTAAGTCTTCCTCTGATCCTCGTTGAGGACCCGCTGAATTCTCTTCACTCATTTTGAATTTTATTTGGGGCGGGTCCCCTTGATAAATCAAGGGGGCCGGGTTTTCTCACACTTCTAGCACAGAACAATTCAAGATAACCACACAAAACTAAAAATACAAGACCCAGATGTTAGTGGGCGCCCCCCACGTTGGTTCTACCCACTGACAACACTCCTATAAATAACCTGATGAACACTGTGTTGACAATTTACATAAAAACTATGTAATGAGTTACAACTCCAAATGGGTATAATAACAGTACCACCTCGGGAAGGTGTGGGTGGGCTGGAATACTTGTTATGAGCAAGTAATCCTTATCAAATCCTTGTCTGTAGACGGTTCCCTTTATGATACAAATAATGATAACACAATTCGGCACCAGTAAACGTGGTAAAGGGAACACGTAAAATTTCCCGGTGCGATATAGTTTGAGTAACTGAAGCGCTAGCAAACTCATGTTACTACTACTACTACTACCACCGCCACAAAGGCGATCCAAAGAGAGGAAGGAAGAAGGCACCATTTAGTATGAATTTAAGGGAACGCGGAATCTATGCAGAAAAGGCATAGATACAGTAAGATAAGAAAGAAGTTCATGAAACAATATCAAAGTTGAAGAAGAAAGTAGTAGGCGCTGACCAAACAGGACAGTAGTGAACCGAAAAAAGATGGATTTTAACATAACAAAATCATTTTATTTCAACAAAAAGAAGGCCTACCTAACTCTCAGCTCGGGTCCTCACATTGTCCTCCTGGGAGTGCTAATTCCCATAGATACAATAAGTGTATCCCCCTTAGGGGCTCTATGTAGCATAAATTAATGGGGAACGCGGAAACTATGCGCAAGGTGTAAAGAAACAGAAAGTTTGGCAAGAAGTTCAGGAAACAAGATAAAAATTGAAGAAGAAAGTAGTAGACGCTGAAAAACAGGACGGCAGTGAACAAAAAAAAAATTGGTCCGTTGCAAAAACAGAGAATAATGTACTTCAGAAAAAGGAAGGCCCACCTTGCCTTTAGCTTGTAACTTCACATATTCCCTCCGGGAGCGCTAATTCCCATGGATACAATAGTTGTATCCCCTGAGGGGGCATCAGCTGCATCTCGCACGCAGTGTGCGATTCAAGAGTGCTGCAAGTCCCCTCTGACGCAGCTCAGTTATGCTGGACTGCACTTAACCACGCAGAACAAACTGGGCACGTTGCGAGGTGTAAGAATCACCCGTAACTCAGTCGGGAACCTACATCGTCTAGTATCAATAAGTTTGGCAACCGTTAATAAACGTTACAGGATGTTTTGCTCTTAAAGTACAACAGACAATCGATTATTGTTAAAAGGATTTTGCTAGCCATACAAGGGTGTATAAACATACAAAATCTACTCACATGCAATTGAAAAAGCGTGAAATTCATCGGTATATGTTCGAGGTAGAGTTATAGGTTATTGAACGGTGCATGCAACGCCTAGCAGGACTGCGAGACAAATGCTCTAAAGTAATTTTTATCGTAAAGAGGTTCATGGTATCAACATTCAGACTAGAAGCTCTTCCACTATTAAATTTTTTAAATTCCTCATTTAAGTTCGTCCTCACAGATGACCCGCAGTTTGATCTGTATATGTGGTGCACGACTAGAAAAATTTGCGACACGTCATAAAAAATTAGAATATATCACATTTATGAGTTGCCTAACGAATAAAAATAACGGTTGGCTCTAAGTATAGTTTAATTTGAAAAAATAAACATAGATACGAAAAATTTTTTGAACACAGCGGTGTTCGAAGAATGGTGTAGTCTCAATTAGCTACCAATCCTTCATTCTGCTTGAAAAAATTGTACTTCTAAGGTACAATTTTAGTACAGAGACTTGATTGTGGTGGGAGACGAAGACAAACATTTATACTTCAGTAACGCAGGACGGCGGCTTTCAGTACACGGACCGAAAATGCATGCATATCATGAATATATGTTACTAATTAATCACAACATTTATCACATAATATCCACCAGCAACACGCATGATTGAATTTCCAGGGTTACGACAGAAGAGCGCTAATTCCTCACTTCATACATTTATACGAGATTCATAGCCTTCATAATACAGTTCACGCCCAGTTAAATTACCTGAAACTTCTCTCAAGTGAATCTTTAAGAACACTTCTTTATTCCTCCCTTCAGAATATTAGGTGCTTGGTAGTTTGTAATTAAACTCGGTATGTAGAATTGCAAGAAGCACAGCTGCAAGTTGTATACAGATAGCATTTGTCATGGAATAAAGTTGGTCATTCAAAAACGTCTTTACACTAGAATAAAAACTTGAAATTCCTACGTCCTAAACGCCACAGATACGCTGCAAGAGATTACGGAAAACTCAACGAACGCAAAATGATCCAAACTTGAAATCGGCCATTATTATAACAACGTCAGCTAGCTTTCAATAATGAAATGCTGAAAATACACTTCTGTACGTTTTCATTACCTGCCTATAACGTTACTGACGGTGCAGTAGCCAAGCAGCGTGCCACAGATCCAGTGGTGCTTTGACACTTAATATATGAAGGTTATTCTAGAAATGTGTTTCAATACGTCAACTTCAAAGGTTGCAATGCATTCAGAAATATTACTTGATAAATATTAATTGATAAATATTACGTTCATACTTTGCCCATTAACCTATATAATATTTCGAGGATTATGCCACTATCTCAACAACACATACACATATTCCACTTACATATAAATCAGTAGTAGGGTTAGAATGCATGTTTGTACATAAATTTGAACAATCTTAGTACATAAAACTACATGAGAGATATATTCGAAAACTTAAAATTAGGCTTGGAAAGTATGCACTTCGGGGAAAGATATATTGGCTTCGTCGTTTCTTCATCTTGAAATAAACTTTGCGCCCAATGAACATGCCACAAACAAAATTACGATAACACATCAGCGTGCTTAGAACAAAATAAAAGCAAAGCAAACCATGAAATTAACCTTTTAGTATTATCATGTTTTGCTCATATTAGCGTTATTACAACCATTGTTCTTACACTGCCATCATGTTGTTACCGATATCAGAGAAGAGAAGAAACTACCACCATACAGTGATCTTCAAAAGATTAAGACTATAAGTTAGTTTAAGCCTCCCTAACCGCTACAAAAAAAAAGAGCGTATCGAAGAGAGGAAGGAGGAAAGCATCATTTAGGATGGAAATAAGAAAATGGGGAATCTATGCAGAAGGGGCATAGAAACAGTAAGTTCAGAAAGAAGTTCATGAAAAAAGACAAAAAGTTGATGGAGAAATAGTAGATGCTGAAAAGCAGGACTGCAGTGAACCGAAAAAAGGTGGTCCTTAACATAACAAAAAAAATATTTTATTTCAATAAAAAGGCCTACCCAACTCTCAGCTCGGGCCCTCACACATTTTCCCCTTAGGAGTGCTAATTCTCTTAGATACAATAGTTGTATCCCCCTCAGGGGAGTGATCTTAAAAAAACTCATAGGTACAACCTTCGGATTATTAAAAAAAAATTTAAAGAGGACTGTATGGTCCTCACGTGCGTAAAGGATTATAATTCTCATCTTATTCTCAAACAACTAAATCGATATCAGCACTGTGACCAACTGAATATTTCAGAAATAAGAGTCCTCCAAGTAGAAATTCCATCCAATAAGCCAAGCCAAGAGTTCCTACAAGAACAAAATCTGATCGTAGATGAGATCTACCAACTTTCAATTCGGCTTTCTTCACAGACTGACGCAAAAAGCTTTTCAATCGGACAACAGCCCTTTGAACTTCAAAGTGAGAGTCGACGGCGGTCAGAGGCCTTATTAATTAAGGCCTAGAGTTACCCCTAATACTCACACAGCTGGAATAGTTTCTCCGAATTTTCTTGCCTGCACACGAGACTGACTCGTCTAAGGGAATTACTCAGGGGTCATCCTGAGCTAAAGCATGCTACAGCAATCAGGAGGGCATCTGAAACTTCTCTCAAGTGAATATTTAAGAACACTTCTTTATTCCTCCCTTCAGAATATTAGCTTCTTGGTAGTTTCTAATTGAACTCGGTATGTAGAACTGCAAGGAGCACAGCAGCTCGCGGTGGCACAGCGGTTAAGGGATCGGACTTGTATGTTGGAGTCGCGGGTTCGTATCCCGGCGCTGGCGCTGCGATTTTCCCCGTTGGGTATAAGGGAAAGCTCAAGCACAATACCCCACTTCCCCAGGTGTCGGAAATGAGTACCGGCTTTACGGGGGAACCGTCATGGTGTCCTATATATAGTGTTAGTTATAAGACATTTGAAAAACCAATGCTTAAGATCATTTGTATCAGGCTTGATTGGAATTAAAGCATCCCAAAGATGCCGATGTTTGTTTTGTTTTTGTTTGTTTATCTCTTGGAGACCCAGCTGGTCAGAAATAACCCTCATGCAATGCAGATCATCAGACCCTTTCAAGGCACTGTTCAACATCGTCTCCTAATCCACACATTCACTAAAAAATTTCTTCGCTGCATCTGCGACAGTTAGATTGTATTTTTCACCCAACCTTACAAGAAATTTCATATCAGAATCACGTTCAGCTCCTGTGGCATACCACTGGTTCTCTCCATACTGCTCGAATAACCACTTTCATTAGGAAGTTTCTTTCATGCTCGTACTCAAAACCTTCCAAACCCACACGTTCTACGGTGTCTTCTACTCCACTCTCACAATGCATACATAACTTATTATCCTTTCATTTCATGTTTATGCGAGTCTGTTCACACATGAGGCCTTACACTTAACTCAAAACAGAAGATTACTTCCAAAGATTCTATTATAAAACATCGCTACCTTTGCGACACTTCCTAGCATAGCAGCTTGACGTACATTTTCTTTTCATGCTATGTTTCCATGAATTCAATTTCTTCTTTCACTCATTGCAACCCCATTTAGGTCCACCTCCATCATACCGCAATAACCAGTCATCTACACATACGCCAATTCCAACACAAATAATCGTTCGACTATTCAGCATTCTAGCATACTTCCAACAGATATTCTCCACACGCATTCTCTTAAAAATATGTTTTATCCGCTAATTATTCTGCACACGCTCATTTCAATCTGATAATTCAATGCATCTTTCATCATTCGCTCAGAAAACAGACCCCACCCAAAATAACCTCTAAAAGCTTTTACAGCTGCCCATTTTAGGGCCACAACGCCAAACGTCCCACTTTATTCTAAAATACTTCTCACTTTTCATGGTCTGTTCCAGTCTAGGCCAAAAGATTCATACCATACATTGCACTGGGCACTGCAACATATTTCCACATTCACCTAACACATCCATACTCGTTTGCTCTGTATATATACTCGGTCACACTGCTCAAACTTCCACACCACTGCAGGGCTTCGATCTTAATTTACGAATTAGCGTTGAAAATATTTATAAATCATATAGATTCAATTGTTTTTACGTTGTTACAAAACTGATAGCCATTCTGAGTGTTGATGGGTTAGAAAGGCCATTTGGCATAGCACGTATTCTTAGTATATTTTTTGATGAATTATAGCGCAAGAGATAATAAATACGAGCACTTTAATAGATTTCTTCCTATTTAAATCATAAAAACATTGTTCAGGCATGTAAGTCCTTCATTTTAAGTATGAATGAGCCCCTTAATCCTCATTTATTTTGTATGAATTTAAACTTGGACGTAAACTTCTTCCTAAATAGCTGACAATGTAAATAGAGCGCGGGGAGAAGGCAAGTCGTTTGCGAGGGAAAGTGGATTTCCGATGAAAATCGTAAACGGTCAGGTCAGTGGCTTGAGCGTAATGGGGCAACAAAAATATTACAAACAAAAAAATTTCATCAGTTTAAGGCTATGGTGACTCTGGTGGTGTGAAATTGGCGTAGTCCACTGCAGCTAATCAGAGCATCACTGCAGAGATTTACTGCAATCAACTCGTTGAAATCCAAGCTCGTATATATGCGCCACGATAATGCTCGGCCACATGCTGCAAGAACTACATTGCAGCAACGCAGACTTTACAAATGAGACTATCACATGCTCCATTATCTCACCATTCCCCTTCTGACTACCATATTTTTACGCCTTTCAGTCCACTTTTGAATGATGGAACTTTTAAGTCCAAGCCAGAGCAAGAATTAGGTTTGTTCCAAAGAATTTGTTCCATTACAGCGTCAGTAAGTTTTTATCAACGAGTGATAAATATTCTCAATGATGAATGACAGAAAGCATAGGTGCCTAAGGTTCCATTTTTGCTCTAATGTAACAGGTTCCTTGTTTATTTTATTTTAATAAATACTATTTTCGGAAATCGGCAATCATTATTGTAACAACGTGACACAAATGCAAACGTTAGATCATTTTTCAAACACGTAATACCTTATGGCATCTCATTTGTAAAGGAATGTTTCATAAGCTTGATTTCAATTATTCAAAGAACATTACTGAGCTTTTCGGTTAGCATGCCCCAAAATTAGACGATCGATCACAAAAGCAATTCAGATTCCAGCAAAAACATTATTTGATCTTTCAAATGACTATGTAATTTCGCTACGAGCATTAGCGAGAGACAGCATGAACGCTTTGGAGTCCTGCTGTACAACAACAGGGCTTTGCTGCATAGCCCCCACACCCATACTCTAAGTACACTTGGACCGGTGCCTTTCCTTTTATGAAAATATCCGTTCCCTTCATTTCAATGAGAAAACCCTTATTCAATATTTTGCTGCAGACTGTCACAGGTTTACCTCTTTAGCATGATGGTGGTTTCTTTTCTCTAGCTTCAGTTCTCGAGAAAGATTCAAGACCGTGGCCATATTTGGGCTGCTCTGGAAATTTGCATCAAATGTTGCGCCAGCAACCAATTGAGTTTGAAGATGATGGCATTAAAGGACTCTTCACACTAAGCAGTTAATATTAAAAAGGAGCGAGGTGAGATACAGACGCCCGCCTAGGTCGAGAGGACCTGGGAACAGGCGACCCCTGCGGAGTGGTGGCGGCGGTGTTGGAGCGGGACGGCGTCCTTAGCGACGCGACGTCTTCGTCAAATGAAGGGCTTCGCGTGCGCGGCGCTCGCAGGTTCTTCTCCTGGCGCTCCTCTCTTATCTTGCGCATCTCAGACTCGAACAACGTCTCCTTCTCCACCTGTTGAGCACGAGCCCGTTGGTAGTGTATGTACTGAATTATGAATAGCATGCAGCGATTCATTAAATTCTAGCGACTCAAAGCTGTGGATGATTTCCAACAGTACGTTCGACGGGACTTTCAGTGAGCTGAACAAACTAACTCCCCTGCACTCAAATCTCGAATCTTACGATGAAACCGGCATTTTGAGAAAAATATATCGAGAGGAGAAGATGTAAGACATAGTTTTTAAAAACCCCATTGCTGACGAAGAGTTAAGGTTTAGCGTCTAAGAATTCAGTCACAAGCATAAATTATGCAGAAAAGTACGAGGTAATCGCTGCAAAAACCTATACCGAGGCAGCTGAGTCATCTAGATTAGATTAGATTAGATTATTAGTTAGTTTAAGCCTCCCTATCCTCAACAAATGAGATCCAAAGAGAGGAAGGAAGAAGGCACCATTTAGTATGGAGTTGAGGGAACGTGGAATCTATGCAGAAAGGGCATAGAAACTGTAAGATGAGAAAGAAGTTCATGAAACAAGAACAAAGTTGAAGAAGAAAGTAGTAGGTGCTGAAAAAACAGAACATTGAACCGAAAAAAGATGGTCCATAACAAAACAAAACCTATGTTATTGTAACAAAAAAAGCCTACCTAACCTTTAGCTCAGGCCCTCACATTGTTCCCCTGGGAGCGCTAACTCCCATAGATACAATAGTTGTATCCCCCTGAGGGGAGCTGAGTCATCTATAAAAATTGAAAAACTGAAGTTAGAAGTAGACGTTTGTGCGTAATTACCCTTCAACGCAGATTATAGCAATTTTTCTTATAAAGTTCAACTTGGATCAGACTCGAAATGAGATCTACCTCAGCAGAGAGTGGCTGTGCACGCACCCACACATTGCTCAGCGGAGCAACGCCGCCTCTATGACAATCATGAGTTTTATAATACTGTGGTATTTCCATCAGTTGTACATAAGAACCTTTCCATCAAGAAATTTAAAAAATGACACCATCATGCGTAATTTACAGATCAATTTTTTTGAAATATACAGTTTGTTGTAAATTTTTCTCTGCAATGAGTGGCTGCACGTACACACAGCAGAGCGAAGCAATACCGCCTCAGCAGGGAGTAGCTGAGGCAAGATAATTACAACGCATTGTCAAGTACAATCTCACCGGCGCTCAACCGCTGGCACGTGATCAACTAAACAGTTTTAGTCATTTTATCACATCGTGTGCAACCTGCGTATTGAAAAAGAAATATCGTGTGCAACCTGAGTATGGAAAAAGAAATAAAGGAAATTTCAATCAAAGCTATCGTCGATTATAATATGGAGGTGAGACTTCTGACTCGAAACATCTTTTTATCTCAGGAGTTGACAATCCGAATACGGAAGAACTTAACCTTGTAAATTTAACACATGAGAAACAATATAAAACCAGGCAAGTTATTTTCTAATATGATACACTTTAAAGACTGACCTTCTTTTCTCGTAACATCTGCAACCTCACTTCAGCCGGTACGTCAGGTATGAGGTATGCCAGCAGTCCAGTTAATATGAAGACCACGTGCTGCGAATCAAGAATTTAGTTTTGAAGACACGCAACGCAAAACTAGTCCAAATCTGCGTCAGTAAAGAACATCACGTTTGATGCAGCATCGACCGATTCCATAAACGTTACCTCTCAGAAACGTTAACAAAAATGATGTGCTACTTGACAGTGCTGAGCAAATCTAGTTCATCGGGTCGGAAATCAAAAAGCAAAGCCATGCATAGACTTCCAAACGTTGTTCCTATTTGATTCGGTAAGATTAAAGACAAAAAAAGTCTCGTTCAACACAATGAGTATGTCAGAATAAGATCGCTAAGTTCGGCACGGACCACTAATGAACAAAAAGTCTCAAATTAAAAAACCGTTCAATTAAATGCAGCAATTATTTCTCCGTTGAATGTATTTTTCCGGGTACACGTATACCCCTTTGTCAGAGAGACCCTAAATACAACACAACACAGGCCATACACAAGGCTAGCGAGAAAATACCAACAGAAGCTAAAATTAACACCCCGCCATTTTTGTGGCGATTGATCGTTGAAGAAGACAATGTACAACATTGTCTTCTTCAACGTTAATTGTTCTTCTTCAAAGACAATGTACAACATTTCTAGACACTTTTAACCAGTTAACCACTCAAAGGAATACAACCCAGTGCATCTACAGGGTGTTGCACCCTACATAGAAATTAGTACTCCCTGGGTCCTGAGATGCAGGCCAGGTTGACTTTCCCTTCAAGTTAAATTGGATTTTTGTTTCGCTAGGGACATTTTTTAGAATCACTGCTGTCCGTTTCTACAGCACCTATTATTTTATTTTTCAAATTTTATTGCATTCATTAACTTCTGCATATCTATACGTTTTTGTCAAGCACACCTTGTACTTTAATGCCATACTAATACTGCCTTCCCCTTTTGGAATCACGGTGGTGTTAACTATCTTTTTATTTAATGTTAAGCCAATTACACCAGGTCAAATATGTTCTGATATATTTTTGATGATATACATTTAGATGTACTTTTGGCTAAATAATTTATTCAGTTTGTGATGAATTTTTCACCAATATTCAACAATTAAAGTTATTTAAAAAAATTTGATGTCCAGAAAATTCTTAATTCTTCAAATTCATACAAGCATTAGCACGTATGCAGTCGTTCCTTAGTTCTAATCTCTAGATAGAGCAGGAAAATTGACATGCAAAATGGGGTACTTAACGTTTTTTGGAAATTTCAATGACATTAAGTTTCGCAAATTAAACCAGGACTTCGTACAAGAAATAAATCGGTGAATCCATAAACACAATATAAAATTTTCATTTTGAAAGATGCGTTTCATGAAATTTAAAAAAATGATTTTCATCTCAAGTGGCAGGCTTTTCATAAATTTTATGCCTGCTATTTTCAATAAAATTTCAGTACCGAACACAACGAGGTGCAATAAGCATCATCACCAAGAAAATGTCAGTACCGGACACAACGAGGTGCGATAAGCATCATCACCAAGAAAATTTCAGTACCTAACACAACGAGGTGCGATAGGCATCATCACCAAGAAAATGTCAGTACCGGACACAACGAGGTGCGATAAGCATCATCACCAAGAAAATGTCAGTACCGGACACAACGAGGTGCGATAAGCATCATCACCAAGAAAATGTCAGTACCGGACACAACGAGGTGCGATAAGCATCATCACCAAGAAAATTTCAGTACCGAACACAACGAGGTGCGATAAGCATCATCACCAAGAAAATGTCAGTACCGGACACAACGAGGTGCGATAAGCATCATCACCAAGAAAATGTCAGTACCGGACACAACGAGGTGCGATAAGCATCATCACCAAGAAAATTTCAGTACCGAACACAACGAGGTGCGATAAGCATCATCACCAAGAAAATTTCAGTACCGAACACAACGAGGTGCGACAAGCATCATCACCAAGAAAATTTCAGTACCGAACACAACGAGGTGCGACAAGCATCATCACCAAGAAAATTTCAGTACCGAACACAACGAGGTGCGATAAGCATCATCACCAAGAAAATGTCAGTACCGGACACAACGAGGTGCGATAAGCATCATCACCAAGAAAATTTCAGTACCGAACACAACGAGGTGCGATAAGCATCATCACCAAGAAAATTTCAGTACCGAACACAACGAGGTGCGACAAGCATCATCACCAAGAAAATTTCAGTACCGAACACAACGAGGTGCGACAAGCATCATCACCAAGAAAATTTCAGTACCGAACACAACGAGGTGCGATAAGCATCATCACCAAGAAAATTTCAGTACCGAACACAACGAGGTGCGACAAGCATCATCACCAAGAAAATTTCAGTACCGAACACAACGAGGTGCGATAAGCATCATCACCAAGAAAATTTCAGTACCGAACACGACGAGGTGCGATAAGCATCACCACCAAAAAAATTTCAGTACCGAACACAACGAGGTGCGATAAGCATCATCACCAAGAAAATTTCAGTACCGAACACAACGAGGTGCGACAAGCATCACCACCAAGAAAATTTCAGTACCGAACACAACGAGGTGCGAGAGGCATCATCACCAAGAAAATTTCAGTACCGAACACAACGAGGTGCGATAAGCGTCATCACCAAGAAAATTTCAGTACCGAACACAACGAGGTGCGATAGGCATCATCACCAAGAAAATTTCAGTACCGACCACAACGAGGTGCGATAAGCGTCATCACCAAGAAAATTTCAGTACCGAACACAATGAGGTGCGATAGGCATCATCACCAAGAAAATTTCAGTACCGACCACAACGAGGTGCGATAAGCGTCATCACCAAGAAAATTTCAGTACCTAACACAACGAGGTGCGATAGGCATCATCACCAAGAAAATTTCAGTACCGACCACAACGAGGTGCGATAAGCGTCATCACCAAGAAAATTTCAGTACCGAACACAACGAGGTGCGATAAGCGTCATCACCAAGAAAATTTCAGTACCGAACACAACGAGGTGCGATAAGCGTCATCACCAAGAAAATTTCAGTACCTAACACAACGAGGTGCGATAGGCATCATCACCAAGAAAATTTCAGTACCGACCACAACGAGGTGCGATAAGCGTCATCACCAAGAAAATTTCAGTACCGAACACAACGAGGTGCGATAGGCATCATCACCAAGAAAATTTCAGTACCGAACACAACGAGGTGCGATAGGCATCATCACCTAGAAAATTTCAGTACCGAACACAACGAGGTGCGATAGGCATCATCACCAAGAAAATTTCAGTACCGAACACAATTAATGAGGTGCGATAAGCATCATCACCGTTATTCTCATTTTAAGCCCCCTCAGTGGGATACAATTATTCTATTCATGGGAATTAGTACTACTAGGAGGAAAATATGAGATCCCGAGCTGAGAGCTCGATAGGAATATATTTTTTTAAATAAAATGCTTGGTTTTTATTAAGAACATTGTTTCGATTCACTGCTGTGATGTTTTTCAGCACTTTTGAAAACTAACTTTCTTTTTCAACATTATTCGTGTTTCATAAACCTGCTTCTTAACTTACTGTTTGAAGCGTAGGGGACCTTGTTTAGGAACACACCTTGTACATAGATTCCGCGTTCCCATAACTCCATATTAAATAGGGCCTTTGGTCTTCCTCTCTTTGAAATGTCTTTTTAGCGATTAGGGGAGGCTTAAACTAAGTAATTTAATCTCAATTTGATTTTTGATTTGATTAATTTGACGACAAGGCAAAAGAGCTCAGTGTTTATTCGAGGAAGAATGTTATCGATTCTTATCCGTGCTGTACAAGTTGCTGAACGATTCCAAAATGCTTGACTGTCTCTAGGCTCACGGTAAAATATTTCATATTTTTTTAAGTCTGGTACTATATAGCTAAGAGTGGAAGACCGTCGAAACGGTGGAATCGCGCTAACTGTATTCTGAGGTAAAGATGAAGTCAAGAGTTGTGTTGACAGACATTTTAAAAGACTTAGATTTGCAGGGTATCAGCCTAAGTGTTCAATGTTGTGTAAATACGAAGCTCACATGAATACAAAAGCAGACCATGACGGTCTTATTCTCGCAAGCCACATCAACTGTCAGCGTATCTAAATTCTGCCAAACAATTCTAGATAACGATACTTGATTTTGGGAAGGATACTGTGAAACCATGGCAGAATATTGAGTAATTAGGATGAAATGATGGGATTAAGATTTGGCGTAGAAAAAGTGACCCCTTTCTCTACAAGAACGCACAGTCAGCAGTTAAACTTGGAGGAGGTTGCATGTTTCTAGGTTGTGCCTGCTCAAGCGGCGGTGGTAGATGATTTACAGTCGAAGGTTATCATGAAATCTAACAGCTCTGCGTCAATTGACTCAATGAAACCTAACTGCGAAATATCGGGGGATCAGCTGGCGGTCTCAATTCCAGCACGACGATGACCCTAAACAAGCGCCTAACTCTGAGACCATATGGCTTAGAACAAACGAAATATGATTTTTAATTTCGGCATGGCCTTCGGCGGGCCCCATGGTGAATCTGCATAAAAGTCCATGGTAAGATTTGAAAGTTTGAATAAATAGTCTCGCTACGAAAGACCATTAGGAAATGGAACAAGTAGCCACTGAAGAACGGATGTTTTTCAAGCACAAAACCCAAATTTAACTAAAAAAATAGCGTTTCAACAGGTAGAATCGTCGAGGTAAATTGCTTTAGTTTTTATTATCAAGAATGTTATGTTCCCAGCACTAATTCTACGAATATTTTGTCAACGCCTTCTATGAAAAAATCCTTGCTGAAGTCTTTTAATTATTTTTGTTGCCCTGAAAATAGTCTTGAATTATTTTGAATGAATTAATAACATGTATAGAATTGGAAATCATATGTGCATTGAATTCTAAGAAATTACTCCTCTAATTTTTTTATAGAACAATGGTTAGTGTACGAACAATTTCGTCTTGACCAACACATGCATTCAAGCTCAAATTCCCCAGTGGAACATTCAATCACATTGCCTACTTTGCAATTCGTAAGCAGCTCATACTTCTTCTATTGCAACGAACCCAACCAGAATTTTGAGGAGGCAATAAATGAAATAAAATATGCGCGCATCAAAATAAGATTAAAACGAGACAGCTCTATTTCAACGTGAGTAACTTCTCAGAAACCTGAAATATTGATTGAACACCTAAAAACATCGCCATTAAGATATCTTCATAACTCGTAAACGATAAATGTTGGACGAGAAGATCCCACGTTCAATTCTCGCAACTTCACAGTACATTTTCCTGAGCAAGCTGCTCCAATAGTAACGCAGGAAACGGAAAAAGTTGGCAGGAGAGGACATAGCAAAACCATCTTACTCAACGAGCTTGTATTTCAGTCCCTCCTCCAATAGTCGTTACCTAAAAAACACGATTATATAAGTGCAAACAAAGTACAAAAATAAAATGGAACGCAAGTGATATTTGAGCAGCGAGTGCAGTGGGCTACCTCAAAGATGAGGATGAACGCGAGCCTGGCGGTGAAGACGTGCCAGAACTGCAGCTTGAACTCGTACTTCTCGGGGTCGTCGGGCGGCAGACGCAAGGCGCGGTACCTGCACTCGCTGGGCCACGTCTCCCGTGGTACCTGACGGGGGTCTGGGCCCATTTCCTCGGGATAGTCGGACGTGTCGAACACTGCGCCACAGGACAACAGTAGCTACGTCATGTAATTATTTTAGGACACCACAACAGTAGCTACGTCATGAGCTTATTTCAGGACCACAACCATAACACAACAGTAGCTACCTCATGAGTTTATTTCACTAGTCTTGGCGTGTCGAACACTGCACCGCAGGACCACAACACTACCATAGCTACGTCATGAGCTTATTTAACAAGTCTTGCGTGTCGAACACTGCACCATGTACAAAGTACCCACCGACATTATTATTAAGCTGCGATTTTTTTATTATTTTTGTGCAGATGTGAGGCATTTAAAAGAAGAGGTGTTCCCTAAGAGTGTCATTAGCTTGAAAAAAAATAACTAGCGCAACTCCCCTCTGGAAACAATTGTACGAACATCTCAATCGCAGCATTGCTCAACCTTCAAACCTATGCATTGAAGCGGAACAGTAAAATAGAAACTTTAATCATAACTTCTACAAATACTCTAGACAGAGAAACATTTAAATTTAAGCACAAATTAAAAAGTGAAGTTTCTCACATTACTCAGAAAATTTTTAAAAGTCGAATGCTCATCTCACGCAGTGGAAAATTTTGTCAGGAAAGTCGACATTTCCGTTAAAATATGACAGAAAGATGACAGGTTCAGACAAACGAGGTATTTACTCTTGCAATTTAAACATAGGATCTTGATACCGAAATATAGACTAATTGCAGGTTGTTCAACATTCTCTGTTGCGCCTACAGCAACACAGTCTTTAGGACATAACAAAACATTGGCAGACCATAGAACTGCAACACACAGTGCTACTGTCCCTCCACAGCTGCAACACACAGTGCTACTGTCCCTCCACAGCTGCAACACACAGTGCTACTGTCCCTCCACAGCTGCAACACACAGTGCTACTGTCCCTCCACAGCTGCAACACACAGTACTACTGTCCCTCCACAGCTGCAACACACAGTGCTACTGTCCCTCCACAGCTGCAACACACAGTGCTACTGTCCCTCCACAGCTGCAACACACAGTGCTACTGTCCCTCCACAGCTGCTACACACAGTGCTACTGTCCCTCCACAGCTGCAACACACAGTGCTACTGTCCCTCCAGAGCTGCAACACACAGCGCTACTGTCCCTCCAGAGCTACAACACACAGTGCTACTGTCCCTCCAGGGCTGCAACACACAGTGCTACTGTCCCTCCACAGCTGCAACACACAGTGCTACTGTCCCTCCACAGCTGCAACATACAGCGCTACTGTCCCTCCACAGCTGCAACTCACAGCGCTACTGTCCCTCCACAGCTGCAACACAGAGTGCTACTGTCCCTCCACAGCTGCAACACACAGCGCTACTGTCCCTCCACAGCTGCAACACACAGTGCTACTGTCCCTCCAGAGCTGCAACACACAGCGCTACTGTCCCTCCAGAGCTGCAACACACAGTGCTACTGTCCCTCCAGAGCTGCAACACACAGTGCTACTGTCCCTCCACAGCTGCAACACACAGTGCTACTGTCCCTCCACAGCTGCAACACACAGCGCTACTGTCCCTCCACAGCTGCAACACACAGCGCTACTGTCCCTCCACAGCTGCAAAACACAGTGCTACTGTCCCTCCACAGCTGCAACACACAGTGCTACTGTCCCTCCACAGCTGCAACACACAGCGCTACTGTCCCTTCACAGCTGCAACACACAGCGCTACTGTCCCTCCAGAGCTGCAACACACAGTGCTACTGTCCCTCCACAGCTGCAACACACAGTGCTACTGTCCCTCCACAGCTGCAACACACAGCTCTACTGTCCCTCCACAGCTGCAACACACAGCGCTACTGTCCCTCCACAGCTGCAACACACAGCGCTACTGTCCCTCCACAGCTGCAACACACAGTGCTACTGTCCCTCCACAGCTGCAACACACAGCGCTACTGTCCCTCCAGAGCTGCAACACACAGTGCTACTGTCCCTCCACAGCTGCAACACACAGTGCTACTGTCCCTCCACAGCTGCAACACACAGTGCTACTGTCCCTCCACAGCTGCAACACACAGTGCCAGTGTACCTTGATTGCTTTGAAAGAAACAAGCCAGTAGAACATGAGACCATAGCTCTCTGGATAAGATGAAAAGCCGCCGAGCTGTAGCTCTGAGATTAGATTAGATTATTAGTTAGTTTAAGCCTCCCTATCCGCAACAAAGGCGATCCAAAGAGAGGAAAGAAGAAGGCACCATTTAGTATGGAGCTAAGGGAACGTGGAATCTATGCAGAAAGGGCACAGAAACAGTAAGATGAGAAAAAGTTCATGAAACAAGATCAAAGTTGAAGAAAAAAGTAGGAGGTGCTGAAAAACAGGACAGCAGTGGACCGAAAAAAGATGGTCCGTAACAAAATAAAAACCTATTCTATTTCAACAAAAATAAAGCCTACCTAACCTTTAGCTCAGGCCCTTACACCGTAGCTTTGAGTTAGCGAGAGAAACTTTTACGGTTTGTTAAAGGTCATTTCAAAGTACTCCAGTGACAAGAAACACTTCACCTGCAAGAGCGTTGTCCATGTAGCCTTTGAGCGTGAAGTCTTTAGAATAGCCGTACATGTACACCAGACGTGGTATGAAGTCGCTCGTGTATGATATTACGAGTGCCTGCAACAGCCAAGACGTAGGGTGAACACGACATATTGCCACTGCACAGCTGTTCTCGTCTGATACGGGAGTAGGGCTTTTCATCTCAATATAGCAGACTGTCTGAAAAATGGCACCAATATAATATTTACCATCTTGACTAAGATCAATCAAGGATCAATCAATCAATCATCAATCAATTAGCTGAGGATATTAACAGGTTGACTACTTATTTGCGGTTGCTGAGGTTGGTTAAGTTGGAGAGTAACGGAATTGAGGTAATGCCGAGAAATGGCATTGATACTAAGAAAAAAATTAACGAATCAAATGGTCAGATAAATACATTATGAATTTCGCAGCCGGAGAGAAAGGAATAATCTAAAAGCTTAAGTTGAACTGTCCGCTAAATCGCTTCCTCGTAAACTGCGTCAATGTTGGGTGCGAGCGAGAGCACGCGTACATTCCTGCTTACTGAGCTGCAACATTGTGCCATCACACGCTGCTGCCTCAGGTGTGCCTGTCTCGTCACGAACACGGCCCAAAAATTGAATACTTAAGTTAATATCAACCAAGAAGTACTTTCGTTGGAGAATTAGCCAAGGATATTTACGCATTGACTATACGTTTGCGCCGTTGCTACGGTTGGTTAAGTTAGGATGCAAGGTAACAGAATTGAAAATTCACTTCAACTGATTGAACTATTGAATATATTTATATCCTTTCTAAGCAGAGTGGAAAATATATTTGCAAGATATTACTTGACCTTATGTGAAAGAGGTTGAGAAATAGTTGTAATGCTTCACAATTACACTTATGTAAACGGACAATATACATAGTGATACACATACATAACAATACGTAGTCATAGTGTTTATCTAATTACATTACTGAGAGGTGATTAGTAATTTATGATAAAATAAGGGGAGATCTTCGTATTCGCCGAAATTTATTTAGGAGTAATCTGAATTAACGAGGTGCTTTCGAAGTTGCTCCATCCTCTTGATTCAACATGGCGAGTCACAGTGATGGTGAGGCTGGAACCGCAAAGAGTTTGATCTGTGCTGTCATGGAAATTTGCTGCTTCATGTGGCTTCAACGACCGTACCTATTCGGGAGTGTTTTAACAGTGGAAGATACATGTCAAGCGTACAAAAGATTTAATAAAAGGGGCAGACGAGATTGCAAAGATACAAGTTCAGAAAATCGGTAAATTCTGTGAAAGTTCAACAACTTTCAGTGAACAATGAATTTTTACAATGCCATATCCCACGTTCCTGCTCGTTAAAGTCAATGAATTTCGAAACGTTTATTAGAAAATATGTTTGTCAATACGTTGATTTTGCTTTTCATCATAAATGTGACTTGCTAGGAACCATCTCATTGGTAGGAACTAATAAAGTCAATTCCCTCCTCTTGTAAAAGGCAACTTCCACAACGCTGATTGGAATCCATTGCGCACAAGTAGCTTAGACACCAATTTTATGGTCTCCGAATGTTAACTTAAGAGGACATATCGTCAAAAATTGAGCAGTCGCTTTTCCACAAATTTGCGAGAATAATGAATTAGATCAGGTGATCAGTTAGTCTGAGCTTCCATAATCAGAACAAACATGTTCCCAAGATCACAATGAGGGAGGCTTATTTAGGACAGAATTGAAGGAACGGACAATCTATGCAAAAGCTGTGTCCCCACACCCTGTGTATAGAAACGGCATGATTGAAAGAAGTTTATGAAGCGAGAAAAAAATTGATGAGCCAAGTAATAGGCGTTGAGAAAAGTATAACATTGAACCGAAAAAAGGTGGTCGATAAAAAAAATTAACAATCCATTCCAACATAAGCAAAGCCTAGCTATCCTTAAATTGGGGACCTCACATTTTCGCCTTAGGTGTGTTAAATCCTGTAGATACATAACTGTACCGCCTGAGTAGGGCAGCCATATATTAAATAATTTTTAAGCGTTAACATGTTATAGGACACAGCTGTACACACTAAGGCACTAGTGTGAACACAAAGTAAACGCTTCATGCGTACCTTAATACCAATTTTAAAACACAACGTCATTTCAGCTATACACAGAAAAGCACTCCCGATCTTTCACACAAGAAAGTCGATAGATGGTTTTATATACGTATGCATTTGTTCCTTAGTTCCAATCTCTAGATAGAACAGGAAAATTGACCCGCAAAATGTGGTCCTTCTAAAATATCTGTTGCTCAGCATCTTTCTCAGTAATTGCCGACCCAGTCTAACTTTTTCGGCACCTGCATGCATGTTTTTCGCCACCAAAGTAGTTAAATCGCTTAGGTGGCGAAAAACATGCATACTCCGGCGAAAAAGTTAGACGGGGGAGTCAATGCTGGAACTCCGAGGATGGTAGCATTAATATTTTCTATTTGGGCCCAGAAAGTTCCGAATAACGCTAAGTATTGAGGAAAGGATGATAACTTCATTGAAGAAGTACTCGTTGAAACACACGAATACATGGAGAAAAATTGATTACCTTCCCTCATGCATGAAGCCTCTTTACTCCATAATTTTCGACAACAAATCAGGGAGATGACTGGGTTAGCACTAGTCAGTAGACACGTAAATAATGGACTAGCATTAGTCAGTACGAGCATATAGGTAATTTTCTAATGTTGGTCAGCACGGATATTTAAATGATGGACCGGCGTCTGTCAGCACGGGCGCATAGGTGAGAGGCCAATGTTGGTCAGTACGGACATTTGAATTATAGAATAACGTTTGTCAGTACGGACATTTGAATTATAGAATAACGTTGGTTAGTACGGACATTTGAATTATAGAATAACGTTGGTCAGTACGGACATTTGAATTAAAGATTAACGTTGGTCAGTGTAGACATTTGAATTGCAGACTAACGTTGGTCAGTACGGACATTTAACTTACAGAATAACGTTGGTCAGTACGGACATTTGAATTACAGACTAACGTTGGTCAGTACGGACATTTAAATAAGAGACTAACGTTTGTGAGCACGGAGAAGTAGGTGATGACCCTGAGAATATTGTACCAGATGCCGATGTCCTCAACACGCTCAGGCCGCGGACGCCGGCACTTGGCGAGGTACTTGTACGCGTCGAGGCGGATCTCGAAGATGTTGTTGAGCAGGGCGAAAAAAGGCGCCAAGGGGAACGCAGCGACAAACAGCGTCACGAACCCATATTGGATCACTACGAAAATAAATCAAAAAGTAAAATAGCAAAAACAAGCAAAAAATTGATTTAGGAATTGGAGTGCGCTGCACTGACGAAGAAAATACTGTGGGTGTATTAATACGGAAATTTATTTAAATACAAATACGCCAAAAAATGGCATCACCTGAAAGAGGCGCAACACAACATGGGAAAAAGATCACTAGCAGCAGTTGTCACAGCAATTGATATAATGTATTAAGGGCACCGGGAAGTTCTGTCCTCTTCTCTTTAACCAAACTTCAAAACAAAAGAATATGTTTAAGCAACAGTTTTCAAGGTCGAACCAGATGTCAGATATTCAATTAAACTTCGCATTGAATAGAATATACTCCAGTTGATAATTAAACACATCTCTAGCCCATGGAAGAGAAAAGTTTCAAAATGAATCATATGCGCCATTGCATGTTGTATGCAAGGGTGGAGAGTATATAAACAAGGAGGGTAGGGAGTTTATAACTACCATGAGGAGTGTATAAGGATTACTAGCTGAAAAGTAATTCAAATTATCCCCGCTTCAGACTTCCCATGAGCAACAAAATCCTTTCTTGTCTCCATAACACATCTGCCACACCGAGACTCCTCACCCTCCACACATCCTCACCCACTCGTTCCACACCCATTACACACCTTCACTCACCCATTTCGAGGTACTCATCGAAGAGAGAGAGGCGGGTGTAGGGAGCCAGATCATAGTCCTGCTCCCAGCGCGTGTAGAACTCGCTGGCGGTGTTGTCGTGGCCGAAGGTTTTGTTGTACCACACCCTGACAATCCTGTGCACACGCACACCAAACCAAGCTAGTATCAAGCTATATTATTATGAAATTAGAGCACAGAATCACTGGAGAGCAACCAGTAGCGGAGCGCCTCAACGCGACATTCTAGGACGGAATAGGCAATCGAACACACTCATACTGGTCCGAACTAGGAACCTTCTAACCCAGAGTATAACGCCCCGCTGTTGCGTCTCAGAGAAAGCAAAGAAAAGAAAAGTAGAAGCAAGAACGAGGGCCTACTAAATTATATTCTTGACACCATGCTACTATGTTACTGTGTCAGGAACAGCTGAGGGTAGCTCAGAGAAGCGCTCATCTCCGAGGCACAAAAACAAGAACACAGTCAGCGCCCCTACCCGGTTGAAGCTCGTAAGTCTACCATCAAGCCTTCAAATCTTATAACCAATGGACACAAACTGTCGTGTTACATATACCAAAAACTAAAACGAAACCCCAAATGGTGGAATCAACAGCAAGAACATCCGAAAGGCAAAGCCTTACCGAAAAACTTTAATGGCACAAACTAGAGCAAAAACACTTAACATTAAACTGGAATACAAATAAATTCTAAGAAACATTTCAAAAAATTAAGCCCAAGCAATTACAACACCACCCTCTTGAAATTCGTCGAAAATCAGACGAACTGAACCGATCATGAGGCGGTGATCTGATTCAATTACATTTGACTTCAATGATTGTAGTGGCAGGGGAACTCACGGCCAGCCAATCTCTATGAAGTTATTGAAGATCTGCTTGCCGATCATGATGACACCGAGTTGGATGCAGAGCTCGGGCAAGCAGCCTGTGGGGTCGCACATGTCGTAGCGCAGTCTGTTCAGCACGTTCGTGCGCGTGTTCTCGTCTCCGGGGTGATAGAAAAATTTACCCTGAGAAAAAGCTTGTATCAGACACCACCGATGAAATACATAGATAAAGCGTGGTTACATCATCGTTGTTATTAAGAAAAATGTCTATATTGCTTGCACCAAGGCACGGGCTGAAACTTACTCATATTGTAAAATAAACGAATAGAATCTTGAAGAAATGCTCACCGTTCTAGAAGAATCAATGCCTACATTGCACATCTCTCAACAAAATAATAATGCTACGAGCATTGATGAAGCAGTAGTAAAGTTGACTGAAACTATAATGACCGCATACAATCAGTGTTGCCCAATTGTAACTCGTACAGTTACCCCGAAAAATAAACAAAAGCCCTGGATTACTAGAGACATCGTGATAAATATAAAGAAACGTCAAGCGTATCTAGCCCTCTTTTGCGAAGGGCGAATATCTAGAGAAACATATAACCGATTCAGAAAATATGTAACAAACCAGATAAGAACATCAAAAAAGAACTACTTTACGCTCAAGTTTACTCAATTCAAAACTGACGTTAAAAAGACTTGGCATCTCCTTAACTCTTGCTATAAACCGAATAATGCCAATAAAAAAAAATTGAATATGTTATTCAAGATAATGTAAAATACCATGAGAAGAAAGAAATTGCTAATTTCTTTATCAACTTCTTCGTAAATGTAGGGAAAACTATAGCTGATGTTATTCCAAGTGAAACTACTGATCACCTGGAATTTATGGATCATATTCGAGAACCTAACTCCATTTTCTTTACGCCTACAAACTCCTCCGATGTAATTACGTGCATAAACAACATGAAAAATAAATCAAGTGGGCTACAAACATTTCCGACTAAAGCACTTAAAGTTATTGCTGACATTGTAGCCCCGCTGATATTAAATATTATTAACCAGTCTCTCTTACTAGGCACTTTCCCGAACTCCCTCAAAGTTGCTAGAGTAACCCCTATCTTTAAAAGTGGTGAAAAAACCTGTGTAAACAATTATCGACCTATCTCCGTTCTACCAATTATTAGCAAAGTATTCGAAAAGATTTTGTATAAAAAAGTGTACTCGTATTTTGAACAAAAATCAATTCTTTACGATAAACAATACGGCGTACGCTCTAAAAAATCAACAACACAGGCTATATTAAATCATTTACAATTCCTCTATTCTAATATAGATGAAGGAAAGCCTGTCTTCTCTGTATTTCTTGACTTTCGAAAAGCATTCGATTGTGTGGACCATAAAATACTACTCTCGAAACTACACTTTTATGGCATTCGAGGGATTGCCCATGATTGGTTCAGATCACACCTAACAAATCGGAAGCAATACATTGTCATTGACGACGCAAAATCAGACCACCAGACAATTAGCCATGGAGTTCCACAAGGATCTGTTCTTGGGCCTCTTCTGTTTTTTATTTTTATCAATGATATTGTAAAATCTACATCATTCTTCAAATTCATACTTTTTGCCGATGACAGTACGCTTTCTGCGGTCCTTCCGAACCAAAATCCTGCTATGATTGTGGAGAGTATAAATAATGGACTTTATAAGGTTTCATCGGGGCTCAAAGCTAATAAAATAAGCCTTAATATTGATAAAACAAATTATATTACATTCTCATACAAGAAAGATGTATCTCCCATGCATTAAAATTCGCGAAGGTGATATCGAAGAAACCAACTCATGTAAGTTTCTGGGCGTCATAATAGATAAACATCTGACCTTCAAAGAGCACATGACTAAAATTAGTTCTAAATTATCAAAATCCATCGGAATCCTAAATAAAGTTGAAAATTTTCTGCGTGAAACAGCTTTACAAATGCTCTACCGAACGCTCATTTCTCCATACTTGCAATACAGAATAGAAGCATGGCACGGAACTGATAAAAATAAAACCACCAAAATTTTTACTCTGCAGAAAAGAGCTGTCAGAGCGGTAAAGAACCTAGAATATAATGCTCACACAATTGATTCTTTCAAAAATTTACAAATACTTAAACTTGCGGATCTCTACAAAATCTCCATCTGTAATTTCATTTACAAAACATTAAGAAATGATGGCGACAATAGCCTAAGACAATTATTGACTGCGCAAACTGGTCATAACGACCATTTCACCCGAAATAGAAGTAAATTCATGCTTCCTTATTATTCAAAGGCCCGGTCGCAACATAGTATCCTCTTCATTGGAACCAAAACTTGGAACTCTATACCTGCGGAGATCCGTAAATGTAATTCGTACAAAGTATTCAAAAGACATCTTGAGTCTCACTTCCCATCAGAATACTAGTCGTGTAAGATCACCATGTCAAATCTTGCCTCCTACATATAACTAATGATAATGTAACTTGCTTTGGGTAACATAACCGATCTTCAGTCTGCTCTTGAATCGTTTTATCGAACATACTGTTAAATATGGCCGATTAGACCTATATAGTAAAATACAGCATAAAATATCAAGTTAATTATCTCAATGATCAGTCTAATGCGAAACTAGGTTAAGTGAACTAGGTTAAACATTATTGTACACCTTAGAATAACGTGATGATAGGATGCCCTAGAAGTCGCTGAACTTGTTCGGGCCCACAGGCAGCTATACTCAAATTTGACCATTGTACTAGACTTAAGAAACATTCTACCTCTGTATCACCTGTGGTAAATAAATTGTTTAAATTGTTTAAATTTTGAAGCCATATTTTTTTAAAATACAATGTAATACATAGGTAAAGAGTGGTTACATCACCGACGTGGTGTAACCTGGCGCACTGTCACTGCTTACCAGAGACGAGTTAGCAAGCGCATTGTGAAAGCCTGGGCAACTCTTCATGGTTACCTCAGATGCGCATACGTTTGGCTCCTCTAGCATCCGCTCAATTTTAGAGGGCAGGCCTCGTACATCATGAAATAACGCTAAAGAATTTTTGGCTCAGCACTACTACCAGCTCCATTCTGACTTTCCGTACTATTTTTGTGCCAGTCTCCCACTGTTTGATACCTCTGGCCCTAGCGGTGTGAAGTTTGTGGATCTTCACTTTTTTACCATTCAGATCTCAATTATCTTTGTCAATTCCCAGATATTAGAAGCCTAGTCTGACGTGTCAAGTCTGTCGTGATCATCACTTATGGAAAGTGTTATATTGTGAAGTAGGCATCTTTGTGGTTATGGGATTTCCGGAGATGAGGTTTGCGCGTCTTGTCGGATGCCATCTCGCGTTCAGGACAGATGTCTTTATGGGACCTCCGCCGGAAGCTGTGCCTTGGGGGCGCATCGCATTGGTATGCACCGGAGTAGCATTGTTTAACTTCCGAGCGCTATAGCTCATAAGCAGAGTCGGTGTATGGATGAGTCAGTACAAGAATAGGAACCTAGCTAAGAGTTTCCTTTTCCTAGTCCTGAAGTTAACGCTTCAGATCGGTAGTTACAGTTACCGATACTGTAGTTTGCAGCTACAATTACTAATCCTCGTATCGTGACGAAAAACCAAGATACTACAAATTGCGACGAGATTTCGAACCTCCTAAGTGAATTTGAACTTTACAAGTGCTCTGAAATTAAGATGGCGCATTCTACAGTTTGCTGTCCTCCATTCGACGTTAAAGTGGAAACAGTGAGTAATATCTACAACGATTCAAGTACAGTGTGCAGACGTTCTTCAGAAGGCGGGAAACAATGGTGGTAACAAAGCTAGTATTATAGTTGAAGCTTCGCCTGTAAACATCATTACTGATCTACAACGAAGAATTTAACCTCCGTTACTCACTGATGCTACATATGAGGAACTTGAAGGAAAGTTAATACAACAATTTAAAATCAAGAAATCCACTGTTGGCGCATCTGTTACATTTCTAAACAGAGAGCAAAGTGTTAATGAATCCATAGAAAGTTATGCTAAAACGTTAAATGACTTAGCATCTTCGTGCAACTACGATAAGTGCGGTCGCGATCGTCTCTTGAGAGATACTTTTGTGGCCGGTCTACATTCAGCGCAAATTCTCAGCGCGGTTCTACAGCAAGTCTTTCAACAGTAAAGCTTCGACGCTCCAGATATTATTCGTGAGGATTCATCTTCATCGTTTTTCACTACAGAAAAACTACAGCCGAATTACATATGTATTCGCTGCGGAACTAGGCAGAAGCACCTTACAAAGAATTGCTATGCCCTAAAATTAAATTATTAAAATGCAAAAAATGTGGAAAAATAGGCCACATTTCTAAAGTTTGCAAATCTACGACTGCAGCACGACCTTCTCCTGTTAAACGAAGGGGACCTACACGAGAAGAATTTGACGCAGCTCGCACTTACATAGGGCAGCCGGAAAGGAGCGGTTGTCAGGGCTACGTCGGAAGAGAAGATGTGTCAATGAAGAGTTCAAGTAAGCCTCTACAGCAGTAGAACGAAGTTATTCTACAAAACCCTAGGAACGATACTTGTGACGGTAACTCTGTTCATAATTTCTCTGGTGTACAAACTAATTACGCGTTATTTCAATCACATTGTATTCCTCAAAGTATCACAAAAATTGCTCCCTCTGTTGCGCTAAACAATCATAAATATGTTACTTCTAGAGATAGAGTTCATCCTAAATATTCTGTGTCCAGGTCTAAGCCTATGTATGTAACTCAATTTGATGTCGGTGATCATGTTCTTGCTCTGAATTTTAGAAATGGTCCCAAGTGGCTGAAGGGAATTATTGTTAGTAAAGTGGCTGTTAATGTCTTTCATGTTCAAATATTAGCATTAAATATAATCTTGAAGAGACATTCAAATCAGTTGTTGCACAGTAGTTTGGGATCTATCCGCAGTGGGGAAACAGAGACTCCTGCTTAGCCTGTTAGCAGTTCCCCTGTGCAAAATTAACCTCGTAGATCAAGTAGAGTAAGAAGAACACGAAAACCTGTAATGCGAATACGTTGTTGAGCTCTTCCTTCTTTTTGTCATATATATTCATCTAAAGGGAGGGAAGTTGTTATATTGTGAAGTAGGCATCGTTGTGGTTATGGGATTTCCGGAGATGAGGTTTGCGCGTCCATATCGCGTTCAGGACAGATGTCTTTATGGGACCTCCGCCGGAAGCTGTGCCTTGGGGGCGCATCGCATTGGTATGCACCGGAAGAGCATTGTTTAACTTCCGAGCGCTATAGCTTATATGCAGAGTCGGTGTATGGATGAGTCAGTACAAGAATAGGAACCTAGCTAAGAGTTTCCTTTTCCTAGTCCTGAAGTTAACGCTTCAGATCGGTAGTTACAGTTACCGATACTGTAGTTTGCAGCTACAATTACTAATCCTCGTATCGTGATGAAAAACCAAGATACTACAGAAAGCTTCGTTTTGTGCGTTTTTTTGACTCCGGACCTTCCAACCGCCCTCCGGCTGGGAAACATCCCGCCCACATGTCGACCGACTGCTCATCGCCGTAGAGGCCAACCGTAATACACACCTTTGACAATGTACACTGACTGTACGCTGGTGGGTGCATGCCGGATTTTACCGCTGGTAATCAGCATAGCCATGCCAGTTTGGAGGTCATTTGATGCTCCAGCTCCAACGAAGAAGGGCCCACACAACTAATGACTATTTCCTTGCGCTTATAATTGGAAACAACGATCGTAACGGCAGGAGGGCTAGAATGTAGCGTGGCTTGTAAATTTATATCTTCTCAAAAGGCTACTTTTTACTTTCCTCTCGTCCATTATTTTTGCGAAATTGTAATTTATGATTAATCAATCTAAGTATTCTCACATAACGACACTTTCACAATGTACTCCATTGGGCAGCTCTCGGAGCAATCAGGGCTTGCACTACCAGAGTTGGCATTAAAAACTCACGCTAGACAATCACTACCTGTGCGCTATTAGAGAATTTTCTTCATTTCTGAAAGCTTTTGTGGTTTTTAGGCTAATCAGATTAGTTCAGACCTCCCTCACTACAACAAACGTATTCCAGAGAGAGGAAGGCACACTTTCGTTAGGAGTTAAGGGAAGGGGGAATCCAAGCACGTGTCCCCCCCCCCAAACCCCCCCCCCCCCCCCCCCCTCCCCAAACCCAGTGCTTAAAAACCACAAGATTAAAAGGAAAAATGGAAGAAAAAGTAACAGAGGCAGTAAAACAGGCCAACTGTGAATCGACAAAAATGGTGGGTAGCAAAACAAAAAACAACTCTATTCAAGCAAAAAGGAGGCCCACCTAACTTTCAGCTCGGGACCTCACATTTTCCCCTGAGAACACGAATTCCGATAAGTACAACAGTTGCATTCCCCTGAGGAGGGAAAACATGCAAAGGGGAAAAATACAAGATTAGATTATAAGTTAATTTAAGCCTCCCTAACCCCTACAAAAAAGAGCGTATCGAAGAGAGGAAGGAGGAAGGCACCATTTAGTATGGAGATAAGAGAATGAGGAATCTATGCAGAAGGGGCATAGAAACGGGGAAAAATAAATATTCAACAGCGAAACAGCAGTATCACTTGACTCACCTTAAAGAACGCGATGTAGATCAAAGACGAATAGAAATTGACGAATTGAAAGAGGAAAATTTTGAGTGTGAAGGAATCCTCGTATTCAGTCTCGGTCCGGGGGCACTCGATGTTGGTCAGGAAGATGACCACTTTCCTGTACACCTGCACACATTGCGTTCTGATGATGATAAGACCGCACGATCGTTAGTCGAGGTGTACTATTATTTCAGCTCATTCATCGTCATAACACACGCACTGAAAGATTCTAACTTAACAGTTATTGGAGATCTCTTCGAAAGTAAGAAGAAATAAGTATTCAGCGTAAAAGTACAAAAAATGTACCACTCGAAGTTTTCATGAATCAAAAATAACAGCAGCTTCCGCTAAAATAGAATATAGATGTGCTCCACTACACAATAAAGGCCCTGTAACGCTTCTGTAAAGAGTACGCATAAAATAACTCAGCGACCACAACTGCCCCGGCCAGAGAAGGATGTAATTGTGCCGTACAAAATTGAAGATGACGATGACGACGAGGTTGAGGATGGCAGACGTGATGCTGGCCACGAACTTGGCGTTCCTCTGGAAGATGGTGTCTTCGAGCTTGTGGAAGACGATCGAGATGGCCATGCGGTACACCATCACCGACAGCACCGCCGCCATCATTATTAGCACCTGACCAACGTAAATGAGCTTGTCCTTTAGGAAACGTGAGGCAAATTTTTAATCCTACACTTATCCAAAAATCAAATCAACTTTATTAAACATTCCAACATCCATTGAGAATTTCGTGTATAAGAGAAAACATGCAAAGTGACCAGGTAAAGATGAGTACAAACAGAACTAGCTAATAGAACTAACTTTGAGCTCCAATTGGTACTAGTCGCGAGTGGAGCAAGATATTAATACACAAGCTCACATGAAATAACCTCACAAAATAAACGGGCCTCACCATCACGATGATGATGGAGTAGACAGCAACGTATCGCGACACTTTGCTGTAGAAGGGAATGTAAGGCTCCGTCTTTTTAGTCACTGGGTTCACGCGCGTCGTCTTCACGCGAGCCTGGAACTCAGGCCTCACCTCCTCCTCTTCCTCGTAATGCTCCATGTCCCACTGCCACTGTATCACCGCCTGCCGCCGCTTCCACAGCTCCAGGAACATCGTCGCTGCACGCAACACTCGGTAAATATAGGCGTGTACCTCTCAGCTAGGAAATGTCACCATGAGTGAGGTAGGAGATGTGAATTTATCATCGTCGCTGCACGCAACACTCAGTAAATATGGGCGTGTACCTCTCAGCTAGGAAATGTCACCGTGAGAATGGTGAGCGATGTGAATTTATAGCTCTAAGGGCTGGTGAGGTGGAGGATCTCCGAGTGATGCGCAAGAAGCGGTCAGGATGTTGAGTTACAGGCTGATGTAATAGGCTCCATTTAATACGTTTCCGCGGTTGGTTTGGTTGTAAGTCTCAAAATAAGAAAAATCGACTTCACTTATCGGATACATTTTTATCTTTCCTTAGAAATATGAAAAGTACAATTATTGTACAATACATTTCACCTGGTATGATAACAGTTATTTTTTAACACATTCATTGCGGTATGACCCACCGGTGGGTCGTGTTTAAGTTTCTCCAGGTGCAAAACATGGGTCCAATTGCATCGATGGGTCGCTTGAAAATTTTTTAACAATCTTTTTAAATTAATGTCATTCATTTTAGCCAGTTAATGTTTTTTATTTATAAAATTCTCAACAACTTTTTTATTTTAAGTCCGAGTTGTATATTGAACTTCAGTTTAACCCACCGCAGTCAATATGTTAAAGAGGTCGCGAGAAATGCTTTTTATTTATTCAGGTACATGAATGAGCAATTACCCGACCGGTATGCATGTGGCCCAATACGCGGGAAACGTGTTAAAAACTACGTGGAATGCTTTTTGACAACAATGCCGCTTTCACAAACACAACGGGCGTGCCGGCAGGCTTCCATACGAGACTTTTGGCTATTCTCAAAGCTGGCGGTACGTTTACAGTGTGTAAAGGTGTAAAGAAGTCTTCTTGTCGTCTAGCTAGATGCTCTCATAGTTATGACTTTGGTGGCTGATGTAAAAATAACGATGTTACTATACAAATACTGTTTAAAAGATAAACCAGATTAAAATAATAAAATTTATGGATTACTACGAGTTGTAGAATAAATCGCACGCGATCATTCGATCTGCTAACACGACGTGTTAGGACCACGTTTTATTGCAACATTCTAATCACTTCTAAGTCATTCATCTAGCCTCCAGGACAATTTCAAATATTTCGGAACAAAATCTGGAAACTTTATCTAGCAATGGAACTGAATACGGAGAACTTTGTTGCTTAGTTAGCTTAGTGCATTACCAGAAATCATTGAATTAACCTGCTCGTTTTTAAGACTTGATCAGAAAACTCCGCAAAGCTTATATTTGTTAAGATTTGATTCTGTTTTAAAGGATACTTTAGCAAGGCATGAAGAAAGGCTCGGAGCTGGACCGTTCATTAGGTAAGCTACAGCGCCATCTTTCTCTGTTCTCACTTGATGGACGACTTGAACGTCGAGATAATATCTTGTTCGTACACGGAGGCTCGGTTATTTCTTGTTATGGATCTGTAGTAATTTTCCATACTGATACAGAAATACTTTAATGATTAGATTAGTCGTTAGTTTTAGCCTCCCTACCCAGCAACAATTGCGATCCAAAGAGAGGAAGGAGGAAGGCACCATTTAGTATGGAGTTAAGGAAACGCGGAATCTAAGCAGAAAGGCATAGAAACAGTTAGTTGTGAAAAAAGATTATGAAACAAGATCAAAGTTGAAGAAGACACAGTAGTAGGTGCTGAAAAACAGGACAGCAGTGAACCGAAAAAAGGTGGTCCTTAACATAACAAAAACATTATATTTCAACAAAAAGAAGGCCTACCTAACTCTCAGCTCAGGCCCTCACATTGTCCCCCTGGGAGCGCTAGTTCCCATAGAAACAATAATTGTATCCCCCTGAGGGGAATACTTTAATGAAACGTAAGATTTAACACTCTGAATCAGTTTTCCAAGGCGCTGAATATTTTCGACATACTACGTACATACTTTTTGAACTATTTGGATGTAACTGAAAGAAGGACTCACATTTTTCGAAACTCTAGAATGTAGGTTAGACTAAATCAAAGGTGTTGAGGTTAAGTTTACTAAAAAATTACCACGTATCAAATAAGTAAGATGTTCGACAATAAGACTGCAACAAGAAAAGCAACAGATGAGATGAGGTGCATGGAGTAAACATAGCCCTTGGGGCACTCGAGCATATTCTAAATAAAATTTTGCTGCATTTGATGCTTTAAATCTCATAAATCAACGAATTCAAAGCACTTCAAATTTTAATCAAATATAAAAAGCTTCATATTTCTAATTCTAAAACAGCGATCGGTCAGAATTTTCGAAATGGCCCCAGTTACCATGAAGACTCAAATGACGGCCGTGAAGGTGGTACCTAGTGCACTACTTTGGCGCGCTACCATGCTACCAACACATCTCATTTTTTCAAACAAAACTCCGAAATTGCCCTTAATGAAAACTGATCCGAGACTCAGGCAAAGATAAAAAAAATGGCAAAGATCTGTCAGTTACGCGGATTTTTGCTGAAATAGTCCAATGACTTTCAAGATCCCTCCAGATCCTCGAAAAAGAAGAAAAAGTTCTGCCAACGCACCCCAGAAAGACATGGCGATGGAGAAGACGACGGTCATAGGGTTGTCGAACAGGAACGTGAACTTGGATATGAAGCAAGAGTTCTCGAGGGGAGCAAAGCCGCACAGCTCGTCGCACACCGGGCACATGGTGAAGTTGCGCACCGTCTCGTCGAAACAGATCTCTTTGCTGCGAAAAATAACGTCGTTCAGTGAACGTCAAACACAATTCAAATTTTCACTAGAAATAAATGCGATTATCTTACTCATGACTCCTATGAAAAATCTAATCCGCAAGAAAAATACCTCCAACTAGGCAAAGCAGCAACCAGCACAACAATTTCTGGAATAATATTCTCACTATAACATTAATGAGCTGTGGTACTACGAGCGCTTCCAAGCCTATTTAAAAGAATACCAACAATCTGAAACTTAGAACCATTGCTTTTCCCCGCTTAGATAGCACCAGTCTATGGTAGCCATAAGAAAAACTCCTCTCGCTTATACCCATTAGATTAGATTAGTCGTTAGTTTTAGCCTCCCTACCCAGCAACAAATGCGACCCAAAGAGAGGAAGGAGGAAGGCACCATTTCATATGGAGTTAAGGAAACGCGGAATCTACGCAGAAAGGCATAGAAACAGTAAGTTGTGAAAGAAGATCATGAAACAAGACCAAAGTTGAAGAAGAAAGTAGTAGGTGTTGAAGAACAGGACAGCAGTGAACTGATAAAAGGTGGTCCTTAACTTAAAAACATTTTATTTCAACAATAAATAAGGCCTACCTAACTCTCAGCTCGGGCCCTCACATTGTCCCCCTGGGAGCGCTAGTTCCCATAGATACAATAATTGTATCCCCCTGAGGGGTCTCGCTTATACCCATACTCGTGAAAGTAAACCAGGCGTGAAATCACACCCAGGCAATACTAAGTAAAAAAATGACATGCCCTATTTGAGTCTCCAGTCATGTTGATCTCTGGCGTACTATTTAGTTATTCCGAAAGACGCAGATTTCACTCAAGAACTCTCTCTGGTCACCTTCGTGATGCAAAGGCAAAGCGTTGCACTTTGAGTGAGAAGATACCCGGTAACCAGTTGCACTGCAAGTTATGGTAAACTACCATGCTGCAAGTGCGCGATATATTAGTCCGAGCAGACGGTTCCGCTGGTAATACAAAAAACATGCTTGTAAGAGAGAGTTAAGAGAAAACCCTCCTACGTAACGAGCTTGCATTTCACTCCTTCTATCGTAAGTTAACAGCTGAAAACCCAATTCAACAGAAAACAAAAAGAGCAATTCTAAAATATAGCGATCAATAAAGATGTTCTTCAAGAAAATCTGTATATTTTCTCTTTACCCGAGCAACAGTCTGCCAACACCTCACGATTGGTCGTCACTTGTGTATGATCTATCGGAATTACAAGTTGATTTTATGCAATCAATCCAGTTTTAGAACTGTTAACCTGTTTTTATATGTGCCTGTTGTGCGATGTTCTTCATAAATCACTTTTTAACTAACCTTTTCTCACTACTTGATAATCATTTACGAAGGTGTTTTCACCTCTTTCGATAAGATGTTTATATGTATTTTCATACCTTGATTCAATTAATGATTAAGGAATTCCGAAGAATTCTATAGTAGTATTGAAATTATTTACAAATTTTGAGCCATCTTCATGTGTATAAAATATCTAAAAGATGATATTTAGACTGCTACTCTCAAAAACATAATTAGCCCGCGATACTATAGTACGCACCGCAAGCTTGTCTTTCAATAATTATAAGGACCTTTATATTAAGAAATTTTTAAAACCCAACATGTTATGCATCTCATGTATTAAATTTTTTGAAATGAACTTTTTTTTTGTGCCGCGTGCAGCAAGTGATCGCTTTTGCGATAGCATTTTATTTCTCCCTTGCATCTCCCTCCAACGCCACTCCTTCCTACAGTAATACCAACGATCGGCACACACACAGTCATCAGAACTCTCATTAACCATGTATCTAGATTTTGGCACTTTGAAAATTCACGAAACTCTTCGTAAGAATTTCCTCCCTGTACACTTGACATCCATTGTTTATGCCGTTTTTGGTTTATACTTGACTATAAGTACACAATAAGCGATCACTCACACTCCCGCAAATACGTAAATCAAATTCTTTTTCCATATTTCTTATTTTCACATTAAATTTTACATTCAACATGTTTTTACATTATACCCCCTTCTCATTCCAGCCAGTAATGTGTGCATCTCGATCTCCAATATCCAGCACCCAATGCCTGGTGCACCAATCCGCCAATACAACTCTAGGCATTACACATTTCTGGTCAAGCGCCAGGAATTAATTTTTTGACTGAGTCGTACAGACTTATCGATACAGCAGAACCCAGAGAACCATAGTAACAATTCATGATTTAACGAGTGCGCCCTGTAGTAAGTCAGCAAGCTAACGCTCTGTTGCAAGTCAGCAAGCTAACGCTCTGTTGCAAGTCAGCAAGCTAACGCTCTGTTGCAAGTCAGCAAGCTAACGCTCTGTTGCAAGTCAGCAAGCTAACGCTCTGTTGCAAGTCAGCAAGCTAACGCTCTGTAGCAAGTCAGCAAGCTAACGCTCTGTTGCAAGTCAGCAAGCTAATGCTCTGTAGCAAGTCAGCAAGCTAACGCTCTGTAGCAAGTCAGCAAGCTAACGCTCTGTTGCAAGTCAGCAAGCTAACGCTCTGTTGCAAGTCAGCAAGCTAACGCTCTGTTGCAAGTCAGCAAGCTAACGCTCTGTAGCAAGTCAGCAAGCTAACGCTCTGTTGCAAGTCAGCAAGCTAACGCTCTGTTGCAAGTCAGCAAGCTAACGCTCTGTAGCAAGTCAGCAAGCTAACGCTCTGTTGCAAGTCAGCAAGCTAACGCTCTGTAGCAAGTCAGCAAGCTAACGCTCTGTAGCAAGTCAGCAAGCTAACGCTCCGTTGCAAGTCAGCAAGCTAACGCTCTGTTGCAAGTCAGCAAGCTAACGCTCTGTTGCAAGTCAGCAAGCTAACGCTCTGTTGCAAGTCAGCAAGCTAACGCTCTGTTGCAAGTCAGCAAGCTAACGCTCTGTTGCAAGTCAGCAAGCTAACGCTCTGTTGCAAGTCAGCAAGCTAACGCTCTGTTGCAAGTCAGCAAGCTAACGCTCTGTAGCAAGTCAGAAAGCTAACGCTCTGTAGCAAGTCAGCAAGCTAACACTCTGTAGCAAGTCAGCAAGCTAACGCTCTGTAGCAAGTCAGCAAGCTAACGCTCTGTAGCAAGTCAGAAAGCTAACGCTATGTAGCAAGTCAGCAAGCTAACGCTCTGTAGCAAGTCAGCAAGCTAACGCTCTGTAGCAAGTCAGCAAGCTAACGCTCTGTAGCAAGTCAGCAAGCTAACGCTCTGTAGCAAGTCAGCAAGCTAACGCTCTGTAGCAAGTCAGCAAGCTAACGCTCTGTAGCAAGTCAGCAAGCTAACGCTCTGTAGCAAGTCAGCAAGCTAACGCTCTGTAGCAAGTCAGCAAGCTAACACTCTGTAGCAAGTCAGCTTGTTAACGCTCTGTAGCAAGTCAGCAAGCTAACGCTCTGTAGCAAGTCAGAAAGCTAACGCTCTGTTGCAAGTCAGCAAGCTAACGCTCTGTAGCAAGTCAGCAAGCTAACGCTCTGTAGCAAGTCAGCTTGTTAACGCTCTGTAGCAAGTCAGCAAGCTAACGCTCTGTAGCAAGTCAGCAAGCTAACGCTCTGTAGCAAGTCAGCTTGTTAACGCTCTGTAGCAAGCCAGAAAGCTAACGCTCTGTTGCAAGTCAGCAAGCTAACGCTCTGTAGCAAGTCAGCAAGCTAACGCTCTGTAGCAAGTCAGAAAGCTAACGCTCTGTAGCAAGCCAGAAAGCTAACGCTCTGTAGCAAGTCAGAAAGCTAACACTCTGTAGCGAGTCCGCAAATCAACAGTTCGAAAGCTAAAAAGCATTCGTAAATTAACATGCATTCTCTGTCGTAGTAATCTTTAAACAGATGATACACACTAGAGACCACAGTCATATCTACTTTGCTTTCTAAGCTACGCTACCAGAAGATCTTAACGGCAGACGATGCCCATTAAATTTCTATCGAGTTTTGAGCATTGACCAAACGGAAGACCAGGCACCTGGGCTTGTTATACTCGGAGTTCATGAAGAAGAGCCCGCACGCGAAGGTGAAGCAGCCCATGCAGGCGGCAGATATGAGCATGTGTGTGTAGAAGCCCAGCCAAGCGAAGTACATGCCCATCTTGTCGCCGAAGTACTTGCGCACCAAGTGTATCGGTTGTTTCTTGTACCAGCTTTTGATACTAGCCCATTCCAGGAACAGCACCTGCTCAGTAAATGTATATGTTTATCCTTCGCGTTCATTATTAGAATGTATGAGAATTTTCTCAACAGATACAAGGACATTTTTTGAGAGGTGCGAGAGTAGAGAGCTTCAATATAGGCATGGAAGGCTTGTGGGAAAATCTCCCACATGCTCGCGAGGTGCACTAGTCAGTCGGAACCGTGGCGTGAAGTTGGGCGAGTCACTTTGCTTCTTTCCGTTGTTTTCGGTCGTTTGCAGTCAGTGGGAAGTGACGTCGATGGAGTTTTTTAGGTTTTTATCAAGATTCAAGGCGAGTGCTGGTCTATTGCTGCATTGGAGTTTGTCTTGCCGGTGTCAACCCAATAATTTGTCGTCACACTACCCAAGTATCCTAAATTTCTTGCTGCTTCTGTGTTTCGACTATATTTACGTTTGCGTGCCTGTGTCTGTTATTCTATTTTTGCTTAGTTTGGGGTTTATTTAATTTCTTACAGGGGTTCAGGGTTTTAAACATTGAACTTCAAATATTGAATCAACGGTATCTGGCCGTAACTATTAGAGATTGAGCGTTGCTCATATCTCATTGAGCTTTATTTGAATTAACGGTATCTGGCCGTAACTATTAGAGATTGAGAGTTGCTCATATCTCATTGAACTTTATTTGAATTAACGGTATCTGGCCGTAACTATTAGAGATTGAGAGTTGCTCATATCTCATTGAACTTTATTTGAATTAACGGTATCTGGCCGTAACTATTAGAGATTGAGAGTTGCTCATATCTCATTGAACTTTATTTGAATTAACGGTATTTGGCGTAACTATTAGAGATTGAGAGTTGCTCATATCTCATTGAACTTTATTTGAATTAACGGTATCTGGCCGTAACTATTAGAGATTGAGAGTTGCTCATATCTCATTGAACTTTATTTGAATTAACGGTATTTGGCGTAACTATTAGAGATTGAGAGTTGCTCTTATCTCATTGAACTTTATTTGAATTAACGGTATCTGGCCGTAACTATTAGAGATTGAGCGTTGCTCATATCTCATTGAACTTTATTTGAATTAACGGTATTTGGCGTAACTATTAGAGATTGAGAGTTGCTCTTATCTCATTGAACTTTATTTGAATTAACGGTATCTGGCCGTAACTATTAGAGATTGAGCGTTGCTCATATCTCATTGAACTTTATTTGAATTAACGGTATCTGGCCGTAACTATTAGAGATTGAGCGTTGCTCATATCTCATTGAACTTTAATTGAATTAAAGGTATCTGGCCGTAACTATTAGAGATTGAGCGTTGCTCTTATCTTATTGAACTTTAAGCCAAAATTTCAGCTCCTAATACGTCAATGCGATACTACTCATCCTTGAGCTGTTTTAACACTTTGATTGCGACTACTAAATATTAAGTTCAATGCCAAACTCAAATTTAAAGTCAATTGTATTAAATTATTTCGAAAATACCAAAGATGAACTTGATCGTGTCTTCGTTTAGCTTTGATTAAGTATTTATGAAAATTGAATTTGCGGCTCCTGGTCGTTCAGCAGCATAATGAAAATTACCTCTGTGTACCACCGGTGGCGCACGTCGCAGTCAAAGTGTTAAAATTCACTTCTTCTGGGCCTATGACTTTCATAAAACTAAATTCCTTAAACTATCCTATCTGTCCTTACCTGAAAACCTGCCTTTGACTGTTTTCCTCGAAATTTCCTAACATTCTTCTAAAAGTGGTATAGTACCCACCAAGTGTGGCAACAAACTTGGATGAGTGGTTGCAGGTTTAGTTTGTCCTAATTGATTTTGACTCGTTTGAATTTGTTTGATTTTGTTTGCTCTACTTGGTCGTAATTTTGGTTGAAGTGTTCATTAAATTAGCTTTGTTTTCCTTCAGAATGATCGCTACGTTCCGTGCCATTGACACTGGGGGCACTCCACTGGCAGTTTTCCTTCTCAGTCCAGCGTCTCGTCTTTCTCACCTCTAACATGCACTTCGTCTAGGCCTTGTGGGTGCGTTTAGGTCTGCTGTCCAAATTGATATCTTGAGAGTTTTGTTTTCCGAAAGTGGAAAATTTGTTGCTGGTCGTCGTCAGTCTGAACTTGCCTTGTTCTTTCATTGCTACAGGTCGGCATGTGGTCTCTTTACCTGGCTTCACGCTCTATCGGCAACGTTTCTGTTAAGCACACCTTGCTCTGCCCTGCTGAGACGCCGCTCGGTTGCTTTTTTCGTTTGACATTGCGAAGTATCTTACCTACTCTACCTTTGAGCGATCGTCGCACACTATTGAAGCCTAAACTTTGAAAACTTAAACTATTGACTACGGACACAGATGTGTTCTCTTTCGAAAGCCTAAAGGTATAAACTACCTTGTACGGCTCTGTGATAAAATATTAAAACTTGAACGACTTTTGTTCCTTGTCAATTACAAATGAAAAAATAAAATAAAAATGAAAAGGAAAATGAAGTTGTGGAATTTCCCACAGGCTTTTGTTAACGTCCAATCCCGCACTGCAGAATTTTTATCAGAGAACAGCAGCTTCAAAGTTGTTAGTAGAAAACGGGTTGGAAAAGCGCCAAATATAAGCCCTTTGCTCATTAAGTCCGAATTTCACTCACTGCCTTCAGGTTGAGAACAAAAAACTACTGTACACACGATTTTAACAATGAAGTGATCAATGAAGTGATCAATGAAGTGATCAATGAAGTGATCAATGAAGACGAGCAAGACGATCACGCGCAATCCAACGCCTCAATCCCTTCTAACAGTTTTGCGAACGAATCGGGTGTGACTAATTATTTTGAGGAATACCTTCTTAAGCTCGTCATTGATGCAATTTTGATGATGACAAATGAGAATCAGAACAAATCAAGATCCGCAGATTACGACAGCATGTTGAGACCAAATCAAGAAACAAAAAGATCGTGGCACACAGTAGGCTTTTCCCTGACGGGGCACACGACACAGCGGGGCACACGCCACAGCGGGGCACACGCCACAGCGGGGCACACGCCACAGCGGGGCACACGCCACAGCGGGGCACACGCCAAAACGGGGCACACGCCACAGCGGGGCACACGCCACAGCGGGGCACACGCCACAGCGGGTCACACGCCACAGCGGGTCACACGACACCGCTGGGCACACGACACCGCTGGGCACACGACACAGCGGGGCACACGACACAGCGGGTCACACGACACCGCGGGGCACACGACACCGCGGGGCACACGCCACAGCGGGGCACACGCCACAGCGGGGCACACGCCACAGCGGGGGCACACGCCACAGCGGGGCACACGCCACAGCGGGGCACACGCCACAGCGGGGCACACGCCACAGCGGGGCACACGCCACAGCGGGGCACACGCCACAGCGGGGCACACGCCACAGCGGGGCACACGCCACAGCGGGGCACACGCCACAGCGGGGCACACGCCACAGCGGGGCACACGCCACAGCGGGGCACACGCCACAGCGGGGCACACGCCACAGCGGGGCACACGCCACAGCGGGGCACACGCCACAGCGGGGCACACGCCACAGCGGGGCACACGCCACAGCGGGGCACACGCCACAGCGGGGCACACGCCACAGCGGGGCACACGCCACAGCGGGGCACACGCCACAGCGGGGCACACGCCACAGCGGGGCACACGCCACAGCGGGGCACACGCCACAGCGGGGCACACGCCACAGCGGGGCACACGCCACAGCGGGGCACACGCCACAGCGGGGCACACGCCACAGCGGGGCACACGCCACAGCGGGGCACACGCCACAGCGGGGCACACGCCACAGCGGGGCACACGCCACAGCGGGGCACACGCCACAGCGGGGGCACACGCCACAGCGGGGCACACGCCACAGCGGGGCACACGCCACAGCGGGGCACACGCCACAGCGGGGCACACGCCACAGCGGGGCACACGCCACAGCGGGGCACACGCCACAGCGGGGCACACGCCACAGCGGGGCACACGCCACAGCGGGGCACACGCCACAGCGGGGCACACGCCACAGCGGGGCACACGCCACAGCGGGGCACACGCCACAGCGGGGCACACGCCACAGCGGGGCACACGCCACAGCGGGGCACACGCCACAGCGGGGCACACGCCACAGCGGGGCACACGCCACAGCGGGGCACACGCCACAGCGGGGCACACGCCACAGCGGGGCACACGCCACAGCGGGGCACACGCCACAGCGGGGCACACGCCACAGCGGGGCACACGCCACAGCGGGGCACACGCCACAGCGGGGCACACGCCACAGCGGGGCACACGCCACAGCGGGGCACACGCCACAGCGGGGCACACGCCACAGCGGGGCACACGCCACAGCGGGGCACACGCCACAGCGGGGCACACGCCACAGCGGGGCACACGCCACAGCGGGGCACACGCCACAGCGGGGCACACGCCACAGCGGGGCACACGCCACAGCGGGGCACACGCCACAGCGGGGCACACGCCACAGCGGGGCACACGCCACAGCGGGGCACACGCCACAGCGGGGCACACGCCACAGCGGGGCACACGCCACAGCGGGGCACACGCCACAGCGGGGCACACGCCACAGCGGGGCACACGCCACAGCGGGGCACACGCCACAGCGGGGCACACGCCACAGCGGGGCACACGCCACAGCGGGGCACACGCCACAGCGGGGCACACGCCACAGCGGGGCACACGCCACAGCGGGGCACACGCCACAGCGGGGCACACGCCACAGCGGGGCACACGCCACAGCGGGGCACACGCCACAGCGGGGCACACGCCACAGCGGGGCACACGCCACAGCGGGGCACACGCCACAGCGGGGCACACGCCACAGCGGGGCACACGCCACAGCGGGGCACACGCCACAGCGGGGCACACGCCACAGCGGGGCACACGCCACAGCGGGGCACACGCCACAGCGGGGCACACGCCACAGCGGGGCACACGCCACAGCGGGGCACACGCCACAGCGGGGCACACGCCACAGCGGGGCACACGCCACAGCGGGGCACACGCCACAGCGGGGCACACGACACAGCGGGGCACACGACACAGCGGGGCACACGACACAGCGGGGCACACGACACAGCGGGGCACACGACACAGCGGGGCACACGACACAGCGGGGCACACGACACAGCGGGGCACACGACACAGCGGGGCACACGACACAGCGGGGCACACGACACAGCGGGGCACACGACACAGCGGGGCACACGACACAGCGGGGCACACGACACAGCGGGGCACACGACACAGCGGGGCACACGACACAGCGGGGCACACGACACAGCGGGGCACACGACACAGCGGGGCACACGACACAGCGGGGCACACGACACAGCGGGGCACACGACACAGCGGGGCACACGACACAGCGGGGCACACGACACAGCGGGGCACACGACACAGCGGGGCACACGACACAGCGGGGCACACGACACAGCGGGGCACACGACACAGCGGGGCACACGACACAGCGGGGCACACGACACAGCGGGGCACACGACACAGCGGGGCACACGACACAGCGGGGCACACGACACAGCGGGGCACACGACACAGCGGGGCACACGACACAGCGGGGCACACGACACAGCGGGGCACACGACACAGCGGGGCACACGACACAGCGGGGCACACGACACAGCGGGGCACACGACACAGCGGGGCACACGACACAGCTGGGCACACGACACAGCGGGGCACACGACACAGCGGGGCACACGACACAGCGGGGCACACGACACAGCTGGGCACACGACACAGCGGGGCACACGACACAGCGGGGCACACGACACAGCGGGGCACACGACACAGCGGGGCACACGACACAGCGGGGCACACGACACAGCGGGGCACACGACACAGCGGGGCACACGACACAGCGGGGCACACGACACAGCGGGGCACACGACACAGCGGGGCACACGACACAGCGGGGCACACGACACAGCGGGGCACACGACACAGCGGGGCACACGACACAGCGGGGCACACGACACAGCGGGGCACACGACACAGCGGGGCACACGACACAGCGGGGCACACGACACAGCGGGGCACACGACACAGCGGGGCACACGACACAGCGGGGCACACGACACAGCGGGGCACACGACGCAGCGGGGCACACGACACAGCGGGGCACACGACACAGCGGGGCACACGACGCAGCGAGGCACGCGACACAGCGAGGCACAAGACACAGCGAGGCACAAGACACAGCAAGACACAAGCCACTCACCCGGCGCTCACACAGCGTGGGCCCGGGCCCGTCCTTGTCGTAGTGGCCGTCGTGCAGCATGAAGGCGGCGTCGTAGGTGCCGTTCGACAGCAGCCGACTGATGCCAAAGTCTGCGATGGTACAGAAGCATACGTGACACTTGTTGCGCAACTGCAGCAGTCGTTGTGACGAGTGCAACTTACTAAACTGAGACTTGTTGTTGCGTTACGCAGCACACAAACGCTGTGCTATGCTGCGTTTCTAAGTTGTTTCCAACACCATCTACCGCAGTTTCTAACGCTCACACCTTCTGGATAGACAGCGTTTATGTTTTTACTGCTGTTGTCGGATTGCTACCTTTGTGAAATTCATACAAAGTGCAATGACGCATCTGATTCACTTCGAAACTTTTCTCTTCCATAGGCTAAAGATGTGTTTAAAACATCAACTGGAGTAGATTCAATTAAATGTGAAGTTTAACAGGATATCTGGCACCTGATCAGACCTTGAAAACAGCTGTTGGGATTTATTCTATATTTCGAAGATTGATTAAAGGAAAGAGGACAGAACTTTCAAGTACCCCTTACAATATCACGGGACTAACTCGCGTGATCCCGCATTAGAGAGAAAATGATTCGCACAGACGCCTCATATAAGTTATGATAAAAACGTAAAAAGAAAGACATCAAGTGCGGAACATGACAACCACCGTCACAAACACCACCAACACCAGCATCAACAAACACCAGCATCAACAAACACCCTCATCATAGTCACCAACACTCACCCTCACCCCCACCACAGTCACCACCACCACAATCACTACTACTCACCCCCACCACAGTCACCACCACAATCACTACTACTCACCCCCACCACAGTCACCACCACTCACCCCCACCACAGTCACCACCACTCACCCCCACCACAGTCACCACCACTCACCCCCACCACAGTCACCACCACTCACCCCCACCACAGTCACCACCACTCATCTCCTCTCACCCCCCCCCCCCACAATCACCACCACTCACCCCCACCACTCACCCCCACCACTCACCCCCACCACTCACCCCCACCACTCACCCCCACCAGTCACCACCACTCACCCCCACCACAGTCACCACCACTCACCCCCACCACAGTCACCACCACTCACCCCCACTCACCCACCCCACAATCACCACCACTCACCATCACCATCAATGCTGTAGGGCACGCGCTGCAGGATCTCCCAGGCGATCTGCGAGCGCTGGGACTGCGTGAAGAACTGGTCGCGGTCCTTGATGATGAACCTGGGCAGGTTATGGTGTGTTGTGTTGTGTTCGTGTGCTGGGGTGCTGTGTTAATTGTGGTGCTGTTTTGTGTTGTGATACTTGTGGCGCAGTTTTATTGTGTTGCTTGTGGTGTTGTGTTGCTTGTGGTGCTGTGTTGCTTGTGGTGCTGTGTTGCTTGTGGTGCTGTGTTGCTTGTGGTGCTGTGTTGCTTGTGGTGCTGTGTTGCTTGTGGTGCTGTGTTGCTTGTGGTGCTGTGTTGCTTGTGGTGCTGTTGTTGTGTTGCTTGTGGTGCTGTGTTGCTTGTGGTGCTGTGTTGTGTTGCTTGTGGTGCTGTGTTGTGTTGCTTGTGTTGTTGTGTTGCTTGTGTTGCTTGTGTTGCTGTGTTGCTGTGTTGCTGTGTTGCTGTGTTGCTGTGTTGTTGTGTTGCTTGTGGTGCTGTGGTGCTGTGTTGTGTTGCTGTGTTGTTGTGTTGTTTGTGGTGCTGTGTTGTTGTGTTGCTTGTGTTGCTTGTGTTGCTTGTGTTGCTTGTGGTGCTGTGTTGTGTTGCTTGTGGTGCTGTGTTGTGTTGCTTGTGGTGATGTGTTGTGTTGCTTGTGGTGCTGTGTTGTGTTGCTTGTGGTGCTGTGTTGTTGTGTTGCTTGTGGTGCTGTGTTGTTGTGTTGCTTGTGGTGCCGTGTTGTTGTGTTGCGTGTGGTGCCGTGTTGTTGTGTTGCTTGTGGTGCCGTGTTGTTGTGTTGCTTGTGGTGCTGTGTTGTGTTGCTTGAGGTGCCGTGTTGTTGTGTTGCTTGTGGTGCCGTGTTGTTGTGTTGCTTGTGGTGCCGTGTTGTTGTGTTGCTTGTGGTGCCGTGTTGTTGTGTTGCTTGTGGTGCCGTGTTGTTGTGTTGCTTGTGGTGCCGTGTTGTTGTGTTGCTTGTGGTGCCGTGTTGTTGTGTTGCTTGTGGTGCCGTGTTGTTGTGTTGCTTGTGGTGCCGTGTTGTTGTGTTGCTTGTGGTGCCGTGTTGTTGTGTTGCTTGTGGTGCCGTGTTGTTGTGTTGCTTGTGGTGCCGTGTTGTTGTGTTGCTTGTGGTGCCGTGTTGTTGTGTTGCTTGTGGTGCCGTGTTGTTGTGTTGCTTGTGGTGCCGTGTTGTTGTGTTGCTTGTGTTGCTTGTGGTGCCGTGTTGTTGTGTTGCTTGTGGTGCCGTGTTGTTGTGTTGCTTGTGGTGCTGTGTTGTGTTGCTTGTGGTGCTGTGTTGTGTTGCTTGTGGTGCTGTGTTGTGTTGCTTGTGGTGCTGTGTTGTGTTGCTTGTGGTGCTGTGTTGTTGTGTTGCTTGTGGTGCTGTGTTGTTGTGTTGCTTGTGGTGCTGTATTGTTGTGTTGCTTGTGGTGCTGTGTTGTTGTGTTGCTTGTGGTGCTGTGTTGTTGTGTTGCTTGTGGTGCTGTGTTGTTGTGTTGCTTGTGGTGCTGTGTTGTTGTGTTGCTTGTGGTGCCGTGTTGTTGTGTTGCTTGTGGTGCCGTGTTGTTGTGTTGCTTGTGGTGCCGTGTTGTTGTGTTGCTTGTGGTGCCGTGTTGTTGTGTTGCTTGTGGTGCCGTGTTGTTGTGTTGCTTGTGGTGCCGTGTTGTTGTGTTGCTTGTGGTGCCGTGTTGTTGTGTTGCTTGTGGTGCCGTGTTGTTGTGTTGCTTGTGGTGCCGTGTTGTTGTGTTGCTTGTGGTGCCGTGTTGTTGTGTTGCTTGTGGTGCCGTAATGTGTTGCTTGTGGTGCCGTAATGTGTTGCTTGTGGTGCCGTGTTGTTGTGCTGCTTGTGGTGCCGTGTTGTTGTGCTGCTTGTGGTGCCGTGTTGTTGTGTTGCTTGTGGTGCCGTGTTGTTGTGTTGCTTGTGGTGCCGTGTTGTTGTGTTGCTTGTGGTGCCGTGTTGTTGTGTTGCTTGTGGTGCCGTGTTGTTGTGTTGCTTGTGGTGCTGTGTTGTTGTGTTGCTTGAGGTGCTGTGTTGTTGTGTTGCTTGTGGTGCTGTGTTGTTGTGTTGCTTGTGGTGCTGTGTTGTGTTGCTTGTGGTGCTGTGTTGTGTTGCTTGAGGTGCTGTGTTGTGTTGCTTGTGGTGCTGTGGTGCTGTGTTGTTGTGTTGCTTGTGGTGCTTTGTTGTTGTGTTGCTTGTGGTGCTGTGTTGTTGTGTTGCTTGTGGTGCTGTGTTATTGTGTTGCTTGTGGTGCTGTGTTATTGTGTTGCTTGTGGTGCTGTGTTATTGTGTTGCTTGTGATGCTGTGTTGTTGTGTTGCTTGGTGCTGTGTTGTTGTGTTGCTTGTGGTGCTGTGTTGTTGTGTTGCTTGTGGTGCTGTGTTGTTGTGTTGCTTGTGGTGCTGTGTTGTTGTGTTGCTTGTGGTGCTGTGTTGTTGTGTTGCTTGTGATGCTGTGTTGTTGTGTTGCTTGTGGTGCTGTGTTGTTGTGTTGCTTGTGGTGCTGTGTTGTTGTGTTGCTTGTGGTGCTGTGTTGTTGTGTTGCTTGAGGTGCTGTGTTGTTGTGTTGCTTGAGGTGCTGTGTTGTGTTGCTTGAGGTGCCGTGTTGTTGTGTTGCTTGAGGTGCTGTGTTGTTGTGTTGCTTGTGGTGCTGTGTTGTTGTGTTGCTTGTGGTGCTGTGTTGTTGTGTTGCTTGAGGTGCTGTGTTGTTGTGTTGCTTGAGGTGCTGTGTTGTTGTGTTGCTTGTGGTGCTGTGTTGTTGTGTTGCTTGAGGTGCTGTGTTGTTGTGTTGCTCGTGGTGCTGTGTTGTGTTGCTCGTGGTGCTGTGTTGTTGTGTTGCTTGTGGTGCTGTGTTGTGTTGCTTGTGGTGCCGTGTTGTTGTGTTGCTTGAGGTGCTGTGTTGTTGTGTTGCTTGAGGTGCTGTGTTGTTGTGTTGCTTGAGGTGCTGTGTTGTTGTGTTGCTTGAGGTGCTGTGTTGTTGTGTTGCTTGAGGTGCTGTGTTGTTGTGTTGCTTGAGGTGCTGTGTTGTTGTGTTGCTTGAGGTGCTGTGTTGTTGTGTTGCTTGAGGTGCTGTGTTGTTGTGTTGCTTGAGGTGCTGTGTTGTTGTGTTGCTTGAGGTGCTGTGTTGTTGTGTTGCTTGTGGTGCTGTGTTGTTGTGTTGCTTGAGGTGCTGTGTTGTTGTGTTGCTTGTGGTGCTGTGTTGTTGTGTTGCTTGTGGTGCTGTGTTGTTGTGTTGCTTGAGGTGCTGTGTTGTTGTGTTGCTTGAGGTGCTGTGTTGAGTTGCTTGAGGTGCTGTGTTGAGTTGCTTGAGGTGCTGTGTTGTGTTGCTTGAGGTGCTGTGTTGTGTTGCTTGAGGTGCTGTGTTGTGTTGCTTGAGGTGCTGTGTTGTTGTGTTGCTTGAGGTGCTGTGTTGTTGTGTTGCTTGAGGTGCTGTGTTGTTGTGTTGCTTGAGGTGCTGTGTTGTGTTGCTTGAGGTGTAGTGTTGTGTTGCTTGAGGTGCTGTGTTGTTGTGTTGCTTGTGGTGCTGTGTTGTTGTGTTGCTTGTGGTGCTGTGTTGTTGTGTTGCTTGTGGTGCTGTGTTGTTGTGTTGCTTGTGGTGCTGTGTTGTGTTACTTGAGGTGCTGTGTTGTGTTACTTGAGGTGCTGTGTTGTGTTGCTTGTGGTGCTGTGTTGTGTTGCTTGAGGTGCTGTGTTGTGTTGCTTGAGGTGCTGTGTTGTGTTGCTTGAGGTGCTGTGTTGTTGTGTTGCTTGTGGTGCTGTGTTGTGTTGCTTGTGGTGCTGTGTTGTGTTGCTTGAGGTGCTGTGTTGTTGTGTTGCTTGTGGTGCTGTGTTGTTGTGTTGCTTGTGGTGCTGTGAATTGTTGTGTCGCTTGTGGTGCTGTGTTGTTGTGTTGCTTGTGGTGCTGTGTTGTTGTGTTGCTTGAGGTGCTGTGTTGTTGTGTTGCTTGTGGTGCTGTGTTGTTGTGTTGCTTGTGGTGCCGTGTTGTTGTGTTGCTTGAGGTGCTGTGTTGTTGTGTTGCTTGAGGTGCTGTGTTGTTGTGTTGCTTGAGGTGCTGTGTTGTTGTGTTGCTTGAGGTGCTGTGTTGTTGTGTTGCTTGAGGTGCTGTGTTGTTGTGTTGCTTGTGGTGCTGTGTTGTGTTGCTTGTGGTGCTGTGTTGTTGTGTTGCTTGAGGTGCTGTGTTGTGTTGCTTGAGGTGCTGTGTTGTTGTGTTGCTTGAGGTGCTGTGTTGTTGTGTTGCTTGAGGTGCCGTGTTGTTGTGTTGCTTGAGGTGCCGTGTTGTTGTGTTGCTTGAGGTGCTGTGTTGTTGTGTTGCTTGAGGTGCTGTGTTGTTGTGTTGCTTGTGGTGCTGTGTTGTGCTGCTTGTGATGCTGTGTTGTTGTGTGATTGTGTTGCTTGTGGTGCTGTGTTGTTGTGTTGCTTGTGGTGTTGTGTTGTTGTGTTGCTCGAGGTGCTGTGTTGTTGTGTTGCTCGAGGTGCTGTGTTGTTGTGTTGCTTGTGGTGCTGTGTTGTTGTGTTGCTTGTGGTGCAGTGCTGTTGTGTTGCTTGAGGTGCTGTGTTGTTGTGTTGCTCGAGGTGCTGTGTTTTTGTGTTGCTCGAGGTGCAGTGCTGTTGTGTTGCTTGAGGTGCTGTGTTGTTGTGTTGCTTGAGGTGCTGCGTTGTTGTGTTGCTTGAGGTGCTGCTGTAATGCAGGTGCAACACTGCGTGGTGCAACACATCTCGCAGAGCTCTACCTACCCACGTGGTGCCTCCAAGATTAAGGATATACAACTAAATGTACGGGTTGCTACCAAAATACCTGCAGTAAATGCATTTGAAAGAACATTTGAGCACTGTGACAGCATTTAAGTACTGTGACCTATGGCGGTTCTGTAGCACGAAATGCTAAAAAATTATACAGATTTGTAGACACCGACACAGATGTGTGCAAAAACACTTAGATTTGTGTAACGAGTCGAATACACGAACGTGCATAAAGGCAAATACACGTGTGTATATGAACGTAAATACACAGATGTGGAATGAGACATTCAAAAACATCTACATAAAAATGAATTAAAAGTAGCGCACAAATATCGAGTGGCGTATATATGTACAGACCTGTCTACTCACGTCTACACGGACGATAATGATACGGGTGAACAAGTTGAAGCATCAACAATTAGTGTGCACCAGAAAATGGGGACCGGCATTACTTAGGCCCGCATTACTGAAAGCTCATCGGGGAGTAGGAATTTCGTGGAGAATTTTCAGCGATGCGAGATCACGCTGGCGCAATTCGAGGCGTCAATTCTGTTACAAGCGGAAACCTTTGAGGCACAACTGCGAGATCTATACGCGCTTAGAAACTTGACAATTAAAGGTAAGATCTTTGGGAGCGCCGCACTACGGCACCCAGTGAGGGCACCACGGCATTAGAGCACCAATGATTTTGGTACAATATTCGGGTCAGTTCAAGGAGACCGATTCGGGTAAATCGACCAAATTTTCAGTTTCTTGCAAAAATTTAATCTGCGCAGTCTGTAGAATATCCAGAACGAAGGATTTGCTACAACACTGAGCGAGTCGGCGGTGAGAGGGGAAAAGGAGGGGAGGAGATAGAGCTGCTACGCCAGGTCTACCGCCTCGCCAACCCCTCCACATTCACTACAAGCTCATACTTTTTATATTGCCTAACACTCTTCAAAAATTACTGCATACCCTTTTGAATATAATATCTCTAAGCTAATTACTAAAAATGTAACGTATAAGTAAAAAATTTTAAACTTATTCCATCTTTTAGCAGTCTTGAAAAGTTGAAATTCTGAACTTCAAAGTTGTTTCCTCCCAAACCATAAAAGCTGACAAGCATAACAAAAATTGACTTATTCAGCCAAGAAAAACATAATCCTACATTCAGACATTTTCAATAAAGAAAGAGCCGCATCAGATATTACAAAAAATCTACGGATTTTGGTACCATAATCTATTTTTTTAACAAAAAATTCAACAAAATTAAATTTTAACGAAATATTATGAAGTCTGAGCATGAGTTGAAAATCAGGGTCTAAACTACAGATTAAAAGTAGTTCAGAGTTCGTACGACAAAAACTGACAGAAGAGAAACAATTCCCGTAGACCCCTAAAAACACTATTTTCTATGACTAACTCGTGTTATAGGAGAGATACAGAAAATTTGTTTGAGACTTTTTTCTAAGTTAGACGATTTTACATAAGTATACCAAATTTCAGACTTTTATGACCAACAATAAAAAATGACCCCCAAAATGGGATCGGTCCCCTTAAAACTTTCATAATAAGTTTCGTACATCAAGGTCTTTATATAAATCAACAAACTGTAACAAAGCTCGTTACGGAACAATATTGAAGTACATAACGTTACAGCCATAGACGATGGTGTACAATACCGAGAAAATAGCACTACATATAGCACAGTAGATCAGATGCATAACACACAGCTTTGAGGTTCAAATAACTAAAGACTGCAAAATTAGGCTTTGTAATACCACTGTGTTAAGAGTTTGGATTGTACTGCGGAAAAAATGTTAGCATTCTGCCGAAAAATCTGCAATAAATAAAATTCAGCACTGCAAAGAAACAGTTGACACTGTAGAAAAATGAAGTCGTTACACTAAAGATCTACCGGAAAAATTTTCGCCGCATGTCGAAGACACAATTTCAACTTGAGGAAAAAATGGGTAAAAAATTCGAGGGGAAAAAGGAATGTATGCTACCCACCCTTGTTAGATAAATGGTTCCAACTAGATCAAAAGACTCTGCTCACGTTGTTTCCCAATAAAATTGTACTACAAATAATCAAGCGATTAAGATCAAAGATCAAGATTACGAGTGTCAGAAGTGATAGCCCATAACTGAGGGTGTGCGACCCTCAGCAAACCAACCGACCAGTGAGCTCATATACTCCTATGTCAAGTAATAACAACGCAGGCACCGAAAAGCAGTGTTACCATTTCAGAGAACAAATGGCACATTTTGTTGTGAACTCGCCTAAATTTAAGGGGGGATAAATATATTTCTTGCTTGCAGTCGGGCACAGGTGCGCAGATCTGGACAACATGGCCCAGTTCGTCGTAAAGACTTCGCGCCTCAACACGTTTCATGCGGGAGGTTAAACTGAAGTTCAATGTTCTATTCAAATTTAAAGTCAAGTGTAGTATGCAATCTTGAAAATACCAAACATTAACTGGATCATACTTTCATTCTGCTTTCATTGAGTATTAATAAAAATTGAATAAGTGACTGCAGATCGGTCAGCAGCATTATAAAAATTCCCTCAGTGACCACCGGTGGGTCCCTTCGCAGGAAACGTGTTAGGAAGAAATCTTCCGGTGACAAGAGCGGTAATTTCCCAGCTTGGAGTAATGGCACGAAACTATTATTTTGCCGACGATTGTATGATAGAAACGCTGTTGTGGGCTTGTATATATTATGTACACGTACACTCACATCAAAATGAAACCAAGTCGGGAAACTGCCAAAGTTAAACTCTACGTCTAAATAAAAACACTTCAAAAAATATCTTGAAAACAATAAGTACATGAAGACAAGACAAAATAATTCTGTTGAGGGCAAAAGCACGCTTTGAAGAGCATCTAAAAATGGATTCTTTGCCAAAGGCCATCACACACGTATGACCATTGCTATCATCGCAGGCGCGTCCTAAAATAGACTTCATAGGTAGGTTAATCTAGATTTTTGTACTGCTAAACTATTCTTTTGTATTCACAGGAATATTCTTTCAAAAATTTGATACACACCAGGCGGAATCGTGAATCTATTTCAAGACCTACAGGAACTTTGGCAGACGAGTTCGCATTGTTCCTTAGGAATATCGCGGTCGTCAAATGCGGCGTCAAGCATGGTAATGTAAACCCCCATAAGCCATCAAGCTCTGCATCTTATACGCGCTAGACAAGTCACAGGAAATAATGATGGGTGGGACCCTCTTAAAGGTATGATTAAGAGACTAGTGCAAATAGTTGCTAGGTTCTGAATAAATGGAATTGAAAGTGGCTTTACGACTTTCGAACGACGAATGAAATAACGAAGGAATATCTATTGTACAGATCGAAACTCAAGTCAGAACGCTATTAAGTTCACCATGTCGATTTTGATATGGCGTCTCAAGTACTACACACGACTTGTGTAGTTCAAGTGGATCGAGTTCGTACGGAGTAGATAAACTAGCTTTAAAGATAGTTTCATCAACAGTACTGAACGCTGAAAAAAAGATAATTAGTAAATAACGGAAGACCCAGCAGTAGTGAAAAATGGTCACTAGAATTAGCTCATACGCACATCGAGTGAAGGAGAAGAAAATATAAAAATTCGTACTCAACCATATAACTTCACTTACATTGCATTCTAACAACCAACCCATGATCCTATGATCAACCTGCGGGCAACAGTCGAAAAGTGACTTGACCGAAGCTTAACAAGCGCTATAGAAAAGTAACATTATAAGAAGGGACGTACTACAAAGGACAAGGCTATCGCCAAAGAAGTTGTACGAAAAAGTCTGATGGAGAAGTGACGCTAGCAGGAAGGTTTGGGTAAAGACTGGTCATCCAGAAATGACAGAAGCTCCATGTTTGCTGCAGATGAAGGCATTTAGCCAAGGTTTCGATCAAATTTGCTAAGGACAACACACACAGAGTCGAGAAAGCCCAAGGTCATTTTAAGAAACTATTTCTCAATATACTCGTAATTTATGAGAGGAATTTACAAGCCGTACCTTTGCCCAAGAGTGAAACAGCATCAAGGTATGGCGTTCGCCATAGAAGTTCCATCCTATCGTGCAAGGCCCTGGCAATATCGAAACACGTTTTGAAATAGGTCACTAGAGCGGACACATGTGAGGCCAAAAACTTAGACCTGTGCATTTGTTTGGATTCGCACGAGCCAACGACAACTGTAGCAGTGAACCAACAACCAGGTGCTTGAGGTGCGCTTGACCGCACAGACCAGGATTCTGGTAAAAATTTTAAAAATCCAAAAAGTAGAGAAAGTCACTAAACTTAGAAGCGTACAGCTATTGAGCCAACATCAATCTGCCGTGACCGAGAACGGTATTCTACTCAAAAAATCAAGCAACACGAATCGAAAATGATCCAAGAACACGCGATTAAAAAATACACGAATCGATGAAGCGTGCACGCGGGTAGGTAGGAGGTGGTAGGAATTTAGCAAGGATAACAGCAAGAGTTGGAGCTACGAGACGGAGCCTTGGGAACAGTGTAGGCAAGTTTACCGCTCCTCGTCAGCGAGGCCGGCAACAAGGCGCGGCACGCGCTGTGTGGGAGTAGGAGGACTGCCGCACAGCTGCTGCACGCCCTCGCGCACCCTCGACGAGCAGCTCCGCACCCATCTTAGGCACAACGTTGTCGTCAGCACCGCGGTCGTGGTTAGTCTTGTGTACTACGAGCACTTACACTTCCATTCTCGCGGTCAACACTTATACGTCAAATTAACCGTAATTACTGATGTACTGTGAGGAGCTCCACTGCCTTTCTCGTGGTTGAAGCTTTTAAGTAAGAGTAACCGCTTCTGTCATAACCTAGCGAGTAAAATGCATTTTAAATGAACGCTGCCGAGTTGAGCCAAACTTGTTGAAACATCGATCATTGGAGATAGTTCTATGTATACGGCCTATATGAAATAATTTCGAATTAAACACTTACGCGTGATATTCTATGCCTCACAATCTGTGAGATTTCCAAAATTTCGAGCTGAACATAAATTATGAAAGAAAGAGCGGGTTATCTGGAGAGAACATATTTAAAAGAATCAACAAGGATGCCGTTGGTGGCTGCCTTTACTTCCGATCAGACCACCAGACTGCGTCCGCACTGTGAGCACCTTGACGGTAAATAACTCGTCTTGGAATCACCTCTGAAAATCAGAAGGAGCAAGAACATTCTCTGCCCTAGACCCAAATGCAACGGATGTCTTTAAAACCATACCAAAGTTGATAGAAACATTGGAAGAAATACTTCAATTTTTATCCAATAAATACGTCCACTCAGTTATAATGTGAGGCCAGAAGTTATCACAACGAGCTTGTTTGAAGATGAAGTAGGTAGACAAATACCATCATGTTTTAAGAGGAGGCTCCTCGCACAATATAGTGAAAAAATGTCCTAACTCAAAGAATTTTACTATTACGAAATTCAGCCCACAACTCAGTTCCACGACATGTTGCATCTGTGGAGAGAAACTCACAGTAACCGTGCAAGCAGCCAAATCCTCAAGGAATACTGGCGGGAACGCTGTTATGGGGCATATTTTTGCACACAAGAAAATTGAGCCAGCAAGGAGAACAAGGCCATCTGCGCTGTGGAGCTACATACCTTCTGGCCACTCGAGTATCATACATTCTCCGCGGCCTGGTTTGTTGAGTTGCAGGAAGCTCTGCTCTTAAATTTTATCATGAGAAACTTCAAGATTTCATCCACAAAAAATGCTAAGTGGAACGAAAACTTTTACACCTGTTTGCACTGCCATCACGGCGTAAAATGTTCAGAAATTAGGCCCTTCATTTCGAAATGCACTAATGAGGAATGTTTTCATATCATCGTTCATCAGCATACCACGCCACCTGTCAACCTGCTCTCCCCAAACCGCTTTTGACTTAGGCGCATAGTCAGTTTCTGGATTATAAGTTGATGATTTGTGGTGAACCTATTTTCTACCGTCGATATGGGGATGGCCATGTTTGGCCGTCGCAAAGGAACATCGGATAATAGAATACACTGACTGATGGTATCGGAAGAGATGAAAAAACCATTATAATACGTTGAACTCATGTTAATGAATAACAGAAGTTTCGATAACTAACTTGACAGAATGAACTCGTCACCCAGCCTGACTGCAGCCACGCCTGGCTCACTATAGCCGCTGGTTGGGGGAAATTTATCGTAGCTCGGTGAGCTGAACAGAGCTAAAAGTCACCGGACGCTATCCCTACTACACCGCTCTCTCTGAGAAATTACCAGTGAAATCGCCGATCATTTTAGGCATTCTTCGAATTTTTCCAGAAATTAAGGCCGCCTCCCGCCAGTTATTTAAAAAAAAAGGATTTTCGCTCATATCGACCTTTTTGGCACCCATTATATGAAGGGTACTTCCCCATAATTCACGAGCGCTCAACTGGTCTTACCTATCAGCCTAAGCATGAGTGCCACGCACCTATATTGAGCCGTGTAGGAGGCACGACTGCATTTATGTCACCAAAGCAGACACATCCCCTCAGTTACTGAAACGAAAGGGCGCCCATATCCGTAAGTGCTTAACTACGCATTCGTAACTACGTATACGTAACCACGCGGCGACAGTGAGGCTAACTTCTCACCTTTAACGCCAAAGAAAATTTCTGTCTGAAAATTTTCATGGTCAATTAAGTAGCATAGTTACCAATTACCTAGTTCACCTCGATTAACGTATTTTAAACTAGAGACAGTCTTACCCAATATAAAATGTCGTTACAAATTGTAGCGCAGCGCACCAAAGGCCAAATACTGCAGGAGATGTGACCAAATATCACACGACTACTAACTGAATTGAATACCATGCAAGTTAGTCAGCTGGACATCGCACAACAGAGACGATCCGGTCGCACTCACTGCTCTGTCCGGTGCACGCTGAAGCCAGTCGAGAAGAAAGAGGGCTCGGGAGGAATGAGCTCTTCGTTGTACATGAACGGGTTCTTCATGCCGAAGAAAGAGAAGATGTCCGAGTTGGTTGATTTCGTGTCGTCTTCCTGAGGGCAAAGGTGGAAATAAGACAGGCTTCAGAAAGTGAGAGCTTGAACTTACTTGTAATGAGAGTGACATCGCCGATAACAAGACTTAGTGAAACTGTGACCAAGTAAGCTAACTATTAAGATGTTATATTAGTTGGCTTAAGACTTCCTGGCCACAAAAAAAATCAAGAGAGCGAAGAAAAGAGACCTTTTAATCCTAACTGTAGAAAATAACGGATCTACGCTCAAAGTGTATTCCCTCACGGGATACCTCGCCCATTGAAACAGCAAGTTACAAAAGAAGAGGACGAAGACACAAAGAAGGGATAGCGAAGAAGGTATGAAAACTGAATGACGCAAAGAAGGCGGGAAAACTCAAAGTCTCGAATGCCTACCAACAGCTAAGGTGACAGTACTCTCCCAGATGCTTGTTAACACGTTCACTGTCGACATTTCTTGAAAGGTAAGGTTGTAAGTAGCAGAGTTTAAAAAAACGACTTAACTGCTCGAAAAAAATGTGTCTTTCCTCCGAAGTGTGAAAATGTAATAGCATGACGATACTTTACCTCGTATGTCTAAATTTTTTCTAAAAAAGATGTCTAAATATTCGAAATGCTGTTCATTCACACCGATACGTAAATGAGCATCTACCTAGTGGTACTCTTGTGCCCCAGTAGGCAGTCAACGTGTTAAGACACTTCTGATCAGCCCCGAGCTGGCGCTTTACCGCTCGCATTGTTGAACGGTGAGAAACTGCACTGAAGAGCACAGGCTACGCTTAAAATCAATTTTTTCTAGTTTCGAACTTGCAATTGGAGTTATGAATTCGTTATTTTATGTGCATGTAATCATATGGACAAATTTATCACAAAAATCCAAGTTAATCTTATAGATCACCCTTCATGGGCAGTATTTGTGTAACTAAAACTATTACATGAAAATATTTACACTGCTCTACACAAAAGTAAAAGCGATATTGTTTTCATTAAACAATCACGTTCGTTGTTTAGGAACACAAAGGCAAGAAAGAAGCAACGCGTAAGTGCGACCTGGCAGAGCAGGGTAGCAAGAAGTGTCGTGTAAGGCAAGCTCCCTGTACACTGAGACGCTACACATAAAACTGAAACATAATTAAATTATCAAAGAAAATGAAGTCAATTTCTCATATACTAACCGTAAGACAATGAAGTTATACGTCAAGAAAAAAGACACCAAATAAGAAAGCAGGTCTGAAGCTTAAATACAAGATTAACACTTTGGCTGCGACGTGCGCCACCGGTGGCACATGTAGGTAATTTTCATAATGCTGCTGGCCGACCAGTAACCGCAGACTCAATTTTCATAAATACTTAATCAAAGCTAAATGAAGGCACGATCCAGTTCATGTTTGGTATTTTCAGAAACGTTTACAACAACAGACTTTAAATTTGAGTTTGGCATTGAACTTAATATTTAGAAGTCGCAGTCAAAGTGTTAAAACCGCCACGTCGAAGAAAGATTATTATTCTTTATAGGCCTTATGTAGGAAACGTTTGCAAGGCATGGCTGCAGTGCTCACAATAATAAAAAGTGAAACTGAAGATTGCTTACTTGTACAATGAGTCCAAAGATAGAAACAAAAGAGCCGGGAACATAGCAGTATTCAACAGCTATACGGAGCTCATTTGCTGGAAGTAAACTTCCAGAGCATCAGCAAGCACACCAAAAAAATGAGTTTCTTATACATGCAGCAGGAAAAAGCAGTCAAAAATAAAAATGCTAAGAAGCGATTTGAAATTATTTCAATGAGCCTTCATTCAAGACATAAGACCCGAATTTAAACCCACGGATACTCCGAGCATCTGGACCACGTCAACTCGCTAGGTTGTGTAGCCAGGCTACTGATGCCATTACAGACGCCAACCGCATCACAAAACTGACGTTAGTCAAGGACAACTCCGCGGACCGTAGCACAGGTAAGACCAACCTCAACTTCGTCTCAAGAATGGTGTCACGCGTCGCAAACTCTGAAAACACGGCGCTAATATGACAGTAAAACGTTTTAATAGCTTCATTTGAAATAAACAATTAACCTCATCGCTGTGTTAAGTTTAGCATTTGAATTTTTGCAAAAGCTCTTTTAAACTTTAATCCGCAATGAAACTACAAAAAATCATCGTTCCCGTAATGCAAACCTTAAAGGAACCGAAATATTTACATTTTTGTGTACAAACTTGTACTTCATAAGCATGTTGATCAAACTTCATTAAAGTTCATTTAACATCTTTCAAGTAAAGAACCATTGGGTCTCTATGTTCTTGTTGCTTCTATTGAACTGTTTATTGTACAGATCTATTTATTAATCCACTATATAATAATACACAGTTGTTCCTTGCTTGGTCGTCTCTTTGTCACGATCTTTGTCGTCTCACGCTTAACGACAGTATCTGTGATAAGAGTTCACCAGTACGAAAGTACAAGAATATTTCAATTGCAGGTACTATTAGATTTGTCGGTCATTCAAATCTGGAAGATTAATTTAAGAAAAATATCGAGTCCCGTAATTTTTAACGGGCCGTGTGCACTAGTACTTTACATAATAGGTAGAAGGCTGTTCGTGCAAACGTCATGTATTGGCCCGGTTTGCTAAATTGGCCTTATCCTGAAAATAATCCTCAAATTTGAGCGGGTATCTTGTTATTCTGCAGGGTTACCAGATGCATATAACACAAAGTGAAAAAATCAAAACTAAGCGTAGATCCCTGTTAAATAGGAAGGAGCTGTCATATAGTCGTACTTTTCTTAGTATCAGATGCATTACAGATGAGAAATTTCAACAAGAAACCTCTGCAACAAGACATTTTGGCTTCGATGAATTTAATTTTCATTTTCACTGTGAAACAACTACTTTAATTTGGAAATTATTCTACACAACGCAAAAATCAAATTAAATAGCTACAAAATTCAGGCTGCAGCGTTGCGAGAACGACTTTGAAAGAAAATTTGTAAGAATTTATCGCGTGAATTTTAGAGGTCTTCAAGGAATGAAGGTCCAATGGCGCACAAGTACATCAATGAACTTCAATAATTCTTTGTTCAATCGAGCAGTAAAGTAATAGTTTACGCTTGCATTTTTGCGAAAGATATTCATTTGATCGAGCTGTGGGAAGACGAGTATTATCCTAATGGAAATAGTGCTCTTTCTGGAAACTTTAACAGCGCAGTTGTCGACAGCGGTTGATGTCAGCAGTAGGAATTGTTTCGTTGATGTCAATCAATTGGCCTGGGTGAGTTCCTTTAATGACCAGCAAATATTTTCCTAATAAAATATTAAATCGATGAGGGTCTGTCTTTGTTAACTGAACAGGAATGCCTCTTGACTGCTTCACAAACGTAGCACCCAATATTCACTAGTAACAAGCCTGCTCAAACTCTATCCCCTCAGTGTCGTTGAGCCACATGTGAGAGGGTTGCTGCAAATTATTGTAGAGCTGTTGAAGCAAGTTCCAATTGCCGCCCACCCTGTCCCTCACTCGATCGGAGCGCAGGACAATCGTGTGAGTTGCGATGAGTTGTCGGGCGAATTTCTTCGGCGGCATTTGCAGAGAACATTTTATTGGAGGTCTTTCTTCTGGTTCGCACATGTTACGCGTAAGTCCCAACGTGAAAACGGAAGGACCGCTTCTTGTGACTTCTTTCAAAGGCTGCATTACTCCATCATCGCCCTCGGTGGCTTTTGCTGCGCGTGGGCTTGCAGTGGTGCCATTACAAAATTGTTAAGCATGTCTTCTTATAAGCTATCTTTTGATGGAACAAACGATGTGGAAGATGTTGAGATTTTGAATATTCGTGTAAGGCAATTTAAAAAGGACACAATCGCTCATTGTATTTACCCAAAACGATTACAAGAAGTATCATTAAAGAAAAGCACCATAAAATACTTCTAATATAATCAGACATTACTATCTTTTACAATTTATAAATATGTGAACATGCACTTCTCTGCACAACAATACGTCAACTTGAACTATTCTACACTTACCATACCCATGTAAGCCAACACAGTACAAATGATAAAGTTGCAGAAGCATGCCAATACATAGAAGAGCACCGATCAAGTTCAACAGATCTATAACGAGCATCTCAAAATGTATTGCTTACAAGCAGCGTTAACGTTGCGTCATGAGCGCACGTCGGACACCAAAGTATGACCTGAACATACGCTGTTTATGCCGAATAGAATGGCAATGCAACGTGCCTAAATTCTACACACTGATCTATGTTGTACATTCAAACATCAACTACTTCAAATTCAGTAAGTTAAACAGTAATTGTTGCACCTGCAGTTTAACTCGCTACACATTCAAGACGCACATATGTCGCGCACACGAGTGATGGTTAATAATTTATTTCATCACATGCAACTCTCCAATTTCATTCCAAATTTATAGTAGTTTTCATCTAGTCTCTCATGCAAACTCGTGCATATTGCACATCAACATGAGCTCCAACATCAATTACATTAACATGAAAATAACAGCAACAATAAGATAAGATCATTCAGGTCCTAGTTCCGCAACACCCTAGAGAACATACAAGAGTAAGTATAAGCAGGCACATCGCCGAGCTATTGGGGACACGTAAACTGGAGGTTGTGTAGGACATCGAGAACGAGCAACATAATAATGAGGAACATCAATGAGCGTGACATACCAGATTGGCTTTATCAATGGCTAAAGTTCTCAAATTCGGTCAAATCTCAGCTGTAAAAAGGCCAAACTTGATAATTTGGCCACAAAATAGCCAATCTGGTAACACTGTCAACAGGTGTGAGATGCCGGTAGCTACAGAAGCGAGTTCACCACTTACCCACACCTGCCCGCCTCTGATGACCACATAGCCCTGTGGGGCACACAACTTTCAAGTGGACACACTCGACACACCCTAGCACTGTCAAGTTCTTTTTTAACGCAGCCTTTGTCCTGCTAATGTTGGGTTCAATTTCTTGCGTGGACGTGAGTTACGGAGCCGTGGCTGGCATAATTTCAAACGGTGTTAACTCGGCAATTAGAATGCAAGTTTTAAAGAGGAATAATGGCTGAAAAATTGACTACGATAGCCAGCGAGCTGAAAAATAACTCACTCTTTATACTGGACAAATGACATCCGAGTATTTAGTGAAAATTCATAAAACTAAACAAAGAAAAAACAAGCTAAAAATCTAAAACTATATAATCTATCAGACAAAAAGCAAAAAAACTACGCTTATAATGCTATCAAATGCCATCATAAAAAATATACTGAAATGGTATTTCAAAAATGAAGACCTAGAAAAAGCTCGTAGCCAGAATGGTAAGCACTAGTTCGGAGTTTTTGCACATCCTTACAATTAAGAAAGGGACTAGAGAGGGAGAGATCCATTTTAGCGAACTGCAGCAGCTACACAATAGCGAACTAACTGACCTAACGGTACAGCTGATATACTTACGCACCCCTGATATTCGAACGAATTCGCTCCTCTTATTTACACTGGTTGGCAAGTTTAAGCAGACTGCTACTCATACAGCGTGTATTTATAACCTACAAGCAAGTTACTTAAGAAAAAATTTGGCTCGTATATGAAGGGTACACTACTTGAAAATAGGGCTTCAAAAACGACTTGCATATTCTGACCCATCTGAGGAGAACACAAGCGAGCAACGCTACCACGAGCACTGCAAGGTGCGCAGGTGAGGCTGCGGACAGCGGGATGCCTCACCTTGATCGGCTTCTTGATCTTCAGGATCTCAGCGTAGCGCACGAGGATCTCCCAGGAGCAGTGCACCTTCACGAAGTAGGTGAGGCCGTCCTGCGATTGCTGTCACACCAAGATTAAAGATTTAGGATTAAAGATTTGCCTCATGGGTGGGGATAGAGCTCTGAATTTTAGTTCAGCTTCAGCTTGGACTGCATGCAAAGTTGTATACTCGGGAACAGAGCTCTCAATTACACTTCAGATTCAGTTTCGACTGCATGCAAAGGTGTTTATTCTCCCCATAGGCCACATTAAAGCCCAATGAGGGTTTCTCCCGAGTGAATTGTAGGCACTGAGTTCTGGCACGCAAGACTGTGTGCCCTATGTCCCACGCGCTATTCAGTTTATGTTATACCCTAATACGCACAAACTTCGGAACTCCAAAGAGCATGGACTCTGTTTTATTGCAATAGAAATGGATTATATGCAATAGCGATGCTTCTGATGATATTTCAAACGCTTGTACTGGGGCCAGTTTTATGAAATGTTAGGATATACTACAAATACTGCCACCCCTCCCCCCCATACTGTCCCCTCATACAACTTACACTGTCACCACACACAAAGTACATCACAACACACACTGCCACCACACACACTAAGTACATCACAACACACACTGCCACCACACACACAAAGTACATCACAACACACACTGCCACCACACACACAAAGGACAATACAACACACACCGCCACCACGCCCAAAGCACACCAACATCCACCATTCTGGCAGAGCCAAGACCCGCCCAAGTTTGCGTACCGACTTGTCCTCCTTCTCGAGCTCGAGTCCCTCCTCGATGAGGCGCTGCTCGTACAGCTTCCTCCTGCGCCGCGTCTCGGCGTCCTGGCCGTCCTTGTACACCAGCACGTAGTCGATGATGCGCGCGTTGTCGCGGAAGTAGAGCGTCTCCACCGCGCGGTTCCCCTGTTGGCGGAGCGATGTGTTGGTTGTGCGAGTTGCGGGGCCAGCTTAGCGTCGTGAGGGTGTGTGTTGGCAGTGGTACCGTGCGTGTTGTGTATCGTACGGGGGGCTGTGTGTTGCTTGTATTTTATAGGTCGTGTGTGTTGTGTATACCTATGTTGCCCTGTGTGTTGTGCGTGTACTTACATGGCCCCGTGTGTTGTGCTTTTCACGCGGCTGTGTGTTGTGTGTTTATCACGTGATGGTGTGTTGTGCGTGTTTAACGTGGCTCTGTGTGATGTGTATCTTATGGGGCCGTGTATTATAACATGGGATATCATGGTATTGCATGCATATAAAGAGGCCGTGTGTTGTGTTATCCTACATGGGCCGTGTGTTGTGTGCGAGAACTGGCACCCTAACCAACGCAAGACGCACAGCAGCTTCCACGCAACCGATACAACGAACACAAAGTTTTCACTAAATGAACCTGGAGTTTTTACGCAGTTTTCAGTTTCGTCACTCAAAATCGTAAATATTAAGATCGTAAGTAAATAATAGGTGATGTTTTATTCCAATCAATTTGATACCATACTTTCTTAGCTTTTTCTCTCGCTTATCTTGTCAAATAAGAGACACTTCAAATAAACGCATCAGATTTAATTCCAATTCCAGGAAACATTTATCGTTCGATGTCTTACATTGGCTACATTAATCGATTTTCTGACCGCCATTTGATGTGCACCATTGAATGCTTTTCATCACTCATAACTTTGCGACCAATAATGTTCAAATTCAGTGAATTTATTTCATGAAAAAAAGGTTCCTTTTCTGTTTATCAATGCTTTATTTTTCGTTACTACCACCCCTTCCAGCACACAATAGCGATTCTCGCCTGCCCAACCGGTACCGACTTTACTCCGAAGTCGATTATGGCTAAATTCCGAGCGAACTTAATTCCCAACACTAAGGCTATAGTGACAATGTTACGCTCACTCGACTTTTTGCTTGAAAAATAAATGCTTTCATCATTAAGACAAGGGCCTCAAGAGAAGTAACCTACGAATAATATTTCTCCTTTTCAACGCTATATAATACGTCAAATAGCCTAAAATATGTGCAATGACATTCTAGCTTAATGCGAAAATATCAAAGTACCGATAGATTATAGCCTTGAGAGTCCTCCCCTGACACGGGAGTGTGAACTACACGTAAAGGGCCGTTTACACTAGGAGACATTTCGGCCGTGAGGCGCGACACGTGTATACGAGGTTCACCACTCAGGCTCATATTTGTGCGTGTTTGTACGAAGTTTCTTATTCGCTCTGATCAAATTCGTAATCCGCGACACTCAAGAGCCTCGTAACTACCGTGGCGAATAGGGAACTTCATATAAACAGACACAAATATGAGACTCAGTGGTGAGCCCCGTATTCACGTGTCGCGCCTCGCGGCCGAAATGTCCCCTAGTGTAAACGGCCCTTAAGTGGATGTGAGGCACAAGACTTGGGAAAGTTCACTTCCACAAGAAGTGTTGCTCACACTTTTATTTCATTAGCAATGAAAGATCCCAACACTAAAATGAAAATTCCAGCTTACGAAATACTGCAAATTCACCGCGTGCTATTGAGATTAGTCTAGTTTAGATATTAGTCTAAGCCTCCCTAACCGCTAAAAACAACGTTCTGAAGAGAGGAAGAAGGAAGGCACCATTTAGTTTGGAGATAACGGAATGCGGAATCTATGCAAAAGGAGGCATAGAAACAGTAAGCTGATAAAGAAGAAGTTCATGAAACGAAATAAAAGTTGAAGAGAGTAAAAGGTGCTGAAAAAGAGGACAGCAGTGAACCGAAAAAAGATGGTCCTTAACATAACAAAAAAACCTTTCATTTAAACCAAATGAAGACCTATCTAACTCTCAGCTCGGGCCCTCACACAATTTTCCCCTGCTAGCGCTAATTCTCATAGATACAATAGTTGTATCCCCTGAGGGGCATGTTACAGCGACCAGCCTTACCTTGTACTGCTCGGCATTTTTCTTAGTTTTGAAGGAATCGTCGACGAGCTTCTGAGGCATGATGAAGTCGTCGTCGCAGGGCACGTAGCCAGGCCGCGCGCCCCCGCCGCCGTAGGGCAGGCTGCGCGGGGGATGGAACTCCTCGGGTCTGATGGCGGAGAGAGCCGCATAGCCGGGCCGTTTGTCCTCGTCTACAGGCGAGACCTGCCTCATACCGTATTAGATATAGCTTTTGGGGGGTTATTAACATGGGTATTACGACACCCGTGTGTGCGTGTGCGCGCCTGTGCGCACAGTAAGCGGAATGCGGAATCTATGCAAAAGATGCTTTATCTTGGAGGCCTAGCTTCACTCTCGTGACTGCAAAACTTCCCACAATCACACATGCTGCATGGGTACTCGCCCGCTGCCACGCATGAAGTACCTCCACACAGAAATGTTGTATCCTTGACACCTCACAACATGTTGACACAGGAGTCAATTATGAAACTCCCGAAGAGCTCGTAAAGCATAATCCGTTGTTTTAAAAGATGGGCTTATTGGGTGATATGAGATTTTGACTTCACGGAACGCGAGAAAGTTCATGCCAGGACTGTTACGGAACGTAGCTCGGTCAGAGCACGTAACGCAGGGGGAATTGAAACCCCCGACAGCAAGAGAGAGAAAAATAAAGATATGAAATACACAGTCTGAGAGTTGGACAGAAAGGTAGGAAACTAACAGTGTTTAATTGGTGTGTACTCCGCAAATACCGAGTTGACAAGCATGGGGAGAATAACAAACTTTGAAAGATTAAAACACGTTTATTTTTGAGATGAACACGTGGGTATAGGCACAAGGCAGTTAGACAGAATTGACATGAGAGAGCACAACTGCGTTAATGAAAGGTATACAGATTTCTACCGGTCATAAGACTTTAAACACGATATGATATAAATGTGATGCTTACCGAGAATTCAAGTTACCAATCCTCCATCGCTGACAACAATTTACGCATCCACAAAATAGCAGGTTCCACAAGCAACACAAAGCATAATATTTGCGAGAATAGCATATCACGATTTAACCTGAACTTGTAACATGGTGTCGAATTATATGAAGCGCCGCACCATTCACAACGTGAATTCGATCCTCGGCTAAATAAACACAGGAAACCGATTGCCTATAATTTAGATGATTTTGCACGATACTTTGAAAAGCACTTTTCTGGGTGCTGTTCTACATTTTTGAAATTGAACTTCTATCACCACCTTAAAGAGCTCTCACAACCATAAAACACTCGCCATTTTTGATAATAAGTGATTCACTGATAGATATTCATTGCCGATGTGCTATCGTTCACTCGCTGATCTCCTTCGTCGTTGCCGAGAATAGCTGTTGTCCTGTGAGCTGATGTCTCGCTAACGCGCTGCAGCGGTACCTGCTGCCGCTCCTTCTTCGGCAGCGGTACCTGCTGCCGGCATTACAACTCGTATTCGCAGCTGCCCTGGTGCCGGGAATTTCTTAAGAGTTTCGTTGGTGCGCCAATTCACTGTAGTTTTGTGCGTTGATCTTCGCATTGTTGGTGAACGAACTTAACTGTAGATATTCGCAATGTTAGCAATTGAGTGGCTCCAAATCTTGACGCTGAAGTTGCCTGTGCGTTCGACCCCGATGCAAAGATATTTGAATGCTCTCGGTTGAATATCCGACGCGTTTACACATGACGACCACCGATGCGAGGCTGGTTTGCTTCGATCAGGCTTCTTTTGTAAGATGGTGCTTCTGTCACGAGATGTTGCCCCTTCACCTCCTTGTTAACATTTCATTAACAGGAAGATCCGGCTCTCGGAGTTGAGGAATGGCACACCTCCAAAGGATACACATACCACACAAAATTAATGAATGATAATCGGCAATTACAGTACATATACTAAAAAGAAAAGGTACTCACCGACGCTCGCTGACCCACTTACTCAGCGCGTTTCAGTGCGCTATTTTGCCTCGGTGAGATTTGGTGCGGGCGTAATGGGGTTTTTAAACACCATCAAATGCTAAGGAATCTTTATAATGGAGCACCCTGGTACAATACATTGATCGTAATTTACTGGCACTGTAAGTAACGCATATTGACAAATACTACTCTGCCTAATTGACCGGTCAATTCCCTCAAGTAAATTACACACGGAACACATACAATGAAATAATGCCTAACTGATGGGTCGGCGCACTCCAACGTCCCAATGGATTGTCATTTAGCCTCGGATCACAAGTTCTGTCACCCCAGAGCTGCTTCAGTTCATTCCCTGTTTCTCACACAGTGCATAAATTGTCTTTGGACGTTCTTATGAAGAAGTCGTACTTGCAATCAATAGGAGAAAGGAAAGCCGCCCTCCTGTAGAGCAACAAAAATTTTTTTTTTAACAATTACTTTGATTCTACAATTTTCACATACATATATATATATATATGCACATATTCCACATTTAATTCAAATGCTCCAACTCTCTTTTACGTTACATGAACCTATCGTTTCCAGCGATATCTATCGTAACAAAAAGAACGAGCCTTACCCGCCCTTACGAAGTTATTAACATTTTTCTTTGAACAACCTCCACGTTACGGAATCTTCTTTCCTCTGCAAAAAGTAAAAAAAAATGTAAGCCCTTAATTTGTTGATTCAAGAAAGATTATGTCTTGACAGGTTTTGCACTCATTTTTCAACGTATGACATTTTACGTTAACACCCAGTCATGACGCAGAGTATAATGCCTAGCTACGACGGACCTTATCGAGATGCTCGCGAACTCTTACTGACTCTTCGTCTTTCCGTGCTAGTCAAAGTGTCCTTTTGGGCTACCCTCTTTCTAATCATGACCAATGGCACCACTCTTGCACTTCCAAACCTTCGCCGGCTTTGTCCTATTGGCTCCTCCCGAGGTTGCACGCTCCCTATTCGCTGTGAGCCAAACCCGCCTTTTTTTTGCCCCTATTTTGTGTGTTAATTCTTGAAGTCTAAGTCCGTTGGCGAAAAAGCTTTCTCACGCCTCTACCCTCTGCTCCCCTACCCTTAGCCAGCCTATGGTCAACAAATCTTTGCCTTTTGTGGTAACCCTACACCGCACTCCTTGTTCGCCTCTCGAGGTTTCCTTACCAAGCACAACACTACCCAGCTCGAGTGCCTGCTCCTACGCCGACCAAGTAGAACATCCGACTCAAGCGCTGTTTGAAATAGTGACCAAGAAGCAAACAAGCCGTGAGGGAGTTTCAGAGTACCTGACGCGCCTGGAAAGGCTGTACAACGAGAATTATCTGGAACATCCGGAACGAGTCCTTGTAGATTTGATGTGGCTCGGATTAAGGGATAACATCACAAGACCCTTTCGAAGTGATGCGCGACCTACGACAGTACAAGAATTGAGGGACATGGCAATCGAAGTGGAAAATCGACGGATAGTACCAGTACCAAGGGAAACGACAGAGAAGAGGGAACCGGAGAGAGAAAGAGCGCAGCGAAGCGAGAGGAGGCCACAGCATGAGACTGCACGTGTCGGCCACACGATGCGGTATTCACCACAACGGCCAAGAGGCTACCGCCATGAAGTGCCATCCTGGAGAGAAAGGAACAGACAGATACGACACTCTCCTCATCATCGAAGAGGAAATTATGAAGCACCCCACTGGAGCGAAAAAGGCAGACTTAGGAGTCGTCAGCACCAAATTTACCACGCAAGAGAACCACAGCCGCAACCGGAAGTACCACCTGCACCTGCAGTGGACTTAGCACAGTACAGAGCAGTGCCACCGCCGTGCGTCAACTGTGGAAAATTTGGGCACCTAAGAGCTGATTGCAGAGTGCAACAGTTTGCAGGACAGCCAAAAAACGGAATAGGAGACCGTTAGCTCCACTAATAAATCCCAGCGTTATACTCCAAGTGAAAGGTACACCTGTTACCGCACTTCTTGATACCGGAGCAAATATATGCTTGGTAAAAGAGCGTGTGGTTGCGGGGATTAAAAATGCTAGTGTGAAAGGAACATCGACTGCATTAAAAACAATTGGAGAGGAACCCGTACCGGTGCTGGGAAAGATTAATGTGCCAATCAAAGTTAACGGTCAGAAAATTGTACAGAGATGCTCGCGAACTCTTACTGACTCTTCGTCTTTCCGTGCTAGTCAAAGTGTCCTTTTGGGCTACCCTCTTTCTAATCATGACCAATGGCACCACTCTTGCACTTCTAAACCTTCGCCGGCTTTGTCCTATTGGCTCATCCCGAGGTTGCACGCTCCCTATTCGCTGTGAGCCAAACCCGCCTTTTTTTGCCCCTATTTTGTGTGTTAATTCTTGAAGTCTAAGTCCGTTGGCGAAAAAGCTTTCTCACGCCTCTACCCTCTGCTCCCCTACCCTTAGCCAGCCTATGGTCAACAAATCTTTGCCTTTTGTGGTAACCCTACACCGCACTCCTTGTTCGCCTCTCGAGGTTTCCTTACCAAGCACAACACTACCCAGCTCGAGTGCCTGCCACATAAATCTATGTTGAATGTAAACATTCAGGCCTACACTCATGTTAGAGCAAGCCACTCGCATCATTGGAATGCGCCGACCACGGTTTTATAAACTCACAATTTTAGTTCAAGCAAACAAAAGTTGTTACACATTAAAACTCGAATTTATTACACATGATTAAAATTTCCCTAAATTCTCATGTTTTGATTCGCCAAATTGATTATTCTTAACAGATTCTCGACACTTCAACGGTTGCCGACGTTCAACGTTGTTTCTTGTACTTCGAATTGTTAACTTTACTCCAACATTCCGATTGCAGTTTGGTAGGAGGCAAGCCGGCGATGCCGACCTGCTGTGTAGTGCACCCTCAGACGTCGTGCGCCTCCTCTCACGTGCGTCCAAAAATCCCCTCACGAGGCTTCATCAATCATCTCCCCTCCTTATAAGTGTTTCGCTTCCTTCCTTCGAGATTGATCCAGATCATTCTATTGTACAGAGGCAGCATCTGCATCCTGATTGGCGGAATCCTTGTTTGTTCTGACGTCTGGGACTCCCATTGGTGTGTGCTCAGACACACCTTCTCGCGTCATTCCTTTAACGAGCGGTGATTCGCTCAGGTCGTGTGAGTCTCTGTTCCTACGTCACGTCCGCCTCTTGCTCTCCAAAGCCTCGGCTTGTGTGCGCTTGAGTTGTGCGTGTGTTTGTGTGCGCGTCGATGTGTGTTGTGTGTTTTTGTGCTTTTCTTGTGTGTGTGAGTCGTTCACGATGCCTACGCTCGCAGTCTGGTGAAGTGCTGGCCTCTTGAGGCCGTGAAATATGACACACCTCTACCCAGCTCAGCTTTTCTCATGTCGAGCCAGCCTCTGCGATATTGCTCAAACAATCGCTGCTTGTTTTTCGACAGAACATTGAAGAATTGATCTTACACACACGGGTAAACTTTGGTCCACATTCTCACGCTCAAGAATACCAGTGATGACGGTTTTTTGACGCTTCCTAAAGTGAAGTATTTTCCCAAAAACATTTTACGAGCATGTTTTCCCAAAAAAATATATTTTAAGAGAGTATTTCTTAATAATTCCCAAAAACATTTTATGGGAGCAGTATTTCCTCACAGACTTATGAAAGTGTTCATGAGGCCTCCGGTCAAAAGGAGGAAAAAATTATATATATGTAATCAAATAGAAAAAGACTAGAAATGACCCGGGCCTATTCCGGAGCTACATTCCAAACTTCAGCCGTCCGGCACATGTACCACGGCAGAGTGTGAGTTTAGAAGAAATAACCACCGCATCGCAGAGAAAATATCTGAAGTAGAGCTCTCACTCGCAAACGATGAGCGCGTGATTTAGGTTTAAGGACATTACTTCCTCTGCCCAAATGGACCGCGGTGTAGCAAATGTTTAAGTAGACCACAAACCGCTATTGCCTGTCCTCACCTAAACTATTTCTCACTTTCTGTATACAAGAACAAATTTATCAGTGATCCGAGTTTTTCAGACACTGATGACGAACGATGCCCAAAAACATGCAATTAACTGCAAGTAAACACATCAACGTCATCTTCACCGTGCATTCAAAAGGAAATGAGACGATATGGAGTTATATGGCAGACGCAAAATATTAACAGGTAGCTTACGAGTACAAATATGAAGTCGTATTTCCAAATAATTTACGTCGCCGTAACGGTATGGCTGGCTGGGTTAGTTTTAAGTCGACTTGACTACTCTACGTACTGAAGCACTTGTTTCCTCAGTTGATTTGGAAAAACAAACTAACCCTGGCAGCGGCATCGCAATGAAAACGTAAATAGTTGGAAAATTCAGCGCCAGAACACAATAGACAGCAGCCGAGTGTACTCGAACTTCACACAGCTTGAGCATGAGGCGATACGGTAGCTAAGATGCAGGAGAAAGTACACGACAAAATACATCGTCAAGAGAACACAGAACAAATACATGACAGCGGTAGCGATTTCAAAAAACTGACTGTAGCATGCACACGAGCCGCCGGTTATTTGTGGAAAGTCGTCTTGAGAACGTTTCTCGAGAAGCAAATAATTCTCAATGCAAATAATTCTCAATGCACGTAAATCTCAATGCACGTAAATCTCAATGTACGTAATTCTCGACACACGTAATTCATAACGCTGTCTCTTGAGAAGTCTTAACTAAAGCGGTAGCATCACGTGCTCTCACGACCCCGCACTCAAACAATCAATCCAGCTCAGCGACTCCTACATTTCGCGCGAGCCCATAGCACTGGACGGGAGCATGCCAGCGCCTCTCGTCACCGGTGACCGAGACCTCAGGAGGGATGCATCTCTTTTGTTTACGTTCCTTGTAAACTTCACGAGGAGATTCAGGCAGGCAGACTTGGGCAGGCAGACTCGAACACGTAAACATGGCGCATTGGCCTCAGCTGAGTTCCGATGCACATGCTGCTCGTCAAGAACAGATCAGAAAGCACACGTCAACAATAAGTTCCATACTTCAAAACAATATGACAATAACAAACAAGAAGAAAGCAAGAAGAAGAAGAAAAGCTATGTTAAATGTATTTGTGTTAGTACAGAGTAACCTTGAAGCACATACCAGCACCGTAATGATCTGGGACAGGGAGCAAAAAATTACATGTTAGAATCGAGGTACAAAATTGCATCTCAGGAAAAGAGCCAGGATTGGCAAAGAGCCAGGATTGGCAAAGAGCCAGGATTGGCAAAGAGCCAGGATTGGCAAAGAGCCAGGATTGGCAAAGAGCCAGGATTGGCAAAGAGCCAGGATTGGCAAAGAGCCAGGATTGGCAAAGAGCCAGGATTGGCAAAGAGCCAGGATTGGCAAAGAGCCAGGATTGGCAAAGAGCCAGGATTGGCAAAGAGCCAGGATTGGCAAAGAGCCAGGATTGGCAAAGAGCCAGGATTGGCAAAGAGCCAGGATTGGCAAAGAGCCAGGATTGGCAAAGAGCCAGGATTGGCAAAGAGCCGGGATTGGGAAAGAGCCGGGATTGGCAAAGAGCCGGGATTGGCAAAGAGCCGGGATTGGCAAAGAGCCGGGATTGGCAAAGAGCCGGGATTGGGAAAGAGCCGGGATTGGGAAAGAGCCGGGATTGGGAAAGAGCCGGGATTGGGAAAGAGCCAGGATTGGGAAAGAGCCAGGATTGGGAAAGAGCCAGGATTGGGAAAGAGCCAGGATTGGGAAAGAGCCAGGATTGGGAAAGAGCCAGGATTGGGAAAGAGCCAGGATTGGGAAAGAGCCAGGATTGGGAAAGAGCCAGGATTGGGAAAGAGCCAGGATTGGGAAAGAGCCAGGATTGGGAAAGAGCCAGGATTGGGAAAGAGCCAGGATTGGGAAAGAGCCAGGATTGGGAAAGAGCCAGGATTGGGAAAGAGCCAGGATTGGGAAAGAGCCAGGATTGGGAAAGAGCCAGGATTGGGAAAGAGCCAGGATTGGGAAAGAGCCATGATTGGGAAAGAGCCAGGATTGGAAAAGAGCCATGATTGGGAAAGAGCCAGGATTGGAAAAGAGCCAGGATTGGGAAAGAGCCAGGATTGGGAAAGAGCCAGGATTGGGAAAGAGCCAGGATTGGGAAAGAGCCAGGATTGGGAAAGAGCCAGGATTGGGAAAGAGCCAGGATTGGGAAAGAGCCAGGATTGGGAAAGAGCCAGGATTGGGAAAGAGCCAGGATTGGGAAAGAGCCAGGATTGGGAAAGAGCCAGGATTGGGAAAGAGCCAGGATTGGGAAAGAGCCAGGATTGGGAAAGAGCCAGGATTGGGAAAGAGCCAGGATTGGGAAAGAGCCAGGATTGGGAAAGAGCCAGGATTGGGAAAGAGCCAGGATTGGGAAAGAGCCAGGATTGGGAAAGAGCCAGGATTGGGAAAGAGCCAGGATTGGGAAAGAGCCAGGATTGGGAAAGAGCCAGGATTGGGAAAGAGCCAGGATTGGGAAAGAGCCAGGATTGGGAAAGAGCCAGGATTGGGAAAGAGCCAGGATTGGGAAAGAGCCAGGATTGGGAAAGAGCCAGGATTGGGAAAGAGTAAAAATTAGGGAAGAGTTACGATTAGGAAAAATTTACTTATGAAAAGATTTACTATAATGAAGGAGTTACGATTAGATGGCTCACGTCCTAGTCAAAGTGTCAAGGGAACGCGGAATCTATGCACGAGGTGTGTACCCCGCACAGGATACCATGCGCATAGAAGCAATAAGTTCAAAAGAAAGATTATAAAACAAGATATATGGTGAAAAAGAAAAAAAAAGTCAAAGGTGCGGAACACAGGACAGCAATGAAGCGAAAAGAGCTAGTCCTTAACAAGCAAAAACATTTCATTTAAACAAAAGAAGTCCTGCCTAACTCTTAGCTCGGGACATTACGATTAGAAAAGTATAGTCGCGCTTGTGTCAAGATTAAATACCTTTGATGAGAATAAAGACCCAAATTTTGTGAATTATTTCTGTTCACAAATACACAAACTTCTCTTTGAATATCAGTAACGAATTCATTAAAAGGAAACTTATAATTGCTATTTTAAGTACTCCGATAATAAGTTCCCTTGATTCGAAATTCGTGGCGCTAAAGTTGACCTGAAGTTCGCCCGTCTAGCTCTGCCACAGCACCTGAGCCTTGCTGCTGCTTCTTTCCGCACCAGGCTTGTGCCTGTGACAGCCCAGGCTGAGTGTGGGCCGTCCACACAGCCCACACACTCCCGTCCACACAGCCCACACACTCGCGTCCACACAGCCCACACACTCGCGTCCACACAGCCCACACACTCGCGTCCACACAGCCCACACACTCCCGTCCACACAGCCCACACACTCGCGTCCACACAGCCCACACACTCGCGTCCACACAGCCCACACACTCGCGTCCACACAGCCCACACACTCGCGTCCACACAGCCCACACACTCGCGTCCACACAGCCCACACACTCGCGTCCACACAGCCCACACACTCGCGTCCACACAGCCCACACACTCGCGTCCACACAGCCCACACACTCGCGTCCACACAGCCCACACACTCGCGTCCACACAGCCCACACACAACCCCCTCAACAAGACTAGGCCCCACAGTACCCAGCACCCCACACCACCCCCTCAACAAGACTAGGCCCCACAGTACCCAGCACCCCACACCACCCCCCAGCACACCCACCCGGCCGCTGCGCGTGATGCGGGAGTTAGAGGTCCACATGGCAGCAGCAGCACGCCGCCAGCACGCCGCGCTCGGGAGGGAGTCCTTCAGCGGCGGCAGTCCCGCATCCTGCGGACATGTGTACGCTGCAGCCGCGGGGGCAGCTTCGTTGCCGCCTAACTCACTCCAATGGTAAATTAATACACTCATTTTCGCTGTACAAGAACACTATAATAAGTCACTTTCAAGAAAATTAGAGAGATCCAGGGCCTGATATACTCGAGTCCGTATTGCGGATACAGAGTTCGGCGGAGTATTGCAGATTACAATCTACATACACAAGCTCGCAGTTGCTTTCAGTAATACTGAATTTCAGTCCTTAGGATATGACACAAATGGCTATAACTCCTTCCATTGCGACTCAAAAATACTGTATTCTAAGTGTTTATTGCTGTTGCTGTCACAAGAAAAATAAGTTGCCTTTGAAATAAGTTTAAACATGGAAACTCCACTCGAACAAAAAAAAATTAACTGAGAGTTTGTGTATTTATATGGATTGAGAGCTCTGTCATCTTCTTATGGATACTTAATGATCGTATCTGTGATACGAATTTCACCAGTGCACAAGTAGAAGAATATTTTTAATTGCGGGTACTATTAGGATGGATATATTTGTTTTTGATCCATATCTTGAGACTGGTTTAAGGAAACTATCGAATCTCGTCATTTTTGACACGTAGTGTACACTATATGGTACGTAAATAATAAGAATCATAACCCTGATAGTGATAATGAAGATAACGCATTTTCCTTGCCGCTATGTTTACAACTCTTTCCTAGTCGCTTCACTTTATTGGGCCAGTTTTAAGGTCTAGGACGCACAACAGCTGAATGAGGTTTCATGAATGTGTTGTCGGGTGAAGCAGAGATGTGAAGACGCTTTTCAAGAATGAGAACCTCTCAGAATTTGCGTTGAATTCGAAATTAGTCGGGAACAATTCGCATCTCTTCCCAGAATTTACATTCTACAAGCTTAGGTTAAGTAAACGCAAGTATAATCTTAAATATCGACGTAAATCTATTCAAGTTTCATTCACGTCAATCACTTAAAAAGCGACTCCCAGAAGATAATGAAATATAGATTGAACAATAATATTTCACACCTGAGCTTTACAGAAGATACGATGCTAACTATAAAACTGCAGCACAATCAAAGGCAGGAACAAAGCCGCCAGACTGTCGCTCGTACAATCTTTCTCTCTTCTGTACAATCATTGGCTCTATTTTAATTGCGCTTGGTCCATCGCATGATTGAATATTTTGATACCCTTACGGGGTCAAATGCACGTTATCAGTCAAGTGCTGTACAGTGCAGCTGCTGCAGCACTGGACCGCCACGTGCTGTACAGCGCAGCTGCTGCAGCACTGGACCGCCACGTGCTGTACAGTGCAGCTGCTGCAGCACAGGACCGCCACGTGCTGTACAGTGCAGCTGCTGCAGCACTGGACCGTCACGGGGTGTACAGCGCATCTGCTGCAGCACTGGACCGCCACGTGCTGTACAGTGCAGCTGCTGCAGCACAGGACCGCCACGTGCCGTACAGCGCAGCTGCTGCAGCACAGGACCGCCACGTGCTGTACAGCGCAGCTGCTGCAGCACAGGACCGCCACGTGCTCTACAGCGCAGCTGCTGCAGCACAGGACCGCCACGTGCTGTACAGAGCAGCTACTGCAGCACAGGACCGCCACGTGCTGTACAGAGCAGCTACTGCAGCACAGGACCGCCACGTGCTGTACAGAGCAGCTACTGCAGCACAGGACCAACACGTGCTGTACAGAGCAGCTACTGCAACACAGGACCGCCGCGTGCTGTACAGCGCAGCTGCTGCAGCACAGGACCGCCATGTGCTGTACAGAGCAGCTACTGCAGCACAGGACCAACACGTGCTGTACAGTGCAGCTGCTGCAGCACAGGACCGCCATGTGCTGTACAGAGCAGCTACTGCAGCACAGGACCGCCACGTGCTGTACAGAGCAGCTACTGCAGCACAGGACCAACACGTGCTGTACAGAGCAGCTACTGCAACACAGGACCGCCGCGTGCTGTACAGCGCAGCTGCTGCAGCACAGGACCGCCATGTGCTGTACAGAGCAGCTACTGCAGCACAGGACCAACACGTGCTGTACAGAGCAGCTACTGCAACACAGGACCGCCATGTGCTGTACAGAGCAGCTACTGCAGCACAGGACCAACACGTGCTGTACAGAGCAGCTACTGCAGCACAGGACCGCCATGTGCTGTACAGAGCAGCTACTGCAGCACAGGACCAACACGTGCTGTACAGAGCAGCTACTGCAACACAGGACCGCCGCGTGCTGTACAGCGCATCTGCTGCAGCACAGGACCGCCATGTGCTGTACAGAGCAGCTACTGCAGCACAGGACCAACACGTGCTGTACAGAGCAGCTGCTGCAGCACAGGACCGCCATGTGCTGTACAGAGCAGCTACTGCAGCACAGGACCAACACGTGCTGTACAGAGCAGCTACTGCAGCACAGGACCGCCACGTGCTGTACAGAGCAGCTACTGCAGCACAGGACCGCCACGTGCTGTACAGAGCAGCTACTGCAGCACAGGACCAACACGTGCTGTACAGAGCAGCTACTGCAACACAGGACCGCCGCGTGCTGTACAGCGCAGCTGCTGCAGCACAGGACCGCCATGTGCTGTACAGAGCAGCTACTGCAGCACAGGACCAACACGTGCTGTACAGAGCAGCTACTGCAGCACAGGACCGCCATGTGCTGTACAGAGCAGCTACTGCAACACAGGACCGCCGCGTGCTGTACAGAGCAGCTACTGCAACACAGGACCGCCGCGTGCTGTACAGCGCATCTGCTGCAGCACAGGACCGCCATGTGCTGTACAGAGCAGCTACTGCAGCACAGGACCAACACGTGCTGTACAGAGCAGCTACTGCAACACAGGACCGCCGCGTGCTGTACAGAGCAGCTACTGCAACACAGGACCGCCGCGTGCTGTACAGCGCATCTGCTGCAGCACAGGACCGCCATGTGCTGTACAGAGCAGCTACTGCAGCACAGGACCAACACGTGCTGTACAGAGCAGCTGCTGCAGCACAGGACCGCCATGTGCTGTACAGAGCAGCTACTGCAGCACAGGACCAACACGTGCTGTACAGAGCAGCTACTGCAGCACAGGACCGCCACGTGCTGTACAGAGCAGCTACTGCAGCACAGGACCGCCACGTGCTGTACAGAGCAGCTACTGCAGCACAGGACCAACACGTGCTGTACAGAGCAGCTACTGCAACACAGGACCGCCGCGTGCTGTACAGCGCAGCTGCTGCAGCACAGGACCGCCATGTGCTGTACAGAGCAGCTACTGCAGCACAGGACCAACACGTGCTGTACAGAGCAGCTACTGCAGCACAGGACCGCCATGTGCTGTACAGAGCAGCTACTGCAACACAGGACCGCCGCGTGCTGTACAGAGCAGCTACTGCAACACAGGACCGCCGCGTGCTGTACAGCGCAGCTGCTGCAGCACAGGACCGCCATGTGCTGTACAGAGCAGCTACTGCAGCACAGGACCGCCGCGTGCTGTACAGAGCAGCTACTGCAGCACAGGACCGCCATGTGCTGTACAGAGCAGCTACTGCAGCACAGGACCAACACGTGCTGTACAGAGCAGCTGCTGCAGCACAGGACCGCCATGTGCTGTACAGAGCAGCTACTGCAACACAGGACCGCCGCGTGCTGTACAGTGCAGCTGCTGCAGCACTGGACCGCCACGTGCTGTACAGAGCAGCTACTGCAGCACAGGACCAACACGTGCTGTACAGAGCAGCTACTGCAGCACAGGACCGCCACGTGCTGTACAGTGCAGCTGCTGCAGCACTGGACCGCCACGTGCTGTACAGAGCAGCTACTGCAGCACAGGACCGCCGCGTGCTGTACAGAGCAGCTACTGCAACACAGGACCGCCGCGTGCTGTATAGAGCAGCTACTGCAGCACAGGACCAACACGTGCTGTACAGAGCAGCTACTGCAGCACAGGACCGCCGCGTGCTGTACAGCGCCACACGACCACTCCCTCCTCTACACAAAACAAGGTTACATGGCGCGACTACAGCCAAGTTTGCGCCTTCTTTACCTCCACCACGTAGCCAGACCTCGTCACGGGAAATTCATTACTCTGTAACAAACATGCGTTGCGTCTGCTCCGAGTAACGCTTTCATCACGTTTGGAGGCAGCAGCGCTTGCTGACACCTGTCAACACCTGTGATGAGTGTTGACACTCGCGTATATTTGCCAAGATCTACTGACTACTGCCAACAAGTCGGCATCTAACAACACAGACTAAAAACTGATTAAAAACCTCCCAACACCGCCACAAAAATATGTCAAAACCTGCTAACATCCGTCAAGACTCACCAACATCCGTCAAAATAGCATAAGCCTTCTTGTGTAATCTCAGACGCAGACAACACTGGTCTCAGACGCAGACAACACTGGTCTCAGACGCAGACAACACTGGTCTCAGACGCAGACAACACTGGTCTCAGACGCAGACAACACTGGTCTCAGACGCAGACAACACTGGTCTCAGACGCAGACAACACTGGTCTCAGACGCAGACAACACTGGTCTCAGACGCAGACAACACTGGTCTCAGACGCAGACAACACTGGTCTCAGACGCAGACAACACTGGTCTCAGACGCAGACAACACTGGTCTCAGACGCAGACAACACTGGTCTCAGACGCAGACAACACTGGTCTCAGACGCAGACAACACTGGTCTCAGACGCAGACAACACTGGTCTCAGACGCAGACAACACTGGTCTCAGACGCAGACAACACTGGTCTCAGACGCAGACAACACTGGTCTCAGACGCAGACAACACTGGTCTCAGACGCAGACAACACTGGTCTCAGACGCAGACAACACTGGTCTCAGACGCAGACAACACTGGTCTCAGACGCAGACAACACTGGTCTCAGACGCAGACAACACTGGTCTCAGACGCAGACAACACTGGTCTCAGACGCAGACAACACTGGTCTCAGACGCAGACAACACTGGTCTCAGACGCAGACAACACTGGTCTCAGACGCAGACAACACTGGTCTCAGACGCAGACAACATTGGTCCCAGATACAAACCGTTTACCTTTCTGTAATTCCAGCTGCAAGGAGGCACGTAGCAGGGCGCGGGCGGTACGTCGGAATAACTGATGTGAGGTGGAAGGCAAGGATATGAAGCTTTATCTGGATATTTCCAACTAGGAGGCACGTAGAGAGGTGTTGGTGGTATGGCCGAGTAGCCGCCGGGAACAGGAGTATTGACCGGAGTTACGATAACAGAAATTTCATGAAAAGACGAAGAGCACTGACTTCCTCGACGGGACTGCGGAACAGCGAGTAAATCTCTCGAGTTCTCCTGCACTGCAGACCTGACGCCGGTACTTCCCCTCTGGGTATGATCTTGTGCTGACTTTGAGCGTCGACTGCGGATAAAAGTGTTTTCTTCACTACTATTAAAATGGATTGTGTCTGAACTACAAGAATAACTTCTGGCTGTACGTCCAACTTCAGCGGATAAGTTTCTCCTGCCTGCTGTTATGGGACCAATTATATCAGGAATGAAAGAGAAGTTTTCGATTCCAAGAGGACGTTGGGCATCATTCTCCGTCAGCTGAGTTTTTCCACTCGCAAATACTTCATCAGACGAGGGGCCCTGCCCATGAACCTCTAGGGAAGAATTTTCACCGAGGAGTGGAGTATTTACCAGACGTCCGAGAGAAAGTTCAGATTTTGGTGTAGGAAGAGGATGCTCGGAGAAACTGCGCTGATCTCCTGAAAAAAGGAAGAAACTGTTATTAACGCCAAACCAAATTTACAAACGGCTTTGCTCTGAATAAAAGTTCGCACATCCCCTAAAAATGATCAAAGAATAAACTACTAAACAAAGTTCAACATGAACTTCCTAGGCACAAAGCCCAACTAGTCCGCTCATGACAGATACTACACAACAGCGAACAGCTCCAGCTGATTTCTAACTAAAGAAGGCGATAACAAGAAGTGCATTCACTCGAGGCCTGACGAGGCTTCAAAGCGCTTGACATGCGCAGCCCCCCGTTCTGTGCCGGAGCTAACACGCGTCCGTGAGGCACTCAACGAGTGCAATACACGGGGAAGATCGATGCGAGCGTGTCTTTTGTAAATGGAAGGATGTATGAATGTTTTAGGAGGTCCAGCTCCTTGGTAGCTATGCACTGCAACTATCAATGAACGGCAACTTCGAGGACATGTACTCGCTTAACGATGATAAACTGGTACTGTCTTCCTCGTGTATCATGCGTAAGTGGAATGAGAGTCGCATCCTGAAAGAAAAGGATTAGATGCATAAAACACTCCAACAACTAATGGAAAACCACATGAAATGAAAAACCACTAGCCATTTACATTTGAAAGCTACATCCATCACACTGTGATGAGATCAAAATATGAATTTTTAAGTTTTTTCAATTTTCATGGCACGTAGGCACAAGACTCAAAATTGCAGCACGTGATGTCATACGCACAAATCACACCCAAATATGAGAGCATGGCAACCAAGTCAAGGCGAGAGCACGTATGGCTACAGAGTCCAGGTGACAGCACTACTCCAAAGCAAACGTAATCTAAATATTAGTGAGCGCGCTTCGAAGCGACGCTGTCATTGTTACAAATAACCTTGACATACCAGGTCCTTTTCTAGGCAAGAAGCTCGTCAATAATGCAGGAGCCAGCAGAAAAACGACGTCGATATCGCTACAGAATTCATCCCTGTACTCGGAGCATGGCGCGCGACACAGACCAGCACTCAAAGCGTTGCGGCAGACGAGGTGCGAGCGTCCGGACGCACGCTATGCTCTCAGGGTCCTGCGTGAATCATGCTAGCTTTTGCTTGCTTCACAGCTACCCGATATTTCTACCGGTGTTCATTATTCACGACGCTTTCAGATCAAGAAGCAGAGTATAAGAACGGGAATAGAGACGCATATTCTAAGCAGCGCTGCTGCAATTTTTAGATGACGTAGGCTCACGCCAGACAGAGCTTCAAGAAGAAGTATCGTTGGTAGCTGCAATATTGAGTCTATGTCTAATTAATTACATCATATCGACTACATATCTATACAGCTCCCATTGCAGGTCTATAATTACCTCATGGTTGAGCAGAACGTGTGGAAGGAGAAGGTATAACACGAAGTTAGTTTGGCACTCACAGGTTAACAGCTTCGTGTTATTTCACTCATAAAAATAAAAAATCATCGTCTCACGCCTTGATTCTAGCAGAAAATTTTAACCCCAAAAATGACAGCCTTTACTCTCATAAAAGTGTTGAAAAATAAAGCCTGTTTCGTCTGCCCTCGAGAGGTACGGGAGTATCACAACTATCACGCAAGATCATGGCACAACTCCTGCACTCGGCGCAGTAGAGATGTCAACGCGCTGCTTGAGAGCAGTAATACTTTTTATTGCAATCAAATTGAAATATGTCATATCATTTGTATTTTATGATGGCAGGACGCTAATGTGACTTTACTTGAGGTGGTATTGATAATTTCTGATAGTCACACCGATTTCATGCACTTGGGTGGAATGGCGAAGTGTGGGTTTCTTCCTTTACCCCAACCGGAAGAAACAACAGGCACGCAATGCTAGGCTCAAACGCCCGAACTTTTGGGAAAAAGTAGCACGCTTGGACACTGTCACTTGCTATGACCGTAAACAAAATATCGGAAATAAGAAGAGACCCTCCCACGTGCGGCCTGTATATGTCAGCGCCCTGTGCATTTTTTAGTGAGGCTGGCGGACTGTGCCGTGAAGGTCAACACTAAGCATCGCTTCACGCTAACTCGACTGCTTTAAATTTGAATTTCACCGTGAATTGAGGACGATATTGAAACTTCTTGGCCTCGTGATAAAAAAATTCAAATATTCCTAGTGTATCCATGAGAGCGGACACGAAATGTTTTTGTAACTCCAGCGCGAAATGATAGAAAGAAGTGAGTGTGTTAACTCAGAAGAGTACACCCAGTCCTACACAAACCGCTGCAAACAATTACGCACCGCAGTCGACCAAAAGCTCGCAGAAGCAAACATCATCGGATTTTGCATCTAATCCTTTAGCTTAGCAGGTAAATACAGGCGAAGAAAAAGAAAGGAAAGCAGCTTATATAAAAAATTCATCCCTGACATAACCTACTATCACAGTTCAATTATTCCTTAACATAAGGGACCTACGTATATTAAGACAAACCACAAGAAGTTTAGGCAACGGCCATTTCAGTGGTTGAATAAATAAAAGAGAATAGACGAATCACTCAAATGGATGTTACGCTGTGTATGAAGGACTCGTAAATACTGGTCACGAATGGAAACGGAGCACCGTAGACAAAGAAGACCTTGGACGGCAGTTTTCGCTCACATTGAGATGAACTTGGCAATTCTTGCAGGCTCCTCTGGAACGCATGGAGGTCACATGCGTCTCTCTGGCTGGTTCTTACTCCTGCTTCACGGGACTGGTGATCAGACGGTACTCTGACCCCCACCCCAGTCACTGGTGGTACCCGACCCACCCACAGCTAGCACCCGGCCCACACAGCTGGCACCCGGCCCACACAGCTGGCACCCGGCCCACACAGCTGGCACCCGGCCCACACAGCTGGCACCCGGCCCACACAGTTGGTACCGGCCCACACAGCTGGCACCGGCTCACACAGCTGGCACCGGCCCAAACAGCTGGCACCGGCCCACACAGCTGGCACCTGCCCACACAGCTGGCACCGGCCCACACAGCTGGCACCGGCCCACACAGCTGGCACCGGCCCACACAGCTGGCACCGGCCCACACAGCTGGCACCGGCCCACACAGCTGGCACCGGCCCACACAGCTGGCACCGGCCCACACAGCTGGCACCGGCTCACACAGCTGGCACCGGCCCACACAGCTGGCACCGGCCCACACAGCTGGCACCGGCCCACACAGCTGGCACCGGCCCACACAGCTGGCACCGGCCCACACAGCTGGCACTCGGCCCACGCAGCTGGCACCGGCCCACACAGCTGGCACTGGCCCACACAGCTGGCACTGGCCCACACAGCTGGCACCGGCCCACACAGCTGGCACCGGCCCACACAGCTGGCACCGGCCCACACAGCTGGCACCGGCCCACACAGCTGGCACCAGCCCACACAGCTGGCAACGGCCAACACAGCTGACACCGGCCCACACAGCTGGCACCAGCCCACACAGCTGGCACCAGCCCACACAGCTGGCACCAGCCCACACAGCTGGCACCAGCCCACACAGCTGGCACCGGCCCACACAGCTGGCACCAGCCCACACAGCTGGCACCATCCCACACAGCTGGCACAGGCCCACACAGCTGGCACCAGCCCACACAGCTGGCACCAGCCCACACAGCTGGCACCAGCCCACACAGCTGGCACCGGCCCACACAGCTGGCACCAGCCCACACAGAAAACAAATTCAAGAAGCCGCTACGCTCGATAGCCACGTCCCTCACATTCAAAGGGAGTTTCTAGAAAAAATAAACCCTCTGGCAGTGAAGTGACGTCACCAATACGTCGATACACCACGTGACGTACTGGAAGCGACGTCACGGAGTCCTAAGACGTACATGAAAAAAGTTCGGACCTGAAATTTGGGCACAAAACTGCAACTGGATCAGACCGTGCGTCAGGTTACCGGAGACGGGCGCTTCTGGCGACCCGAGACTGCAGCGCGAGGGAGCAGCAACCGCGAGATGCGCACGAACACAGCGGTGACCCAGCCGTAACTTCTGCCGGCATTGGATCACTCCATTGGACATCACTCCTGTCGACACGCCCAAAAACAACCAAATAAGTTTAAAGTTGTCAAAAACAACGTGTAATTTTCTTACATGTTATTTAGGTATTTCTTGAACCCTAGGTCTTTGGGTGTAATTTTCAGCGTGAACCCTAATTCAGTGAGATCCATACCACTTGCATTGTTCAGATTATTAGATTAGATTATTAGTAAGTTTAAGTCTCCCTATCCGACACAAAGGTGAACCAAAATAAGGAAAGAGGAAGGCACCATTTAGTATGGAGTTAAGGGAATGCAGAATCTATGCAAAAAAGGCATAGAAACCGTAAGTTGGGAAATAAGGTCATGAAACAAGAGAAAAGTTGAAAAAAAGTAGCAGGTGCTGAAAAACAGGACAGCAATGAACCGAAGAAAGATGGTCCTTAACATTTCAAAAACGCTTCATTTCAACAAAATTGAGGCCTACCTAACTCTCAGCTCGGGTCCTCATACATTTTCCCCCTAGGAGTGCTAATTCCAATAGATACAATAGTCGTTTCCCACTGAGAGGTACTTGTATTGTTCAGCTAGTGATTACCCGCAGGTTCTTATAGAAGCTTACGATACAGATAGTAGCACAACACACCACCACGCAGCACAACACACCACCACGCTGCACAACACACCACCACGCAGCACCACACACCACCACGCAGCACAACACACCACCACGCAGCACAACACACCACTACACAGTACAGCACAACACACCACTACACAGTACGGCACAACACACCACTACACAGTACAGCACAACACACCACTACACAGTACAGCACAACACACCACTACACAGTACAGCACAACACACCACTACACAGTAGAGCACACCACCACACAGCACAACACACCACCACACAGCACAACACACCACCACACAGCACAACACACCACTACACAGTACAGCACAACACACCACCACACAGCACAACACACCACCACACAGCACAACACACCACCACACAGCACAACACACCACCACACAGCACAACACACCACCACACAGCACAACACACCACCACACAGCACAACACACCACCACACAGCACACCACTACACAGTACAGCACACCACTACACAGTACAGCACAACACACCACCACGCAGCACAACACAGCACCACGCAGCACAACACACCACTACGCAGCACAACACACCACCACACAGTACAACACACCACAACGCAGTACAACACACCACCACGCAGCACAACACAGCACCACGCAGCACAACACAGCACCACGCAGCACAACACAGCACCACGCAGCACAACACAGCACCACGCAGCACAACACACCACCACGCAGCACAGCACACCACCACGCAGCACAACACACCACCACGCAGCACAACACATCACCACACAGCACAACACACCACCACACAGCACAACACACCACTACACAGTACAACACACCACCACACAGCACAACACACCACCACGCAGCACAACACACCACCACACAGCACAACACAGCACCACACAGGACAACACACCACCACACAGTACAACACACCACAACGCAGTACAACACACCACAACGCAGTACAACACACCACCACGCAGCACAACACAGCACCACGCAGCACAACACAGCACCACGCAGCACAACACAGCACCACGCAGCACAACACACCACCACGCAGCACAACACACCACCACGCAGCACAACACACCACCACGCAGCACAACACACCACCACACAGCACAACACACCACCACGCAGCACAACACATCACCACGCAGCACAACATGCACCACCACGCAGCACAACATGCACCACCACGCAGCACAACACACCACCACGCAGCACAACACACCACCACGCAGCACAACACACCACCACGCAGTACAACACATCACCACACAGCACAACACATCACCACACAGCACAACACACCACCACGCAGCACAACACACCACCACGCAGCACAACACACCACCACGATGCACAACACACCACCACACAGCACAACACACCACCACGCAGTACAACACACCACCACACAGCACAACACACCACCACGCAGCACAACACACCACCACGCAGCACAACACACCACCACGCATCACAACACACCACCACACAGCACAACACACCACCACGCAGCACAACACACCACCACACAGCACAACACACCACCACGCAGCACAACACACCACCACGCAGCACAACACACCACCACGCAGCACAACACACCACCACACAGCACAACACACCACCACGCAGCACAACACACCACCACGCAGCACAACACACCACCACGCAGCACAACACACCACCACGCAGCACAACACACCACCACGCAGCACAACACACCACCACACAGCACAACACACCACCACACAGCACAACACACCACCACACAGCACAACACACCACCACACAGCACAACACACCACCACACAGCACAACACACCACCACACAGCACAACACACCACCACACAGCACAACACACCACCACACAGCACAACACACCACCACACAGCACAACACACCACTACACAGTAGAGCACAACACACCACCACACAGCACAGCACACCACTACACAGTACAGTACAACACACCACAACGCAGTACAACACACCACCACGCAGCACAACACAGCACCACGCAGCACAACACAGCACCACGCAGCACAACACAGCACCACGCAGCACAACACACCACCACGCAGCACAACACACCACCACGCAGCACAACACACCACCACACAGCACAACACACCACCACGCAGCACAACACACCACCACGCAGCACAACACACCACCACACAGCACAACACACCACCACACAGCACAACACACCACCACACAGCACAACACACCACCACACAGCACAACACACCACCACACAGCACAAAACACCACCACACAGCACAACACACCACCACACAGCACAACACACCACCACACAGCACAACACACCACCACACAGCACAACACACCACCACGCAGCACAACACACCACCACGCAGCACAACACACCACCACACAGCACAACACACCACCACACAGCACAACACACCACCACACAGCACAACACACCACCACACAGCACAACACACCACCACACAGCACAACACACCACCACACAGCACAACACACCACCACACAGCACAACACACCACCACACAGCACAACACACCACCACACAGCACAACACACCACCACACAGCACAACACACCACTACACAGTACAGCACAACACACCACCACACAGTACAGCACAACACACCACCACACAGCACAACACACCACCACACAGCACAACACACCACCACACAGCACAACACACCACCACACAGCACAACACACCACCACACATCACAACACACCACCACACAGCACAACACACCACCACACAGCACAACACACCACCACACAGCACAACACACCACCACACAGCACAACACACCACCACACAGCACAACACACCACCACACAGCACAACACACCACCACACAGTACAGCACAACACACCACCACACAGCACAACACACCACCACACAGCACAACACACCACCACACAGCACAACACACCACCACACAGCACAACACACCACCACACAGCACAACACACCACCACACAGCACAACACACCACCACACAGCACAACACACCACCACATAGCACAACACACCACTACACAGTACAGCACACCACTACACAGTACAGCACAACACACCACCACACAGCACAACACACCACCACATAGCACAACACACCACTACACAGTACAGCACACCACTACACAGTACAGCACAACACACCACCACACAGCACAACACACCACCACACAGCACAACACACCACCACACAGCACAACACACCACCACACAGCTCGCTCTCGGGTCCTAAAGCTACAGCCGTCAATAAAGCCAATTTACGATCAATTTAAGCAAGCCGATGCATTATTTAGTTAATGCGGATGGCCATCCAATTGAATGGGAGTCATGAAGTTACCTCTTATATTCTCCAGCATGGGAGAGAGAATTTGAAACAAAATAAAACGAATTCCACATCTCAAGCATCTTCTGAAGGCCATATCGGCCTTTCGATAAACAGGGAGCGGACGAGCAAAAAATATCCTCATCAGGTTTTGGTCGCAATGAAGGAATGAGCGAATTTGGCAGGCAAATCGACTTGGCATAGTGCCAAAATATTTCCCTATTGGTTAAAGGACGCAACAATAGAAGCACTGTCTCCGTGATCATCTATAAATTATCTACACAACCCAACACACCCACACCCTCCCTACCAACACCCATGGCACAACACAACACACCCACACCCTCCCTACCAACACCCACACAACCCAACACACCCACACCCTCCCTACCAACACCCACACAACCCAACACACTCACACCCTCCCTACCAACACCCACATAACACAACACACCCACACCCTCCCTACCAACACCCACACAACCCAACACACTCACACCCTCCCTACCAACACCCACATAACACAACACACTCACACCCTCCCTACCAACACCCACACAACCCAACACACCCACACCCTCCCTACCAACACCCATGGCACAACACAACACACCCACACCCTCCCTACCAACACCCACACAACCCAAAACACCCACACCCTCCCTACCAACACCCACACAATCCAACACACCCACACCCTCCCTACCAACACCCACACAACACAACACACCCACACCCTCCCTACCAACACCCACACAACCCAAAACACCCACACCCTCCCTACCAACACCCACACAACCCAAAACACCCACACCCTCCCTACCAACACCCACACAACCCAAAACACCTACACCCTCCCTACCAACACCCACACAACCCAACACACCCACACCATCCCTACCAACACCCACACAATCCAACACACCCACACCCTCCCTACCAACACCCACACAACCCAACACACCCACACCCACACCATCCCTACCAACACCCACACAACCCAACACACCCACACCCACACCATCCCTACCAACACCCACACAACCCAACACACCCACACCCACACCCTCCCTACCAACACCCACACAACCCAACACACCCACACCCACACCCTCCCTACCAACACCCACACAATCCAACACACCCACACCATCCCTACCAACACCCACACAACCCAACACACCCACACCCACACCCTCCCTACCAACACCCACACAATCCAACACACCCACACCCTCCCTACCAACACCCACACAACCCAACACACCCACACCCACACCCTCCCTACCAACACCCACACAACCCAACACACCCACACCCACACCCTCCCTACCAACACCCACACAACCCAACACACCCACACCCACACCCTCCCTACCAACACCCACACAATCCAACACACCCACACCATCCCTACCAACACCCACACAACCCAACACACCCACACCCACACCCTCCCTACCAACACCCACACAACCCAACACACCCACACCCACACCCTCCCTACCAACACCCACACAATCCAACACACCCACACCCTCCCTACCAACACCCACACAACCCAACACACCCACACCATCCCTACCAACACCCACACAACCCAAAACACCCACACCCTCCCTACCAACACCCACACAATCCAACACACCCACACCCTCCCTACCAACACCCACACAACCCAACACACCCACACCCTCCCTACCAACACCCACACAACCCAAAACACCCACACCCTCCCTACCAACACCCACACAATCCAACACACCCACACCCTCCCTACCAACACCCACACAACCCAACACACCCACACCATCCCTACCAACACCCACACAACCCAAAACACCCACACCCTCCCTACCAACACCCACACAATCCAACACACCCACACCCTCCCTACCAACACCCACACAACCCAACACAACCACACCATCCCTACCAACACCCACACAACCCAAAACACCCACACCCTCCCTACCAACACCCACACAATCCAACACACCCACACCCTCCCTACCAACACCCACACAATCCAACACACCCACACCCTCCCTACCAACACCCACACAACACAACACACCCACACCTTCCCTACCAACACCCACACAACCCAACACACCCACACCCTCCCTACCAACACCCACACAACCCAACACACCCACACCCTCCCTACCAACACCCACACAACCCAACACACCCACACCCTCCCTACCAACACCCACACAACCCAACACACCCACTCCCTACCAACACCCACATAACACAACACACCCACACCTTCCCTACCAACACCCACACAACACAACACACCCACACCCTCCCTACCAACACACACACAACCCAACACACCCACACCCTCCCTACCAACACCCACACAACCCAACACACCCACATCCTCCCTACCAACACCCACACAACCCAACACACCCACACCCTCCCTACCAACACCCACACAACCCAACAAACCCACACCCTCCCTACCAACACCCACACAGCCCAACACACCCACACCCTCCCTACCAACACTCACACAACCCATCACACCCACACCCACACCCTCCCTACCAACACCCACACAACCCAACACACCCACACCCTCCCTACCAACACTCACACAACCCATCACACCCACACCCACACCCTCCCTACCAACACCCACACAACCCAACACACCCACACCCTCCCTACCAACACTCACACAACCCATCACACCCACACCCACACCCTTGCTACCAACACCCACACAACCCAACACACCCACACCCTTGCTACCAACACCCACACAACCCAACACACACCCTGTAGTCTGCAGTAAAATTTTGCAATGTTTATCCCCTGATAAATGACGTCGAAACTTTACAGCAAAGAACAAGGCCGGGAGCTGAAACTTCGTCGCTCAATTGAACAATTCTCTCGAGGTTAGTGAATGTTAAACTCCTGTAAGCCAATGCAAAATAAATCAAGACAATTGGAGTTTTAGCTCCATCAAGAATCTCCTGCATCAGCAGAAGTTACCAAAATTAAACCGTCGCCAGAATCATATTTTTGCAACTAATGCTATAATTAAATAAGTTTTTTTTAGATTTCCTAGGATAGAAATCCCGTGAAATCATCAATAAACAGTAAATGTAATCATCTTCAAGGAGTTCGCACGCCTCACGTGACGAGAGAGGGCTTAATTTCATCAAGGTTGGCCTAGTACAACGCTAACTAGAGCAAAGCGGCGTACTCTGGACAATGGAACTCGAGCGAGCCGAGCAGGATCTCGGGCACATGACATTTGAAGAGCACGTTCAGTGGGCACGGTACGTCGAAATTTATCTTCCTAATTGAGGCAAACTTAGACCCCAAAATCAATGGAATAATGAAGTCGCATTCACACAATGAACAAGAAGAGCAGCAACACGAGCACGCCGCAACAAAACGTCAATTCACGCCACAAATTCATGGCCATCATCAACAAAGAGCGAGATCGACTTTGCTAAATTGATGCGTGCGCCGTGCGGTAGACGGTGGGATCTCACAGTGTACAGGCAAGAGGGACACCACGGCGGGCAGGCGAGTGACATCACACACCCCCAACACACAACACAACTCCCTGACGACGCTCAGGAGCGACAACAAGAGGCGTAAATAAACAAGGTCGTCACAGCGTCAGCCTCCGCTGTGCGGAGCATGGACTATTTTAAGCAGCAGACCTGGACCGTCGCACACACACGTCACTTCTCAAGAAAAGAAAGAAAACCCATTTATTACCAAAAATGTTGATACATGAGATGCATTACAACATGTTGGGTTTTTGAAAATTTCCTAATGTGAAAAGTCTCAAGCGCCAAACACACGAGTGCAGAGCACGAGAGGAGGCCAAACAGAAGGATTTGGCGGCAATCGGGGATACAGAGAAGACATTCAAAATCATCAGTTACAATTCGCACAGGTATAACAGTCGGTTACTGATCAGTTGCTGCGGTGTCGCAGGTGTTATGGTTGTAGCTGCTATAGACATCGTATGACAGCTTCATGTGCACATATTACCACAAAACACGACCAAATTCAGCGTAACACAACCCAGTGCAACACAACCCAGTGCAACACAACCCAGTGCAACACAACCCAGTGCAACACAACCCAGTGCAACACAACCCAGTGCAACACAACCCAGTGCAACACAACCCAGTGCAACACAACCCAGTGCAACACAACCCAGTGCAACACAACCCAGTGCAACACAACCCAGTGCAACACAACCCAGTGCAACACAACCCAGTGCAACACAACCCAGTCCAACACAACCCAGTGCAACACAACCCAGTGCAACACAACCCAGTGCAACACAACCCAGTGCAACACAACCCAGTGCAACACAACCCAGTGCAACACAACCCAGTGCAACACAACCCAGTGCAACACAACCCAGTGCAACAACCCAGTGCAACACAACCCAGTGCAACACAACCCAGTGCAACACAACCCAGTGCAACACAACCCAGTGCAACACAACCCAGTGCAACACAACCCAGTGCAACACAACCCAGTGCAACACAACCCAGTGCAACACAACCCAGTGCAACACAACCCAGTGCAACACAACCCAGTGCAACACAACCCAGTGCAACACAACCCAGTGCAACACAACCCAGTGCAACACAACCCAGTGCAACACAACCCAGTGCAACACAACCCAGTGCAACACAACCCAGTGCATTATTATATGAAAAAGTTTTAGCCTCCTTTTACCCCGACAAAGATGTTCCAAGAGAGGAAGGATGAAGGTACCATTTAGTATGGAGTTGAGGGAACGCGGAATCTATGCCCAAGGTGCAAAGAAACAGTAAGCTAAGAAAGAAGTTCATGAAACAAGAAAAAGCTGAAGAAGAAAGTAGTAGGTACTGAAAAACGGGACAGCAGTAAACCGAAAAAAAGATGGTCCGTAACTGAACAAAAATATATTCTATTTAAAAAAAAAGAAAGCCTACCTAACCTTTAGCTCGGGCCCTCACTTAGTCCCCCTGGGAGCGCTAGTTCCCGTAGATACAATAGTTGTATCCCCCTGAGGGGACAACCCGGTGCAACGCAACCCAGCCACAACACTCGCAATTCCACCCCGACTATTTATAAAAGTTTCCGCGTTGTAAATTAGAGTTTCGATAGTCGGGTAAATACGTGAATTTTCCAAAAAATACAGGGAGATCTTGACTCGGAGGTACAATTCATCTCGAGTACTTTACAATCTTGTCTGTGGCCGTACTTCGGATGTTATAGAGCGGTCCTCAGAGAACGTAAGCTCAGGCATCATTTTAGGATTCCAAATGTTTAGTATTTGTTTAAATGCGCGCTTCTTTTGCTTGCGCACCATGGACCAACAAGCATTCGGATTTCACCGGCTGCTATTCAAGACGTCTTCACGTAAGAACTTAATTTACATCTCTTGCAAAGTATCTTTATATTCAAGACGATTTTATAAGAGGAATTCTTTTACAAGCTATAGATTTATTTGGGCAAAATTTAAGGTGTCTCAGGATGTTTTTAAACTTTTAATAGCCTCCTTCCACACCGATTAAATTCGTACGAGAAGAACACAGATTGTTCTTGCTTCAAACGTCCGTCATTGTTCTGCCTATAAGAATTATTTGGCCATCGAACTCAGTGAGGTCTGGAGACAATAAAATTTGGGCTCATCGCCCTCACGAGGGTAGTTTATTAATTTGAGGAATAACATGATTAACAAGAAGAGAACGTGATATATGTAAGAGAAATGTTCGCAGACTGACATGATGAAAACAGAAAATGAAACTTCCGATTGACCAAGAAATATGAAACGAAGCCGCGACTGTTGAACTAATATCTACCTGGACAACAGAAAGCAGCAGCTTTACAATCCGACAAAACTCAGAAACACAACACAGCAGAATAAATTATATAAATCAGATTGAGCCTCCCTACAACAACAGAGGTGTTCCAAAGAGAGGAAGGAAGCCCCCATTTAGTACCGAGTTCAAGTAACAGGTAATCTATGCACAGGGTGTTTCCCCACAAGATCCCCTGTGCATAGGAACAGCAAGTGAGAGAGAAAATTTCTGAAACAAATAAAAGTTGAAAAAACTACTGGGAGCTGAAAGACAGAACAGTAGGAAACCGAAAAAAGTTAGCCAGTAACTATTTTATTTTAACACAACGAGGGTCTACCAAAGCGCTTATCTTCAACTTGGGACCTCACATTTCTCCCTGAGAGTACTTATTCTCAGAAGTACAATAGTTGTATCCCTCGAGGGGTGTTCTCTACGAGGACACAACACAGCAAGACACCGCAGCAACGCAACAGCAGATACACAGCTACACAAAAACACAAACACTTAGTACACAACGCCACACATCAACCACACAGCAACACAAAAACACAAACACTAAGCGTACAAAGCCACACAGCCACACAAAGCAGCCACAGCGCCACACCGGCGCCAGGCGCCCCTGACATCAGCCAAAGCAGACGGAACTGTCTCAGTCTGGAAATTCCAGCCTCGCTTCACATTATGTTCTGATCTGTGCTCCAGATTTGAAACTCCCTTCAAACGTAACACACACAACAGGTTCACAAACTTTACGTTTAGGCCTAGAAGTACCTAAATGACTTCAACATCAGTTACAGATTTAAACGGAGGGTGTGTGTAAAATCAAAGCGTTTTTAAGAATCTCAACTTATAGGTCTTACGTAGGGTTTTATTGAACTTTTTTGATAGTTTTTTCGGTTGCTTATATTCATCTTGAAATTGTTTAAACTCCTTGAGTTCATGAGTGACTCTTGAAACTTAGGTAAATGGAGTTTGAATGTTATCATTTAAAAGTATTTCACGAAATGACAACTCACATCAGTCTTTCCTTCGCACATGTTCAATAAGTTAATCGAAGATTAGATAAATAAGTTAGTTTAAGCTTTCCTTATCACAACTTGAATGTTTTTAAAATAGGAAGTAAGACAGCACCGGATTAGATTAGATTATTAGTTAGTTTAGGCCTCCCTATCCGCAACAAATGGGATCCAAAGAGAGAGGAAGGAAGAAGGCATCATTTAGTATGGAGTAAAGGGAACGCGGAATCTATGCAGAAAGGGCACAGAAACAGTAAGATGAGAAAGAAGTTCATAAAACAAGATCAAAGCTGAAGAAGAAAGTAGTAGGTGCTGAAAAAAACAGGACAGCAGTGAACCAAAAAAAGATGGTCCGTATCAAAACAAAAACCTATTCTATTACTACAAAAAGAAAGCCTATCTAACTATCTCGGGCCTTCACATAGTCCCCCCTAGCAGCGCTAATTCCCATAGATACAATAGTTGTATCCCCCTGAGGGGGAAGACGGCACCATTAAGAACGGAATTTAGAGAATGGGGAATCTATGCATATAGGCGTGTTCACAATAGAAACAGCAAAATTAGAGCAAGTTTGCGAGAGAAGCTAAAATTTGAACACGAATGTAACAGTCCTGAAAAAAAGGACTGAAGTGAACCTACAAAAAGACGATCTATAACAAAAGAAAGTACTCTTCGTCAACTAAACAAAAATCTACCTAGCCCTCAGCTCGGGACCTCGCATCGTCCTCCTCGGAGTGTCGATTCTCACCACAATAGCTGTATCCCTTGAGATAAATTCAGTTGTGGACAGGCACTTTAGGACAGGAAATGATTCATAATATCCTTACACGTGACATACACAAGCGTTATCATTGCTCAGTATATGGTACTTAATTTTGTATTGCATTTCCTATTTAAAAAATCTTGGTGGATAATTAATTGGTTGAAAAATTTAGCATTTCTTGATTGACATGAATATAGTATTTAGCCGCCAGATATAACTTGAAAAGAAAATATAGCAAAACTAAGATAAAGATTTTAAGTTAGTTTACGCTTCCCTAACCAGAAAAAAAGATGCTCCAAAGAGAGGAAGAATAAAGGCACAATTTAGAATGAAATTAGGGGAACGCGGAATCTATACACACGGAGTGTTCCCCACAATACCTCCCGCGCATGAAAACTGAGTTAAGAATGAAGTTTATGAAACAAAACATAAACTGAAGGAAAAAATGATGGTGATGAGGAAAAGACAAACAATGAACACAAAACAGATGGTCTGGGCGAAAAATAACTATTCCATTCCAACAAAAAATGGTTTTCTTAACCTTCAGCTCGGGGCTTCCCCTGATCCCCCTGAGTGCACTGATTCCCATAGATACAAAAATTGTCTACTACTGATCGATGAGGGTCACCAATGGTTTTTATCAGATTTATCACATTTTTTTGCTCTATTGGGTTTTATTTTTTTAATGCTAACCGTAATGAACGCCAATTATGAGAATGATGTTCAGATCTGAAAGATTTATTATCACCTCACACACACATCTGCACCACCTCACATGTTATACTGCGTAGTGCAAGACGCGCAATTGTTGTGTGGCCTAAAAACACAATTGTTGTACGGCCCAAGAACACAATTGTTGTACGACCCAAGAACACAATTGTTGTGTGGCCCAAGAACACAATTGTTGTACGGCCCAAAATCACAATTGTTGTACGGCCCAAAAACACAATTGTTGTACGGCCCAAAAACACAATTGTTGTACGGCCCAAAAACACAATTGTTGCATGGCCCAAGAACACAATTGTTGTACGTCCCAAGAACACAATTGTTGCATGGCCCAAGAACACAATTGTTGCATGGCCCAAGAACACAATTGTTGTACGGCCCAAGAACACAATTGTTGTACGGCCCAAAAACACAATTGTTGTACGGCCCAAGAACACAATTGTTGTACGGCCCAAGAACACAATTGTTGTACGGCCCAAGAACACAATTGTTGTACGGCCCAAGAACACAATTGTTGGAGTGACGACGAAGAACACAACTGGATGCGCGTTTGACAAATTCTCCATTGACACAATCAACGAAATAGAAGTTTTTCAAAAGGCTTTCCATTGTTGAGAGTGTGAGCTCGCGCACGGATTATAATTTATAAAGAATCGATTGAAGCCACCGCACCTGCCATCCCTCGACTCTGCTAATGAAATATTAGACATGTGCCGAAGTGAGACCAATTGATCAATGCACCCACTCGGGCAAAACTTAGTCTCACAGTTATTTGGACCGATATCTACGCATAATTATTTCAATGCTTCACTGCGCATCACAGCGCAGAATTGCTTAATTTTGCCGCACAAAGAAGAGAGACCAAATTGCAGTTAAGGCGGTGGTTCACAGATACGCTCTAACGCGGGCAGCTTCATTTCAATTGTCTGTAAAGACGCGCTCATATATGTCCAGCACTGTGTTCACTCCGACTAACCTATCGGAAAAACTCGTTTCCTTGAATGACATTGAATTTCTCGGCATGCATAGCACTAATTTGAGAAGCATGCGGTCACAAGACCAAACGCAAATGAGCTACACAAGACCAAAAACATCGCCCTTATCGACACCGCCTTTCTTGGACGGGCGTCACGCAGGCAAACCAAGCAAACAGCGCGCCGAGCGTCAATGTGTGACCATCGCCACCGCATCGCTTTAGCAATAGGTGATTAAATTGAGCGCTTAATGATGGATGCGGCGAAAAGTACACCCATGCCGAGCAGAGTACCTGACTAAACAAATGAGTTCTGAACAGTATAACGGGCAGCAATCTATTTAAAACGAGTTCTTCAACTCGGCGAGGACAAGTCTGTTTGACATACACAATACAAGGGTCTAGTCCACCACAATACCTCACTGGCCTTTAAAAAGTTATGCATCACTTTACTGTGATGGAGTTCATGCTAGATTAGATTAGTCGTTAGTTTTAGCCTCCCTACTCGCAGCAACAAATGCGATCCAAAGAGAGGAAGGTGGAAGGCACCATTTAGGATGGAGTTAAGGAAACGCGGAATCTACGAAGAAAGGGCATAAAAACAGTAAGTTGTGAAAGAAGATTATGAAACAAGACCAAAGTTGAAGAATAAAGTAGTAGGTGCTGAAAAACAGGACAGCAGTGAACCGAAAAAGGTGGTCCTTAACATAACAAAAACATTTTATTTCAACAAAAAAGAAAGCCTACCTAACCTTTAGCTCGGGCCCTCACATTGTCCCCCTGGGGGCGCTAATTCCCATAGATACAATAGTTGTATCCCCCTGAGGGGTTGAGTTCAGCTATTGAGAAGGTGATCCACCTCAACAAGTTGACTGCGTCTGCGCAGTTGCTTCGGTTGTTTAATGGTCCGCTGGACTGCTATGACAGCGAAGTCGTACCTCAGTTGGTTGGGTCTAAAGCCTGGGTCCGAACGAGCTTCCTATTTGCTTCCCCTTTTTTCTCGCGTATTAAAATCTTCAACTATTCTTGCTACCTTCCCGCTTGAAGCACTTGCCTGTAACTGATTTCCTTTAATTCCTGTGATTACCTTCCGCCTGAACGCGTCGTCCCTGAGTGCAAAAAACTCAGGTTCGTGCACTTCAATTATAGGCATTATTGTGGTTTTATCCGGGATATCGCTGATTGATAGGAGTTAGTTTGATATCGATCTGAGGTTGTACATTTTTTAGCGTACTCTATAGGATGGTTCTACTTGGGAGGGCGCTTCTGCAGCCGTGTTTCTGGGGCGATATTGAACTCTCTGCGGTGGACTAAGGCGGTTTCCTTTCGGAGAGTGCTGGGAAACGTGATAGGTTTGTGCGATGAATATATGAATCTTTACCTGATAAATGCTCACGTGTCCTAACTTCCCTTCTACTATCCGTTTACTTTTCCATGGAGAAGTGTAGAGCGTGGGTGGGCCGGCAGCTCTGCCTAAATACCAAGTGTGTGGCATGGTAGAGGAAAGAAGGTAAGGTCAAACCAGTCTTTTTCCGTCGGCTGTGAGTGTTTGCTGACGTCACGGCAACAAACCAATGGCACCGCCCATATTGCTTTTGGTAACACTGCTACCCCCAAATCCCTCTCCACTAATGGCCTAACGACAGGGCGTTTTAGTGACGTCGTAAAATTTGTTTGAAATAAAGCCTTTTTATTGGCTAGCCGAGCAAGAAGAAGTGTATTTTTCCCCATAGAAATGACCCTACCTTGTTTCCTCTACCGTGGCGTGGGGTTGGTTCTGTCTGAACTACGGAGCTGTACCGTTCCTTGTCCCGACTCCAGCCCTCAAGACTTGTCTAATCTGCTCCCGTCTCGGTGTTAGCGGTACCCGTCGACGCATGGTTCCGGTGACCAGGCTTGCTCTGGCGCCTGCTGCCTGTTTCGTCCACGTCATCAACGGGTCCTTTTTTAGCCATCCTTAAAAGTTTTAAACATTCATTTGAATGAAGATGTTTTTAACGAAATATCAATCCGGAGTTAAAAATGTTAAGTTGAAGTGTTTAGGTTAACGTTAAATTTCGTTAACTTGAAGTTTAAATAAATGAATGAAGATAAGAAACCGTGTAAAACCTTGATTCTGCTTGTCTTTTTAACCTATAACAAACGATTGTATGTGATTTCTTTCCCACAGCAATACGCAGTAAGGACAATAAAAATTGGCGCGCAACTCGAGTGTTACCATACACAACATGGGAACAAAGAATAGCCTCCACATCGATGCAGAGCGAAGGGAGCCGGTCACTTAATTATAGGCAAACAAACACGAGTCCGCAGCCTCGCACTCGCACTAAACAAACCTTAGAAAAATGCGCGCGGGCTTGCTTAGTGAAGCCGATGCCAGTCTCTTAGGGCAATGCTCTACGGAACGTCGTTCTGCAACATTTCTTTAACTACATTAGATTATAGGTAATTTGAGATTTCGCTAATCGAAAAAAGGGTTCAAAAGTACTGTTCAGTATGGAGTTTAGGGAATGGGGAATTTATGCACAAAGTGTGTTCCAGCACTAGATCTCCTGCGCATAAAAACAGTGAGTTAGAATGTACAGCAAGTGTTTGAAACGAGAAAAAAAGAAGATGCCAGGGTAAATCTGAAGGATATGTCAGTTATCGATTTTCCAATTTTTTGTGCCTGAACCTAATTAATTGAATCAAAATAAACAAGTTTTCTTCTATGCACTTTCCGTCTCAAATGAGTATTTTACGATTTATAGCGGTTAGTTTAGTTTCTTCTTTTGTGACGAATGCGCTCGAATAAACAGCTACTCATCGATTTTCGAAATTTTGTTGCTTGAATCATGGTAATAACACCGAAATAAACAACTTTTCTTCTATACACTTTTTTCATCAAATGAGTATTTAACGAGGTATAGCGGTAGGTTTGGTTTCGTCTTTGATGACGATCGCGCTGGAAGCGAGTGCGCATTGCAATGTTGCTGTCCGACGTGCTCCTTGAATTACTTGCCGCTTCAAACACTGGAGTTGCGGTAAGTCATTTACTGCTATAACTAATAAAATACTCATTTGAGACGGAAAGTGCATAGAAGAAAACTTGTTTATTTCGATCTAATTAACTATACTTAGGCATCGAAATTTACAAAATCGATAACTGACATATCCTTCAGATTTACCAATGCCAGTAGATGCTGAAAAACTGGACAGCAGTGAACCGAAAAAATTTATGACGGAACAAAACTAAGCCCCTATTTTATTAAAAAAAGGAAGGCCTACCTACTTTTAGCTTGGAATCTAATATCAACCCCCTGGGAATGCTACTTCTGCATTAATACAATAGATGTCACCTCCTGAACAGGATTTCTTTTATTAACTGTAAAGGACAAAATGAGCCGTTCTCTGGCCTAAGTTATCGAATTTTCTTTCATTCCGTTCAAATCGAGTCGTGAGAGTTACTTCAGCATCAAAGCTCCAAAATTGCCGTTGGGGAAAATAAACATTTTAGTCCAAAAAATAACCATTACGGCAAGCCGGGAAAACAAAATCGCTTCATCAAGTAAGGAGACAATAAGTGCTTTGAAGTACATGTTCGAGTTCGCCATATTTATTCTAATCCAGGCCTATATCAAAATAGTCAAACTAAATGCAAACTATTAAGGTAGCTGCACACCAAAAGACGGCAAGCGACAAAGCAAGCGAGAGAGAAAAATGTTTGGCGAGATCTACAGCACACCAAAACTGTCCAAAAGACAGCTAGTCTGCTCCTAAATGCCGTGGAGAGAGGTTTATACCAAAAACAAGCATTACAAACATGTGTTTGTAACGTTGAGTTTCATTTCTACATCGTCCCATGGCTTTGACCAATGTAATCTGTCACTTTGCTTTGGATTTTATGAGTTCGAAAGGCACAGCTCAGCATAAACTTTGGATATTAGGAGTTTAATCTATGCTGAAAGAATTGAGCAGCACACCTCCTTTGTCGACATCTCACAACGCACTGCCAGACGCTTCCCACTGCAGCTGTCAAGCGTGAAACCATCTTCAAGACGCTTTCTCGCTGCAGCCAATCTTCAAGCTTTCTCACTCGCTCGCTAGGGTAATTCATCAAATATCGAACTGAACTGATTATCGAACAACTTTGGAAATATGCGCGTAATAAATTTAGTGCGCATCCAAACTTGCTCAGTGCCAGTGATCTTACATCTAAAACTCCTATTTTAGATAAAAACTCATTTATGTGAGCTGCAAACTGCTACCAGCGGTTGCGAACGCATTTTCTGTACGACCCTTACAAATTGGTCGAATTTTTTCACTCGAAAAATCTTACGCACCTCGGGAAAATTGCGACGGTTAAATTGTTGTTGGGTCACCGTCAACCTCCCGTCATAACTAGAGAGTAGTGTTGTCATATGATGTTCTGTTGCTGTATTTTTTTCTTTTCCGCCAAAAACTTGATAATTATTCCATGTTCGACATTCAGTTCCTTTTTCATGTCAGTATTAAATACTGAACAAAGGTGTTCGAATCAAAATTCCTTAGAAATCATGAATTTATGCCTCGAACAAGGCTTTTCGATTCTTAATTCTTTTAAATAACTGAATCGATCTATTGAACCCCTGTTTTATTTCATTAAAATATTGTATTAACGCTTGATAATAACATTGAATAGTTGAAGATGGGAATTCTGGTGAGGGGCTACCAATCAGCTGCTGGTGTTCCAAGGCCCTCAAGATCATCAATGATTCGTCTGGCTACATGTACTGATGATCAATCCTTTGCCAAGAAAATTGATGCAAGCATCAATAATAATTCATTGACGAGTGCTTTACACTCTACTCCAAAAAAGGTCACACAGGTTGATGATCACAATGATGGTTCAACAAACACTGCAAATGAAACATCGACATCATATTCAAATTTTGATAACTCTCCATTCAAATGCATCTTGAAAATAAGTAATGAGACAGTTATTTCAAACAAACAAACAAAACAAACATCGGCATCTTTGGGATGCTTTATTTCCAATCAAACCTGATACAAATGATCTTAAGCATTGGTTTTTCAAATGTCTTATAACTAACACTATATATAGGACACCATGACGGTTCCCCCGTAAAGCCGGTACCCATTTCCGACACCTGGGTCGAGTGGGGTATCGTGCTTGAGCTTTCCCTTATACCCAACGGGGAAAATCGCAGCGCCAGCGCCGGGATACGAACCCGCGACTCCAACATACAAGTCCGATCCCTTAACCGCTGTGCCACCGCGAGCATTTCCAAGAAAATCCAGTGCACCAAAGAAAAAAAAGAATGAAAGAAAAACGTTTATTTTCCAAGTGGCCACATGAGGTACCTGTCAACATATTGGGTTTTAAAAAGTTTCTTAATATGGGACGTCCTAAAACAAAAGTTCCATACGAGGAGTACTAATTGACAAACCATCAGAGGTGTACAAATAGAAAAGCCATATGAGGCATAATAATTGACAAACTATACGAGGTGTACTAATAGACAAACTATCAGAGGTGTACAAATAGATAGACCATACGAGGCATATTAATGGACAAAATATACGAGGCGTACTAATAGAAAAACCATACGTGGCGTGCAAATAGTCTAACAAATGTTCCATACGAGGAGAACTAATTGACAAACCATCCTGTTCGAATCAAAATTCTTGTTCGATTCATGTTCGATATTGATGATATTATGTTATTAAAGAATTCGATTTTTAGAACAATAAATAAATTCCAACAATCTACGTTGTCTTTAAACCGACATCACAGAACAAGAAAGCAACTGTTCAAGAATAATCTTGAGGCCCGCAACAGTTATTCAAAGCAAAAGTTACCGATTTATGAAGGTTGTTTCTAGACACACGTGGCTTCTGTTCGATATTTGATGAATTACCCTAGCTTGCTTGCGGTGTACGCACTCCCATAGGAATACATGTATATCGATTCAAGCTTGCTCGCTTTCTCGCCTCAAATCTTTTGGTGTGCAGGCACCCTTACAACGACTGATTTGCGTAACCCGGTGATCTGCTTCATTAATTTAGGCCGACCACTCGAGAAAAACGGTCAATATTGAATTGAATGTTGTCAACGATTTCTATAATTTCGTTGCCAGAAATAAGTATAATGGTACAATTGAAGACGTTTTACATGAATGACATTGTGCTCGCAAATGCTTAGTTTTCAATATATTTAAATTTGAAGTTATAGGAATGTGGTTTATAAAATTGAACAAACGGACACGTAAATAAGCAGAAATACGGCTTTGACATAACAATAGGTGAAGTTAGGTTAGGTTAGGTAAAGTTAGGGTAGTTAAATAAACTAACCTAAAAAAACAACTTTACATAATCTTACCGAGATCGATATCTTCCGCTAAAAAACTTCGCGGGTTCCGCGGCCGAGAATCGCCAGAAGAGCCATATCGAAACCGCCGTTAATGTTATTCTTACCTGAACATTACTTATGCAATATCTCAAAAACTAATCAATTGCGAGCACAACATCATTCGTGTAAAACGTCTTGAAATGTCTCCAATTACCTAAATTTTGTAATGGAATTATGAAAGTCGTTGACAGCATTAAATTCAATATTGACCAGAAAAACACCCAACTCACAACCGTAATACAGAGCAAGGGACAGACTTCAATGTTTTACTGGCGTCCAGCTGCTGCCAGAACGCTGATCAGATCTGACCAGACTAGCTAGCGCTACAGATGGCAACTTCACACAAAGTAGAGGCTGCCATTCAGCGATGATTCCTATACTACGGCTGGGTGATTTGAAACTGCACAATCAGTATTACAGCTTAAGCGGCCCATAGACGATCAATTTTATTGTCAGTATCATTGACTCAATATATTGAAGAAATTTTTTTTGCCCACTAAAGCGGCCCATAGACGATCAATTTTATTGTCAATATAATGAATATTGACAATTTAATTGATCGTCTGTGGGCTTCATTGACGACCGTCAAATAATTGACTTAGTGGGCAGAAAAAAATTTCGTCAATATAACGAGTCAATGATATTAACAATTAAATTGATCGTCTACGGGCCGCTTAACTCTTAATGCAGCTTTTCGTCCCTGGCGATATTAGGATTGAAATTCGCTGTGACTGCGTGAACAGCAGAGCACGTTTTATTCTGACTTCTCAGGCACATTTTTGGGTGAATCATTGGCACAAGCGTCGGTAAATGTAAAGGACTTGACCATAATTGATATTCGAATTTTCGATGCCTTAATAATGTTAATCACATGAAAATAAACATGTTTTCTTCAATGCACTTTCCGGCGGAAATGAGTATTTTAAAAGTTATGGCGTTAAATGAGTTACCGGAACTCGATAGTGCATCACCCTATTACAAACGTAAAGAGGTTGGGTCGTGAGGGGTAGCCACAGTTCTTTTAGTTTTATAATTTTCACTAAAAGAACTGTTGCTACCCCTCACGACCCAACCTCTTTACGTTTGTAACAGGGGGTTTGCTCTTCGTCGGCTTGGTTGGCGCGCGGGAACGCCTGTTTACTTTCACGTCGGACCGCGCGGTATATTTTTCCCCGCCTCAAACACTGGAGTTACGGTAACTCATTTAATGCCATAACTTTTAAAATACTCGTTTCCGCCGGAAAGTCCATTGAAGAAAACTTGTTTATTTTCATGTGATTAACATTATTAAGGCATCGAAAATTCGAATATCAATTATGGTCAAGTCCTTTACATTTACCCAAGCGTCAAAATACAGAGGCTTGTTTTACTGATGGCTGCGTATAGGCTACAAATTTGAAATTTTTTTCAAGTTCCACATTAGCAGCGGCTGGAAATTTGCACGTTTGACATACTTGCGCTGCGTAGGCGCGAACCTAACTCGTCACTTAACAGCTACTTACTGATGGAATAATTGTGTAATTTTCACTTCATAACAGTGGAACATCACAGCCAACACTACTGGTGTAACCCTCACCTTACAGCCAACACTGCTGGTGTAACCCTCACCTCACAGCCAACACTAACACTACAAAAGGTCATCTCGCACGTGCTGTAGTTAAACAGAAAATATGAAGTAAAAACGGTTCTGCTCCGCAAAAAAAGCTGTTCGGTTGCTTTTAAGTGCACCGAACTTCAGCTACCGCTAATGAGCTAACACTTTACCGTCTTATTTCCTCTTGGGAGAACAACTTCCAACTGCATCAGTGATCAAACGGCAGCAATTACATCCTAACTTAATGGATAATATGTATTGCTAGTAATATGTGTCCCATACAATGATTTGCTAGCAATTCATTATTAAAAAGACTATATGTAGATTAAATTATTAAATTAAACTAGGCTTCCAGAGCAACCAAACTTTATATTTCAGGACATAATTGCATAATTTATCCAGCCAGTAAAGAATTAAAGCTTATGCTTAGCTTGAATGGCTTTCACGTAATTCTCAATAGTTTCAAGACTCGAAATCCTCTCGACTACTCACCGCTTCAAACTACGGTCGTCAGATTGTGGCTCTCGTCATCACACGGTAACAAGTTGGGTAGGAAGGATAAATGTTTTCATCTCCCTCAAGACCGTCTTTTCTCAAAATAAACCTTCCCTTGACAACTAGTTAAATCGATTGCAAAGCTTTTCTATAACGTAGATCTTTCCTCAATTACATCTTAGAGCATTCACGTTGAAAACTACACACTACTGTCCAGCCGGAGTTGTTCCTATAGTCACAAAGAGGCTTCAGACACCACAGCCACCCTGCGTAACCTCTGACAAGTCACTAGCGTCTGATGTTCAAAAGAGGCTCAGAGGCAGGCGGCTGGCTGGCGCATGAAGGTCAGAAAAGGAAAAAGGCCTGAAGTCCCCGGTCTAAAATTGTTCAAACGTGCAACTCGCGTTATACACGTTCTTTCATTTATTGCAATGAACTAACATTATTATACTGCATCGATGTACTTTTCAATCGTCATCAATGGGAGTTTAACTCAATGAATTTTTTGCCAACTTCAGCCAATCCTCCATAGAGAAAACTGTACTCATTCTATATCGCTGAATAATTATATATATATATATATATATATATATATTATCTAATAAATCAAACTAGATGGCGAGAAGAGTAAAGGTAATCTCAAATATGAACCAATTTTCAAAGTTACACAATTGCATACTTTACTGTAAGCAAATGCAGGTAATATCAATCAAATCAATTGCATTTTATTTGACGCAATTTTTTTTTGCATTGAAATACGTTTTTATTCGTAAATTGTTTCGTACTTCGAAATAAGAATGAATAACATCATATTGAAATCTCCTTTGATAATTAAATTCTGGATGTAATTACCGTAGATTTTTTCGTAATCCCATCACACAATAGGCATCTAATTTCAAGTGCTCAAACTGCATTCAATACGGGATGGTTAGAAAGGTCAGACAGTTAATTTAAGTTCATTAAAACAGCTCATCATTGCAATAGGAAAATTCATAAATAAATAGAAAATTGTTCTAGTGTACAAGTAGCCGCGGCACAGAGCTAACACTTTTTGCATAAAATTTCCGCGACGCCCACTTTCATGAGGTCAGTGAGGGAATGAGGTCTCTCATAACTTTGTGCCGGGCCGCCCTCGCAATCATCCTAATGCAAACGCAATTGTTCACCTCATGGACTTGCTTAGCAGTTATAGATCGGTAAAATTCTTACTCCTCCGAATAATGACCATCTTTGAAGAGAGTTTTTAAAATAATTTTGGTCGTAGTAACGATACAATTAGCATGTAAGTTCTTTCAAGTCAGTTTGACAACTAAAGAGCTCTGAGCGCATGCTCGGAACTTTTTAGCTCGCTAAGTCAACTTTGGAAAACTTTACTAGCTGTACTGCTGAGACGACGTAAATGATTTGAAAATATGTTCCCTAGCCATTAGTTGCAGTAAAACCTACGCCTGTTTTGCAAAGATCATATATCTGCTGAGTTCAACTGCCCAGTTGCGTGCCTTGTGTGACAGACCACACATCCACAACTGCCCAGTTGCGTGCCTTGTGTGACAGACCACACATCCACAACTGCCCAGTTGCGTGCCTTGTGTGACAGACCACACATCCACAACTGCCCAGTTGCGTGCCTTGTGTGACAGACCACACATCCACAACAGCCCAGTTGCGTGCCTTGTGTGACAGACCACACATCCACAACAGCCCAGTTGCGTGCCTTGTGTGACAGACCACACATCCACAACAGCCCAGTTGCGTGCCTTGTGTGACAGACCACACATCCACAACAGCCCAGTTGTGTGCCTTGTGTGACAGACCACACATCCACAACAGCCCAGTTGCGTGCCTTGTGTGACAGACCACACATCCACAACTTTCACGCGAAGGTAAAACTGGCGAACGAAGCCATTTGTGCTTCTAGGAAACAGTGTAATGTTCCTCACACGATACGCTGCGCGGTGTAGATAGCTCTAGGTGATGCACGTTTTTGCGAGAATTCACAAGCAGCTGCTGCATGGTAAAGCTATCATTACAGGAGCTTGGAAAAATTCCAATCCATTATGGAATGAAGAGCAAGTTGTGAATTTTGATTGCAGCATTCATCACATAGAGTAATACACTTTCCCGATTGCCAAATTTTTGTTTATAAGGGCTCATATGTAGTTGAAAGGCTGCAGCCATCGAGGAACAAAATCCTGAATAACTTTCTGACGGAGATAGAAGATTAATCCCTCGGCGTTCCAACGATGCCGCTCTACAAACGTTTAGGCTTAAAGCGGCCCACAGACGATCAATTTTATTGTCAATATAATTGACAATGAAGAATAATGACAATTATATTTATCGTCTGTGGGCTTGATTGACGACCGTCAATTAACTGACTCAATGTATTGACGCAATCAAATCAGTTTGAGCCCATAGACGATCAATTTAATTGTCAATATAATTGACAATGAAGAATAATGACAATTATATTTACCGTCTGTGGGCTTGATTGACGACCGTCAATTAACTGACTCAATGTATTGACGCAATCAAATCAGTTTGAGCCCATAGACAATCAATTTAATTGTCAATATCATTTTTCAATATATTGATGAGATTTTTCGTTGCCGACATACGTCGTTAATCTTTCCATCAATGTAATTGATGAAAACCAGTCATTTGCTCTGCGGAAGCCGTACGTGATGGACGACGAAGAAATCACCATTGCAGCGCTAGCCTTGGCACTTTCAATTCCAAGAAAATCCCCGCGTAAACGCAAGACATGGGCCAAGAACTGGCTCAAGGAACGTGGCAGAATATTCGGAACCGACTCGTTGCTCAAGGAATTACGTGCAAATGAGCCAGAAGATTTCAAGAACTATCTTCGAATGGACTCTACATCATTTGATGAACTTTTGCATCTGGTTACTCCATACATACAGAGAGAATCAACCAACATGCGAGAACCCATATCACCTAGCCAACGGCTGTTGCTCACACTGAGATGACTGGCGATTGTCACTCCCTTTAGCAATGCAATTATCAATGCTCAGAAACTTGCTTATCAACATTTGTCTAAATGCTGTCACAATTCTATCTGCATCACATTTTACTAATTCTGCAATTCCTAAGTTGATTTCACTCTATTAGACATATCGCTGTAGTATACATAGAACTGATTCCCCAAATAGTTTCATGATTTAAATATCATTACTTTCATCCAATAATAAACTGAACTTTTTGTTGCCATTATCATTGGTCAGTTTTTCGAGATGAAGATACAATACATTTTTGATAATGTTTGTGCACTTTGTTAGATGCATTTAAACATCATCAATAGTTTTGCAGTTGGAGATGTGCTTTAGCATATCAACTATATGATCAAAATTAAAAATTGCACTATAGTGGCACAAAAACATGGCAGTAGCCGTCTTGGTCTGTTTCATAATCTGAACATAACACGTTCTGAACGTCGTAAGTTCGCTATTCAAATAATTTGGATAAACAAATCAACAAATATTATGAGAATGAAGTAGTAAACAATTCAGCGAATGCATAATATTAATTTAGGGTAATATATCATATGCAGTGCTTAAGTGTAATTCACGCAGGATAATATCAAGCAAGCTAAAAAAACTATCTAGATTTTTTTAGCTAATAATATTTTTAATTGACGGTCGTCAATCAAGCCCACACACAGTCAATATCATTGTCAATATTCATCCTTGACAATTATATTGACAATTAAATCTATCGTCTGTGGGCGCAAACCGATTTTATTGCGTCAATACATTGAGTCAATTAATTGACGGTCGTCAATCTAGCCCACAGACGATCAATATAATTGTCAATATTCATCATTGTCAATTATATTGACAATAAAATTGACCGTCTATGGGCCGCTTTAGGGCGAGCCATATATGTACATGAAACTGTTGTGATGTCCGGAAAGTTCCCACCGATTTTTAACGGAAAGAATATGGACAAAAAATATAAGCCATTAAAATTTTCATCAATCTTGAATGAACCATTTTGTTGTACAATTTGTTTCCATCATTACTTCCTTCAACTTAAAACTATCTTCTTGCCAGAATTGCGGTGGTTTCATGGCAAAGAATTCATCAAGGGGTCTTTTTAAGTCATGTAAGGACTTGAAATTTCTATCCTAAGAACTGTTGCAAAAAATTGGATAAGTGGAAATCCCAAGGAGAAATTTCTGGGTAAGATAACACATCTCAACTATTTTCTTACATTCATAAACAAAATACACACACGCAAGCACGTATTCTAACTCATCCAAGCTCATACACAACCAAGCTACAGCAATTTTTGTCTGGTTTCCAAAGACAATACGTGCGTTCCTGCACTATCTTGATAGACATCAACACCTTTCCTGTTAGCAAATTTTGGACTTTTTCGTGAATTGCTGCTTTTAACTCGTCCAGATTTGAGCACTATTTTTGCTTGGGTTACTCGGGAGAAGCTCATAGAACAAAATTCCTTTCCAATCCGACCAGGCGCAAGGCAAAACTTTCCTAGGGTGAAGACCCGCTTTTGGGTGGGCGAAGAGAGGCTCGTGCCACTTACTCCAAGATGGTTTTTAACAACAAACATCGGCATCTTTGGGATGTTTTATTTCCAATCAAGCCTGATACAAATGATCTTAAGCATTGGTTGTTCAAATGTCTTATAACTAACACTATATATAGGAAATCATGACGATTCCCCCGTAAAGCCGGTACCCATTTCCGACACCTGGGTCGAGTGGAGTATTGTGCTTGAGCTTTCCCTTATACCCAACGGGGAAAATCTCCGCGCCAGCGCCGGGACACGAACCCTCGTCCCCATCATACAAGTCCGATCCCTTAACCGCTATGCCACCGCGAGCACAGAACATTTCGAAAACATTTTTTGCTGAACATTTCAGTAAACCATCCATTGCTCCTCCCCTTTCACAATTTGCTTTAAAAAATAAGCATCTTTGTTCCATTTATAAAGTAAATCATGGATGGAAATGCAATCCAAAAAGTTTTCCTCACTCAAGTCATGTGGTACCCAATCATCGCAGCGATTTGCGAACTTAAACTTTACCAGGTGCTCAAGAACGGCGAATTTCGATGGGTTGAGGCTTTCTGCCAATTCTAGGATTGTGCCATGGGGCTTAATCTCAATTAATGACTTGATTTGTATGGTTATCATCTGTAGAGACGGTCTGCCTGATCGCTCTTTTTTTTTTTAGTGGGCTATAATCTACAGCTCGGGACCTCGCGAACTACTTCTGTACAGTTCTTTCGGATAAATAATCATTACCGTAAACTGCGCAAATTTTTTTCGTTACTTATGAGGTATTCTTTCTTTCATAGAAATAGAAAATCATCGAGCGCCGAAAATGAATACTTCATTTTTAATTTTAAAATTTTACAGCATAAACGCAGGTTATAGGATCTCAACGTTCTTCCACGTAAAGAGAGCTTAAAGAGTGCTCTGAATGGAAGTGCTGTCAAATCTTATTGTTCGGAATCAATCTTGTTATAAGATAACTCGAAAAATGAACTATCAAAAATCAGCACGAACTCTCCGGACAGCCCACTGCACGACCACTCGTGCGTGACACGTTGGATGAGGCAGTGGATATAGATGACTAATTTCGAGGGAATGTTTTCTGTAAAATCTCTATTTGAAATAGATCTGCAAAACTAGGTGTAAGAGTTCAAAAGTTTACCTTCATTCAGTAGTGCGGAGCACATGCGGTGGAAAGCAAGCAAACAATCCAACAAATCATCTAAATTTAGTAGGCGCGTAAAATTTTTATGGATGAACTTGAAACCGCGGCAGCTAATACGTTCATATTTGCTGCATAAAAGTTAATAAACACGAATAAAAACTAGGGCAGGATTTTCAAACAGTTTACGTCGACGTTGTGTGGTACAGCGACTAGCGTTGTTTTTTTTTCGACTTGGCTAAGCGTACTTGCTGTTTTTACAGGCTAAAATTCTCAAATTTGAGCTTCTTTCGATTTAAAATTGTGCAGTCCTCTACGCAAGCCCTGCGGGGTTGCCAGATGTTTAGTGCTCAAATTAAATTTGAGAATATTTCTAAGTGCCCGTAGAAATCATAGCGTCTGAGTCCGATGACAACCAAAACTTTGAGTGGGAGGGAAGAAGAGCGAAACATATTTCGACTCTCGGAAGCTGTTGTGCCTACAGTATTGCAAATCAGATGAATGCAATTGCAAATGTACTCTACAATCACACTCGTAGGAATTGATGAACTAGTTCTGCACTTTGTGCTCACCGTCTGTGGAGAGACGGACAGCTGTGTGCAGGGCCCGTGACGTCATGTATAGCATGCAGAGGGCGACCGCAATTGAGTTCACCGTTATAGCCTCTCACGGTTTCACACACCCTTAATTATTGTTACTAATTACTTCTCTGTGCTATAACTATATATAGAATTTAGGAAAGTTATTCTTCTTCAATCGAATTATCTTTAGAAACTTAAAAACGAAGAACGGTGTTAGTATTGAAATCATATTTATTATTAGAACTGTACAAGGTCTTGAAATAAAATATATACAAAGAATTTATTCACTCTGTAAAACGTTTCGGAGACCGGCTCCATCCTCAGTAAGTCATTCTGTAAAAAATTGAAAAAAGAAAAATTCAGTCATATATAAAGAACACAAGTTTTTCTATTAAAAATCTACGTATAAATTTGAAGGGGAAATGAGCTATTTGTACTATTAAGGACAGGCTTTTCTGTGGCTATGTATAGAGACTCTAAAATACGCAAGTCTAATTCACAAGGAGCAGTACGTAAAATTTTAAAATCATCTTCTGCTATGCGATCGCAGCACTGTTCACTATGAAGGCGAATAGACGAGTGAGGCGGTTGGGTTAACATTCTTCCACTACGGTAGCTGATTCCACGATGCTGGGCAATCCTAATATAAAGTGGCAAAGTCGTCATGCCGACATAGCCAGATGTAGGGTAATGTTCGAATGGCCGGACGGTTCGAATCGTCGGTCATTCTTAGTTAATTTTTAATTTTGACGATCGGTAGCAATCCAAAAGTAAGACGCGTAGCAGATTGCACCACTACAGGCCTTGCGGGTTGAGTTTTTAGATAGCTACCGAGCGCAAAAATTTAAAATTAACTAAGAATGACCGACGATTCGAACCGTCCGGCCATTCGAACATTACCCTACATTGTACACAACTAAACTTATAGACAACGGATGCCCGCATTCGCTTCAGAATTACGTCCTTGTAGCGGAAAAAAGAGCCAACTTTAAGAGAATTGACGGCAATGATACATAATTTTACGGCAGGAAAATGGCGTTTAAAAAGGGTTTCTAAATCTCTTGACATCTTATCAGTTAAATCTCCAAAATACGGGAATACACAATATAGACGTTGCATTGGCTCTGGAGAGTACATGCTATGGAATATTTCTTAGCCAGAAATTTTTTAATTTGAACATGAACTATAGATAAAGGAAACCCATTTTGACCAAAAAAACTCTTCAGAAAAGTAAATTCACCGTGCAAGTCCACATAGTTTGAACAAATGTTAAAAGCTCGATTCAATAATGTCTTTATAGTATTAATCTTGAACCTATAAGTACAGAAACTGAAAAAACTAAAGCCCAATCCAGTAAAATTAACCTTCCTAAAAACAGAGGATTTAAAAGCGCGGCCTGTTCTAGTAATTTGGGAATCTAAAAATGATAAACAATTATTGCTTTCAATTTCAACAGTAAATTTTATGTTAGGATGCTTAGAATTCAAATAGTCTCTAAACATGATGGCATGGCTAGGATCTTGAAATTATAAAAAAGTATCGTCAATATATCTTCTGTAGAATACGGGTTTGAAACTTGTGGGGCAATCTGCAAGCCATTTCTGCTCCCAATGGCACATAAAAATGTTTGCAAACGTAAGGCCCAAAGGGAGATCCATGCCAAGACCTTCTAGTTGTTTTAATAGTTTGCCAGCAAAAACAAACACAGAATTTAAAACCGAAAGTTCAAGTAGAGTTTTAAATTGAATTCTAGTAAGCCCCAAAACCACATCTGTTGACGAGGCAAAAAAAGCATTTAAAATTATATTGATGGCTTCTGTCAGAGGAATGTTGGTAAATAAACTTTCGACATCAAATGAAGCCATAGTTACACTTTCCGCATTTTGAAATGACGTAATCTCGTTAACGAATTGCGATGAATTTTCTAACGTATACTCATTTTTGGTTAATGGACTCAATACAGGCACCAAGAATCGAGCTAAACTGTAACTAGGGGTGTTGACCGCGGCAAAAATAGGCCGAAATTGTGATCCGAACACAGTCATTTTCAATTATAGTGCAATATCTCTCTCAGAACGTATAAAAGTTTTATTAGCTTTTGGGCTGGATTTTTGTCTGCTAATTTTTAAGTTAGATTTTTACAAATACTTCCTATCATTTGAAAAACTTGTAAACTCGTGCAAAAATATTCAATGTTTTTTAGCTCATCGGTATTTCTATAGTTTTAAGCCACAGAAAATTTTCTCGTCCGTATTTCAGAAAAGTGATATATCTGTACTGAAGGAATTAGGCCGAAATGACCAAATCGTACTATATGTAAGCCGGACAAGGGCAGGGGTATGGTTATTCTTGATAAATCTGTGTATGTAACTAAGATGGTATCACTAATTTCTGATGAAACAAAATTCAAATTGATAACTGAATCATGGGAGAAAATTATCCTTCAAATTGAAGATAAGATTAATAATTTCTTGCGGAAACTAAAAAATTTACACGCTCTGTCCAATGAACTGTATTCAAAATTGTATGTATCTGGTTCAAGTCCAGGAATCTTGTATGGTCTACCTAAAGTGCACAAGCCCGACTTTTCTACAAAATTTCAATTTCGGCCCATTTTTGCCGCGGTTACAGTTACAGTTTAGCTCTATTCTTGGTGCCTGTATTAAGTCCATTAACCAAAAATGAGTATACGTTAGAAAATTCATCGCAATTCGTTAACGAGATTACGTCATTTCAAAATGCGGAAAGTGTAACTATGGCTTCATTTGATGTCGAAAGTTTATTTACCAACATTCCTCTGACAGAAACCATCAATATAATTTTAAATGCTTTTTTTGCCTCGTCAACAGATGTGGTTTTGGGGCTTACTAGAATTCAATTTAAAACTCTACTTGAACTTTCGGTTTTAAATTCTGTGTTTGTTTTTGCTGGCAAACTATATAAACAAATAGAAGGTCTTGGCATGGGTCTCCCTTTGGGCCCTACGTTTGCAAACATTTTTATGTGCCATTGGGAGCAGAAATGGCTTGCAGATTGCCCCACAAGTTTCAAACCCTATTCTACAGAAGATATATTGACGATACTTTTTTATTATTTCAAGATCCTAGCCATGCCACCATGTTTAGAGACTATTTGAATTCTAAGCATCCTAACATAAAATTTACTGTTGAAATTGAAAGCAATAATTGTTTGTCATTTTTAGATTCCCAAATTACTAGAACAGGCCGCGCTTTTAAATCCTCTGTTTTTAGGAAGGTTAATTTTACTGGATTGGGCTTAAGTTTTTTCAGTTTCTGTACTTATAGGTTCAAGATTAATACTATAAAGACATTATTGAATCGAGCTTTTAACATTTGTTCAAACTATGTGGACTTGCACGGTGAATTTACTTTTCTGAAGAGTTTTTTGGTCAAAATGGGTTTCCTTTATCTATAGTTCATGTTCAAATTAAAAAATTTCTAGCTAAGAAATATTCCATAACATGTACTCTCCAGAGCCAATGCAACGTCTATATTGTGTATTCCCGTATTTTGGAGATTTAACTGATAAGATGTCAAGAGATTTAGAAACCCTTTTTAAACGCCATTTTCCTGCCGTAAAACTATGTATCATTGCCGTCAATTCTCTTAAAGTTGGCTCTTTTTTCCGCTACAAGGACGTGATTCCGAAGCGAATGCGGGCATCCGTTGTCTATAAGTTTAGTTGTGTACAATGTACATCTGGCTATGTCGGCATGACGACTTTGCCACTTTATATTAGGATTGCCCAGCATCGTGGAATCAGCTACCGTAGTGGAAGAATGTTAACCCAACCGCCTCACTCGTCTATTCGCCTTCATAGTGAACAGTGCTGCGATCGCATAGCAGAAGATGATTTTAAAATTTTACGTACTGCTCCTTGTGAATTAGACTCGCGTATTTTAGAGTCTCTATACATAGCCACAGAAAAGCCTGTCCTTAATAGTACAAATAGCTTATTTCCCCTTCAAATTTATATGTAGATTTTTAATAGAAAAACTTGTGTTCTTTAGATATGACTGAATTTTTCTTTTTTCAATTTTTTACAGAATGACTTACTGAGGATGGAGCTGGTCTCCGAAACGTTTTACAGAGTGAATAGATTCTTTGTATATATTTTATTTCAAGACCTTGTACAGTTCTAATAATAAATATGATTTCAATACTAACAGCGTTCTTCGTATATAGAATTTTTAAAATATATGAGTATTCAAACTTTTCTCTACCGGCATCATATGGTATGATATGATCAACAATTCAGAAATCATTTCACCTAAATTTGGCCAAACCAATATCAGTCGTCCAATTTTGGAGCATTTATTTCAAGGTGATTAATTACGGCTGGCAAAAATTGTGAACAAAAATGTAAGAGCATCTAGCCTGAATGTTTAATTAAGCATATAAGTTGACGGAGCCGCAGCATGCTCTGCTAGTAAAAAGCATGCTTTTATATAGTTTGGACGTGCAAAAACCAGTATCTGGTTCAGTCACCGTCACCTTGCTTCAACTATCGCATCTCACGACCGAGTTCACACATCACCCTCACGTATTGCCAAGCTTTATGTGCTCGCCACCGGACGACCAATGCAGGACTAGATGGAGTCATTCTCCTCAGCACCTAGCACAAGCATAGTGGTTATAAATCCCTGTCTCTTCACATTTTGCGTGCGTGACACAACCAAGGCTGGAGGCTAGACCGAGCGATGGAATTCAATTCTGCCTCCCGCGTCCCAATAATGGAGTGGCGTCTTCTATGCTCCGATGATTGAGCTGCGTTCAGCGCGCTTTCAGAATTCATTTAGAATTAAATGTTTTTCAGTTTTATGAGTGGCTTGCCTGCGGTCTTTGGTAACTCGTGAACATGCGAGTGATACTTCATTATTTGATGCTGTCAATTTGTTCTGAAATATGTTTCTCTTTTTGCTAAGTCACAATCAAAAAAATTATTTGAAGCAAAATCCAATTGATATTACTGAGGGCTCAATTCTTAACTTTCCTCAATAGACTGTGTGACCACAGTGTGCTAGCTGTCAAGAGAGCTCACTCTTCGCTTGGAGGATTAAGGAGTTCATAATCGAGCAGAGCATGGTGTCAGGCCGCACAGGGGTTGTCGAACCTTTTGTGTTAGTTACCCATAATCTTAAGTATTTTCTTTATGTGTCCAGCTCCCTTAACCCCGACTTGTCTGTTTCTCTGCGCTGATGTTGCGTCTGTGCATTTACTTTAGTTAGCCCTTAAATATCACTTGTCTCATATGTCGATATTCCAATGTTTCTTTTATTACCTAGCTAAATACGACTAATATTTTAAATGCAATTTTGAGTGTTGTACCCTGTTATGCAATAGCTCATGTCTATACGCACTATTTTTGCAATAGAAAATATATCACTGTCTTTGTTAAAATATATCAGTGTATGTAATAGGGACTTCAAAGAGATTGAGCATGAAAGAAATTAACTCCTTGGTCAAAAAAGTTAGATTCTCCATGTAGAGAGCGATTTTAGTCTTTTGCGACACCTCGCCTAATAAGGGGTTGAAGGATACACCTCAGAAGGACGAACTTTTTTGCACAATTTGTCTTAAGATTACGCTGTCACAGTTCGGAACTAACAGAATCACCTCTGTTGCCCTAGCGGTCTCATACGGCGCAGACAGTTGCTCGTCTTCCTAACGGTACCACCGTAGTTCGGCACTAACAGAATTTACTTCTGTTGCCCTAGCGGACTTGTTACGGCGTAGGTGGTACCCACACAAACCTCCCCCCACACACACAACGGTACCGCCGTAGTTCGGCACTAACAGAATTTACTTCTGTTGCCCTAGCGGACTTGTTACGGCGTAGGTGGTACCCACACAAACCTCCCCCCACACACACAACGGTACCGCCGTAGTTCGGCACTAACAGAGTTTACTTCTGTTGCCCTAGCGGACTTGTTACGGCGTAGGCGGTACCCACACGAACCTCAGGAAGGGCAGCTGCGAAGAAAAGCTAGCCCCCCGGAAAAAATTAGCTGCACCGAAGACAGCCCCCTTTTCCACGAACCCTCACGTCGACCGCACGACGGTATCGACACATGGCATTTCTCTCCGTTAGATATATGAAAAAATACAACCACACTTTTACTACCATCTAGATGATTGTAGAAAGAAAAAGAAAAACCGTTTATTTCCAGCGACGTTGCCACATGAGATGCATGCCTACATATTGGCTTAACGTCCTAAGACACACGTTCCATACGAGGAGTACTATAGACAAACTATTCGGGGAGTACAAATAGGTAAACCATACGAGGCATAATAGACAAACTATACGAGGTTTACTAATAGACACACTATACGAGGAGTACTAATAGACAAACTATACGTGGCGTGCTAATAGTTTAACTCTATGAAGGGATAGTCGAATAAAAATGAAAAATATCATCTCTTGGATATTTTATATTCTAAGAGATGGCTGACAACTTATGAATAATTCAAATACTACTAAAGAATTTTTCGGAACTCCTAAGTTATTAGTTGAATCGAAATAAGAAAAAGACAAAAAACCATATATATACCGGAGCAGATTGAAACACCATCGTAAATGACAATCAAGTATTGAGAAAAAGTTAGTCACACAGTAATTTATAAAGAACATCGCGCAACACAGCACGCACATCTAAAATGCGTAAGCAAACTTACACATAAAAATGAAACTCTTGGCTTGTTCAGCATACTGACAGAGAGATAATTTTTTCACGAGCGCTTCATTTCATTTGTCTGTTTATATTTTTAATTTCTTCTATTCACAGAAATGCCCTCCGGGGTCGTGTTAGATCTATTTTTGAATCATTAAGCAAACGCAATAAATTTATTTATTTCTGGAATTTGATTCAGTGTTAACTGATCGCAGAGCTTTAGGTAAAATTTATTGTGTCTTGAGGTTTTGCTTCTACACAAAAAATAGAAATAGAAACATATATTTGCATATGTGTGTATATATATGTATATGTGCGAACATGTAAATGTGCACATCGATACATAGACATACATATATGCGTGCGCACACATACACATACATGCACACACTTACACATATTCATGTATATATACGTAGTGAAAATGAATATAAGAAAAATACTAATAAACATAAAAAACTATCTTGCTCTCCTGCTACATCTAAAATGATAGTCAAGCTCTGTGTAACCGTAAGGAATAACCTGAGGAAAAATAAGGAATGGGAAAAACACTTCGAAAAACGTATAAATGAAATTGTTTTTAATTTCCTAAAAGAAATTTTAAGAAAACTCAAGTTACCGTCGAGGAACAACTACATAAAATATTTAATATCCTCTTGGTATTCCCTGCAACATCATGCGGACATGGGTACATGGGATAAAATGGAGATAATGCAGTGTAAGCCGGATATCACTTATGATTAGCAAATATCAACAAAATTTTGGCAGAAATGCGTAGACATTATAGGGTGTCCCAAACGTATAGAGGTGAAAATTCAAAGTAATAATATCAAATCCAGCACATGCTGCTCTGGTTCCTTGTCAAAATTTTCATAAACATTGGGCAATATTTAATGGTCGCGCAAAACGTACGTTTTTTTACAGCTCCTGTGAGATTCGACCTGAATTTCCATCAACTAATAAAATTCTTGCTTTTTCTTGTATTGCACATAGATCGACAACTAATGGCTGCAATAATTTTATATTTATTAAGATAATTGTAAAATACTATTGAAGGAAATAAATATAAACTCCATAAAATTTCTCTTTTCAAAGTATGGATAATATTATCATCATAACGCAAGATATTTTACCTTATCAATAATTACGCCTCAGGACCACTAAATTTTTATTAGTAATGTAACTGGTGCATAGACATCTGATTTCCTGCAGAAAACAAAGATCTTCTCTTCTTACTCCAGCACATCCTTCTTGAGTTCCGCCTTCTTTTTCTTTGGGACGGCTTTCGTGTGGAGGCGGGCAAGCTTCAAGAGGAACTGGTGTCATGCCTTTCTCCGTCTTTAAAGCCATTTGGGTTTTATCTCTCCATTTAATTGAACCGTTTCCCATTTGACTGTCCTGGAAGCTTCCAGAGCAAATTCGTGATTTTGAAATGAGCGATATCAGGTCAATAACTTAATAATATCAGCAAAGTTAATCGTTAATGTCACCAAATGTCGATATATGAAGTCGATAATATCTTTATTAAAAATAAGAATAAAAAACTCCGAAACATATTTCAACGTTCTAGTTCTATCCGCGTATGTAAGATTAATTGGCTGGAGTTCTCTGCCCGTTCGTAGATTCTGTCAGCTGGTTGCGCATTCTGGGGTTTTAACCGCGGATCTGGGTTTCTTATCTGTCTCCTGGGGTTTACAGTCATGAATTGTGTTGGCAAAACAATTAATTTCAAGGAGCTAAAATGATTGTACTACTTGGTAACCTCGAAAACAATAGAAAAGTGTAAGAAAATTTATTCATTAACGCCTTTTTTCGCTGATCTGGGTTTTTTCCTTTAGCTTATGCTGGGGTTATTTGGCAACATTCTCTTGGCGTCTCTTGTGGCTTCAGCGCCCGCTTCTCACTGTATCAGAAGCTCTTCCGAGAGCAGGTGTGACTTTTCGTGCTCAGGCGCCCTTCTAATTTCTCGTGTGCCTGCGTTTTAAATGTGTTAATCCTTTTTTAAGTGATGATCGAACTTCATAAAATTACAGAACTGAAGTGGAAGTGTGCCTTATATCTGTAAAAACGGTAGATAGCCATTCTACCTTTGCGTGTGTCAGTTTTCCCGTGTGTGCTTCAGTAGCTTCTGAACGTTTTCGCTGGGCGTTTTGTCTTGTTCAAGTGATTTTTATTTCTCTGTAAGTTTTGACCACTGAGTCTCAAAATCATTTGTATGATCGAAGAAGTGCGTTATTTATTGAAGGGGCCGAGATGCTTTAATTTGCAGCATGACTAATTGAAGGTCATGTGCATATTACGAGTCTTCCATTGCAGTTGTCGTGTATTACTGCGCCTCGAGCGCCATATAAAAAATGGCCGACCTTGAACCCTTTCGTGTCTTTGTAAAGTTAAGCCTAGTCTGGTTTGTAAATCTCGTGTGCGCTTGATACAATTTAATGTGATTTCTTTTACTTTACAGGCAATGTAAAACGTACTGATTATGTTAGGATATGTGTCATAGCGGAGGTCTCGAAAAAAAAGATGTAAGTATTTTAAAAGATGTAAAGGTAGTGTAATACTCACAGATTACCTCTGTTGTACCAGCAGCTAAGCACTAGCAATAAATTCTGAGACGATTAGAAACTTCTTATCTAATTTTACATTTGTTTTCTCGCAGTGCTTCTTATTTTCTTGAAATCTGCGTTGTTTTGAAACTGTTTAAATCGCAGAGGCATTGATCGCCTTTGTGAACTTGAATATCGGGAATTAGCGCTCCTCATTGAAAGCTATGGCTGCTCTGTAAAGTTGCTGTCCTTATCGGTAGAGTATTTTTTATGAAATAATTTCGTAGTTGAGTTGAGTTTCTCTTTTCTATCGTTCGGGCCCCAAAATTAAGGTGATGTTTTTCAGCCCCTTTTAGGTATTTCATTTGTTCACGATAGAATTCATGAGAAATATTTTATAAATATACATACATTGATTAGGTTTTCGATTCCTCCTCCTTTTCTGTCTATTACGGAAAGTTTGCGTATCGTGTAACTCATAGCTTTGTTTCATTGCTTTCGTCTCTATGACTCAACTTTTTTAAGCCGTTTATCTCTTACTGAGAATTCCGTGATTGAACTTGTGTGCAACCTAAATTTCACACCCTTTCGATGTCATTATAGTCTGATCTTTACTGAGTACGTGAGTAAAATAAAAGCATTTGTATCTAATTGAAATCAGTGCTCCAAGGAAAAGATATAAAGTTCCGAGCCGAAGCCTAGGTAGTGCTTCCATTTGTAGAACTAAATAACTCTTGTTTTTGCAGTGACGTACTCGTATTCAACCGCGCCCAATACAACCTCCTTCTTCTTCCGGTGTTTTTCTTACCTGGCGAAGGGGAATAAAGGGCGCGACAGTCAATCTTTTTTGCGAGACATACTCCCGAGACCTCTGCTGACACACAGCTGCATCGCTCCTAAACGAAGTAAGTGCCATTAGACTTCGCGGCGTAGGGGCCGTTATTGATAACTATGGATTCGTGTATGCCACGGCAGGACTCAAGAGTCGTGCGGCTTGATCACATGACCCGTCTTCAGGAAATAATTAAGTTAAAAACGTCGAGCTCCAGAAGGGAAGCCTGGACTGAAGAAGAATGGAACCAGGAATCCCTCGAGTGTCTTCGCCATTTTCGGGAGTGGAGAGGACTCGTAGAAAGCGAGTTAGACTATCTAAGAAAAGTTGGAGCCGGACAAGAAGCTAAAAATCTCATGGCTGACTACCGGCAATTAAAGAGGCAAGTAAAGTGCTTTCTCAACCCTCGTGTGAACGATCTTTCCAGCGAGAGCTCCACGTCAACTCACTCAGGAAAGGACGGTCGAGGATCGGGGCCAAGGCGAAGCACCTCCTCTAGAGCTATGTCCGTGGCGGAGTCCACGAGGCTGGTGGACCTGGAAAGTTCTATAAAGAGGATCAACATTGCGCACCAAGCAAAAGTTGCGGAGCTCAGGTCGCAGTGTGAGCTCGCTGTGAAGCTTGCTGAAGTAGAAGCTAAGGCAGAGAAAAGTAAAATCTCACTTGAAATAGACGAGATCAACAACAGAGGTCTCTCCAGCCCCGACGTTTCGATCGGCGCAGTCAGCGAAACGGAAAAATCTAGGCACACCGAAGAATGGGTCTCGCAGAACCACGGCAGTGTGTTTTATTGCCCCCCTCCACCTAACCTTCGTGACTCTCAGGCACAGCAGCGGGACGCTGTTTCCCAGTTTCAAGATCGAAAACGAAATAAGGCCTCCAAAATGCGTCAAAATGCCCCGTGCTCACCGACGAGTTCCGACTCTAGTTTTTTGAGCCGTTCTGAGGTACGTCCCCCACCGAACCTGGAGAGTAGAGGAATTTACAATGCTGGACTTCGGAGTTCTCGCCCACGGAGAGTTCGGGAATCAAGACCCACTCGAGCCGCCGACAACAATCAAGGGAACTCTACCAATTACAACCCTCAAGACCCGCTTTTGTGCTATCTAGAAAAACCATTGGCCAGCAGTGACTACTGCGCGGGAAACGAACTTAGGCTCGACGCCGCTTCAAGGCATCTAGTTTTAATGGAACTAAAAAAGTCACCTCCCAACCCTTTCCGAGGCGAGCCCAAACGTTACCATACTTGGTTCGCTGAGCTTCGAAACGACTTAAGGAACCTTTCTTTAAATCCGAGCGACGTGGTCGGGATCCTAGAAGCGCGCACATCTGGGGAGCCTCGCGACACAATCGTCGGATTGAGGACTTCATTCGGAAGTGATCCGAAGCGAACTTTGGACGAAATCGTCTCTCAACTAAGAGAACGATATGGCTCGTCGGAGCAAATCACGGCGGAGTTCAAGAAGATGATCGAGAGATTCGACCAAATAAAAACGACTGAATTTGATCCCAAAACCGCTCAATCGCTGCAAAAGTTGGGCGACCTCTGCTACAGCATCCAGGGGCAGATGAGGGAGGTGAGAGACTTGGAATACTACAATTATTCTCTGGGCCTCGAACCAATTTATGAGAAGCTCCCGGATTTTATTAAATGCCGGTGGAATAAATCCAAGCTCAGCTACCAGAAATCTCATAAGCGCCATCCTCCTTTAGAGGAATTCTGCAGGTTCTTGCGCGAGAATGCTCAGCGCACGTACTCGGGAGTTCTCACCAAGTTGGACAACGACCAGCATACTGGACCTAAGGGCAAATCCGGCAAGCGAGCCACCGTGCTTGCTGTTGAATCCTCGCAAGTGGAAAACACGAGAACCGAATGCCCCTTACACCATAGCTCCGGGCATTCTCTGGCGTCTTGCAATAGATTTTCTAGTTTAAATGCTGAGGATCGTAAGGCTATCGTTGTGGAGTGCGGTGCGTGTTTCCGATGTTTCGGAGCGCACCGTATAGCTCAATGCACCACAGATCAGAGGTGCGAAGCCTGTGGTTCCAGTTCTCATCACACGCTGCTTCATTCGGACAGGTCTGAGGGTCAGAGGCGCAGCCACTCAGAAAATTTCGGCGTACGGGGAAGAGGTTTTGCTTCGAGGGGAGGACCAGCGCCTCGAGGACGCTGGGCCCGCAGGTCTTCGCCTCTCAACGAGAGACGCGACGCTCCAGAAATGGGAAACCTGTATACGGAAAAGTGACAACCATCGAAAAACCGAAGCTGCTCTAAGATGGTCTTGGTGGACGTGACGGCGCCCGGAAGAAGCAGTAAAACTCTCCGCACCTACGTCATCCTGGATGACCAAAGTACTAACTCTTTCGCCACATCTTCTTTGTTAGATTTCTTTGCATTACCTCACAAAAAAGAAACGTATTCCATCACCACGATTTCAGGTTCTAAAATTAAATCCTACGGTCGGACTACGGAGGGCTTTCGAGTAAAGGGCGTAAACCGCTCTGAGTCTTACGCTCTTCCCCCGCTATTCGAGCACGACGGCATTCCTCATAATAATCACGACGTGGCAACGAGAGAAGACGTCTTGAAGAACCCCGACATCGCTCATCTTGCATCGGAATTTCTTCCTCTGGACTGCAATGCTCCCGTGAGTCTGTTGCTGGGCCGAGACGCTGTAGACGTATTAGTTGCAGATCTGATCCACCGGAAGCCAGCTGTCTACAAAACACCGTTGGGATGGGCTGTTGTTGGAAGAGTCAACCCTTCAGAGCCTCACCCGTCGAACATGCAGATGAGTGTGTATAAAACTCAAGTCGAAGATCACTTTTCGGCTCAGCCTTGTTTCGGTCCTCTGGCTCCAGTCTTCGACACCAAAATGGACGACGAGAGTCCTGGACCGTCCGTTGAGGATAGGAAATTCTTGTCGCTGATTGACGAGAATATAGTTGTAAATGCTGAGGGGCATCTAGAAACTCCGCTGCCATTCAAAGATCGCATGTCTAAGCTTCCAGACAACACGAAGGCCGTCTATCGCCGCTCCAGAAACACTTTGGCGCGGTTAATCAAGGACCCCGCCAAATTACAGCAGTGTTTGAAGATAGTCCAAGACTACGTGGATAGTGGACACGTGGAGGTAGTGCCTTCCCAAGAACTTCAACCGGCCGAAGGACACTTTTGGTATCTCCCGGTTTTTCCCGTTACACATCCCAAGAAAAAGAAGGTGCGCATCGTCTTCGACTCTGCGGCGCAGTATTTCGGACGCAACTTAAACGGAACCTTGCTTCAGGGGCCAGATGCCAACAACAGTCTTCGTGGAGTGCTCCTTAGGTTTCGAGAAAATAAGGTTGGTTTCGTTGCCGACGTGGAAAAGATGTTCCACGCCTTCTATGTCCGTCCCTCCGACCGAGATTATCTCAGGTTCTTCTGGTTCAAGGACAATGATCCTTGCAAAGCAATTGTCTCATACCGGGCAAGAGTGCACGTCTTCGGAAATCGATCAAGTCCGGCTGTCGCAACTCACTGTCTGCGCCACGCCATTAGGGAAGCCTCAAGAGAGGAGAGAGAAAACGGAGACAGACTTGCCTGGAAAGCTCTGAGCTACGTCGAGCGCGGATTTTACGTTGACGACGGACTGGGATCCGCAGGTTCAGCTCAAGAGGCCGTCGACATTCTAGTCAAGACTCGAGAGTACCTGGAGACGTTCAAGGTTCGTCTTCACAAAATCTCTTCTAGTCATCAGGAGGTTTTGAACGCATTCCCGGAATCGGAACGCGAGGAAGGAAAAGTGGAGTTTTGGGAGGATGGCTGTGGTCAGCGCACCCTAGGAGTGACGTGGAATACTACGACCGACCGGTTTGACGTACATACCGAGGTGGTGGACCGACCGTTCACGAAACGTGGTTTGTTAGCCACCGTCAATTCAATCTTCGATCCAATCGGCTTAGCTAGCCCCGTCGTATTGGGAGGCCGACTGATCATGCGCACCTTGATCCCTCCCGTAAAACAAGACCCAGAAAATTTGGCAAAGTTGGGGTGGGACGACCCTCTTCCCGTCGCTCATCTTGCGACGTGGGAATCGTGGAAAGAGTCGTTGCGAGGACTCTCCGACCTGTCGTTGGACAGGTGCCTCATTCCTGGAGACTTCGGGGAGGTTCATTCACGAAGTTTGCATTCCTTTGCCGACGCCTCTGAACAAGCCATAGGACATGTCACCTACTTACGATCAGTCGATGTGAGTGGACGAGTACACGTGTCTTTTGTGAGCGCTGACAGCAAGGTGGCTCCCAGAGCTGCCACGAGCATACCACGTTTGGAACTCTGCGCGGCCGTCGAGTGCAGCGAGGCCTCAAGAAGAATATGCGAAGAGATGAGCGTCGAGATCAACGACGTAGTGATGTACTCAGACAGCAAGGTAGTGCTGGGCTACCTCAACAACGAAACTAAAAGATTTTCAAAGTATGTGACTAGAAGAATTGAAGCGGCTACGAAGGTTCGTCCCAAGGAACTCTGGCGGTACGTAGCCACAGAGTGCAACCCGGCGGATATGGCCTCTCGTCCCACAAGCGCAGAGAACCTGAAGAGGATACGCTGGTTGACGGGCCCTTCCTTTCTGTGGGAAGATCATCTGCCTGACGAGCAAGAAGGCGCAGATATCTCGCTTTCAGTGAGTTTGCCCGAGGAGAAACTCGTCCAGGAATGCTCGAATTTCGTCACCTCCCTTCAGACCCCAGAGCTTCAGCGTGAAGTTCCTGCCTACTTAACTGGTGACTTTGTCTCTGTTCGTAGAGCATCAAGACTGGCGACGAACTTCTATTTCAATTGGAAGGACCGAACTCAGCAAAGAAAAGGAGTGGCTCTGGCCATCAGACCCTTGGAATCACTAAACTTCGGGGGTGAGAAGTTAGCCATCTCTGACGTTCAACGCGCAACCTTTCAAGACGTGATCAGTAATCTCAAGAAAGAAAAGGACATTCCTCTGCGCCACCCTTTGTCTTCTTTGAGCCCCTTTATTGATGCTGACGGTCTGTTGCGAGTAGGCGGACGCCTCAGGCGCGTCAACTTGCCCGGGTGTATAAAGCACCCCATTGTGCTTCCCGAAGACCACCCGCTCACCTCTAGCATTGTGTCTCATTATCACAAACTCTCCGGGCATCAAGGTGCTCACATTTCTCATGGAGCCGTACGAGATGCAGGCTATCACATAGTGCACGGAAAGAAAGTCATCCGTAAGTTCGTAAATGACTGCGTCGTCTGCAGAAAATTGAGAAGGAGACCCGAAGAGCAGAAAATGAGTGACCTACCGGAAGACCGACTTGCTTGCACCGCTCCCTTTACGAACACAGGTTTGGACGTGGCAGGCCCGTGGCAGGTCGTCGAGGGAATCTCTACGAGAAGCAATAAGAGGACTTCTAAGGTATGGGCCTTGGTGTTGACCTGTCTAACCTCTAGAGCGGTGCATGTGGAACCGCTGCCTGCCATGGACACTTCTAGCTTTCGAAACGCTCTCAGGCGATTCATGTGCGTTCGTGGATCGTGCAAAATCATAAGGAGCGACCGCGGTTCTAATTTCGTCGGCAGCTATAACCAGGACCTCGACATGAGGTCACTCTCCAAAACGCTGCAAGACTTCGATGTGCAGTGGATCTTTAATCCCCCTCACGCACCCCATTTTGGTGGAGTTTGGGAACGTAAAGTGGGAGCTATAAAGAAGGCCATGTTGTTCTCACTTTCCCAGTGCGGCATGCGAACACCTAGTAGAGATGAGCTCTACACCTTTTTTCAAGAAGCAGCATCAATCGTCAACAACACGCCATTATGGTCCCTATCGAGCGACCCTAATGATCCACAACCCCTGACTCCAAACATGCTCCTAACGTTGAAAGAAGCGGGCGACAACCCTCCTCTCTGCGACACCTCCCCTGCGGACCTCATAGCCTACGGAAAGAAGCGCTGGCGTAGAGTCAACCATCTGGCAGAGGTCTTCTGGCAGAAGTGGAAAAGCGACTACATACAGGAGCTTCAATCGCGCTCCAAATGGACGAAGAGGACAACCAACTTGAGCCCTGGAGACATCGTCATGCTCGTCGAGCCCGCTCCGAGAAATAAATGGGCGATGGGTAGGGTAGTCAGGGTCAAGAAGAGCGGGGACGGTCTAGTGCGTTCCGTAGTGGTATCTCGGGCCGCTGCTGCGGAAGGTACGATAGCGTGCGAACGTCCGATAGGAAAGGTAGTAAGTTTAGGTCTCCGAGGAGACAACTAGATCTCATAGTGTCAGATTCCCGAATTAATTTGTTTAGTGTACTCTATCTATCGTGCCCGTCGCAACTGTGACGCGTCCTTCCAGTCTACCTGTCGAGCTTACCTATATTTTAATATGCTTATTTCAAGCGATTAGCGGAAGGTGTCTCACTGCTGCTGATGGGGGGAGGTGAAGAGCTGCAGACTTCTCCTTCCTCTCCCGGTAGTGGTGTGATGCGTGAAGCACGTTCGTTTTTCTTCCCCTATCTATCTCTCGATAAGTCAGTGTGCGGTTTGCCTACTATGGAGTATTAGATTTTGAATACCGACGGGGTTCGCCTCTAATTTTGTTGTATTATTCGCTCGTAACGTTCCTAACACTAGTCACGTGCGTTGTTCTTGTGCCTATCGGACTAAGGAACATTGATCTCTATCTAGATTTAAGAAATTTCGTAATGTAAACGGATTGATTTATGGTCTCTTAGTATAAGCGTAATGTTACTGATTATCGTGTACCAAGCTAAGGTACTCTTTACGTGCTCTCTTCAAGCCGTCGCAAGGATGTTTGCCTGTGTATTTTTCAAAGAAAAATAGGGGGGAGTGTCATGCCTTTCTCCGTCTTTAAAGCCGTTTGGGTTTTATCTCGCCATTTAATTGAACCGTTTCCCATTTGACTGTCCTGGAAGCTTCCAGAGCAAATTCGTGATTTTGAAATGAGCGATATCAGGTCAATAACTTAATAATATCAGCAAAGTTAATCGTTAATGTCACCAAATGTCGATATATGAAGTCGATAATATCTTTATTAAAAATAAGAATAAAAAACTCCGAAACATATTTCAACGTTCTAGTTCTATCCGCGTATGTAAGATTAATTGGCTGGAGTTCTCTGCCCGTTCGTAGATTCTGTCAGCTGGTTGCGCATTCTGGGGTTTTAACCGCGGATCTGGGTTTCTTATCTGTCTCCTGGGGTTTACAGTCATGAATTGTGTTGGCAAAACAATTAATTTCAAGGAGCTAAAATGATTGTACTACTTGGTAACCTCGAAAACAATAGAAAAGTGTAAGAAAATTTATTCATTAACGCCTTTTTTCGCTGATCTGGGTTTTTTCCTTTAGCTTATGCTGGGGTTATTTGGCAACATTCTCTTGGCGTCTCTTGTGGCTTCAGCGCCCGCTTCTCACTGTATCAGAAGCTCTTCCGAGAGCAGGTGTGACTTTTCGTGCTCAGGCGCCCTTCTAATTTCTCGTGTGCCTGCGTTTTAAATGTGTTAATCCTTTTTTAAGTGATGATCGAACTTCATAAAATTACAGAACTGAAGTGGAAGTGTGCCTTATATCTGTAAAAACGGTAGATAGCCATTCTACCTTTGCGTGTGTCAGTTTTCCCGTGTGTGCTTCAGTAGCTTCTGAACGTTTTCGCTGGGCGTTTTGTCTTGTTCAAGTGATTTTTATTTCTCTGTAAGTTTTGACCACTGAGTCTCAAAATCATTTGTATGATCGAAGAAGTGCGTTATTTATTGAAGGGGCCGAGATGCTTTAATTTGCAGCATGACTAATTGAAGGTCATGTGCATATTACGAGTCTTCCATTGCAGTTGTCGTGTATTACTGCGCCTCGAGCGCCATATAAAAAATGGCCGACCTTGAACCCTTTCGTGTCTTTGTAAAGTTAAGCCTAGTCTGGTTTGTAAATCTCGTGTGCGCTTGATACAATTCAATGTGATTTCTTTTACTTTACAGGCAATGTAAAACGTACTGATTATGTTAGGATATGTGTCATAGCGGAGGTCTCGAAAAAAAAGATGTAAGTATTTTAAAAGATGTAAAGGTAGTGTAATACTCACAGATTACCTCTGTTGTACCAGCAGCTAAGCACTAGCAATAAATTCTGAGACGATTAGAAACTTCTTATCTAATTTTACATTTGTTTTCTCGCAGTGCTTCTTATTTTCTTGAAATCTGCGTTGTTTTGAAACTGTTTAAATCGCAGAGGCATTGATCGCCTTTGTGAACTTGAATATCGGGAATTAGCGCTCCTCATTGAAAGCTATGGCTGCTCTGTAAAGTTGCTGTCCTTATCGGTAGAGTATTTTTTATGAAATAATTTCGTAGTTGGGTTGAGTTTCTCTTTTCTATCGTTCGGGCCCCAAAATTAAGGTGATGTTTTTCAGCCCCTTTTAGGTATTTCATTTGTTCACGATAGAATTCATGAGAAATATTTTATAAATATACATACATTGATTAGGTTTTCGATTCCTCCTCCTTTTCTGTCTATTACGGAAAGTTTGCGTATCGTGTAACTCATAGCTTTGTTTCATTGCTTTCGTCTCTATGACTCAACTTTTTTAAGCCGTTTATCTCTTACTGAGAATTCCGTGATTGAACTTGTGTGCAACCTAAATTTCACACCCTTTCGATGTCATTATAGTCTGATCTTTACTGAGTACGTGAGTAAAATAAAAGCATTTGTATCTAATTGAAATCAGTGCTCCAAGGAAAAGATATAAAGTTCCGAGCCGAAGCCTAGGTAGTGCCTCCATTTGTAGAACTAAATAACTCTTGTTTTTGCAGTGACGTATTCAACCGCGCCCAATACAACCTCCTTCTTCTTCCGGTGTTTTTCTTACCTGGCGAAGGGGAATAAAGGGTGCGACAACTGGGTTTGCCTTTCTTCCTTCGTCCGTCTGCCTAAGAAGCGTTGAATGAGGGCTTTTCCTCGTTCAGCGGGGTCGTTCGTGACCTTTAGGACACCAACTCGCTTCTTTGCGCGCTTGAAACTATAATCTGTGTTCCATGTTTCAGGACTCAGGGCAAAGAAGGTCAGCTTCTAGGAATACCTGCCTCCTAAGACACTTTTGAGGAGCTCCATCGACTTTTATATTATTATTATTATTATATAAGAAAGTTTTAGCCTCCCTTAACCACGACAAAGATGTTCCAAGAGAGGAAAGAGGAAGGCACCATTTAGTATGGAGTTAAGGGAACGCGGAATCGATGCACAAGGTGCACAGAAATAGTAAGCTAGGAAAGAAGTTCATGAAACAAGAAAAAAGTTGAAGAAGAAAGTAGTAGGTGCTGAAAAACAGGACAGCAGTGAACCGAAAAAAGATGGTCCGTAACAAAACAAAAACCTATTTTATTACAACAAAAAGGAAGCCTACCTAACCTTTAGCTCAGGCCCTCACATAGTCCCCCTGGGAGCGCCAATTCCCATAGATACAATAGTTGTATCCCCCTGAGGGGAGCTCAATCGACCTCACTGAGCAAAAGGCAGAAAGCGGCTCGTTGAGATTGATTGGTGTTTTCGACTCGGGGCGCCGTGGATTCTTGGTCGTTGAAGGACGCTTCATCCTCTCTACCATCGCCGCCTTCTGCTCCGGGCTGATGCGGTCATCAAAGATGGGCAGCCAATCAGATCTCCAGAAAGGTACCAGAGATGGTGCCGCATCGCACGTTCCACAACCGACGCCATCCCATCGTCGCAGATCCTCTTCACGTCACTTATGAAGTCCAGGTCGTTCTTGGGTGCGTAGGATGGAATCATTGCCTCGTTCCAGCAATTCGAGTAGACCATGGTCACAAAAAATGCCACTCGATGGGTCTTCGCCAACTCCCGCCTGCTCATCTCTAGCTGGTCATGGAAGAGCATGATCTTTACGGCATAGATGGCCTTGGCCATTCATCTGGCCATGTGGTAAGCACCAGGAGCACGGAAGGATGTAGAAACTCCTCCTCCAAGGTAGGCCACGCTGAGCAAGATTATCTTTTTGTAGTCTTCGCGTAGGTGATTCCCACAATCAAGCAGATGTTTCAAGTGATGAAGCATCCTAAGGCGGTGAGCTTCTTCGTCGGATGACAGAACAGTCAATGTCAGGGGCTGTGGTCGGCTCTGGTCAACAGATGCCCAACGATTCTGGAGCCTCTTGAAAAGGGAGATGTTAGGACCAGATGATGGACTCATGCAAGCCTTGAAGACAAGCTTCAGAAAAACTTCCAGGATGTGGTGGCGGCATGCCAACCACACCAGGGGCTTCTCCAGTGCAAGTTCAATCCTGATACATGCTCCTTGAACCAACCCCTTGTTGGCTGCTGTTGTGCCGAATGACATTTCAATGATGTTGCCTTCCAAGTTGCTTTCCCGCACCAGCTTCAAGACTGCTTCCGCAACAGCTTGTCCTGTTTCGTCAGAAGACACAGGAACACCCAGAAGTTCCTCCGTATCCTCCCCGCACACCAAGACGGCCACCCTCTTCTCCAATGACCTTTCGTCCGCTTTGAACAGAACAGAACAGAACTGTTCTCCGTCCGCTTGACTGGGTAACAACTTGCCGTCCCACTGCAGCACCAAAGGGACTTCAGGCTTGAAGGAGAGAGACATGGCTATCTCTTCGCGGTTCTCAACTCTGGCCCGGTGGATTGACGAACGCGACGCAGTGATACGTTCGATCTCATGGCCGAGGCTCATTGCATAGCGGCGTAGGAGGATGTTACAGCACGGACAGACTGACCCAAGCAAGGGTCAGCTCCTTGGTGAGATTGTTTTCCTGGGGAAGTCGACGGCGTTGAGATGTAGCTGGTGTCTTCGTTGGCTGATGAGGATGAAGTAGAAGACTCGAAAGCCACAGTACGATCAAGAGTGAATGACAATGCAGATGCGTCCTTCTTCATCATCTCTGCCATCCTTTGTCTTTTACGTCGCTTCTCCTCAGTCGCTGGTTTTAGCTTTTCGTCTACGCCAGCCATGGAGCAGCTCTGCCGGTCCTCCCTCTGAACCTCCAAGAATACCTTGTCTTTCTCTGGGATCATTGCTTCCATTGCTTTAGAATGCGCGATGTCGAACATATCTTCGAGGCTGTCTCTGAAGATACATCTCTTCATTTCTTCTTCTCTGTTTTTCGTGACTTGGATTTTGCCAAAGTGCCGTACTCCTTGTACAGTTAGAGGATCTTCTTCATCCACGACACATCCGACGTCGGAATGTTCGCACGTCGCCACACTTCCATGCCCTTCTCAGCTGTAGAAGCTGCTGCAATAAGAACCTCCTTATGGATCTTGTGATGGAACAAAAACACCTGGAGAACCTCGCCTATCGACGGAAGACAATTCCCCGGAAATGACGATGTTGGGGACTTCTTGAGTAGCCATACAACTCCCTTAGATCGTGTTTCACACGCCATTACGTTAGACCTGGTGTTAGTTGATCGTTGATTTTGGTTCCAGCTCGGGCGAAGTTCCGATTGCTGAGTCCGACGAAAAGTGTTGAGTGAAAGCTAAATTTCCGCAATAAGTCCGGTGAGAAAGCAAAGAGCAAACAAGCTAACTAAAATTTAAAATCGTGAAGGAAGTCTGATTTGCAAGTATCTACGATACGCGAGCTCAGTTTGATCTAGAGAAGCAGCATTATTATTATATAAGAAAGTTTTAGCCTCCCTTCACCACGACAAAGATTTTTAAAGAGATAAAGGATTAAGGCGCCATTTAGTATGTGTTGAAACCTTTATTGTAGCACCTTGAATGTATATGTGTATAATACTGATAATGTTGCAGTGCTCTTGTGTTAGAATGTGTTTAGACAGTACTCTGCGTTGAGAACTGAGCTCATGGTTCTTGTGGAACTGAGCTCATGGTTCTCGGGCTTGGCTGGAGCCTACTCCACCACTACCCTTCGTGATGTAAACTTGTGTCCTGCTGTGTGTACTGATTATACAAACTCCAAGTGTCTCGTCTTCCTTAACCTAAATTCAATTAGGTTATGGGCCCAGAAAACCTTCCAATGAAGCAATATCAAGTGAGGTTATCCTAAGTCCCGAAGCGAAAAACAGCCCGGGACAGCGAGAACAGACGTTGGTGATTTGTTAGTGCTGTGTGAGACAGAAACGGTGAAAGAGAAAGAAACAAGGCAGGCTCCGTAAGTGAAAGTGCAAAGAACTGCCTCACGGCTCTTAATGATAAAAACTATCCTACGTGGAAGCTGCAAATGAAGATGCTCTTAATGAAGGAAAAGCTCTGGAACTTGGTTCGAGGAACGGAAACCATGCCACAGACTACGGACGAGACTGCTCGAAGAAAATTTGAAGAAAGACGTGACAGTGCACTTGCAACAATTGTGCTTGGTGTAGAAACGAGTCAACTGTATTTACTGGGTGATCCTACTGACCCTGTGCAACTGTGGCACAAAATTGAAGATACATTCCAAAAGAAAACTTGGTCTAACAAGTTCAGACTACGCAAAAGACTCTACAACATAAAACTAAAAGAAGACAAAGACTTACAAACTCATCTCAAAGTATTTGTCGAAATATTTGAGTCCTTGAGTGTGATTGATGACGCTGTTGATGAAGAAAGTCGTGTAATAATCTTGCTGTCATCACTTCCCGACCACTTCTCCACACTCGTGACTGCACTGGAAGCTCATGAAAAACTACCGTCATGGGACATTGTGACAGAGCGTCTTCTGAATGAAGAAGCAAAACTGAAAAACCAAAGTGCTTCAGACTTCAGTGAAAAATCCCTTGTGACCTCCAAATTGAAAAACTCAAGATGTTTCGAATGTGGAAAAATGGGACACCTACGCGCCAAGTGCTGGATCTATCAAGAAAAGTTGAAGAAAGAAGATGGGAACCACACAGAAGACCAGAAAAATTTTGTAGCAGGTAAAACCAATTATATCAGTGCATTGGCTGTGATAAATATCAATAACTGTTGGGTAATTGATTAAGGGGGAGCAGCACATATGTGTAATAATAGGAATGATTTTTCTTGTATGAATGAGCTATCTAGTCCAATTAACATTGAAGTTGGTGATGGTAGAAACTTGCAAGGTGTTGGTGTAGGTGATGTTGAAGTTATGGTGTTGTTGCCGAAAGGTCTTGTAGATACCTGTGTTGTTAAGAATGTTTTATATGTACCTGGTTTAGCCTACAATTTACTATCTGTGCCTCAGATTACAGAAAGTGGAAACTTAGTTTGCTTTGACGAAAGCTCATGTAAGATTGTAAATAAAGACAACAAATTGATTGCCTTAGGCAGTAAAGTAGGAAAATTGTATAAACTTAATTGCACCCTTAATTCAGCAGCTAAATGTATGAACGTTTCCTCTGATGAAATTCTGTGGCATAAACGATTCTGTCATCTAGGATTCAATAATCTTAAGAAATTAGCCACTAAGAATCTTGTTAAAGGTTTTGATTGCTCTGTGAGTGGAGATAACATTTTTTGTGAAAACTGTTGTGATGGTAAAAATCACAGGCTTCCGTTCCCCAAAACAAATCACAAAAGGGAACGCCAACCCTTAGAACTTATCCACAGTGATGTGTGTGGCAAGCTTAATCCCATATCACTTGGGAGTGGAAGGTACTTTGTAACCTTCATAGACGACCACTCCAGGTATACTTGGGTGTACATTACCAAACATAAAAGTGATGTTTTTAAAGTGTTTCAGGAGTTCAAATCTTTGGTAGAAAATCACTATGATCACAAAATTAAAATCCTGCGCTCCGATAACGGTGGGGAATACATCTCTAATGACTTTGAACAATTCCTAAAAAGGGAAGGAATTATCCATGAAAAAACTGTGCCTAAGACGCCTGAACAAAATGGAGTTGCAGAAAGAATGAATAGAACTCTTCTTGACTCTGTCAGAGCTATGCTGTCTGGTTCAAAGTTACCAAAATCATTCTGGGGTGAAGCTATATCAACTGCCGTGTATGTCAAAAATAGGAGCCCTGCTAGTGCATTGAATGATATGACCCCTTATCAGGCCCTTAATGGACACAAGCCCAATGTACAGCACCTCAAAACCTTTGGCTGCAGTGCGTACGCTCACGTCCCAAAAGATGAGAGGGGAAAAACTTGATCCAAAATCTAAACCGTGTGTTCTTGTAGGATATGGAAGTGGATCCAAGGGATATCGTCTGTATGACAAAAGCAGCAGAAGGATATTTTTGAGTAGAGACGTTATGTTCAATGAATCTCAGCAGATGCCAATTGAGAAGGAGCCTTCAGAAGTAAATGATGGTAATTTTACTCTTCTTCCTCAGGATCCAGAACCAGAAGACTCTGAGGGAGGGGTGGAGCATAGACAGTCAGATGCTGGGATGGAGGGAGTGGAGCCCAGACAATCAGCCAGGTATCGACGGGCTCCTGATAGGTTTGGTGAATGGGTGTATTTAATGAAAAATGAGCTTGATATACCATCTTGTGTTCAAGAAGCACTCAGTGGACCAGAAGCAAAACTATGGGAAACAGCTATGGAGAATGAGATGGAGTCTATAAATCAAAACAAAGTATGGTCTCTTGTAGAGTGTCCTAATGACAAAAAACCTATCAAATCAAAGTGGATCTTTAAAAGAAAAACCGGACCCGACGGGAGCATTTGCTCGTACAAAGCTCGCCTTGTGGCTCAGGGCTATCACAAAAATATGGCATTGACTACGACGAGACCTTCAGTCCCGTGGTTCGATTTGAGTCTGTCAGGACAGTACTAGCTTTGGCTGCCAAATGCAACATGCAAGTCCATCACATGGACGTTGCAACAGCCTCTCTTAATGGAGAACTGATGGAAGAACTTTACCTGGTTCAACCTGACGGTTTTATTGTCAAAGGCAAAGAAAATCTTGTGTGTAAACTACAAAAATCGCTCTACGGACTAAAACAAGCTCCTAAGTGTTGGAATACTGCACTAGATAGCTATTTGAAGAAATTGGGTTTTGTACAATCTAAGAGTGATGTTTGTATATACACTCGTGTTCAAGAGAAGAAACTGTGTATTGTGGCGGTGTATGTAGACGATCTAATAATTGCTTCTGAGTCTGGTGACGAAATAAATCAAATAAAGATGAGTCTTTCTTCCCAATACCAAATGAAAGATCTTGGTGTGCTGAGTTACTTCCTAGGTCTAAGTGTTGTACAATCTAAAAACAATGTTGTCTTAAATCAAACTGCGTACACTGAGGCTTTGTTGTCAAAATTTGGCTTTGATAATTGTAAACCTGTTGCAATTCCCGCTGGCGTAAATGTAAATCCGATATGTTCCCCAAATGATGTCGAATTTGACCCTGCCACTTATCAAAGTGCTGTAGGTAGCCTTTTGTATTTATCAACCAGAACTCGACCTGACATTGCATTCGCAGTGAATAATGTTGCTAAATACAGCTCCAAACCTCTTGAACAGCATTGGATGTGTGTTAAGAGAATATTCAGGTACCTGAGAGGCACCTCTAAACTAGGTCTCTTGTATAGCAAATGTTCTGATACTTGCATTGGTTATTCAGATGCTGACTGGGCTGGTGATAAAAATGACCGCAAGTCTACCTCTGGTTACTGTTTCACCCTCAGTAATTCGGTAATTACGTGGAGATCTAACAAACAAACTTGTGTAGCCCTTTCAACGGCTGAAGCCGAATACGTTGCTCTTGCCGGTGCGGCTCAAGAGGCTGTCTGGTTGAAGCACTTACTCAGTGATCTAAATTTTGGTACTATGGAACCAATGGTTATAAACGAAGACAACCAGTCAGCCATCTGTCTTGCCAACAATCCCAAATATCATGGGAGGAGCAAGCACATCGATATTAAGTTTCACTATGTACGGGATCTTGTAAGTAACAAAGACATAGACGTAGTGTATTGCCCTACCGACCAAATGCTCGCCGACATATTTACCAAAAACCTGCCCATAGAAAAGTTCTCTAGACTGAGAACGAAGTTAGGAATGGTCTCATCTGACACACATTCAATGTGAGAAGGAGTGTTGAAACCTTTATTGTAGCACCTTGAATGTATATGTGTATAATACTGATAATGTTGCAGTGCTCTTGTGTTAGAATGTGTTTAGACAGTACTCTGCGTTGAGAACTGAGCTCATGGTTCTTGTGGAACTGAGCTCATGGTTCTCGGGCTTGGCTGGAGCCTACTCCACCACTACCCTTCGTGATGTAAACTTGTGTCCTGCTGTGTGTACTGATTATACAAACTCCAAGTGTCTCGTCTTCCTTAACCTAAATTCCATTAGTATGGAGTTCAGGGAACGCGGAATCTATGCACATTGCACTAGGTTCATAGAAACAGTAAGCCAAGGAAGAAGTTCATGAAACAAGATAAATATTTGTTATTTTAAAACAGAGCTCACCTAATGCCCTTACAACATTGACCGCTGCACGCTATGCCAGTGACCGCTGTACAACCTGACGCCCAGCAGAAAACTGAATGAAATGCGCGACCAGTAAAAGACGAGATAGGAAGCTGAAAATTTTCCTGTTTAAGTTTGTCACGACAGGGAACAAGAGCAACAAGTGCTGGAGTGAATCCCATTCACTCCGATTTCTTGTGACACCCTAGTAGACCAACAAACATATTCTCAATATCAAAATTCATAGCTTGTTCAACATACGGACACAAAGAAAATTTTACCACGCTTCATATGCTCATACTGCACTTTATTTCACTAATTGTAATTTTCATTTTTCCGATTCACAAAAACTAGATTTTAATTTTCACAAGTTGTACCCTCCGATTTTGAAAATAAATGTTTGAACTGTTACTCCTAATTCTTAAAAAAAAATGTTTATTTCCAAGTTGTCACATGATATACATGCCAACATATTGGCTTTTAAAAGTTTCTTAAATGTAGGGCATCCTAAAACAAATGTTCCATACGAGGAGTACTAATTGACAAACCATCCGAGGTGTACAAGTAGATAAGCCATACGAGGCATAATAATAGACAAACTATACGAGGTGTACTAATAGACAAACTGTCAGAGGTGTACAAGTAGATAGACCATACGAGGCATATTAATTGACAAAATATACGAGGCGTACTAATAGACAAACCATTCGTGGTGTGCTAGTAGTCTAACAAAAGTTCTATACTAGGAGTACTAATTGACAAACCATCCGAGGTGTACAAATAGACAAGCCATACGATGCATAATAATAATAGGCAAACTATACGAGGTGTACTAATAGACAAGCTATCAGAGGTGTACAAAATAGATAGACCATACGAGGCATATTAATAGACAAAATATACGAGGCGTACTAATAGACAAACCACACGTGGCTTGCCAATAGTCTATCTCTGTCAAGGGTAGTTGAATGAGAAATGAAAAATATGCCCTAAAAATATGCAAAGCCCTATCACCACCAAAAACATATTTCATATCTTCTCGATATTCACCACATCATGCGGACATGGGTACATCCTAAACTAAAAAAATCCTAAACTAAAAAATCCTAAAAAAATCCTAAGCGGTAAATCCTAAACTCTTTAACAAAATTTATGAAAATGTGATCTGTACTGTCGTATAGATCTCTTTCGATACCACAATTGAAAAAAAAAATAATTTTTTCACACGTTTTATGCTGAATTTGGTTAAATTTGAGGTTCATAAAGGTATATAGCTCAAAGAAGCAATTAAATATTTAAAATTAAAAAATATTTTTTATTGATACTTATATGCACCGAGAGTATGTTGGGAACCCACGGCGAAAAACCAATTGTGATGTAACTCTTTGTTTGGAAGCTAGAGCAGATACAATTTAAGCAATTTAAACAATTTATTTACCACAGGTGATACAGAGATAGAATATTTCTTAAGTCTAGTACAATGGTCAAATTTGAGTATCGCTACCTGAGGGCCCGAACAAGTTCAGCGACTTCTAGGGCATCCTACCATCACGTTATTCTAGGGTGTACAAAAATGTATAACCTAGTTCACTTAACCTAGTTTCGCATTAGACTGATCATTGAGATAATTAACTCGATATTTTATGCTGTATTTTACAATATAGGCCAAATCGGCTATATTTAACAGTATGTTCGATAAAACGATTCAAGAGCAGACAGAAGATCGGTTATGGTACCCAAGGCAAGTTACATTATGACATTATCATTAGTTACATGTAGGAGGCAAGATTTTGACATGGTGATCTTACACGACTAGTATTCTGATAGGAAGTGAGACTCAAGATGTCTTTTGAATACTTTGTACGAATTACATTCACGGATCTCTGCAGGTATAGAGTTCCAAGTTTTGGTTCCAACGAAGAGGATACTGTATTGCGACCGGGCCTTTGAATAATAAGGAAGCATGAATTTACTTCTATTTCAGGTGAAATGGTCGTGATGACCAGTTTGCGCAGTTAGTAATTATCTTAGGCTATTGTCGCCATCATTTATTAATGCTTGGTAAATGAAATTACAAATGGAGATTTTGTAGAGATCCGAAAGTTTAAGTATTTGTAAATTTTTGAAAGAATCATTTGTGTGAGCATTATATTCTAGGTTCTTTACGGCTCTGACAGCTCTTTTCTGCAGAGATAGAGCTGGATATCAATGCCAGAGAGGTACTAGATTGTACCACCAGCAATGCGAAGTCGCAATTCGCTCTCCTCTATTTCCTAGACTAGAAAAAATGGTCAATGTGAAGTTTAATGCAATCACGGAAATTAATAATTATATTCCAAACAATCACTAAAGGAACCCATTTAAGAACGTTTTACATGAACGACGTTCTGCTCGCTGATGCTTTATTTTCGAATTATTGAACTTTGAAGTTGGCCTTCCCGCGCCAAAGGAAGCGAGCGTAATTTAATTAAAAACGGAAGCTAACCCCCTATTACAAACGTAAAGAGGTTGGGTCGTGAGGGGTAGGCACAGTTCTTCTAGCGAAAATTATAAATAAAGCTTCTAACCCACCCATTAACGTGACGACCGCAATCTTGTTTACATCGGCTCTAAGATGGCGACCACCATGGGCGCCGCCATCTTAGAGCCGATGTGAACAAGATTGCGGTCGTCACCATAATGGGTGGGTTAGAAGCTTTATTTATAATTTTCACTAGAAGAACTGTGCCTCCCCCTCACGACCCAACCTTTTTACGTTTGTAATAGCTTCCGTTATTAATTAAATTCCGTTTCACGCGCTCGCTTCCTTTGGCGCAAAGGCCAACTTCAAAGTTCAATTATTCGAAAATAACGCATCAGCGAGCAGAATGTCATTCATGTAAAACGCTCTTAAATGGGTTCCTTTAGTGATTCCTGGGATCGCAATTATTATTTTCTGTGATTGCATTAAACTTCACATTGACCGAAAAAATGAAGAGGTTTTAATTTGTACCGTCAGTATCTAAAGGGTTAACTGAAATAAATAAATTAAATCAGGTCCTAAAAATTTGTGTCATAAGCTTTGTTAACGTTTACCTTGAAAATAATTTTTAAAGTCGTAAAGAAAGGTTTTATGAGAGACATCAACAAACTTGAGAGAAAAATATGTGTGGGGTGAGGTCAAAGGAATGATTTTAGCATATGATTTAAAATTTATTTCTAATTTCTTAAAAAATAAACAGAATGACAGTTACTTGTACCTCATTTCTTTATTCAGCAAAACGTGTCAAGACGTAAACGACACAAGAGGAGCTCGAAAATCATGAGTTTCATAAGTAGTAAAATACATCTGTCTAACTAGATAAAGTTTTACTTTGCCATTTACGTACGACTTTTCTCTGTGTAATTAATTGTCTTAAAATATTTCGATTTCAAAGCTTATAGCCAGAGTCTATGGTAAAACGGGAAGAGTTCCAGCGGAGGAGAGTGTCTATGTATATCAAAGCAGAAATAGAGAGAAATCAGGAAGAAAAAAAGAATGAAAACCGTTTATTTCCAAATATTTTGATACATGAAGTATACTACAACAGATTGCATTTTAAAGACTTCTTAGCGCAAAGGACCTTAATTGGTAGAAAAACATTCGAGGTAGACAATAGCCGTGTTGGGTGTTAATTATGTTATTGAAAGAAATAAGATATATATATTCTCTTTTATATTTGATCCTACGTATAGAGACTGACAACTTATAAATACTCCAAATAATACTGGAGAATACCTCGGAGGATGTAAGTTATCAGTAAAAGAAAGACTTGAAACACTCTATTAAAGAGACTAAAATACAGCCCTCAATGATTTTCAAGTACTGAGAAAAAGTTCGACAAAGCATAACAGAATACACTCGTCTGAAACAAGTCAACAAGCAGACACGTAGAATTTAATTTTATGGCTTGTTCAATGTTCATCATACGAAGATAGATGATTTGTTTAGGCATCCAATTTCAAAATAATGCTTATTTCCATTCATTTATTTGCATTTTGCAATACAGATTCGTGCCACGCTCACTGAGGTAGCGATGGATCATTTATAGATAGAAGCGGAGATAGTTAATGATTTTCTCGCAGAATTTTAAGAAAAATCAAGTTACAGTCTAAGAACAACAAATATTTCAGGCATCTAATTCTATCGGTATTTCCTATTCTAACTTACAGACATGGGTTCATGCAATAAGATAGAAACACTGAGATAGATTTTTATCACTTAAAAGTAGCAAAAAGCTGCAATATTTCTACATATAAATTATAAATGAACATAATTGTGGTTTTATAATCGACTACGATCTATCGGCAAAGCGTGAAGTCTTTGCAGTAGGGATAGTAAGAAATGAACAAAATTAACTAAAACAAGTATATGCATTTCAGCTTCACAGAGTTAGAAATGCTGACCTGAAAGCAGCAGTGAGCAAATTTAAAGCAAACAACCGTTTGTTTAGTTCAAGTTCACAACGAAATATTGCAGTACGTTATTCGGCTGGATCCCTATCCAAGAAAGGCTCCTCATGCAGAAGGCCCAATACGTATTCTCCTCGTTATATCTTCCTCAGAGCAATGCTGAGGTAGTGCGTTTCCATCCACCCACTGTAACCAATCAAAAACCGAACAGAAACAATAATGTCTTAGTCAACTATCGCTCATCTCACTTAGGGCAGAAGGCTCTGTCCATATCAGGCGCCTTACTGTGGAACAAACTTCCCCTGAGTATTAAAGTCCCTCAAAGACCGAGAGAATTTAAAGCCAAAATAACTCGTCATCTTGTGTCTCAATAATAATCCTTAGTTACAGAACATACTGAATGAGTACTGACGAATCTCATTTACCTGGTATCTCCATTGCTGAACAATCTCCCTCGCTCATTGTGTTATAATTCAAGACATCAAACAACAGTTTTGAAGTATGCGTAGGTATTATAATTTGACCGCCTATACGTTGTCATTTGCAAACATGCTTACTTGTATATGTGTGTATACGTATATAGGTGTATGTGCGCATATGGGTGTGTATATGTGCACGTACAACTGTGTGCACTAGAGTAGATGAACCAGTGGAAGGTGCATTTTATGTCATTCCTCTCCGTTTCTGTGCAAGCATCAAACTAGACCGTCATGGTACCTATGTGTGTGTGTGTTGATCAATTACAGACATTCTGCACACCATATTACAAAGATAATGTATTTTTTCTAATATGAAATTGTAAAGCATCCATGTAAAAAAAATAAATTCGTTGTGTGATCATCCATTTATACTGCAGTAATATACTTATTCGGCCTATAGTTATATGCTTATAATAATGTGATACCTATGTTTGTTTATCAATTGACGACAATTTGCGCCATATTTCAAAGATAATGTGATTTTTTTTTTCTAATATGAAACCATTATAGGACATTAAGGTTTTCTTTCTTATTCACGTCCCACAATCGTTTTCATGTTTCTGACTTAAGTAGACTGTTTTGTGCCACTATTTTTAGTACGAAATTTTATAAAATTCATGCTATAATAAAAGATATTTTCTCCGTTTCCCTCGATTGGAATTCTGGTTTATACTGACTAGTTTACGCTGATATTTGCGCACATGCTTACTTGTGTAAATGTGTACGTGTCCACGCTATGCGTATGACACTCTGTAGAATGCGTATGTATTGCCTCGATGTATAGAAATGCATTTGCGTATGCTTACGAGTCAGGTGTAAATATGTGCGTGGGTATATGTGTGCATGTGTATGTGTAAATATTTACATGTATACGTGCATATATGTGTGTACTAGACTGACAACTAGCATTTTTACTAGAGATAATGGTCTTTTTTTCAGTGCACTCTCAACTTGTAACATTACCTAACTCGTCATATCTTTAGTATTGTAAAGCATTCATGTAAAAACTATACATTTGTTGTGCGATCATCCATTTATATTTATTTAAAATGCTTGTTAACTAATGACCGTTATGTTAAAATTGTTGAATCAGAAATACAAAACCTATAATCTTCTTGGTCCTCTTGCTTATATGTACACACGTGTGTGTCCATGTTAACGAAACCGGTGTTTTTCGTAACCTGGGCACACACATGGCCGTAAAACGCGTGTATATATATGTGTGTGTGTGTGTGTATGTGTGTGAGTGTGTGTATGGATATATACACACATGCATACGTATATGTACATATGTGTGTATGTGGGTATATATTTATATATATTTTTCTTTTTTTTATGCTTCCTCAAAATGATACTTGTAAACATTGACCGAAACAAGCGATTTCATATATTATTTCCTGGCGTCAAGAATTGCGAAGTCTTATGTCATGTACATGTAAACTGTCAAAAGTGTTTTCACCCCACAATGAAAATGCATCGTCCATGAAATTGTGTTATCTCTTACAATTTTCATTACATGTATTATCAGATGTAGATTAAGCTAGATTAGGAGTTCATTGCCCTCAATCATTTCTTTTGACTAGTGACACGAGTTTTTCAATACTCGTGTGTGTGTATCATCTAAGTGTATTAATTTTAAGATATTTTAAAAACCAATGATGGTACTTTTGTACCATCTCTATTGGAAATAAACCATTTTTTTTCTTTTTTATGTGTACATATATGTGTATATATTTACATGTATGTGTGCACATATGTGTGTACTAAACTGACAACTAGCATTTTACTAGAGATAATGGTCATTTTCTGTTCACTCTCAACTTGTAACATTACCTAACTCGTCATCTCTTTATTATTGCAAAGCATTCATGTACCAACTAGACATTTGTTGTACGATCATCCATTTATATTTAAATAAAATGCTTATTAACTAACGACCGTTATGTTAAAATTGTTGAATTAGAAATACAAAACTTATAATCTTCTTGGTCCTCATGCTTATGTGTACAAATATATATATATATATATCTGTATGTGTGTGTGTATGTATGTATGTATATATATATGTACGTATATATATGTATATGGATTTGTATTTATATATTTTTTTTTTTTCATGCTTCCTTAAAATGACACTTTTGAACATTTGCCGAAACAAGCGATTCATATATTATTTCCTGGCATCAATAATTGCGAAGTTTTATGTCATGTACATGTAAACTGTCAAAAGTTTTTTCACCCCACTATGAAAATGCATCGTCCATGAATTTGCGTTATCTCTTATAATTATCATTACATGTATTGTCAAATGTAGATTAAGCAAGATTAGGAGTACATTGCCCTCAATCATTTATTTTCGACTAGTGACACGAGTTTTTCAATACTCGTGTGTGTGTATCATCTAAGTGTATTAATTTTAAGATATTTAAAAACCAATGATTGTAATATTGTACAATCTCTATTGGAAATAAAGTTTTTTCTTTCTTTTCTTTTTCTTTATGACAGAGATGCCAAATCGTTTGATACGTTTGCCATGAATTCGTTCAGTGTGAGAGTTTTTTAAATGCTAGAGAAGCTTATTGAGCAAAAGAGTGTTTCACAGATAGCTTTTCGTTCCAGGTCAGATAAACAGTAACTAACTAAAACATCAATGATCCAAGTTAGTTTTTTGTTCTGAATATTTTATGGAAGGAATTTTACGTCCACACACTACTCTGTGGGAAGAAGATAGACGAGAACACTTGTCGGCCTTTATGAATGATGAATCTTTCTGGTATTGGGGTCCAGCCAAGTTTTCTTAAAAAAGGGGTTGCATGATCGCGTTTACTGAAACTACCTTTGCACACCTCTTTGGCTACGTAGTTAGTACATTATTGCGGTTTTTTTTAAGATGCTAAGATGTCTCCCCACACTATGAATAGACTGCATAAGTCCAAACGCTAAATACTAAAGACTGAGTTGCCAATAATCTAATTTTTTCGTCAAGTGTGTTCTTAATGGGATGAAGAAAACATCAAGATACCGCTAATTTTTTGCATATTGTTTTCTACGTGCGGTTGGAAAGTCATATTTTTATGAGACCAATCACCAAAGTTTTCTACTTTGTCAACCGGATCAATTTCATCATCTCCAAACGTCAGCGTAAATTTCTGGGATTTTCAGATAGCGTTCTATGATCCAAAAATATTGCATTATACGTTTTACTTGCGTTAAGTTTAAGAATGATTTCAGGTTCTTTAGACGGCTTTCAGCGTTGGCTTGTATTTTTTATCCTTTTAAATCAGCAATCGACCTTGAACATTGCAATTTGGACATCGTCAGCATACATTGGGATTTTGTGTTTTCTGGAATGGAAAACAGAAATAGATGAGAACAGAAAATAGAAGCGGGTGAAGGACTGAACACCAAATTTACTTGGAATGAATGGTTATATTTTTTATTTAATCAAACTGTATGCGAGTGGTTCAGTACGTAGCTATAGCTTTCAAACCATTGTGCGTCTATTTTGAGGTTCGATATTTTGAACTTCGATTTGAGGTTCGGGGGGCAGGATCCCCGACAAATAATTTTTGGGGGGCCAGGCATTAATTTCCAGTAATCTTCTTATTCTTTTACCTAAAACGAAGGCTGAAACTGGCCCCCAGCTCAACATTTCTGAGGAGGGGGGGGGGGGACATGGGCCCCGTGGCCCCCGTGGCCCCCCTGGCCGCGCTGCTGATTCACTAACAAGTTATAATTGTTGGTAGATTAAGAAATTACCATTCTAGCAGCACCATGCAGTGTCTGCCTCCATGACTACAGGTGTATTATTTGGCCAAAGTTTTTATTGATGTGGGATTAAAACTGCCCTTTACCGCAAACGCATGTTTATATATACCATGATGGCTTTGTGTAAAGCAAGCTAGCCTTATTTACGTAAATTAGCCCAGTTTAAAGGTTTAGATTGGTCTTTCCTCCCCTCTTTAGGACGCACAGAATTGACATAACTTTGTTTAACAGGTTAGGAGACATATTATCTCTTCTCATTAATATTCAGTTTCTCCCTTTTGGCTGCGACAGTAACACAAACTTTCTGCATGGGCAATCTTTGCGCCAATGATAGTTACTGTAGAGTGTGACTATCCATTAGCCCAACACTCGACACCATGACGACGGAAACTTTGGAATCTCCAATCCCCAGTGCCGTACACAGGTCTAACCGAATCCGGATACCTGTAATGCAGATGGATGTTTCGATCTAACTAACTAAAAAAAGTCAATGTTAAGTGAGAATATCCTCATTAAGAGAGGGGGAGGAAGTAATGTGAAATGATATTAATTCGGGCCTATTTTTTTAATTTTGGGCTGGTGGTCTTCGTCTGAATAATCCGTGTTATTTCCTTGCTACAGCGTGTGGTATACCGCCATATATCGCCCACTCAGGAGCAGTTTACGATGTACAAATTAAGTGTTTATCGCTTAATTAAATGTAAGGAAATAAGTGATATCGATTAGTAACCTAACCTATCCTCATGCTTTAGTACTAGCTAGGGGTAGATCTCATGTTCTAGTGTGGTAGACCTCGCGCTGTAGCAGCACCTACTATTCTTCGAAATCAGCTAGTCTCGATCAAGCTACTGATACCATAGGCTTGGACCACAATCAAGGTAAGGTTGTCCATTTATATTTTTTGCAATTAGCTTCGCATATGTACTAGACAGAACCCTATAAGCCTTAGCTCCAGGAGGTTATGATGATTTAGAATGTTATTAAAGTGACGTTCTGCTTACAAGGTATTTCGTCATTAGATCAATTACATTACATTAGAATGGTTTTCTTTTATGCATATTCATTCAACATTAACAATTAGCTCATACATTTTTCTGTGATCGTGAAACACTTTAGGAGTACCCGCATTTTAAGCTCGGCCCACGGTGGCGCTCCTCTGTTGGGGGCGAATGGTGTCTCAATTTTCTGTATTCCGCTGAAATAAATGCTTATTCGCATCTCATCTCTAAAGTATTATAAAAAACTGCAGAATATTTGTTACAGATTCGCCTAAATCCTTCGTAATTTATGAAGGGGAAGGGAAAGGAGCAACCACATTTGAATCAAAGTTTCATTATTATTTATAATCATTTTTACGAGATATATTTTCATACATCAGGAAGACGAAAATAGACGTTTGCCTTTTTGAGGTAAAAATTCTTAAATTTTGTCAAATTAAATCTGAAAAGGCCAACTTCATCACTTTATCTAGAAAAAGGCCTATCTTTAGTCACTGGCACACAGAGCAAGCTCGGAGTAAATCTGTTAGGACTATCAATATTGTCGCGCGCTTACCTTGCGCAGAAGCCATGGTTGCTCGATGATGTATTCCTCAGAAGAATAACAGAAAGGGCATCGAAATGTCAGTGTCGATTTCCACTTTCCCTGTAACGTCATAGCACAGTTCCCGGCTCGTAGTCAGTGCGAAATAATTCCCGTAGAAGCAGTGCTTGAGTACCTCAACGAATAATTTTCCAGTAATGTTTTTTAAAAATTAATTATTTCTCATTTTTACGTCTAGAAAGTGACATTCTTACATAGGCATGTGACGATGATTAAATTGAGTGATAGAAGTTGGCGGAGGGAAGAAGAGTCATGCTCCCGCGCTTCGGTTTACGTATACTTGACATCGATTGTTTGCTGACGAGTTGCTCGAGTTATTTCAAAAGTGATGAAAAGATTGGACAATTTGCCCTAATTTTCATCAAAATGAGGCTCTAAAACATCGCACGAATAGATCTTTCAACATGAGGTCAAAGAACATTTATTTTCATTTAGAACTATGAAAATGTGCCATAACTTTACTCAGTACTCAGTACTTTACTCAGTAAAGTTATAGCAAATGTGCCATAACTTTACTTTACTCAGCAACTTTACTATAAGGGAACAGTTTTTATCAAGAAAATCAAAACTGAATTTTCTTGAGCGCAGCATCTTTGACATGTGTTTTACAGGGCTGTACTGCAATTGAGACGTTCTTTCTTCATCATTGCATCCTCGTCTTGTTTTTTTCTCACGAGCAATTGCAGACCTCAAACTTAGAAATCTAATCAAGGGAGGATTTTTTTATGTCCCTTTCTCGATTTTTTATTAAAATAGTGTCATAGCTTTCATGATATCTCTCATGGTGTGTTCACAACTGGGGATCTTAACGTTAAAAAGTTTTCAAAAATTTATGTTTTATCTATTTTATGTATCAACTTTACTATGAATAAACCAATTTGCCTCTTTCTTTCTTTTTTATATTTCTTTATTTTTCATTCAAGATACATCTACTGTATGTTGAAACATAAAAATTTACATTCATTTTAAGATGATATTGTGTAATGTGTAGAATATCATATTTTGGCAGAATAACAAAGTGAACTTGCCACCTTGTCTCTTTTAAGTTCATTGGTACTTAATCTAGTTGTAATAAATATAGAGTGTGACGAATGAAAAAGTCGGATAATTCTATTGAAAATTTACTGATAGTGCTCACTGTTGCATCAGAGAAACAACAATAATGTTGAGAAGGATTTTGAAGTTACAAGGGGTTGAAGTGCCCTTTTATCAAAAATATACTTTTGCATGAAACTCCTGCAACTAGTTAAAATCTTATTTTATCCCTTCTGTGGCTTTAGTTCCATAAGATCTAATGTCTACTTTGATCTGGTAGTAAATTCTTTCTGCCTCAAGCAGCTATTATTTACAAGTAGATTGTCGCTCAATTTGAATAGGAGCGGCGGCTCTTTGCGGAGTCTGAATAAGAGGGCAGAGGCCTCAATACTGTAGTTAAGAAGAGGACTCTTTGTGCCAGACAGCTTTAACAAGTAAACGAAATGTAAACCCAAAACAAAATAACAACTTCGGAATTTTTAGAATTTCATAGGAAAATTCTGACAAGAGAATTTAAAACAATCTCACTACTCATCCATTGCTGTTGAATCACTGCTAATGATTTGTGGCCATAAGAAGCATTACTTATTCATTCCAGGGTCGCCAGATTGGCCATTTCATGGTCAATTTACACAAAATTGGCCATTTTACCAATATCGCACGACTCAAGCAACAGACCACCTGCAATATCTCGAGGAGGTGCTCTCGTCAAAATATTGCCAATGGGAGTACAAGTCTATTAGTACTATGATTTTTAATTAAACTAATGTCAATATATTTTGAAGTGGCCATTTTTGTCGTAAAATGTGGCTATGAGATGACTGATTTATCTGGCAACCCTGATTCATTCTCTTTAAATCCCCAACTATAGGCAAAGGATATTTATAGACAGTTGCAAAAAAAATTGTCGCCTTGGTACAATCTCAAATTTCAACATTTACTTACGGAGACCTTGGATTGATATTTTTTGAACATCGTAATCAAGTTGATCGACGAACATTAGAAAGCCCACTTGCCAAAGATGTTACGTATCTCAATCCGTGACGTGGAATATGAAAACACTAATACTGGCTACCGCCTCCTCTAGGCCAGCCTCTGAAGCGTTGCGATCGATAAGCTGAAGAAGGTAACAAAAATTTTCAACTCAACTGAACATATTTGCCCATCCGTCAAGCCTGATTTTTTAACAAGATCTTTATGTCTGAGTGGCCTGTATAAATAACAGTTTAAAAGCAGATGATGAACTCAAACATGTTAAAACACAACTTATGGGATAAAATAAAACTGGCAGAAATTGCATTGAAAACGGTCATTGGTCAAGTTATGTTACTGAGTTAGACCATTATCCATTTGATCACAATATTTTTTAACATCTAAATGAGGGGCATAGATCTAAAGAAATACAGAAGAATATTTAACGGGCGATCACCAAAGCATAAACGAGATATCCATACAGTATCTTGTGTAGTAACACTCATCATCAATATCACGTCGTGAATGGGAGAGCTGTGATAATACGTCGTTGATTTACGCCAGCACATGCTAAAAAGATAGCAGAAAATACGAACGGTTTCACATCACGACTTTGTGTGAAAAAATAGACCGAGGGCACATTTTCATATTTTGAATTATGTTTTTCATTCCCCACAGAAATCCATGAACTTCCCACAAACGGGTGTCAACTTAGAACATAATAACACTTCATACCACCATGTGTGAGTGCTATCACCTCATAGCATGAAACTATGTAAAACCTTGCGTTCCATTACGCACAGCGGCGAGAACGTTTATCTCCACTACATCGACCTGCCACACTTTAAGTAACACTCCGCGCAGCGCCAGACGTCCCAACGCAGTGAGCCCGACCTCGGCATTCCGGGTACCGTGGCCTGACTGACCCGTGCACACACACACACGAATGCCAAGCCGGCCGTTACTTGGTAACAAGTGTAGGGCTGCCTCGATGTTCTGCTCTCTTCGATCTGTTGAATTAGCATTTAGAATTTTTAATAGCATTTCGAAATTTGATTCATTAACTCGTTTACGAACAGGCAAGTTTTTTTCCCTCAGTTTCTCCTTTCCCTCATCCCTCAGATAGTTTCAAATACGACATGAATTCAAATTCCCGCATCGGGTGAGGGAGAAAATGGAATTTATGATAAAATAACATCCTAGATCAAGGGCTTCATCATATTATGACGAGGTAGTAATTCACCTGAAAGAAAGACGACCTCTAGAGTGCACTAGAAGAATGTCATTGTGGAAACCATAGTCCGTCCATTCTATTTAGCGACTCGACAAAATCGATCTAGTAAAAATCGTTCACATGTGACCTACATCACAACCGGTAAACTTCGCAACATTTAACCGATGATTAACATAGAATGTTATCCAAAATACCACAACTGCGCTCCCTCATATAAGCGCCTACCTATATCTACAAATGATATCCAAATAAAACATATCAGAAACAGCAGCCCCAACGATAAAATGCCTGATGTCAGGTTAATGTTGCTTGTTGATGATATCAACATTTCATGCGTTCCTGAAACATGAGTCGATTCATGAACCCAACGTTTGCATTTCAACTTTTCAGACTGATCCCTGAATCGTTATGAAGATTTCAGAAGTAAACGAGGTAGGTTAGTGAATTTCCCTTAAATATTCTCAATTTCTATTTCCTACAAAAAAGTGTGAAGACATAGAAAAGGTTTAGCTCAATGTTCAAGTAAATCAACACAAATCTTTCATTATTGACAGTCTTCACAGACACAGACAATCTTCAGCTCTATACGACCAAAATTAGAGTTCACTGGAAACAAGTTCAAATTAATCTCAGCAATCAAAAAAATATTTTTATGTTGTCAGGGACTCCAATTGAGATCTCAAAAATTAAAGCAATCAACGAAGTAGATATCGTAGACTCAACTTACCGCAAATGGATCAAGGACCAACATGCGCAGCTAAAATTTCAAATGCTATTTTAGATTTAACATTAACAAACTATCTGCTTGCAGTATTAAGCTCAAATATTTTAAACTCCATTTGTGGTCTCCAGTCAGATTGTCTATTCAATAAGACGAAAGCGAAGCAAAAATGTATCGTCTAACTACCCGCAATTGTAAATCTACCCAATGCTTCGTATACTGATCCTAGAAGTATACTCAGACTAAGGCCAATTAATATCACAGACATACGTAAAATTTTATACTCCCTTAAAAATATAAAAGCAATTGGACATGATTGCGTCAATCTTCAATAAAGTATATTGAAGACAGCTTCCCTGTTACAGCACCATTGGTTTCCTGGATAATAACAGCCACGAACTATGCTCCGGATCAGTAGAACTTGTTATTTTTTTACACATACGAGTATGCAAGCAAAGGTTAAGAACTACAAACATAAGCTCGCCAAAGGAATTTCCTGACCCTTAGAAATTTTATTGATTTGATCTAAATAGAAATAAGAATCCCGAACGAGTAAAAACATCATAGGTAAAGACAATTGTATTTAGAGCGTCTATTTAATCATTTGGTTAAAATTTAAAAGTACAACTTATACTGCGTTGTTCCAAACTTCAATATTTTATGAAAAGACTGGTTTAAAAATCTGTTGAAACAAAACCCGTACGGACTTCCCCAGTCAAAGGAGAGCAAATAGAAGTAAAACGTTGGAACTTTTTTATTGCATAATAACTCTATTTGCAGAAAAAGTTGTGGTGTCAATTCGCACCTCGTTCTATACATTACTTGATATGCTCTGTCCAACTCCAACACCTTTGACTCGACCGAAGTGACGTTTCAACTCGTAGCGCAACTAGCCGATTGGTCCATCGCTTTCAGTGTCTAGGTATCATTTCTAACCAATTGCACACATAAACACTTCAAATTATGTACTCTCAAACTGAAACTCATCATGATCTCTGTCTGGCTCAGTGATAGAATAAAATTCAACCAAGGAGTACGGAATCGTGTTCTTCCAACCAGTAGAATTAAATAAAAATATGATTTTTCCGTCGCTATTATTTCTCGTCCATTATACGAAAGCATTTTCAATTTCTTAAAAGTCAAATTTTATCTAACTTTATGATAAGCTTGATAATTTGAAGTGTCTGTATGCAGTAGGTAAAAAACAAGGCTCCGGACAAAATTCCAGCAAATCAAAAATTGGGAATAGAGATTCACTTTTTCCATCTGGTTAGCTTGAAATTTATTTTCTGATGTATATAAAGATAGAAAAATTGATGAGTTTTAGAGGAAATAAAAGGAATTTAAATTGTCTGAGTGCAATAGATAAGGCATGATACCTCGGAGATGATGATATTCAAGGTAGAACGTTGGTGGATTGGTTGCCCATGGGGTCAAAACGTCACTTTGATTCCTGACCTTCTCGTTAAAACTAAGTTTTTCTGATAAACCACTTTAACGAAGAAGCCTTTAATTTTGCAGTTTTATAAACAACAGGTGAGAAATAATACTGCAGAAAACGTAAAAATTTGACTCACTACTTTTCATTGGGGAGAGCCTCACTTACCGCCCTCACCACCTCCGTCTCCTCTTTCCCCTGACCCCCATTCCTGACTCCTGCCGATTGATAAAAAGGGTTTTTATGTATTCATGGAAAATGAAATTTTATGAGCTCTATCTTACGAGTAATTTGAAGCATCGGTACATTGTAACCCGATCATTAATAATTCAGTTAGTGATACTCCACGTAACAATAACGCCAAGAGGACGGTTTTAGTATGATTTATTTTAGCTTGGAGAAGGAAATTATGCTGAACTTGAGCTCAGCGATTGGGTGCGGTCGAGTTTCCTGAGTAACATAAATGATGTAGCATTTGCCTTGTACTATTCCCAATGCTTAGACACAGGAGTACGGGCGCGTTGATGCATGCCACGAAAATGAGATATCAGTTGGTGACTAGACGTTGTGTTCTCTTAGAATAGTGACTATTCCGGGTTCTTTGCCGGCTCAGGATCTCAAAGGCAAGCGCTGACTAAAAAGTAGGTTAGCGAGCGTGTGTTGCAGAGAACATCAGGAGGCAGCGGCTCTAGGTGTTGAAACGAGAGTGTCGTGGAGCAGATGAGCAGACTCTAGACTTAGGGACAGTGTGGTAGACACGTACTCATCGACTCCAGCTACGTGTGGGATGTAGCATTGGTAATTGAATGCTCGGTTGTAGTAGTCCGGTAGGGCATGGAGCGCCTACAAGGGAGTACCAGTGCAGTAGTGCTTGATAGGAAGTGTTTTCGAAGAAGCGTGTGGTGATCCCAGCGGCAAGCCGCGGACCTCCACAAGACCTGAGAAAAGCTGCCTCCAGACTACAACCGCATCCGTTCCAGAGCACCTCCGGACCCGAAGCGCCTAGTCAACCAAACACGGGACCTGAGAGATGCCGCCTCGCGACTATGAGAAAAGGTGCCCGTAAGCTACAACGGCTTCCTGCCTCCAGCACCACAGGCCCACAAACTCGCGACCAATCAGGACTCACGCCCGGACTCAAGGCTTGCACTCGAGGCCTACATAAGGCGACCCCAACAAGGCTCCCACTCACTCAAGCTTTCGTCCTCGTTCAAGTCACATCTCCAGCACCAGCCTCGTGTTCCTGCATCTAGCTTCCGAGATCGACTTTGTCTCTCGCGTACCTGCACCAAGCTCCGGAGACCGGCCCTGCCTATCGACGCTTCAAGGTGTTTCAAAGCCTTAAAAAAGTCACGTTGCAACGCCCCGCGCCGGCGTCGTCGGCCAAGCCGCTCTACGACATCTCTCGCCCGCTCCGGCCGGCTAGCCTCGCCGCAGCTACTTACCAGCTACAACGGTGAACCGCGTGGCGGCTGGGTCCGACCCAGCTGACAAGCCTCGTCTCGGCGCCCCGCTAGCACCAGCTGACCTGTTCGTAACAGTCGCACGACGTAGCACCAATCATCACGTCTCGCCGCTGCGTTCGTAAGTAGCGTCCTCGCGGACGTTACCCGCTATTAGTGCTGTGTTTCAATCATTACGTAATTTATGTCATTTTCGAATAGGATTGTATTTCAATCATCATGTATTAGTACTATTCTCGCATAGGATTGTGTTTCAATCATTACGTCATTCCCGAATAGGATTGTGCTTCAATCATCACGTATTTGTGCTATTCTCGCATAGGATTGTGTTTCAATCATTACGTCATTCCCGAATAGGATTGTGCTTCAATCATCACGTATTTGTGCTATTCTCGCATTGGATTGTATTTCAATCATTACGTCATTCCCGAATAGGATTGTGCTTCAATCATCACGTAATTGTGCTATTCTCGCATAGGATTGTGTTTCAATCATTACGTCATTCCCGAATAGGATTGTGCCTCAATCATCACGTATTTGTGCTATTCTCGCATAGGATTGTATTTCAATCATTACGTCATTCCCGAATAGGATTGTGCTTCAATCATCACGTATTTGTGCTATTCTCGCATAGGATTGTATTTCGATCATTACGTCATTCCCGAATAGGATTGTGCTTCAATCATCACGTATTAGTACTATTCTCGTATAGGATTGTGTTTCAGTCATTACGTACTTCTCGAATAGTATTGTATTTCAATCATCACGTATTAGTACTATTCGCGCATAGGATTGTGTTTCAATCATCACGTACTTCTCGAATAGTATTGTATTTCAACCATCACGTATTAGTGCTGTGTTCCAATCATTACATAATTTACGAGTAACGAACAGTGCTCATAGTAGTCACCGAAGGCCCTGTGTAATGGTCCGTGTTCCGTGTACCTAACAGTCACCAATATAATTACCGTGTTACCCCCGTGTTGTCCATATCCTGCCGAATACGGTTGTACCCCAGGCACTCGCTTCGGGCTATCCTATCAAGAAAAAGATAGCTCAAAGTCTGCTCGAAGCGTGTTGCAGCCTGGGGGAGAACACCACAAGCGCTTGGCAAAGAAGAACTTGACGAAAGAACCTGAAGTGATTCAACCACTCGCCCCTAAAACAAAACACCGTGTTTTTTTATCAAGTATCGATTTGTCACCGTGAGCTTCTTAATAACAGAACGTCTTGAGTCCTTTAAGTCCTGTGTGTCACCTCCTGTGGGACCTACACTACGACTCGAGTACAAGCTACTCGCACGAATACCGGATAACCAAACTGGCACCACTGTAAGGAAATCACACACTTCAAGGTTTTTAAAAGTTTCAATTATGTAAAGAAACAGAAGACAAAAAACTTCAAGTTCAACAACAAATTAAGGCAGGAAAGGAGCTGTATTCCGTTTATAAAAATTCGGTAGGGATGCCCTTACTTCCTCCTAGTTTGCAAAAGAGTTCAGCTGGGGCACACAGGGAACAGCGCAGCCTAAAATGAAAAGGAAAGAATTGGGTGAGACTGTAGCATCAATAGCGACTATGGTGACTAATTAAGGTGACTATTGAGGCTAACCAAGACGAACCAGTGATCAGGAATTATCAAAAAAATATTAAGCTTCGAATTCATTGACAAAGAAAATAATTGACTTGGAACGTAATCTAATTATTGAATAGTACCTCCAGAAGGGAAGGAACATCTGACAAATTAAGTGTTAGATGAGCGCAAAACAAGAATTTGGCGGAGCCGAAAAGACGCCCTCATCTGCTGTCGAGTTGGACGCAGACAGGGCCCGGCCGTAGTTGCGGTATACTGCGTTAAAATAAAACTATAAACTTGAGAATTACACAAAATTAGCAAGTTTTTTTAGTTATTTCGATAAAATCAAACGTTCAGCACAAATTTTATTGGGAAAACTAGCCAAGTCCTAATAAATCTCACACAAGGAATTACTTCCCGAGTGAAGCCATTGTAGCCTCTTTTAGAAGGAGAGGGTAGGTAATAGATAGAAAAATAACGAAAAGATGATAGGAGAAGAATGTCATTCAGCGCAAGTATCAAAGAGAGGTTAACTCTTTAAAGATGGCCAAACGGGCTCTTGAAACACTTAGGTAGCTTGACAGCAAAGTAAGTTCGGCTCGACAGAGCCTAGTTAATAGTAGTAGTAGTAGAGGTGGCTCGACAGAGCCTAGTTAATAGTAGTAGTAGTAGAGATGGCTAGACAAAGCCTAGTTAATAGTATTAGTAGTAGAGGTGGCTCGACAGAACCTAATTAAATAGTAATAGTAGTAGAGGTGACTCGATAGCGCGTAGTTAAGAAATACCGCTTTTAATGGCTTGTTAAACAAAATAAATATGAAACCCACAAATTCACACAAACTAAATTAGGAGCATGGTTAAAGAAAAGAACCAAGATCACAAGAGAAGTTGGGATGAATGCACAGGAGTTGCGCAGAACTTTATGGATTCACGTACATCCATTCAAATAACACACAACGAGTAGAGAGTCCAGCAAAGCAAGTCGCGTGATGTTTAACAAATATAAATCCTCTGATATGAAATAAAAAAAGTCTCACAGACATCGCTTCATAAACGTGAACGTGAAGTTGAGGGCCGACTGTGTCGGGGCCCTTGTAACGGCCTACATTTCCCTCCACAATACCGACAATATTCACACAAAGAGTTCAGCGTCTGTGTACCAGACTGTCCACTAACTACTAAGGATCCACCAATCCTTGTCACAAGCTGCCATTGGAAAGCAACACTGGGATAACCAGTACGTCAAAACACCATCCCCATGCATATTGGGTCATTACAGCCCACTCTACATGACTGGCTCATTCAAGTCACTGTCTCATACTCCAGGCACGTACAAGACAAATTTTCATAGCTTCAATGATACTAAAATTACACTCCTGATCCAATCCAGTAAGACAGCTCATACCACAATCATCTTCAGCACATCTGGTATACCACTCATTCTCTCCATACTGTTCAAACACCACATTCGTGAAACTCACTCTCTCTTGCTCGCACTTACTACATTCCAGCACAAAATACTCAATACTCCAGCAGAAAATACTTGCTCATTCTCAACTACGGGCTTGGATCAACAGCATTGCTTCCACACCCCTTGACGACCACCACAATTTGTCATATTCTTACGAGTAGGGCGAGTGTTCTCTTCCTCTGGCATAGCCAGATGCATTTCCACAACAGCTATGCCTAGCAGCCTTAACTTTATTAGTCGAAAGAACAAGACCAGCAGGAGTACAAAACCTCAGCTCTCTCTGACAGCACATATCACTTGCTCCTGCCCTATTGAACCAGGCAGGTCCTTCCTCACCGACTGCACCTGCTTCAGTGCTCCTTCACAAGTGCTCCTCATCAGTAAGACGACAGCCAAGTGCATCTCCAACCAGTGCTTCTACGCCCCGTCACTTCAGCACCCCCTTTGCTCTAAATTATACGGCTGAAGCCGAGAGCTAAAGCCTTTGTTCTCCTCACAACTACGTTTCCATCCCCAGCACACCTATACAACCGGAAGTGGTCCGTGGTACACTCTTGCCTCCCACGCTGCAAGCAACGCGCGCCCACGAGATCTCGAGTCGTGAACGAAGGGGGCGTGGTCCGAGTGAGCTCAACACGACAACTATAATCACATCCAAAGTTTTGCTAACGACTCCGTCCAAACTCCCGACCTGCAGTGTTAAAGTATTGGAAATATGTAGTGTATGACAGACAATACCTCAAGATTTTTGTGACTCGGTAAACTGCAACGCACAATTGCTGAGCTTCGCTACACTACGACTTACAGCTGTAACTCAAATATGCGTTCATAATGAACAGTCCTCCTCTTGTCATGATCGACCTGTCGGGTATCCCTTGCTCTGACAATAACTTTAATTCTCGCCTCAAAAAGGGACCACAAACGCTTGCATTGAAGGGCTTGCGTAAGAGCACTTGCCCAATGATGGAGTGTTGGTATGAGAGTGTAGTGAACCCTCAGCCGCATTTCAGCCTAATTTCATAAAATATTAAAAAACTAACATCCTAAAATTAAATTATACAAATGTAATTATTTTTATAATTTTATAAGACCAAATTAATTCGATTAAACCCAAAATTTTACCAAAACTGTGTTTCGAAAATATTTGCCGATCACGTTTCCGTTTCGTCACTTCCGTTGGAAACATTCGCGCAGAACCATTTCGCAAGCTCTCGATAGTCAGCACCAGGCAGACTGGTCATTTCACGTTGTGTCTTCTTCCGATTGTAGTTTTGGGCCCCAGAGGGGCAATTGTAAGTATCAAGTGTTAATGTTAAGTGTGTATTATATCTTAACTTTCCTGTGTTGTGTCTTAACTTGTTCCGTGTTAGGGAGCGCTCGTTATTGTGTCGTAGGAACATTCACTGTGTTTATCTGTGCCGGTGTAGTTAGGCACAAGCTTCAAGTTCACTGCGCCATTTCGTCAGTGTTTTTCCCTTGAATTAATGTAGCCGTGCAAACCTGCATATTCACTTTAGCATCTGATTCCAATTGGAATGTGTCTTTTTACGGTTTCGCACTGGTGTTTTTTACCAGTTCTGTTAGCCTTATAATTCAATTAACTCTTGGCAGTACAGTAGCTAGAATTTTAGTTATTTTATTTACTGTCGTGCATTGTGTAATTAAGTCATGATTCAAACAAGTATGGAATTCTTTTTAGTTTCACACTCAACGTTTAAAGTCCAAAAATCTTAAGAAATAAAATAGGATATTGAAGCAAATCGCGTTTGTATTTTCTGTAGTACTCATTTCAAGTCAACTCACTATTTAATGTAAAGCCATTATAAGGGAAATTTCCCCTTTTGTTTTAAAATAATTTTTATATGCCAATATTTCAATATGGTGTTATTTTTTACCAAGTTAGAGTTGCATCAATTATCATTTATCATAATTTTTACAGCTGTATCCTCTTAATCAAGTTAAGCTTTACGCCAATTACCATTCTTAATTTTTACAGCTATATATATATATATATATTTAATTAAGTAGGTTTTGGAAATGATTACAATTGTGTTAGTTTTCTTTTACAAGTCAAAGTTAAAACTTATTCATAACCAATGTTTCTTAATAGAATCAGTGTTCTTATATTTCAATATTTTTCCATGAATTTAATTGAGCCTCTGTAAATCACTGTAACTTTGTCCATCTCTAGTTGTTTTTACGGTCGTGTCTTTTTATATGCTACCATTTTTTATGTCATTTTGCTGCAACTCTTGCTCATCTGAATAATAGAGTATAGAGACTTCACCTTTTCTCATACTTATATTTTAAGTACATTAATTACCTAATTACCTCAGTGCTTAGCTATTTTTTTGGCTGTAGTTCATTTAAACTCAGTTATGTCACTGCTTTGGATATCAGGATAGAGCTTATGACCAGTTGGTCTCGAACACCGGTTCTGTGTGTTAAGATGATTCAGGCTGCAACTCGGGCGCTAGAGCTGCGGTACTGACTTTAGCACTAGACTCTTCCATTGTTCCTCTGTAAGTAGCAGATGCAGCAGTCTTGCACATGTGTATGAATAGACTCGTTACCGTGCAAATTAATCCAAGTCACCTGCTCCCTCACAGGATCGACTGGACCACACATTCATGCACTCACAAACACGTATGAAACCAAACCCTAACCCCTTAATTTAAGGAGCTTACCTCCTCCGAGTTTCTTCTCCACATTGCTCCTCCTTTTCAAATTTCACTATACTGGAAGGCCTGCATCCCTGCAGCTAAGCCGCTAAAATCTCCAGTTGAGACCATTTGGTCGAGAGTCCCCCATCTCTTACCGAGTTTCCCCAACCGGTAACAAATCCCATACTCAGCACTCAATTCACTACTCACTTAGTGTCGGAACCTCCCACACTTACACCAGCATCGACTTCACACTCCAGCACGCGCTTCGCAAGCCTGAGCTGAACGAATCGTCTGAAGTCCTGCAACCTCCTCGGACTCTCTCCAAGGACGTCTCTCGAACAAAAATCAAGCCTCGCACTTCGGCGTTCAACCTTCTCCTCAATACATCCCATACCGGCGAGTGAAACTATTCTCTCATTTTCCCCCGGTGTTGGCTTGTGGTAATTGTTGTTTCATGGATTATTAGACGCTAGAAATATTGCGTCCGAACCCCATCCTAAACTCCTTCTGAGTCATGCGCACCAAAGTAATTCAATGCGCGTTCCAACGCGCTGGTGACCTCGCCTTATAAAGAACCAATCTTGTTCATTTGATAAATTAAATCAGTTACCCTGTCCAAAGTAAAACTTGAATTACGCCCATTGTGAGGAACTACCTCTGCACATTTGACTCAACAGCCGTTTCGAAGCTGCAAAGATTAATAAAGACAAGGACACAAGTTTCCAAATTTAATATTTTTAATCAGTCGCCTAAACGCCAAGGAAGATTCATAATAGTAACAAGGCAACAAGTACTGAACAAACAATACGGCAAGTAGCCGATTTACAAAGTATTAATTGTTAAAAACTAAAGGACAATTCGCCCTCAAGTATCGCATTTATTTATTCCTTTATTTGATATATTTATATTTATTTAGGTTAAAATGCGCATCTAATTTTAAGGTCGGAAGTTAGGGTTTCAGGTAATGACAGTCTACAGGCGCAGGCACGAGGAGGCCGGATAGGCTCTCTGTTTCAGGGCTAACAGCGCCAGCTTAAACGGACGTCACGCGGTATCGACTGTGCTTCAACGTGCTAGCTTGCTACAAGCTCTTCAGGAAGACCGAAGTTGGCGCCAACTGACGCGCTACACGAAGGAAACAGGCACGGCGACGGCGGCACAACCAGGGCCAGAGCAGCTAAACCTTGACCAATGCTTCCAGTCCCTTCACAGCTGTACATAAAGATGAAGAAATGTACACAAGAAAAATAATTAACTGAGCAAATATTATGAAACAGCGCTATACAAAGAATTTAGAATGAACAAAATAATTAATGGTCAACGTAATTACCTAGTTGCTGCTACTGCTGTCCCACAAGTTGGCTTAATTGACTATCAACGTTGTGAAGCACGAAGTGCGTAGTGCGACGAAGTGCCCGCTAGATACTGAAAAAATAGGTACCGGGTAAGACCAAAGTCAATCTCGTTGATAAAGGTGAACAGAGATATAAAGTTTCAATAATCGGCAAATATTAGACACATGACTACCAACCTGAAGAATTTATCCTCCAGTGCGCATAGCGACTGTTAGACGATGGCAGTAATGGCGATATAGAAGTCGCAATTCAGTGTCAATAGTAATGGAGGCAGAAGCCCAATAGTAGTTTATAGATAATAGGTAATGGTTAATAGTAATAGTAATAGTTAATAAGGACGGCGGTTCACTGCGACAGGGTAAGGTTGGCCCCCTTTTAGAGCAGCGAACACGCCTAGTTAGAAGAAAGTTAATTGCGGTTCGCAACCCGCCTTAATCATGCAATTAATTAATGAAAAAGAACCTAAATTCAACGCTTTCACACACACAATCAAACCATGAACTCATTGAACATGCAGGAAGAAGGGATGGAAGAGTCAGGCTGGCGACCGTCACCTACGCGTCATGAGCCAAGCGTACTCCAGACGTGCCGACGTAACAGAGGCCTTTGACCGAGACTCAGCCTGGCCTCTCGTTAACCGGACACACCTTGACACACCTTTCTCCTTCCGACCTGACACCTTGACACCTTGACACCTGTCACAGCTCCCTACACTGCTTCCGACCTGATTTTCCACCGACGACCTATCTTTACTATGCGCTGCTGCTGCGCGACCTCACCTGCCACGCAGCACCAGCCGTTTACGTTAATAGTACAGAAATCGAAGTACACTCCGAGCGAATCTGTGGGGAATTTTCCCCACACCATCAGGCTAAAGTTGACATTGGTGAATCCCCAGAGCTAGATAAATTATCAAACAACTAGGTTGCCGCAGCCATCATTTGGAGGTTTTTGAGCGCATGTCGAGGCTGTTTGCAGCTGTTGCATGTTGAACCTTGGAGGAGGTAGTGTTCCTTTCCATCCTTTTCCTCTAATTCTCAGTAATCAAACATAGTTTTTGTAATATAGCGAGTAGTGTAAGTTCTAGTTAGAGAGACCATAAGTTGGCAACGCTCGAGAGAGCAACACTCGCAAGTCAGTCTGCTATTGGCCTCGGATTCAACAACAAGTAAATGTTGACCGAGTGTGTACATAATTAACTACTGTGGTTGGTATCTAACTTCTTAAGTTCTAAACTAATGTACTAATTCTATTCTACTCTATTCTATACCTTTCCCGTCTATCTCCGCTCTAACCTCACTAGCCACAGTACCGACATTTGAGTATAAAGTTAAGGTATCCAAGAGGTGAGTGAACTATTTACCTAACTTGCTGTGTCATTGCAATTGTCTATTGTGTTCAGTACTATAACTATGTGGTGTCTATGTGGAACCTATGCTGTGCTCTAGTGTAGGGCTATCCACTCCATAATACTGGCGACGAGGATTATTTTTTGTAGAACTATTGGGAGAGGCTAGACTAATGAAGGAACTCAGAAATTATATTATAATTCAGTGACTAGAGTATTGATGCTGTAAATTTCTGATTTTTTTTTTTTTAACTAGGGGTATTATTACAGTCTCTTGAATTGGCTACTCTTGCAACTGATATTGTTGCTACTACTATTTCAGGTAGATATCTGACAATTAGCTGTAAAGCTGGGTGAAAATGCCAATGCTAGGCTCAGTGGGAGAATTCAATCCTTTAGAGGAAGAATTCCCAGAATATGAAGTCAGGCTAAACTGCTTCCTGAGTATTAATAAAGTGGAAGATTCAAATAAAGCTAAAACATTTATTGCTCTGGTGGGTCCTAAAATTGTTAGGTTAGCCAAAGACCTACTCTCACCTAAAAGACTTTTAGATGCTACCTATGAGGAGATCATGGAAGCGTTAAGACGGCATTTTAAGCCGACACGCAACCAGATCTTTGAAAGGTTTAGGTTCCATAAGCGGAACCAGAAACAAGGGGAGAGCATTGCTGATTTTGTGGCTAGCTTAAAGGCCCTTTCAGACACCTGTAATTTCAAACAGGAAGTTCTGGAAGAAACGCTACTTGATAGGTTAATACTGGGTGTGGCCAGTAATGATGTTCAAAATTGTTTGCTTAATGAAAATGACCTCACATGGAAAAAAGCCGTGGATCTGGCAACTGCCAAAAAAACTCAACTGAGGGAGACGGTTGTGTTAAGGCAACCTAATTCCATACTAAATGTGGGCCAGCATAGAGTAAAGCAAACTGCTATTAAGCCTCAGGGCAAAACTCAGGCTCAAGCTAGCCCCAAATCAGCATGCAGCGGCTGTGGTAATCTGCACTGGCGTAGAGATTGCCCCTATAAAGACAGTGTTTGTCATGGTTGTGGCCAAAAAGGCCATCTTAAGAACAAAACAAAACCGTTTATTTCCAAGTTGTCACATGAGATACATATGCCAACATATTGGCTTTTAAAAGTTCCTTAATATAAGACGTCCTAAAACAAAAGATCCATACGAGGAGTATTAATTGACAAACCATCCGAGGTGTAAAAATAGATAAGCCATACGAGGCATAATAATCGACAAACTATATGAGGTGTGCTAATAGATAAACTATCAGAGGTGTACAAATAGATAGACCATACGAGGCATATTAATAGACATAATATACGAGGCGCACTATAATAGACAAACCACACGTGGTGTGCTAATAGTCTAACAAAGTTCCATACGAGGAATACTAATTGACAAACCATACGAGGTGTACAAATAGATAAGCCGTACGAGGCATAATAATAGACAAACTATACGAGATGTAATATTAGACAATACTATCATAGGTGTACAGATAGATAGACCATACGAGGCATATTAATAGAAAAAATATACGAGGCGTACTAATAGACAAACCATACGGGTCGTGCTAATAGTTTAACTCTGTCAAGGGTAGTTGAATGAGAAATGAGAAATATTATCTCTTGGATATTTTATATTCCAAGAGATTCCGGTACAGCGCTTCTTGCCTTTTTCCTACTTCGATAATTTCAACTAAGAACTTGGCAGTTTCGAAGAATTCTTTAGTATTTTTCGAATTATTTATAAGATCATCGAAGCAGGAAAAATACAAAAAAACGCTACACCGTACTAGATTGAAACAACACCGTAAATGACAATCAAGTATTGAGAAAAAGATAGTCTCGAAATAATTTGTAAAGAACATCGCGCAACACAGCACGCACATCTAGGAATGCGTAAACAAACTTACACTCAAAATTGAAATGCATGGCTTGTTCGGCATACAAATATAGAGATAATTTTTGCACGAGTGCTTTATTTCCTTTGTCTGTTTATACTTTTTAATTTCTTCTGTTCACAGAAATGCCCTTCGGGGTCGTGATAGATCGATTTATAAATCATAAAGCAAGCGCAATCAATTTGTTTATTTCTGAAATTTGGTGCAGTGTTAACTGATCGCAGAGCTTTAGGTAAAATGTAATGTGTCTTGAGGTTTTGCTTTTTATGCAAAAAGTAGAAATAGAAACCGATATATGTACATGTGCGCATATATGTGTGCGAAACGTGTGCATCTTTACACTGATACATAAACATTTATGTTTGCGTGCGCACACGTACATACCCACGCACACACCAACACACATATTCATATATATACGTATTGAAAACGAATATAAGAAAAATGCTAATAGACATGAAAAATAATCTTACTCTTCCAATATTTAAAATGACAGCCCAAGCTCTGATGAATCGTAAGAAATAACCTGAGTTAAGATAAGGAATAGAAAAGGACTTCGAAAAACGTATAAATGGAATGGTTTTTTAATTTCCTAAAGGAAATTTTAAGAAAACTCAAGTCACCGCTGAGGAACAACAAAAAAAAAACATATATCTTCAATATATATCATATATCATATCTTCTCGATATTCTCTGCAACATCATGCGGACATGGGTACATGGGATAAAATGGAGATACAGTGTAGGCCAGTTACCACTCATGATTGACAAATATCTACAAAATTTTGGCAGAAATGCGCAAACAAACATATACTCAACATCAAAATTTGCTTGTACAACATACGGACAGAAAGATAATTTTACCACGATTCATACGCTCAAATTACGATTAATTTCATTAATTGTATTTGTCATTTATCCGATTCACAGAGACGTCCTCTGGTGTAAGTGGGAGATCTATTTTTGAATCATTTCGCTAGTGCAATAAAATTTATTAACCGGATGGTTTTTGTGTAAAGAAATGAAATAGAAACATGTATATCTATTTATGTAGATATATATATACCTATATACGTACACACACATATTAATATATGTACTTATTGAGAATGAAATATAAGAAAAAAATACAAATATAAAATAAGAGGATAGAAACAACCTACCATCTATTAAGAAGTGTTGCTTTAAATTGAAAAAACAAAATTCTGCTAAAGACAACAAAAATAATTTTGTGCATGCTATGCATGAGAAAAGGGGGAGGGAACACCACCCTAACCCTAATAGAACTAACAATGCAGCCTGTGCAGACTATCCAGTTGCTAATCTAGGCTGTTATGGAGAGATTTTCTCAATAGCCGAGGAAATGAAACCCCCAATCAAAATAAAATTGTTACTAAATGGTGTGCCATTAGAGATGGAGGTAGATACAGGTGCTGCCAGGTCTATCCTTTCAATGGCCACCTACTCTAAAATACCAGCTAAGTCAAGACCCGAGCTGAGACCTTCTGATGTTAAGCTTAGGACTTATGGGGGAGCGGAGCTAGTAGTTTGCGGAGAGATTAGGGCTAACATCCAGCGTGAATCTGGTAATGTGGTTTTTCAACTAGCAACTATTGTGATTGTAGACAGGGAGGGGCCAGCTTTGCTGGGTAGGGACCTGATTGATTCCCTTGGGCTAACTATAGTATCAAATAATGTCAACAAATTGACTACCTGCCCTGAAGAGTTAGCAAATAAATTCCCTGACCTTTTTCAACCAGGTCTAGGTTGCTTTAAGGGAAGGAATTTCAAAATAGAAGTGGATCCAGCCGTGCCACCAAAGTTTTGTAAGGCCAGGAACGTGCCTTACACACTGAGACCTAAGGTGTAGGCAGAACTTGATAGACAGACTGGTGCAGGAAGGTATCCTCACCCCTGTACAATACTCGAGATGGGCAGCGGCGATCGTCCCTGTGCTCAAGGCTGATCAAAGCATCCGCATCTGTGGGGACTACAAATTAACAGTCAACAGAGCCACTAGGCTTGATACCTACCCTATACCCAGAGTGGAAGATCTATTTAGCGGGTTAGCAGGAGGAGTTATATACTCCAAGCTAGATATGTCTCAGGCATACGCTCAACTACCCTTGGATGAAGACTCCAAGGAACTCACGGTAATAAACACCCACAGAGGTTTATTTGCCTACAACCGTCTCAGTTTTAGAATTGCGTCCGCACCTGGAATCTTTCAGCGTGCCATGGAAGGACTATTGCAGGGCCTCCCAGGAGTGTTCTGCTACCTGGATGACGTCCTGGTGAGTGCCACTAATGAGCAAGAGCACAACAAGCGTCTCTATCAAGTCTTATCTAAACTACAGGAGGCAGGACTAAAACTGAAAATGGATAAATGCCAAATTGGAGTGCCACAGGTATCCTACCTTGGATACCAAATTGACAAGGATGGATTGCACCCCACTGCAGAGAAGGTAGTAGCAATCCAGAATGCACCAGCCCCTACTAATGTAACTCAACTGAGAGCCTACCTTGGGCTGCTAAATTTCTATAGGAAATTTCTAAAATCATCTGCAACTATGCTGGAGCCCCTAAATACCTTACTGAGAGACAAAACCCCTTGGAAATGGGATGCAAGTCAGGAGAGAGCCTTCCAGAAATCTAAACAAGCCCTCCTGGACTCTCAGACTCTAGTCCATTTTGACCCTCAGAAACCCATAGTGGTAGTGGCGGACAGTAGTGCGTATGGTGTGGGAGCGGTGCTGTGTCACCTTATTGATGGGATTGAACGCTCCGCCTATTTTGCCTCCCGAACTCTAACAGCAACAGAACGCAACTACTCTCAAACTGAGAAAGAAGCCCTAGCTATGGTGTCCGCACTTCGAAAATTTCATTGCTACCTGTGGGGACAGGATTTCACTGTGGTTACGGACCACAAACCTTTGTTAGGACTATTTGATCCGGGTAGAAGCATTCCTCCGATGGCATCCGGGCGCATTCAAAGGTGGGCTTTACTACTGCAGTCCTACAAGTTCACCTTGCGTCACCGGTCCGGCGTTCTGTTGGGCACAGCTGATGCTCTCAGTCGTCTACCTTTGACAACTCCCGAGGAAGCCACACCTATTCCTGCGGAATGGACGTCCTTAGTTAATTTCCTTGAGTCAGCTCCAGTCACCAGCACCCACATCCGCGACGGCACCCTAAGGGACCCCGTACTTTCAAAGGTATACAAATACTGCCAAGTAGGCTGGCCTTCGACGGTAATTGGTGACCCTGATCTCGCTCCGTATACTAGGAGGCGAGACGAATTGTCCACACAAAATGGCTGTGTGCTCTGGGGAGCAAGAATTATTGTACCCCAAGCTCTCAGACAAGCCATTGTGGACGAACTGCACTCTGGCCATGCTGGATCATCCAGGATGAAGGAGTTAGCTCGCAGCTATGTATGGTGGCCGCTGCTGGACAAAGATCTAGAAGAAACGACTAAGTCATGCAGCGAGTGCCTGAGCACGCGAGCTGCACCAACGAAAGCTGAACTCCATCCGTGGGAATCGCCTGCGAAGCCTTGGCATCGCATACACATTGACTACGCGGGCCCAATGGATGGAAAATACTATCTAGTGATCGTGGATGCACACTCTAAGTGGGTTGAAATTTTTCCCACATCTACTACAACCTCTAGCGAAACGATCTCGTGCCTAAAACACACTTTTGCGACATTTGGATTTCCAGTAACAATTGTTTCTGACAATGCAACGTGTTTCACATCGGCTGAATTCCAAGAATTTGTGAAGGCATGTGGTATGCGACATATTACGAGCGCACCATACCACCCTTCAACTAATGGACTGGCAGAGCGCATGGTACAAACTTTCAAGAAGAATATACGAAAGTCAACGGAACCCCTACGCCTAGCACTAGACAGGTTTCTGTTCAACTATCGGCTAACACCCCACACGACAACAGGTGTTACGCCCGCCGAACTGATGTAAGGCAGAAAAGTTCGCTCTCGTCTTGATCTGCTTTGGCCGTCAGAAGCAATCGCGTCCAAAGTTGCTCAACGCCAGGACGCTCAGAAAAGATACCACCCAGGGTCTCGCGCGGTTGATATTCCGCCGGAGTCTCCTGTGATGGTCCGTCAATACACGCCGGGTTCCCCAAAATGGACCCCTGCTACCACCATTGAGAAAACAGGCCCGGTATCCTACAAGTGCCAACTGAAGGGGGGAGAGGTCGTTCGTCGACACCAGGACCAAGTTATTACCCGCTCGAACACCATCCCTGAACCCTTGGAACAACCTACGGAGGAAACCGTCGTGTTTCCACAACCTGCTCAAAATTCATACCCACCACCTCCGACCAATGAACCTGACACCGGAACACCTGATTACCCGACTCCCACCCAGGAGGCTAGGATGCACGAGCCTCCAAGTGCTAACATCTCACGCAGGTCTACCCGGGCTCGGAAGCCTGTGGTGAGAATGGACCTTTAGGATTGACTATATTGAATAAGGGGACTGGGGATACAGGGGGAGGGTTTCTAATTGAGGAGGGAGGGGTGTAATATAGCGAGTAGTGTAAGTTCTAGTTAGAGAGACCATAAGTTGGCAACGCTCGAGAGAGCAACACTCGCAAGTCAGTCTGCTATTGGCCTCGGATTCAACAACAAGTAAATGTTGACCGAGTGTGTACATAATTAACTACTGTGGTTGGTATCTAACTTCTTAAGTTCTAAACTAATGTACTAATTCTATTCTACTCTATTCTATACCTTTCCCGTCTATCTCCGCTCTAACCTCACTAGCCACAGTACCGACATTTGAGTATAAAGTTAAGGTATCCAAGAGGTGAGTGAACTATTTACCTAACTTGCTGTGTCATTGCAATTGTCTATTGTGTTCAGTACTATAACTATGTGGTGTCTATGTGGAACCTATGCTGTGCTCTAGTGTAGGGCTATCCACTCCATAATAGTTTTCCTCTCTAAAACTCTTCCCTAATAATAAGTTATTGCTACTGCAGCCTATTCTAATACATTCTTCATGTTTTTCCATTGCTACTGAAGCCACCTTTTACAAAACACTTCATGCATTTCCATTGCTACTTAAGCAAACCATAGGAGACCTTCTAGGATAACTTCCATTGCTACTGAAGCTCCTTACTAATAACCTTCGCAATTTCCATTGCTACTGCAGCACCATTGCTACTGAAGCACTAAAGCGAAAATGTCTATGTACGAAATACCAATTTAAGCAAATTAACACTAATTTCACAATTGTATAGACTTGCGAAATACTTAAGATGACGCCCAAAAATATGCCCAACCATAAATTTCAACTCTGCGATCGTTGCAAGGGACTGCCGGGTGTGCACCGTTGGTCTTTTGTAAGTTCCTCCGTATCCCAAATACCAAGCTCTTACCCGATCTTCCATTTTTTGTATCGCTGTCTGGTCGGTGTGCTTGTAGCCTTGGGGACGCCTGAGGAGCACGCACGTTGCCTAGGGAGGCTGTACAAACGACTTACGTCGCACATTTGCTGTATTTAACCGGCATATGTGTTTTGGGAAAGTAAGGAACTGATCTTTTATATTTTTTTGAGGGCATAATGTCACAAACCCAGACTGCGATTTCGCCTCAGGTCAACACCTGTCGAGCCAACGAATTCGTACTTGTCTTAGTTGATTGAGGTTCCTAAAGACGTGGAAGGCGACCAATTCTAGATTCCCCGATATACCGTTCAAAGAACGCAGTCGGAGTCTGGTGATTCGGGTGCCTCCATTTCGGCGGACACTTCTAGCACGATTGTGCTCAGTGATGCTAACCTCACAGATTCATTTATGGTCCCAGTTGGGGATCCGAGCTGAAACTTTCATAGTTCCAGAGTTAACCTTCCACTATTTTCATCTATTTTCCTCTGTCAAGCTTTCTTTTGGGAACTTCCCTTTTTTAAACAATTTAAACAATTTAAACAATTTAAACAATTTATTTACCACAGGAAATACAGAGGTAGAATGTTTCTTAAGTCTAATACAATGGTCAGAGTTGAGTATAGCTACCTGTGGGCCCGAATAAGTTCAGCGACTTCTAGGGCATCCTACCATTACATTATTCTAGGGCGTACAATAATGTTTAACCTAATTCACTTAGCCTAGTTTCGCATTAGACTGATCAACAGGATGATGAACTCGATATGATGTTTAATTTCACAATATAGGTCATATGGACAATATTTAACAGTATATTCGATAACGATTTGGGAGCAGACTGAAAATCGGCGATATTACTCATGGCAAATTGCATTATTAGGACCAGACATGTAGGAGGCAGGATTTGACTTGGTGATCTTACACGACTAGTATTCTGATAAGAAGTGAGACTCAAGATTTCTTTTAAATACCTTGTAAGAATTACTTTCACGGATCTCCGCAGGTATTGAGTTCCAGGTTTTAGTTCCAACGAATAGTATACTATGTTGCGAGCGGGCCTTTGAATAATAAGGAAGCATGAATTTACTTTTATTTCGTTTTAAATGGTCGTGATGACCAGTTTGCGCAGTTAATAACTGTTGAAGGCTATTGTCGCCATCATTAGCTAATGTTTTGTAGATGAAATTGCAGATGGAGATTTTGTAGAGATCCGAGAGTTTAAGTATTTGTAAATTTTTGAATGAATCATTTGTGTGAGCATTATATTCTAGGTTCTTTACCGCTCTGATGGCTCTTTTTTGCAGAGTAAAAATTTTATTAGTTTTATTTTTATCAGTTCCATGCCATGCTTCTATTCCGTATTGCAGGTATGGTGAAATGAGCGTTCGATAAAGCATTAGTAAGGCTGTTTCAGGCAGGAAATTTTTAACTTTATTCAGGATTCCGATGGATTTTGATAATTTAGAACTAATATGAGTGATGTGCTCTTTGAAGGTCAGATGTTTATCTATTATGATGCCCAGAAATTTACATGAGTTGGTTTCTTTGATTTCACCTTCGCCAATTTTAATGGATGGTAGAGATATATTTTTCTTGTATGAGAACGTAATATAGTTTGTTTTATCGATATTGAGGCTTATTTTATTAGCTTTAAGCCACAGTGAAACCTTATGGAGTTCATTATTTATACTCTCCGCAATCGTAGTGGGATTTTCGTTCGGAAGGACCGCAGAAAGCGTACTGTCATCGGCAAAAAGTATGAATTTAAAAAATGATGTAGATTTAATAATATCATTGATAAAAATCAGAAAAAGGAGAGGCCCAAGAACAGATCCTTGTGGAACTCCATGGCTAATTTTTTGTGGGTCCGATTTTGCGTCGTCAATGACAACGTATTGCTTCCGATTTGTTAGGTATGATCTGAACCAATCATGGGCAACCCCACGAATGCCATAACAATGAAGTTTCGAGAGTAATATGTTATGGTCCACACAATCGAATGCCTTTCGAAAGTCAAGAAATACAGAGAAGACAGTCTTTCCGTTATCTATATTAGAATCAAGGAATTGTAAATGATTTAATATTGCCTGTGTTGTTGATTTTTTACAGCGAAAGCCGTATTGTTTATCATAGAGAAATGATTTTTGTTCAAAATAAGAGTACACTTTTTTATACACAATTTTCTCGAATACCTTGCTAATAATTGGTAACATGGAGATAGGTCGATAATTGTTTACACAGATTTTTTCACCATTTTTAAAGATAGGGGTTACTCTAGCAACTTTGAGGGAGTTCGGGAAAGTGCCTAGTAAGAGAGACTGGTTAATAATATTGGATATCAGCGGGGCCACAATATCAGCAATTATTTTAAGTATTTTAGTTGGAAACGTTTGTAACCCACTCGATTTATTTTTCATGTTGTTTATGCACGCAATTACATCGGAGGAGTTTGTAGGCGTAAAGAAAAAGGAGTTGTGTTCTCGAATATGATCCATAAATTCCAGGTGATCAGTAGGTTCACTTGGAATACCATTGGCTATAGTTTTCCCTACGTTTACAAAGAAGTTGTTGAAGAGATTAGCAATTTCATTCTTCTCATGGTATTTTACATTATCTTGAGTGATATGACCAATTTTCTTTTTTTCGGCGTTATTCGGTTTATAACAAGAGTTAAGGAGGCGCCAAGTCTTTTTAACGTCAGCTTTGAATTGAGTAAACTTGAGGGTAAAGTAGCTCTTTTTTGATGTTCTTATCTGGTTTGTCACATAGTTTCTGAATCGGTTATATGTTTCTCTAGATATTCGCCCTTCGCAAAGGAGGGCTAGGTACGCTTGGCGTTTCTTTATATTTATCACGATGTCTCTAGTAATCCAGGGCTTTTGTTTATTTTTCGGGGTAACTGTACGAGTTACAATTGGGCAACACTGGTTGTATGCGTTCATTATAGTTTCAGTCAACTTTACTACTGATTCATCAATGCTCCTTGCATTATTGTTTTGTTGGGTGATGTGCAATGTTGGCATTAAATCTTCTAGAACGGTGCGCATTTCTTCTAAATTTGATTCGTTTATTTTACGATATGAGTAAGTTTCAGCCCGTGCTTTGGTGCACGCAAGATAGACATTTTTCTTAATAATAAAAACTGGAAAATGATCTGATAAGTCAGAAGTAATTATTCCAGCAAGAAAATCACTTGGGTCTGTCATAAAGATATTGTCAAGCAGCGTGGCACATTCTGAGGTTATTCGTGTTGGCTTTGTGATGATCGGAAGGAAAGATTTAGAATGAAATGCATTTAAGAAATTAGAGATTGGTTCATAGCTTTCATGTTTCAGCAAATCATAGTTGAAGTCACCGCATATTATTATGTCATTGTAGAAGGACCTGTTGAACTGAGAAATAATTCGATTAAGCTCATTAAGGAAGGATATAGGACAGGCTGTAGGCGGCCTATACACCGTTCCAAGCACAATTCGTTTGCCATCTCTAGACAGTTCTACGAATAATGATTCTATATGATCCTGATTCAGTGTTGCACTTGCTATGATTCTCGAATCCATGTGCTTAGAAATGTATGTACTGATGCCCCCGCCTCGCTTGTTTTTTCGTAGCGAATGGTAACTATGATAATTTTCAAATTTAATCATGTCTTTGGTCGAGTCATCTAGCCAGCTTTCGGTGAAGCTAATCACATCTAAGGTATACTTAAGTTCAGTAATAGTGCATTGTATCTCTTCCAATTTTGGATAGAGTGACCTACAGTTCCAACACAGTAGCGAAAAATCCTGCCGGGTTATTCGTACAGATTCGTTGAATTTTGATATGTTAGTATATCTGCAGTTTTCAGAGTCGTTTAGGTTTGGAAATATTCTGTTCAAATGATTGAGATCCGGGTCGATTTCATCTAATATATCAGCGTGATCAGTCATTCAAAATTAGTAAACAGTAGGCAGTAAGTACTATTGTACAACTTAAAACGAAATACAGAGTCAAGATTAAAAGGATATATCTATCTAAAAACTAGCTTAGAAAGTATAGAAAAGAGTAAGAAATCTAGCGTGATTTCGTGGGTACACTCAATACTCAGCCAATAGCGATTAATATTGGAGTTCAATATACAAAATTGATGCGTACAAATTGCTGAAGGCGTTGTTACAAAGTTCACATACAACAGGTAATAAGTTTTAAAAAAAATAAAGATAAATAGAAAAAAATTTAGCGACGATGATAATCTAATGAGCTAATATGTTTTACACATAATAATAGTTTGTTGGTTAAAAATTACATACAATTTACGAGGAAAGGTGAACAAGGTGGATATCAATATTCCATCATAATATTGGTAGGTACAAATTGCTGATGGTGCTGTTGCAATTTCCAATACAGTTGTCATAAATGTTCATATATATCTGTCATAAGATTGTCAAAATTGAGGTAAAACTGCCGTATATATCTTTAGAGGTTGGAACTGATTCATGACATGAAGTTATGCAGTTTGAAGATCTAGTGTAAAGTTATAGAATTCTAGGCGTTATTGGCATACGAATATATAATTTGACACAGGTACATGTTTTGATACCTAATTGAGGTGAACACCCAAGACCTGATTCGATGATTTATCCAGTTGCCGCATCAGGTATTAGTCGAGCTCTTCTGGCGTGTTAATCTGACGTCTCGAGTCCGGTTGTCCAGGGATGAATGCGAAGATGTTTCCATCTTAGGTCCTCGGGGTTCCGATTTTTTCCGGGAAATTTCTCTTGGCTACTCTCAAGGTGTACATGATCTTGGCTCGTGAAGGTATTAGATATTCATTTATATAGAACGTTGGTTTATTTACTCGGCAGGCAGAGAGAATTTCACGTTTTTTGTTGTAATGTTTCAGTTCGAAAGCGATATTTCTTCGATCCTCGCTTCCACTTAGTGGTTTTCTTCCCATTCTGTTAGCTGACGTGATGTCAGCATCACTGAGGTCGATGTTGATGTCCTTCAGAATTTTGCAGACTGTTTCTTTGCAATTTTCGTTGTTGTGTGAATGAGGTAGTTCCCCCCGGAAATGACGAGAGTACATTTTCTATCTTCCAGGTCTCGGCGCTGATCATTTTTTTCCAAGCGATCGAGACGTGACTCCAAGCTTTGTATTTTTTCATTCTGCTCTTCAATAATTTGTTTGTGTTCTGCTTCTTTTCCTGCTATTGTTTCAGATAGTGTTTTAAGGTCGCTTATTTCACTTTTCATTTCGTCAATATCACTATTAAATTTTGTCATCACTGAGTCGAAATATTTTATTAGAACAGATACCACTTCTTTGCAGTCTTGCGTTATGCTAGACACATCAGGATATTGACCAAACTTTGGTTGATATTCACAGCTGTTATTGCAGCTGCTGATGTTGTTGCGTTGCTTCCTCGCTCCCATCTTGTAGGTTTAGAGAGTTGGCTTTCTTGTATAAACGAGGGTTGAACACCTTCACACTTTATGAGGGAATATTATATTCTTAGTTTGATGATTTATATGTTGATATCACATTTGAATCCTCATGGCGAGAGAGGGTACCCATTCAGGCTAGAAGTACATTCTTTCTAACAATAGGCACTTTGTTCCGGAGCGAGCGGAGCGAGCGCAACGCACATCCTCACCATATGGAGTCTCAGAGGACACTCCTTTTAACTCCCTCGAGCATCTTACAAGTAACAGCTTCACTGTTACCAGACCTTTCGGTCTACATGCGTTGGGGGGTAGCTGTAGTGAACCCTCAGCCGCATTTCAGCCTAATTTCATAAAATATTAAAAAACTAACATCCTAAAATTAAATTATACAAATGTAATTATTTTTATAATTTTATAAGACCAAATTAATTCGATTAAACCCAAAATGTTACCAAAACTGTGTTTCGAAAATATTTGCCGATCACGTTTCCGTTTCGTCACTTCCGTTGGAAACATTTGCGCAGAACCATTTCGCAAGCTCTCGATAGTCAGCACCAGGCAGACTGGTCATTTCACGTTGTGTCTTCTTCCGATTGTAGTTTTGGGCCCCAGAGGGGCAATTGTAAGTATCAAGTGTTAATGTTAAGTGTGTATTTTATCTTAACTTTCCTGTGTTGTGTCTTAACTTGTTCCGTGTTAGGGAGCGCTCGTTATTGTGTCGTAGGAACATTCACTGTGTTTATCTGTGCCGGTGTAGTTGGGCACAAGCTTCAAGTTCACTGCGCCATTTCGTCAGTGTTTTTCCCCTGAATTAATATAGCCGTGCAAACCTGCATATTCACTTTAGCATCTGATTCCAATTGGAATGTGTCTTTTTACGGTTTCGCACTGGTGTTTTTTACCAGTTCTGTTAGCCTTATAATTCAATTAACTCTTGGCAGTGTAACGATATATTCAACAAAAGTTATCTATATACGTAGAGAGGATAAGCGCGACAACCGGCAGGTCGACGCTAGGCTGCCCGAGAGGTATAGGGGGTACAGGAGCAGGGAGAAGTAGGTAAAGGGGGGTAGAAGCTATTTCGAGAGCTAGTCCAAAATACATCACATATACGGGAGTTGTTGTAAATAAACAACATAGCACAGGAAATAGTGGATTTAAAATTGAAGTGCCTACGTGTCAGGAAATCAAAGGTTTCTGGGTTTATTTTAGAGATATATGCGTAGCAATATAGTGAGGTAAGGGACACGTCAGTATAGTGAGGTGACGCTTGAGGGTTATCCAATCGCGATACGCTACGTCACTTTCAGTTTTCGCGGGTGTAGCAAAGCCCACGGAGCGCATTCTTTGTTCGAAGGGGCGTATAAATAACGCAGAGAAAAGCGAGCCGGTCTACTTCGTCGATTTACTGACTCAGTGCAGGATGTAGGGATACGAGTTCTTCGAGGGGGAGGTGAGATATTGTTCTTTGTTCTTTGAAGATCCTCATGCAGCTTATTAAATTTGTGTTCATAAAAAGAGTGGAGTGATTCAAGTAGAAATGGTTGACAATTTTTTACTGCAATTGAAGTTGTTGTCTAGGTGGGGCGCAGTAATTTTCATTGTTAATATTGCAATTTGATCTTTGGGTTTTCATTTTAAATCATCTTCGAATTGTTCTCGTGTTTGGAGTTCACTTTAATGACGGGAATGAAAGAATTATTGCATTATTTTTAGAGGGAAATCAGAATGTTCGTGTCTTATTGAACTATTGAAGTGTAGGCTAAATGGTTTTCATGTAACTTATCTCGAAACAGAGTGCTTTGTGATTTGTTTTGTAAAGCGGGGTGAAATAATCCAATTATTCTCAGAGGGAAAATAAATAAATTTTATGATTGATTTGGGGATTAAAGGGGGGTAAAATTCAATCAATTCGATTTGAAGTAGGGGCATTGCAAGGAATAAAGATTCAAGTGGAGTGTAGTCACTTAATATAATCCTTGTTCCCAGGAGGGGTCGGGTGTTTGAGTCTGGAGCGGCTTGGAGTTTTCAACGATGTGGGACTAGGCGACTCCGGGTTGCAGAGCAACCTGACCATATGGCGCTTACCAAGCTGAAGTGCCAGGGCCTACTGCCTACCAGTCACACTGAGAGGGAAGTTATGCAAGCAATAGAGCTTAGAAAATGTTCAGGCTCTCTGAAATTCAAGAGGAGCTCGGGGTATGCCTTGGAAACGCTTCGTTCGCAACGATCAAGAGAAGTCATGGATAATATAATAGGCCATAGTTGACTGTGCCTTTTCCTTCCGCGCGCGCTGCGATTGCCTAGGATTGTGCAGGATATGTCTCTGGTTGGTGTTTTGTGTTGGCGTTACAAGGTACGCGCGCCAGTAACTTTCGCTAATATTGTGTGTCGCAAATTTCTTTGCTTGCCGAGAGTGTCTCATGCCAATCACGTGTTCATTAACTAACTCGAAATAAAGTAATCAATAATGTACCATTAACCGAGTGTTTCATTTCCCATGTTGAACTGAGGTATTGGTGTGGGTGAGCAGATCAGTAGCTACTTTCTCTATTTTTCCAACTGTTCTACCATTTCCTCTTGCTGTGTTTTCCGCTCTGGTATTTTCATTTTTCCCCTCTTACTAAGGAGGTTTCGAGTCCTCCATTCGAACTAACACAGTGTAGGCGCCTGATCAGCGCCACGTACGCAACACTGTGCAAAGTTTCGTGACAGCAGTACAGTAGCTAGAATTTTAGTTATTTTATTTACTGTCGTGCATTGTGTAATTAAGTCATGATTCAAACAAGTATGGAATTCTTTTTAGTTTCACGCTCAACGTTTAAAGTCCAAAAATCTTAAGAAATAAAATAGGATATTGCAGCAAATCGCGTTTGTATTTTCTGTAGTACTCATTTCAAGTCAACTCACCATTTAATGTAAAGCCATTATAAGGGAAATTTCCCCTTTTGTTTTAAAATAATTTTTATATGCCAATATTTCAATATGGTGTTATTTTTTACCAAGTTAGAGTTGCATCAATTATCATTTATCATAATTTTTACAGCTGTATCCTCTTAATCAAGTTAAGCTTTACGCCAATTACCATTCTTAATTTTTACAGCTATATATATATTTTTAATTAAGTAAGTTTTGGAAATGATTACAATTGTGTTAGTTTTCTTTTACAAGTCAAAGTTAAAACCCATTCATAACCAATGTTTCTTAATAGAATCAGTGTTCTTATATTTCAATATTTTCCATGAATTTAATTGAGCCTCTGTAAATCACTGTAACTTTGTCCATCTCTAGTTGTTTTTACGGTCGTGTCTTTTTATATGCTACCATTTTTTATGTCATTTTGCTGCAACTCTTGCTCATCTGAATAATAGAGTATAGAGACTTCACCTTTTCTCATACTTATATTTTAAGTACATTAATTACCTAATTACCTCAGTGCTTAGCTATTTTTTTGGCTGTAGTTCATTTAAACTCAGTTGTGTCACTGCTTTGGATATCAGGATAGAGCTTATGACCAGTTGGTCTCGAACACCGGTTCTGTGTGTTAAGATGATTCAGGCTGCAACTCGGGCGCTAGAGCTGCGGTACTGACTTTAGCACTAGACTCTTCCATTGTTCCTCTGTAAGTAGCAGATGCAGCAGTCTTGCACATGTGTATGAATAGACTCGTTACCGTGCAAATTAATCCAAGTCACCTGCTCCCTCACAGGATCGACTGGACCACACATTCATGCACTCACAAACACGTATGAAACCAAACCCTAACCCCTTAATTTAAGGAGCTTACCTCCTCCGAGTTTCTTCTCCACGTTGCTCCTCCTTTTCAAATTTCACTATACTGGAAGGCCTGCATCCCTGCAGCTAAGCCGCTAAAATCTCCAGTTGAGACCATTTGGTCGAGAGTCCCCCATCTCTTACCGAGTTTCCCCAACCGGTAACAAATCCCATACTCAGCACTCAATTCACTACTCACTTAGTGTCGGAACCTCCCACACTTACACCAGCATCGACTTCACACTCCAGCACGCGCTTCGCAAGCCTGAGCTGAACGAATCGTCTGAAGTCCTGCAACCTCCTCGGACTCTCTCCAAGGACGTCTCTCGAACAAAAATCAAGCCTCGCACTTCGGCGTTCAACCTTCTCCTCAATAAATCCCATACCGGCGAGTGAAACTATTCTCTCATTTTCCCCCGGTGTTGGCTTGTGGTAATTTTGTTGTTTCATGGATTATTAAACGCTAGAAATATTGCGTCCGAACCCCATCCTAAACTCCTTCTGAGTCTTGCGCACCAAAGTAATTCAATGCGCGTTCCAACGCGCTGGTGACCTCGCCTTATAAAGAACCAATCTTGTTCATTTGATAAATTAAATCAGTTACCCTGTCCAAAGTAAAACTTGAATTACGCCCATCAGGCTAAAGTTGACAGGAGCACTGGCTAAAAAGCACTTGTCATGCTACTAGGAGCGGGAACGAGCGGTTAGCGTCGAGAGGGAACGACGAGGTTTTGTATTCTCGTTAGGCCTATGCTCTGATTTCTAAAATAGCTGATGTGCATAGAGTAAAGTTGATTTTAGCTATCCCAGGAGTAAAGAGCGTTTGTTTTTCTTCTTTGAGCCGGGCGAGCTGTAGCGAACCTTCGGCACGCAACTCAGTATAAATTTCGGAAATTCTCAAAATGATCATTTAAAAATTCAGTAAAATAAATCCAACCATTAAAATAAAATTTCATTACGGAATTAATTAACTTCTATCCTCAATTCTATTAAAATTGTGTACTGAAAAATTCAATCTCTAAGAAATCACTTTTGCGTTGTAACGAAACCCTCCATGACGCTGTGTCGGCAACATTTTCACTCGCACTAGCGTCACTCGTACCAAGTCAATCAAAGTGTGTGCATCTCAGTTTGTTTCGCTGGTGAGAATTAAAGTATTGTGTGTGCTATTGTTGATCTACGGGTAACTATATTTAGGCATTATATGTAAAATTGTAAATAATATTATCGTGTATGTATAGAGTAGAATTGACTAAATTCTCCAGTGTGCTAAATGTTCAGGAGTTATTGCCAAGAACTTGTGTTTCACCACTGGGCATTTTCCCTTGTGCATTGTTGTATGCCCATTTAGAAAGTTTTTAGCAAACAGTTATCGCTTGGCTTACAGAGATTCTTAACCTAGTTCTTCCAAGAAGCAATTCTTGGAAGAATCCGCAGAATTTAACTAGAAGCATCTGGTTGGACTAACCAGGAGAATTATTCTCTTCAGCATGAGTAGTGGCTAACTAGTTGCTGTCAGTATTTTCAGATAATGAAATTGTCAATTCACTATTTAATGTAAAGCCATTTTTAGGGAGTTTTCCCCTTTTGTTTAAATTATTTTTCTTATCCCAATACTTCGATATGGTGTTACTTTTTATCAGGTTATAAATTTCCCCTTTTGTTTTAAATATTTTTCTTATCCCAATACTTCAATATGGTGTTACTTTTTATCAAGTTATAAATTCCCCCTTTTGTTTTAAATATTTTTCTTATCCTAATACTTCAATATGGTGTTATTTGTTTATCAAGTTAGAATTTCCCCTTTTTGTCTAAAATATTTTTAGGCCAATATTTCAATATGTGTTTATTTTTTTTCAAGTTAGGCTAGCACCAATTATCTTTTTAGTCACAGATGTATCCTTCTGAATGCATCTAGTCCTGCATCAATTACCAATTATTGCCACAACTGTATTTCTAAATTAAATTAGGTAGATAATCAATTAGAGAAACACAAATAATTTTTAGGTCTGAAGATTAGCTAGTTAGTAAATTTAATTAATAGTCATTGTACATTGATTATTTCAGTTAGGAAAAACTGGGAACATGTGTTTTCTAGTTCATTTGCATTTAGCAGATGCTGTAGATTTTTACCATAATAGATTAATTAAGTGAGACCTTAGGCTCAGTTGTCACTGTGTATGCCACCTTAGTTTGTCCAGGCAAAGTTTGCTGATGTGTTCAAGCCTCTAATCAATTGAATTGGAATAATCTATTGATCGCCATGGTCTCATTAGGGTTTTGCCATCTCTTGTGTGTTCCAGTTGTAATTAATTGTGTTCTCAAGTTTTGTATGTTTATTAAGTCAGATTTAAATAATTTGTGGAATTCCCTTGAATTTTTAGTCAATGTTTAAATTTCATATCTTGGGAAATGAAGCTAGGATAGGTTATTTACACAATAGAGATTGTATCCTCGGTAGTTACTTACCTCAAGTCGAGTCACATAAATAATCATTCTTTCCTGATCATTAACTGTAGCAAGAATTCCTATCATAATCATTTTAGTGACCACTCTTACTATTGATTTTGGTTAGGTCAATTTGTGTATAAAAATGTTAATAATTAGTCGTTACCTGATTTAGCTAAATTAGGGTGATTATGCTTACCTCTGAAAGTCTCCGAATATTCTAAATTCCCAACTCCTGGAAATTCTAATCCAGAAATCATCCAATTATCTGATTTGGGGGTTAAATTTAGTTTAACCAGTAATTGGTCGCCCTCAACTGTAGCTACCTGTTCATTAGACCTCATGTCAATGTCAGCTACCTCCTGTGGTTGTTGTTCATTGTAGCCCATAGGATGCCCTAATACTATTCTGATATGCATCCTCATGATCAATGTTCTCTAAATCCTTCCTGTGCTCTGAACTCCCTTCTTAACTACCGATTCTGTGCACTTTGTGCATGGATTCCGCGTTCCCTCTACCCCTTTTCCAAATGGTACCTTCCTCTCTCCTCTCGTAGGACACCTTTCACGTTCAAGCCAGGGAGACCAGGGATTTCTCATATAATAATAAATAATAACAATAATTAGACTGTACGTGCCCTCTCTGGCACAATTCCTAGCTTAAGTCAAGTAATCTTTATGATAATTCTAGCCTTAGTTAGGATCAGTACAGTCAGCCCTCGACTGCGGCTTAGCGTAAACGTTCGAATTAAACACTGCCAATTTTTAAGACACTCATTGTAAATATTAATCAAGACAAACTACCTTACATTGCCTACCCAGTAATATTCTTATCTCATGTATTAATCTTGCACTCCAATTCGGAGATGGTCGTACACGACGCGTTACGGTCAATAGTACCCGGAGAATACTAGTTTGATGGAGTAATGGCATGTAGGGAGATTCATGATTGTCCATACGAGTACTTATTGTTGCGACTGCCTCGCCCTTGTTCAGGCGCCAGAATTGGGCCGAGGCACCCGCATATAATCCTCCATTTGAGGCAATCCTGTAATTCAGCAGTAAAGCTCGCAGCCTGGCTTGCGTAGCGACTGTCTCTCCTTGTGTTATCATGCTTGAACAATTAACCCAAGCTAATCTCCCGTACAGAAGATCCTGGGAAGCCGACACACAAACAATCACCTCCAACATTCAATCAACATCCCTCAAAACTCTATTCGCCACACGGCTATCAACCCAACTAAGCCACACGGCTACCAATCAACCACTCAAGCCACAAGGCACTAGCAGAAAATAACTACCTCCTTCGGGATACTCAAATAACCAGAACTGTTACCGCACCTGCGGAATATTACACTAACAAATCCACTCTCGCCGGGATCCTCCCCGGATTCCCTCGAGCCGCGGCACCTGCTGAAGTGCGGCTACTCACTGGACCCGGATCTCCTTCCTCAAGAAGTGGATCTCCATACTGCTGCCGTAGTCACGGCACTCAGAGTCAACAAAATAAAGAAGGCGAGAGTATACAGTTCCTTCATTATCCTGCAGAGGTCAATAGTGCAAGTGAAAATTAGGTGCCAGTAAGGCAACTCGAATTACCCACACATAAACCCCTTCTGAGTCAGATTAAGTCAATTGTTTATCAATTAAGTGTTGCCGTTCGACGGCAAATGGTGACCTCCCCTTAGAAAAGAACATCCACTTGTGTAATTCCTAAATTCCTCGCTATTCAACCTTAAAAATTCAAACTCAATTAGTTCCCCATTTGAGAGAAGTTCGCAAGTTCATATTGGTGACTATTAATAGCATTAATACCAGAGTGTTTCTCACTTGCACAGTTGTCCTTTGTGGGTTGATGAGCGCATGCCAGTGCTGTCGACTTCTGTTGATGGTTGTCTTGAAGGAGGTAGTACTCTGCTCCTCATTATTCAGTAGTCAAACATAGCATCTCCTCCCTAAACTCTTCCCTAATAATAAGTTATTGCTACTGCAGCCTATTCTAACAAATTCTTCATGTTTTTCAATTGCTACTGAAGCCACCTTTTACAAAACTCTTCATGTATTTCCATTGCTACTGAAGCAAACCATAGGAGACCTTCTAGGATAACTTCCATTGCTACTGAAGCTCCTAACTAATTACCTTCGCAATTTCCATTGCTACTGCAGCACCATTGCTACTGAAGCACCTTTTGGCACCATTTGGAAACACCTGTGTCAAAATTAACCAAAATGACGACCCCAGAGGTCACGAACGATTACGCAAACTCCCCACTAAAATTGGCACCCTTCGAAATCAACGGCATCGATGCCTGGTTCCTTCAATCAGAACAGTTTTTCGAAAGCCTGAACATAACGGACGAAAAGCGGATGTACTTTGCCCTAGTTAGGAGTTTACCCACGCAGGTGATAGATGACGTTTCCAGCTTCTTGGACCCTAACCTTGATAACCCGTATACCCTCTTAAAGAACGAAATGTTAAAAATTTACAGTAAGGATCGTTTTTCTCGGATTCTAGCCCTTTCGCAAAATCAATCAAATCAAAATCAATCCCCTATAGCGTTGCTCAAAGACATGAGACGCTTAGCGAAGGGCTATGTGGACGACGAAACACTCAAAGCATTGTACATCCAGCGTTTGCCTGCTCACGTAGGACCTTTCCTCATTTCCCCTAACGCCCCCGTGGCGCTAAATGAGATAGCCCAATTCGCCGAAAAACTCCTCGACCCGGAAATATCAGGTCTAAACAGCCTAGCCACGTCTCCGGCAGTAAATCAAACTAGTAGTAGTAGCAACAGTAGCGGCAGCGCCACTGACGCGCTGCTACGAGAACTAGCTCAGCAAGTTGGAGCGTTAGTCGCTACCCAGCAAGCCGAGCGTGCCAACACTCGTGGAGATGTGCACGCGGTAACTCAACACCAAATACCACCGCATCAGCACGCAAATTCTCACCCTCAAAACCCTCCTCCGTTTGACCGCCAGGCCCGTACAAATAGGTCATTCAATCAGTTTCAGAGGAACGACCCTAGACCTAACAATAGGCAGAATCAAAATCCTCAAGCTAAGGATTTGTGCTGGTACCACCAGCAATTTTTGCATATGGCTCGGAAATGTGAGGGCCCTAATTGCCCCATGTTTGCACTTCTACATCAAAAAAACGGGTACAGCGCGGCGTAAGAGCGAGTCAGGCGCCGTCGCTTACTAAACCGATATTGACTCGATGCCTCACGATTTTTGACCCTTTAACCAGCATTAGATTCCTCATAGACACGGGAAGCGCTGTCAGCCTTATCCCGGCCTCCCAAATAGAGAAACAGGGTACGGGAACCCCGAGCCTTAAAGCCGCGAACGGCTCACCCATCCTATGCTACGGCACAAAATCACTTACCTGCTCCCTCAATCTCAAACGTTCAATGGAGTTCGTGTTCATAGTGGCGGATGTGGACACGGCCATCATTGGTGCAGACTTTCTGCAGAGGTTTGCGCTCGTGGTGGACGTGAGAAACGGATGCTTGTTTGATAGCGAATCCAGTGAAAGAAGGCCTCTCCACTCTGTCAATATGGTGAACGTCACAGCAAACGTGACTTGCAACGTCGCTATCACTTGCCCCTACGAACGGGTGTTGGCAGAATTCCCTGCCCTTTCCTTACCTAACGTAAACCCTAATCGCAACACGCTGACGGAACACTATATTGAGACGAGTGGTCCGCCCGTTCACGCTAAAGTAAGGCGTCTTCCCCCGGACCGATTGCAGGAGGTAAAGTCTGAATTCCAGCGGATGATAGCTGATGGGACAGTTCGTATCTCAAAGAGTCCCTGGTCTAGTCCTTTGATCTTAGTGCCTAAAGCTAATGGCGAGACGCGGATCTGCGGGGATTATAGGATGCTTAACGCAGTCACCACACCCGATAGATTCCCCATTCCCTTATTGCAGGACTTCACTGCGAATCTCGCAGGGACAAAAATCTTCTCTAAAATAGACCTCAAACGCGCCTTCAATCAGATTCCGATGCACGAGAGTTCTATTAAAAAGACCGCTGTGTGCACGCCGTTTGGTCTGTTCGAGTATCTTCGCATGCCATATGGCCTGCGTAATGCTCCTCAGACCTTTCAGCGTCACATGACTGAAGTCCTTTCCGACCTACCCTTTTTGTACTGTTATCTTGACGATGTGCTAGTGGCCTCGGGGACGCCTGAGGAACATGTACATCATCTGAGAGAGCTTTGCAAACGACTAGCGTCGCACTCACTACTGATCAATCCAGAGAAGTGTGTGTTGGGAAAGAAGGAATTGACTTTCTTGGGTCACCACATTAGCGAGAGGGGAATTAAGCCGCTTCCCGAAAGAGTGGCAGCCTTACGGAACTTTCCAAGACCAACGACCCAAAGACAGTTGCGCAGGTTCTTGGGATCGGTTAATTTTTACCACCGATTCCTGAGGAACTGTGCAGAGACCCTTGCCCCGCTCACCTCCTTGATTAAACCTAAAAAAAAGAGGCAAACCCGTTACGGTCGAGTGGACTGGGGAGGCAGAGAGAGCGTTCGAGCTCATCAAAGAGAGACTCGCTACTGCTACAGAATTGGCTTACCCACACCCTGAGGCAGATTTCAGCCTGCTGGTGGATGCGTCGAGTATAGCGGTTGGTGCTGTTTTGCAGCAGACAGTCGAGAATGTCACTTCGCCGTTGGCGTTCTTCAGCCGCAAGCTCTCTCCAACCGAACAACGCTACAGCACGTTCGGGAGAGAGCTTCTGGCCATTTACTTAGCGGTAAAGCACTTTCGCTACACCCTTGAAGCCCGTCAATTCATAATCTATACAGACCACAAGCCTATACTCAACGCAATCCGAATGCCTCCCGAGTGCCATTCCCCTAGGGAAAGCCGGCACTTGAGTTTTATCGCGCAGTTCACGAGTGACATCAGGCACATCAAAGGCGAGGAAAATACGGTTGCTGATTGCTTATCGCGTGTGCACAGCGCGGTACTAAACCCGTCAGCACCCGAGTTCCGACCCTCAGTACAAGCGGTTTCGCTAGCCGATGTCATTCGTGCGCAGCAGTGCGACTTGGAAATCCATAACTTAATTGAGTGCCCCGACTCCTCCTTAAAACTCTCACTCAGAGAAGGCGTTTACTGTGACGCTGATCGGCCGAACCGTTATTACCTGCCTAACAACTTGCGTTTGCCCGCCATTAAGCATTACCATAACTTGTCACATCCTGGGACGGATAGAACTTTCCGCCTAATCGCAGATCGTTTTGTCTGGCCCGGGATGCGTAGGGCCATAAGAGAGTTCGTTCGTCATTGCCCAGATTGCCAAGCAAGCAAAGTCACTCGGCACAACAAAGCCGCAATTCAACCTTGTGCATTTACCGGCAGCAAATTTGACGCAGTCAACATAGATTTGGTAGGCCCCCTACCTAATTCTCGTGGGTATAGTTACTTACTTACCATGATCGATCGCTTCTCCCGCTGGGTCGAGGCTGTCCCCATCGCTAACATAACTGCGGAAACTGTAGCACGCACTTTTGTCGAAACGTGGATCGCCCGTTTCGGAGTCCCTTTGAGCATCACGCATGATCGTGGGGTTCAATTCACTTCCGCCTTGTGGGTAGAGATCTCCAAAATCTTAGGTTGTGCGAACATCGCCACTACGGCGTACCACCCCCAATCGAACGGACTCATCGAGAGAGTTCACCGTGACCTCAAAGCGGCATTACGCTGTTTGAAATGTCACCACGATTGGGTCGACAGGCTACCGATAGTATTACTTACTCTGAGGAACCTGTTTCGTCAGGATCAAAAGTGCATGTCCTCTGAACTGCTTTACGGGCAATCATTACGATTGCCTGGCGATGTTATTGACCCCACATACCAAACCGATGATTCCCCCAGCCAAATCGCCGATTACGCAGCACGCCTAAAGCGCGTCATGAGCGAAGTAGTTTACAAACCACCTCGCCTCCCTTCCCCATCTGAAAGTTTAGACCCTTGCTTACAGAATTGCACCCACGTTTACGTCCGGGTAGACGGGGTAAAGACCCCTCTGCGACGCCCCTATGATGGCCCCTTCAGGGTCCTCAAGAGGTCCCCTAAATATTTCATTATCGGAAGGGGTACCATGAGCGACAGTGTCAGCATAGATCGTCTTAAGGCGGCGTTTTTGTCCCTTCCGGACGACACCCCCACACACTCTCGGGAACCACAACAACCCAGGCTGCAAATCAGCCCCAGGTCAACACCTGTCGAGCCTCCTGGTTTGCACCTGTCCGCTTGGGCTAAGACCCTTCCTCCCACTATGGAGTGTAACGAGTTCATAGTTCCCCCGTATACCGTTCAAAGAACGCCGTTGGAAACTAGGAATTCGGGAGCCTCCACCTCGGATAGTGGTTCTACTACTTTAACCCCCCATCACGGGAATCCCCCAGGTACTCTGTCATTGTCCCAGTTGGGGATCCGAACGTCAACTTTCACAGCCCCCAAGCTTATTCCTCCTACAGCCCCCGAGCACTGTAGCAGGTCTGGCAGACCCCTTCGTCCGCCAGCTCGTTACGCGCAGTCGTAGGGTGGCTAACTCTGTTCTGTCCTTCTCTCCTAATTTCCTTTGGCTGTCACGTCTCTTTGGAAATTCCTTCGCAGTCTGTTATTTTTCCGCGCAATTGTCGGGGATCGGCTTCGCCGCCCCCAGACCTTTCGGTCTCCTTTGGGGGGAGGGTAGCTGTAGCGAACCTTCGGCACGCAACTCAGTATAAATTTCGGAAATTCTCAAAATGATCATTTAAAAATTCAGTAAAATAAATCCAACCATTAGAATAAAATTTCATTACGGAATTAATTAACTTCTATCCTCAATTCTATTAAAATTGTGTACTGAAAAATTCAATCTCTAAGAAATCACTTTTGCGTTGTAACGAAACCCTCCATGACGCTGTGTCGGCAACATTTTCACTCGCACTAGCGTCACTCGTACCAAGTCATTCAAAGTGTGTGCATCTCAGTTTGTTTCGCTGGTGAGAATTAAAGTATTGTGTGTGCTATTGTTGATCTACGGGTAACTATATTTAGGCATTATATGTAAAATTGTAAATAATATTATCGTGTATGTATAGAGTAGAATTGACTAAATTCTCCAGTGTGCTAAATGTTCAGGAGTTATTGCCAAGAACTTGTGTTTCACCACTGGGCATTTTCCCTTGTGCATTGTTGTATGCCCATTTAGAAAGTTTTTAGCAAACAGTTATCGCTTGGCTTACAGAGATTCTTAACCTAGTTCTTCCAAGAAGCAATTCTTGGAAGAATCCGCAGAATTTAACTAGAAGCATCTGGTTGGACTAACCAGGAGAATTATTCTCTTCAGCATGAGTAGTGGCTAACTAGTTGCTGTCAGTATTTTCAGATAATGAAATTGTCAATTCACTATTTAATGTAAAGCCATTTTTAGGGAGTTTTCCCCTTTTGTTTAAATTATTTTTCTTATCCCAATACTTCGATATGGTGTTACTTTTTATCAGGTTATAAATTTCCCCTTTTGTTTTAAATATTTTTCTTATCCCAATACTTCAATATGGTGTTACTTTTTATCAAGTTATAAATTCCCCCTTTTGTTTTAAATATTTTTCTTATCCTAATACTTCAATATGGTGTTATTTGTTTATCAAGTTAGAATTTCCCCTTTTTGTCTAAAATATTTTTAGGCCAATATTTCAATATGTGTTTATTTTTTTTCAAGGTAGGCTAGCACCAATTATCTTTTTAGTCACAGATGTATCCTTCTGAATGCATCTAGTCCTGCATCAATTACCAATTATTGCCACAACTGTATTTCTAAATTAAATTAGGTAGATAATCAATTAGAGAAACACAAATAATTTTTAGGTCTGAAGATTAGCTAGTTAGTAAATTTAATTAATAGTCATTGTACATTGATTATTTCAGTTAGGAAAAACTGGGAACATGTGTTTTCTAGTTCATTTGCATTTAGCAGATGCTGTAGATTTTTACCATAATAGATTAATTAAGTGAGACCTTAGGCTCAGTTGTCACTGTGTATGCCACCTTAGTTTGTCCAGGCAAAGTTTGCTGATGTGTTCAAGCCTCTAATCAATTGAATTGGAATAATCTATTGATCGCCATGGTCTCATTAGGGTTTTGCCATCTCTTGTGTGTTCCAGTTGTAATTAATTGTGTTCTCAAGTTTTGTATGTTTATTAAGTCAGATTTAAATAATTTGTGGAATTCCCTTGAATTTTTAGTCAATGTTTAAATTTCATATCTTGGGAAATGAAGCTAGGATAGGTTATTTACACAATAGAGATTGTATCCTCGGTAGTTACTTACCTCAAGTCGAGTCACATAAATAATCATTCTTTCCTGATCATTAACTGTAGCAAGAATTCCTATCATAATCATTTTAGTGACCACTCTTACTATTGATTTTGGTTAGGTCAATTTGTGTATAAAAATGTTAATAATTAGTCGTTACCTGATTTAGCTAAATTAGGGTGATTATGCTTACCTCTGAAAGTCTCCGAATATTCTAAATTCCCAACTCCTGGAAATTCTAATCCAGAAATCATCCAATTATCTGATTTGGGGGTTAAATTTAGTTTAACCAGTAATTGGTCGCCCTCAACTGTAGCTACCTGTTCATTAGACCTCATGTCAATGTCAGCTACCTCCTGTGGTTGTTGTTCATTGTAGCCCATAGGATGCCCTAATACTATTCTGATATGCATCCTCATGATCAATGTTCTCTAAATCCTTCCTGTGCTCTGAACTCCCTTCTTAACTACCGATTCTGTGCACTTTGTGCATGGATTCCGCGTTCCCTCTACCCCTTTTCCAAATGGTACCTTCCTCTCTCCTCTCGTAGGACACCTTTCACGTTCAAGCCAGGGAGACCAGGGATTTCTCATATAATAATAAATAATAACAATAATTAGACTGTACGTGCCCTCTCTGGCACAATTCCTAGCTTAAGTCAAGTAATCTTTATGATAATTCTAGCCTTAGTTAAGATCAGTACAGTCAGCCCTCGACTGCGGCTTAGCGTAAACGTTCGAATTAAACACTGCCAATTTTTAAGACACTCATTGTAAATATTAATCAAGACAAACTACCTTACATTGCCTACCCAGTAATATTCTTATCTCATGTATTAATCTTGCACTCCAATTCGGAGATGGTCGTACACGACGCGTTACGGTCAATAGTACCCGGAGAATACTAGTTTGATGGAGTAATGGCATGTAGGGAGATTCATGATTGTCCATACGAGTACTTATTGTTGCGACTGCCTCGCCCTTGTTCAGGCGCCAGAATTGGGCCGAGGCACCCGCATATAATCCTCCATTTGAGGCAATCCTGTAAAGCTAACATTTGGAGACGATACAATTAAACCAGTCGATAAGGTTAAAAATCTGGGTGTTTGGTTTGACAAAAATATGACTTTCAATTCACACGTCGAAACAATGTGCAACAAAATTAACGAAACCTTAATGTTCTTTCATCGTATAAAGAACACACTTGACGAAAAATCTAGATTATTAGTGATTCAGTCTTTAGTTTTATCGCGTCTGGACTACTCTCTGCAGTCTTGTGTGGGGAGACTTACCTAAATGTCGTCAGGAAGAGTTGCAAAAATGTGTAAACTTCGCCGCCAAGGTGGTATGCAAAGGAAATTTTAATAAATACGATCATGTCACCCCTCTTTTAAGAAAACTCGACTGGATCCCAATACCGAACAGATTCATGATCCAGAAAGCTCGACGAGTATTCTCCTCTCTGTACCTCCCCCAAAGTAATGCAGAGGTGGTAAAATTTTTTCCATCTAATATCCCAAACGAAAGACCAAACCGGAGGAACGATGTTTTAGTCAGTTACCGTTCATCTTACGTGGGACAAAAAGCTCTCTCAGTTTCTGGAGCTTTTTTGTGGAACAAGCTTCCCCAGCATATCAAAAACTCTAAAACTGGAAAAGAATTTAGAGTAAATGTGTCACGTCATTTTACATCTCTGTCATAGGGCCTGCAGCATCTCGGTGTGAACTTCCCATCTATCAGAAATTTTAATTTTTCCTGAAATTTCTGTTAGAAATTTAGAACCTATTTCATTTTACGTTTGCTAAGCGATTCGTATATTCATCTTACTTATTTCTGTCGACAACAATGAGCACCACAGCCGTCAGTTCAGTGCAGCAGAACGAACGTTCTTTCCATAATTAGGAGTATTTCCTCATCTTTATTTTGTTATTTCTTTCTCTTTTCTGTATTAATATTTAACGTCCGTATGACAAATATACCATGAAATACATTTTGTGTGTACACCAATAAACAGGTTTATAGACGTGAGGGTTGTGCAAAGTTTATAATGAATTAAATTTTTGGCTAACGTTGTCTCGCTATTTCAAAATCATTCTCGAAGATGTTTTCAATCGATTTTCGGCTGAGCTGGAGGGAAAGGGGTAATTTAAGCATTGCATTTAGTCTTTTTCTTTTTTTTTCTTTTCGTGCGTTCAGCGCACACTAGCACTGAACTTTCAAATCGGAAAAAACTCTAAATTTCTGTAATCAAAATTATCATTTTGGATCAAGGCCTAATCTTCCTATATGTGCCAATTTTGTGAATATTCTCCACTCAGATGTGATATCCGGCCACAATGTTACTCCATTTTATCCCACGTACACATTTCCCTATAATGCTGAAGAGTTGTGTTGCTTCTTGACTATAATCTGATTTTTCTTAAAAATTTCTGTGAAGAAATTAAAAAACAGCTCATTTTTATGTTTTTCGTAGTCTTCTCTTCCTTTTAGTTATTTTTTTTGCGAAAAATTTCTTAGAATTACAGTGAGCTCAGCTGTCATTTTCTGTGTAGTAGATGGTAGGTTGCTTCTATCTTTTATGTTATATATGTATTTTTTTTTTTTTTTTTTTTTTTTTTTTTTTTTCAATAAGTATATAAATTAATATGTGTGTGTACGTGTGTAGGTATATATATGTATCTACATAAATAGATATACATGTTTCTATTTCATTTCTTTACGCAAAAACCATTCGGTTAATAAATTTTATTGCAATTGCGAAATGATTCAAAAATAGATCTAGCACTTCCCCAGAGGGCGTTTCTGTGAATCGGATTAATGTCATATATAATTTATGAAATAAAGTGCAATTTGAGCATATGAATCGTAGTAAAATTATCTTTCTGTCCGTGTGTTGTACAAGCTATGAATTTTGATATTGAATATATGTTTGTTTACCCATTTCTACCAATATTTTGTAGATATTTGTCAATCATGAGTGGTAACCGGCTTACACTGTATCTCTATTTTATCCCATGTACCCATGTCCGCATGATGTGGTGAATATCGAGAAGATACGAAATATGTTTTGGTGGTGATAGGGCTTTGCATATTTTTTAGGGCATATTTTTCATTTCTCATTCAACTACCCTTGACAGAGATAGACTATTGGCAAGCCACGTGTGGTTTGTCTATTAGTACGCCTCGTATATTTTGTCTATTAGGATGCCTCTTATGGTCTATCTATTTTGTACACCTCTGATAGCTTGTCTATTAGTACACCTCGTATAGTTTGCCTATTATTATTATGCCTCGTATGGCTTATCTATTTGTACACCTCGAATGGTTTGTCAATTAGTACTCCTTGTATAGAACTTTTGTTAGACTACTAGCCCACCACGAATGGTCTGTCTATTAGTACGCCTCGTATATTTTGTCAATTAATATGCCTCGTATGGTCTATCTACTTGTACACCTCTGACAGTTTGTCTATTAGTACACCTCGTATAGTTTGTCTATTATTATGCCTCGTATGGCTCATCTACTTGTACACCTCGGATGGTTTGTCAATTAGTACTCCTCGTATGGAACATTTGTTTTAGGATGCCCTATATTTAAGAAACTTTTAAAAGCCAATATGTTGGCATGTATCTCATGTGACAATTTGGAAATAAACATTTTTTTTTTTTTTCAGCAGTAAAGCTCGCAGCCTGGCTTGCGTAGCGACTGTCTCTCCTTGTGTTATCATGCTTGAACAATTAACCCAAGCTAATCTCCCGTACAGAAGATCCTGGGAAGCCGACACACAAATAATCACCTCCAACATTCAATCAACATCCCTCAAAACTCTATTCGCCACACGGCTATCAACCCAACTGAGCCACACGGCTACCAATCAACCACTCAAGCCACAAGGCACTAGCAGAAAATAACTACCTCCTTCGGGATACTCATATAACCAAAACTGTTACCGCACCTGCGGAATATTACACTAACAAATCCACTCTCGCCGGGATCCTCCCCGGATTCCCTCGAGCCGCAGCACCTGCTGAAGTGCGGCTACTCACTGGACCCGGATCTCCTTCCTCAAGAAGTGGATCTCCATACTGCTGCCGTAGTCACGGCACTCAGAGTCAACAAAATAAAGAAGGCGAGAGTATACAGTTCCTTCATTATCCTGCAGAGGTCAATAGTGCAAGTGAAAATTAGGTGCCAGTAAGGCAACTCGAATTACCCACACATAAACCCCTTCTGAGTCAGATTAAGTCATTTGTTTATCAATTAAGTGTTGCCGTTCGACGGCAAATGGTGACCTCCCCTTAGAAAAGAACATCCACTTGTGTAATTCCTAAATTCCTCGCTATTCAACCTTAAAAATTCAAACTCAATTAGTTCCCCATTTGAGAGAAGTTCGCAAGTTCATATTGGTGACTATTAATAGCATTAATACCAGAGTGTTTTTCACTTGCACAGTTGTCCTTTGTGGGTTGATGAGCGCATGCCAGTGCTGTCGACTTCTGTTGATGGTTGTCTTGAAGGAGGTAGTACTCTGCTCCTCATTATTCAGTAGTCAAACATAGCATCTCCTCCCTAAACTCTTCCCTAATAATAAGTTATTGCTACTGCAGCCTATTCTAACAAATTCTTCATGTTTTTCAATTGCTACTGAAGCCACCTTTTACAAAACTCTTCATGTATTTCCATTGCTACTGAAGCAAACCATAAGAGACCTTCTAGGATAACTTCCATTGCTACTGAAGCTCCTAACTAATTACCTTCGCAATTTCCATTGCTACTGCAGCACCATTGCTACTGAAGCACCTTTTGGCACCATTTGGAAACACCTGTGTCAAAATTAACCAAAATGACGACCCCAGAGGTCACGAACGATTACGCAAACTCCCCACTAAAATTGGCACCCTTCGAAATCAACGGCATCGATGCCTGGTTCCTTCAATCAGAACAGTTTTTCGAAAGCCTGAACATAACGGACGAAAAGCGGATGTACTTTGCCCTAGTTAGTAGTTTACCCACGCAGGTGATAGATGACGTTTCCAGCTTCTTGGACCCTAACCTTGATAACCCGTATACCCTCTTAAAGAACGAAATGTTAAAAATTTACAGTAAGGATCGTTTTTCTCGGATTCTAGCCCTTTCGCAAAATCAATCAAATCAAAATCAATCCCCCCGAAGAAGAAGATGAAATTGTGTCTAAAGATTGTTGCGCAAAAGTTGTTTTATTTATACGCATTGGCGGACGACGTTGACTGAGGGAGGAGGAAGCTTGATTTTGATAACTTGATTTTTGGAGTTGGGACGTTGATCGAGCTGAGAGTGGTCGGCGATTGAAGAAGGTGAAACCTAAAAGTTAAGTGATGAGCTATTTAGTAACCTATAACTAGGAATCTTTTTACTTAATTATAGCTATTCTCATTCATTTATCTCCATTTCTTTCTAACTATATTTTATTTTCTTTGCTTTTCGTTTGAGTTCCGTTAGTAATCATGCCTAAGCACAAGCGGAAAAAGAAGGAAAGCGGAATTTCAAGCTCCTCTGAGACTGAAACAGAAGGAAAATCTCTCTCATTTTCCAGCATGTTTCAGCCTCCTTCATTGTACCCTCAATCCAGTGGTGACTTGATGGAGGATACTCAGTGTGACTTGGCAAAACAAGGCACCCAATCTCTGTCTCTGTCCCCAGTTCATATTGAATCTGCTTCAGAGAACAAAATAATTGAGGAAGGGGAGCCTTCTTTTGATGGGTTCAGGAATAGGAATGAAAATCCGGTAAATGTATAGTGTTTGACCATAATCGATTTTCCACTTTTGGACCAAGAAACATTGTAGATGAGACGAAAATAAACAAGTTTTCTTCTATGCAATTTCCTTCGGAAATGAGTATTTTAGGAGTGAGAACGGGAAATGAGTTACCGTAACTCCAGTATTTGAGGCGGGGAAAAATACACCGCGCGGTCCGACGTGAAAGTAAACAGGCGTTCCCGCGCGCCAACCAAGCCGACGAAGAGCAAACCCCCTATTACAAACGTAAAGAGGTCGGGTCGTGAGAGGTTGCAACAGTTCTTTTAGTGAAAATTATAAAACTAAAAGAACTGTGGCTACCCCTCACGACCCAACCTCTTTACGTTTGTAATAGGGTCATGCACTATCGAGTTCCGGTAACTCATTTAACGCCATAACTTTTAAAATACTCATTTCCAAAGGAAAGTGCATTGAAGAAAACTTGTTCATTTTGGTCTCATTAACCATCTTTCTTGATCAAAAAGTGGAAAATTGATTATGGTCAAACACTATACATTTACCGAAAATCCTTACTTTGATGGGGAGCTGGAGACAGTTTCAAGGCATAACCCTGAAACTGCTGGTGACCTTCAGACACTTGGCAACTCAAAGGTCCATAGGACTACAGATACTGTTATCATAGTAGAACCCATACCAGATGAGCGCCCTGTATCTAAATTCTTTTCTAATGACATTGCACTAGCAAAAGCACTCTCTAACTCTCCCTTTGGCAATGCAGGTATACAGAAAATTACCAAGAATTTTGGACGTAAGCTTCTCGTTGTTACTCTCATATCTGGTCCCACAGTTGACAAGAATACCCTTTTGACTGTGTCTAAAATTGGTTCCTGGAATGTGAAATGCAGACTCCCTGCAAACCAGACTTCCTCTATTGGAGTTATTGGACCGTTTGGTAAGGACACCTCAGATGAAGAACTCTCTGAGGCATTGACTCAGGAGGGATACAATATTGTGTCAGCTCAAAGAATTTTTAAAGGGAAAGAGAGAATTAAGACATCAATGTTCAAGGTTACTTTTCAGCTTTCTCTCTTACCTTCTTTTGTACGCATTGGATACCAACAGTACAGAGTGAGCACATTTGTAGGCCAGCCATGGCAGTGCTACAAATGCCAAAGATTTGGCCATAGTGCTGCTAATTGTAAAGGCTCTCCTCGCTGTGTGGCTTGCAGTGGCCCACATAATGTAAAAGACTGCACCTCCCCAAGGCACTACTACCTGCTGTAATTGTGGAGGAAATCATACAGCTAACTACGGGGGCTGTCCTAAAGTCAAGCACGCCAAACTAGTCAAAAAAACACGACTAACAAATAAACTATCCTATAAAGAGGCCCTCATGCAAGTAAAAAATTCAGAAAATCAAAATACCAACTTGCCTGGTCAGTTTGAGCCTTCAGCCCCACGCTTACCTCAGCCTTCAGCTCCTAGTTTACCTAACTCAACTCAAAGAATCTCTATTAGAGAAAACATTCCAGTAATACCTACTAAAACTATTGGCACACAAACGACTTAACACAGGCCCCGCAAACTCTTCAGAATGTTTCTGTAGCCCAACTTGTGGAGCTATTGGCAAAATTGCTTTCTGTATTTAACCAGTCTAATGTAGACATCAATGTGCTGGAGACTATAACCAAACTAACTGAAGAAACCTTTCATTTAAAACCATCTCTGCATACAAAACTGCTCACAGCTTCTCTTGTCACTAAAGATTTTTCTCTCCCTAAAAAGCTGGACCAGTATGATAATTCTGAATCTCAAGGTTCAGACAAACCAAGTGCTTCAGTGAGTGGGAAGCACGTGGCCCCCACTCCATCCGTCGGTGGTGAGAACCAGACCAAGAAGGCTAAGGGAGTGAAGGAGGTACAGCCGTCTCCCATCATTGGAGGTAAACCTCAACACTACAAAGGGAAACAATATCCAAATACAGGTAAGAATAATCTAAACAAACTACCAAATGCCCCTAGGAAATGAAATCTAAATCCTCCAGTGGAACTGCAGAAGCCTCAGCAACAAGATCTCCCCTTTCAAAATTCACTTGTATAGTACAAAGCCACATATCGTGTGCTTGAATGAAACCTGGCTTTCTGAACGAAGTCAGTTTAGGTTTATTGGCTATTCAGCCATATATAAGCATAGAGGAGCTGCACATGCTGGAGGAGGAATTGCTATACTAATAAGAAATGATGTCTCCTATCTTGAACTGGCTCTACAGCCATTTCCTTTAGGTAAACTTGAAGCTTTAGGAATTAATTTAATTTTAAAGAATAATTCACTTCTCTCCATTCTTAATATATACAACCCAAATCAAGTAGTTTCATCTCAAGAGCTCAATCATTTCTTTAATCAACTTGAACCCATTCGTTGTATTGTAGGAGATTTCAATGCCCACAGCCCCCTATGGGAACCAAATAAGATGCCTAATACCACTGGTAGGAACCTAATAGATGTTCTACTTCAAGACCCATCTCTAACAGTGCTTACACCCCCTGGTCTCCCAACTTACTTTAATGTCTACCAAAATTCCTTTTCAACTTTAGATCTTACACTAATATCTGCTACTTTGCATCCTGGTGCTGCTGTACATACTGAGCAGGACATGGGCAGTGACCACTACCCTGTGGTCACCAGCATTGGAGTAACTCCCACCACTGCCAAGTGTAGGGCACGGCCAACATGGAAGTTCAGCACTGGGTCCTGGGGCGCGTGGAGGAATGATCTGCTACATGCAGGAACAGCTGAGTCTCCTGGCCTGGAAGTCAGTTACAATAATTTTGAAAATAGGTTAATCTCTGCTAGTCAAAAAAATTTTCAGCAATCCAAAGAAAATATTTCACCTCGGTATGCCAAACCATGGTGGAATATAAAATGTGCTGATGCCTTAAATGCCCACAGAGCAGCAAAAACAACCTTAATCTCGCAACCATCTCCAGTAAATTTAATCAATTACAAGCGTTGCCAAGCTATGTTGAAATACCAGGTTAAAGTAGCCAAGAAAGCCTCTTGGGAAAAATTTTGCAGCACAATCTCTGCTGACACCCCTGTAGCTAAAGTGTGGAAGCAGGTGAGTCGATTGCAATCCTCCTGTACTAGAAAAACTAGCCCATTTATTGTGCATAATTCCATAATTTCAGACTCTGCTTCAAAAGCTGAAGCATTAGCCTCTTGCTATGAGGAGGCTCTTACCGCTCCTGCTCCTAACCCTTACCCTTCCTTCATCACTCTTCCACTTGCCCTCTCACTGAGCACTGATGTGGCTTTGCCCATTGATGAACCATTTTCTGTGGGCGAACTCAACTCTTGTCTTAGTACTCTTAATACTAGTGCTGGTCTTGACCAAATTCACAATGCACATCTGTCTCATCTTCCAGAGAGCTATAAACTCTGGCTCTTAGATATCTTTAACCAAAGCCTACATTCAGGTACCATACCTGAATCCTGGAAGACTGCTCTCATCATACCTATACCTAAGCCAAATAAGCCTCCGTCAGCAGTGAACTCCTTCCGCCCCATATCTTTACTTTCCTGTGTTGGCAAACTAATGGAGTCCCTTATAAACAGGCGCCTGAATTATGTGCTGGAGAAGAACAATACCTTCCGAAAAGCCCAAGGAGGCTTTAGACGCCGGATGTCGACTGTTGATCAGGTTGCTCGACTTGAGACAGCTGTGCGCCTGGCTTTGAGAACAAAGTCCATTGTCTTGATAGCTTTCTGTGATCTAACCAGTGCATTTGACACGGTATGGCATAATGGACTCCTATACAAACTCAGCATGAGCGGAGTCGAGGGCAAGCTGCTTCGTTGGTTGCAGTCTTATCTTTCCAACAGATCTTTCAAGGTATTTTTTGAAGGAGAGTATACTCCCTTAAAAAATATCAGCTCTGGCGTTCCCCAGGGGGCTATTCTCTCCCCCCTTCTTTTTAATATAATGCTGAGAGACATCCCTATAGAGATGGGAATACAATCAATAGAATATGCTGATGATATCTCTTTTTTTGCCTCTGACTGTGATATTAATACTGCAACTGCCAGACTCCAAGCTCAATTGAACTCCTTCTACAAATGGACCAAGCAGTGGGGCCTCGAGCTGAATCTTCAAAAAACTAAATGTATGTATTTCACTAATAAGAGAATTGCAACTCTCCCATTAAAGATCAATGGCCAAGAATTGGAATATGTTCAACAGTTCCGATATCTTGGAGTAGTTTTGGATGCCCCACATCTTCGATGGGGACCGCATATTGAAAGCCTTCGAATATCTTGCTTGCCTATTGTAAATTTATTGCAATCAATATCCCACAGACATTGGGGTGCAGATCGAGAAACGCTGCTCAAGCTGTACTCACTATTGATTCGTAGCAGACTCGATTATGCTGCCCCTTTTTATGGAGTTGCAGCCCCCTCGAATCTAGCAAAATTAAACCCTATTCAAAACTCTAGCTTGCGAATTGCCACAGGCTGCAGGAAAACCACTCCTGTATCCTCTTTGGAAGTAGAAGCAAATGTGCCCCCACTTCAGCTACATAGAGAGCAAATTACCTGCTCATATTATTGCAGAATGATGCAGCTGCCAATTGATGCTAAAATGTTGCAGAACATGCAATCTCTCAGTCTGTTAACCAATCGTGCATCCTCAAACTTGCACTCTTCTGCTACTTATGCTCAGTCAATTTTTGCCAGACTTCATCTCCCAATCCCACATCATATTGCTTTGCCTCTGGTCTCCCCTCTTCCACCGTGGTATAACACCAGTGATTGCATTTTCACTGAGTTTCTACCAACTCCTGTCTCATCTTTGTCCTCTGTGACTGTTCGACAAGTCTTTCAAGACCTGCAACAAATAAAATTTGCGCAGTTTTTACCAATATATACGGATGGCTCTTGTGTAACTGAGCCAAACACCTCTGCATCAGCAGCCGTTGTGATCCCTATAAAAAATATATCATTAAATTGGAAACTGAGACCTCAGGTCCAAGTCCTGGAAACAGAACTCTTTGCTATCAACGAGGCACTAACATGGGTTCAGAATAATCTATTTGACCGCGAAAAGATAGTGATCTTTTCAGATTCTTTAAAGTGATCTTTTCAGATTCTTTAAATTCGTTGTACCTAATTCGAGATCAAAAGCCTAAACGCTACATTCGTTTGGTTTTTAGCATTCAAGAAAAATTAATTTTGCTCTCCACTTCTCATGTCATTAAATTTCAGTTCATCCCTGGCCATAAAGAAATAGCAGGCAACGAAGGGGCAGACCTCTATGCTAAAGAAGCTCATTTGCTCCGATATCGTACCATCACCTCTCCATCGAAGGAGGAAACTGTAAGTCTTGTGCGTAGTGCTCTTCACAGGCACTGGAACCTCTATTGGCTGACTACAGTCAGAGCATCTGGGAAAGGTCGTTTCTTGACCCAAGTAAGGGATAATATTGAGTACTGGCCTTGGGCCTTAAATAAATCTCGCACAGCTGAAGTTGCCCTGGCAAGGCTACGAGTGGGACATGCTGGTGTCAAATCCCACTTGGCTTGGTTTGATTTAGCAGATAGCCCCAACTGTGAGTGTGGTGCTGTTGAGAGCATAGACCACTTTCTCTTGCATTGTCCAAATCATGCAGTCCATCGCAACAATCTGAATACCACCTTAATCTCGTTGAACGTTCCCATTTCTCTGAAAAATTTGCTTGGAGGAGGCCCCTTCCCAAGTCCAGTGCAAGCCCAAATAGTCAAAGCTGCTGTCAGATATTTGACAGATTGTGATAAAATTCATACTATGTAGATCTAACCGTTATTACTCTATTGATAGCATATGTTGGACACATCTAACAACTGTGGGCATGCTAACACCATCGTTCATCATCATCTTATCCCTCCCGCACCATTGAGTGTGCTTCATTGAGGCACAGTGGTGATGTACTGCGTACACTTAAGTTCCGGGATCTTTATACTAATCATTGTACAAGGTATATTACCACTAAACCCCTCATGACCTAAATTCACCTTTACTCCTTCAGAGAATCGCCCACAGGAGGTCTATATAAATAAACCTTATCAAGGCTATCTGATTTTATCTTGCTGACATTGGCAACTGAAGCTCCAGGCTGTGCCGCCCAGGCTGGACCTTCCCATAACTTGGGACACTCATGTGAGGCTAGTTATAGGGCATGCTGTAGACGTAAATATTATAACATGGGTCAATTAAAATAAAATTGTGTGCCTAAATCTGTTGTTCTATAAAACGTGGAAATATAATGAGCTATATCAAGTCTGCAAACACTGAATCATATGACTGCAAGCTACATTCAGAGAAAACCCCACTAAAACATTCCCATTCTTTACCCGACAGTGCCCAAAGCAAGAACAAAACACCCATTCTGACGTGGAGCTACATGGACCAGACTTCGAAGCTCCAATAACCCCCAAACCAAGAACAAGAACTTGATTTTTAGTAGTAGATTTGGTGAGTGAAGGCTCTCATGGTTGTGTTAAGGGAGACATCGGAGGAGACGGCTGTACTGACGTAAGGCTGCGACTGATATTAAAACTATTCCAAGTGTAAGTTTCCTCCATAGGAGGAGACTTATTTAAAAAAATATGGCTTCTGTGAAAAATAGAAGCAATCTAATTACTGCAGAAGAAGAGCCAGTGATAACGCCGGCAATGCTAGAGATCAATGATCGAGAACCACCGTCAAGCGAAGATAGTTCCACAGAACAAATGGACGCCAACGAATCGGCCGTAGCTGGCTCATGGTTTGAGCCTAACAGGCGCTCCAAGAGGCAGAGTGGAATCAGATGTAAGTGATGCTGCGGAAGACGTAACAAAAAAGGTGAGGCAAAACTTCCAGAAATCTTTCCCTACTAACAAGACTCTTGTGTCTCAGGGAGCTGGCACAACTGTGCTTATTTCACAACCGCAAGCATCAAATGAAACATATTTTGGAGCAGATGAAAAGAAAATAACCCTGGATCCTCTGAACCTAGCAAGCGGGCTGAAGGATATTCTTGACTATTCCACAGTTAAGGATGTTAGAGTGAACAAGCGGAGGAACATTGGGTCAATATTGAATTTAATGTTGTCAACGAACTTAATAATTTTGTAGGTATAGATAGGTAATATAGTCGATTTTAAGACGTTATTACATGAATGACAATGTGCCCAGAAATGCTTAGTTTAGGAGATATAGGATAAATAACGCCAGGTAAGAATAGCATTAACGGCAGTTTCGATATGGCTCTTCCGGCGTTTTGCGGACGCGGACCATGACAAGTTTTTTGGCGGGAGTCATCGGCCTCGGTATGGTTGAGTTAAATTAAGATATTTTAGGCTTACTTAGGTTAGGATACTTAACTAAATTAACTTTACCAAACCTAACCTTACCTATCGTTACGTCAGAACTGGATTTCTGCTTATTTACCTCTCCGCTTGTTCAATTTTATAAACGACGTTCCTATAACTTCAAAGTTAAATATATCCAAAAATAAGCATTTCCGGGCACATTGTCATTCATGTAAAATGTCTTAAAATCGACTATATTACCTATCTATACCTACGGAATTATGAAATTCGTTGACAACATTAAATTCAATATTGACCGAACATTGTTGCAGTGGAGTTTCTTAGTGTGGATGCTGCTGGTATTGGAGACCTTATATCAGTGGACCATATTGGGAAGTTTGCTGTTCAGTGCTATCAGCCTTCTATGGATGTAGGAGAGGTAAGCTTTGGGGTCATTGGGCCAATTGATACAGAGTTAGACCCTGAAGTGCTGCTTCCATCGGTGAAATGTGAGGGCTACACTGTTCTGCGTCTCTATAGGTTAAACAAATTCAGTAGTGGTAAGAAAGAGCCATCGCTCTCAATCAAGGTTGCAGTTGCTGGGCCATACCTGCCACGGTCCCTAAAAATTGACCTCGTGTCATTCCAAGTGAGATCTTTTGTGCCACCTCCACTAAGGTGCTACCGTTGCCAGAGACTAGGGCACCTTGCTAGTGGATGCTCAGCAACTCAGCGATGTCTGGTATGTGGTGGCAATCATCTAAAAGAGAAATGTGAGGCTGGTTCCCCAAAGTGTGCTAACTGCCATGGCCCACATGTGGCTAGCTCACGTGAATGCAGGTACGTGCAAGATGCTTCAAAGCTACAACAACTCATGAAAGAGGGCTTCTCATTCAATGAAGCAAGAAGTGCATTACTGCAGAAGACTGGACAGGGAGACTTTGAAATGTCACAGCAGAGCACAATACAGTCTCAATCACAACATCAACTACCAGAAATGAGGACATCAGTAGCAGACATTACAGACGAATCAAGACCAAACACCGTTGATGTTGAAGTAGAAGTTCATCAGACTCAAGGATCCTATTACATTATTTACGTACCCAGAAGAATCCCAAATAAACCTAAGACTTACGCTTCTGCACTTGGTGGTGCAACCAATCAAGCCGTAGCTTTGGAGCGCTCAGAAAATCAAGATCCAGTACTCCAGGAAGCAGAGATCATGAAAAAGTGTGAAATACTTGTTGACAGTGTGCTAGAGAAAATCTTCTTCAAATTAGGAAAATTTCTTTTGGTAATTTTTTCTGTAAACTTGTCCTTGGAGAACAAAAGAGAAAAAGATCTACTAATTCTGGGTATGATCAGAAACCACTTCGGCCCCAAAACTGGGGAAACCATCCTAAATGAATACCATTTGAGAGAGACCATTGCTGCTGAGCCAACATTGGAAGAAAACCTAGCGCAAACATCAAAGAGAAGAACTGACACTCCGGAAATTTGTAAACAAGTTGAAAAATCAAAAGAAACTAACCCTCCTCAAGGAGTTTCAATGAAGAATCAAGATCCTAAAACCAAGTGTCCAGGAACCAAGAATTCATTCTCAAACAGGCAGCCCTTAAGCAGAGCAAAGAAGAAAAATGGTAAATAGGCCGTTCAAGATCGTGGATCAGAAATTGCTAAGAAATTCTGCAACAGAAAAAAAGTTACTTTTATATCAATTCAACTGTAATGGGCTACGTGATAGGTTGTCTGAGCTTAAGCTGTATTTGTACACCAAAAAACCAGATGTTGTATGTCTATGTGAAACTTGGATTCATTCTCGTGAGCCTAAATTTGTGGGGTATCAGGGCATTTGGCATCATCGACAAAATGGGAACAGAGAGGGCTTGGGCATCTTGGTACGAGGTGATATACCTTTTAAGATAAAACCTCTGAATCTATGCCAACAGGGTAAACTTGAGTTGCTAGCAATTGAGGTGTGTACAAGTTTGGGTTGTATAGATGTGATTAATGTGTACAATCCTAATTGCAATGTAATGGCCTCAGAATTTATGCATTATCTTTCACAATTGAACAAAGAATTTGTTATGATAGGTGATTACAATGCCCACTCTCCTATGTGGGATCATAGGATGAGATTAAATCAAACTGGTCAGAGTTTATTAAGTATACTAGATCAATGCCCTGTTGGGGTCTTAAATCCTCCTGATTTGCCTACCTATATAGACAAACGGGTTGGCACTACATCCACTCTAGATCTGTGTCTTGTTTCAATGAATCTTTTAAATTGTGGTCAGTTGACCAGAGGTCCAGACTTAGGCAGTGACCATTTTCCTATTGAATGTTATTTTAATGTTTCTGTTAGTAAGTGTGATGTCAAAGGTCAACAGCGGTGGAAATTCAAAGAAGCAAATTGGCCTGAGTGGAAGATTTCACTACAAAAATCTAAATATGATGGAACCAAGCCTACCTCTGTTGAAGCATTATATGATTCACTTGCCTCAAGAATATTAGCTGCATCAGTTGAACATATCCCGCAGACCGCAGGCATCATCAGATGTCATAGAAGCACTCCATGGTGGGATGGTGAATGCTCAAAAGCAGTTGCAAGGAGACGGAAGGCTCAAAGTATCCTCGCAAAGTCACCAACATTGGAAAATCTCATAAGCTTTCGTTGTGCTGCAGCTATTGCCAAAAATATAATAAAGAAGAAAAAAGTGGAAAGTTGGCAAAAATATACCAACTCTCTAGATGCCAACACCCCAGTTGGAAGAGTGTGGCAGACTATCCGCTCAATGAAGGGAAGTCATAGCACAATCCCCTCAGTACCAGTTGGAGAAATTAACAACTCTGCTACAAGTAAGGCTGAAAAACTGCTTGAGCACTTTACTAGACATAAAATTGATACAACTGATAGAAACTCACAGCTCACCATGGGAAAAGTCTCCAGCATGTTGACAGAACAGATTATTGAATCTGAATATAATTCACCATTCACCAAAGGAGAAATAACTCAAGCAGTTAGAAACCTCAGGCAAACCAGTCCGGGATATGATAGAATCTCAAACATCTTTTTGCAACATCTCCCTGAAGCTTCAGTGGAGGAGCTACTTGACTTGTACAACACAAGTTTCTTCTCCGCATCTGTCCCAGATAAGTGGAAAGTGGGTATCATTTGCCCAATTAAGAAGCCTAATAAGGATCATTCCACTGTTGAAGGCTATCAACCTATCACATTGTTACCCTGTGTTGGTAAGTTGATGGAAAGACTTGTCAAAAACCGACTGGAACATCTCTTGGAGTCTGGACATGTCTTTAACTGTTTTCAAACAGGATTTCGGAAGGGGAGATCAACCAATGATGCTCTTGCTCTTATGCACCAATCTATTTCTTATTCTCTATGTAATAGGATGTATTGTGTATCAGTGTATCTCGATCTAGAAAGTGCCTATGATTGTGTTTGGCATGCAGGATTGCTATTAAAGTTGTTACATTTAGGATGTGATGTACGCACTGTGAGCTGGATAAGGTCATACTTGATGGGACGCACTGTAAGAGTTCGTGTTAACAGTGAATATTTGTCGGATAAAGTTTTAGAGTGTGGCTTGCCGCAGGGAGCAGTACTGAGCCCTATCTTATTTAATGTAATGCTGTATGACATCCCCCAATTTAATGGAGTGAGAGTTATTTCATATGCAGATGACACAACATTATTGTCTTGTGAATCATCACTTGCTCAAGTACAGAGAAATTTGCAAAAATATTTAAATGTGTTATCTGTGTGGCTCCAAAAATGGAAATTGTCAATTAACCCCTGTAAATGTTCATACCAAGTCTTTACTTCAAAGAGACTTATACCACACATTAGCCTGAAATTGCTCAACCACCAGTTGAAGAATATTAACCAGCAAAAAGTATTAGGGGTGTTCTTTGATGCACCCAAATTAACACTGCAGCCACATATAAAGTACGTTAAAGCAGAATGTATGCGCAGGTTGCAAATTATGAAAGCTCTGGCAGGTGTTTCTTGGGGATCATCTCGTAAAGTTTTGCGAAATTTATATGTGTCATTTATTCGTAGCAAGTTGGTATATGGCCATGTGGTGTTCCCAGAGTTTCCAGAATCTTATATGAAATCATTTAATGTTATAGAAAACGCTGCTTTGAGGTATATGCTGGGAGCACGCAGGACAACTCCTGTCAGCTCTATGGAGGTGGAAGCATTTATGATGCCATTAAGGCTGTATCTTCAGTTCCTTTATATGAAATGGTGCTTGCGCGTTGTTGGAGGTCCGGTAGGTGCTAAAGAGTTAAATTCAACCTTGGCACTTGCAAGTAACAGGCCATCAGAAACATATTCATACAGGTATTCAAACCTGTGGCGTGCCTTAAATCTCCAACATCTGCATTTGTCACGGAGCCCACATATTCCTATTGTGTGTCCAAATGTTGATATTTCTCATGTGATATCATTGTGCTGTCCTAGTTTTAAGTACCCTTCTGTTGTAACTGTTAATGATCTGTTTACTGATTTTCTTGGTTGTAAATATCCTGATTTCAATGTCATATATACAGATGGGTCCAAAACAGATGGTTCTGTTGCAGCAGCTATGTACCTACCTGTTCAGAACAAGTCAACTGCTTGGTTAATGAATCCTAATCATTCTGTAGTTGGAGCAGAGCCATTTGCTATACTACAAGCTCTGCCTTATGTTAGACTGAATAAACATTGGTTGGGGAAAACCGTTGTTCTAAGTGACTCACTTTCAGCACTGAGTATAATAAGTAATGTTTTAACTCCATCGTATAGGAATTTTTGCCATGAAATACAAATGTTAATACAAGACCTACAAGGTCAGGTTAGACTACAGTGGATTCCAGCACATTGTGGAATCCATGGTAATGAGGTTGCAGATAAAACTGCAAAAGTGGGGCATAACAATGAAAAAACAGTGTGGACCTATCTCCATTATGAAGAGGTGCTGTCTATTTTGAAGAAGAAATTCCTGGAATGCTGGACAATTCAATGGAAGTCTAATGTGCAGAGAACCGGTAAAGGGAAATTTCTGTCAGATATGCTGAGTAAACCTATTAGCAGACCTTGGTTCATGCTCCCCTCTCGCCAGCTTGAATGTGTTGTTGGTCGACTAAGAATGGGGCACGTTAGAGTCCTGGCACATCTGTATAGATTTAACATGAGTCCTACTCCAATGTGCACCACTTGTGACTGCCCTGAATCAGTTTCTCATTTTTTGTTTGAGTGCCAGAAATATATAGCTCCTCGGAAAAAGTTTAAGGACGTGTGTAATGGCTTGAACGTTGCATTTGACATAGGAAATGTTTTGGGATGTGGAGAGAGGCCTGTATATGTTGAAAGGAGAGTCATGTACGCATTAGCAAGCTTTTTATGTTCAACTGGTCGATTGCTATCCCTATAGAACATAGAATATCATAAAACAATGTGTAAATTTAGTTTGATAACATTAAAGGTATGATTTAAAAAAAAAACATGAGATGTTGATAAAGCAATTAATTCTGTGAATTTTCATTGTTGAAACTGAAATGTTTCCTACCCAATATACCTAAATGTGTATGTCAGACACTTGCTGCTGCTCTCTGCCAGTGTCAAATTTCAACTGTGCAAGACGGTCACCACCACTGGACTAGCTTCATCCAAAGGTTCTCAGGTCCAACGGTCTTCCAGCTGAGAAGACCTGTGACTTTAAGAGGTCTCAACAAGGCCTCACCCCGATCAAGAAGAAGAAGAAGGCTCTCATTCTGCCTGTAAAGTTTGTGCTGAGATAGGAGTCGGTGTTTGAGAAGGGCAAGAAATAGGACTGGTCGTAGAAAGGGAGGTGCTAGTGGGATGGATGATAAGATTGAGTGTTCGACTTGTTTTGAATGGATGGATATAGATGCATGCAAAGTTTAAGAGAGATGAGTCGGAGAAAGTTGAATGATCTCGTGTTTACATGCTGGAAGTGTTTAAATGAGAGAAAGAAGGGTCAATATTTATTTTAGGTGCGGCACGGAAATTAATATTTTGGGGGCAAATAATCAATAAAAGAACACATTTTAAGATGTTTCACGTGAATGACATTGTGCTCGCTGATGCGTTATTTTTGAATTATTGAACTTTGAAGTTGGCTGTTGCGCGCCACAGGAAGTGACCGCGCCAAGCGTAATTTAATTAATAACGGAAGCTAACCCCCTATTACAAAGGTAAAGAGGTTGGGTCGTGAGGGTTAGCCATAGTTCTTTTAGTGAAAATTATAAATAAAGCTTCTAACCCACCCATTAGGGTGACGACCGCAATCTGGTTTATATCAGCTCAAAGATGGCGACCACCATGGGCGCCGCCATCTTGGAGGCGCCAACTTCAAAGTATAATTATTCAAAAATAACGCATCAGCGGGAACAATGTCATTCATGTCAAACGTCTTAAAATGTGCTCTTTTATTGATTATTTGCCCCCAAATTATTAATTTTTGTGCCGCACCTATAATAAATATTGACCAAAAGAAGGGTAAATGTGAAGGAATGAACAGTAATTGATTTTCCACATTTTGGTGCCTAAATATACCTAGAAAGATGAATGAGCATGATGAAAGAAGTACAAAAGAAAAGCAAGTGAATGAGCAACCTGTTGATGTGCCACATGAGGTGCACGCACCTTTAGTGGAAATGAATGAAAGGAAGATGGATGGAAAGAGTGATGTGAGTAGAAGAATTTAACAAAAGAGTTGCATGAAAGGGGGAGTGACACCTATGATAAGAATATGTGGAGACAGTGTGGTTAAAAATGTGGATAGGTTTGTAAGGATGAGTGACAGTAGTGGATTTATAAGCATGAGAGGGAAGGGAGTGGAAGAGATTTGTAAGCATGCTGAGAGAGTGATAGGTGGTATGGTCAAGGTATGATTGTATTGCAAGGAGGTGGCAATTGGTTGCTTGAATGTGGAAAAGAATGTACGGTGAATGCAATTATGAAAGTGGTTGAAAGTGCACAAAAGAAGAATGTTAGAGTTGCTGTGATGAGCTTCCTGAGAAGGCCTGCATGTGACGAGTATGAAAGGGTACAAAAGGAGGTGAATAGAGAGGTGCTTGAAAGGATTATGAGTATGAGGGCTTAGTGTATGAGCAAGCGTGAGTTGGGTTCCAGCTTCCTTGATATGGATAGCATGATCCAGGGTGGATGTTTTCATGGAGATGGGCTTTACCTTACAGAATAAGATGATGTGAAACTCTCCAGAAGATATACCCAGTGGAACAGGTCTACTCATATTGTAATGGAAAATGGAACAGTATGAATGAAAAGCTGTCAGAGCAAAAATGAAGAATGTCATAAATTGTCCAATAGTGTTGTGAGGTTAGGATGTGTAAATGTGTGTGGATAGAATGCGGGAAAGTTAAATGACCTTGTTGCAGAATTTGAGAATGGAAAATTAGATTGTGTTGGTGTAGTAGAGACCCAAATGTGTGATAGTTAGTTTAACATGTAAGGAGAATAAATATCGTATGATAGAAAAAGGGCGTGTAAGTTGGCAAAAAAAAGGTGGTGGAGTCGGTCTGAATGTAAAGAATGTTCTAAATTGAAAATAGGAAAAAATTTTTGTAAAAAATGAGCCTGAGAGTGAAGATTTATTAGCAATAAAGTGTGAAAGAATGCATACCAGAGAATGTATTATTGTGATTGTATGTTATATGACAACTGATAGAATTTTAGCTCATGAAGAGAATGTAAAAAAGTACGAGATATTAACAAGAATAATACAACAACATTTGCTTGAAATTTTAGAAAATTGTGTTAAACAGAAACATAGTAAATATTGTACAAAATCTGTATGAGAACACAAGCACTATTTACAGGTTAGGAAATTTGAAAACTGGGCAAGTGAGGAGTGAGACAGGGCTGTACTCTTTCTCCCCTGTTGTTTGGATTGTACACAGAAGAATTAGCAGCTCAACTGAGAATGAATGGCTTAGGATTGAAAGTTGGTAAGGAGAAACTGAGTTATTTATTGTATGCTGATGATGTGGTTGTTGTTAGTGAATGTGGACATGAACTACGAAGAATGCTTGACATTGTGAATGGATATAGTATAGATTTTAAGAGAAACTTTGATGCCAATAAAAGTAAGGTTATGGTTATAAATAGTGATAAAACTGATAGAGATAGACAGTGGAATATTGGAGAAATCAGAATAGGTAGAACAAAAGAATACAAATATCTAGGTAGTATGATAAGTGAAGATGGATGCCCTAGAACTAAGAGTGATGAAGTTGCAAAAGCAATGCAGTGGAGCAGATGTTTAAGTAGTGTGGCCAGATATAGAGCAAACAAGTATGAATGTGTAAGAGGAATGTGGAAGTATGTTGCTGTACCTAGTGTCATGTATGGTATGAATACTCTTGCCTGGAATGAAAGTGACCTTGAAAAGCTGGATGTGATACAAAATAAGGTTGGACGGTTAGCATTGGGTGCTCCAAAATGGACAGCTACAGAAGCTATTAGAAGTGACCTAGGGTGGAGCCTATTTTCAGAAAGAATGATGAAAGCTGTGTTGAATTATAAGGTAAGAATGGAGAGAATGCAGAATAGCAGGTGAGTAAAGCAAATTTTTGAATGAAAAATTAGTGTAAGCTATTTTGAGAAAGTATGTTTGGGGCATGCAAGGAAATTAAGTATGCAAAAGATTATTTGTGTTAGAATTGGGAGACCTGAGGATGACTAGCTTTTAATGAATGTTAGAGGTAAACAACTAGAGTGGGACTGCAAGAGGTGGAAAGAAGAGATTGAGAAGCAAACAAAAGAGTATGGACTGAAAAAATAGATGCTTAGCATGACACAAAAGCCTACTCTAAAATGGTATTTGTAAAAAGAAGTGGCTAAGTGTGAGATAGTCTATGATGGTAGTTTTGGAAGCCAACTCTTGTTTGCTGTGAGGCGTAAGGCAATGAGCATGAATGGAGATGGAATGAGAATATGGAGGTGCATGGAGGTGGAATCAATTCAATAAAAGATTATGTCAGCAGTGTAATAGGGGAGTGGAGGAAACAATTGAATATTTTGTGCTGGAATGTAAGTATGAGAGAGAGTTTCATGAATGTGGTGTTTGAGCAGTATGGCAAGAATGAATGGTATACCAGATGTAGGGTAATGTTCGAATGGCCGGACGGTTCGAATCGTCGGTCATTCTTAGTTAGTTTTCAATTTTGACGATCGGTAGCAATCCAAAAGACGCGTAGCAGATTACACCACTAAAGGCCTTGCAGGTTGAGTTTTTAAATAGCTACCGAGCGCAAAAGTTTAAAATTAACTAAGAATGACCAACGATTCGAATCGTCCGGCCATTCGAACATTACCCTACTGAAGATGATTGTGGTATGAGCTGTCTTGCTGCATTGAATCAGGAGTGTAATTTGAGTATCAATGAAGCTATGAAATTTCTTTTGTACATGCCTGGAGTAAGAGGCAGTGACTGGAATGAGCCAGTCATGTAGAGTGGGCTGTGATGATCCACCATGTCTGGGGATGCTGTTTTGATGTACTGGTTATCACAGTGATGCTGTCTAATGGCAATTTGTGACAAGAATTGGTGGATCCTGAGTAGTTTCTTGAACAAGTCTTGTACACAGGCACTGAAATCTTATTTGTGATTGTTGTGAGTATTAAGGAGGGAATTTTAGGCCAATACAAAGGCCCCCAACACTGTGGGTCTTTGAGTTCAAGCTGTCCAATGGCACCTTATGACAAGGATTGGTAGATCCCGAGTAGTTGATTGGACAAGTCTGGTACCTACACAGGCGCTGAACTCTTTGTGTTAAAATTGTGGAGGAATTGTAGGCCGTTACATAGCCCTATCACTGTTGGCCCTCTTCTTTAAGTTCAAGTGAGAGAAATCATTTGTTTGTGAGCTGAAATAAATGGCTAACAATGTTAGAAATCCTGGGAGGGCTTCTTCCTTACCCCCCTTAGGAACTCAATAGAATGGTGGCTGTGAGCCCATTATGAAAATTTCATTTGCTTGCTCCCCATAAAAACTTCATGGGTCCTTCCATTAAAGACTTCACAGATCCTTTTATGAAGACTTCACTGTCTTCCATAAAGACTGATTGTAAAGGATTAATCATTGTCTGTGTACAAGTAGAAATAATTTATAACAAATTGCTTTTATGTCTTCTCTATGCTAAAAAAAATGCAAACCTTTCTAACCCTTTTGTTACTGTAAGAGTGCTTTTGTCATTGTAAAATCTACTTGAAAGAGCCCCCTTATCACACTCTTTTACTGGAAGGGTAAAATAATGCAGTAGCTGAATTTGTGTGAAACTCTAATTTCTTGAATGTTACCTTGCAAGTAAATATGCCCTGCTAATATTATGTTGCCATAAGACCTAAGTGCCATTTTTTGTATTGGAGTACATGGTAGGTGTGTCCTTGGTTATGTACTCAGGAATTCTTTTGTGTTTATAATTTTTATGTTTTCTTTAGTATTATTATCATCATCAAGAAAATTATTGTGAGGACTAAAATGTGACTATCATTCATGCTCTGTTACCTACTTTGGGTTTCAAGTTCCTTATGTAGTTTTGAGCACTTTGACAAGGAAGGATGGAAGCCACCTGCACAGTATTAGTTATGCAAGCTAATTCTCAATATAATGTATACTCTATAAGTCACTTTGAGTTATTTATATGAATTATTGGGTTAGACAGGTATGTTGCAGTTCAAGTGACATGATGACTAATGTAAATTTCCAGCTGGTCGATTCTTAAGGAATCTCATGTGCAAGATAAAAAGGGAGAACCAATGTAATAATATGCATTTTTATTTGTTTCTTTCTTAAGCAATTGTTTTGGAATGTTAAAATTCCATCTTCAGTGCTGAAAAGCCTTGTATGTTTTCCAGCACTGATGACTTATGTAAAGTTGAAAGAAAATTTATCTTTGATTTTTTTTCAGATGTATATGTTTAATAGCAATTCATCTCCTTTCTTCTACTTGATTCTGTGTTTCATAGTAAAATAGAATTGAAATAAGTCATTCTTTTTTAAAATGACTTCTGTCAAACCTAATCTACCAGTTACTTCAGTAAATCTTGAAAAGGTGAATAAAAATATAATTTGTATTCCTGCTTATTTTATTGACCTAATTTTCCTGCTATTCAATATTACTGACAGTATCAAATCGTTCCTAGTTTATATTTTTCCTAAAAAAAATTTTTACTATTATTGTAGAAACTTTACATTTTCAAATCCTGATGAGTTGCTTTTGTTATAGTTGATTGTTTTAATAGTCCTTATACAGCCTGAGTTCATTGATAATTTTCTAATCCATGAAATCTAAATCAATTCTATCAGTTAGGGAATCCTTTTAATGCTTGTATAAAACTTCAAAAATTAATAAAAATTACTTCAAGAGCGTAGGAGCAAAATAAGCTTGGAGGTATTAACATGTTTAAAACATTCAAATGGATGTTCAAAGCCCTAAAAATTTTTAAATTTACCCATACCCCCCCAAGGGAAATTTCTAAAAAAAATCTTATATCTCAACCTATATTGTACATAGAGATGATTAGTTTTTTTTGTTCGATTCACGATTCACAATGAACTGGTCTACAAAATAGAAATCCAGTTTTTTTGATATCACTGAAAAAAAATATATAATAATTTTTTTAATTTTTATCACAAAATATATTAACTTCTAGTTATTACTTTAAATGGCAATAAAACATTTTATAATTAACTTATCAAAACAAAACTATGCAGGTTTATAGTACTCATTTTGATCTTTACGATGCAAAAAAGATTTATCCATAAGTAAAAAACTGTTGGAGAAATAATTAAAAAACTGGAATGCTTTCTCTCATAAAAAAATTTTATTCGGCTGTGCGGCTCAATTTCTCCTTCAGTTTTTCACTTATGAATGAGATCTTTTTTTGCATCGTAGAGATCAATGTGAGTACTATGAGTGCTAGGATTTATTTTTTGAAAATTTTAATTCTAAATTTTTATATTGTCCATAGAAATAGAATTATGATGTTTTTAATAGTCAAATAGGCATGAATTTTTTTATTTTTTTTGAGCAAATAAAAAAAAACATTCCCTAGTTTTGGTAGATATTTGCATTGTGAATCTAACAAAAAAAAACGTTTGTCTCTATATACAATATTGGCTGAGTAATTGAAATTGAAAAGAAAATTGTTCAAAGAGGGGGGGAGGAGGGCATGGGTAAATTTAAAAAACAAAATTGGGCTATAACTGTCTATTCGATTGTTATAAACATGCTGAGAACACCCGAGAGCTTTTTCCATCTGGAAGTATTTTTTTTATTTTTAAAAGAATTCATAGGAAAAAGCGTTCGATTCCCTTAAAGGAGTATTTCTTGTATGATACCAGTTGATGTAGAATGGCTATTATATCTGCTAACATTACTTATCTAGATTTTATAACATCATTTGGAAATATCAAATGTATTTCTAATTATTTTCCTTTGTGCATTTCTAGGTTGAGGCGCTCAATCCTAAGCGGACTCTAGCCTTCATCAACCATTGGGTAGTCCACATGGTGGCCTTTCTCAATAAATTTGCTTCTGTCTGTGAAGATAAGTTGTCTGAGGTTGATGCAAAGCTACAGCGGACGGAAGACACTTTAGCAATATTAGAAGCAAAGGTGGGTAATTTTCCTTAGCATGCAGATGTGAATGAGTTTTATGTAATGATTTGAATTGGAACCAAAGTTAGCAATCATAAATTTCATTGCTGAAAAATTGAATAGCTTTTTTTTTCAACCAGTCTTATCATTAATTTTTCATTTAATGCACAAGTACTTATTTACCTATTTGTGTCTGGTAAAGATTTTTAACCAAGATGTGGCTGTAATAAAGGGATATATTTTTTAACATTTTATTGGTTTTATGTTATTCCTTGGAAGAATTTCAAGTACTCCAAAATGCCTTAACCCTTTAACGCCCCAGAGGACACCAGTGTCCTCTTTCAAAATTCCCCTTCAATATATTTTATTTCTTATTCAATTAGTTCCCTAATGTGTTCTTTGAAGTTCTCTGCCGAGTGGCAGTTCTTATCCCATCCTGATATCGGTGACTGCCAGATGCCAGCGCCAGTTTAGTGACGGTGGTTGTGTTAACGGTAATATGAGTACAAAAATTCGGACGCTAAAGGGTTAAATTTTATGATTGCTCTAGACCAAAGGTTTCCAACATGGAGTGCATGATGATATTCCAGGAGGAAATTGGCTATGTGCTGGCATTTTTATTTCGAGGTGTGCAAGGTTTTAATGGAATTTCTTTAGGGATGCGGCAAAAAAAAGTATAGAACCCTTGCTCTACACCAAAGAATACAATCTGCTAAGTTGTTTGACCTTCTAGTATCAAAAATTCTTTGAGTAAGGAAAAAATTTTGAATTAATTGTGTAAACTCTGCAAATTTTTCATTCAAGTTTTTATTCATAAAAAACATTTTCTAATCATTCGTTAGGAAGCTATTTTTTCTGTCAAGTTTCAATTTTACTGTTACTCATCACTGTCATTTTGATTATGAGTCAGTTGAAGAAATGGCATAAATACCTTTACGGGGTGTAAAATTCTGGCATGTTCTGCTGTTTTCCATGCATTTCGTAGAAATTTTTCTGTAGCAGATTGGGTATATAGAAAGTTCGTTTCCAGTCTCATTGTATTTATCATGCCTCTGCTAAGAGTTGTAAACACCTGAATTTTTAAAAGCATTAGGAGTTTAAATTGAATCTGATCCTTTTGAGTTGTCTTTTGTCTATGTATGAGGTGTTAATAATTTCTTATTTTTAAAAGTCTAAGTCTAAGTAGCTGTTAAATGTACTCATGTGCAGGCATTTTATTGTTGCTCAATCACGTGTTTTTAAGCTTTTATTAGGATAGTTTAACTTGATTTTTTGTTCATTGAAGTTTTCAAACTTCATCAATCCTTTGAAGGAAAAACTGATTGGAAAAAACTGAAAATAATATTGTATTAAAATTAGGGTGCTATAGTCTATGGAACAGTTAAAGTCAGCATTGTTTTGCATAGTATCTCTGCACCAATATTAGGCTAATGTAGACTGTGTAGTACTGCCTTTACTTGGAAGAAATATACTGGGGCCAAAATTTTTCCTTTAAGAGTAGTTGTCTAAAAAACAGTATTTTTGGGGGATGAAAAAATGAACTTAGTATCTTAGATTGTGTCTGGAGATACTATTTTCACAAAGTGAAGTTAGAAGTGAAATAACAGACATGCAAGATGAGCTGCATCATGGAAGTATAAATACACTATGTCAAATTTAGAATACTTCTTTTTTTCCCAATTAATTTTAAAAAGGGGTTTGGAATTAGATTAAAAAAGTAAATGAACCACTGGATTCACAGAGTTACAATAAATTTTGCATTAAAAAGGTTAGTGATGTACTGTATCCCCTACACTAATATGGTATACAAAATCACCTTCAAATAGAAATTTTCTTATGAGCACAATATTGTTGCAGTAAATCTTGCATGTCTAATGAAAGGTTTAGAATTGGTAAAAGCATTGTTTAAATTTTTACATACTTCTCTTTACAAATTTAACTGAATATTTGTGCATCACTTAAAGTTTTGGTCTTTGGAGGCATTATCAGCCCATCTTTGCCACTGGTTAGTCATGCTTGTTTGTCCAAAGTGACTAAAATTGTGAGTGCATAAAGGCACTTGCGTCAGAAATTGGTTAGGAGTCTCTTAATTGAAATTTCAACTCAAAAAAGCAGCTGACTTGAAAGTGGCAAATTTTGGATTCAAGGGTGTTTATCAAAGTTATGTTCATGACATACTATTTTTTGAACTTGCCGACTGCTCATATGGTCCTTCCTATTTAGAGAGGAAGTACCAATACTAGCTGTATGCTGGCTGCTCTAGGCTTACTTGAGGCCTTCCATCTGAAAAGGCATTTGAGCTAAAGGCTAGGTAGGACTTCCTTTTGTTGAAATAAAACAGGTTTTTATTTTGTCATGGACAATTTTTTTGGTTCACTGCTGTCCTGTTTTTCAGCACCTACTACTTTCTTCTTCAACTTTTATTTTGTTTCATAATTTTTTTTCTCAATTTACTGTTTTTAGGCACTTTGTGCATAGATTCCGCATTTCCTTGAGTCCATACGAAATGGTGCCTTACGGCTTCCTCTCTTTGAAATGCCTTTGTTGTGGTTAAGGCTTAAACTAATATCTAATCTGAAAAGGCATTGTGGTACTGAAAAAGAAAAGCCTGCTAATTCAATTAGCTTACATTGATCTCCATATCCACTGAATCAAATACTGAATAGCCACTGCAATTCAAAAAAAATAAATGCCTCAAAATAGCTAGATGATTGAAATGGGTTGCTGATAACTTTTCCATGAAATAATTTCCAGTTGGCTTCAATCCCCGACCTGGAGAACATCACTGCTTCGAGCACTGCGACCGTAGGCTCACATGAGGTACCCCCGCCGGAAGTACACCAGCCGGGTTCGTCCAATGAGGGTGTGTTATTCGTCAGGGATAAGAACTCTGAGTTGTTTTTATACAATTACAATTGTTAACTAGGACCATTGTAACACAAGAGGCTGAGGGGAGGGTTTTCAAGTTTATGGATTTGCATGGGGTCCAACATGGATCTTACTTTGCATGGTTCAATGTGCAGAGGGTTCTGAGAACCACTAGTTTGCTGTAGTGGGTTTCTTGAAATTTTAGGTACGGAGTTCCAAGAAATTTCTGATATTGATTAATTCTTAACATTTCAAAAACTTCTTGCAAGATAAGTGCCGTTTTGAAGACGTAGGCTACGGTTTTGTCCTTACATTGCTAGTTTTAATTAACTTTTACATGATTGCCATGCTCTATGTTGCTCTTTTTCATTTTTGTCACTTGCATCGCATTACATTTTGCGCACTAGAAATGGTATTGAAGCTACCTAAAGAATTTTTAAGCCAGTATTAAGGAGAACATCATTATAATACTGGCTTTAACATTTATCTTCGTCAATCAAATTGAAGAATCTTTGAAGTGCGTTTAATTTAGTTAAATCATTGAAATAGACCTTTGTGAGCTCCTAATTTAGTAAATTTTATATCATATTGTTAAATTTAATACAATTTTTTATGAATTTTTGCAGCAAATCATTGTGTGTAACTGAACCGTGAACCCTTTCCATTGGAAGCATTATCCGAAAGTGAAGCAGTGTTCTCATTTTGCTCTTTCAATTATTCAACTTTGGTAATGCTGCAGTATCAACTAGAAATTATTTCAGCAGTTTATATCATACTCTGTGAATAGAGTTTTCAGAACTCAATTGAGTTTACAAACATTTCATCAATATTACAGTTAAGTTGCTGTGCCACGATCATTTTGTGAGCTGCCATGTGTGTCACTGTTGAGCAAGAACTTTATCTCTACATGAACCTTCTTTGTTGATATTGTACATGTTAAATTAATCTTATATTCCCCCACTCATACTTATGAAATCTTGGATGTAGCTGCTTTGAGTAAGCTCACTTGTTTGGGAAACATAATTATGCCTTCATGCTTTTGCATGATTTTCTAACATAGAAAAAAAATTACTCGAAGTTTGAAAGAGCTTGACCACGTCTAACATAGTGACTGGGTTCCAGGGGCTACAGATCCTGTGGAAGACGCCAACGATGGGGCTAGCGCTCCAGCAGAAGAAGAGCTTGGTGTGCTTCCCCTCTCCAAAGACCCCGAGTTTGCCATGTTCTTCAAGATGGTGTCTGTAGGCGTGCCTCCTGCCGCTGTCAAGCTCAAAATGTCAGCGCAGGGTCTTGACCCTAACCTGCTCGAGTTAGTACCGTCTGTCTACGGCATATTCGTTGCCAAGAGTATATACTAGGCATATTTTCATCATCTTAAGAAGTAGTTTTTCTTTAAATGAACGTTCTTCATTGATTGCTCGGTTTTATAACTAGGCTTGTAATTATAATGAGTTTTCAGTTCTTTACGTTAGGGGAAATAAAGGCGAGTCATTGTAAAGGAGTGCTTCCTCTATAATCTCCTGCTCACCTTCCCCTCATGCATTTACTAATAGAGCCTGCTATGATGTTTTTCATTGATGCTTAGTATTGATGTAGATACTATCCTCAAGTTAGTGCACATTGCTCATTGCAAAATAAAGAAAACCACGGAGTATTAGTTTATAATTAATAAAAATAGTAAACTCAGTAAAAGCAAATTTGTGTGCTAATTTAGAACTGAAATGCGGATTTGTAGCTAGTTGCATTTATTGGGTTGACCCCAAAGTATCGAATAAATAATTAATTGTAGCATTTAGTTAGCGCATCATAAAGTGATTTCGGCTGTGGATCTTCGCTCCCAAAGCTCGTAAAAAGGGATACATCAAATTTGCAGTAATATTTCTGTTTCAATTGAGTTTTGAGAATAGCGCCGCTCATGTTGTAAAATCGGAGTGAGTGAGGAACGTTAGAAATGTATTCTCTATCTCAGTAATTCCACCTCTCAAGCTCCCTCCATAAAAATGCTGGTAAACCTATTAAAAGTCTGTCGCGATACGTGAAAAGGGTTACTAATCACGCACGCAGGGGGAGTCTCAACCCCCAAACATGTTAAAGTATTATCCTTTATGCTTGCGTACACCTGCATACCAGACATGGAGAATGAAAGAGTTATTAAGATTTACATGAATTTATTTGGAAACACGTGGATTTGAATAGGACACACAAAATATTTCAATGCAATGATTAAAGCACAGGGAAATTTTATAGCAACAAGCGCATGAATTTAACGACATGGCAATCCCACACGACACAATGCGGAAACCACACCTTGGCTGTCTAGGCCGATGACTGCCATAAATCGTGCTTTGCGCACGCTCCGTGGCGGCATGACTGGGCCAACATGAGCACAAGATGAACGCGTTAACATGAGCAACGTAATGAGCCACACAAAGAACGAGAAATTTACTCTCCTTGTTACAATGAACGCTATCACAACAATTTCAGGGTTACGACAGAGATACTTTCCGCCCTGTGCAAAAATCAGGAACATAGTCGATGAATGGGCTAGCATGAATACGAACATTTGGAGATAATGCAATGTAAAAATCAAAGAGCTTTGCTTACCACAAGGTGTTCCAAATACAATATACCTCGCATCTTGCACAACACAGAACTCGAACATGAGCCAATTTTCCGCATGACACAAATCACATTGGATTACTCTCCGCTCGGAGCGTACTATTACAGGTGCTGGCTGTGCTAGAACTCTCACACCTAAAAATCACCTTCCTGAGCTTTCAAACATTAACTTGATATTAACACTTTCTTGCAATTGTAGTTCGCGATGATTTAATACGCTTCCAATGCTGCTTGAAGAATTTACATAGTGCAGATTAGCCGATGAATTAACGAACTCCCGATGCTGCTTGAGAATTCACGTAGTGCACAGCAGACCGTCCCACGGTCGCGAAGTCGTTCCCGCTCCTCGGTCCCGAAGTTGCTTCTTGCTCGCTGCTCGACCGTAGTGCGGAAGCGCTGTGCTCGGTCTCCATTTCAGGCTCTGAATTATGAGTCTGCCTGACATTGCAGGACTCATAGTGGCGGCATTATTGCAGACTCTGAAGGCGGTGCAGTTGCTATTTGCTTGTAGAATCACTTGCGAGCTTGGTGTTGAAGTTCAAACATTTGGACTGCTTCCAGAGGTGTGGTTACGGGGCTGTTCTTGGCGCACTTTGCCGCTCCATTGATATGCTTCAAGCAGATCGCTCTTACACATCAGTATTTTGACGGTTGCAGGTGTTGATAATTATTTTCTTGAAGCCTCGATGCTCACTTTGCTCAAATATTTAAAATTTTGCCGCTCACGTTGGGTGCATTCCGGCAGCAGCCGAAATGCTTCGTTGGGTGTGCCCTCAGATGTTTCAAATCACTTGCCTCTTTCTTGTATAACTCAAGAAAAACCTCCCTAGGCTTCATCTACCCTCCTTATATACGTTTCGCTTCCTTGTTTCGAGATCAGTCCCGAAGCTTCTATTCTACAGAGGCATCATCTGTATCCTGATTGGCGGCATTCTTGTTTGTTCTGACGTTTGGGACTCCCATTGGTGTGGGCTCTGACACACCTTCTTGCGTCATTCCTTTGGCAAGCGGTGATTGGCTCAGGTCGTGCGGGCCTCTGTTACTCCGTCACGCCCGCCTCCTTGCTCTCCAAAGCCTCGGCTTGTGTTGTGCCTGTGTATGTGTGCTTCGATGTGTGTTTGTGTTGTATGGACGCCTGGACCGTAGAAGTTTGGACGAAGCGCCAACCGCCTTGTGACACCTTGATATATGACATCCTGTTTCAAGCACTTGAGAGCGCTGTACAAAGAACCGACCCTCGCCGACACGACACACAACACATTACAATGTTTGTAGCCCCGCAGAATGTTTACCCTTCTTTTAAAATGTTATAGCTTCACGGAATTTAGCCCAAAAATAAAATGTGATATGATTTTGCCAAATATATATGCCTTATTTATTCTATTTCACCACAAGTCGATAACATGCTGGTGTCCTTATCTGTATTCCCATTACTTTCTTTTTGCCATGGAAACTTACCATCACGTAATTTAGAGAAAGAATACAGCATTTTATATTTTGGGGGTCCAAAAAGATAATTTTGTGAAAAACCATTTTCAATGTACATTATCTGACACCCAGCTTGCTACTCCATCCCAATTCATGGAATTCATTGCCGTTAGTTTTTCTGATATATTAAAACTGCAATTTTTTCCATGATCAACTTTGTATGATTGCAGACATTATTTTCTATTGTAAAATATCTAATTTCCAGTAATCCTGATGCACCTTCGCCTTCTGGAGCAAAGAAGCAGGAACGTGCGGAGCCCAAGAGCGACTCAGACGATGACCTGTCATCGTGGAGTGAGTGAATCACGCCATGAAAACCTGAACTCTGTGATCTCCTCAAGTGCAAAGAAGCTCTTCCATCACATGGGCGCTGCCAAATTGGTGTGCTTGTAAAATTTGTCATTCGGGTTTCAAAGTGAGTTATACCATCCATTACATCTTTGTAAGGCAAACTATTTACCGAGGACTAAAAGCGAACCACCAAAGAGAATAAGATTTCCTTCCCTATTCACACAACACACAATCGTCTACCATCACACATCTACGTCTTCAGGGCGTCTCTTCCCCAGCATGACGTTGGTTTACCCTTGCAGCTGAGAGATTCCCGATATACCCCCACACAATCCTAGTCAACTAAACTGAGCCACTCCCGCCGGTCTTGAACCCCCGTCCCTGCACATCTGGACTGTGTCATAGTCAGGCACTCACAATCGCTTATCTCCTACTAATGTGCATCTTCTAGCTGCCTGTATCTAATTTAATCCATCAATCGCGCGACTCCCTTTCAACCACCTTGGTTCATCAAGTCTTCAGCCTACCTTTAAAATTTCTTCCTCGCACCTCTGACTGAATCATTTTCTTCACCAACTGTCCCTCTTTCATTCACTCTATGAACGAACCACACTCTGCAGTTTACTCTCTCTTCTAACTCCCGTCATACTCCTCACCTCTTTATGCCTTCGCCCATCCCATAACCGCATAACGTCACTCCAGCCATCCTCCTTGGATACTTCATCTCGAGCACATTCAATCGACTATCAGCCATTTTAAAGCTCCACGTCTCAGATCCATGCAACACTATCGGCACAAAGACCTTTTATACTCTGCATTGGCATTCACACTGAGGCACCTGTTCCTTGCAACTACCTTCAAACCTGCCCATGCTTGGAACCCTCTTCTGACCATAGCTTTCACCTTCTCATCCAATTCATCATTACGGTCACACACTACCAAGCATTCGGAATGACTCGCTTCCTCTACCATCTCCCCATTCATTCTTTCCGCAACCCCTTCCCTCGAACACCTCATAACGCACTCAGAAAATTTCCTTCTCTTGCTCACGCTTCCGAACTCGTTCGCCAGTCAACAGTCTCTCCTCCGACCCTGCCACTAACGCTATATCGTCAGCGAGGAGCTGCTGGGGCAGGTCGACGACTTGTCTTTTTCCATCTATCAATTTCTGCCTCCCACCTATCACTTGCCTTTGCGTCTCGTATAACTCCATCCATACATACATTGAACGACCTCGAAGACGTTACGCCGCCCTAATGAAACACATTTTGAATCATTCACAACATATCCCACTTTAACACATGCTCTAGTACCGTAGAAAGACCTAAACAGCTTCCAGCAGCAAACTCTCCGCGCCATGCACTCGCCACACGTCCCACGATGCTTTCCGTTCAACTCTATCGTACGCTTTCTCAAAATACATGAATACGTGTCTCCATTTTGCTAGGTACCATCGTACTGTCAAGATCTGGTAAAGTAGCGCCGGCACGGGGTTTTTAGGAACCCAGTACATGAACGTCGGACCAAAATAGTTTATTTCGTTTTAGTATTCAGCAAGTCATGAATGTTTCGTATGTTTGGATTTTTGTTTCAACATTATTAATACTCTGCTCGCCACGAAGGGCTCGACAAAGCAGTAGTTTATTCGAGTCAATTATAGCCGAACATTTGACTCGTATTATTTTATTTGAAATGTTTATTTTCGTTAACCCGTGATTTGAGTGCGTGCTGTTGATAGCATTCTGTGATATGTATAGTTTTCATTGCAATAAAGCCTTTAACAAGTTCTTCAATTTTTGTATTTGAACCGTTAACAAGAAAGAATATTTCAGTGTACACTAGTCGCACGTAGTTACATCTCATGTTCTCTTGAACATCTCTTTTCTTGAACACCCCTAGAAAATCGTCATATGACCCCCCAATTCCCCTAGTTGATCATACATTATAATTGGTTTATTTAGATTGGCACGCACTTGCATTATGAAAAACCAGCCGCTAAAATGAACCTTCCAAAAATGCATCAATATTGAAGTTTGGCAAATAATGGAACTTCGCATAAAATCTTGAAGTCGCGTGACAACTAGATTGTCTGACTGAAGTCGTTTACCGAGTCGATTGATATTCACTCACTCTCATGGCTCGATTTTTTTTTCCACATTCCGTCTCTGCGCCAACATGATGCCAGTCTTCATCTCATAACCGCAGTCCGAGTAAAATGAGGGTTGGGTTAAATCCTAACTTTTTGCAGACATGAACATAGATTTCCACCTGGACGGTTGAAAATCACTTTGGTTGTTTCCGTACTGTGAGTAGAGATGTGACTCAAAAAAAAACCATGCCGTTCAAAAAAAACCGTGGCCAAAAAAAACGAGGATATTTTGGTTTTTTTTTAATATTTTGTCTGAAAATAACTCAGTAAGAAAAAGAACCACATTACATTATTTGTTTTCATGTCAAATTACAAAATAAAACGGCATACTTCTTAATAGATGGTTTTCTATGGTTTTATGAACTTTTTCATTTTCTGCGGTTTCATGCTTTGATATTTCATTTATTTTACAATACATGTGAATGACCTTAAACTCCCAAAATGGTATGTTATGATAACATATCTTTACTTATGGTCATTGATAGAGATGTGACTAAAAAACCATGCTGTTTTTTTAAAAAACATGTTATTTATACAAAAATTATGACTAAAAAACATGGAAATTAATATATTTGTGACCTTAAAAATCCAATGCTGTTTTTTTTTAACAGAAAAATCTTGACTAAAAAAACATGGCTATTATATTTCATTGGACCAAAATAGTTTTTTATAAACATATAAAAAAATCATGACTAAAAAAACACGGATGTAAATATCAGGAAAGTTAGTTTTCTTTAATCGAATTGTCTTTAGAAACTTATAAACAAAGAATGCTGTTAATATTGAAATCATGTTTATTAGAACTGTACTAGGTCTTAGAATAAAATATCTACATAGAATCTATTCACTCCATAAAACCTTTCGGAGACCAGCTCCATCCTCAGTCATTCTGTAAAATTTGGTGAAATGGACAATGAATTTTCACTGTTCCTTTGAAAAACATTTGACTGAATGACTTACTGAGGATGGAGCTAGTCTCCGAAAGGTTTTATAGAGTGAATAGATTCTTTGTGGATATTTTATTCTAAGACTTGGTACGGTTCTAATGGATATTAATATATCTTATGTGACCAAAAAATCCATGCTGTTTTTTGAATGTTTTTGTTACAAAAAAGTCGATGACTAAAAAACACGGATATTAATAAACTTTATTTTACCATAAACAACCTTGCTGTATTTTTTTAAATAAACATCTTTTTCACAGAAAAATCATAATTAAAAATGTGGATATTAATATATTTTATGTGCCAAAAAAAACATGCTGTTTTTTTTAAATCATGTTTTCTTAACCAAATTAAAATCATGACTAAAAAACATGGAAATTAATGACTTTTGGTGAAAAAAACATGGTTTTTAAAATGTCATGTTTTTTTGGTCAGATAAAATTTAATAACACTCATGTTTTTTGTAAAAAAAAAAAATTTTCAGGAAACATGTTTTTTTGGTCACATAAAATAAATTAATATCCATGTTTCGTTTACAGATTAGATAAGTCATTAGTTTTAGCCTCCCTACCCAGCAAAAAATGCGATTCAAAGAGAGGAAGGAAGATTATGAAACAAGATCAAAGTTGAAGAAGACAGTTGTAGGTGCTGAAAAACAGGACAGCAGTGAACCGAAAAAAAGGTGGTCCTTAACATCACAAAAACATTTCATTTCAACAAAAAGAAGGCCTACCTAACTCTCAGCTTGGGCCCTTACATTGTCCCCCTGGGAGCACTAGTTCCCATAGATACAATAATTGTATCCCCCTGAGCGGTGTTTTTTTTACGAAGAATTCGTGACCAAAAAATGAATAATATTAACTTTTTAATAAAAAAAACATGTTTAAAAACACAAGGATTTTTTGGTAACATAAAATATGTTAATATCCATGATTTTAAGACACAATTTTTTATGAAAAATACATAAAATAAAACAGCATGGGTTTTTGGTCGCATAAAATATATTCATATCCAGGTTTTCTTATACATCATTGTTTGTAAAAAAACATATTTTTTAAAAAACAGCATGGGGTTTTTTAGGTCTCATAAATATATTCATGTTTTTTTAGTTATGATTTTTTAGTAAAAAACATGTTTTTTTTAAACTGCACGGGACTTTTTAGGTCACATAGGCTAAAATATATTGTTTTTTAGTCATGATTCTTTGCAAAAAAAAAAACAGCATGGTTATATTTAGTACCAGAGAATATATTAATATTCATTTTTATTAGTCAGAATTTGGTCAATGTGAAGTTTAATGCAATCGTGGAAATTAATAATTATATTACAAACAATCACTAAAGGAACCCATTTAAGAACGTTTTACAAGAACGAAATTCTGCTCGCTGATGCTTTATTTTCGAATCATTGAACTTTGAAGTTGGACTTCCCGAGCCAAAGGAAGCGAGCGTAATTTAATTAAAAACGGAAGCTAACCCCCGGTTACAAACGTAAAGAGGTTGGGTCGTGAGGGGGAGGCACAGTTCTTCTAGCGAAAATTATAAATAAAGCTTCTAACCCACCCATTAACGTGACGACCACAATCTTGTTTACATCGGCTCTATGATGGTGACCACCATGGGCGCTGCCATCTTAGAGCCGATGTCAACAAGATTGCGGTCATGACCCAAATGGGTTGGTTAGCAGCTTTATTTATAATTTTCATTAGAAGAACTGTGCCTCCCCCTCCCGACCCAACCTCTTTACGTTTGTAATAGTTTCCGTTACTAATTAAATTCCGTTTCACGCGCTCCCTTCCTTTGGCCCAAAGGCCAACTTCAAAGTTCAATTATTCGAAAATAACGCATCAGCGAGCAGAATGTCATTCGTGTAAAACGTTCTTAAATGGGTTCCTTTAGTGATTCCTGGGATCGCTAATTATTATTTTCTGATTGCATTAAACTTCACATTGACCCAGAATTTTTTGTAAAAAAACATGTTTTTAAAAAAACAGCATATTTTTTTGGTCATCTTAAATATATTAATATCTATGGTTTTTAGTCATTGTTTTGTAATGAAAACATGAAAAAGAAACCATACAGTAAAAGTGGTGGCAGATAACCCACAATTACCTAGAGTCTAAGAGGTACAGCAGGAGCCACAAAACTTATATTGATGGAGTCAAAATTCAGAGCTTATTATGGTAAATCTGAAGGATATGTCAGTTATCGATTTTCCACTTTTTGGTGCCTGAACCTAATTAATTGAATCAAAATAAACAAGTTTTATTCTACGCACCTTCCGTCTCAAATGAGTATTTTATGAATTATAGCGATAAGTTTAGTTTCGTCTTTGATGACAAATGCGCTCGAATAAACAGCTACTCATCGATTTTCGAATTTTTGTTGCTTGAATCATGGTAATAACATCGAAATAAACTTTTCTTCTATACACTTTTCTCGTCAAAAGAGTATTTAATGAGGTATAGCGGTAGGTTTGGTTTCGTCTTTGATGACGATCGCGCTGGAAGCGAGTGCGCATTGCAGTGTTGCTGTCCGACGTGCTCCTTGAATTACTTGCCGCTTCGAACAAAGGAGTTGCGGTAAGTCATTTACCGCTGTAACTAATAAAATACTCATTTGAGACGGAAAGTGCATAGAAGAAAACTCGTTTATTTCGATCTAATTAACTATGCTTAGGTTAGGCATCAAAATTTACAAAATTGATAACTGACATATCCTTCAGATTTACCCTTATTATCTCTGCAAAGTCTGATTTTTTTGGTCACATAAAAATGAAATCAGGCATAGTAGAGATAGTAAGCTCTGAATTTTGACTCCATCAATATATAAGTTCTGTGGCTCCTGCTGTTCCTCTTAGACGCCTCTAGGTAATTGTGGGTTATCTGCCACCACTTTTACTGTATGGTTTCTTTTTGATGTTTTTATAACAATGAAATGACTAAAAAACATGGAAATTAATATATTTCAGGTGTCCAAACAAAAACCCAGACATATGCTTAACAAAATTTAGAATTGCAAAAAAAAAAAAAAAAAAACACATAAAAACACGTTTTTTTTGCAAAAAAACGTTATCAAATGAAACCGTTTTTTTTTCATCACTAACTGTGAGTGCCTATATTCATTGAAAGACAGGCTCAGTTACGATTGATCAAGAAAACATAGTGAAAGACTTGCTTTCCGTGGCATGTCATAACTAGTCTACGCTTGAAAATGTTTTTGCAATGCAAGAATTGCACAGCTAAGAACGCCATAACTAACTAAATGCCACCCACTTAGGTCCAAGGTAGAAATTCTTTAAAGCCATCTTCTGCGCAAAGCGAGGTTAGTCAACTTTTGTCAGTTTACTTCATTAAATACAGTATTAGCAAAGTTGAAACGATCAGGATATCATTTCAGCGCAACTTGGTAACAGCAGCTCCTATTTAAAATGTAACTTTGTAGTTAACTATTACCAGTTGATTTTGATCAAGCTCACAGTATCACAGATAAGTTAGGCTTGAAGGAAACGACAAATCAAGGCTCGTAGGGTATACTAGAGCGAGACAGATTAGAACTGGATCATCTGGCCCTTCCTCTTCTTGTCACCACCGAGCTCGAAATGCTTGCATCTCCTGATGGGCAGCTGCCTCTTCAGCTTGCACTTGGAGCACTCCAACTTGAGCACCAGCTTCTTGGTGGTCTTCGCCTGCACAAAGCAAAGAAAATACTTGAAGACCCAACACAATAAGGCAGCTAATGATAACATTCGTCTAGACTAGAGCATGTCTAAAGCCGCTGTCACACGAACACACCTCTAGTGTTACGCTATTAAACTTACCAGATAGCCGGTAATATTCAAAGAATTTGAAGCCTCTCCTGGAGATTTAAAGATCTGATTTAAAGCCCAAAATTGCCATTTAGAGATATTTGAACCCCTCGCATCTCGATGGTAGACTGGAATAAGGGCGATGCTTAGTAGTTTGCTAGCGCAGGGCTCTAATCGAGAGAAATTTTTACACTCTTTCTGCTGAAGTAAAATGCGGTAGGAAAAGTGCCACATTATCTGACAATAAAATTGGAGATCAATCTTATTTAACGCCATTTTATAAACGCCATCTTAGTCTTCATCAACTGAGCATCACCAATGTCATTTCTTGCGGTCAACCAATTGTTGAATGGTATTTTTAACATAATTGTTAATCCCACAATCAGAATGCCACTTTGAAAACTTTAATGGACAATAAAACGGATTCTTAAATTATAAGATGAAATAAGAGCAATGAAAAAATCTATACGAACTGAATGAACACACACCAACCCAACAGTACACCGTCCACTTCGTTCATCCAATTACGCAGAAACGGCTCCCAAAAATGCACCGAAGCTCATAGCTGAAACCCAGCCGATTCGCAGTGTATAGAACGTGTATATGTGTATAGAACGGCAAAAATTTGCGGTTGGTTCGCGGGTGACAGCGGTCTAATACTATTTAAAACCGAAAGTTGTATACAGACTGCCTAATTATAGTTTGTTTGATTTTTTTGTTTTTTGAAAGTGTTATGTAACTCGCACATTCATTTCCAACGCAATTTGAGAAAAAACTGGGTAAAAATGTAGGCCAACATTTTACGTGCATTCCCTCTTCAAATTCGCTGAAGAAAAATTCACCGAAATATCAATACACCCTTCGAAATAACAACACCACGTGACCTGTGGTGATCTGAATTTTCAACAATTGCACTTAAAAAAAATTATCATTCAATTGATTACTGAATATCGAGACGAGGAAACTCGTCGTTCTCCCGGATTATTAACTAATTTTATTACCAAAAATCCAATTACTTGACACGACCAATGTGAGGAACTCATTGAAAAATTAACAATGAATCAATGGAAAATAAACTGAAAATACACATAATATAAATAACTGTAGAAAAGAGATGTCCGACATGAACAAGAAAACCGTGTAAAAATGATAGAATCAAGAACAACTCACAATGGTATATCAGAAACATTTGTTGCATAAATGGCAAGCAAGTCCGATTTTATTTTTCTTGCGGGTTGCGACTTAGAAAATATGGTATCATTCGTTGCAGATACAAAAGAAACTAGGTTGGAACAGAGTGCAGTGATCACCGTGGTAATGAACGAGAAACTAGAGCCGCATTTTTCAGACAACTTATACCGCTGTATCGATGCAGCTGGCAGCGTGAAAACTTCTCTCAACTTTGCAATGCTGCGAGAGGTTTTCACTGCAAGATCTTGAAGGTTGAGCTTTCTTTTTACTAAAATTTGCGCATTTATAACATACCGATCATTGAAAAATATCACAAAATTGATCATTTAGACAAGAAGAACTGCACCATTAACATGGGAACAGAAGTTTTGTTACCAGCTGTACCGCTGCAACGATGTCAATAGTTTGAAAACGGCGGCTTCTGAGTTGTCTATACCAATTTATTACTCGGAAGACGAAACGTGTGGCGAGCTGGTATTATTTACGTCGAAGTTTTGCCGTTGGCAAAGTCTAACTATAATTAAAATAGCAAGGCTAGTCACTTTCAAAATAGACATTATTTCCTAAGCAAGTTTAGTAAGGCAGGACAACTAAAATTTTCAGTAAAAATGAACGAGCATTTGTCTGATATTCCACCACGCAGGCTAGCATAGGCATAAAAATTTAACTGACGAATCAGCAAATAATGCCAGTTTACCACGCTAACGAAATTCAAAGACGACCTAAGAATCTACAATAAGAGTTAATTTTTAATGGAGAAGTACTTCGCCTCTAACGTTTGAGCCTAGTCGAGGCTAACTACCATGCACCATAAACACAACGCCCGCCCGGAACACGAAGTGTGGCTAACTGGTACGAGTTCATTTCCAGTATACTGGAATTCAGGTCAATCTGAACTTACCTTCTTTCTGAAGATGGGCTTAGTCTGACCTCCGAAACCGGCTTGTTTGGCGTCGTATCTGCGACGCCCCTGGGAGAACCTCCTTTCCTGAAAAGGGAAACCATTGAGATACGAAACAAGCTTTGATTCAAACTTTGTTCAAGCCTCGCTAACTTCTAAAAAAAATGTTCCCATGAGAGGATGGCACCATCTAGAATACCATCTAAGGAACAAACAATCTACACACAAAATGCGTCACATTTTAAGCACAGGAACAGCCAGATTGAAAGATAATCATGGAACCAGCTAGTAGTTGAAGAAAAGATTAGTTTATTAGTTAGTTTAAGCCTCCCTATCCTCAACAAGTGAGATCCAAAGAGAGGAAGGAAGAAGGCACCATTTAGTATGGAGTTAAGGGAACAATGAATCTATGCAGAAAGGGCATAGAAACAGGAAGACGATAGAAGTTCACGAAACAAGATCAAAGTTAGTTGAAGAAAAAGGTGTTAAAAGACTAATTACCCAAAAAACAATATGTGCGACTTTCACATCACTACCTTCCATTTTCCCCAAGTGCCAATTCCCAAAGATACAATTAATGTCTCTCCCCAGAGGAATTAAAAAATCAAGAATATCGATGCTTGAGCTTGAACTTGTTTACAAATTACTTTGATCACCATATTAACCTGTCAGCTGAAGAATGAATGTGATCGCAAAAAAAACGGTACCCTCCAGACCAATAATTTTAGTAACAAAATTATTCAGCTACAAAACCATGCATAGAGGTTACCGAGTACAGATTGAAATTAAACTCTAATCAAAAAACAAACATAGCTGAAGGCATTCAAATCAAACGTGGTCGACAATTACGAACTTTTAAGAACTAATGGCATCAACTCTTTGTTAAACTGAAGTTACGAGTTTCAGCCGACAGGTTTAATGAAAAATTTAGACAAAGTTTCATTTTCTCAGTTCAGCTATTGACACACGAGAAGTCTAGGTATGGACAGGTTTCAGATTAATTAGGACGCGTTATAAGCTGACGTGAGTAGGACACCCCAGGCCTTTATGCATAGTATGTTGCTACGAATGGTACATGGATCACCATCTCGCAAAATTAGAGGTTACTTTGAGCCACCCTAACCGCAACAATGGTGTTCCAAAGAGGAATGAGGAAGCCCCCATTTAGTAGAGTTGAGAGGACGAGGAACCTATGCACAAGATGCACAGAAACAGTAAGCTCAGAAAGAAGTTCATGAAACAAGATAAAAGTAGATGAAGCAAATAAATGATAGGTGCAGAAAAAGGGACAGCAGTGAACGGAAAAAATGGTTCGTACCCAAGCTAAAGCCTACCTAATCGATTTAAAAAAAAAGTTCTTCCTAACCTTCAGATCATGACCTCGCATATTCCCTTGAGAGCACCAGTCCCATGATCCACACAATAGTTGTATCCCACTGAGGAGTCACTATTTCACTTTTAAAATTTCAATCAAAGAATGTCATTTCATTCAATAAATATTAGTAAATAAAGTCTTTACTGCTAATATATCTTTACACTCTGCAGTGCAGAATAACAGTAGATCATTTCCACCACAACAATTAAACAGATTGTTCTACAACCATTTCATTCCAATAAGAAAAATCAGGAATTGATCAGAAAAAAATGTGAAGTAAGCAATACAAGAGACCTCCTATACATCCAGCCAGCATCTCCCATATGACAGGTCACACGAGAACAATTCGAGTCAGCCACCAGCCCAGGTGAAATTGTAAGCACTTCCAGAGCCAAGCTCTACTACTAGCACAGCAGGTGTGATTGAAGCTGCTTAATATGTTTATCAGGACGGGATATACCAGCAACAGTTTTCTCCAACTCAAAAAATCAGATGCTGGATTTTTTAAAAATTTATGTAATAGCAGCAGCAAAAGATATCAGTAAGTTTTTCACATTAGCTGTCACACTACTTAAAACGTATACCACGACTATTTCCAATTAATACTACAAGATGAGCAACTCAGATAATTTATAAATCTAGCCCTTACGTATAAAAACTTAACTTACAATACACTGAGGTAACCATCTCTTGCTTCACCCTCTTCAGTAGGTGAAGAAGAAAAATTCTTGCACCACTCCCTAACAGCATTATAATGAAAATAGACATTCTTGAAGGTATTTTACAGATCGATAGATTACAAATTAGTCCTTGCCTCCTTCTAGCCTCTCTTTACAACAAAAATGTTCAAATAGAAGAAGAATGAAGACACCTTTCAGTGTTGAGTTAAGGAAACATGGAGTCTATGCACAAAGGGTGTTCCCGCATAGGATCCCGTGTGCATAGCAACAGTAAGATAGAAAGGAAGGTATGAAACAAGATAAAAGTTGAAAAAGTCAGAGGTAATGAAATACAGAACAGCAAACTGAAACAAGAGGGTCCCTAATGGTCCCTAATAAAACAAAACATTTTATTTCAACAAAAAGAAGACCTATCTACCTTTCAGCTCAGACCTTCACACTAGTATTTTAAAAAATTAACCCCAAGCACAATCAGTAATATCAATTAAAAGCATATATGATATCAACTGAACTACAAAATTTAGCATTCAAAGTGAATAGGATAAAACAAAGGAAGAGCTTCAATAGCAAGAAAAAATTATGCACAAGGAACAATTATTATTTCATATTTAAAAAGCTGGGCAATACTTGGTATGAACCTCTTCAATATTCTTCACACACTACAGGCAGGGTTGACAATTCAACATAACATTTGTCTTGTCAGTGGCAACAATTCCTTGTTGCTGAGTGATGAACGGATTTATAACCCTAAGATATTAGAACACAAGTCAAAAAGCAATAAATTTTAAGAGACAATGATAGATATTTACACGAGATTCAACATGTCTTGCACACTTCCAACTCTGAGAAAAATTGAATTTGCACTCTTAGTTTAAAATACTTGGCAATATAGGCAAGTCTTGGTGAAGATTGATCACTTTATGGATTAAAACGCTTGCAGTCAATTGCAACTTAAGTTAGAGTAAATGTTGTATGTTTGCTAGTAATCGATTTTCGAGTTCTTGGGCCCTAACATAGTTAATCAGATTGAAATAAACAGTTTTCTTCTATGCACTTTCGGTCAGAAATTACTATTTTACGAGTTGTAGCAGTATGTTAATTTTCGTCTTTGATGACAAATGCGATCCAATGAACAGCTACTAATCTATTTTTTAATTTTTGTTGCTTGAATCATGGCAATAACATCGAAATGAACTACTTTTCTTCTATTCACTTTTTGCGGCAAATGAGTATTTGCCGAGTTAATGCGGTAGGTTTTATTTTTTTGCACGATTGAACTGTAGATCGGTCCTTACCAAAACTAAATTGATATGAAATATGAATGCTTGGATAGTTCAAAAATCATGGACAAATAGTAGAGTATCCAAACGTCTAAGAGTACGTTTGAATACTTTGCAATTTATTATTAGCTCACCCCGCGGAGCCTGAACCGACTTCTAGGATCTTTTTGTTAATAATAATAGAAATTATCACAAAAATAATGAGTTATAGCGGTATGTACACTTTTTTCTAAGATGGCAGGAATGCGCTCAATTGTTCGAGCGCGTCGGAAGGGAGAGTCCATTGTTGTATTCCATACAATCCGCTCAAATTTCTTTCCACTTCAAACACTAGAGTTGCGGTAAGTCACTTACCGCTATAACTTGTATAATACTCTTTTCTGACAGAAAGTGCATAGAAGAAAACATGTTTATTTCGACCTAATTAACTATGTTTAGGCACCAAAAACTGGAAAATTGCTTACTAGCAAACATTCAGCATTTACCAAAATTAGTTGCCTTCCCCTATTACATGAAAACTATTCAATTATTAAAGAGTAAACTGCACATGCATGTACTTCATAGCCCTATAGAGCAGGTTTAAAATATGGCTACTACTCCTGTTCATGGAAACACCAAAATAGTATTGCAAATCTCCCCCATAATGCTATTAAGGAACACATACAAATCGACCATCCGATGCATAACTGTTCAAAAGCAAATAGTATGGCAATTCAAACTAAGGAAAACTTGCAACTATCTTACATTGTTTGTATTTTATAATATTTTGAACTCAATTTCCAGGTTTCCTGTTTTCCCTATGAGTCCACAAAATGTTACTCCGATTATACTTTTTTCTAGTCATTAGCATAAAAATTTACATCATAAAAATCCTCAGATTAAACGCAACAATTTTAGAATACCTGCTATACAAAAAATCATTGGTAAATCTGAAGGATTCGTCAGTTGTCAATTTTCCACCTTTTAGTGCCTGAACCTAATTAATTGAATCAAAATAAACAAGTTTTCTTCTATGCACTTTCCGTCTCAATTGAGTATTTTACGATTTATAGCGGAAAGTTTAGTTTCGTCTTTGATGACGATCGCACTGGAAGCGAGTGCGCGTTGCAGTGAATTGCTGTCCGACGTTCACCTTGAATTACTTGCCGCTTCAAACACTGGAGTTGTGGCAAGTCATTTACCGCTATAACTAATAAAATACTCATTTGAGACGGAAAGTGCATAGAAGAAAACTTGTTTATTTCGATCTAATTAACTATGCTTAGGCATCGAAATTTACAAAATCGATAACTGACATATCCTTCAGATTTACCAAATCATTATCAATACACATGCTACAATTTTGAAGAAGGCTGACAGAGTTAATAACCAAGCCATTCCCGAGGATACTTTACAGTCTCTTGAAAATCCCATAAAAATAGGCTTTACTTTAAAAGTAACCAAAAATAATCATGGATCTCAACAAGACTGACTATAATTTTGAGACAGATTAGCAAAATAATCAAATGAACACTACCACTTGAATTGTAACCAAATAAGGATGTATAACATTTGAATGGAATATGGGTTGAAGTTTAATATAGTCAGTCTTCACAGCTACTTAAATCCTAAAACAAAATGTATATAAGACTAACCTTGGATTTCTTATATTGTGTGACTTTGTGAACCTGATGCTTCTTGCATCGGGTGCAGCACGTACGACGTGACTTGGGAACATTCACCTGGAAACCAAAACATGTGTCAATATACAGTTCCAATTCCATCAACACTTGGAATTCAATTTTTCTAATTAACACTAAGATTTCTTTTTTCAGTCTTAAGAGCAAAAATTTATACTTCTACAGGCCAATTATGAGTTAGATAACCATTACTACTTGTACTTCAAATATACTGCAGCATAGAGATCTTTCCATTATCTCACAATTAGTAGAAATCTTACACTAGAAGGTCTCAATATGAAAGTCATTTAAATGAAAGCGTAGAAGAGACGTTTGATTTTTAATACCGAGGCAACAACTTCAATCATTGAACTACCAAACTATGTAAAATTGGAAAATTATACTGTACACATTATCTATAAAAAATCAAAGTTACCAGAAATTGAATATTTGAAATTAATGGCCTCCCTAAAAATTCATGTCTAAATTACTTGCCAAAACATTTCAAGCAAAATTAGAATCAAATTCAACTTATGTGAAGACAACACTACAAAAAAGGAATTTCAAGGTTAGTAAACTGAAGTTAATGTAACTTGTGGCATGTAGGCCTAAATAAAATTTTACTGCTGGTTGAGAAATTTGGTCGTTTAGTTAGAATACAGTATTCCAATGATAGTTCAGAAAAAATTACTAACATACAACGTATATTTAAACCAAACTACAACTTGAGTGAAAAAAAGATGGGCCCATTATTTCCCACTGCAAGCACAGATCAATTCACCACTTTGGTACCGATTGGCAAACAACATGTCCAAGTGTTTCATAGAAACAGACAAAAGTACATATACCAGTTCAGTCATAACTCAACCAGTTCAGTCATATCATTATAGGCCTACATGAAAATGTGTTAGATGCCTACTAAAAATTATCCATACCAAACACAGGTTGACAATTACACTTACAAGATACGACCATTACCCTACAATAACCAAGATATACATTATTTCACTTAAATTAAAACCATAAAAAGCAATTTGATTTCAGGAACATCATTATAATTGTTCAATACTCCAGTTCCTAGACAATGATGAAAATCTGTAATTGGTCAACCCGATTTTCAAATGAAAATTACAGCACATACACAGATACTTATATAAACGACGCACTCACAAAATAAAACCACATAAATTCCAATCAGAATTTCCATAATATTATTAAACAAATTTGTTCAAATAAATCGCATCTCACCATTATGGAAGCTTTCCGTTCTCCCTCTACACTAAGCACTCCCAAATAGAACTATGATGTTGCCAGAATGTGAAAAGAAAAACAGCTTAGTGTCACTGCGCGAGTGCTAGATTAGTTTGAGGAATGAGATTTCTACACAGAAATATTTTTATCAAATTGTCAAGAAGATATTGTCATTGATCATGAAAAAATGTTGAAGCTATGAAAATTGCATTTCGTAAATGGTTGTTTGGAATGACCTATATTCATTTCGTTGTAATCTTCTTATAATCTGATTATATCATTGTCATTATAATCTATCAGCAATTATTATATTCATTTCGTTGTAATCTTCTTATAATCTGATTATATCATTGTCATTATAATCTATCAGCAATTTTTCACTTACCAATACTACTGTGAATTCTTCCTTATTTACCACTACAGTTATTATTACGCGTAAACCATATTAGCTGATTGTATCATTGTCATCATAATCTTTAAAACTTATTCCCTCTTGTATGTGAACTTATGAAAACGCCCTCAGCAATCTGTTTGCACCAACGTAGTGATATCGAACTCCAATATTATAACAAATAAATAATAGATGTGTGTGTAAACATCTATGACAACTGTGTGTCACATTTTGTAACATCGCAATTAGTAATTTTTCACCAACCAATGTTACTGTGAATTCTTCTCTATTTACCACTACAGTTATTATTACGCGTAAACCATATTAGCTGATTGTATCATTGTCGTCATAATCTTTAGAAATTTATTACCTGTTGTATGTGAACTTGCGAAAACGCCCTTAGCAATCTGTTTGCACCAATGTTGTGATATTGAACTCCATTATCACTCGCTCATGGACTGAGTTTGTGTGTACTCACGAAATCGCGCTAGATTTTTCTTTTTTACTCTATTCTCTCTTACTTAATAAGCTACTTTTTAGACTGAAATATCCCTTTAAGCTTGACTCTGTATTTCGTCTTAAGCTCTATAGTACCTAATTCTTACTTTTACTTATTTTAAATGACTGATCACCCTGTAATATTTGAGGAAATCGATCCAGATTTCAATCATTTGAACAGAATATATCCAAACCTAAACGACTCTCAAGAGTGTAGGTATACTAATATATCAGAATTCAACGAAACTATACGAATAACTGACTGAGATTTCTCACTCCTGTGTTGGAACTGTAGGTCACTCTATCCAAAATTGGAAGAGATACAATGTACTATTACTGAACTTAAATATAACCTAGACGTGATTAGCTTCACCGAAAGCTGGCTAGATGACTCGACTAAAGACATGATTCGATTTGAAAATTATCATAGTTACCATTCGCTAAGAAAAAACCAGCGGGGCGGAGGCATCAGCACATATATATCTAACCACATAGACTCGAGAACCATAGCAAGTGCAACCATGAATCAGGATCATATAGAATCACTCTTCGTAGAACTTTTTAGAGATGGTAAACGCATTGTGCTTGGAACGGTGTATAGGCCTCCTACAGCCTGTCCTATATCCTTCCTGAATGAATTGAATCGTATTATTTCTCAGTTCAACAGGCCCTTATACAATGACATAATAATATGCGGTGACTTCAATTATGATCTACTGAAACATGAAAGCCATGAACCAATCTCTAATTTCCTAACTACCTTTCAGTCTCAATCCTTCCTTCCGATCATTACAAAGCCTACACGAATAACCTCAGAGTGTGCTACGCTGCTTGACAATATCTTTATGACAGACCCTAGTGATTTTCTTGCTGGAATAATTACTTCTGACTTATCAGATCACTTCCCAGTTTTTCTTATTAAGAAAAATGTCTATATTGCTTGCACCAAGGCACGGGCTGAAACTTACTCATATCGTAAAATAAACGAATCAAATCTTGAAGAAATGCGCACCGTTCTAGAAGAATCAATGCCTACATTGCACATCTCTCAACAAAACAATAATACTACGAGCATTGATGAAGCAGTAGTAAAGTTGACTGAAACTATAATGACCGCATACAATCAGTGTTGCCCAATTGTAACTCGTACAGTTACCCCGAAAAATAAACATAAGCCCTGGATTACCAGAGACATCGTGATAAATATAAAGAAACGTCAAGCGTACCTAGCCCTCCTTTGCGAAGGACGAATATCTAGAGAAACATATAACCGATTTAGAAACTATGTAACAAACCAGATAAGAACATCAAAAAAGAACTACTTTACGCTCAAGTTTACTCAATTCAAAACTGACGTTAAAAAGATTTGGCATCTCCTTAACTCCTGCTGTAAACCGAATAATGCCGATAAAAAGAAAATTGAATATGTTGTTCAAGATAATGTAAAATATCATGAGAAGAAAGAAATTGCTAATCTCTTTAACAACTTCTTCGTAAACGTAGGGAAAACAATAGCTGATGGTATTCCAAGTGAACCTACTGATCACCTGGAATTTATGGATCATATTCGAGAACCCAACTCCTTTTTCTTTACGCCTACAAACTCCTCCGATGTAATTACGTGCATAAACAACATGAAAAATAAATCGAGTGGGTTACAAACGTTTCCGACTAAAGTACTTAAAGTTATTGCTGACATTGTAGCCCCACTGATATCAAATATTATTAACCAGTCTCTCTTACTAGGCACTTTCCCGAACTCCCTCAAAGTTGCTAGAGTAACCCCTATCTTTAAAAGTGGTGAAAAAACCTGTGTAAACAATTATCGACCTATCTCCATTCTACCAATTATTAGCAAAGTATTCGAAAAGATTGTGTATAAAAAAGTGTACTCTTATTTTGAACAAAAATCATTTCTTTACGATAAACAATACGGTTTTCGCTCTAAAAAATCAACAACACAGGCTATATTGAATCATTTACAATTCCTCTATTCTAATATAGATGAAGGAAAGCCTGTCTTCTCTGTGTTTCTTGACTTCCGAAAAGCATTTGATTGTGTGGACCATAAAATACTATTATCGAAACTACACTGTTATGGCATTCGAGGGATTGCCCATGATTGGTTCAGATCATACCTAACAAATCGGAAGCAATACGTTGTCATTGACGACGCAAAATCAGACCCACAGACAATTAGCCATGGTGTTCCACAAGGATCTGTTCTCGGGCCTCTCTTGTTTCTGATTTTTATCAATGATATTGTAAAATCTACATCATTCTTCAAATTCATACTTTTTGCCGATGACAGTACGCTTTCTGCGGTCCTTCCGAACCAAAATCCTGCTATGATTGTGGAGAGTATAAATACTGAACTTCACAAGGTTTCATCGTGGCTCAAAGCTAATAAAATAAGCCTAAATATCGATAAAACAAATTATATTACTTTCTCATACAAGAAAGATGTATCTCTCCCATGCATTAAAATTGGCGAAGGTGAAATCGAAGAAACCAACTCATGTAAGTTTCTGGGCATCATAATAGATAAACATCTGACCTTCAAAGAGCACATCACTCATATTAGTTCTAAATTATCAAAATCCATCGGAATCCTAAATAAAGTTAAAAATTTTCTGCCTGAAACAGCTTTACAAATGCTCTACCGTACGCTCATTTCCCCATACTTGCAATACGGAATAGAAGCATGGCACGGAACTGATAAAAATAAAACCAACAAAATTTTTACTCTGCAGAAAAGGGCTGTCAGAGCGGTAAAGAACCTAGAATATAATGCTCACACAAATGATTCTTTCAAAAATTTACAAATACTTAAACTTTCGGATCTCTACAAAATCTCCATCTGTAATTTCATTTACAAAACATTAAGAAATGATGGCGACAATAGCCTAAGACAATTATTGACTGCGCAAACTGGTCATCACGACCATTTAACCCGAAATAGAAGTAAATTCATGCTCCCTTATTATTCAAAGGCCAGGTCGCAACACAGTATTCTCTTCGTTGGAACCAAAACTTGGAACTCTATACCTGCAGAGATCCGTGAATGTAATTCGTACAAAGTATTCAAAAGACATCTTGAGTCTCACTTCCTATCAGAATACTAGTAGTGTAAGATCACCGTGTCGAAATCTTGCCTCCTACATGTAACTAATGATAATGTCATAATGTAACTTGCCTTGTGTACCATAACCAATCTTCTCTCTGCTCTTGAATCGTTTTATCGAACATACTGTTAAATATAGCCGACTTGTAAAATATCGAGTTAATTATCTCAATGATCAGTCTAATGCGAAACTAGGTTAAGTGAACTAGGTTAAACTTTTGTACACCCTAGAATAGCGTGATGGTAGGATGCCCTAGAAGTCGCTGAACTTATTCGGGCCCACAGGTAGCTATATTCAAACTTGTCCATTGTACTAGACTTAAGAAACATTCTACCTCTGTATCTCCTGTGGTAAATAAATTGTTTAAATTGTTTAAATTGTTTAAATTTATCATATATATTTTCAGCCTATGAAAATTTAAACACGCATATTTGTTGCCGTTTAATAAGGACGCATTGAAATAATACAAAATATTCCAAACAAACAAATGAAGCTAAAAAAGCAAAGAACTTGATATTTTTACGTTGTTTGTATCATTTAAATACCTAAAATTTTGAAAATTAAGGATTTTCTACTCCTTAAAACAAGTCTATGAATGTAACTTTACCCCTAGGAATCTCTTCATCAATGAGTTATGAATAAAATCAGAAAAAGATTTTGTTGATTCGAAAATATAATAGCAATCTCGTATTAAACTAACATTGAAAGGGGAAATAATACGCACATGAATTACATGAATTACTGTATGTACAGTGTATTCATACATTATATTAGTGTATGTTCATACACTGTATTAGTGTATGTTCATACACTGTATTAGTGTATGTTCACACACTGTTCTAAAACGTAGGACGTAGTACGATTTTACATGCACTACCAATTTTTAATGCATTCGCGTTTTTTTCTCCAAATGCTCAACTTTTTATTGTTCTCTTAACAATCTTTGCCCCTCACATCCACCAGCAATGAAGTACAAACGAGCCTTTGAAAATATACAGCGACTGAAATCACTTGAGTGTTTGCAATTTTTAAGCGTCAAATTAGTAGGTATGTAGCAATCGCTACACAAGCGTAAGAATTATAAATTTTCCCATTCGCACTTAAATAAATTAATTATTAGCATTAAAAAACTTACTCTAATTTATTATTAATTATTTTCTACTTCTAATTCGTAATCCTTAAAGTTTTTGTGCAAAAAGCATAAAAATTAAAGTCACGATTGACATGTTCGTGTTTCAAGCCTCTGAATCTGGCAGCACTGTGCGTGGCGTCCTTTCGAATCACATTCTATCGTGCCTTACTAGTTCGTGCATACCGTGTTCGTGTAAGTGAAGAAAATTAGTGTTTAAATAAGAAGTAACCTGGTAACGTATACAAGTGTAAATTCCCTGTGTGCATGTCAATTAACTTAAGGATCTGATCATCGTCGTGAATTAAGGATGAACTTAAAAATATTGCTAAAGCTCTTAGACGGGCATGTGTATTTCGGATGCTACCTCAGCGTGAAATAGCGTAAACATTTGCGTGTCATTTCCAAATTCATGTGTTGAGACTTCATACTAGATATTCAGCTATCGTCCTTCTTTTCTGCAAATTATATATTGCGGTCGCCAGTATCATATCGAGAATTATTCATAGACTGACTCGTGAACGAACGCGGCTGAATTGCCGGCGTTCTTTGTGGATAGTGTGTCTTTGTTTTCCAAATGGCGGAGCATACACTGCCGTCTCCTGTCACTACTCCGTGACTATATAATTGCACTATAAGCATGTGTTATAATAGTATTTTCCTTTTTTACAAACATACTTGCAGTAGTTTTTCTTAGATATGTTTCAACGCGAAATAATAATTAAAGATGTCTCTTAATAATCTCGTATGTTTATAAATTACGAAGGTTATTCATGCCTATGCTTGCTAAAGTTTTGAGTTTCATTTTTTTATAGTTCATACTCCTTGAACCTTGCGTTTAAGCGCACTTATTCCAATTTAAAATCATTTCAATAAAAATTTTATTCCATTCTGTTCATTCTTGTGACAAAAACACCCACTACCATTTGCCTTTCGTGAGTGCGTACAAATTACGCCGGCGGCTTGGCGAATGCCGACGTGTAGAGCCGCCGGGTTAATCGCCGCACTGATTTTCATGTTTTCGTTTTGCGCATATTTCCCTTCTGTGCAAGCAAAACGTTTAGTGTTTCCTTTTTTATTGTGGAGATTATTCCTTGATTTTTTTAGTATTGCAAATGATATTTATCAGTGATTTTCAGTAGGATTTATATCAATGAAACCTTAGAATTTTTCTCTGTTATTTCTTGTACAGTTATAGAAACGTTCTAGAGTACTTAAAGAAGCATTAATTCTCTTTCTGTGAAATTCTTAATTGCTGTAATTCTTTTCTTTTGCTTCATGAACCCTGTCTTGTTAAGTCATGTGTTTTCCATGGTTCCAGGGATTTGATCCCCGATTTTGCTCTTAGATAATCACTAAAAGTATTACTAAAAATTCTTAAATTTTATGCCTTGTATTTAAAGCAAGAGCAGCTGTATAAGAGTTTCTTAATTGATTCTGTCCTATCTCTTTACTTTTGAGCTTGACGAGAAAGAGAACAAATGAAATTAACTAGAGTCAAATCTGTAGGATTTCTCGAATTCTGCTGTGTGGGAGTTTTATTAATTACGATGCTGTGGGACTGTCAGTGGTGGAATTTTCCTTGATGTCTCCTTGGACTGTTCATCCAGCTTATTGGACTCTTTGCAGGACTTCAACGTCATCGCCACACACCACTCGCAACAGCCTCCCCTGGGCCTTGTTTTTACCTCAACCGGCATCAACTGAAACTGGCCCGACCTTAACCGGACGTGACTTAACCAGAATTTACCTGGCCTTGGGCCTCGTTTTGTCTCGCTTGTATGGGCTTTAAGGCTACTTAACTCACCTAAGAATTGCCTCAACTTGAGCCGCCCTGCCTGGCCTCAACTCAATCAAAATCGATCACTCACAACGTCACGGTTTTCCTCAAAGTCTATATGCTGGGCTCTTAAAATCATTTGCAAACCACACACACACAACGGTCGACTCCAGCACTTCTCCAGGAGCCTCCCGACTGCCCGGACTGCAAACCCTCTTCAGCCAAGTTCATCGGTGGTTCAAGACTCGGCGGTCCTCTCCGGCTTTCTTCCAATATATACCCAAAAAGCTGAGTCCAGAGTGCCTTATTGTCCTTCTCATGATACTCCCAAATGCTTATCGAGGTTTGTAAGGACTGGCTATACCCCGCGGCCAGATCCTAACAGGTAGCTGCGTTTCTACCAGCATCGTTTAGGAATGAGGTTTAATAAATTTCTCCCTCGTAGGGTAGGAAAGATTATTTGCAAGTGAAATAAAGCGCAATTTGAGTATATGACTCGTGTAAAAATTATCTTTCTGTCCGTGCGTTGAACAAGCTCTGAATTTAATTTTGCGCGTATGAAATAAAGCGCAATTTGAGTATATGACTCGTGTAAAAATTATCTTTCTGTCCGTGCGTTGAACAAGCTATGAATTTAATTTTGCGCGTATGTTTGTTTGCTCGTTTCTAGATATTCATGCTGTGTTGCGCAATGACTTTTATAAATTACTTTGTGCTAACCTTTTCTCACCACTTGTTAATCATTTATGAAGGTGTTTCAATCTGCTTCGGTTAAGCGGTTTTGTTTTCTTACTTCTTTTCAACAAATAATTTAAGAATTCTGAAGAATTCCCTAGTAGTATTCAAATTATTGGTGAGTTGTGAGCCGTCTCTTGGAGTATAAAATATCCTAGAGATGATATTTTTTATTTAATCCGCTCTTGGCAGGGTTAATCTATTTGCACGTCTTGTATGGTTCATCTATTAGCACGCCTCGTATGGTTTATCTATTCGCACGCCTCGTATGGTTCATCTATTAGCACACCTAGTATATTTTGTGTATTAATGTCACAATAATGTGCCTTGTATAGTTTGTCTACCAGTACACCTCGTACGGTTGTCCTCGTCTAGCTTGTCTATTAGTACGCCTCGGATGGTAAGTTTGTCTAAGGACGTCATATATTAAGAAAAGTTTTAAAACCCATTATGTTGTCATGCATCTCATGTTTCAACTTTTTGGAAATAAATGTTTTTTTTTTCTTTCCATTGTGATTGGTACAAGCTTGTTACAGAGTTCTCGTTGATACTAAAATTTTCTGAGAGGCTGCCTTTATTATACATGAACAAAAAATTATTTCCACGCTCATCCATTTAACAACATCGGTTACAATCGGGAAATCGCTAAATGTGTTATGCAGCTGTGAGCGTTCTTATTAATGTTCAACAGTAGCTATTGTTGAGCACGTCGTGCATCGGAGTATGACTATTCACCAGACGTGCTCTTCAGACTGAGGGAGCGGAACAGAGTTAAGCGGTGTCCGAACTGGTATCCAATTAACCTTTCCCCCTCCTCATAACAGTCTTGTGATATGTTACCCGATTGTAGTTAGTTCGCAATACTTAGGCATGCTTCATATGTTTTAAACTTTAAAATTTTTAAAACTTCGTTCCTTTTTAAAACCAAACCGTCCATCAACAATCAGTAAAGTTCATGTCAATTACATATAGTAAGGTCATAGTATTTTTTAAATTTTTGTTTTTATTTTTTCTTTCTTTTGTGTTTTCTTCTAAAAAATTGTTACTTTTTATTTTCGTGAAAGTTTTGCATCGTGAATTCTGAATCTTTTTCTGAAATTCTTAACTGATGATGGACGTTAACTCAACATGCTCCTTTTACTATAATGACTTCCCACTAGTTTATCCTTGCCCTACTCTTTGTATTAAAACTAAAGAATATTTCACCTTAAATTGGCTATTACTTGACTATTTCCTAACTTGATCGATCTTGTCTTGACTATTGCAGTCTTATCTAGGGAGACATACCACAATATCTAAAAAAAAAACTACAAAAATGCATGAAATTTTGGAGGCAATGATGTTCGGAAAGGTAATTGTTAAGGAAGTGATTATGCAACACTCCTCCTTAATAAATTCGGCTGGACCCCTACCCAAAATGGTTGCACTTACAAAACCCAAATGTTTTCTCTTTATACCTCCCTCAAAGTAATGCTGAAATGCAATTCCTTCCACGTTCTGTAACGAGCCGAAAGCCAAATCGGACAAATGATGTTTTGGTTCTTTCTAGTGACTACCGTTCTTCTGACTCTGGACGAAAAGCGGTCAATATCAGGAACCTTACCGCGGAACGAACTTACAAAAAGAATAAAAATCCTTGAACAATGAAAGAATTCATGACTAAATTAGCACGTCATTTTGCGCCTCGATATTAACTAAACGCTGCAGTACATGCTGAAGATGCAGTTGCGTAATATGTACTTCTAATCATTACTCGACATTACTTAAATTTCGATGTAAACTTATGACACTATCTCCAGGAGAAGTGATCTCTTGTATGCTGCCTATTACATTATCTACA